>OY294063.1:49160150-50620983 GCA_958510865.1 Myrrha octodecimguttata | reverse complement strand
CAGAATTTTGTGAGGACCCTATGAAAAAAAATATGCGTTTGGTTGGGTGAATTCTCGTATAGATGACCGCTTTGGTAACGGAACAAGCGGGTAAAATCTCCTGACCTCACGTCAGTGCTTTTCTAGATTTTTTACCTTAAATTAAAGTTTTGCTGATAATTGTGAGGCGTTTACATAAATACCGAGTTGTGATCTTTCGTATCATTTCACCTGGCGGCTTTATTTTTTTATCTTTTGATATTTTTGGCGCCCCTGCGGAGCTTGCGCCCGTGGCAAGTGCCACCTTTGCCACGCCCTAGATACGGCCCTGAGTATAACCATAACTATAACATGCTTGACATGAAAATAAAAGAAAGATAGTCGGAAATGAACCACTGCCTCTAATCTATAACGGTCAGTGAAACAACTACAATAAGGTCCGGTGTACAGATCAGAGAGAATAGAATATACTAGAGCGGCCAATGCATTGCGAACACGCTACGGAATATGTGCTCTTATTCCCCCACTCTCTGGAGCCCTACTGTCTCTTCATCGGACCCGCTATATCATGGTTTCTACCGCTTTCGCAGGTGCTATTCGCTTTGATTTTTATTTCTTTTAAGTTTTTTAAGTGATAGATGGATGACAATTGATAAAACAAAACAGTGTGTAACTACTCTCTAATCCACTTACACTTTCTGCGTCTAACGCACGTTTCGGAAACCAAGTTTCCTTTGTCAAAGACATATCGTCACTAACTACAGGTAGAAGTTTCATGTTGAACGAGTGGAGGGTCCCTAATGGCCTTCAACAATACTTTCCTATTGGTCCTGTATATCATCTTCTCACTCGTCCGACATCAAGCTTCATCATCATACTTCTACCTGTAATTAGTGACGATATGTCTTGGACAAAGGAAACTTGGTTTCCGAAACGTGCTTTAGACGCAGAAAGTGTAAGTGGATTAGAGAGTAGTTACACACTGTTTTGTTATCAGTATTCTATCCACAGTGAACTCAAAGAGTTAATCGATTAACAATATGGTTATGACAAATCTATTGAGCGCATCGAAAGAAAGATGCAAAGAAAAAAAATGAATCAATCGAATTCTTCGAAAGAAAATGAAATATGACATTTATTTACGTACGACAGAAATCATAGGTGTAATTGGTAATGTTACTATTGATTTTGTTATTCCGAACTGATATTTTGGATAATTTTTTACAGATTATAAACAAATCTGGCTCACATCTCATGACGGTTCTACCTTTCCTCCTCGGTTTTTGAATGATATCAAATTCGTTCTCAAATTCTGAGGGGTATTTTCTTCGTTTTATTGTTAATGAAATTCTTCACACTTGATCTTCCTCTTGGGGCCTCGAACAACGTATATATAGGTATCCTTGGATATATAGGTATCCTTGAATATACTCAGAACATGTAAAATAATGGCAGAATTTCGTCATAGATCATCAAATAATTTCCTCATTTTGGGATCGTTAGATATTCATCATCAAATTAGATACAGATGAATATAGTACAAGTAATAAATTAATCGAACAAATCACTTAAAATAATTATAATTTAGAATTCTAACAGCCGGATCGTAAACACAATAACTTCCGAAAGAAACAACTTGGAAACTCGATATTTGTAGAGCAGGTTTGGACCTTAATTACGAAGGCCGAATTCGTGAATGGGTAAAATTCACCCAATGACTCCACAGATATACCCATTCAAACTTTCATTTTCCCAAATATTCCTAAAAATAAAGATAGAATTGAAATCCAGTACTTTATCGAAGGTTGATACGGAATTTAATGAGGATAATATGATAGGAAGATCACAGAATATTAAATATGTATTTGAATGAAAAAATTTGAATTTTTTTTTCAGATTGTTCTAATGACACCATCATCACGAAATTCTGAACAAAGTTGTGTTTCAGCATCTTCAAACTAGGTGCGCACTTTTATCGTGATTGAATCAGAAATTATCTGTATTCATTAGTATTTCTTCAGTTATACCGAAAAAACTCTAGAAAAACACTGACGTGAAGTCAGTAGTTTTTACGCGCTGGTTCACATTGCGAAATGGCGACTTGGAAATTGCAATGAAATTTGAATGAAATATGCAAATTTCCAAAAAAAAATTTTTTTAAAATTTTTTCTTCCTATTGATACTGTTCATCATCCAACCAAGTTTCACCGGTTCACATTGCGAAATGACGACTTGGAAATTTCAATGGAATTTAAATGATATTTGCAAATTTCCAGAAAAAATTTTTTTTTTTCAAATTTTCCCATATATAATTCTTCTTATCGATACTGTTCATCGTCCAACCAAGTTTCATTTCGATCAGATGATCATTTTTCGAGCAATTTGAAAATCAAAATTTCAAATGGCCTCAACACAAGAACCATTCGGCAGATTTGGCCCATTAAAGAACTTAACCGAGATATCAAGGATCAAAACCTAACCTGAAAATTTCAAGACTCTAGGCCTTTCCTTTCGAAAGTTAACGCACACGGCCGTCCGGACGGACGACCGGCCGCACGGACAGAATCAATTTTCACCACGTATTCTCCATCAGCGAGTCCAACCTAGCCTTTTGAGAGCGATTTCGGCTCAAAATTCGAAAATTACGGACATCGTGGCGAAATGCTAACGCGCTGTTCCATAAAACAGCGCGTAAAAACAACAATATCGGGAAGAAAACCACAAAATTTCATATATTTTTTCCCAATATATCCAGAACTAATAACCGTATCGAATTGAAATTTGATACACTGCTGTGGAATATGTAGCGAAAAAAAAAATTTTCCGAAAAAAATTTGAAAAAATTTTTTTTTTTATTTACTGATAGTTTGATCCCTACAATATTTCGCGAAAAGTTGTTTGCTGTACTCCACCAAAGTGCAAAGTTTCGATACAATCCTTCCAGTAGTTTTTGAAGTATCGCCAAAATAACGTCAAAATTTCAAAAGGCTATTACTTCGAAACCGTTTGGCTGATTTTGCCCATTGATGAACTTTACCGTCGTTTTTCGGAATGCAACCTACTCTAGAAGTTTCAGGTCGATAGGATTGACTGTAATCGTGCATACGGACGGCATGATTGCCGGCCGGTCGGCCGGACAGACTCGATTTTGACACCCGATTCGGCATCAGTGAGTCCACCCTAGTCATGGAATTACAAACATTTCGACAAAACGATAGCACTCCATTCTCTAGAACATGCGCGCAAAAACGGAACCGTCGGGTGTCGTTCTGCAGTCGTCAGTGAGTATTTTTTGAAATTTTTTTTTGGGATGTACTTAATTCTTTCGTGAGAATGCACAATGTTAATTATTTTCAATTTTTCACTCCATTTATTTAATTTATGGACTTATCTTTCAATTGTTCGAAACAATAGTCGGATCTTTAAGCGATAAAGAAAGCAATTTACGTTGAGTGAATGAGTAATGGATTGACGTTCATTATCGTTTATCATTACTTTCAGTGAAAAAAAGGTTCGTCAGTTATTTACAAGCCAAAAAAGAGGAGATAATCGACTTTGTTATCTTATCTTGTTTTCAAATACTCGAAGACTAATCCAAAAAAATTCATTTATAGGTTTTACTTCAAGGAATAGAAAAATTAAGTACCATTTGTGGTGTGTTCTCAATTGCGATAATCTACTTCGCAAAGAGCTCGAAAAGCACTGACGTGAGGTCAGGATCTTTTACGCACTTTTTCCGTTGCCAAAGCGGTCATGTATACTCCATTCACTTCAATAGACTATCCCGGTTGGCCATGATTTAGGTCTATCAAGTTTTTCTTACTCAAAATTGACGCAGGTTGGCACTCGTGAAATATCGGCAATGTCAAAAGAATTCGACGAGACCAACGAAATGAATATGTCGGAGAACAATGGATTGGAAGGTACGGTCCAGTAAGATGGCCGCCAAGGAGCCGTGATCTTACCCCTTTGGATTTTTAACTCTGGAACACATTAAAAGAAAAAGTTAATCAAATTAGCGTTCAAACTCGAGATAATCTGATAAATAGAATCGAATTGTGGGACAGAAACGTTCTGAACTACGCAAGGTTGTAGATTCAGTAAGAAAAATATGTGAAATGTATTGAACAAGGTGGTAGCCAATTTGAACATTTGGTAGGAGTTTATAGTTTACTTATTTATAGCGCGTTGTTACAGCATTTTGTCCTCTCTCTTAACTTTTTTCTTAGAATATGTAGATATTAATAAAATTTAGTTCATTCGTTTGACTCGACAGATAAATTAACAGTTCTACTTAGAGTTACTTCAATACTCAATCAGGAAAACAACCGATTCAATCATTAAGAGCATCAGAACGAAAGAAAATCATGTTTGAAAAATTCCTTATTTTTCGTTGTTATCATGTTAGCCATGATATTGAGGCTGAAAAGAAACAGCTGGTACAAAAGTTGATATGTCATTCGGAAGATAACTGAATGGGAAGTTTTTGCTGAAGAGAAAAAATGATGGTAATTATTCATTTTTCATCGATTAACCTATTGGAAAAATATTATTGACAATTTTCACCCAAGAACTTATATGTTTGTCTGCTTACCACGCCCGCAGTAAGAAATTTTTTGATGCAAAAGAATCTTGTGTCACAGCCAATTCCATGCTCTTTCGAAATATATGATCAAATTTGATGAGGCTACAAGGATAACTGGAGTGTGATTGATTTCTTGAAAAAAATTGAGATATTCCGTAAAAACACAAAATGTTGAATTTTAGAATTACCGTCAATATTTCGACCATGTGTTATACAGGGTGTCCTACAAGCTCTATGACAAACTTTGACAGAATGTAGCTGTGCTTATTCTAAACATTTTTTTCCCATGAACATAGGTCTGATTCGTTCTCGTTTCGAAATTACAAGCATTTGAAAAAAATTATTTCCATGTTTTGATTAAGTAGACCGACAGAAAATATCGGCTGATATGGTAATTGACGTTATTTTAATTATTCATTTGACACTTGGTGTACGTTTTGAATAAAAATACATGCTTTCACGACTCAGGAACATGCAGATATTGTATTTGAATATGGGTATTCTAATGGTAACTCCAGAAGAGCAGCTCGAGAATACCGAAGAAAATATCCTCATAGACACCAACCTGCTCACACAGTATTTTGTGCATCATTCCGAAGTCTTCAAGAAACATTCAATCCTATTCCAAAGAAAGCCATCCGGCCAACTGAAGTGAATGTAGAAAATGAGGAGAAAACTTATAGATGCTGTCCAGGCAACCCTTCGATCAGTGTTCAAAGTATAGCTACTTATCTTCATTTATCACCAAATTTCGTATGGCGTGTTTTGAAAGAAGAAATGTTGCATCCATTTCATAGACAAAATGTACAAGCTTTACATGCTGACGATGGGTTCCGAAGGTTAGAATTTTGTAGATGGTTACTTCAACGACATGCCCAAAATAAAAGATTTATTTCGCTTGTCATGTGGTCTGACGAGGCTTGTTTCACTAAGGACGGTATCATCAATAACCATAATGAACATGTATGGGTACTGCAGAATCCATATGCCATTAGACAAAGACGATTTCAGCAACGTTTCAGTGTATACGTTTGGGGTGGGACACTACATGTTTCAAATGATTGTTTGAATGCAGATTTGTATAAAAATTTTTTGGAGCACAACCTTTTTGACTTCATTGGTGACTTAGAGCTTAAGATTGTTGGAAATATGTGGTATCAGCACGATGGGCAGCACCAAATAAAGAAAGACAAGTAGTCAGTTGGCTGAATGAACATTTTCCTGAATAAAAAGATAGGGCAAGGAGGACCAATACAATGGCCACCTCGTTGTCCTGATCTGAATCTCTTAGATTTTTATTTATGGGGAGATATGAAGCAGCTGATCGACGGGTTGAGCTTATTTTGTTCTGTATGTGTGATTGATTCAGACTAAATAAATTTTCATCAAATCGTAATTCAAAATGGAATTTTTTGTCCTTGACGACTTTAGAAAAACTTCACGACAAATCAACATCACCACGAAATGGTAGCGAAAACAAAAAAATAATTTTCTTTCCCAAATATCTCCTTGGTTAATTCTTCTTATTGATACTGCCCATCTATCGACCAAGTTCCATTTCGATCAGATAGATACTACACGAGTTATTGAAAAATCAAAATTCAAAATGGCTATAACATAAAAAAATTTCGGCAGATTTGGCGAACTCAACCGGGATATTCAGTATCGAGACCTAACCTGAAAATTTCAAGACTCAAGGTCATTTTTATTGAAAGTTGAAGCCCACACGGCCAGGAAGGATCGAATTTGACCACGGATTCTTCATCAGTGAGTCCACCTAGTCGTTTGAGACGAATTTCAGCTAAAATTAGAAAATTAAGATATTGTGATGGAGCTTTTACGTGCTTGTTCCGTTGCCAAAGCGGTCATCTATACACGTACTGACCCCACCAAACGCAGGTTTTCTTTTTATATGGTTCCCCCCGAGATTATTCATGAACCTCAATCTATACTTTTCGGTAAAGTACTTGATTGCAATTTGATCTAAATTTTTGAATGGGTAAAACTTAGGAATGATTGGCGAATTCAACCCATTCAAATCCGACCTTCCCAATTAAACTGAAAACCTACTCTACAAATATTCCCAATGTCCATTCTTCCTTAAGTGAATGTCTTTGCGGCCGGTCTTTCCACTGATAGTGAACAAAATAACTCCCGGAAGTATCTACTCAGTAGCTTGATAATTGTAAAGTAAGTTTTGAGTTTAATTACGAAGGTCGAATTGGCAAATTTGATAAAACCATCCAATGATTCCGCTAATATACCCTTTTAAAATTCTATTTTCCCAATATTTCCAAAAACATAGATCGAATCGCCCTTACATCGAACATCGAATCGAATTTAAATTTGAAACAATTTCATTGAAATCTTTTTGATAATTTATAGAAAATTTTGTTTTTCTAGAAAAATTAAAAAAATTACATTTTTCACTATTCCAATCCTAAGGATACTTCATAACCTTATGTTGCGCGAAGGTATCCTAGAACTATTAAAGAAGTTTTAATCATAAGATCACTATTTGGATCTTTTTGGATGCCAGCGCCCTAACGGATAAATTTGGAACCTGTCCAAGCCAGTAGTTTTATGTAAACAAACCGTAGAAATGTAGTTGAGAACGAATATTTATTGAGCAGAGCTAGAATATTTAACGAAATTATTATAATTTTGTGTGGGATTTTTTGAGCAGGGACTTTTCTTTTGGATGACATTATAAAATCGTGCTTCAAATCGTTCCTGGAGGATAATTTCGATGTTGTTGTAGTGTCTGTTGCTTGGTGAATCAAAATGAATCAATGTCTATGTTTACTTGAATTTCTGACAGTTTTTCTGCTTTAGTTCTTTTGAATCGTATTTCGAAAGAAAAGAAGGGAAACAGATGGACATATAATTTATTTTATTTTCATATCACAGAAGCTCAAGATACACATACAAAATGAAAAATTTCCCAGCTGGTTCAACCTACCTATATAGAAATGAAAAATATCAAGGTGGTCATATGAATAACTTTAGCTATTATCAACTCTAACAGTATATTTAGTTCTTGTCAGGTTTTCAACCAGATCATTTTCTTTGACTATGATTTTGTGTAGCGTGTGGAGTAGGTAGCTGCAGAAGTGCTCGGTAGTTTCTCTGCAGGATCAGCATTTTTCATCAAAATTCCTTTATTTTCATTTACATCTAAAATATCTGGACATGAAGTTGTTTCGGAATGAATACATTGTGATTCACCTTTATGAAAATAAACATCTTCAGAGAAATGCAGTGAACATACTTTCATGTATTTCGTGAACTGTTTTCCAATCTTCAATTTCAAAATCCAGGCCTTTCTTCTATCATTGAGTTCAATGTCAATTGCTGTTTCCAAATTAACTTTACTCTCATTTGGCTTGAGAAAAAATGAAAACTTGAGGCAGTAGATGATCCTTTCTTCTTTGATCAAGAAAAACATTGAGTTAAGGCATACAAACAATAGTCATTTCGGGAGGATGCCATTTCGAATTAATACAATCGAAAATTTTAATCGAGAAGACAGGAATCGATTGATGAAAACTGCAAACACTTTCGGTATACCAAAATTTCGACTCTGAGAACAACACAAAATCTCCAAAATGAACTCGAAAAGTAAGCAAAACACGTTGGAATAACGGGCACGTCGAAAAACTACTAGCTTGGAAGTGTTCTAATTTCTATCGCCAGAGGGCGTTTCTCTTAGCAGTAGTTGCGAATGAATATGAAAAGAATAATGTAATAGTAATTTGATAATTTGCCACAGACACTACTATATGAAATTGCACTGAAAAGTTCTCTTCAATCCATGTTTTTTCCATTCCATACGTTCGTTTCATTCCTTTCTGTTACTATTTTCTTTTAACAGAAGAGCTAACCAATCTTACTGCTTCATTTTCAAAAGTTGTTATTCTCATGAATGATATTTCTGATGCCGATTCTTCAAGCTTCTAAAAACAAGATACAATATCATATACTGCAATTTTTCCTTCATACCGTTTTTAATGTGAATAATTTTAGGTTGATTAGCTGTTTATCAGATCCATTATCACGAAACTTCACTCGTTTTTCACTAAAAACTCGAAATAAATATTTAATATACGTTATACGTCCTTGGCTTTTGTGAACAGATCTGATGTCACGAAATAGGAGCATTGACATATTGAACTCTAGAGTTTTATAAGTCAAGTCGACCAACGGACTACAGGTACCTACAGTGAATCTATACTCTTGTATTGGCGTCTGAATTTAAGATTGCAGCGCCACGGTAGCCAGTTTTAGAACCTTAGTTACAGACAAAGATTTTGTTTTGATAGTCGATTTTCTACTGTTTGTTAGTATTTGGTTTGATAATTTTTGAGTTCACGATTCATTCAAAGACTTTTTAGACTTTTATAGTTGACGAGAGTATTACTGGGAGTACATATTCCATTCTTATAAAGTAGGTATGAATCATTCTCCAGTCTTATTGAGTGTAGCAACTCTAAAATTACGGGGATATCTCCAAGGCCAAGACAGTATTTCAATATTATTTATTTTCAGATCCAAATGGCAAGATTGACTTTGGTGGATTTCTTAGGCTGTCTTGAAAGTTGAAAAACAGATAGTATTTTAAAACATACTTTTTGGAATACTAGACAAATACTCATAACTTTTCTATTTTTATAGCGAAGGACTAAATACTCAATATATTGTGAATAAAATGGATACATTCACATAAAACTAATCCTACTTGTATCGTTAGTCTTATTCATTATGGATTGACAAATAAATTTTCCAAAACTCATATGATTTGACTGTCATAAGTAAGCCTTTTACAATTCTGCTTTCATCGGCAGAAGCACTTTGAACGAACAGTATTTATCAACAGATATTTCCTTGTTGAGACTCTTTTTTTTCAATAATCAGTTCTCTCACTGAAAAATTTACGTTGTTCCTTAATGAGCAGTTCAACAGGCAGATTTGTGGAAGGCAGACCATTGCTCTTAAGTAAATTTCTCTGCTTGGATTAGGGGCCAGGAAAAAAATTGTCTTCATGAATGTGATCTAATATTTCATGAGCAATTCATGCTTACCTCTATGAAAATGATCATCATCGGTGAAATGCAGGTAACAGACTCTCATAAATCTTGTTTGTTGGTTTTTATCGATTCTTCAACACTTTCAGGCCCGACTTGATAAAGGAAATTTCTTTCACCCTAACTCGAAATTTTTCCCCGGGCTGTGGAAATCTATGGGAAGAGACATTTGAGTTTGCTTTTCCTCAGTAGAAGCACTTGTGAAATCACACAAACGCCAAGAAAAATGCATAAACTTTCTCATTTTCTTAACATTTCTTTTAACTCGTCAATGATAATTTCTGTACCTCGGGTTACTCGGATAGCCACCAGAGGGAGTAGCGCTTATCTTCATTCGCCAATAGTCACTTTACAGTTACTTAAGGCGGTCTGCGACATCTACCAACGCGCCGACGAAATGAAACCGCCTCAATTAAAAGTTTTACTTTAAATTTCTCATGTGTCATTCAAAAAATACAAATCTGATTGCACTGAACTAAAAGAACTCGGTTGTGAAATGGTGATTTGGAGATTTCCATTAAAAGAAATAAAGAAATTCCGAAAAAAAATTTTTTTGAATTATTCTATAGATAACTCTATCAACCAAGTGTCATTTCGATCAGATGAAAATGTTTCGAGTTTTTACAAAAATCAAAATTTCATATGGCTGTAGCACAAAAACCATTCGGCAGATTTGCCCCATCAACGAACTTAACCGAGATATCCAGGATCTAAACCTAACCTGACAATTTCAGAACTCTAGGTTCGTTATTTGAAAGTTACAGCGCACACGGCCGGACGGACAGAATCAAATGGGTTCATCCTAGTCGTTCAAGACCAATTTCAGCTCAAAATTCGAAGATTGCAGACATTGTGACGAAAAGATAACGCGCTGTTTCCGAGAACGAGCGCGCAAAAATGTTACTGATTAAATTGGTAACACTACGTCAAGAAAAATTGTAGGACCGACAACAAGATAAAGACAAAGCGACTGACATAAAGTATCCGTTTTCTTTTCAATTACTACGAACGTAATCCTGTTAATGGTCTGAGACATTATGAGAGTGTAGTGGAGTAGAGATAACGAAACAACCAACTTTAAAGTCATCATTATGATTCGGCTGTGGAAGAAAAATTTTCTCATGATACGTCAAAGTATATTAAAGAGGTTGTAGGTCTAGAAGATGTTTTGGGGTTGAATTGCGATTCGGATTAAATGGTTATATCGTTATCGAAACATCTCATCGAGAAATTCGAGTATATGGAGGGTCTATCAAATTGCACCTTTGAAGCAATGAGGAATTCATGGGAGATAGAAATTGTTATTTTCATAACCATTGAGCACAGCTGTGCCGAGCACAGATGAGACATGTTTCGAGGACCAAGCACTGATTGTAAAGTACTCCGGAATCTAGAGCACTATTCCTTATTATTTAGCGCTTCTTCTGGGGAACAGGGCGTAATAGTTTCGTCACAAAGTCTGTAAATTTCGAACTGAAATCGGTCTCGAACGACTGGGTTCGACTCACTGATGAAGAATCCATGGTTTATGTCCGGCTGGCAGTCCGGCCGTGTATGCTTCTAGTTTCTAAAGAAAGGACTTAGAGTCTTGATATTTTCAAGTTGGGTTTTGATCCTGAATTTCTCGGTTAAGTTCGTTAAGGGCTAAATCTGCTGTATGGTTTTCGTGTGACAACCAATTGAAATTTAGATTTTTCAATAACTCGAAAAATATTTATCTGGTCGGAATAAAATTTGCTTGGTAGATGAAAAGTATCAATAAGAAGAATTATCCATAGAGAAATTTGAAAAAAAAATTTTTCCGAACATTTCCATATTTCATTCAAATTTCACTGGAATCTCCAAGCCGCCATTTCATAACCGAGTACTTTAGTTCAGCCCAATCAGATTTCTTGATTTTACTGAGGAATAAATCAATAGAAAAATTCAGAAAATTTTATCAAGAAATTCATATTTTCCAAAAAGCCTAACTCCAATTTCGTTTAAATTTTATTCTTATCGACACCGTAAACTCGAAAACTCTGTTCCAGTTCAGACAGATATGTATTCTTCGAATTTTCCTAAACATAAGACCTAACGTTTAAAATATTTGTTCACATCAACCTTTCCGATATTTACTGGTGAATAGTTGAAAAATGCACTGCATCTTACAGTGACAATATGCAGGACAGCGGCATCAATAGATCGTCAATCGACGTATTACAGTCGTCTGTTCACACTTCATGCTTCCTGAGGTGATTCCCTGGAAGTTTTATTGGTACTTCCCCGTATCGCATGAGCAGTGTATCGGGGAACCGTCACTACTTAACTACAGTGTTTCAAATTTCAGCATGATCGGATATTCGATTTGGAGATATTGGAGAAGAATATGTCTGATTTTGTGCTGATTTCCTGGGAATAATTGATACTTCCGAAATAACTCAAACGATATTGATCCGATCATGACGAAACTTGGAACTTTCGTGCAAAATTTTTCGATCATTTCATTCGAACAATTCAAAATCGAAAGATTTACTTTATCTCGTTCAATTAAACCCCTCCGTAGGGCTTGCTGGTTTTGAACAATCTAATTTCTGAAGGAAAAAACCCAGATTCTAGAAATGTGCCGCCTAATTGGTGTGAAATGACGAAATCTGCTTTGTGTGTTTAGAGTGATAGCCATATTTCAATTCAGTATTTCAGGCAATATCGGGTGAGTATTTTCTCTGAAAGTCAAGCAGCCTTGGGCAAGTTCAGTAGATGCCTGAATGGGTGACCGCTGAGATATAACTTCCCGTCAGTATTCATCTCGATGTTTCCCTCGCTTGTTCCCAAGGATAAATGCTTCATCATCCTGACATATATTATGTCAGGATGACATAGTGGATGAATTGATGTGTGCACATAATGACGTGCACTGAACGAAAAACGTACGTGAATATAATCATATTCAACCTTAGGATAATGTATTTGGACATTAATTTTCAGCCGATGCCCGAGTTCATTGATTGACATTATCCTGTTGGTGATTAGTTGATGTTCGAGTGATTGTATCAATCCCCCAAGAGCATTAAATTCATCGCCAGAATTCAAGGACCGTTCACATTGTATCAATGACCAACGACATTAATACCAGGTCACGGATACATCGATCCATCAACAGCAGTCCTTATATCGATGATTTCAGGTCATTGTATTAATGACCAACGACATCAATACCATGTCATGAGTACATCCATCCATCAGCAGCAGTCCTTATATCGATGATTCCGGGGCATTGTATCAATGACCAAGGACATTAATACCAGGTCACGACTACATCGATCCATCAACAGCAGTCCTTATATCGATGATTTCAGGGCATTGTATCAATGACCAAGGACATTAATACCAGGTCACGAGTACATCGATCTATCAACAGCAGTCCTTATATCGATTATTTCAGAGCATTGAATATATGAATTTCGGTCCTTGTATCAATGCATTTCGGACATCAACTAATCAATTCTAGGCATTTATATATTGAATCTGATATTTTCGAGGGATTTATTTTGCTGTTTTTATCCCACTGATATCGGACTGTTGCTCTATCTGCTTTTTTTCATTTATATTTATGAGTTCATAGGTTCATACTTGAATTCTTTTTGTATCTAATAATAACGGTGAAGTTGCATATTTGCATCAAAATAATTGAAGAAAATATAGATCAGATTATAGAAAAATACTTCTCATTGAACAATCTTCATGGAGAACTTCAGTAGTGTTCAGAGTAAGGAAAATAATAATGAAACGATTGATATGATCTGGAGAATTTATTGAGCATTGGAGAGGAATTCACTTACAACATGGGTTTTCGGAAATGAGTTTTCGGATTTGAGCGCAAAAAAATGATTTTCAATAAACGACCATACCATCCCATCATACATTCTGAAGGATAGCTCAAATTGAAGAGATACAAATTTTTAAACACACTTCCACTGCTCTTACAATATTGAAAAACTTGTATCGTATACCGTCGAAATATGTGTACACTTCTTGAATTTGGGTGATATCGTCACCAATGGCATACACGAAGGGTTGGATCGATTGTTTTTTCGAATTTAAGAAGTGTATCCATTCTTCGACTTCTTGTATCGATCTTCCGAGATACAGGAAGGCACTTTGGGAGTCACGAATTGTAAATTTCGTTGTTGAGCTCTTTCCTGTGTTGTCCTTTTTTACAGTCTTGGATGTTGGTTCAAAATACCCATGCCGTGCTCACAAGACTGCTGCATCTCGTCCATCTAGAAATAAACATAAATTACCTGCTTGTATAAAACGAAATTAGCGTGAAGTTACCCACACATTCTCATCCACAGTTTACGACGTAAGGACGGTCGCGCCGGGACCACATAGCATTATCCGAACAGCGTTGCCATATCAACCATGAATTCCGCATTTGTTTGGCCTCTCTGTTATCATGTTTTATAAGATGGGTGGGATAAAATCATTGAGATCAGATACATACAATAATGAAAAATAATATAATTTCACTATCTTAAACGAGAACGAAAAAGATTTTGTTGCTTTGCTGAAATAAACTGCTTACCTATATGGTCACCGACTCTTGGTTCGCCCGGATGACCGAAACTTTATATGGAGATATTTTTGGTTGACCAACGACACAATGCTCACAAAACTAAATCTTTAGTGAATGAAACGTTTTCATTTTTTGCTTTAGGAAATGTAGTGGGTAACTAGACTAAAATCTAATGAAATCAAGAAAACGTGAGTGTTTCGAATATTGTCCCGATAAAAATTTAAAAACTCTATATTCCAATAGATTTGCATAAGAAACGAAAAAACAATTAAGCTCCAAGAATGATTTGAAATAAGGAAATATTATTTCGTGGATTAAGTGAGTGAAGTGACTGCCTCGATCAAAATAACGAAATGGTATTCTGAAATGAATCTACGAGAGAAATAAACAGAAAAATTCACTTGACAAACGATACGGAGTTGTAAAAAAGCGGATTTTGTGGATGGAGAATCTCAATTTTTGTTTGTTTTTCGAACGACGGTGAGTGCCTCGATCGAAATAATGAGGAAGTATTCTGAAATGAATAAACGAAAGAAATAAACAGAGATTTTCACTTGACAAACGATACGGAGATGTGAAAATCGGATTTCGTGGATGGAGATCTAAATTTTTTTTTTGTGAACGACGGTGAGTGCCTCGATCGAAATAATAAAAAAGTATTCTGAAATGAATAAACGAAAGAAATAAACAGAGATTTTCACTTGAGAAACGATGCGGAGTTGTGAAAATCGGATTTCGTGGATGAAGAATCTCAATTTTTATTTTTTTTTTGAACGAAGGTGAGTCCCTCGATCGAAATAATAAAAAAGTATTCTGAAATGAATAAACGAAAGAAATAAACAGAGATTTTCACTTGACAAACGATACGGAGTTGTGAAAATCGGATTTCGTGGATGAAGAATCTCAATTTTTTTTTTTTTTGAACGATGGTGAGTGCCTCGATCGAAATAATAAAATAGTATTCTGAAATGAATATACGAGAGAAATAAACAGAGATTCTCACTTGACAAACGATACGGAGTTGTGAAAATCGGATTTCGTGGATGGAGAATCTAAATTTTTTTTTTTCAACGACGGTGAGTGCCTCGATCGAAAAAATAAAAAAGTATTCTGAAATGAATAAACGAAAGAAATAAACAGAGATTTTCACTTGGCCAACGATACGGAATTGTGAAAATCGGATTTCGTGCATGGAGAATCTCAATTTTTTTTTTTTTTTTGAACGAAGGTGAGTCCCTCGATCGAAATAATAAAAAAGTATTCTGAAATGAATAAACGAAAGAAATAAACAGAGATTTTCACTTGACAAACGATACGGAGTTGTGAAAATCGGATTTCGTGGATGAAGAATCTCAATTTTTTTTTTTTGAACGATGGTGAGTGCCTCGATCGAAATAATGAAATAGTATTCTGAAATGAATATACGAGAGAAATAAACAGAAATTCTCACTTGACAAACGATACGGAGTTGTGAAAATCGGATTTCATGGATGGAGAATTTCAATTTTTTTTTTTTTGAACGACGGTGAGTGCCTCGATCGAAATAATTAAATAGTATTCTGAAATGAATATACGAGAGAAATAAACGGAGATTTTCACACCTCCGTATCATTTGTCGAGTGAAAATCTCTGTTTATTTCTCTTGTATATGCATTTCAGAATACTATTTTATTACTTCGATCGAGGCACTCACCGTCGTTCAAATAAAAAAAATTTTGAGATTCTCCATCCACGAAATCCGATTTCCACAACTCCGTATCGTTTGTCAAGTGAAAATATCTGTTTATTTCTCACTTTTATTCATTTCAGAGTACTATTATATTATTTTGATCGAGGCACTCACCGTCGTTCGAAAAAAAAAAAATTGAGATTCTCCATCCACGAAATCCGATTTTAACAACTCCGTATCGTTTGTCAAGTGAAAATCTCTGTTTATTTTTTTCGCTTATTCATTTCAGAATAGTATTTTATTATTTTGATCGAGGCACTTACCATCGTTTAAAAAAAAAAATTTAGATTTTCCATCCACGAAATCCGATTTTCACAACTCCGTATCGTTTGTCAAGTTGAAATCTCTGTTTATCTCTCTCGTAGATTCATTTCAGAATACTATTTTATTCTTTCGATCGAGGCACTCACCGTCGTTCAAAAAAAAAAAAAAATTGAAATTCTCCATCCACGAAATCCGATTTTCACAACTCCGTATCATTTGTCGAGTGAAAATCTCTGTTTATTTCTCTTGTATATTCATTTCAGAATACTATTTTATTATTTTGATCGAGGCACTCACCGTCGTTGAAATAAAAAAAATTTTGAGATTCTCCATCCACGAAATCCGATTTCCACAACTCCGTATCGTTTGTAAAGTGAAAATCTCTGTTCATTTCTCACTTTTATTCATTTCAGAATACTATTATATTATTTTGATCGAGGCACTCACCGTCGTTCAAAAAAAAAAAAAAAAAATTGAGATTCTCCATCCACGAAATCCGATTTTAACAACTCCGTATCGTTTGTCAAGTGAAAATCTCTGTTCATTTTTTTCGCTTATTCATTTCAGAATAGTATTTTATTATTTCGATCGAGGCACTCACCGTCGTTCAAATAAAAAAAAAATTGAGATTTTCCATCCACGAAATCCGATTTTCACAACTCCGTTTCGTTTGTCAAGTGAAAGTCTCTGTTTATTTCTCACTTTTATTCATTTCAGAATACTATTATATTGTTTCGATCGAGGCACTCACCGTCGTTCAAAAAACAAACAAAAAATTGTCCATCCACGAAATCTGATTTTCACAACTCCGTATCCTTTGTCGTGTGAAAATCTCTGTTTATTTCTCTCTTAAATTCATTTCAGAATACTATTAAATTTTTTCGATCGAGGCACTCACCGTCGTTCAAACAGAAAAAAATTGAGATTTTCCGTCAACGACATCCGATTTTCACAACTCCGTATCGTTTGTCAAGTGAAAATCTCTGTTTATTTCTCTCTTTTATTCATTTCAGAATACTATTTTATTTTTTCGATCGAGGCACTCACCGTCGTTAAAAAAAAAACAAATTGAGATTCTCCATCCACGAAATCCGATTTTCACAAATTCGTATCGTTTGTCAAGTGAAAATCTCTGTTTATTTCTCACTTTCATTCATTTCAGAATACTATTATATTATTTCGATCAAGGCACTCACCGTCGTTAAAAAAAAAATTGAGATTCTCCATCCACGAAATTCGATTTTCACAACTTCGTATCGTTTGTCAAGTGGAAATCTCTGTTTATTTCTCACTTTTATTCATTTCAGAATTTTATTTTATTATTTCGATCGAGGCACTCACCGTCGTTCAAAAAAAAAAAAATTGAGATTCTCCATCCACGAAATCCGATTTTCACAACTCCGTATCGTTTGTCAAGTGGAAATCTCTGTTTATTTCTCACTTTTATTCATTTCAGAATTTTATTTTATTATTTCGATCGAGGCACTCACCGTCGTTCGAATAAAAAAAAATGAAATTCTCCATCCACGAAATTCGATTTTTACAACTCCGTATCGTTTGTCAAGTGGAAATCTCTGTTTATTTCTCACTTTTATTCATTTCAGAATTTTATTTTATTATTTCGATCGAGGCACTCACCGTCGTTCAAAAAAAAAAAAAATTGAGATTCTCCATCCACGAAATCCGATTTTCACAACTCCGTATCGTTTGTCAAGTGGAAATCTCTGTTTATTTCTCACTTTTATTCATTTCAGAATTTTATTTTATTATTCCGATCGAGGCACTCACCGTCGTTCAAAAAAAAAAAAAAATTGAGATTCTCTATCCACGAAATCCGATTTTCACAACTCCGTATCGTTTGTCAAGTGGAAATCTCTGTTTATTTCTCATTTTTATTCATTTCAGAATTTTATTTTATTATTTCGATCGAGGCACTCACCGTCGTTCAAAAAAAAAAAAATTGAGATTCTCCATCCACGAAATCCGATTTTCACAACTCCGTATCGTTTGTCAAGTGAAAAACTCTGTTTATTTCTCTCGTATATTCATTTCAGAATACTATTTTATTATTTCGATCGAGGCACTCACCGTCGTTCAAATAAAAAAAAAATTGAGATTCTCCATCCACGAAATCCGATTTTCACAAATTCGTATCGTTTGTCAAGTGAAAATCTCTGTTTATTTCTCTCGTATATTCATTTCAGAATACTATTTTATTATTTCGATCGAGGCACTCACCGTCGTTCGAATAAAAAAAAATTGAGATTCTCCATCCACAAAATACGATTTTCACAACTCCCTATCGTTTGTCAAGTGAAAATCTCTGTTTATTTCTCTCGTATAATCATTTCAGAATACTATTTTATTATTTCGATCGAGGCACTCACCGTCGTTAAAAAAAAAACAAATTGAGATTCTCCATCCACGAAATCCGATTTTCACAAATTCGTATCGTTTGTCAAGTGAAAATCTCTGTTTATTTCTCACTTTCATTCATTTCAGAATACTATTATATTATTTCGATCGAGGCACTCACCGTCGTTAAAATAAAAAATTGAGATTCTCCATCCACGAAATCCGATTTTCACAACTCCGTATCGTTTGTCAAGTGGAAACCTCTGTTTATTTCTCACTTTTATTCATTTCAGAATTTTATTTTATTATTTCGATCGAGGCACTCACCGTCGTTCAAAAAAAAAAAATTGAGATTCTCCATCCACGAAGTTCGATTTTCACAACTCCGTATCGTTTGTCAAGTGGAAATCTCTGTTTATTTCCCACTTTTATTCATTTCAGAATTTTATTTTATTATTTCGATCGAGGCAAACACCGTCGTTCAAAAAAAAAAAATTGAGATTCTCCATCCACGAAATCCGATTTTCACAACTCCGTATCGTTTGTCAAGTGAAAATCTCTGTTTATTTCTCTCGTATATTCATTTCAGAATACTATTTTATTATTTCGATCGAGGCACTCACCGTCGTTCAAATAAAAAAAAATTGAGATTCTCCATCCACGAAATCCGATTTTCACAACTCCGTATCGTTTGTCAAGTGAAAATCTCTGTTTATTTCTCTCGTATATTCATTTCAGAATACTATTTTATTATTTCGATCGAGGCACTCACCGTCGTTAAAAAAAAACAAATTGAGATTCTCCATCCACGAAATCCGATTTTCACAAATTCGTATCGTTTGTCAAGTGAAAATCTCTGTTTATTTCTCACTTTCATTCATTTCAGAATACTATTATATTATTTCGATCGAGGCACTCACCGTCGTTAAAATAAAAAATTGAGATTCTCCATCCACGAAATCCGATTTTCACAACTCCGTATCGTTTGTCAAGTGGAAATCTCTGTTTATTTCTCACTTTTATTCATTTCAGAATTTTATTTTATTATTTCGATCGAGGCACTCACCGTCGTTCAAAAAAAAAAAAATTGAGATTCTCCATCCATGAAATCCGATTTTCACAACTCCGTATCGTTTGTCAAGTGGAAATCTTTGTTTATTTCTCACTTTTATTCATTTCAGAATTATATTTTAATATTTCGATCGAGGCACTCACCGTCGTTCAAAAAAAAAAAAATTGAGATTCTCCATCCACGAAATCCGATTTTCACAACTCCGTATCGTTTGTCAAGTGGAAATCTCTGTTTATTTCTCACTTTTATTCATTTCAGAATTTTATTTTATTATTTCGATCGAGGCACTCACCGTCGTTCAAAAAAAAAAAAATTGAGATTCTCCATCCATGAAATCCGATTTTCACAACTCCGTATCGTTTGTCAAGTGGAAATCTTTGTTTATTTCTCACTTTTATTCATTTCAGAATTATATTTTAATATTTCGATCGAGGCACTCACCGTCGTTCAAAAAAAAAAAAAATTGAGATTCTCCATCCACGACATCCGATTTTCACAACTCCGTATCGTTTGTCCAGTGGAAATCTCTGTTTATTTCTCACTTTTATTCATTTCAGAATTTTATTTTATTATTTCGATCGATGCACACACCGTCGTTCAAAAAAAAAAAAAAATTGAGATTCTCCATCCACGAAATCCGATTTTCACAACTCCGTATCGTTTGTCAAGTGAAAATCTCTGTTTATTTCTCACTTTTATTCATTTCAGAATACTATTATATTATTTCGATCGAGGCACTCACCGTCGTTCGAATAAAAAAAAATTGAGATTCTCCATTCACGAAATTCGATTTTCACAACTCCATATCGTCTGTCAAGTGGAAATCTCTGTTTATTTCTCACTTTTATTCATTTCAGAATTTTATTTTATTATTTCGATCGAGGCACTCACCGTCGTTCAAAAAAAAAAATTGAGATTCTCCATCCACGAAATTCGATTTTCACAACTCCGTATCGTTTGTCAAGTGAAAATCTCTGTTTATTTCTCACTTCTATTCATTACAGAATATTATTATATTATTTCGATCGAGGCACTCACCGTCGTTCAAATAAAGAAAAATTGTGATTCTCTATCCACGAAATCCGATTTTCACAACTCCGTATCGTTTATCAAGTAAAAATCTCTGTTTATTTCTCACTTTTATTCATTTCAGAATACTATTTTATTATTTCGATCGAGGCACTCACCGTCGTTCAAATAAAAAAAAATTGAGATTCTCTATCCACGAAAACCGATTTTCACAACTCCGTATCGTTTGTCAAGTAAAAATCTCTGTTTATTTCTCACTTTTATTCATTTCAGAATACTATTATTTTATTTCGATCGAGGCACTCACCATCGTTCAAACAAAAAAAAAATTGAGATTCTCCATCCACGAAATCCGATTTTAACAACTCCGTATCGTTTGTCAAGTGAAAATCTCTGTTAATTTTTTTCGCTTATTCATTTCAGAATAGTATTTTATTATTTTGATCGAGGCACTTACCATCGTTTAAAAAAAAAAAATTTAGATTTTCCATCCACGAAATCCGATTTTCACAACTCCGTATCGTTTGTCAAGTTGAAATCTCTGTTTATCTCTCTCGTAGATTCATTTCAGAATACTATTTTATTCTTTCGATCGAGGCACTCACCGTCGATCAAAAAAAAAAAAAAATTGAAATTCTCCATCCACGAAATCCGATTTTCACAACTCCGTATCATTTGTCGAGTGAAAATCTCTGTTTATTTCTCTTGTATATTCATTTCAGAATACTATTTTATTATTTTGATCGAGGCACTCACCGTCGTTGAAATAAAAAAATTTTGAGATTCTCCATCCACGAAATCCGATTTCCACAACTCCGTATCGTTTGTAAAGTGAAAATCTCTGTTCATTTCTCACTTTTATTCATTTCAGAATACTATTATATTATTTTGATCGAGGCACTCACCGTCGTTCAAAAAAAAAAAAAAAATTGAGATTCTCCATCCACGAAATCCGATTTTAACAACTCCGTATCGTTTGTCAAGTGAAAATCTCTGTTCATTTTTTTCGCTTATTCATTTCAGAATAGTATTTTATTATTTCGAACGAGGCACTTACCATCGTTCAAAAAAAAAAAAAATTGAGATTCTCCATCCACGAAATCCGATTTTCACAACTCCGTATCGTTTATCAAGTGAAAATCGCTGTTTATTTCTTTCGTATATTCATTTCAGAATACTATTTTGTTTTTTCGATCGAGGCACTCACCGTCGTTCAAACAAAAAAAAATTGAGATTCTCCATCCACGAATTCCGATATTCACAAATCCGTATCGTTTGTCAAGTGGAAATCTCTGTTTATTTCTCACTTTTATTCATTTCAGAATACTCTTATATTATTTCGATCGAGGCACTCACCGTCGTTCAAATAAAAAAAAAATTGAGATTTTCCATCCACGAAATCCGATTTTCACAACTCCGTATCGTTTGTCAAGTGAAAGTCTCTGTTTATTTCTCACTTTTATTCATTTCAGAATACTATTATATTGTTTCGATCGAGGCACTCACCGTCGTTCAAAAAACAAACAAAAAATTGTCCATCCACGAAATCTGATTTTCACAACTCCGTATCCTTTGTCGTGTGAAAATCTCTGTTTATTTCTCTCTTAAATTCATTTCAGAATACTATTAAGTTTTTTCGATCGAGGCACTCACCGTCGTTCAAACAGAAAAAAATTGAGATTTTCCGTCCACGACATCCGATTTTCACAACTCCGTATCGTTTGTCAAGTGAAAATCTCTGTTTATTTCTCTCTTTTATTCATTTCAGAATACTATTTTATTTTTTCGATCGAGGCACTCACCGTCGTTAAAAAAAAAACAAATTGAGATTCTCCATCCACGAAATCCGATTTTCACAAATTCGTATCGTTTGTCAAGTGAAAATCTCTGTTTATTTCTCACTTTCATTCATTTCAGAATACTATTATATTATTTCGATCAAGGCACTCACCGTCGTTAAAAAAAAAATTGAGATTCTCCATCCACGAAATTCGATTTTCACAACTTCGTATCGTTTGTCAAGTGGAAATCTCTGTTTATTTCTCACTTTTATTCATTTCAGAATTTTATTTTATTATTTCGATCGAGGCACTCACCGTCGTTCAAAAAAAAAAAAATTGAGATTCTCCATCCACGAAATCCGATTTTCACAACTCCGTATCGTTTGTCAAGTGGAAATCTCTGTTTATTTCTCACTTTTATTCATTTCAGAATTTTATTTTATTATTTCGATCGAGGCACTCACCGTCGTTCGAATAAAAAAAAAATGAAATTCTCCATCCACGAAATTCGATTTTCACAACCCCGTATCGTTTGTCAAGTGGAAATCTCTGTTTATTTCTCACTTTTATTCATTTCAGAATTTTATTTTATTATTTCGATCGAGGCACTCACCGTCGTTCAAATAAAAAAAAAATTGAGATTCTCCATCCACGAAATTCGATTTTTACAACTCCGTGTCGTTTGTCAAGTGGAAATCTCTGTTTATTTCTCACTTTTATTCATTTCAGAATTTTATTTTATTATTTCGATCAAGGCACTCACCGTCGTTCAAAAAAAAAAAAAATTGAGATTCTCCATCCACGAAATCCGATTTTCACAACTCCGTATCGTTTGTCAAGTGGAAATCTCTGTTTATTTCTCACTTTTATTCATTTCAGAATTTTATTTTATTATTTCGATCGAGGCACTCACCGTCGTTCAAAAAAAAAAAAAAATTGAGATTCTCTATCCACGAAATCCGATTTTCACAACTCCGTATCGTTTGTCAAGTGGAAATCTCTGTTTATTTCTCATTTTTATTCATTTCAGAATTTTATTTTATTATTTCGATCGAGGCACTCACCGTCGTTCAAAAAAAAAAAAATTGAGATTCTCCATCCACGAAATCCGATTTTCACAACTCCGTATCGTTTGTCAAGTGAAAAACTCTGTTTATTTCTCTCGTATATTCATTTCAGAATACTATTTTATTATTTCGATCGAGGCACTCACTGTCGTTCAAATAAAAAAAAAATTGAGATTCTCCATCCACGAAATCCGATTTTCACAAATTCGTATCGTTTGTCAAGTGAAAATCTCTGTTTATTTCTCTCGTATATTCATTTCAGAATACTATTTTATTATTTCGATCGAGGCACTCACCGTCGTTCGAATAAAAAAAAATTGAGATTCTCCATCCACGAAATCCGATTTTCACAACTCCCTATCGTTTGTCAAGTGAAAATCTCTGTTTATTTCTCTCGTATAATCATTTCAGAATACTATTTTATTATTTCGATCGAGGCACTCACCGTCGTTAAAAAAAAAACAAATTGAGATTCTCCATCCACGAAATCCGATTTTCACAAATTCGTATCGCTTGTCAAGTGAAAATCTCTGTTTATTTCTCACTTTCATTCATTTCAGAATACTATTATATTATTTCGATCGAGGCACTCACCGTCGTTGAAAAAAAAAATTGAGATTCTCCATCCACGAAATCCGATTTTCACAACTCCGTATCGTTTGTCAAGTGGAAACCTCTGTTTATTTCTCACTTTTATTCATTTCAGAATTTTATTTTATTATTTCGATCGAGGCACTCACCGTCGTTCAAAAAAATAAATTGAGATTCTCCATCCACGAAGTTCGATTTTCACAACTCCGTATCGTTTGTCAAGTGGAAATCTCTGTTTATTTCCCACTTTTATTCATTTCAGAATTTTATTTTATAATTTCGATCGAGGCAAACACCGTCGTTCAAAAAAAAAAAATTGAGATTCTCCATCCACGAAATCCGATTTTCACAACTCCGTATCGTTTGTCAAGTGAAAATCTCTGTTTATTTCTCTCGTATATTCATTTCAGAATACTATTTTATTATTTCGATCGAGGCACTCACCGTCGTTCAAATAAAAAAAAATTGAGATTCTCCATCCACGAAATCCGATTTTCACAACTCCGTATCGTTTGTCAAGTGAAAATCTCTGTTTATTTCTCTCGTATATTCATTTCAGAATACTATTTTATTATTTCGATCGAGGCACTCACCGTCGTTAAAAAAAAACAAATTGAGATTCTCCATCCACGAAATCCGATTTTCACAAATTCGTATCGTTTGTCAAGTGAAAATCTCTGTTTATTTCTCACTTTCATTCATTTCAGAATACTACTATATTATTTCGATCGAGGCACTCACCGTCGTTCAAAAAAAAAATTGAGATTCTCCATCCACGAAATTCGATTTTTACAACTCCGTATCGTTTGTCAAGTGGAAATATCTGTTTATTTCTCACTTTTATTCATTTCAGAATTTTATTTTATTATTTCGATCGAGGCACTCACCGTCGTTCAAAAAAAAAAAATTGAGATTCTCCATCCATGAAATCCGATTTTCACAACTCCGTATCGTTTGTCAAGTGGAAATCTCTGTTTATTTCTCACTTTTATTCATTCCAGAATTCTATTTTATTATTTCGATCGAGGCACTCACCGTCGTTCAAAAAAAAAAAAATTGAGATTCTCCATCCACGAAATTCGATTTTCACAACTCCGTATCGTTTGTCCAGTGGAAATCTCTGTTTATTTCTCACTTTTATTCATTTCAGAATTTTATTTTATTATTTCGATCGTTCAAAAAAAAAAAAAAATTGAGATTCTCCATCCACGAAATCCGATTTTCACAACTCCGTATCGTTTGTCAAGTGAAAATCTCTGTTTATTTCTCACTTTTATTCATTTCAGAATACTATTATATTATTTCGATCGAGGCACTCACCGTCGTTCGAATAAAAAAAAATTGAGATTCTCCATCCACGAAATTCGATTTTCACAACTCCGTATCGTTTGTCAAGTGGAAATCTCTGTTTATTTCTCACTTTTATTCATTTCAGAATTTTATTTTATTATTTCGATCGAGGCACTCACCGTCGTTCAAAAAAAAAAATTGAGATTCTCCATCCACGAAATTCGATTTTCACAACTCCGTATCGTTTGTCAAGTGAAAATCTCTGTTTATTTCTCACTTCTATTCATTTCAGAATACTATTATATTATTTCGATCGAGGCACTCACCGTCGTTCAAATAAAAAAAAATTGTGATTCTCTATCCACGAAATCCGATATTCACAACTCCGTATCGTTTATCAAGTAAAAATCTCTGTTTATTTCTCACTTTTATTCATTTCAGAATACTATTTTATTATTTCGATCGAGGCACTCACCGTCGTTCAAATAAAAAAAAATTGAGATTCTCTATCCACGAAAACCGATTTTCACAACTCCGTATCGTTTGTCAAGTAAAAATCTCTGTTTATTTCTCACTTTTATTCATTTCAGAATACTATTATTTTATTTCGATCGAGGCACTCACCATCGTTCAAACAAAAAAAAAATTGAGATTCTCCATCCACGAAATCCGATTTTAACAACTCCGTATCGTTTGTCAAGTGAAAATCTCTGTTAATTTTTTTCGCTTATTCATTTCAGAATAGTATTTTATTATTTTGATCGAGGCACTTACCATCGTTTAAAAAAAAAAAATTTAGATTTTCCATCCACGAAATCCGATTTTCACAACTCCGTATCGTTTGTCAAGTTGAAATCTCTGTTTATCTCTCTCGTAGATTCATTTCAGAATACTATTTTATTCTTTCGATCGAGGCACTCACCGTCGTTCAAAAAAAAAAAAAAATTGAAATTCTCCATCCACGAAATCCGATTTTCAGAACTCCGTATCATTTGCCGAGTGAAAATCTCTGTTTATTTCTCTTGTATATTCATTTCGGAATACTATTTTATTATTTTGATCGAGGCACTCACCGTCGTTGAAATAAAAAAAATTTTGGGATTCTCCATCCACGAAATCCGATTTCCACAACTCCGTATCGTTTGTAAAGTGAAAATCTCTGTTCATTTCTCACTTTTATTCATTTCAGAATACTATTATATTATTTTGATCGAGGCACTCACCGTCGTTCAAAAAAAAAAAAAAAATTGAGATTCTCCAGCCACGAAATCCGATTTTAACAACTCCGTATCGTTTGTCAAGTGAAAATCTCTGTTCATTTTTTTCGCTTATTCATTTCAGAATAGTATTTTATTATTTCGAACGAGGCACTTACCATCGTTCAAAAAAAAAAAAAATTGAGATTCTCCATCCACGAAATCCGATTTTCACAACTCCGTATCGTTTATCAAGTGAAAATCTCTGTTTATTTCTTTCGTATATTCATTTCAGAATACTATTTTGTTTTTTCGATCGAGGCACTCACCGTCGTTCAAACAAAAAAAAATTGAGATTCTCCATCCACGAATTCCGATATTCACAAATCCGTATCGTTTGTCAAGTGGAAATCTCTGTTTATTTCTCACTTTTATTCATTTCAGAATACTATTATATTATTTCGATCGAGGCACTCACCGTCGTTCAAATGAAAAAAAAATTGAGATTTTCCATCCACGAAATCCGATTTTCACAACTACGTATCGTTTGTCAAGTGAAAGTCTCTGTTTATTTCTCACTTTTATTCATTTCAGAATACTATTATATTGTTTCGATCGAGGCACTCACCGTCGTTCAAAAAACAAACAAAAAATTGTCCATCCACGAAATCTGATTTTCACAACTCCGTATCCTTTGTCGTGTGAAAATCTCTGTTTATTTCTCTCTTAAATTCATTTCAGAATACTATTAAATTTTTTCGATCGAGGCACTCACCGTCGTTCAAAAAGAAAAAAATTGAGATTTTCCGTCCACGACATCCGATTTTCACAACTCCGTATCGTTTGTCAAGTGAAAATCTCTGTTTATTTCTCTCTTTTATTCATTTCAGAATACTATTTTATTTTTTCGATCGAGGCACTCACCGTCGTTAAAAAAAAAACAAATTGAGATTCTCCATCCACGAAATCCGATTTTCACAAATTCGTATCGTTTGTCAAGTGAAAATCTCTGTTTATTTCTCACTTTCATTCATTTCAGAATACTATTATATTATTTCGATCAAGGCACTCACCGTCGTTAAAAAAAAAATTGAGATTCTCCATCCACGAAATTCGATTTTCACAACTTCGTATCGTTTGCCAAGTGGAAATCTCTGTTTATTTCTCACTTTTATTCATTTCAGAATTTTATTTTATTATTTCGATCGAGGCACTCACCGTCGTTCAAAAAAAAAAAAATTGAGATTCTCCATCCACGAAATCCGATTTTCACAACTCCGTATCGTTTGTCAAGTGGAAATCTCTGTTTATTTCTCACTTTTATTCATTTCAGAATTTTATTTTATTATTTCGATCGAGGCACTCACCGTCGTTCAAAAAAAAAAAAAATTGAGATTCTCCATCCACGAAATCCGATTTTCACAACTCCGTATCGTTTGTCAAGTGGAAATCTCTGTTTATTTCTCACTTTTATTCATTTCAGAATTTCATTTTATTATTTCGATCGAGGCACTCACCGTCGTTCAAAAAAAAAAAAAAATTGAGATTCTCTATCCACGAAATCCGATTTTCACAACTCCGTATCGTTTGTCAAGTGGAAATCTCTGTTTATTTCTCATTTTTATTCATTTCAGAATTTTATTTTATTATTTCGATCGAGGCACTCACCGTCGTTCAAAAAAAAAATATTGAGATTCTCCATCCACGAAATCCGATTTTCACAACTCCGTATCGTTTGTCAAGTGAAAAACTCTGTTTATTTCTCTCGTATATTCATTTCAGAATACTATTTTATTATTTCGATCGAGGCACTCACCGTCATTCAAATAAAAAAAAAATTGAGATTCTCCATCCACGAAATCCGATTTTCACAAATTCGTATCGTTTGTCAAGTGAAAATCTCTGTTTATTTCTCTCGTATATTCATTTCAGAATACTATTTTATTATTTCGATCGAGGCACTCACCGTCGTTAAAAAAAAAATTGAGATTCTCCATCCACGAAATCCGATTTTCACAACTCCGTATCGTTTGTCAAGTGGAAATCTCTGTTTATTTCTCACTTTTATTCATTTCAGAATTTTATTTTATTATTTCGATCGAGGCACTCACCGTCGTTCAAAAAAAAAAAATTGAGATTCTCCATCCATGAAATCCGATTTTCACAACTCCGTATCGTTTGTCAAGTGGAAATCTCTGTTTATTTCTCACTTTTATTCATTTCAGAATTCTATTTTATTATTTCGATCGAGGCACTCACCGTCGTTCAAAAAAACAAAAAATTGAGATTCTCCATCCACGAAATTCGATTTTCACAACTCCGTATCGTTTGTCCAGTGGAAATCTCTGTTTATTTCTCACTTTTATTCATTTCAGAATTTTATTTTATTATTTCGATCGATGCACTCACCGTCGTTCAAAAAAAAAAAAAATTGAGATTCTCCATCCACGAAATCCGATTTTCACAACTCCGTATCGTTTGTCAAGTGAAAATCTCTGTTTATTTCTCACTTTTATTCATTTCAGAATACTATTATATTATTTCGATCGAGGCACTCACCGTCGTTCGAATAAAAAAAAATTGAGATTCTCCATCCACGAAATTCGATTTTCACAACTCCGTATCGTTTGTCAAGTGGAAATCTCTGTTTATTTCTCACTTTTATTCATTTCAGAATTTTATTTTATTATTTCGATCGAGGCACTCACCGTCGTTCAAAAAAAAAAATTGAGATTCTCCATCCACGAAATTCGATTTTCACAACTCCGTATCGTTTGTCAAGTGAAAATCTCTGTTTATTTCTCACTTCTATTCATTTCAGAATACTATTATATTATTTCGATCGAGGCACTCACCGTCGTTCAAATAAAAAAAAATTGTGATTCTCTATCCACGAAATCCGATTTTCACAACTCCGTATCGTTTATCAAGTAAAAATCTCTGTTTATTTCTCACTCTTATTCATTTCAGAATACTATTTTATTATTTCGATCGAGGCACTCACCGTCGTTCAAATAAAAAAAAATTGAGATTCTCTATCCACGAAAACCGATTTTCACAACTCCGTATCGTTTGTCAAGTAAAAATCTCTGTTTATTTCTCACTTTTATTCATTTCAGAATACTATTATTTTATTTCGATCGAGGCACTCACCATCGTTCAAACAAAAAAAAAATTGAGATTCTCCATCCATGAAATCCGATTTTCACAACTCTCTGTTTATTTCTCTCTTTTATTCATTTCAGAATACTATTTTATTATTTCGACCGAGGCACTCACCGTCGTTCGAAAAACAAACAAAAATTGAGATTCTCCATCCACAAAATCCGCTTTTTTACAACTCCGTATCGTTTGTCAAGTGAATTTTTCTGTTTATTTCTCTCGTAGATTCATTTCAGAATAACATTTCATTATTTTGATCGAGGCAGTCACTTACTCACTTCATCCACGAAATAATATTTCATAATTTCAAATCATTCTTGGAGCTTAATTGTTTTTTCGTTTCTTATGCAAATCTATTGGAATATAGAGTTTTTAAATCTTTATCGGGACAATATTCGAAACACTCACGTTTTCTTGATTTCATTAGATTTTAGTCTAGTTACCCACTACATTTCCTAAAGCAAAAAAAGAAAACGTTTCATTCACTAAAGATTTAGTTATGTGAGCATTGTGTCGTTGGTCAACCAAAAATATCTCCATATAAAGTTTCGGTCATCCGGGCGAACCAAGAGTCGGTGACCATATAGGTAAGCAGTTTATTTCAGCAAAGCAACAAAATCCTTTTTCGTTCTCGTACAAGATTTTGAAATTATATTATTTTTCATTATTGTATGTATCTGATCTCAATGATTTTATCCCACCCATCTTATAAAACATGATAACAGAGAGGCCAAACAAATGCGGAATTTATGGTTGATATGGCAACGCTGTTCGGATAATTCTATGTGGCCACGGCGCGACAGTCCCTACGTCGTAAAGTGTGGATGAGAATGTGTGGGTAACTTCACGCTAATCTGTTTTTCAACTTTCAAGACAGCCTAAGAAATCCACCAAAGTCAATCTTGCCATTTGGATCTGAAAATAAATAATATTGAAATACTGTCTTGGCCTTGGAGATATCCCCGTAATTTTAGAGTTGCTACACTCAATAAGACTGGAGAATGATTCATACCTACTTTATAAGAATGGAATATGTACTCCCAGTAATACTCTCGTCAACTATAAAAGTCTAAAAAGTCTTTGAATGAATCGTGAACTCAAAAATTATCAAACCAAATACTAACAAACAGTAGAAAATCGACTATCAAAACAAAATCTTTGTCTGTAACTAAGGTTCTAAAACTGGCTACCGTGGCGCTGCAATCTTAAATTCAGACGCCAATACAAGAGTATAGATTCACTGTAGGTACCTGTAGTCCGTTGGTCGACTTGACTTATAAAACTCTAGAGTTCAATATGTCAATGCTCCTATTTCGTGACATCAGATCTGTTCACAAAAGCCAAGGACGTATAACGTATATTAAATATTTATTTCGAGTTTTTAGTGAAAAACGAGTGAAGTTTCGTGATAATGGATCTGATAAACAGCTAATCAACCTAAAATTATTCACATTAAAAACGGTATGAAGGAAAAATTGCAGTATATGATATTGTATCTTGTTTTTAGAAGCTTGAAGAATCGGCATCAGAAATATCATTCATGAGAATAACAACTTTTGAAAATGAAGCAGTAAGATTGGTTAGCTCTTCTGTTAAAAGAAAATAGTAACAGAAAGGAATGAAACGAACGTATGGAATGGAAAAAACATGGATTGAAGAGAACTTTTCAGTGCAATTTCATATAGTAGTGTCTGTGGCAAATTATCAAATTACTATTACATTATTCTTTTCATATTCATTCGCAACTACTGCTAAGAGAAACGCCCTCTGGCGATAGAAATTAGAACACTTCCAAGCTAGTAGTTTTTCGACGTGCCCGTTATTCCAACGTGTTTTGCTTACTTTTCGAGTTCATTTTGGAGATTTTGTGTTGTTCTCAGAGTCGAAATTTTGGTATACCGAAAGTGTTTGCAGTTTTCATCAATCGATTCCTGTCTTCTCGATTAAAATTTTCGATTGTATTAATTCGAAATGGCATCCTCCCGAAATGACTATTGTTTGTATGCCTTAACTCAATGTTTTTCTTGATCAAAGAAGAAAGGATCATCTACTGCCTCAAGTTTTCATTTTTTCTCAAGCCAAATGAGAGTAAAGTTAATTTGGAAACAGCAATTGACATTGAACTCAATGATAGAAGAAAGGCCTGGATTTTGAAATTGAAGATTGGAAAACAGTTCACGAAATACATGAAAGTATGTTCACTGCATTTCTCTGAAGATGTTTATTTTCATAAAGGTGAATCACAATGTATTCATTCCGAAACAACTTCATGTCCAGATATTTTAGATGTAAATGAAAATAAAGGAATTTTGATGAAAAATGCTGATCCTGCAGAGAAACTACCGAGCACTTCTGCAGCTACCTACTCCACACGCTACACAAAATCATAGTCAAAGAAAATGATCTGGTTGAAAACCTGACAAGAACTAAATATACTGTTAGAGTTGATAATAGCTAAAGTTATTCATATGACCACCTTGATATTTTTCATTTCTATATAGGTAGGTTGAACCAGCTGGGAAATTTTTCATTTTGTATGTGTATCTTGAGCTTCTGTGATATGAAAATAAAATAAATTATATGTCCATCTGTTTCCCTTCTTTTCTTTCGAAATACGATTCAAAAGAACTAAAGCAGAAAAACTGTCAGAAATTCAAGTAAACATAGACATTGATTCATTTTGATTCACCAAGCAACAGACACTACAACAACATCGAAATTATCCTCCAGGAACGATTTGAAGCACGATTTTATAACGTCATCCAAAAGAAAAGTCCCTGCTCAAAAAATCCCACACAAAATTATAATAATTTCGTTAAATATTCTAGCTCTGCTCAATAAATATTCGTTCTCAACTACATTTCTACGGTTTGTTTACATAAAACTACTGGCTTGGACAGGTTCCAAATTTATCCGTTAGGGCGCTGGCATCCAAAAAGATCCAAATAGTGATCTTATGATTAAAACTTCTTTAATAGTTCTAGGATACCTTCGCGCAACATAAGGTTATGAAGTATCCTTAGGATTGGAATAGTGAAAAATGTAATTTTTTTAATTTTTCTAGAAAAACAAAATTTTCTATAAATTATCAAAAAGATTTCAATGAAATTGTTTCAAATTTAAATTCGATTCGATGTTCGATGTAAGGGCGATTCGATCTATGTTTTTGGAAATATTGGGAAAATAGAATTTTAAAAGGGTATATTAGCGGAATCATTGGATGGTTTTATCAAATTTGCCAATTCGACCTTCGTAATTAAACTCAAAACTTACTTTACAATTATCAAGCTACTGAGTAGATACTTCCGGGAGTTATTTTGTTCACTATCAGTGGAAAGACCGGCCGCAAAGACATTCACTTAAGGAAGAATGGACATTGGGAATATTTGTAGAGTAGGTTTTCAGTTTAATTGGGAAGGTCGGATTTGAATGGGTTGAATTCGCCAATCATTCCTAAGTTTTACCCATTCAAAAATTTAGATCAAATTGCAATCAAGTACTTTACCGAAAAGTATAGATTGAGGTTCATGAATAATCTCGGGGGGAACCATATAAAAAGAAAACCTGCGTTTGGTGGGGTCAGTACGTGTATAGATGACCACTTTGGCAACGGAACAAGCACGTAAAAGCTCCATCACAATATCTTAATTTTTTAATTTTAGCTGAAATTCGTCTCAAACGACTAGGTGGACTCACTGATGAAGAATCCGTGGTCAAATTCGATCCTTCCTGGCCGTGTGGGCTTCAACTTTCAATAAAAATGACCTTGAGTCTTGAAATTTTCAGGTTAGGTCTCGATACTGAATATCCCGGTTGAGTTCGCCAAATCTGCCGAAATTTTTTTATGTTATAGCCATTTTGAATTTTGATTTTTCAATAACTCGTGTAGTATCTATCTGATCGAAATGGAACTTGGTCGATAGATGGGCAGTATCAATAAGAAGAATTAACCAAGGAGATATTTGGGAAAGAAAATTATTTTTTTGTTTTCGCTACCATTTCGTGGTGATGTTGATTTGTCGTGAAGTTTTTCTAAAGTCGTCAAGGACAAAAAATTCCATTTTGAATTACGATTTGATGAAAATTTATTTAGTCTGAATCAATCACACATACAGAACAAAATAAGCTCAACCCTTCGATCAGCTGCTTCATATCTCCCCATAAATAAAAATCTAAGAGATTCAGATCAGGACAACGAGGTGGCCATTGTATTGGTCCTCCTTGCCCTATCTTTTTATTCAGGAAAATGTTCATTCAGCCAACTGACTACTTGTCTTTCTTTATTTGGTGCTGCCCATCGTGCTGATACCACATATTTCCAACAATCTTAAGCTCTAAGTCACCAATGAAGTCAAAAAGGTTGTGCTCCAAAAAATTTTTATACAAATCTGCATTCAAACAATCATTTGAAACATGTAGTGTCCCACCCCAAACGTATACACTGAAACGTTGCTGAAATCGTCTTTGTCTAATGGCATATGGATTCTGCAGTACCCATACATGGTCATTATGGTTATTGATGATACCGTCCTTAGTGAAACAAGCCTCGTCAGACCACATGACAAGCGAAATAAATCTTTTATTTTGGGCATGTCGTTGAAGTAACCATCTACAAAATTCTAACCTTCGGAACCCATCGTCAGCATGTAAAGCTTGTACATTTTGTCTATGAAATGGATGCAACATTTCTTCTTTCAAAACACGCCATACGAAATTTGGTGATAAATGAAGATAAGTAGCTATACTTTGAACACTGATCGAAGGGTTGCCTGGACAGCATCTATAAGTTTTCTCCTCATTTTCTACATTCACTTCAGTTGGCCGGATGGCTTTCTTTGGAATAGGATTGAATGTTTCTTGAAGACTTCGGAATGATGCACAAAATACTGTGTGAGCAGGTTGGTGTCTATGAGGATATTTTCTTCGGTATTCTCGAGCTGCTCTTCTGGAGTTACCATTAGAATACCCATATTCAAATACAATATCTGCATGTTCCTGAGTCGTGAAAGCATGTATTTTTATTCAAAACGTACACCAAGTGTCAAATGAATAATTAAAATAACGTCAATTACCATATCAGCCGATATTTTCTGTCGGTCTACTTAATCAAAACATGGAAATAATTTTTTTCAAATGCTTGTAATTTCGAAACGAGAACGAATCAGACCTATGTTCATGGGAAAAAAATGTTTAGAATAAGCACAGCTACATTCTGTCAAAGTTTGTCATAGAGCTTGTAGGACACCCTGTATAACACATGGTCGAAATATTGACGGTAATTCTAAAATTCAACATTTTGTGTTTTTACGGAATATCTCAATTTTTTTCAAGAAATCAATCACACTCCAGTTATCCTTGTAGCCTCATCAAATTTGATCATATATTTCGAAAGAGCATGGAATTGGCTGTGACACAAGATTCTTTTGCATCAAAAAATTTCTTACTGCGGGCGTGGTAAGCAGACAAACATATAAGTTCTTGGGTGAAAATTGTCAATAATATTTTTCCAATAGGTTAATCGATGAAAAATGAATAATTACCATCATTTTTTCTCTTCAGCAAAAACTTCCCATTCAGTTATCTTCCGAATGACATATCAACTTTTGTACCAGCTGTTTCTTTTCAGCCTCAATATCATGGCTAACATGATAACAACGAAAAATAAGGAATTTTTCAAACATGATTTTCTTTCGTTCTGATGCTCTTAATGATTGAATCGGTTGTTTTCCTGATTGAGTATTGAAGTAACTCTAAGTAGAACTGTTAATTTATCTGTCGAGTCAAACGAATGAACTAAATTTTATTAATATCTACATATTCTAAGAAAAAAGTTAAGAGAGAGGACAAAATGCTGTAACAACGCGCTATAAATAAGTAAACTATAAACTCCTACCAAATGTTCAAATTGGCTACCACCTTGTTCAATACATTTCACATATTTTTCTTACTGAATCTACAACCTTGCGTAGTTCAGAACGTTTCTGTCCCACAATTCGATTCTATTTATCAGATTATCTCGAGTTTGAACGCTAATTTGATTAACTTTTTCTTTTAATGTGTTCCAGAGTTAAAAATCCAAAGGGGTAAGATCACGGCTCCTTGGCGGCCATCTTACTGGACCGTACCTTCCAATCCATTGTTCTCCGACATATTCATTTCGTTGGTCTCGTCGAATTCTTTTGACATTGCCGATATTTCACGAGTGCCAACCTGCGTCAATTTTGAGTAAGAAAAACTTGATAGACCTAAATCATGGCCAACCGGCTTTGGCAACGGAAAAAGTGCGTAAAAGATCCTGACCTCACGTCAGTGCTTTTCGAGCTCTTTGCGAAGTAGATTATCGCAATTGAGAACACACCACAAATGGTACTTAATTTTTCTATTCCTTGAAGTAAAACCTATAAATGAATTTTTTTGGATTAGTCTTCGAGTATTTGAAAACAAGATAAGATAACAAAGTCGATTATCTCCTCTTTTTTGGCTTGTAAATAACTGACGAACCTTTTTTTCACTGAAAGTAATGATAAACGATAATGAACGTCAATCCATTACTCATTCACTCAACGTAAATTGCTTTCTTTATCGCTTAAAGATCCGACTATTGTTTCGAACAATTGAAAGATAAGTCCATAAATTAAATAAATGGAGTGAAAAATTGAAAATAATTAACATTGTGCATTCTCACGAAAGAATTAAGTACATCCCAAAAAAAAATTTCAAAAAATACTCACTGACGACTGCAGAACGACACCCGACGGTTCCGTTTTTGCGCGCATGTTCTAGAGAATGGAGTGCTATCGTTTTGTCGAAATGTTTGTAATTCCATGACTAGGGTGGACTCACTGATGCCGAATCGGGTGTCAAAATCGAGTCTGTCCGGCCGACCGGCCGGCAATCATGCCGTCCGTATGCACGATTACAGTCAATCCTATCGACCTGAAACTTCTAGAGTAGGTTGCATTCCGAAAAACGACGGTAAAGTTCATCAATGGGCAAAATCAGCCAAACGGTTTCGAAGTAATAGCCTTTTGAAATTTTGACGTTATTTTGGCGATACTTCAAAAACTACTGGAAGGATTGTATCGAAACTTTGCACTTTGGTGGAGTACAGCAAACAACTTTTCGCGAAATATTGTAGGGATCAAACTATCAGTAAATAAAAAAAAAAATTTTTTCAAATTTTTTTCGGAAAATTTTTTTTTTCGCTACATATTCCACAGCAGTGTATCAAATTTCAATTCGATACGGTTATTAGTTCTGGATATATTGGGAAAAAATATATGAAATTTTGTGGTTTTCTTCCCGATATTGTTGTTTTTACGCGCTGTTTTATGGAACAGCGCGTTAGCATTTCGCCACGATGTCCGTAATTTTCGAATTTTGAGCCGAAATCGCTCTCAAAAGGCTAGGTTGGACTCGCTGATGGAGAATACGTGGTGAAAATTGATTCTGTCCGTGCGGCCGGTCGTCCGTCCGGACGGCCGTGTGCGTTAACTTTCGAAAGGAAAGGCCTAGAGTCTTGAAATTTTCAGGTTAGGTTTTGATCCTTGATATCTCGGTTAAGTTCTTTAATGGGCCAAATCTGCCGAATGGTTCTTGTGTTGAGGCCATTTGAAATTTTGATTTTCAAATTGCTCGAAAAATGATCATCTGATCGAAATGAAACTTGGTTGGACGATGAACAGTATCGATAAGAAGAATTATATATGGGAAAATTTGAAAAAAAAAAATTTTTTCTGGAAATTTGCAAATATCATTTAAATTCCATTGAAATTTCCAAGTCGTCATTTCGCAATGTGAACCGGTGAAACTTGGTTGGATGATGAACAGTATCAATAGGAAGAAAAAATTTAAAAAAAATTTTTTTTTGGAAATTTGCATATTTCATTCAAATTTCATCGCAATTTCCAAGTCGCCATTTCGCAATGTGAACCAGCGCGTAAAAACTACTGACTTCACGTCAGTGTTTTTCTAGAGTTTTTTCGGTATAACTGAAGAAATACTAATGAATACAGATAATTTCTGATTCAATCACGATAAAAGTGCGCACCTAGTTTGAAGATGCTGAAACACAACTTTGTTCAGAATTTCGTGATGATGGTGTCATTAGAACAATCTGAAAAAAAAATTCAAATTTTTTCATTCAAATACATATTTAATATTCTGTGATCTTCCTATCATATTATCCTCATTAAATTCCGTATCAACCTTCGATAAAGTACTGGATTTCAATTCTATCTTTATTTTTAGGAATATTTGGGAAAATGAAAGTTTGAATGGGTATATCTGTGGAGTCATTGGGTGAATTTTACCCATTCACGAATTCGGCCTTCGTAATTAAGGTCCAAACCTGCTCTACAAATATCGAGTTTCCAAGTTGTTTCTTTCGGAAGTTATTGTGTTTACGATCCGGCTGTTAGAATTCTAAATTATAATTATTTTAAGTGATTTGTTCGATTAATTTATTACTTGTACTATATTCATCTGTATCTAATTTGATGATTAATATCTAACGATCCCAAAATGAGGAAATTATTTGATGATCTATGACGAAATTCTGCCATTATTTTACATGTTCTGAGTATATTCAAGGATACCTATATATCCAAGGATACCTATATATACGTTGTTCGAGGCCCCAAGAGGAAGATCAAGTGTGAAGAATTTCATTAACAATAAAACGAAGAAAATACCCCTCAGAATTTGAGAACGAATTTGATATCATTCAAAAACCGAGGAGGAAAGGTAGAACCGTCATGAGATGTGAGCCAGATTTGTTTATAATCTGTAAAAAATTATCCAAAATATCAGTTCGGAATAACAAAATCAATAGTAACATTACCAATTACACCTATGATTTCTGTCGTACGTAAATAAATGTCATATTTCATTTTCTTTCGAAGAATTCGATTGATTCATTTTTTTTCTTTGCATCTTTCTTTCGATGCGCTCAATAGATTTGTCATAACCATATTGTTAATCGATTAACTCTTTGAGTTCACTGTGGATAGAATACTGATAACAAAACAGTGTGTAACTACTCTCTAATCCACTTACACTTTCTGCGTCTAAAGCACGTTTCGGAAACCAAGTTTCCTTTGTCCAAGACATATCGTCACTAATTACAGGTAGAAGTATGATGATGAAGCTTGATGTCGGACGAGTGAGAAGATGATATACAGGACCAATAGGAAAGTATTGTTGAAGGCCATTAGGGACCCTCCACTCGTTCAACATGAAACTTCTACCTGTAGTTAGTGACGATATGTCTTTGACAAAGGAAACTTGGTTTCCGAAACGTGCGTTAGACGCAGAAAGTGTAAGTGGATTAGAGAGTAGTTACACACTGTTTTGTTTTATCAATTGTCATCCATCTATCACTTAAAAAACTTAAAAGAAATAAAAATCAAAGCGAATAGCACCTGCGAAAGCGGTAGAAACCATGATATAGCGGGTCCGATGAAGAGACAGTAGGGCTCCAGAGAGTGGGGGAATAAGAGCACATATTCCGTAGCGTGTTCGCAATGCATTGGCCGCTCTAGTATATTCTATTCTCTCTGATCTGTACACCGGACCTTATTGTAGTTGTTTCACTGACCGTTATAGATTAGAGGCAGTGGTTCATTTCCGACTATCTTTCTTTTATTTTCATGTCAAGCATGTTATAGTTATGGTTATACTCAGGGCCGTATCTAGGGCGTGGCAAAGGTGGCACTTGCCACGGGCGCAAGCTCTTCTGGAGTTACCATTAGAATACCCATATTCAAATACAATATCTGCATGTTCCTGAGTCGTGAAAGCATGTATTTTTATTCAAAACGTACACCAAGTGTCAAATGAATAATTAAAATAACGTCAATTACCATATCAGCCGATATTTTCTGTCGGTCTACTTAATCAAAACATGGAAATAATTTTTTTCAAATGCTTGTAATTTCGAAACGAGAACGAATCAGACCTATGTTCATGGGAAAAAAATGTTTAGAATAAGCACAGCTACATTCTGTCAAAGTTTGTCATAGAGCTTGTAGGACACCCTGTATAACACATGGTCGAAATATTGACGGTAATTCTAAAATTCAACATTTTGTGTTTTTACGGAATATCTCAATTTTTTTCAAGAAATCAATCACACTCCAGTTATCCTTGTAGCCTCATCAAATTTGATCATATATTTCGAAAGAGCATGGAATTGGCTGTGACACAAGATTCTTTTGCATCAAAAAATTTCTTACTGCGGGCGTGGTAAGCAGACAAACATATAAGTTCTTGGGTGAAAATTGTCAATAATATTTTTCCAATAGGTTAATCGATGAAAAATGAATAATTACCATCATTTTTTCTCTTCAGCAAAAACTTCCCATTCAGTTATCTTCCGAATGACATATCAACTTTTGTACCAGCTGTTTCTTTTCAGCCTCAATATCATGGCTAACATGATAACAACGAAAAATAAGGAATTTTTCAAACATGATTTTCTTTCGTTCTGATGCTCTTAATGATTGAATCGGTTGTTTTCCTGATTGAGTATTGAAGTAACTCTAAGTAGAACTGTTAATTTATCTGTCGAGTCAAACGAATGAACTAAATTTTATTAATATCTACATATTCTAAGAAAAAAGTTAAGAGAGAGGACAAAATGCTGTAACAACGCGCTATAAATAAGTAAACTATAAACTCCTACCAAATGTTCAAATTGGCTACCACCTTGTTCAATACATTTCACATATTTTTCTTACTGAATCTACAACCTTGCGTAGTTCAGAACGTTTCTGTCCCACAATTCGATTCTATTTATCAGATTATCTCGAGTTTGAACGCTAATTTGATTAACTTTTTCTTTTAATGTGTTCCAGAGTTAAAAATCCAAAGGGGTAAGATCACGGCTCCTTGGCGGCCATCTTACTGGACCGTACCTTCCAATCCATTGTTCTCCGACATATTCATTTCGTTGGTCTCGTCGAATTCTTTTGACATTGCCGATATTTCACGAGTGCCAACCTGCGTCAATTTTGAGTAAGAAAAACTTGATAGACCTAAATCATGGCCAACCGGCTTTGGCAACGGAAAAAGTGCGTAAAAGATCCTGACCTCACGTCAGTGCTTTTCGAGCTCTTTGCGAAGTAGATTATCGCAATTGAGAACACACCACAAATGGTACTTAATTTTTCTATTCCTTGAAGTAAAACCTATAAATGAATTTTTTTGGATTAGTCTTCGAGTATTTGAAAACAAGATAAGATAACAAAGTCGATTATCTCCTCTTTTTTGGCTTGTAAATAACTGACGAACCTTTTTTTCACTGAAAGTAATGATAAACGATAATGAACGTCAATCCATTACTCATTCACTCAACGTAAATTGCTTTCTTTATCGCTTAAAGATCCGACTATTGTTTCGAACAATTGAAAGATAAGTCCATAAATTAAATAAATGGAGTGAAAAATTGAAAATAATTAACATTGTGCATTCTCACGAAAGAATTAAGTACATCCCAAAAAAAAATTTCAAAAAATACTCACTGACGACTGCAGAACGACACCCGACGGTTCCGTTTTTGCGCGCATGTTCTAGAGAATGGAGTGCTATCGTTTTGTCGAAATGTTTGTAATTCCATGACTAGGGTGGACTCACTGATGCCGAATCGGGTGTCAAAATCGAGTCTGTCCGGCCGACCGGCCGGCAATCATGCCGTCCGTATGCACGATTACAGTCAATCCTATCGACCTGAAACTTCTAGAGTAGGTTGCATTCCGAAAAACGACGGTAAAGTTCATCAATGGGCAAAATCAGCCAAACGGTTTCGAAGTAATAGCCTTTTGAAATTTTGACGTTATTTTGGCGATACTTCAAAAACTACTGGAAGGATTGTATCGAAACTTTGCACTTTGGTGGAGTACAGCAAACAACTTTTCGCGAAATATTGTAGGGATCAAACTATCAGTAAATAAAAAAAAAAATTTTTTCAAATTTTTTTCGGAAAATTTTTTTTTTCGCTACATATTCCACAGCAGTGTATCAAATTTCAATTCGATACGGTTATTAGTTCTGGATATATTGGGAAAAAATATATGAAATTTTGTGGTTTTCTTCCCGATATTGTTGTTTTTACGCGCTGTTTTATGGAACAGCGCGTTAGCATTTCGCCACGATGTCCGTAATTTTCGAATTTTGAGCCGAAATCGCTCTCAAAAGGCTAGGTTGGACTCGCTGATGGAGAATACGTGGTGAAAATTGATTCTGTCCGTGCGGCCGGTCGTCCGTCCGGACGGCCGTGTGCGTTAACTTTCGAAAGGAAAGGCCTAGAGTCTTGAAATTTTCAGGTTAGGTTTTGATCCTTGATATCTCGGTTAAGTTCTTTAATGGGCCAAATCTGCCGAATGGTTCTTGTGTTGAGGCCATTTGAAATTTTGATTTTCAAATTGCTCGAAAAATGATCATCTGATCGAAATGAAACTTGGTTGGACGATGAACAGTATCGATAAGAAGAATTATATATGGGAAAATTTGAAAAAAAAAAATTTTTTCTGGAAATTTGCAAATATCATTTAAATTCCATTGAAATTTCCAAGTCGTCATTTCGCAATGTGAACCGGTGAAACTTGGTTGGATGATGAACAGTATCAATAGGAAGAAAAAATTTAAAAAAAATTTTTTTTTGGAAATTTGCATATTTCATTCAAATTTCATTGCAATTTCCAAGTCGCCATTTCGCAATGTGAACCAGCGCGTAAAAACTACTGACTTCACGTCAGTGTTTTTCTAGAGTTTTTTCGGTATAACTGAAGAAATACTAATGAATACAGATAATTTCTGATTCAATCACGATAAAAGTGCGCACCTAGTTTGAAGATGCTGAAACACAACTTTGTTCAGAATTTCGTGATGATGGTGTCATTAGAACAATCTGAAAAAAAAATTCAAATTTTTTCATTCAAATACATATTTAATATTCTGTGATCTTCCTATCATATTATCCTCATTAAATTCCGTATCAACCTTCGATAAAGTACTGGATTTCAATTCTATCTTTATTTTTAGGAATATTTGGGAAAATGAAAGTTTGAATGGGTATATCTGTGGAGTCATTGGGTGAATTTTACCCATTCACGAATTCGGCCTTCGTAATTAAGGTCCAAACCTGCTCTACAAATATCGAGTTTCCAAGTTGTTTCTTTCGGAAGTTATTGTGTTTACGATCCGGCTGTTAGAATTCTAAATTATAATTATTTTAAGTGATTTGTTCGATTAATTTATTACTTGTACTATATTCATCTGTATCTAATTTGATGATGAATATCTAACGATCCCAAAATGAGGAAATTATTTGATGATCTATGACGAAATTCTGCCATTATTTTACATGTTCTGAGTATATTCAAGGATACCTATATATCCAAGGATACCTATATATACGTTGTTCGAGGCCCCAAGAGGAAGATCAAGTGTGAAGAATTTCATTAACAATAAAACGAAGAAAATACCCCTCAGAATTTGAGAACGAATTTGATATCATTCAAAAACCGAGGAGGAAAGGTAGAACCGTCATGAGATGTGAGCCAGATTTGTTTATAATCTGTAAAAAATTATCCAAAATATCAGTTCGGAATAACAAAATCAATAGTAACATTACCAATTACACCTATGATTTCTGTCGTACGTAAATAAATGTCATATTTCATTTTCTTTCGAAGAATTCGATTGATTCATTTTTTTTCTTTGCATCTTTCTTTCGATGCGCTCAATAGATTTGTCATAACCATATTGTTAATCGATTAACTCTTTGAGTTCACTGTGGATAGAATACTGATAACAAAACAGTGTGTAACTACTCTCTAATCCACTTACACTTTCTGCGTCTAAAGCACGTTTCGGAAACCAAGTTTCCTTTGTCCAAGACATATCGTCACTAATTACAGGTAGAAGTATGATGATGAAGCTTGATGTCGGACGAGTGAGAAGATGATATACAGGACCAATAGGAAAGTATTGTTGAAGGCCATTAGGGACCCTCCACTCGTTCAACATGAAACTTCTACCTGTAGTTAGTGACGATATGTCTTTGACAAAGGAAACTTGGTTTCCGAAACGTGCGTTAGACGCAGAAAGTGTAAGTGGATTAGAGAGTAGTTACACACTGTTTTGTTTTATCAATTGTCATCCATCTATCACTTAAAAAACTTAAAAGAAATAAAAATCAAAGCGAATAGCACCTGCGAAAGCGGTAGAAACCATGATATAGCGGGTCCGATGAAGAGACAGTAGGGCTCCAGAGAGTGGGGGAATAAGAGCACATATTCCGTAGCGTGTTCGCAATGCATTGGCCGCTCTAGTATATTCTATTCTCTCTGATCTGTACACCGGACCTTATTGTAGTTGTTTCACTGACCGTTATAGATTAGAGGCAGTGGTTCATTTCCGACTATCTTTCTTTTATTTTCATGTCAAGCATGTTATAGTTATGGTTATACTCAGGGCCGTATCTAGGGCGTGGCAAAGGTGGCACTTGCCACGGGCGCAAGCTCCGCAGGGGCGCCAAAAATATCAAAAGATAAAAAAATAAAGCCGCCAGGTGAAATGATACGAAAGATCACAACTCGATATTTATGTAAACGCCTCACAATTATCAGCAAAACTTTAATTTAAGGTAAAAAATCTAGAAAAGCACTGACGTGAGGTCAGGAGATTTTACCCGCTTGTTCCGTTACCAAAGCGGTCATCTATACGAGAATTCACCCAACCAAACGCATATTTTTTTTCATAGGGTCCTCACAAAATTCTGCGTGAACCTCAAGCTATAATTTTCGATCAAGTACTAGATTACAATTCGATCCAAAATTTTGAATGGGTATAACTATCTAAAGAATAATTGGTGAATTCACCCATTTAAGCATACTGTCTCCCTAATTAAACTGAAAACCTACTCTACAAATATATTTGTCGATTCTTCCTTAAGTTAATGTGGTCCTGGCCTTCCTAACCACTGATAGTGAACAGAATAACTTCCGAAAGAATCTACACTCAGTAGCCTGATAATTGTAGAGTAAGTTTGGAGTTTAATTACGAAGGCTGAATTGGTGAATTAGTAGAAACTAGTGTAGCTATCGAAACTTCTTAAAGATAGATTCGCCTATTTCTAAATGTCAGAGTTTCAATTAAGAAAGTCGTGTGCTTATGGGTGAATTCGCCAATTATTCTTTAGATAGTTATACCAATTCAAAATTTTGGATCGAATTGCAATCTAGTACTTGATCGAAAATTATAGCTTGAGGTTCATGCAGAATTCTGTGAGGGCCATATGAAAAAAAAAAATGCGTTTCGCTGGGTCAATATACTCGTATAGATGACCGCTTTGGCAACGGAACGAGCGCGTCAGAGCCCCTGACCTCAGGTAAGTGCTTTTCTAGGTTTTTCAACGATCAGATCAACTCAAAATTGTGAACAGGTTGCAAGTTGGTATTCTTCTACTTGTTACGAAGCACTAACCTGATCTCATCAATTAATTTTGAGCAACCCCTCAAAATTTGTAATTGTTATAACTCCGAAACTTCTCGGCTAATTCCGCTCATTAACGAACTCAGCCGAGATTTTCAGACTCCGAGCATAAACTAAAAATTTCAAGACGCTAGGTCTTTTCCTTATAAAGTTAGAGCACACACGGGCGGCAGAACAAAATTGAATTTGATCACGGATTCTTCTCCTCAGGAAATCCAACCCGTTCAAGACCAATTTCGGTTTAAAATTCGACAAATACAGACATTGTGATGGAACGATATCACGCTGTTGCCCAGAACCATATGTTTAGAAGATATAATATATTTATGAACTACATCTCTGAATCTTTTGCGCATCGAGATCCAAGTTTCGTCATGATCGGATCTCTATTTTTCGAGTAATTTCGGAATTATCAATTATTCTCACGGAATCAGACATATTTTTTTTTCCTATATCTGCCAAGATGAATATCCGATCAAGCTGACATGCATTTGAAATGTATGAATAACTGAAATGAATTCTCTGAATTTTTCTTTTGATTTGTTCCTCAGAAAAATCAGGTAATCTGATTGGGCTGAAATGAAGTACTCGTTTATGAAATGGCGGTTTGGAGATTTCAGCGAAATTCGAATGAAATATGAAAATTTTCAAGAAGAAAATTATTTTTTTTTCGAATTTTTCTATGAAAAATCATTCATATTGCTACTGTTCATCTACCAACCAAGTTTAATTACGATCAGATAGACATTTTCCGAGTTAAGGAAAAATCAAAATTTCAAATGGCTGTAGCACAAAAACCATTCGGCAGATTTGGTCCATTAACGAACTCAACCGAGATATTCAGGATCTTAACCAAACCTGAAAATTTCTAGACTCAAGGTCCTTCCTTTCGAGAGTAACAACGCACACGGCCGGACGGTCAGACGGCCGGACGGACAAAATCAATTCTGACCACGGATTATTCATCAGTGAGTCCAACATAGTCGTTTGAGACCAACTTCAGCTCAAAATTCGAAAATTACAGACATAGTGACGAAATGATAACGCGCTGTTCCCCAGAACAAGCCCCTAAAAAAGATAAATATGGCTATGTTCAAGCGTGCCGCAATTAAGTCATAAATATTTCTGTCCGGTGTCGGCATATTCAAAGATGCCGCCTTCAGGTTATAAAATAATAAATACTGTTGCGCGTCGGCATTTGAGCTTACCCCTATTTTCACGAGTTTTTTCCGCTTCATCAAACTTGTCTGCATCTCTTCGACAAACGGTACCATCTATTTTTGTGTGAAGTGCGGCTCCTTTGATACAATTCTGTGATATTCCAGAAATTGTTTTCATTTTCGATTCACCATCACCAATCAGACTTTTGAACCCCAAGAAAAAAAAATATATAAATACATCAGACAGACATCCTGAATATTCTCTCATTTCTGTTCTGGCGAAAAAAGAATATTTCAAACGACGTTGGATACTTAGTGTGTTTCAGAGTTTCTAGCGAAAACCTTAATTGTTTTATATATATTTGGAATTCCATCAGAAGAAATTGTAGTATTTCAGGTTAGTTAAAAAAAAATTATTTTTAAATATATCCTCGGCTAGCAAAATTGGCAAAACGGTTTTTGTTTCTCGTTCCATTTCATAGTTTTCATAGACCAACTTTAATAAAACATAAAACTAATATTATGGGTTGATTTGTGTATTCAATTATTTATGCAATCAGAAATTATAATTTTTAACCGAAAATTTTCTAATTTTGTTTGGATATACGTATTAACTATATGAATATGAGTATTTTGTTTTGTTTTTTTTTTCAATTTGATTAATTTTCATGATATTTATGTATATGAAATGTGTATTTCAATGGTTTCAATGAATATGAGTGAATATCTATAAAACTGTGTATTATTTCGAAACGTTAACTAGAATATATGACTAAAGTATGAAGAAAAAAATACTATAAGAAAATATAATTGATTAAAAAAAATCTACGCAAATGAGAGGCGCTGTCTAATTTTTTGCCACAGGCGCCATAGTACCTAGATACGGCCCTGGTTATACTATGAGGTTATGATATTATATATTTCGTATCTTTGTTTGTCATAAAAAAATTTCATATTTTTGCCTTGAAAACGGAACGAATCGTTATGAAACATTGGAAAAATCATAACTGATCTGTTATCAATTTGTCTAACTCGCTACGAAAATTCACCCATTCATTTCAAGTCATATCTTCGAAATATTTTTCAATAGATTTCCTACTATCAATAACTTTTCATCTTTTCTTATTCTTTCCTTAGAATCAACATACTCCAGAGCGTGAACTGTGAAATTTTGTGGGGGTTTAAATTTGGAACCAGTTCCAATATTGAACCTTGGTTTTTTGGGTCTATCATTATGTGTAAGGAAGGTACATAATTGACCAATAATCACCATAAAAAATTGTTATTTACACAGCGCTATCTGAAGGGCAAAACTAATTACCGGTTTTATCAACTCATTGTTTTTCAAACAAAACTATAAATACAAATGAAAGCAAAGTTTTTTTCAGGTGTTACATTTCAACGAACAGCGGAATGAAGTATCAGTTGTGGTGTGTTGTACTTTCATTGGTAGTGTTTCACTTTGTAGAAGGTGAGATTTTTGTTGAATATTTCCTCATTCAATAACGCGAAGTGAAGAAGCATCCACAACTGTGTAGAATCTTCAGCATTTCGAATATTAATTTTTTTTCTGTAGTTTTTTATTCTTTAGTCATCACAATGTTTGACGAAAATAATTAAAAACTAACTGTGTGTGGTCTATAGGGGTGATTCAGAACAATCTGGTAGGGTCTAATAGCAACGAGCCGTTCTAAGTAAAAAACTCTACCCTTTTGCTCAAATATCTGTTTTTGTCGAATTTTTAGTATAAAATTCCACGATAACTTTCGAAGAAAAAAACCTAAAGGCATACAATTATCAGGTAAGGTGTGGAGTCAGAATAGGCCAGTTGATTCTATTGATGGGCAAAATCCGCCCAATCGTTTTTGAGTTGAACCTGTTCGAATTTTCGTTGTTATATTATTTCCTCAATGACTAGAGAAATATTAAATTCAAATATTAAATTCAAAAAAGTCTACTTGTTAAAGGCTATTGAAACAACAATTAAATACAGATTTTTCTGTATAACCTTTACATAATATCTTTCGATATTGATTTGATATCTTACGATATACTTTTATGTCTTCGACGTACTACGTCTTCAATGACAAAATTATTATATCAACTGGCATATAATGATCAAAGTAAAAAACTTGAGAAAAGTGTGAAAAAATGAAATACAACCTAAAAACAATACTAGACACAGTGTTTCATCTTCTATCTTTCGATTTAGAATCATCAGTAGCATTTATTCTATATTTTACATCAAAAACTCACCACGTGTTTTGTTACGTACACTTCACTTCAATAACGGAAATAAGCAGGTTTAAGTCCATACGCATGCTTGTTAGAATTGTGCATAGAAACAATAATGCCACAGATTTTACTTACACCTTCTTCTTTCCTTGACAAATGAAATGCGGTAAAAAACATTTCCCAAATTCTTTATAACCTCAAAAATTAAATGACAGTCGATATTGACCCTTGAAAACTATAAGTTTTCATTCAAATATTAAATTCAAAAAAGTCTACTTGTTAAAGGCTATTGAAACAACAATTAAATACAGATTTTTCTGTATAACGTTTACATAATATCTTTCGATATTGATTTGATATCTTACGATATACTTTTATGTCTTCAACGTACTACGGCTTCAATGACAAAATTATTATATCAACTGGCATATAATGATCAAAGTAAAAAACTTGAGAAAAGTGTGAAAAAATGAAATACAACCTAAAAACAATACTAGACACAGTGTTTCATCTTCTATCTTTCGATTTAGAATCATCAGTAGCATTTATTCTATATTATACATCACAAACTCACCACGTGTTTTGTTACGTACACTTCACTTCAATAACGGAAATAAGCAGGTTTAAGTCCATACGCATGCTTGTTAGAATTGTGCATAGAAACAATAATGCCACAGATTTTACTTACACCTTCTTCTTTCCTTGACAAATGAAATGCGGTAAAAAACATTTTCCAAAATCTTTATAACCTCAAAAATTAAATGACAGTCGATATTGACCCTTGAAAACTATAAGTTTTCATTCAAATATTAAATTCAAAAAAATCTACTTGTTAAAGGCTATTGAAACAACAATTAAATACAGATTTTTCTGTATAACCTTTACATAATATCTTTCGATATTGATTTGATATCTTACGATATACTTTTATGTCTTCGACGTACTACGTCTTCAATGACTTCAATGACTAGAGAAATACGGATGCCATAAAATTCAAACTGCTAGTTATTTGTGAAATACTAACAAGCAAACTTGTGCAGAATTTTGCACCATACACATGCCGGGTATCGAATTTCATTTATACCGAAAATGTTCTTTCGAAAATATTGTTTTTAGAATATTCCTTATGGATATAAAGGTGAGATCTCTTGGTTAATTTTACCCATTCATGAATTCGATCTTCGCAACCAAGTATCAAATCTGCCCTCTACTACTGAGTCTCCAATTTGTATCTTTTGGAACTAAATAACTCCGAAAGTCTTAATGGAACGATATTTGAAGCGTATGTTTGAGGCTAAATTAAGAAGGTCGAGTTCGTGAATGGGTGGAATACGCACACTGATTCCGTAGGTAAACGGTGTTTCAAAACTAACGCAAGATTTCAATGAAATTGAAAACACGTTTTAAAGACTTTTGATTGTTATTTGTGTATTAAATCATAAAGTGAATGGAAAGGATTATTTATGGTTAAACACATCTTCCAAATGGCACACACACTCGTTTGTCGAAATTTTCGATGACCATTCTGCATAAATGTGGCTGATTTTCGTTGATGCAACGTTTAATCTTCTCCTTTAATGCACTAGTGATGGTGGGCGTGTTGACATTGACCTGTGATTCAAAATAACCCCATAAAAAAAATCCAATGGCGTTAAATCACAAGATCTAGGGGGCCACTTCTGATCACTGAAACGAGAGAGTAGGTATGCACGACCTGGAAATGTTTCATGCAGCAATTGAAGTGTTTCACAGGCTGTATGGCATGTTTCACCGTCTTGTTGAAACCACATATTGGCAACATCAATATCATTTAATTCCGGCAAAATGAACTGTATCACCAAACACAATTGTGATTTGTTTTTCGACAATCCCATGTGGTTCTTAGTACCCATAATCCATTCAACGAACTTTCTTGCCTGTGCAAGCTTGAATACACAGATCTTGAGCAAGTACCTATACGCTGAAGAGAGCTTCTTGAGTTTCGGTTCATTTCAGATCAAAACTCTTTCATTTAGGAAAATAGCAGAATCGATATGGGTTTCAGAGAATGTTAGAAGAAATAAAATTCTTTATTCGATATCACTCAAATGTGCAGCTTCGTTTTATTTAATCATTAAAAACATAGAATATCACTGCCGTGAAGGTAGCAGCTTCCGAGCGCATGTTCAATGGAGATGACCTCTTTGGCAACGAATTTGAACATGCGAGCAAAAGCTACGACCTTCACGGCAGTGCTTTTCTAGGTTTTTTTCGATAAACTACTGGACTTCAATTCGATCTATTCGGTATTTTTGGAAATATTGAAAAAATTTTGAATGGTTATATCCACAGAATCATTGGGCGGATTTTACCTATTCACGAAATGTATCGAATTGAAATCCAGTACTTTATCGAAAAATGAAAGTCGGAAAGTCTTCAACAGAATCTAATGGGAATAATATGATAAGAATATTAAATATTTGGAAAAAAAATGATAATTTTTTTTTCAAATTGTTCTAATAACACGATTATCACGAAATTTTGCACACTTCAGCATTTTGAAACTAGCTGCGAGGTTTCATCATGATTGAATCAGCATTTCTTGAGTTATACCGAAAAAACAACGATATCGAGAAGAAAACTTCGAAATTTTACATATTTTTTCCCATCAATATCTCCAAATATCGAATTGAAATTCGTTACATTTCTGTGGAATTCAAAGCTCAAGGTATAAGCAAATTTGTCTCCAAATATGATCAGAGGTTTCTGAAAACAAATTTCTCTTAAAAAATTTCAACAATTTTTTTTTAAACTAAATGGCCATACGATCCCAACCAAATTCTGCTCAAAGTTGTGCGTTGTTATTTCTCAACTAACTGCCAAACTTCAATCCGATCGCTTTGGTCTAAAATATCAGGAAAATAACCCCAAAATTTCAAATGGCTATCAGGAGAGCCTCATATTTGTCCACGAAAACAAACATGTTTTTGAAACCAAAACCTGCGGCCCATAGGATACCAGACCTACACAATTGAAATATCCCCGGCATAGATTAACTATCACTGAAAAGGGTCCCGAGTATGAGTGCATAAGATTATTCAATAAATTACCGAACCAACTGAAAACCATAACCGAATTGAAAGACTTTAAGAAGATTATCTACAAGATTTTATTGAATGCTGCGATACTGTGTTAAGCAATTTCTCGAGTATGATATTTCAAAGTTAATTTGACACAATTTCATTTCAAGTGTAACTTTATTTGAAATGAAGATTATTATTATTATTATTCTTTTCCCAGCCTGGACTGAATTTTTTTCACCAACCCCAGGTAAATGAGTATCAAAAGGGTTAGTGTTCCTGTGCAGACCCAGCTTGTTGAGTCCTTCAGAGAGGGCTTTTGGAACGAGACCAGTAGATGACGTGATCACTGGGATGATTTCTACACTTTGAGCATGCTACATTTGTTGTATTTCTATTGCTAAATCGGCATACTTATTCATCTTCTCCAGATGTTTTTGGGTTATGTTGCTGTTGTTAGGGATTGCAACATCAACCAGGGACACGTGTTTTGCCCCCTTGTCAAACACAACAATATCTGGTCTGTTATTCGTTACCATTCTGTCGGTAATAATAGACCGATTGTAGTAGAGCCTGACAGAAGCGTTTTCTAGCACTGGTGGTGGCTGGTACTTGAATACGGTGTGTAGCTGTCCGAGAGAGGCCGAATTTGTGAGCTATCTTTGGTGTATTATATTGCATACCTGATTGTGCCTATGTAGATATTCCGTATTGGCCAAATTTGTGCAGCCAGATGTTATGTGCTGAATTGTTTCGGACTTCTGATGGCATTTCCTACATTTATATTATATGAGAGTTGTATCCCCAGTAATGAACTTTTTATAGTTGTTGGTATTAATCACCTGGTCCTGGATTGCCATCATGAAACCCTCTGTTTCGCCAAATAATTGTTCGATTGTTAGCCATCGATAAGATGCATCTTTGTCGATGTGGGGCTGGTTAATGTCATGATGGTGACGACCGTGAAGTTCTTTTCGTGCCCACTTATCCTTTTTTTGAGCATCAGAGACCACTGGCAGGTCCAACATGTCCACAGTAAGGTTCAACGGTGTGTACTTCTTATCAGCTAACACCACAGTACCGTGGATGTCCGAAGTCTGGGCCTTATTGTTGAAAAATTCTCTGTTTGGCCACTTGACGAGAATGTAAGTTTACAATATCGACTAAAGCTCTTCCTCCTTCGCTTCCTGGTAGTGTAGTTCTCATTATGGATGACCTAAGGTGGTGTTTATTATTATTATTATTATTATTCGATGTTATCTCCTTGAGAGGATGTTAATTTTACCAGTTGCAGGCGTTTGCCAAGTCAAGTGATAAATTTGTGTGCAGTTAATTCAGCGCTTTCCTAAATAGTTGACATATTGATAATTCGGTGAATGTTGCATTTTTGAAACGACGGACTCATTGATTTTCAGCTCTGACGGATGTTTGGGCAGTGAATTAGGTATAACCCCAGGGTACTTATTCTTGAAACAGGGAAGGAAGAAAATAGGCGTGTCGACGCTGTTGTTAAGGAAACGCGGTTCATTTTTGATGAAACGATAGAGAACGTTCATTCCATCACATTCAAGAATAGGGCCCCATTAGTGGAAATTATGATGGGGTGAATTTTAACGCTTTCGACCCTCTGATTTCTGCTTCAAGTTCTTGGTATCTTCTAATTTTTTCAGTGTAGGTGGACATTATGTTATGACTATTAAATACTGCATAATCTATGAGATGCACTATCTTTTTCTTCTTGTTCCATATGATGATGTCTGGTCTGTTGTGTCTTACAGTGCAATCGGTGTGTACGGTTCTATTCTTAGGCATTAAGAGTGATGATGAAATTAGTCATTGGTTCAACTTTTTTTTAATTCTGCCCTTTTTATATTTCGTAGTTCAAAGTGAAGATACGAGTGAGTCCAAGAAAATAAAATGCTTTGAATGCAAGGAAAGTGTCTATGATTATGATGAATGCAGAAGACTTTCAACAAGACAACCCACATGTAACGATGGGACGATGTGCTACCAATATCGCTTGAGAGAGTATTACTATGGTTTTATAGGAAAACAATATTATAAATATTGGTACCTGAGAGGTTGTACTGACGATGAAAATATATGTGATCATGAATTGCATTTCCAATGCAGCGTGTGCAAAAAGGACGAATGCAATACAGAAGAAATTGAAGCAGACAACAATGAGAGATGATCCGCAATTTACAGAATAAAAATCTTTTAACACAATTGCTTATTATTGTCTCGAAAAATGTCGAGATTTCTCATACTAGGAGCCGCCCTTTCAGTACAAAACTGTCCACGGGACGTACAGGGGATATCCATTTAGGACTTGGGAATATTCCTTGGATATATGATCTTTGTTCTGGGGAGATCCTGGGGATGTAGAAATGGGCCTTATTTCTCCATCCCATGGATATTCTCTATGTGACTTTCACTATATCCTTGGAATATACAGAGTTCATCCTTACTTATTGAATTTTCAATTATTTCAGAAATGTGAAAAAATATACCTACTTACACAATAATGAATATGTGTCAGGAGAATAGACTTTATCGAATATTCCTGATGAGTATCAGGTAAAGCGCTTTTTGACATCAGACCATCACCCCTTCCTCTAAAACACAAACGCTTCGAATTTTATCGAATTTATTTAACTGAGAAAATAACCCTATATCATTGATATCCCTAATAAAACTCATATATTATTTATAACTCATTGGTTTTTCACAACACGTTTTTGAGCTCCAATTACATGAAAAATTCATGTGAAACAATGAAATCTTAGCGAAAACTCTTGTATAATTGAATAACTAGAAGAGACGTTCCACAGTTGTTTCACCTCTCTAGCGAAATTTTTTGCCAATATCTTCGAAAACAAATATCGGTCGAACTGAAATTTAGAACACTGTTTTTAGATGTTGACTCTAAGACCTCTACCAAATTCCATTGAACTTCGATGAATAGTTTCCGAGAAAAAAATGTTCCCGGAAAAAATTCTATTTGTTCCAATACAATTCTAACGAAATTTTGTATTGGATTGAACGTCGATATTTCACAACTTGTCATGATGTTTCAATCGTTAGTATTTCTTGATATTTAGGGAATAAGCTGAAACATTCAAATCAACACCAATATATAACACTAAATTCAAGATTTTCCGCTGATATCAAAAGTGGAGATGTGATTTCTACTAGGATTTAACTTTGTTCTGACAAATATTAACGAAATGAAAAAATTTCACCTTTTCTGTGCAATTTATCTGAAAAAAAAAATGTTCACATTATCAGATACACTCAACCAAGAGGGTGTCAAATCCAAACGTCTATTTAATGTAAAAACGTAAAATTCAAACAAGTAGTTCGCCGACAACCAGATGGTGAAACATGCGGAATTTTTGCTTGTGTCTACGCTATATCCCTTGCCTTAGGTCACGACCCGGCCAGATTCCATTCAGAACAGGTGGATCATCGGCTCCTACCTTGGTCTGAGGCTCCTACAATTCCCGACAATTGATGAGTTTTCCGGTTTGTTATTGATTTTTTTGCGTTTATCCTCCAATATGTTTCATCATATACATGCTCATTATCTTTTATATAGTAGTAGTAGTAGTAGATTTATTAAATTCAAAAGTTATTGTATACATACAATAAAATTGATTATCGTCAAATTCATTAATTATTACAAAAAGTGAAATATTCGGACAATGAATATGGTTCACACTCTATAACTAATTCATGCAGGGTTTTCTTGAAAATTTTTAAATTTCTCATCATTCTAAATTTACTAGGAAGACAATTGTACAATTTCATTCCAAGATAAAGTGGAGATTTTTCAGTTATTGCCAGAGAATGATGAGGATAAAAAAAAGTTTCTTTTCTTCTTGTCAAATTAACATTTCTGTGGACTTCAAAATAATGGGGATGAAGATACATGAAGATAAGAACTTCATATATAAATAAACCATAAACTGTTAGTAAGTTGTTTTGCTTGAAATGTCCTCTACACGATTCCCTATAATTTAACCCCAATAATGTTCTCAACATAGACTTCTGTCTTAAAAACACTAATTCAGACAGCGAACTACCTCCCCAGAAAATTATGCTATAACTTATTAAAGACTGAAAGTTCGCAAAATATACCATCTTCAAAGTTCGAAAGTCCATTCTAGTTTTTAGAACACACACTGAATATATCACCGAGTTTAGCCTCTTTACAAGATTGTCTATGTGAAAGTTCCACTTTAAGTGGTTATCTAGATGAACACCCAGAAATTTTGCAGTTGTGGACACAGTTACACAATCTTTAACATCCTGAGGTATACTAACAGTAGATCTGTCAGTACAGAAGACCATACACTCACTCTTTGCAACATTCAGGACAAGACGATTCTTCGTGCACCATTTATTAACATCATCCAGAATTGTCTGAACCATCTCCAAGGTGAACCCAAAAGACGGGGATCTCAAGATAACATAAGCGTCGTCAGCAAATAACAAACACTCCAAAAAGCTGCCAAAAATATGATCACGTAGGGCTGATGGAAGATCATTTATGTAAATCAGAAAAAGCAGTGGTCCAAGGATACTACCCTGAGGCACACCTGCCTTGTTTACTTCTTGTGAGGACTGATATTCACTGCCATTTATCACCATCTTTACTGTCTGAGGTCTATTCTTCAAGTAGCTCTCGATGAGTTTCAGCTGCTTATCCCTTATGCCATACTTTTCCAATTTCTCCAGTAATATTTCTGTATCAACACAATCGAATGCCTTCGACAAATCCAAGAACAATCCAACTGGCAACTCCTTCCTTTCTAATGCCGTTACTATAGAATTATACAGCTCAAATATCGCTGTCTCGGTACTTTTTCCATGAATATATCCATGCTGACTTTGTGAAAAAACCTTGAACCTATTGAAGAATCTCAGAAGCCTATTGGCCAAAACTTTCTCGAATATCTTCGAAAATGTGGACAGAATGCTGATTGGGCGATAGCTTCCTGGATCTTTGGGATCACCCTTTTTGAAAATTGGCTTTATAACAGCAATTTTTAGGTCTTCTGGAAAAACCCCATCCTTAAATGATTTATTCATTATAATAGCCAAAGGTGTTGCAATGAGATGTATACATGCCTTGATTACTTCCATAGGAACACCATCCCATCCTGCAGATTTGGAGTTTTTCATTCTTCTAACTGTAGCTATTACCTCATCTTCAGTGATATCAAACACGAAAAAGGATTTTTCTTGACGTTGTATACAATCAGAATCGTAATCTGACTGTTTTCCAACATTGAGTGATGACTGAACATTGACGAAGAAGTTATTAAAATTGTTCAACAGTTTGCACGGTTCAGATTCATTTTTAATTTCACTTGTATTTTTGCGTTGTTTTCCCAGTGTTTCATTAACAAGATTCCAAAAGGTTTTTGATCTATTTGTTGACTTTTCGATGATTTTTCTATTATATTCTGTTCTTTCTTTTCTTATCATAATGTCATATTTACGTTTCGTCTCTTTGTATGCTGATAAATATTCGTCAGACCTCCTGGAGAGTAGGAATAGACAGTCCAGAAGTTTTTTATATTCTTGAATGGTGGTACTTTTAGATCTACGTTTCTTGTTCTTCTGGAAACCAATAGTCTTGAAAGGAAAGCATGAGGTGAAAACCTCATTGAATTTTTCAAAAACTGCTTTCCACAATGAATTAGCATCATCATTCAAGTCCTCACATACCTCTGTCCAAAGTTGATCAGATATTCGATCAATAAACTTCTTCATGTTGCCTTCATTAATATCCCTGACTTGCTTCTTTTCAAATACTTTGTTTGATTGTTCTGTTTTAGGAAAGATAAATTTTTGAGCAGAATGGTCAGATATATGTTCTCCAATAACTGGGCCAGTCCCTACAACATTAGTTATAATATTATCAATACATGTAGCTGAAGTTTTAGAAATTCTTGTTGGTTCATGAATAGTTAATCGATGACCAAAACTCTCTATCATCGATCTGAAGTTCTTAGTTGCGGATGTATTGAGTAAGAAATCAATATTGAAATCACCTGCCAGTATTACATCAGCTTTTTCTTTTAAACAGCAGGACAAAATACGTGATAGCCTCTCCAAGAAAATATCATAATCAGCTGCAGAGGATTCAGGTCTGTAAACACTGATCATGATAACATTTCTCATATTTAGACGAACCTGAGCTGCACAACATTCAATAATGAACGGAATGCTGTAGTTGTTCAAATCGTCCCTTGTCCTAAATGGGTAATTGTCCTTGAAGAATAAGGCACTACCCCCGTGCTTACCATAATTTCTGCAGTAACTGGATACTAGGTTTTATCCTAAAAGTCTATAATGTTTCAGTTGTTCATAAGTTTTCCAATGTTCTGTAACCGCCAAAAAATCAACCTCATAGTCATCAACAATATTCTGAAGTGTGCTCAAAGCAGATGCAATTGACTGAACGTTCTGATGTATAAAACATAAACTATCATGGTGAAAATTACTGGATGTTTTTACTGAGCTAAAACCGAAGGTTTCCGGAGAGTCCCCCGAAAAAAACCTCTGAAGTCGAAATCCCTTATTAGAACACCTTCTGGCCAGAAGTTCTTGTCCATTATTTCATTGTACTTGTCAGATGGCACACCAACACTAAATGCTGAATTATTTCCTTTGCAAACTAGTTTCTTTACTTCAACATTTTGAGATTTCAAGGAATTACTCACAAAGTTCTTAATCGTGTTCTCTTCTACGTCATTTCCAATAACTCTGCCCAGATAAATCCACCTTCTCAGAGGGGCCCCAGAAAATGTTAAATTTTCAGATGTTGGTCCTCTACAAATGGTTCCTTTCTTATGTTTGCTTCCATTTTTCCTTGATTTGACTTCTTTCCAATCATCTTTCACCACTAAGGATTCAGTTACTTTCACAACTTGCTGTTGTTGTTGTTTATCAAGTTGTGGATTGACAACACTGTTTGAGGTTATGATAATTTTATTCTTTTTGGGAGGAACCACAGAACTGTATGTTTTGTTAGTGGTATTAGTGGTAGAAGAAGAATTCGATGACCCTTGACCTGAATTTGAACCGAGATTTGAGATGGCCGTTTCACTTATGTTTACATCTTTTTCAACATGTGTTCTGTTTATTTCCTTCATCTTATCTTGATAATTTGTTTCGATCACCTTTATTTTCTCATTGAGCAATTGATTATTCTGTATTAATATTTCATTCTTGGTTTGAACCTCCAATATTAGTTTTTCCAGGAATTCATTCCGCAACTTTATGATGATGAACTCCATTTGTTGATCATTACTTGAATTCTTGACCACTTCATGAATGCATAGCGCCGATTTTTTATTCGATGATTGTGTCACACACCCAGGGTGAAATTATTTTGTACACTTGATACACATCACAAAATCAACCACTTTCTTGGTACAGTGCGCACACAAATTTTCGTTTTTAATACTTTCTTTCAAAGATTTCACAGAGCGATCGGACGTATCACCTTCACTCTCCGCCATCTTGACACAATATTAACCCTCATTTCAAACTCTCAGTAGGAAAAATATTGAATTTCGATTGAAGCCAGTAGTGGATATCCACAATTGACGATAATTGTACTATGCAAACCAAAATTGATGGAAACCTCCGGTCAACTGAATTTTTGGAAATCTGCATTATTTTAAATTACGCTACTTAATTCGCGTTCTGCATGTTGAAGTGTTATTCAGTTATACAAGAGTATTTATCGAGAATTCAATGTTTCAAATGAATTTTCTCATGGGGTTAGCTTTTGTGTTGTGAAAAACCTTGGCAAATTTGATTTTCCGAATATTAAGCATTGAATATACACACTTCATTTTGACTTTTATTTTATCACCACATCCCAGCAATATCAAGACTTCGATACGCTGCCTTTCTTACAATACCGTTTTTGCGCGCGTGTTCTAGGGGAACAGCGTGCTATCGTTTTGTCCAAATGTCTGTAATTTTGGATGGTTGAGCCGAAAATGGTCTCAATCGACTAGGTAGGACTCACTGATGACGAATCCGGTGTCAACATCGATTCTGTCCGGCCGGCCGGCCGGCAGTCCGTAGACACTATAACTGTAGACAGAAGCAAGCTAGCAACTTGAAACTTTCAGGACAGGTTGCGCATCAGAATGCCGCGGTTAAGTTCGTTAATGGGCAAAATAGGTCGTATAGTTTCCGAGTTATAGGCACTTCAAATTTTGAAGTTATTTATTTTTTATTTCAGAAACTACTTGGGCGATTAGATTCAAACTTGGCAGTTATGTGGAGTATATCAACGCTCAACTTCGAGCTAAATTTCGTCACGATCATATTGTCAGTATATTAAAAAAATTTTTCTTGTTTTTTCCGGAAACCATTCATCATATCCAAAAAAAAATCAACTCACACTTTAAGCTTCATATTTCACAGCAGTGTCTCAAGTTTCAGTTCGATACGATGATAAGTTTTGGAGATATCGGGAAAAAATATGTCAAATTTCGAGGTTTTCTTCTCGATATCGTTGATTTTTTCGGTATAACTCGAGAAATACTGATTCAGTCCTGATTAAACAACACAGCTAGTTTTGAGATGCTGAAAGACAACTTTATACGAAATTTCGTGATAATCGTGTCATAAGAACAATTTGAAAAAAAAATTTCTATGATTTTCTTATCATATCATCCTCATTAAATTCTGTACGAAACTTCGAACTGTTATTTTTCAATGAAGTACTGGATTTCAATTCGATCTGATCTGTATTTTTGGAAATATTGGAAAAATAAAATTTTGATTGGGTATATCTACGGAATCATTGGGTGGATTTTACCCATTCACGAATTCGGCCTTTGTAATTAAGGTCCAAACCTTCTCTACTGAAGCTTTTGAAGATTTGCGAGGTAGCTTCAACCTCTTTGGGGAAGTGTCACGTTTCGTCCCGGCTTAGTTTGGGGGAACTCGTCAGGGCATGCACCAAACTAAGCCGTTTACATGCCTACGTGAGTGGACACCCCTTGTGAGGACCACAAGGGAGTGTACCAGACCGTTGGGGATGAGCGTATATCCGAGATCTTGAGAGGATCCAACCGGGACAGCGTGCGCGCTAGCGCCCCCTGTACGTTGACCGATGATGTGGCCAAGTGTTACAAGCAGGTAACGTAGGGTACTTAAGACGCAAGAGATGGTACTGCGCGCGCGACTTAAGAAAGAGGTGAGAGAGGGTGCTCGCTACAGGACTCCCCTTCCAGTGAAAGCGATACCAGAAAGATGTATCTGGAGGAGTGTGACCGAGACCGAAAAGGTGTTCTCCTCTAAAACGCGGCTGTGAGTGAGCCGTTGTGCCATTGCTGCACTGTTGAGCACGAGTCTACGGCGTTCGATGCACGGTTGACCAAACCGTTTGAGTTGAGCCGTGTAGACTGTGTGCTAGAGCGCTCTGCCTCGTCGTTCGAGGATAGTAAACCGGATGTTGGACCTTCTGGAATTTCTTCGCTAGCGCCGGATACAGATAAAGATGGAATACAGATGTCGAGATCGAATATCTTCTTAGCGGTGATATGAAGATGGATCGGAGAGAGTTGAGTCAAGTGATTTTTGGAATCGGAGCGAAGTGTATTTATGCGATTTTTCAGAGATTTGAATTTCGTGTTTCGACTCCGCCCTTTTTTCCGTTTTTGTTGAAGCGGATTTCCGTTTTTGTTGAAGCGGATGAATTCGCTACACTACAAATATCGAGTTTCTAAGTTGTTTCTTTCGGAAGTTATTGTGTTATTGTGACGCAGTCGGCCGTTAGGCTGAACGTTAACACAATAACTTCCGGAATAAACGACTCAGAAACTCGATATTTGTAGGGTAGGTTTGGGGCTAAATTACGAAGGTCGAATTCGTGAATGGGTTAAATCCGCCCAATGATTCCGTAGATATACCTATTCAAAATTTTATTTTCCAATATTTCTAAAAATACAGATTTGATCGAATTGACAGATTTGAAAATATATTTTCCAAATTTTTCTGAATATTCTTTAACGAAAGATTCCTTACTATCTTTCATGGTTTGTTCATACGTGTTTTTCAGTTTGTGCTCTAAATTTTCTTAGGAAAATTAAAACCACGAAATTTTTCCAAAGGATCGCTGATCAAACCTTCGTTGAAAACATTACACAAATTCTATCCCAAACGCCAAATTTCTTTGTTCCTTTCATTGGAATAAAGAAAATCGTTAATCTATAAAGGTTCACGAGATTTCAATCTAGCAATTTTAGTATCCTGGATCGGAAAGAATTGATATTTATCCCAAGACTTTATCACTGCAACCGGTCTATGAATATAAGGCGGAACTATATTTGGAAGAACTGTAACCACTGTAGAGGTGTAGCTCTTTTGCTCCTACCACTGATTCTCTGCCATACGAAGAGTAGTAGGGTCAGCATCCCACGAAGAACCAGCAATTTTGAAGAATATTACTATAATAGATTGCAATTTCATGAGTAAGTTTCTCGAAGGGACCTTGAAATTTAAAGAAGAATCTTTCTTCACTTCAAGATATTTAGGAGTGAGATTATGCTTCAGAAGTGCATTATTGAATGAAACTTTTGAACTTCTGTTGATTATTCAAATGCAACAAGAAACTTTTGTCTTATAAGCATTTGGACAAGATATAAATTGAATAAAAGGGGAGCTGAAACTGATCTTTGTGGGAATCCATTATTTAAAACCTATCCATATTATAGATGATTATGAAGTTTGAATTTTTCCACACCGTAACGTTAGCTACTGAAAGATCAACAAACGAATCCCCCGTTTTAAATTTTCATTGAAACCTGATTCAATAAAGGTAGTAAGGCACACAACCTGATCAGAACAAATTCTGTTTTTACTTAATCCTCCCTGAAAATTTGACAGAATATTTTCAACACATGAATTCATTCTGAACAAAATCAATCTCTCTGAAATTTTTAAAGGTACAGGGTGGGCAAAATTCGTTGTCTACTGAAGGGATCTCGAGAACTAAAGCAGCTAGAAAAAAACTGATAACACTTTCTCGAACTCTTTTTTCCTGACTAATCCGAATCTGAAAACAGATCCAGCTTATCTTTCATAGAACTTGAGTTATGAGCGGAAATTGAGAAATTGTCATTTTCAATAATGCTGAATAACTCGCTTGTTTGAACTCGTATTGGAAATCTGTTGATACATTCTACAGGCACTTTTTTAGGAGTGATTTAAATATTATATGACTGAATTTTTTAATCCAGCCATTTTCGAGAAATGATAAAGATTTTGGATTTTTTGAATGTAAACTATAGTCAAAAGATCTCTTATCTAGCTACAAAATTGTCATATTATATTTGAGTGACTCCTAAAAAAGTGCCTGTAGAATGTATCAACAGATTTCCAATACGAGTTCAAACAAGCGAGATATTCAGCATTATTGAAAATGACAATTTCTAAATTTTCGCTCCTAACTCAAGTTCTATGAACGATAAGCTGGATCTGTTTTCATATTCAGATTAGTCAGGAAAAAAGAGCTCGAGAATGTATTACCAGTTTTCTTCTAGCTGCTATAGTTCTCGAGATCCCTTCAGCAGACAACGAATTTTGCCCACCCTGTACACTCAATTAACTCATGGGCCTATAACTAACTGGGTTTGATGATTTTTTCCAGATTTCACAATTACTATTACTTTTTCTCGCGAACTTTAGTTGAAATATTTCCAATTTAAACTATCATTATAAAAAGATAATAACCAAGACAATGCCTTTTTGCCCAAATGTTTTATGAACTCAGGAAAAATCCCATCGGAATCTGCAGATTTCCGAGATCTAGTACAATTTATTGCAGGCTTCAATTCATTCATGTTGAATCGACAAGTTATAACATCCAAAACTGATGACAATGATCTCAATCTATGCAAATTATTTTCCATTTCTTTATTTTCTGAACTTGAAATTTCAACCGAATAATGAACATTTACAAGCCGACGAGCAATCAGTTCCGGATTAAATTTGAGGATGACTTAGCAAGAGGAGAGCTGCTTCACCTAATTTCCGTAAAACATCCCAAGAACTTTTAGTCAAATGAGTAAAATTCAAATTCAATTCCATATCATTTCATTCATCTTCACGAGCAATGTTCATAGATTCCAATAATTTGTTTGACTTATCAAGAGTTGGCGGAATTTTTCTGTTGCTGCTTTCACTGCTACAATGAATCAGGAATAATATTATAAGAATGGCGAAAACATCTGATATCACTTTTTTTTCTCTGCATTTATCCCATCGAGCTTTTTTGAAATTCCATCTGAGATTTGGTAAAGATGCATTTAAATAAAGAGCATTTTCTTAACGAATTAAAATTGGACGATGTTGACTTCGTGGAAAATCATTGAGAACCTAACGATCAACAGAAAGAGGTGTTGAATCGTTATCACTAGAAACTATGCTCAAGACTGGATTGTATCACCTATTCCATCTCTCACGTCAAAAGCGAGATGAAAATCGTTCATCTTCAATCCATTCAGTTGAATCACCACAATGAATTGAAGAACCTGAAAAATTATGTTGAAGTTGAAGTGTTTGAGCCAAATAAGGGTATAAGATATTGATGATAAAAATATCACAAAAATTGAAAGCTATAAAAATTCTCCATCATCTTCCCCTTCACGAATCAATTCAACACACCGACTAACGATTTCCCTACATTACAAGCTAGGCCATGAATAGGGCTCAAAAGAAAATCATTTAATATATAACCCGCTATGGATCCCCTTTTACGGGATTTGTCTTCGCAGAGATGATGTCGAGAGCGCGTGGCAGCATTTTCTATCCTTGGTTAATCAGTCCGTTGAAGAGTGCACCTCATTTAGAACTGTCAGGTGTCATCCAGTTAAACCTGGGATTAACGAAAAAGCTAACAGGATGCTCAGAAGGAAAAGAGGTTTGTGGCATAGATACAAAAGAAGTCGCAGTGATCATGACTATCGATGCCATCAAAATTATTCCAAGGTTGTTTCTGCAGCAATTACTGCGGCAAAAGTCAAGTTCGAAAAGAATATTTGCTCGAGCGCTAACAAGAAGAAATTCCATAAATATATTCGTTCTACATTGAACACGAAGGTTGGCATTCCTGAAGTACGTAACTCGGAGGGAGAGTTGTGTCAAAACTTGGTGGATGTATATGAATGCTTCGCCAGCGTATTTTGTGAGTCCTTCTCGTCTGAACCTATAGGACCGCTTCCCGCTATTCTTTCGCCTAAATGTCAGCAGAGCATGGATTTTGTTACTTTTCCTGAGGAGACTGTTGCTAAGTATCTCAGTAATCTCAAGACCTCTTCATCTCCTGGAGTAGACAACCTGAGCCCAGTAATTCTGAAGCGATGCAGCACAACTCTTGCTTATCCATTGTCCATCCTTATGGAAAAATCAGTCTCAACAAAAGCATTGCCGATGGATTGGCTTTCTGCACGTGTTACTCCGGTATACAAGAAGGGTGATAAACTTGATGCCCGGAATTATCGCCCAATTTCTCTGACTTCATCCGTTGTTAAGGTTATGGAGAAAATTATCTTCGATCAACTATGTATTAGAATTTCTCCTAACCAATAAAATATTGCCGAAACAACAGCACGGTTTTATTCCTGGGAGTTCAACGATAACCTGCCTACTCAAGTGCTTGAATGACTGGACTAAAGCATTAGATAAAAATTTACCAATAGATGTCCTATATCTTGACTTTGCCAAGGCGTTCGATAGAGTACCCATTCGCCGGCTTCTGTACAAGCTGGAGCATTTCGGAGTGCGGGGCGGATTGCTTGAGTGGATCCAAAGTAATTTGAGTGGTAGAAAATTCTTCGTTGGCACTGGTGAGAAAAGATCTCGAACTAATAATGTCACTAGCGGAGTTCCCCAAGGATCAGTTCTGGGTCCGCTGCTGTTTCTGGTCTACATATCCGATCTGCCTGCGCTCCTCAATTCTGAGGTATCCTTATTCGCTGACGATGCTAAGCTCTACAATTATGCCCATACCAACGCTTTTTTGCTCCAGGAGGATTTGACTACTTTGTTCTCTTGGTGTTGAGACTGGTTGATTGAGCTCAATTTATCGAAGTGTAAGGTTCTTCACTTAGGAAAAAATAATCCAAGAACAACTTACCATATTGATGGCATCCCCCTCACCACTACAAGGAGTCAACTGGATTTAGGTGTTGTGGTTACAGAGGACCTCTCATGGTCGGAGCATATTTTTTATGTTTCTTCTAGGGCCAGAAGAATGCTTGGGTTGCTTGAGCACACCTTTCGTTTTTGTGACCCCTCTGTATGTTCTGAACTATACAAGACCCATGTAAGACCCATTTTGGAATATGCGGGCCCTGTCTGGTGTCCGAATCTGGTATGGCAGCGAGATTTATTGGAGTCCATACAAAGACGCGCCACTAGGATACCATATGGGAGAGTGCGACCAACATACGAACAGCGCTTGGCACTTTTTAATCTTCCCCCCGTTCAGACTCGAAGGGATCGTGGTGACTTGATCGTTGCCTTTCGAGCTTTGACTCAGAGATTTGGGATCGACATGGGTGATATGTTTGACCTTGCTACTACCAGCCAACTTAGAGGGCACAGATTCAAGTTGACACGGGAAAGATTCAAATGTACCCCACGCCAATCTTTCATCACCAATAGGATATCCCATAATTGGAACAGTCTTCCGGATACGATTGTTGGCGCCTCTAGTGTCAACTCCTTCAAGAACAATTTGGACTCTTGGTGGCGAACCGGTGTGTGTTGATGGCCGGGTTTGTGTTTTTGGTGATTTTTTTTACTAGTTTATTTTGTTTTGAATTCTTTATTAACATTAGTTCCACACTCTGTAGTTTTTCATTTGAAATTTGTATATGAGTTGAGAAAACTCTTGTCTGATGTATAATAATAATAATAATAATAATAATTATAGTGTGTGTTTCCTGAATAAGTATAACTTCAGCGCCACAGTCGATGGACAATTTTGATAAATAATTACTTTTTTTTGGGAATCCCTTCAGTATTATTTGAATTCATAATATTGAATCTGCTCTCTGACCGAGAGGTTCTATTAAACCAGGTCCAGATTTTCCATAACCTCTGGTGAACGAGGGATGCTACAGGCCCCTTTATTGGGGAATCATCTCCCATAGTTTAAAAACTGCTATTCTATCTTATATAATCGATTGATTTATGGATTAGAATTTAAAAGCTTGGCAACCTGAAATGTGCAATTATCTATTGGTATTGATCCTAGCGTGTGAAAGCAGTTGCAAAAAATTCAACATAGCTTTTCGAGTCAATAACTAAAGGGTTTTCCAATAAGAGGTGTTATTTGGAAAGCCCGCTATTTCGGTAGATGTCACTTTTGAAGCTGTAATTTTTTGACATTTGACAAGTAGAAACTACGCCATTAATAAAAATGGAACGATACACGCTTCAACAACGCATTGAAATTATTAAAATTCACTATAAAAATGGGGAAAATTTGGCAGAGACTGTTCGTGAAACTCGAACATATTTGGGTCGTCGTGAAGCACCTTGTCGGACCGCAATGAAGAAATTGGTGGAAAAATTCGAGCTGTTGGTACAAGTTATGGTTATTGTTTATACCGTCCTTCGTGAAACAAGCCTCGTCAGACCACATGACAAGCGAAATAAATCTTTTATTTTGGGCATGTCGTTGAAGTAACCATCTACAAAATTCTAACCTTCGTAACCCATCGTCAGCATGTAAAGCTTGTACATTTTGTCTATGAATGGATGCAACATTTCTTCTTTCAAACCACGCCACACGAAATTTGGTAATAAATGAAGATAAGTAGCTAAACTTTGAACACTGATCGAAGGGTTGTCTGGACAGCATCTATAAGTTTTTCCTCATTTTCTACATTCACTCCAGATGGATGGCTTTCTTTGGAGTAGGATTGTCTGTTTCTTGAAGTCTTCGGAATGATGCACAAAATACTGTGTGAGCAGATTGGTGTCTATTAGGATATTTTCTTCGGTATTCTCGAGCTGCTCTTCTGGAGTTACCATTAGAATACCCATATTCAAATACAATATTTGCATGTTCCCGAGTCGTGAAAGAATGTATTTTTATTCAAAACGTACACCAAGTGTCAAATGACTAATTAAAATATCGTCAATTACCATATCAACCGATATTTTCCGTCGGTCTACTTAATCAAAACATGGCAGTAAATTTTTTCAAATGCTTGTAACTTCGAAACGAGAACGAATCAGACCTATGTTCTTAGGAAAAAAATGTTTAGAATAAGCACAGCTACCTTCTGTCAAAGTTTGTCATAGAGCTTGTAGAACACCCTGTATAACACATGGTCGAAATATTGACGATAATTCTACAATTCAACATTTTGTGTTTTTACGGAATATTTCAATTTTTTTTTTAAGAAATCAATCACACTCTAGTTATCCTTGTAGCCTCATCAAATTTGATCATATATTTCGAAAGAGCATGAAATTGGCTGTGACACAAGATTCTTTTGGATCAAAAAATTTCTCACTGCGGGCGTGGTAAGCAGACAAACATATAAGATCTTGGGTGAAAATTGTAAATAATATTTTTCCAATAGGTTAATCTCTTCAGCAAAAACTTCATTCCTATTCAGTTATCTTCCATATGACATATCAACTTTTGTACCAGCTGTTTCTTTTCAGCCTCAATATCATGGCTAACATGATAAAAACGAAAAATAAGGAATTTTTCAAACATGATCTTCTTTCGTTCTGATGCTCTTAATGATTGAATCAGTTGTTTTCCTGATTGAGTATTGAAGTAACTCTAAGTAGAACTGTTAATTTATCTGTCGAGTCAAACGAATGAACTAAATTTTATTAATACATATTCTAAGAAAAGAGTTAAGAGAGAGGACAAAATGCTGTAACAACGCGCTATAAATAAGTAAACTATAAACTCCTACCAAATGTTCAAATTGGCTACCACCTTGTTCAATACATTTCACATATTTTTCTTACTGAATCTACAACCTTGCGTAGTTCAGAACGTTTCTGTCCCACAATTCGATTCTATTTATCAGATTATCTCGAGTTTGAACGCTAATTTGATTAACTTTTTCTTTTAATGTGTTCCAGAGTTAAAAATCCAAAGGGGTAAGATCACGGCTCCTTGGCGGCCATCTTACTGGACCGTAAATTCCAATCCATTGTTCTCCGACATATTCATTTCGTTGGTCTCGTCGAATTCTTTTGACATTGCCGATATTTCACGAGTGCCAACCTGCGTCAATTTTGAGTAAGAAAAACTTGATAGACCTAAATCATGGCCAACCGGGATAGTCTATTGAAGTGAATGGAGTATACATGACCGCTTTGGCAACGGAAAAACTGCGTAAAAGATCCTGACCTCACGTCAGTGCTTTTCGAGCTCTTTGCGAAGTAGATTATCGCAATTGAGAACACACCACAAATGGTACTTAATTTTTCTATTCCTTGAAGTAAAACCTATAAATGAATTTTTTTGGATTAGTCTTCGAGTATTTGAAAACAAGATAAGATAACAAAGTCGATTATCTCCTCTTTTTTGGCTTGTAAAAAACTGACGAACCTTTTTTTCACTGAAAGTAATGATAAACGATAATGAACGTCAATCCATTACTCATTCACTCAACGTAAATTGCTTTCTCTATCGCTTAAAGATCCGACTATTGTTTCGAACAATTGAAAGATAAGTCCATAAATTAAATAAATGGAGTGAAAAATTGAAAATAATTAACATTGTGCATTCTCACGAAAGAATTAAGTACATCCCAAAAAAAAATTTCAAAAAATACTCACTGACGACTGCAGAACGACACCCGACGGTTCCGTTTTTGCACGCATGTTCTAGAGAATGGAGTGCTATTGTTTTGTCGAAATGTCTGTAATTCCATGACTAGGGTGGACTCACTGATGCCGAATCGGGTGTCAAAATCGAGTCTGTCCGGCCGGCCGGCCGGCAATCAGGCCGTCCGTATGCACGATTACAGTCAATCCTATCGACCTGAAACTTCTAGAGTAGGTTGCATTCCGAAAAACGACGGTTGAGTTCATCAATGGGCAAAATCAGCCAAACGGTTTCGAAGTAATAGCCTTTTGAAATTTTGACGTTATTTTGGCGATACTTCAAAAACTACTGGAAGGATTGTATCGAAACTTTGCACTTTGGTAGAGTACAGCAAACAACTTTTCGCGAAATTTTGTAGGGATCAAACTATCAGTAAATTAAAAAAAAAGATTTTTTCAAATTTTTTTCGGAAACATTTTTTTTTCGCTTCATATTCCACAGCAGTGTATCAAATTTCAATTCGATACGGTTATTAGTTCTGGATATATTGGGAAAAAATATATGAAATTTTGTGGTTTTCTTCCCGATATTGTTGTTTTTACGCGCTGTTCTATGGAACAGCGCGTTAGCATTCCGTCACGATGTCCGTAATTTTCGAATTTTGAGCCGAAATCGCTCTCGAAAGGCTAGGTTGGACTCGCTGATGGAGAATACGTGGTGAAAATTGATTCTGTCCGTGCGGCCGGTCGTCTGTCCGGAACGGCCGTGTGCGTTAACTTTCGAAAGGAAAGGCCTAGAGTCTTGAAATTTTCAGGTTAGGTTTTGATCCTTGATATCTCGGTTAAGTTCGTTAATGGGCCAAATCTACCGAATGGTTTTGTGTTGAGGCCATTTGAAATTATAATTTTCAAATTACTCGAAAAATGATCATCTGATCGAAATGAAACTTGATTGAACGATGAACAATATCGATAAGAAAAATTATATATGGGAAAATTTGAAAAAAAAAAAAATTTTCTGGAAATTTGCAAATATCATTTAAATTCCATTGAAATTTCCAAGTCGTCATTTCGCAATGTGAACCGGTGAAACTTGGTTGGATGATGGATGATCAATAGGAAGAAAAAATTTGAAAAAAATTTTTTTTTGGAAATTTGCATATTTCATTCAAATTTCATTGCAATTTCCAAGTCGCCATTTCGCAATGTGAACCAGCGCGTAAATCTACTGACTTCACGTCAGTGTTTTTCTAGAGTTTTTTCGGTATAACTGAAGAAATACTAATGAATACAGATAATTTCTGATTCAATCACGATAAAAGTGCGCACCTAGTTTGAAGATGCTGAAACACAACTTTGTTCAGAATTTCGTGATGATGGTGTCATTAGAACAATCTGAAAAAAAAATTCAAATTTTTTCATTCAAATACATATTTAATATTCTGTGATCTTCCTATCATATTATCCTCATTAAATTCCGTATCAACCTTCGACCTGTTATTTTCGATAAAGTACTGGATTTCAATTCTATCTTTATTTTTAGGAATATTGGGAAAATAAAAGTTTGAATGAGTATATCTGTGGAGTCATTGGGTGAATTTTACCCATACACGAATTCGGCCTTCGTAATTAAGGTCCAATCCTGCTCTACAAATATCGAGTTTCCAAGTTGTTTCTTTCGGAAGTTATTTTGTTTACGATCCGGCTGTTAGAATTCTAAATTATAATTATTTTAAGTGATTTGTTCGATTAATTTATTACTTGTACTTTATTCATATGTGTCTAATTTGATGATGAATATCTAACGATCCCAAAATGAGGAAATTATTTGATGATCTATGACGAAATTCTGTCACTATTTTACATTTTCTGAGTATATCCATGGATACCTACGTTGTTCGAGGCCCCAAGAGATCAAGTGTGAAGAATTTCATTAACAATAAAACGAAGAAAATACCCCTCAGAATTTGAGAACGAATTTGATATCATTCAAAAACCGAGGAGGAAAGATAGAACCGTCATGAGATGTGAGCCAGATTTGTTTATAATCTATGAAAAATTATTCAAAATATCAGTTCGGAATAACAAAATCAATAGTAACATTACCAATTACACCTATGATTTCTGTCGTACGTAAATAAATGTCATATTTCATTTTCTTTCGAAGAATTCGATTGATTCATTTTTTTTCTTTGCATCTTTCTTTCGATGCGCTCAATAGATTTGTCATAACCATATTGTTAATCGATTAACTCTTTGAGTTCACTGTGGATAGAATACTGATAACAAAACAGTGTGTAACTACTCTCTAATCCACTTACACTTTCTGCGTCTAAAGCACGTTTCGGAAACCAAGTTTCCTTTGTCCAAGACATATCGTCACTAATTACAGGTAGAAGTATGATGATGAAGCTTGATGTCGGACGAGTGGGAAGATGATATACAGGACCAATAGGAAAGTATTGTTGAAGGCCATTAGGGACCCTCCACTCGTTCAACATGATACTTCTACCTGTAGTTAGTGACTATATGTCTTTGACAAATGAAACTTGGTTTCCGAAACGTGCGTTAGACGCAGAAAGTGTAAGTGAATTAGAGAGTAGTTACACACTGTTTTGTTTAATCAATTGTCGTCCATCCATCACTTAAAAAACTTAAAAGAAATAAAAATCAAAGCGAATAGCACCTGCGAAAGCGGTAGAAACCATGATATAGCGGGTCCGATGAAGAGACAGTAGGGCTCCAGAGAGTGGGGGAATAAGAGCACATATTCCGTAGCGTGTTCGCAATACATTGGCCGCTCTAGTATATTCTATTCTCTCTGATCTGTACACCGGACCTTATTGTAGTTGTTTTAGAGGCAGTGGTTCATTTCCGACTATCTTTCTTTTATTTTCATGTCAAGCATGTTATAGTTATGGTTATACTGCCTTTTCTATGAGGTTATGATGTTATATATTTCGTATCTTTGTTTGTCATAAAAACTTTTATATTTTTGCCTTGAAAACGGAACGAATCGTTCTGAAACATTGAAAAAATTATAACTGATCTGTTATCAATTTGTCTAACTCGCTACAAGAATTCGCCCATTCATTTCAAGTCATATCTTCGAAATTTTTTTCAATAGATTCCCTACTATCAATAATCTTTCATCTTTCCTTATTCTTTCCTTAGAATCAACATACTCCAGAGCGTGAACTGTGAAATTTTGTGGGGGTTTAAATTTGGAGTGTTGAAGCAGTTCCAAAAATTGAACCTCGGTTTTTTGGGTCTATCATTATGTGTAAGGAAAGTACCTAATTGACCAATAATCACCATAAAAAATTGTTATTTACACAGCGCTATCTGAAGGACAAAACTGAATACCGGTTTTATCAACTCATTATTTTTCAAACAAAACTATAAATACAAATGAAAGCAAAGTTTTTTTCGGGTGTTACATTTCAACGAACAGCGGAATGAAGTATCAGTTGTGGTGTGTTGTACTTTCATTGGTAGTGTTTCACTTTGTAGAAGGTGAGATTTTTGTTGAATATTTCCTCATTCAATAACGCGAAATGAAGAAGCATCAACAACTGTGTAGAATCTTCAGCATTTCGAATATTAATTTTTTTTCTGTAGTTTTTAATTCCTTAGTCATCGCAATGTTTGACGAAAATAATTAAAAACTAACTGTGTGTGGTCTATAGGGGTGATTCAGAACAGTCTGGTAGGGTCTTATTGCAACGAGCCTGTTCTAAGTAAAAAACTCTACCCTTTTGCCCAAATGTCTGTTTTTTTTGAATTTTTAGTATAAAATTCCACGATGACTTTCGAAGAAAAAGACCTAAAGGCATACAATTACCAGGTCAGGTGTGGAGACTGAAAAGGTCAGTTGATTCTATTGATGGGCAAAATCCGCCCAATCGTGTTTGAGGTGAACCGGTTCGAATGTTCGTTGTTATATTATTTCCTCCATGACTAGAGAAATACGGATGCCATAGAATTCAATCTGCTTATTAGTTGTGAAATACTAACAAGCAAACTTGTGCAGAATTTTGCACCATACACATGCCGGGTATCGAATTTCATTTATACCGAAAATGTTATTTCGGAAATATTGTTTTTAGAATATTCCTCATCGATATGAAGGTGAAATCTCTTGGTTAATTTTACCCATTCATGAATTCGATCTTCGTAACCAAGCATCAAATCTGCCCTCCACTACTGAGTCTCCAATTTGTATCTTTTGGAACGATATAACTCCGAAAGTCTTAATGGAACGATATTTGAAGCGTATGTTTGAGGCTAAATTAAGAAGGTCGAGTTCGTGAATGGGTGGAATACGCACACTGATTCGGTAGGTAAACGGTGTTTCAAAACTAACGCAAGAGTTTAATGAAATAGAAAACACGTGTTTAAGACTTTTGATTGTAATTTGGGTATTGAATCATAAAATGAATGGGAAAGGATTATTTATGGAAAAACACATCTTCCAAATGGCACACGCATTCGACATCGACCTGTGATTCAAAATAACCCCATAAAAAATCCAATGGTGTTAAATCACAAGTTCTAGGGGGCCACTTCTGATCACCGAAACGAGAGAGTAGGTATGCACGACCTGGAAATATTTCATGCAGCAATTGAAGTGTTGCACAGGCTGTATGGCATGTTTCACCGTCTTGTTGAAACCACATATTGGCAACATCAATATCATCCAATTTCGGCAAAATGAACCGTATAACCAAACACAATTGTGATTTGTTTTTCGACAATCCCATGTGGTCCTCAGTACCCATAATCCATTCAACGAACTTTCTTGCCTGTGCAAGGTGATAAGGCTTCAGTTGTTGTGTGAATCGAATTGTGTAAGCTTGAATACACAGATCTTGAGCAAGTACCTATACGCTGAAGAGAGCTTATTGAGTTTCGGTTCATTTCAGATCAAAACTCTTTCATTTAGGAAAATAGCAGTATCGATATGGGTTTCAGAAAATGTTAGAAGAAATAAAATTCGTTATTCGATATCACTCAAATGTGCAGCTTCGTTCTATTTAATCATTGAAAACATAGAATATCACTGCCGTGAAGGTAGCAGCTTCCGCGCGCATGTTCAATGGAGATGACCGCTTTGGCAACGAATTTGAACATGCGAGCAAAAGCTACGGCCTTCACGGCAGTGCTTCTCTAGGTTTTCTTCGATAAACTACTACTTCAATTCGATCTAGTCGGTATTTTTGGAAATATTGAAATCATTTTGAATGGTTATATCCTCAGAATCATTGGGCCGATTTTACCCATTCACGAAATGGATCGAATTGAAATCCAGTACTTTATCGAAAAATGAAAGTCGGAAAGTCTTCAACAGAATCTAATGGTTATAATATGATAAGAATATTAAATATTGGAAAAAGAAATATTGATTTTTTTTCAAAATGTTCTAGTAACACTATTATCACGAAATTTTGCACACTTCAGCATTTCGAAACTAACTGCGAGGTTTCATTATGATTGAATCAGCATTTCTTGAGTTATACCGAAAACACTTTTCTCAAAAAATTTCAACAATTTTTTTTTAAAACTAAATGGCCATACGATCCCAACCAAATTCTGCTCGAAGTTGTGCGTTGTTATTCCTCAACTAACTGCCAAATTTCAATCCAATTGCTCTGGTCTGAAATATCAGGAAAATAACCTCAAAATTTCAAATGGCTATCAGGAGAGCCTCATCTTTGTCCACAAAAACAAACATCTTTTTGAAACCAAAACCTGCGGTCCATATGATACCAGACCTACACAATTGAAATATCCTCGGCATACATTAACTATCATTGAAAAGTGTCCCGAGTATGAGTGCATAAGATTATTCAATAAATTACCGACCCAACTGAGAACCATAACCGAATTGAAAGACTTTAAGATGATAATCTACAAGATTTTATTGAATGTTGCGATACTGCGTTAAGCAATTTCTCGAGTATGATATTTCAAAGTTTATTTGACACAATTTCATTTCAAGTGAAACTTTATTCGAAATGAAGATTATTATTATCCTTATTATTATTCTTATAATTATTAATATTATTATTATTATTGAGAGGGTGTCAATTTTACCAGTTGCAGGCGTTTGCCAATTCAAGTGAGATAAATTTATGTGCAGTTAATTCAGCGTTTTCCTAAATAGTTGACATATTGAAAATATCACCGAATGTTGCATTTTAGAAACGACGGACTCGTTGATTTTCAGCTCTGACAGATGTTTGGGCAGTGATTTAGGTATAACCCCTGTAGTGGAAATTATGATGGGGTGAATTTTAACGCTTTCGACCCTCCATATTCCTTTGATTTCTGCTTTAAGTTCTTGGTATCTTCTAATTTTTTCAGTGTAGGTGGACATTATGTTATGAATATTAACTACTGCATAATCTATGAGATGCACTATCTTTTTCTTCTTGTTCCATATGATGATGTCTGGTCTGTTGTGTCTTACAGTGCGATCGGTGTGTACGGTTCTATTCCAATAGAAGGCATAATTTCCGTTTTCGATAAACGGTTTGGGGTTGTATTTCCAGTACTGGTGGTCTTCTTCCTTATTGAATATTTTGCATTCTATTGCTTGGTGCATTATTTTTTCCAGATTGTCATGTCCTGTAACATATTCTGTTTGGCTTAAAGTTGTGCAGATTGGGTGCCACACCATCTACATTTGTCATTTTGTTAAGTTTGGTCTTTCACTTCATGTTTTCGGAAGTTTTTTGTTGATACAACCTGATCTTGAATAGCGATGTAAAAACCCTCTGTTTCAGGAAAGAGTCTCCCTTCGGTCAGCCATTTTTACGACATCTCTTCGTCGACATATTCTTGGTGGATTTCGTTGGGATATCTTATCGTTATTATTATTATTATAATTATTATGATTACTATTATTATTACTTTTATTATTATTATTATTATTATTAACATCGAAGCCACTTCGCCGATTTGTCCCATTAAGGAACCTAACCGCCGCATTCCAATGCGCGACCTAACCTGAAAATTTCGTGTCGCCAGTTGGCTCCGTTCGCTAGTTATCGTTTCGTCGGCCGGATGAATGGCCGGCTGGCCGGACAGAATCAATTTTGACAACAGATTCGTCATCAGTGAGTCCAATCTAGTCGTTTGAGACCATTTTCGGCTCAAACTTCCAAAATAACAGACATTCGGACAAATATAGCACACTGTTCCCCTACAGATTGTTCTGTAATACCGTTACATAATATCTCACAATAAACATTCATTGTCTGCCACGTATCACGTCTTGAATGACGAATTTACTTATTATATAAACTGCGGTATATACATAGAATATAATGATTGTATCAATATAGCCTTTATAAAGTAGACTCCTTTGTATTCAATATTTGAATTTAATTTACTCGAGTTGTTTGAAAATACCTAAATGGATCAAATTTATTCGAACTTAAGACCCATCACAAGTAAATCAATTGATATTTATGAAAGTATTTCAGATCATCATAGAAATTAATATCAACTCACACAAGTGGGCCTCCTGAAGGTTTTTGCGCCTTTTAATTGTTCTCATGAATTTCCAAGTATTCTTCAGTTCTCAGGCAATAAGAGTGATAATGAAATAAGTCATTGGTTTAACTTTTTTTGAATTCTGCCCTTTTTATATTTCGTAGTTCAGGGTGAAGATACGAGTGAGTCCAAGAATATAAAATGCTTTGAATGCAAGGAAAGTGACAATGATTATGGTGAGTGCAGACGTTCAAGAAGACCATATACATGTAACGATGGGACGATGTGCTACCAATATCGCTTCAAAGAGAATTTCAGTGGGATTTTAGGAATACCATGGTATAAATTTTGGTACCTGCGAGGTTGTACTGACGATGAAAATATATGTGATCATGAAGATTATTACCAATGCAGCGTGTGCAAAAAGGACGAATGCAATACAGAACTACTTGATGAAGCCAACGCGTAGTGATGATCCGCAATTTACAGAATAAAAATCTTTTAACACAATTGCTTATTATTGTCTCGAAAAATGTCGAGATTTCTCATACTAGGAGCCGCCCTTTCAGTACAAAACTGTCCACGGGACGTACAGGGGATATCCATTTAGGACTTGGGAATATTCCTTGGATATATGATCTTTGTTCTGGGGAGATCCTGGGGATGTAGAAATGGGCCTTATTTCTCCATCCCATGCATATTCTCTATGTGACTTTCACTATATCCTTGGAATGTACAGAGTTCATCCTGAAGATATCCATAGGCATTCATTCTGGAGTTGTCGTGTGGATTACATCAGATGCCCAACAGGACATTTACAGGATTGGATGTGGAGATATTTACCTATGGAATTTTCAATTATTTCAGAAATGTAAAAAAATATACCTACTTACACAATAATGAATATGTGTCAGGAGAATAGACTTTATCGAATATTCCTGATGAGTATCACGTAAAGCGCTTTTTGACATCAGGCCATCACTATTACCTCTAAAACACAAACGCTCCGAATTTTACACCAGGGTTTATTATTTTCTCAGTTAAATAACCCAATATCATTGATATCTCGAATAAAACTTATATATTATTCATAACTCATTGGTTTTTCACAACACGTTTTTGAGTTCCAATTACATGAAAAATTCATGTGAAACATTGAAATCTTAGCAAAAATTGTATAATTGAATAATATTTCCACATGCAGAACTCTCATTGAGTAGCATAATTTAAAATAATATTTTGAACTAAAAGAGACGTTCCACAGTTGTTTCACCTCTCTAGCGACATTCTTTGCCAATATCTTCGAAAACAAATATCGGTCAAACTGAAATTTAGAACACTGTTTTTAGATGTTGACTCTAAGACCTCTACCAAATTTCATTGAACTTCGATGAATAGTTTCCGAGAAAAAAATTTTCCCCAAAAAAATTCAATATCTTCCAATACAATTCTAACGAAATTTTGTATTGAATTGAGCGTCGATATTTCACAACTTGTCATGATGTTTCAATCTGATCGCGTTAGTATTTCTTGATATTTAGGAAATGAGCTCAAACATCAAATCAACACCAATATATAAAACTAAATTCAAGATTTTCCGCTAATCTCAAAAGTGGAGTTGTGATTTCTACTAGGATTCAACTTTGTTCTGAAAAATATTAATAAAATGAAAAAACTCACCTTTTCTGTGCAATTTATCTGAAAAAAATTTTTTCACATTATCAGATACACTCAACTAAGAGGGTGTCAAATCCAAACGTCTATTTAATGTAAAAACGTAAAATTCAAACAAGTAGTTCGCCGACAACCAGTTGGTGAAACATGCGGAATTTTTGCTTGTGTCTACGCTATATCCCTTGCCTTAGGTCACGACCCGGCACAGATTCCATTCAGAACAGGTGGATCATCGGCTCCTACCTTCGTCTGAGGCTCCAACAATTCCCAACAATTGCTGAGTTTTCCGGTTTTTTATTATTTTTTTTGTTTATTCTCCAATTTGTTTCATCATATACATGCTCATTATCTTTTATATATTAACCCTCATTTCAAACTCTCAGTAGGAAAAATATTGAATTTCGATTGAAACCAGTAGTGGTTATCCACAATTGACGATAATTGTACAATGCAAACCAAAATTGATGGAAACCTCCAGTCAACTGAATTTTTTGGAAATCTGCATTATTTTGAATTACGCTACTTTATTCGCGTTCTGCATGTTAAAGTGTTATTCAGTTATACAAGAGTATTTATCGAGAATTCAATGTTTCAAATGAACTTTTTCATGGTTTTTGTGTTGTGAAAAACCAATGATTTATGAATAATATATAAGTTTTATTTAAGATATGAATGAGCTTCATGAAGAAATGTAATCTAATTCCCGTGATCCGCAGTGTGATTTCTATGAATAATAATTCTTATCCGATTTTCAGTAGTTATGTTTCAGATATCGGGTGAGAAAACCCCAAAATATTTAAGTTGAAATACTTACGATTATGAAATTGTCAAGAATATCGATGGGGTATTTGCACATTGTATTTATGAAATGATTAATGAACCCTTTAAAACTTTCTCGATTTCTGTTGAAAATTTGTTATTCAATCTTTTCATCTAATTTCAGATATGTGATTCTGGATGAAAAGTTAACCGATTATTCCACTGAATTCCAATCTTAGAACCGAGTGCGATTATTCATTTTCGGGATTATTGGAAATTTGCATCGTTTTTCTTTATAACTCAGCGACCACTGGTCAGAAATCATCCGGGTGAGAATTTTTAGCTTGAGTTATGCAACAGTAATCATGAGCTTCATGAAAATGCGGTGGTAAGTTTTCGAGAAATATTTTTTTTTTTCCAACCCCCGATTTTAGGCCTTTAGGGTACACCGATCCTGCTGAAAAGCATGGAGGATCGATGCCGTCTGTCCGTCCGTATGTGCTCTAACTTTCGAAGGAAAGGACCATATGCATAATTCTGGTCCAATAATATCTGCAGAGATAAGCAATGTCCAATTTTTGATACTCGTCTAAAACACGTGGCCGACCACTTCTGGGCAACTACTTTACTTCACCATGCTCTTCAAATTTGTGGAAATTGTTGCTAATAGTACCTTGGCAAATTTGATTTTCCGGATATTAAGCATTGAATATACACACTTCATTTTGACTTTTTTTTATCCCCACATCCCAGCAATATCAAGACTTCGATACGCTGCCTTTCTTACAATACCGTTTTTGATAAACAAATTTGAATAGAACACTTTGAAGGTAATCAGATTAATAAATTTGATGTTTCAAATCAGTTTTACAGAAAAATACTGTTTTGAAATGACGAAAAAAAATTATTATTTATCGAGGTATGAAATATAGCACCAAAAATTCAACAATTTATTCATCTTCTTGAAGAACATCATGTGCTGAATATACCTCCGTGTTATTTTATTCCACTTTCATTGAATGAAAGTATTCATCACAGGTGAAATTGAGGTGGAATAACTGAGATAGTGTATCCACACGGATATTCACAGAAATATTGATTCTTGAGCATAGCACAATTCGGAAGATTCGTCTTGAAAATGTGTCTTTCCTGCATCAAAAGAGAAAGAAAATAGTTGAGAAGTTTTTGGAATATAAATAAGTGTAATCTATTCATCGACATGTGTCAGTACTGAACAGATTTTTGAATATATTTACCAAATTTTTCTGAATATTCTTTAACGGAAGATTCCTTACTATCTTTCATGGTTTGTTCATACGTGTTTTTCAGTTTGTGCACTAATTTTTTTTGGGAAAATTAAAACCACGAACTTTTTCCGAAGGATCGATGATCAAACCTTCGTTGAAAACATTACACAAATTCTATTCCAAACGCCAAATTTCTTTGTTAGTTTCATTGGAATAAAGAAAATCGTTAATCTATAAAGGTTCACGAGATTTCAGTCTAGCAATTTCAGTATCCTGGATATAAGACATAATTGGAAATAAACTCGGAAAGAATTGATATTTATCCCAAGACTTTATCACTGAAACCGCTCTATGAATATACGGCGGTACCTACTATATTTGGAAGAACTGTAACCACTGTAGAGGTGTAGCTCTTTTGGTCCTACCAATGATTTTCTGCCATTCGAAGAGTAGTAGGGTCAGCATCCCACGAAGAACCAGCAATTTTGAAGAATATTATTCCTAGATTGTAACTTCATGAGTAAGTTTCCCGAAGGGACCCTGAAATTTAAAGAAGAATCTTACTTCACTTCAAGATATTTAGGAGTGAGATTATGTTTCAGAACTGCATTATTGAATGGAACTTTTGAACTTCTGTTGATTATTCTAATGCAACAAAAAACTTTTGATTTATAAGCATTTGGACAAGATATAAATTGAATAAAAGGGGAGCTAAAACCGATCTTTGTGGGAGTCCATTATTCAGGTAGTTTTAAAACTACCACTAACATCATCAATAAAAACACGGAGTCTTCTGTCTGATAGCCTATTTTCAATCAATCGAATAACCTATCCATATTATAGATGATTATGAAGTTTGAATATTGAACCATTTTTCCACACCGTATCGTAAGCTACTGAAAGATCAACAAACGAATCCCCCGTTTTCAATTTTCATTGAAACCAGATTCGATAAAGGTAGTAAGGCATACAACCTGATCAGAACAAATTCTGCTGTTCCTTAATACTCCTTGAAAATTTGACAGAATATTTTCAACACATGAATTCATTCTGAACAAAATCAATCTCGCTAAAATTTTTAAAGGTACACTCAATGAACTCATGGACCTATAACTAATTGGGTTTGATTATTTTTTTCCAGATTTCACAATTACTAACTTTGCCTAGCGAACAGAAATAGATTCCTTAGAAAATTTCAATTTATTTTGATGTAACATTTTTCAGTTTTGGTTGGAAAATTCTCTCTGAGCGGGAAAATTCGAAAAAAAAATCGAAAATAGAGCTCCGCTGAAACAAGAATAACTTCGAGGTTTTTGGATGGAAAATTTTCATTTTTGGGATTTTTCAAGATGTAAGATTGATGTATCCACTTTAAAAATCGAAATCGCGATTCATGATACAGGCGGTGAAAAAATCGCTTTCAAAGTTAGGGATGACAAAATCGTGAAAAATCAATTTTTTCAAATTAGAACCTCATTTTTTTATGGCAGATATTGAATCTACGTTGAAAAATAATGTGAGTGTATGCATCACACCCTTGCCCTAAAGTGGATATTTTCTGAGTTATTCACAAAAAACTGTTTTTCGTCTTGAATTTTCAGCTATTTCTTTTCCCTTCACGCCAAAAAGATGACATTTTCAGGAACTGTTACTTAAACCATGTTTTAGATTTTACTACCCTAATATGCAAGAGAAAAAAGTTACAGGTTGTTCCTAAATAGATGGCGAATTTGGATTCGAATTTGTATCGGAAACCTCTTTATTTCAACTAATCGGCCATCGGTTTTCTCTCCAGTGATAAATAAATAATTCCTTATGAACCATATGCAAAAAATTACCATGTTTTACATTATTTTTTTTTAATGATAGATATCATTAATTACATCTGCCAAATTCCTCTTTATTCAGTAGCATTTTGTGTTTACTATTAATTTGGTGATAATTCGTATTAAGTTATAAAATCGATCACTATGCCTAATTTTACCAATGAAGATTATTCAAATCTCATTCTACTTCATGGAGAATGTAATAAAGTTGTAGATAGAACGATTCGACTGTTCATTGAGAGGTTTCCTGACCGACCCAGACCAACGAGAGATACCATTAACAGAACGATGACTAACTTGAGAAATGTCGGATCTTTCGTTAAGAAAACTACACACAGAGAAAAAAGTGTAGTAGAAGATGAGAACAACGAAATTACAGTTCTTGCATATTTTCGTGTGAATCCTCAAAATTCTCTCAAAGATGCCGAGATTGATCTGGGATTATCTCAATCGAGTGTTTGGAGAATATTAAAAAAACATAAAATGCACCCATATAAATTCAATAGGGTACAGCATTTGAAGGAAACTGATTTCGTCAGGAGAACAGAGTTTTGCGAAGCTATGATGATTCGATTTCAAGAGAATGAAAACTTTTTGGACTGTATAATTTGGACAGATGAATCTAAATTCACAAAGAATGGTTCTTTCAATAGGCATAACAGTCATTATTGGGATGAAGAGAACAACCACCACTTCAGACAATGGAACTTTCAAGAGACCTGGAGTTTCAATGTTTTTTGCGCCATCCAAAATAATGCAATTCTCGATGTTCACATTTATGATGGGACTTTAACTGGTAAGATAGAACACTACACATGTTTGCATTATTTAAAGAATGTTCTCCCTTAGGAGATAGATATTCTGACATATTGACTCAAATAATTGAGCCGCTAGTACAGAACCATAATGACTTATGGTATCAACAAGATGGCGCGCCTCCACACAATTCACTCAATGTGTCAAATATCCTCTACAGGCTATTTGAAGATCGATGGTTGGCGAACAATGGTCCACATCTTTGGCCACCACGTTCTCCCGATTTAACTCCTTTAGACTATTATGTTTGGGGTAGGATAAAAAATATTGTCTACTCAACTCCCCTGACTGATAAAGAGGACTGCATAGAACGAGTCAGAAATGCGTTCAGGTTTGTTTAGATTTTTAGATTCATAGTTTTGAAACTCAATTTGGTTTTTAAACACTTTTGCAGATCTCTTCCTCCCGATGAAATAAGAAGAGCAACGCACGAAGCATTCCTGAGACGTATAAATAAATGTCTAGAAATTAACGGTCAAAACTTTGAGCATCTTCTCTAGTTATAACTGCGAGAGTTTGCCATGGTTCTCCTAATAGTAACTTGAAGTCGGTTTCAAGAAGGGGTGAAAAATCTACAGCATGGTTCAAATAACAGTTCCTGAAAATTTCATCTTTTTGGCGTGAAGGGAAAAGTTTTTTGTGAATAACTCAGAAAATATCCATTTTAGGGCAAGGGTGTGATACATACACTCACATTATTTTTTAACGTAGATTCAATATCTGCCATAAAAAAATGGGGTTCTAATTTGAAAAAATTGATTTTTCACGATTTTGTCATCCCTAAGTTTGAAAGCGATTTTTTCACCCCCTGTATCATGAATCGCGATTTCGATTTTTAAACTGGATACATCAATCTTACATCTTGAAAAATCACAAAAATGAAAATTTTCCATCCAAAAACCACGAAGTTATTCTTGTTTCAGCGGAGCTCTATTTTCGATTTTTTTTCGAATTTTCCCGCTCAGAGAGAATTTTCCAACCAAATATGAAAAATGTTACATCAAAATAAATTGAAATTTTCTAAGGAATCTATTTCTGCAATAAAAAAATGGTGTTCTAATTTGAAAAACGGAAGTTGACGTCATTTCCGGAAAAACCGGTGGTGCTCATGCCTTGAAAATATTTTAGATTTCATCAGAATCGTGAAATACTTATAAGTGCTGAATTTCATGAAAATACGTTCAGTAGTTTCCCATATAAATATGGGTGAGGTTCCTCGTGAAAGACCCTGTATAACCCGCTATGGATCCCCTTTTACGGAGTTTGTCTTCAATTATAGTGTGTGTTTCCTGAATAAGTATAACTTCAGCGCCACAATCGATGGACAATTTTGATAAATAATCACTTTTTTTGGGAATCCCTTCAATATTATTTGAATTCATAATATTGAATCTGCTCTCTGACCGAGAGGTTCTATTAAACCAGGTCCAGATTTTCCATAACCTCTGGGAAACGAGGGATGCTACAGGCCCCTTATATTGGGGAATCATCTCCCATAGTTTAAAAACTGCTATTTTTATCTTATATAATCGATTGATTTATGGATTAGAATTTAAAAGCTTGACAACCTGAAATGTGCAATTATCTATTGGTATTGATTCTAGGGTGTGAAAGCAGTTGCAAAAAGTTCAACATTGCTTTTCGAGTCAATAACTAAAGGGTTTTCCAATAAGAGGGGTTATTTTGAAAAGCCCGCTATTTCGGTAGATGTCACTTTTGAAGCTGTCATTCTTTGACATTTGACAAGTAGGAACTACGCCATTAATAAAATGGAACGATACACGCTTCAACAACGCATTGAAATTATTAAAATTCACTATAAAAATGGTGAAAATTTGGCAGAGACGGTTCGTAAAACCCGAACAAATTATTAGCGTGAAGTTACCCACACATTCTCATCCACACTTTACGACGTAGGGACTGTCGCCACATAGAATTATCCGAACAGCGTTGCCATATCAACCATAAATTCCGCATTTGTTTGGCCTCTCTGTTATCATGTTTTATAAGATGGGTGGGATAAAATCATTGAGATCAGATACATACAATAATGAAAAATAATATAATTTCAAAATCTTGTACGAGAACGAAAAAGGATTTTGTTGCTTTGCTGAAATAAACTGCTTACCTATATGGTCACCGACTCTTGGTTCGCCCGGATGACCGAAACTTTATATGGAGATATTTTTGGTTGACCAACGACACAATGCTCACAAAACTAATTCTTTAGTGAATGAAACGTTTTCATTTTTTGCTTTACGAAATGTAGTGGGTAACTAGACTAAAATCTAATGAAATCAAGAAAACGTGAGTGTTTCGAATATTGTCCCGATAAAAATTTAAAAACTCTATATTCCAATAGATTTGCATAAGAAACGAAAAAACAATTAAGCTCCAAGAATGATTTGAAATAAGGAAATATTATTTCGTGGATGAAGTGAGTGAAGTGACTGCCTCGATCAAAATAACGAAATGGTATTCTGAAATGAATCTACGAGAGAAATAAACAGAAAAATTCACTTGACAAACGATACGGAGTTGTAAAAAAGCGGATTTTGTGGATGGAGAATCTCAATTTTTGTTTGTTTTTCGAACGACGGTGAGTGCCTCGATCGAAATAATGAAGAAGTATTCTGAAATGAATAAACGAAAGAAATAAACAGAGATTTTCACTTGACAAACGATACGGAGTTGTGAAAATCGGATTTCGTGGATGGAGATCTAAATTTTTTTTTTGTGAACGACGGTGAGTGCCTCGATCGAAATAATAAAAAAGTATTCTGAAATGAATAAACGAAAGAAATAAACAGAGATTTTCACTTGACAAACGATGCGGAGTTGTGAAAATCGGATTTCGTGGATGAAGAATCTCAATTTTTTTTTTTTTTTTGAACGAAGGTGAGTCCCTCGATCGAAATAATAAAAAAGTATTCTGAAATGAATAAACGAAAGAAATAAACAGAGATTTTCACTTGACAAACGATACGGAGTTGTGAAAATCGGATTTCGTGGATGAAGAATCTCAATTTTTTTTTATTTGAACGACGGTGAGTGCCTCGATCGAAATAATAAAATAGTATTCTGAAATGAATATACGAGAGAAATAAACAGAGATTTTCACTTGACAAACGATACGGAGTTGTGAAAATCGGATTTCGTGGATGGAGAATCTAAATTTTTTTTTTTTTCAACGACGGTGAGTGCCTCGATCGAAATAATAAAATAAAATTCTGAAATGAATAAAAGTGAGAAATAAACAGAGATTTTCACTTGACAAACGATACGGAGTTGTGAAAATCGGATTTCGTGGATGGAGAATCTCAATTTTTTTTTTTAACGACGGTGAGTGCCTCGATCGAAATAATATAATAGTATTCTGAAATGAATGAAAGTGAGAAATAAACAGAGATTTTCACTTGACAAACGATACGGAGTTGTGAAAATCGAATTTCGTGAATGGAGAATCTCAATTTTTTTTTTTTTGAACAACGGTGAGTGCATCGATCGAAATAATAAAATAAAACTCTGAAATGAATAAAAGTGAGAAATAAACAGAGATTTCCACTTGACAAACGATACGGAGTTGTGAAAATCGAATTTCGTGGATGGAGAATCTCAATTTTTTTTTTTTTTTGAACGACGGTGAGTGCCTCGATCGAAATAATAAAATAGAATTCTGAAATGAATAAAAGTGAGAAATAAACAGAGATTTCCACTTGACAAACGATACGGAGTTGTGAAAATCGGATTTCATGGATGGAGAATCTCAATTTTTTTTTTTTGAACGACGGTGAGTGCCTCGATCGAAATAATTAAATAAAATTCTGAAATGAATAAAAGTGAGAAATAAATAGAGATTTCCACTTGACAAACGATACGGAGTTGTGAAAATCGGATTTCGTGGATGGAGAATCTCCATTTTTTTTTTTTAACGACGGTGAGTGCCTCGATCGAAATAATATAATAGTATTCTGAAATGAATGAAAGTGAGAAATAAACAGAGATTTTCACTTGACAAACGAAATCGGATTTCGTGGATGGAGAATCTCAATTTTTTTTTATTTGAACGACGGTGAGTGCCTCGATCGAAATAATAAAATAGTATTCTGAAATGAATATACGAGAGAAATAAACAGAGATTTTCACTTGACAAACGATACGGAGTTGTGAAAATCGGATTTCGTGGATGGAGAATCTAAATTTTTTTTTTTTTGAACGACGGTGTTTGCCTCGATCGAAATAATAAAATTAAATTCTGAAATGAATAAAAGTGGGAAATAAACAGAGATTTCCACTTGACAAACGATACGGAGTTGTGAAAATCGAACTTCGTGGATGGAGAATCTCAATTTTTTTTTTTTGAACGACGGTGAGTGCCTCGATCGAAATAATAAAATAAAATTCTGAAATGAATAAAAGTGAGAAATAAACAGAGATTTCCACTTGACAAACGATACGGAGTTGTGAAAATCGGATTTCGTGGATGGAGAATCTCAATTTTTTTTTTTTTGAACGACGGTGAGTGCCTCGATCGAAATAATAAAATAGAATTCTGAAATGAATAAGAGTGAGAAATAAACAGAGATTTCCACTTGACAAACGATACGGAGTTGTGAAAATCGGATTTCATGGATGGAGAATCTCAATTTTTTTTTTGAACGACGGTGAGTGCCTCGATCGAAATAATTAAATAAAATTCTGAAATGAATAAAAGTGAGAAATAAACAGAGATTTCCACTTGACAAACGATACGGAGTTGTGAAAATCGGATTTCGTGGATGGAGAATCTCAATTTTTTTTTTTTTAACGACGGTGAGTGCCTCGATCGAAATAATATAATAGTATTCTGAAATGAATGAAAGTGAGAAATAAACAGAGATTTTCACTTGACAAACGATACGAATTTGTGAAAATCGGATTTCGTGGATGGAGAATCTCAATTTGTTTTTTTTTAACGACGGTGAGTGCTTCGATCGAAATAATAAAATAGTATTCTGAAATGAATATACGAGAGAAATAAACAGAGATTTTCACTTGACAAACGAAACGGAGTTGCGAAAATCGAATTTCGTGGATGGAGAATCTCAATTTTTTTTTTTTTGAACGACGGTGAGTGCATCGATCGAAATAATAAAATAAAATTCTGAAATGAATAAATGTGAGAAATAAACAGAGATTTCCACTTGACAAACGATACGGAGTTGTGAAAATCGAATTTCGTGGATGGAGAATCTCAATTTTTTTTTTTTTTGAACGACGGTGAGTGCCTCGATCGAAATAATAAAATAGTATTCTGAAATGAATAAAAGTGAGAAATAAACAGAGATTTCCACTTGACAAACGATACGGAGTTGTGAAAATCGGATTTCATGGATGGAGAATCTCAATTTTTTTTTTTTGAACGACGGTGAGTGCCTCGATCGAAATAATTAAATAAAATTCTGAAATGAATAAAAGTGAGAAATAAACAGAGATTTCCACTTGACAAACGATACGGAGTTGTGAAAATCGGATTTCGTGGATGGAGAATCTCAATTTTTTTTTTTAACGACGGTGAGTGCCTCGATCGAAATAATATAATAGTATTCTGAAATGAATGAAAGTGAGAAATAAACAGAGATTTTCACTTGACAAACGAAATCGGATTTCGTGGATGGAGAATCTCAATTTTTTTTTATTTGAACGACGGTGAGTGCCTCGATCGAAATAATAAAATAGTATTCTGAAATGAATATACGAGAGAAATAAACAGAGATTTTCACTTGACAAACGATACGGAGTTGTGAAAATCGGATTTCGTGGATGGAGAATCTAAATTTTTGTTTTTTTTTGAACGACGGTGTTTGCCTCGATCGAAATAATAAAATAAAATTCTGAAATGAATAAAAGTGGGAAATAAACAGAGATTTCCACTTGACAAACGATACGGAGTTGTGAAAATCGAACTTCGTGGATGGAGAATCTCAATTTTTTTTTTTTGAACGACGGTGAGTGCCTCGATCGAAATAATAAAATAAAATTCTGAAATGAATAAAAGTGAGAAATAAACAGAGGTTTCCACTTGACAAACGATACGGAGTTGTGAAAATCGGATTTCGTGGATGGAGAATCTCAATTTTTTTTTTTTAACGACGGTGAGTGCCTCGATCGAAATAATATAATAGTATTCTGAAATGAATGAAAGTGAGAAATAAACAGAGATTTTCACTTGACAAACGAAATCGGATTTCGTGGATGGAGAATCTCAATTTTTTTTTATTTGAACGACGGTGAGTGCCTCGATCGAAATAATAAAATAGTATTCTGAAATGAATATACGAGAGAAATAAACAGAGATTTTCACTTGACAAACGATACGGAGTTGTGAAAATCGAATTTCGTGGATGGAGAATCTCAATTTTTTTTTTTGAACGACGGTGAGTGCCTCGATCGAAATAATAAAATAGAATTCTGAAATGAATAAGAGTGAGAAATAAACAGAGATTTCCACTTGACAAACGATACGGAGTTGTGAAAATCGGATTTCATGGATGGAGAATCTCAATTTTTTTTTTGAACGACGGTGAGTGCCTCGATCGAAATAATTAAATAAAATTCTGAAATGAATAAAAGTGAGAAATAAACAGAGATTTCCACTTGACAAACGATACGGAGTTGTGAAAATCGGATTTCGTGGATGGAGAATCTCAATTTTTTTTTTTTAACGACGGTGAGTGCCTCGATCGAAATAATATAATAGTATTCTGAAATGAATGAAAGTGAGAAATAAACAGAGATTTTCACTTGACAAACGATACGAATTTGTGAAAATCGGATTTCGTGGATGGAGAATCTCAATTTGTTTTTTTTTAACGACGGTGAGTGCTTCGATCGAAATAATAAAATAGTATTCTGAAATGAATATACGAGAGAAATAAACAGAGATTTTCACTTGACAAACGAAACGGAGTTGCGAAAATCGAATTTCGTGGATGGAGAATCTCAATTTTTTTTTTTTTTGAACGACGGTGAGTGCATCGATCGAAATAATAAAATAAAATTCTGAAATGAATAAATGTGAGAAATAAACAGAGATTTCCACTTGACAAACGATACGGAGTTGTGAAAATCGAATTTCGTGGATGGAGAATCTCAATTTTTTTTTTTTTTGAACGACGGTGAGTGCCTCGATCGAAATAATAAAATAGTATTCTGAAATGAATAAAAGTGAGAAATAAACAGAGATTTCCACTTGACAAACGATACGGAGTTGTGAAAATCGGATTTCATGGATGGAGAATCTCAATTTTTTTTTTTTGAACGACGGTGAGTGCCTCGATCGAAATAATTAAATAAAATTCTGAAATGAATAAAAGTGAGAAATAAACAGAGATTTCCACTTGACAAACGATACGGAGTTGTGAAAATCGGATTTCGTGGATGGAGAATCTCAATTTTTTTTTTTAACGACGGTGAGTGCCTCGATCGAAATAATATAATAGTATTCTGAAATGAATGAAAGTGAGAAATAAACAGAGATTTTCACTTGACAAACGAAATCGGATTTCGTGGATGGAGAATCTCAATTTTTTTTTATTTGAACGACGGTGAGTGCCTCGATCGAAATAATAAAATAGTATTCTGAAATGAATATACGAGAGAAATAAACAGAGATTTTCACTTGACAAACGATACGGAGTTGTGAAAATCGGATTTCGTGGATGGAGAATCTAAATTTTTTTTTTTTGAACGACGGTGTTTGCCTCGATCGAAATAATAAAATAAAATTCTGAAATGAATAAAAGTGGGAAATAAACAGAGATTTCCACTTGACAAACGATACGGAGTTGTGAAAATCGAACTTCGTGGATGGAGAATCTCAATTTTTTTTTTTTGAACGACGGTGAGTGCCTCGTTCGAAATAATAAAATAAAATTCTGAAATGAATAAAAGTGAGAAATAAACAGAGGTTTCCACTTGACAAACGATACGGAGTTGTGAAAATCGGATTTCGTGGATGGAGAATCTCAATTTTTTTTTTTTAACGACGGTGAGTGCCTCGATCGAAATAATATAATAGTATTCTGAAATGAATGAAAGTGAGAAATAAACAGAGATTTTCACTTGACAAACGAAATCGGATTTCGTGGATGGAGAATCTCAATTTTTTTTTATTTGAACGACGGTGAGTGCCTCGATCGAAATAATAAAATAGTATTCTGAAATGAATATTCGAGAGAAATAAACAGAGATTTTCACTTGACAAACGATACGGAGTTGTGAAAATCGGATTTCGTGGATGGAGAATCTCAATTTTTTTTTTTAACGACGGTGAGTGCCTCGATCGAAATAATATAATAGTATTCTGAAATGAATGAAAGTGAGAAATAAACAGAGATTTTCACTTGACAAACGATACGAATTTGTGAAAATCGGATTTCGTGGATGGAGAATCTCAATTTGTTTTTTTTTAACGACGGTGAGTGCTTCGATCGAAATAATAAAATAGTATTCTGAAATGAATATACGAGAGAAATAAACAGAGATTTTCACTTGACAAACGAAACGGAGTTGTGAAAATCGGATTTCGTGGATGGAGAATCTCAATTTTTTTTTATTTGAACGACGGTGAGTGCCTCGATCGAAATAATAATATAGTATTCTGAAATGAATATACGAGAGAAATAAACAGAGATTTTCACTTGACAAACGATACGGAGTTGTGAAAATCGGATTTCGTGGATGGAGAATCTCAATTTTTTTTTTTTTTTTGAACGACGGTGTTTGCCTCGATCGAAATAACAAAATAAAATTCTGAAATGAATAAAAGTGGGAAATAAACAGAGATTTCCACTTGACAAACGATACGGAGTTGTGAAAATCGAACTTCGTGGATGGAGAATCTCAATTTTTTTTTTTTGAACGACGGTGAGTGCCTCGATCGAAATAATAAAATAAAATTCTGAAATGAATAAAAGTGAGAAATAAACAGAGGTTTCCACTTGACAAACGATACGGAGTTGTGAAAATCGGATTTCGTGGATGGAGAATCTCAATTTTTTTTTTCAACGACGGTGAGTGCCTCGATCGAAATAATATAATAGTATTCTGAAATGAATGAAAGTGAGAAATAAACAGAGATTTTCACTTGACAAACGATACGAATTTGTGAAAATCGGATTTCGTGGATGGAGAATCTCAATTTGTTTTTTTTTTAACGACGGTGAGTGCCTCGATCGAAATAATAAAATAGTATTCTGAAATGAATATACGAGAGAAATAAACAGAGATTTTCACTTGACAAACGATAGGGAGTTGTGAAAATCGGATTTCGTGGATGGAGAATCTCAATTTTTTTTTATTCGAACGACGGTGAGTGCCTCAATCGAAATAATGAAATAGTATTCTGAAATGAATATACGAGAGAAATAAACAGAGATTTTCACTTGACAAACGATACGAATTTGTGAAAATCGGATTTCGCGGATGGAGAATCTCAATTTTTTTTTATTTGAACGACGGTGAGTGCCTTGATCGAAATAATAAAGTAGTATTCTGAAATGAATATACGAGAGAAATAAACAGAGTTTTTCACTTGACAAACGATACGGAGTTGTGAAAATCGGATTTCGTGGATGGAGAATCTCAATTTTTTTTTTTTTGAACGACGGTGAGTGCCTCGATCGAAATAATAAAATAAAATTCTGAAATGAATAAAAGTGAGAAATAAACAGAGATTTCCACTTGACAAACGATACGGAGTTGTGAAAATCGGATTTCGTGGATAGAGAATCTCAATTTTTTTTTTTTTTTTTGAACGACGGTGAGTGCCTCGATCGAAATAATAAAATAAAATTCTGAAATGAATAAAAGTGAGAAATAAACAGAGATTTCCACTTGACAAACGATACGGAGTTGTGAAAATCGGAATTCGTGGATGGAGAATCTCAATTTTTTTTTTTTTTGAACGACGGTGAGTGCCTCGATCGAAATAATAAAATAAAATTCTGAAATGAATAAAATTGAGAAATAAACAGAGATTTCCACTTGACAAACGATACGGAGTTGTGAAAATCGAATTTCGTGGATGGAGAATCTCAATTTTTTTTTTTTTTTTGAACGACGGTGAGTGCCTCGATCGAAATAATAAAATAAAATTCTGAAATGAATAAAAGTGAGAAATAAACAGAGATTTCCACTTGACAAACGATACGGAGTTGTGAAAATCGAATTTCGTGGATGGAGAATTTCATTTTTTTTTATTCGAACGACGGTGAGTGCCTCGATCGAAATAATAAAATAAAATTCTGAAATGAATAAAAGTGAGAAATAAACAGAGATTTCCACTTGACAAACGATACGGAGTTATGAAAATCGGATTTCGTGGATGGAGAATCTCAATTTTTTTTTTTGAACGACGGTGAGTGCCTCGATCGAAATAATAAAATAAAATTCTGAAATGAATAAAAGTGAGAAATAAACAGAGATTTCCACTTGACAAACGATACGAAGTTGTGAAAATCGAATTTCGTGGATGGAGAATCTCAATTTTTTTTTTAACGACGGTGAGTGCCTTGATCGAAATAATATAATAGTATTCTGAAATGAATGAAAGTGAGAAATAAACAGAGATTTTCACTTGACAAACGATACGAATTTGTGAAAATCGGATTTCGTGGATGGAGAATCTCAATTTGTTTTTTTTTTAACGACGGTGAGTGCCTCGATCGAAAAAATAAAATAGTATTCTGAAATGAATAAAAGAGAGAAATAAACAGAGATTTTCACTTGACAAACGATACGGAGTTGTGAAAATCGGATGTCGTGGACGGAAAATCTCGATTTTTTTTCTGTTTGAACGACGGTGAGTGCCTCGATCGAAAAAATTTAATAGTATTCTGAAATGAATTTAAGAGAGAAATAAATAGAGATTTTCACACGACAAAGGATACGGAGTTGTGAAAATCAGAATTCGTGGATGGACAATTTTTTGTTTGTTTTTTGAACGACGGTGAGTGCCTCGATCGAATTAATATAATAGTATTCTGAAATGAATAAAAGTGAGAAATAAACAGAGACTTTCACTTGACAAACGATACGGAGTTGTGAATATCGGAATTCGTGGATGGAGAATCTCAATTTTTTTTTGTTTGAACGACGGTGAGTGCCTCGATCGAAAAAATAAAATAGTATTCTGAAATGAATATACGAAAGAAATAAACAGAGATTTTCACTTGATAAACGATACGGAGTTGTGAAAATCGGATTTCGTGGATGGAGAATCTCAATTTTTTTTTTATTTGAACGACGCTGAGTGCCTCGATCGAAATAATATAATAGTATTCTGAAATGAATAAAAGTGAGAAATAAACAGAGATTTCCACTTGACAAACGATACGGATTTGTGAATATCGGAATTCGTGGATGGAGAATCTCAATTTTTTTTTGTTTGAACGACGGTGAGTGCCTCGATCGAAAAAATAAAATAGTATTCTGAAATGAATATACGAAAGAAATAAACAGAGATTTTCACTTGATAAACGATACGGAGTTGTGAATATCGGATTTCGTGGATGGAGAATCTCAATTTTTTTTTTTTTGAACGACGGTGAGTGCCTCGATCGAAATAATAAAATAAAATTCTGAAATGAATAAAATTGAGAAATAAACAGAGATTTCCACTTGACAAACGATACGGAGTTGTGAAAATCGAATTTCGTGGATGGAGAATCTCAATTTTTTTTTTTTTTTTGAACGACGGTGAGTGCCTCGATCGAAATAATAAAATAAAATTCTGAAATGAATAAAAGTGAGAAATAAACAGAGATTTCCACTTGACAAACGATACGGAGTTGTGAAAATCGAATTTCGTGGATGGAGAATTTCATTTTTTTTTATTCGAACGACGGTGAGTGCCTCGATCGAAATAATAAAATAAAATTCTGAAATGAATAAAAGTGAGAAATAAACAGAGATTTCCACTTGACAAACGATACGGAGTTATGAAAATCGGATTTCGTGGATGGAGAATCTCAATTTTTTTTTTTTGAACGACGGTGAGTGCCTCGATCGAAATAATAAAATAAAATTCTGAAATGAATAAAAGTGAGAAATAAACAGAGATTTCCACTTGACAAACGATACGAAGTTGTGAAAATCGAATTTCGTGGATGGAGAATCTCAATTTTTTTTTTAACGACGGTGAGTGCCTTGATCGAAATAATATAATAGTATTCTGAAATGAATGAAAGTGAGAAATAAACAGAGATTTTCACTTGACAAACGATACGAATTTGTGAAAATCGGATTTCGTGGATGGAGAATCTCAATTTGTTTTTTTTTTAACGACGGTGAGTGCCTCGATCGAAAAAATAAAATAGTATTCTGAAATGAATAAAAGAGAGAAATAAACAGAGATTTTCACTTGACAAACGATACGGAGTTGTGAAAATCGGATGTCGTGGACGGAAAATCTCGATTTTTTTTCTGTTTGAACGACGGTGAGTGCCTCGATCGAAAAAATTTAATAGTATTCTGAAATGAATTTAAGAGAGAAATAAATAGAGATTTTCACACGACAAAGGATACGGAGTTGTGAAAATCAGAATTCGTGGATGGACAATTTTTTGTTTGTTTTTTGAACGACGGTGAGTGCCTCGATCGAATTAATATAATAGTATTCTGAAATGAATAAAAGTGAGAAATAAACAGAGACTTTCACTTGACAAACGATACGGAGTTGTGAATATCGGAATTCGTGGATGGAGAATCTCAATTTTTTTTTGTTTGAACGACGGTGAGTGCCTCGATCGAAAAAATAAAATAGTATTCTGAAATGAATATACGAAAGAAATAAACAGAGATTTTCACTTGATAAACGATACGGAGTTGTGAAAATCGGATTTCGTGGATGGAGAATCTCAATTTTTTTTTTATTTGAACGACGCTGAGTGCCTCGATCGAAATAATATAATAGTATTCTGAAATGAATAAAAGTGAGAAATAAACAGAGATTTCCACTTGACAAACGATACGGATTTGTGAATATCGGAATTCGTGGATGGAGAATCTCAATTTTTTTTTGTTTGAACGACGGTGAGTGCCTCGATCGAAAAAATAAAATAGTATTCTGAAATGAATATACGAAAGAAAGAAACAGAGATTTTCACTTGATAAACGATACGGAGTTGTGAATATCGGATTTCGTGGATGGAGAATCTCAATTTTTTTTTTTTTTGAACGATGGTAAGTGCCTCGTTCGAAATAATAAAATACTATTCTGAAATGAATAAGCGAAAAAAATGAACACACAATAATGAAAAAATTAGCGTGAAGTTACCCACACATTCTCATCCACAGTTTACGACGTAAGGACGGTCGCGCCGGGACCACATAGCATTATCCGAACAGCGTTGCCATATCAACCATGAATTCCGCATTTGTTTGGCCTCTCTGTTATCATGTTTTATAAGATGGGTGGGATAAAATCATTGAGATCAGATACATACAATAATGAAAAATAATATAATTTCACTATCTTAAACGAGAACGAAAAAGATTTTGTTGCTTTGCTGAAATAAACTGCTTACCTATATGGTCACCGACTCTTGGTTCGCCCGGATGACCGAAACTTTATATGGAGATATTTTTGGTTGACCAACGACACAATGCTCACAAAACAAAATCTTTAGTGAATGAAACGTTTTCATTTTTTGCTTTAGGAAATGTAGTGGGTAACTAGACTAAAATCTAATGAAATCAAGAAAACGTGAGTGTTTCGAATATTGTCCCGATAAAAATTTAAAAACTCTATATTCCAATAGATTTGCATAAGAAACGAAAAAACAATTAAGCTCCAAGAATGATTTGAAATAAGGAAATATTATTTCGTGGATTAAGTGAGTGAAGTGACTGCCTCGATCAAAATAACGAAATGGTTTTCTGAAATGAATCTACGAGAGAAATAAACAGAAAAATTCACTTTACAAACGATACGGAGTTGTAAAAAAGCGGATTTTGTGGATGGAGAATCTCAATTTTTGTTTGTTTTTCGAACGACGGTGAGTGCCTCGATCGAAATAATGAGGAAGTATTCTGAAATGAATAAACGAAAGAAAGAAACAGAGATTTTCACTTGACAAACGATACGGAGATGTGAAAATCGGATTTCGTGGATGGAGATCTAAATTTTTTTTTTGTGAACGACGGTGAGTGCCTCGATCGAAATAATAAAAAAGTATTCTGAAATGAATAAACGAAAGAAATAAACAGAGATTTTCACTTGAGAAACGATGCGGAGTTGTGAAAATCGGATTTCGTGGATGAAGAATCTCAATTTTTTTTTTTTTTTTGAACGAAGGTGAGTCCCTCGATCGAAATAATAAAAAAGTATTCTGAAATGAATAAACGAAAGAAATAAACAGAGATTTTCACTTGACAAACGATACGGAGTTGTGAAAATCGGATTTCGTGGATGAAGAATCTCAATTTTTTTTTTTTTTGAACGATGGTGAGTGCCTCGATCGAAATAATAAAATAGTATTCTGAAATGAATATACGAGAGAAATAAACAGAGATTCTCACTTGACAAACGATACGGAGTTGTGAAAATCGGATTTCGTGGATGGAGAATCTAAATTTTTTTTTTTCAACGACGGTGAGTGCCTCGATCGAAAAAATAAAAAAGTATTCTGAAATGAATAAACGAAAGAAATAAACAGAGATTTTCACTTGGCAAACGATACGGAATTGTGAAAATCGGATTTCGTGCATGGAGAATCTCAATTTTTTTTTTTTTTTTGAACGACGGCGAGTGCCTCGATCGAAATAATAAAATAGTATTCTAAAATGAATATACGAGAGAAATAAACAGAGATTTTCACTTGACAAACGATACGGAGTTGTGAAAATCGGATTTCGTGGATGGAGAATCTCAATTTTTTTTTTAATTGAACGACGGTGAGTGCCTCGATCGAAATAATAAAAAAGTATTCTGAAATTAATAAAAGAGAGAAATAAACAGAGATTTTCACTTGACAAACGATACGGAGTTGTGAAAATCGGATTTCATGGATGGAGAATCTCAATTTTTTTTTTTTTGAACGACGGTGAGTGCCTCGATCGAAATAATTAAATAGTATTCTGAAATGAATATACGAGAGAAATAAACGGAGATTTTCACACCTCCGTATCATTTGTCGAGTGAAAATCTCTGTTTATTTCTCTTGTATATGCATTTCAGAATACTATTTTATTACTTCGATCGAGGCACTCACCGTCGTTCAAATAAAAAAAATTTTGAGATTCTCCATCCACGAAATCCGATTTCCACAACTCCGTATCGTTTGTCAAGTGAAAATATCTGTTTATTTCTCACTTTTATTCATTTCAGAGTACTATTATATTATTTTGATCGAGGCACTCACCGTCGTTCAAAAAAAAAAAAAAATTGAGATTCTCCATCCACGAAATCCGATTTTAACAACTCCGTATCGTTTGTCAAGTGAAAATCTCTGTTTATTTTTTTCGCTTATTCATTTCAGAATAGTATTTTATTATTTTGATTGAGGCACTTACCATCGTTTAAAAAAAAAAATTTAGATTTTCCATCCACGAAATCCGATTTTCACAACTCCGTATCGTTTGTCAAGTTGAAATCTCTGTTTATCTCTCTCGTAGATTCATTTCAGAATACTATTTTATTCTTTCGATCGAGGCACTCACCGTCGTTCAAAAAAAAAAAAAAAAATTGAGATTCTCCATCCACGAAATCCGATTTTAACAACTCCGTATCGTTTGTCAAGTGAAAATCTCTGTTCATTTTTTTCGCTTATTCATTTCAGAATAGTATTTTATTATTTCGAACGAGGCACTTACCATCGTTCAAAAAAAAAAAAAAATTGAGATTCTCCATCCACGAAATCCGATTTTCACAACTCCGTATCGTTTATCAAGTGAAAATCTCTGTTTATTTCTTTCGTATATTCATTTCAGAATACTATTTTGTTTTTTCGATCGAGGCACTCACCGTCGTTCAAACAAAAAAAAATTGAGATTCTCCATCCACGAATTCCGATATTCACAAATCCGTATCGTTTGTCATGTGGAAATCTCTGTTTATTTCTCACTTTTATTCATTTCAGAATACTATTATATTATTTCGATCGAGGCACTCACCGTCGTTCAAATAAAAAAAAAATTGAGATTTTTCATCCACGAAATCCGATTTTCACAACTCCGTATCGTTTGTCAAGTGAAAGTCTCTGTTTATTTCTCACTTTTATTCATTTCAGAATACTATTATATTGTTTCGATCGAGGCACTCACCGTCGTTCAAAAAACAAACAAAAAATTGTCCATCCACGAAATCTGATTTTCACAACTCCGTATCCTTTGTCGTGTGAAAATCTCTGTTTATTTCTCTCTTAAATTCATTTCAGAATACTATTAAATTTTTTCGATCGAGGCACTCACCGTCGTTCAAACAGAAAAAAATTGAGATTTTCCGTCCACGACATCCGATTTTCACAACTCCGTATCGTTTGTCAAGTGAAAATCTCTGTTTATTTCTCTCTTTTATTCATTTCAGAATACTATTTTATTTTTTCGATCGAGGCACTCACCGTCGTTAAAAAAAAAACAAATTGAGATTCTCCATCCACGAAATCCGATTTTCACAAATTCGTATCGTTTGTCAAGTGAAAATCTCTGTTTATTTCTCACTTTCATTCATTTCAGAATACTATTATATTATTTCGATCAAGGTCGTTAAAAAAAAAATTGAGATTCTCCATCCACGAAATTCGATTTTCACAACTTCGTATCGTTTGTCAAGTGGAAATCTCTGTTTATTTCTCACTTTTATTCATTTCAGAATTTTATTTTATTATTATTGAGATTCTCCATCCACGAAATCCGATTTTCACAACTCCGTATCGTTTGTCAAGTGGAAATCTCTGTTTATTTCTCACTTTTATTCATTTCAGAATTTTATTTTATTATTTCGATCGAGGCACTCACCGTCGTTCGAATAAAAAAAAATGAAATTCTCCATCCACGAAATTCGATTTTCACAACTCCGTATCGTTTGTCAAGTGGAAATCTCTGTTTATTTCTCACTTTTATTCATTTCAGAATTTTATTTTATTATTTCGATCGAGGCACTCACCGTCGTTCAAAAAAAAAATTGAGATTCTCCATCCACGAAATTCGATTTTTACAACTCCGTATCGTTTGTCAAGTGGAAATCTCTGTTTATTTCTCACTTTTATTCATTTCAGAATTTTATTTTATTATTTCGATCGAGGCACTCACCGTCGTTCAAAAAAAAAAAAAAATTGAGATTCTCCATCCACGAAATCCGATTTTCACAACTCCGTATCGTTTGTCAAGTGGAAATCTCTGTTTATTTCTCACTTTTATTCATTTCAGAATTTTATTTTATTATTTCGATCGAGGCACTCACCGTCGTTCAAAAAAAAAAAAAAAATTGAGATTCTCTATCCACGAAATCCGATTTTCACAACTCCGTATCGTTTGTCAAGTGGAAATCTCTGTTTATTTCTCATTTTTATTCATTTCAGAATTTTATTTTATTATTTCGATCGAGGCACTCACCGTCGTTCAAAAAAAAAAAAATTGAGATTCTCCATCCACGAAATCCGATTTTCACAACTCCGTATCGTTTGTCAAGTGAAAAACTCTGTTTATTTCTCTCGTATATTCATTTCAGAATACTATTTTATTATTTCGATCGAGGCACTCACCGTCGTTCAAATAAAAAAAAAATTGAGATTCTCCATCCACGAAATCCGATTTTCACAAATTCGTATCGTTTGTCAAGTGAAAATCTCTGTTTATTTCTATCGTATATTCATTTCAGAATACTATTTTATTATTTCGATCGAGGCACTCACCGTCGTTCGAATAAAAAAAAATTGAGATTCTCCATCCACAAAATCCGATTTTCACAACTCCCTATCGTTTGTCAAGTGAAAATCTCTGTTTATTTCTCTCGTATAATCATTTCAGAATACTATTTTATTATTTCGATCGAGGCACTCACCGTCGTTCAAAAAAAAAAAAAAAATTGAGATTCTCTATCCACGAAATCCGATTTTCACAACTCCGTATCGTTTGTCAAGTGGAAATCTCTGTTTATTTCTCATTTTTATTCATTTCAGAATTTTATTTTATTATTTCGATCGAGGCACTCACCGTCGTTCAAAAAAAAAAAAATTGAGATTCTCCATCCACGAAATCCGATTTTCACAACTCCGTATCGTTTGTCAAGTGAAAAACTCTGTTTATTTCTCTCGTATATTCATTTCAGAATACTATTTTATTATTTCGATCGAGGCACTCACCGTCGTTCAAATAAAAAAAAAATTGAGATTCTCCATCCACGAAATCCGATTTTCACAAATTCGTATCGTTTGTCAAGTGAAAATCTCTGTTTATTTCTATCGTATATTCATTTCAGAATACTATTTTATTATTTCGATCGAGGCACTCACCGTCGTTCGAATAAAAAAAAATTGAGATTCTCCATCCACAAAATCCGATTTTCACAACTCCCTATCGTTTGTCAAGTGAAAATCTCTGTTTATTTCTCTCGTATAATCATTTCAGAATACTATTTTATTATTTCGATCGAGGCACTCACCGTCGTTCAAAAAAAACAAATTGAGATTCTCCATCCACGAAATCCGATTTTCACAAATTCGTATCGTTTGTCAAGTGAAAATCTCTGTTTATTTCTCACTTTCATTCATTTCAGAATACTATTATATTATTTCGATCGAGGCACTCACCGTCGTTGAAAAAAAAAATTGAGATTCTCCATCCACGAAATCCGATTTTCACAACTCCGTATCGTTTGTCAAGTGGAAACCTCTGTTTATTTCTCACTTTTATTCATTTCAGAATTTTATTTTATTATTTCGATCGAGGCACTCACCGTCGTTCAAAAAAAAAAAAATTGAGATTCTCCATCCACGAAGTTCGATTTTCACAACTCCGTATCGTTTGTCAAGTGGAAATCTCTGTTTATTTCCCACTTTTATTCATTTCAGAATTTTATTTTATTATTTCGATCGAGGCAAACACCGTCGTTCAAAAAAAAAAAATTGAGATTCTCCATCCACGAAATCCGATTTTCACAACTCCGTATCGTTTGTCAAGTGAAAATCTCTGTTTATTTCTCTCGTATATTCATTTCAGAATACTATTTTATTATTTCGACCGAGGCACTCACCGTCGTTCAAATAAAAAAAAATTGAGATTCTCCATCCACGAAATCCGATTTTCACAACTCCGTATCGTTTGTCAAGTGAAAATCTCTGTTTATTTCTCTCGTATATTCATTTCAGAATACTATTTTTTTATTTCGATCGAGGCACTCACCGTCGTTAAAAAAAAACAAATTGAGATTCTCCATCCACGAAATCCGATTTTCACAAATTCGTATCGTTTGTCAAGTGAAAATCTCTGTTTATTTCTCACTTTCATTCATTTCAGAATACTATTATATTATTTCGATCGAGGCACTCACCGTCGTTAAAATAAAAAATTGAGATTCTCCATCCACGAAATCCGATTTTCACAACTCCGTACCGTTTGTCAAGTGGAAATCTCTGTTTATTTCTCACTTTTATTCATTTCAGAATTTTATTTTATTATTTCGATCGAGGCACTCACCGTCGTTCAAAAAAAAAAAAATTGAGATTCTCCATCCATGAAATCCGATTTTCACAACTCCGTATCGTTTGTCAAGTGGAAATCTTTGTTTGTTTCTCACTTTTATTCATTTCAGAATTATATTTTATTATTTCGATCGAGGCACTCACCGTCGTTCAAAAAAAAAAAAAAAATTGAGATTCTCCATCCACGACATCCGATTTTCACAACTCCGTATCGTTTGTCCAGTGGAAATCTCTGTTTATTTCTCACTTTTATTCATTTCAGAATTTTATTTTATTATTTCGATCGATGCACTCACCGTCGTTCAAAAAAAAAAAAAAATTGAGATTCTCCATCCACGAAATCCGATTTTCACAACTCCGTATCGTTTGTCAAGTGAAAATCTCTGTTTATTTCTCACTTTTATTCATTTCAGAATACTATTATATTATTTCGATCGAGGCACTCACCGTCGTTCGAATAAAAAAAAATTGAGATTCTCCATCCACGAAATTCGCTTTTCACAACTCCATATCGTCTGTCAAGTGGAAATCTCTGTTTATTTCTCACTTTTATTCATTTCAGAATTTTATTTTATTATTTCGATCGAGGCACTCACCGTCGTTCAAAAAAAAAAATTGAGATTCTCCATCCACGAAATTCGATTTTCACAACTCCGTATCGTTTGTCAAGTGAAAATCTCTGTTTATTTCTCACTTCTATTCATTTCAGAATATTATTATATTATTTCGATCGAGGCACTCACCGTCGTTCAAATAAAAAAAAATTGTGATTCTCTATCCACGAAATCCGATTTTCACAACTCCGTATCGTTTATCAAGTAAAAATCTCTGTTTATTTCTCACTTTTATTCATTTCAGAATACTATTTTATAATTTCGATCGAGGCACTCACCGTCGTTCAAATAAAAAAAAATTGAGATTCTCTATCCACGAAAACCGATTTTCACAACTCCGTATCGTTTGTCAAGTAAAAATCTCTGTTTATTTCTCACTTTTATTCATTTCAGAATACTATTATTTTATTTCGATCGAGGCACTCACCATCGTTCAAACAAAAAAAAAATTGAGATTCTCCATCCACGAAATACGATTTTAACAACTCCGTATCGTTTGTCAAGTGAAAATCTCTGTTAATTTTTTTCGCTTATTCATTTCAGAATAGTATTTTATTATTTTGATCGAGGCACTTACCATCGTTTAAAAAAAAAAAATTTAGATTTTCCATCCACGAAATCCGATTTTCACAACTCCGTATCGTTTGTCAAGTTGAAATCTCTGTTTATCTCTCTCGTAGATTCATTTCAGAATACTATTTCATTCTTTCGATCGAGGCACTCACCGTCGATCAAAAAAAAAAAAAATTGAGATTCTCCATCCACGAAATCCGATTTTCACAAATTCGTATCGTTTGTCAAGTGAAAATCTCTGTTTATTTCTCACTTTCATTCATTTCAGAATACTATTATATTATTTCGATCGAGGCACTCACCGTCGTTAAAATAAAAAATTGAGATTCTCCATCCACGAAATCCGATTTTCACAACTCCGTACCGTTTGTCAAGTGGAAATCTCTGTTTATTTCTCACTTTTATTCATTTCAGAATTTTATTTTATTATTTCGATCGAGGCACTCACCGTCGTTCAAAAAAAAAAAAATTGAGATTCTCCATCCATGAAATCCGATTTTCACAACTCCGTATCGTTTGTCAAGTGGAAATCTTTGTTTGTTTCTCACTTTTATTCATTTCAGAATTATATTTTATTATTTCGATCGAGGCACTCACCGTCGTTCAAAAAAAAAAAAAAATTGAGATTCTCCATCCACGACATCCGATTTTCACAACTCCGTATCGTTTGTCCAGTGGAAATCTCTGTTTATTTCTCACTTTTATTCATTTCAGAATTTTATTTTATTATTTCGATCGATGCACTCACCGTCGTTCAAAAAAAAAAAAAAATTGAGATTCTCCATCCACGAAATCCGATTTTCACAACTCCGTATCGTTTGTCAAGTGAAAATCTCTGTTTATTTCTCACTTTTATTCATTTCAGAATACTATTATATTATTTCGATCGAGGCACTCACCGTCGTTCGAATAAAAAAAAATTGAGATTCTCCATCCACGAAATTCGATTTTCACAACTCCATATCGTCTGTCAAGTGGAAATCTCTGTTTATTTCTCACTTTTATTCATTTCAGAATTTTATTTTATTATTTCGATCGAGGCACTCACCGTCGTTCAAAAAAAAAAATTGAGATTCTCCATCCACGAAATTCGATTTTCACAACTCCGTATCGTTTGTCAAGTGAAAATCTCTGTTTATTTCTCACTTCTATTCATTTCAGAATATTATTATATTATTTCGATCGAGGCACTCACCGTCGTTCAAATAAAAAAAAATTGTGATTCTCTATCCACGAAATCCGATTTTCACAACTCCGTATCGTTTATCAAGTAAAAATCTCTGTTTATTTCTCACTTTTATTCATTTCAGAATACTATTTTATAATTTCGATCGAGGCACTCACCGTCGTTCAAATAAAAAAAAATTGAGATTCTCTATCCACGAAAACCGATTTTCACAACTCCGTATCGTTTGTCAAGTAAAAATCTCTGTTTATTTCTCACTTTTATTCATTTCAGAATACTATTATTTTATTTCGATCGAGGCACTCACCATCGTTCAAACAAAAAAAAAATTGAGATTCTCCATCCACGAAATACGATTTTAACAACTCCGTATCGTTTGTCAAGTGAAAATCTCTGTTAATTTTTTTCGCTTATTCATTTCAGAATAGTATTTTATTATTTTGATCGAGGCACTTACCATCGTTTAAAAAAAAAAAATTTAGATTTTCCATCCACGAAATCCGATTTTCACAAATTCGTATCGTTTGTCAAGTGAAAATCTCTGTTTATTTCTCACTTTCATTCATTTCAGAATACTATTATATTATTTCGATCGAGGCACTCACCGTCGTTAAAATAAAAAATTGAGATTCTCCATCCACGAAATCCGATTTTCACAACTCCGTACCGTTTGTCAAGTGGAAATCTCTGTTTATTTCTCACTTTTATTCATTTCAGAATTTTATTTTATTATTTCGATCGAGGCACTCACCGTCGTTCAAAAAAAAAAAAATTGAGATTCTCCATCCATGAAATCCGATTTTCACAACTCCGTATCGTTTGTCAAGTGGAAATCTTTGTTTGTTTCTCACTTTTATTCATTTCAGAATTATATTTTATTATTTCGATCGAGGCACTCACCGTCATTCAAAAAAAAAAAAAAAATTGAGATTCTCCATCCACGACATCCGATTTTCACAACTCCGTATCGTTTGTCCAGTGGAAATCTCTGTTTATTTCTCACTTTTATTCATTTCAGAATTTTATTTTATTATTTCGATCGATGCACTCACCGTCGTTCAAAAAAAAAAAAAAATTGAGATTCTCCATCCACGAAATCCGATTTTCACAACTCCGTATCGTTTGTCAAGTGAAAATCTCTGTTTATTTCTCACTTTTATTCATTTCAGAATACTATTATATTATTTCGATCGAGGCACTCACCGTCGTTCGAATAAAAAAAAATTGAGATTCTCCATCCACGAAATTCGATTTTCACAACTCCATATCGTCTGTCAAGTGGAAATCTCTGTTTATTTCTCACTTTTATTCATTTCAGAATTTTATTTTATTATTTCGATCGAGGCACTGACCGTCGTTCAAAAAAAAAAATTGAGATTCTCCATCCACGAAATTCGATTTTCACAACTCCGTATCGTTTGTCAAGTGAAAATCTCTGTTTATTTCTCACTTCTATTCATTTCAGAATATTATTATATTATTTCGATCGAGGCACTCACCGTCGTTCAAATAAAAAAAAATTGTGATTCTCTATCCACGAAATCCGATTTTCACAACTCCGTATCGTTTATCAAGTAAAAATCTCTGTTTATTTCTCACTTTTATTCATTTCAGAATACTATTTTATAATTTCGATCGAGGCACTCACCGTCGTTCAAATAAAAAAAAATTGAGATTCTCTATCCACGAAAACCGATTTTCACAACTCCGTATCGTTTGTCAAGTAAAAATCTCTGTTTATTTCTCACTTTTATTCATTTCAGAATACTATTATTTTATTTCGATCGAGGCACTCACCATCGTTCAAACAAAAAAAAAATTGAGATTCTCCATCCACGAAATACGATTTTAACAACTCCGTATCGTTTGTCAAGTGAAAATCTCTGTTAATTTTTTTCGCTTATTCATTTCAGAATAGTATTTTATTATTTTGATCGAGGCACTTACCATCGTTTAAAAAAAAAAAATTTAGATTTTCCATCCACGAAATCCGATTTTCACAACTCCGTATCGTTTGTCAAGTTGAAATCTCTGTTTATCTCTCTCGTAGATTCATTTCAGAATACTATTTCATTCTTTCGATCGAGGCACTCACCGTCGATCAAAAAAAAAAAAAATTGAGATTCTCCATCCACGAAATCCGATTTTCACAAATTCGTATCGTTTGTCAAGTGAAAATCTCTGTTTATTTCTCACTTTCATTCATTTCAGAATACTATTATATTATTTCGATCGAGGCACTCACCGTCGTTAAAATAAAAAATTGAGATTCTCCATCCACGAAATCCGATTTTCACAACTCCGTACCGTTTGTCAAGTGGAAATCTCTGTTTATTTCTCACTTTTATTCATTTCAGAATTTTATTTTATTATTTCGATCGAGGCACTCACCGTCGTTCAAAAAAAAAAAAATTGAGATTCTCCATCCATGAAATCCGATTTTCACAACTCCGTATCGTTTGTCAAGTGGAAATCTTTGTTTGTTTCTCACTTTTATTCATTTCAGAATTATATTTTATTATTTCGATCGAGGCACTCACCGTCGTTCAAAAAAAAAAAAAAATTGAGATTCTCCATCCACGACATCCGATTTTCACAACTCCGTATCGTTTGTCCAGTGGAAATCTCTGTTTATTTCTCACTTTTATTCATTTCAGAATTTTATTTTATTATTTCGATCGATGCACTCACCGTCGTTCAAAAAAAAAAAAAAATTGAGATTCTCCATCCACGAAATCCGATTTTCACAACTCCGTATCGTTTGTCAAGTGAAAATCTCTGTTTATTTCTCACTTTTATTCATTTCAGAATACTATTATATTATTTCGATCGAGGCACTCACCGTCGTTCGAATAAAAAAAAATTGAGATTCTCCATCCACGAAATTCGATTTTCACAACTCCATATCGTCTGTCAAGTGGAAATCTCTGTTTATTTCTCACTTTTATTCATTTCAGAATTTTATTTTATTATTTCGATCGAGGCACTCACCGTCGTTCAAAAAAAAAAATTGAGATTCTCCATCCACGAAATTCGATTTTCACAACTCCGTATCGTTTGTCAAGTGAAAATCTCTGTTTATTTCTCACTTCTATTCATTTCAGAATATTATTATATTATTTCGATCGAGGCACTCACCGTCGTTCAAATAAAAAAAAATTGTGATTCTCTATCCACGAAATCCGATTTTCACAACTCCGTATCGTTTATCAAGTAAAAATCTCTGTTTATTTCTCACTTTTATTCATTTCAGAATACTATTTTATAATTTCGATCGAGGCACTCACCGTCGTTCAAATAAAAAAAAATTGAGATTCTCTATCCACGAAAACCGATTTTCACAACTCCGTATCGTTTGTCAAGTAAAAATCTCTGTTTATTTCTCACTTTTATTCATTTCAGAATACTATTATTTTATTTCGATCGAGGCACTCACCATCGTTCAAACAAAAAAAAAATTGAGATTCTCCATCCACGAAATAAGATTTTAACAACTCCGTATCGTTTGTCAAGTGAAAATCTCTGTTAATTTTTTTCGCTTATTCATTTCAGAATAGTATTTTATTATTTTGATCGAGGCACTTACCATCGTTTAAAAAAAAAAAATTTAGATTTTCCATCCACGAAATCCGATTTTCACAACTCCGTATCGTTTGTCAAGTTGAAATCTCTGTTTATCTCTCTCGTAGATTCATTTCAGAATACTATTTCATTCTTTCGATCGAGGCACTCACCGTCGATCAAAAAAAAAAAAAATTGAAATTCTCCATCCACGAAATCCGAATTTCACAACTCCGTATCATTTGTCGAGTGAAAATCTCTGTTTATTTCTCTTGTATATTCATTTCAGAATACTATTTTATTATTTTGATCGAGGCACTCACCGTCGTTGAAATAAAAAAATTTTGAGATTCTCCATCCACGAAATCCGATTTCCACAACTCCGTATCGTTTGTAAAGTGAAAATCTCTGTTCATTTCTCACTTTAATTCATTTCAGAATACTATTATATTATTTTGATCGAGGCACTCACCGTCGTTCAAAAAAAAAAAAAAAATTGAGATTCTCCATCCACGAAATCCGATTTTAACAACTCCGTATCGTTTGTCAAGTGAAAATCTCTGTTCATTTTTTTCGCTTATTCATTTCAGAATAGTATTTTATTATTTCGAACGAGGCACTTACCATCGTTCAAAAAAAAAAAAAATTGAGATTCTCCATCCACGAAATCCGATTTTCACAACTCCGTATCGTTTATCAAGTGAAAATCTCTGTTTATTTCTTTCGTATATTCATTTCAGAATACTATTTTGTTTTTTCGATCGAGGCACTCACCGTCGTTCAAACAAAAAAAAATTGAGATTCTCCATCCACGAATTCCGATATTCACAAATCCGTATCGTTTGTCAAGTGGAAATCTCTGTTTATTTCTCACTTTTATTCATTTCAGAATACTTTTATATTATTTCGATCGAGGCACTCACCGTCGTTCAAATAAAAAAAAAATTGAGATTTTCCATCCACGAAATCCGATTTTCACAACTCCGTATCGTTTGTCGTGTGAAAATCTCTGTTTATTTCTCACTTTTATTCATTTCAGAATACTATTATATTGTTTCGATCGAGGCACTCACCGTCGTTCAAAAAACAAACAAAAAATTGTCCATCCACGAAATCTGATTTTCACAACTCCGTATCCTTTGTCGTGTGAAAATCTCTGTTTATTTCTCTCTTAAATTCATTTCAGAATACTATTAAGTTTTTTCGATCGAGGCACTCACCGTCGTTCAAACAGAAAAAAATTGAGATTTTCCGTCCACGACATCCGATTTTCACAACTCCGTATCGTTTGTCAAGTGAAAATCTCTGTTTATTTCTCTCTCTTATTCATTTCAGAATACTATTTTATTTTTTCGATCGAGGCACTCACCGTCGTTAAAAAAAAACAAATTGAGATTCTCCATCCACGAAATCCGATTTTCACAAATTCGTATCGTTTGTCAAGTGAAAATCTCTGTTTATTTCTCACTTTCATTCATTTCAGAATACTATTATATTATTTCGATCAAGGCACTCACCGTCGTTAAAAAAAAATTGAGATTCTCCATCCACGAAATTCGATTTTCACAACTTCGTATCGTTTGTCAAGTGGAAATCTCTGTTTATTTCTCACTTTTATTCATTTCAGAATTTTATTTTATTATTTCGATCGAGGCACTCACCGTCGTTCAAAAAAAAAAAATTGAGATTCTCCATCCACGAAATCCGATTTTCACAACTCCGTATCGTTTGTCAAGTGGAAATCTCTGTTTATTTCTCACTTTTATTCATTTCAGAATTTTATTTTATTATTTCGATCGAGGCACTCACCGTCGTTCGAATAAAAAAAAAATGAAATTCTCCATCCACGAAATTCGATTTTCACAACTCCGTATCGTTTGTCAAGTGGAAATCTCTGTTTATTTCTCACTTTTATTCATTTCAGAATTTTATTTTATTATTTCGATCGAGGCACTCACCGTCGTTCAAAAAAAAAATTGAGATTCTCCATCCACGAAATTCGATTTTTACAACTCCGTATCGTTTGTCAAGTGGAAATCTCTGTTTATTTCTCACTTTTATTCATTTCAGAATTTTATTTTATTATTTCGATCGAGGCACTCACCGTCGTTCAAAAAAAAAAAAAATTGAGATTCTCCATCCACGAAATCCGATTTTCACAACTCCGTATCGTTTGTCAAGTGGAAATCTCTGTTTATTTCTCACTTTTATTCATTTCAGAATTTTATTTTATTATTTCGATCGAGGCACTCACCGTCGTTCAAAAAAAAAAAAAAAATTGAGATTCTCTATCCACGAAATCCGATTTTCACAACTCCGTATCGTTTGTCAAGTGGAAATCTCTGTTTATTTCTCATTTTTATTCATTTCAGAATTTTATTTTATTATTTCGATCGAGGCACTCACCGTCGTTCAAAAAAAAAAAATTGAGATTCTCCATCCACGAAATCCGATTTTCACAACTCCGTATCGTTTGTCAAGTGAAAAACTCTGTTTATTTCTCTCGTATATTCATTTCAGAATACTATTTTATTATTTCGATCGAGGCACTCACCGTCGTTCAAATAAAAAAAAAATTGAGATTCTCCATCCACGAAATCCGATTTTCACAAATTCGTATCGTTTGTCAAGTGAAAATCTCTGTTTATTTCTCTCGTATATTCATTTCAGAATACTATTTTATTATTTCGATCGAGGCACTCACCGTCGTTCGAATAAAAAAAAATTGAGATTCTCCATCCACGAAATCCGATTTTCACAACTCCCTATCGTTTGTCAAGTGAAAATCTCTGTTTATTTCTCTCGTATAATCATTTCAGAATACTATTTTATTATTTCGATCGAGGCACTCACCGTCGTTAAAAAAAAAACAAATTGAGATTCTCCATCCACGAAATCCGATTTTCACAAATTCGTATCGCTTGTCAAGTGAAAATCTCTGTTTATTTCTCACTTTCATTCATTTCAGAATACTATTATATTATTTCGATCGAGGCACTCACCGTCGTTGAAAAAAAAAATTGAGATTCTCCATCCACGAAATCCGATTTTCACAACTCCGTATCGTTTGTCAAGTGGAAATCTCTGTTTATTTCCCACTTTTATTCATTTCAGAATTTCATTTTATAATTTCGATCGAGGCAAACACCGTCGTTCAAAAAAAAAAAATTGAGATTCTCCATCCACGAAATCCGATTTTCACAACTCCGTATCGTTTGTCAAGTGAAAATCTCTGTTTATTTCTCTCGTATATTCATTTCAGAATACTATTTTATTATTTCGATCGAGGCACTCACCGTCGTTCAAATAAAAAAAAATTGAGATTCTCCATCCACGAAATCCGATTTTCACAACTCCGTATCGTTTGTCAAGTGAAAATCTCTGTTTATTTCTCTCGTATATTCATTTCAGAATACTATTTTATTATTTCGATCGATGCACTCACCGTCGTTCAAAAAAAAAAAAAAATTGAGATTCTCCATCCATGAAATCCGATTTTCACAACTCCGTATCGTTTGTCAAGTGGAAATCTCTGTTTATTTCTCACTTTTATTCATTTCAGAATTCTATTTTATTATTTCGATCGAGGCACTCACCGTCGTTCAAAAAAAAAAAAATTGAGATTCTCCATCCACGAAATTCGATTTTCACAACTCCGTATCGTTTGTCCAGTGGAAATCTCTGTTTATTTCTCACTTTTATTCATTTCAGCATTTTATTTTATTATTTCGATCGATGCACTCACCGTCGTTCAAAAAAAAAAAAAAATTGAGATTCTCCATCCACGAAATCCGATTTTCACAACTCCGTATCGTTTGTCAAGTGAAAATCTCTGTTTATTTCTCACTTTTATTCATTTCAGAATACTATTATATTATTTCGATCGAGGCACTCACCGTCGTTCGAATAAAAAAAAATTGAGATTCTCCATCCACGAAATTCGATTTTCACAACTCCGTATCGTTTGTCAAGTGGAAATCTCTGTTTATTTCTCACTTTTATTCATTTCAGAATTTTATTTTATTATTTCGATCGAGGCACTCACCGTCGTTCAAAAAAAAAAATTGAGATTCTCCATCCACGAAATTCGATTTTCACAACTCCGTATCGTTTGTCAAGTGAAAATCTCTGTTTATTTCTCACTTCTATTCATTTCAGAATACTATTATATTATTTCGATCGAGGCACTCACCGTCGTTCAAATAAAAAAAAATTGTGATTCTCTATCCACGAAATCCGATTTTCACAACTCCGTATCGTTTATCAAGTAAAAATCTCTGTTTATTTCTCACTTTTATTCATTTCAGAATACTATTTTATTATTTCGATCGAGGCACTCACCGTCGTTCAAATAAAAAAAAATTGAGATTCTCTATCCACGAAAACCGATTTTCACAACTCCGTATCGTTTGTCAAGTAAAAATCTCTGTTTATTTCTCACTTTTATTCATTTCAGAATACTATTATTTTATTTCGATCGAGGCACTCACCATCGTTCAAACAAAAAAAAAATTGAGATTCTCCATCCACGAAATCCGATTTTAACAACTCCGTATCGTTTGTCAAGTGAAAATCTCTGTTAATTTTTTTCGCTTATTCATTTCAGAATAGTATTTTATTATTTTGATCGAGGCACTTACCATCGTTTAAAAAAAAAAAATTTAGATTTTCCATCCACGAAATCCGATTTTCACAACTCCGTATCGTTTGTCAAGTTGAAATCTCTGTTTATCTCTCTCGTAGATTCATTTCAGAATACTATTTTATTCTTTCGATCGAGGCACTCACCGTCGTTCAAAAAAAAAATAAATTGAAATTCTCCATCCACGAAATCCGATTTTCACAACTCCGTATCATTTGTCGAGTGAAAATCTCTGTTTATTTCTCTTGTATATTCATTTCGGAATACTATTTTATTATTTTGATCGAGGCACTCACCGTCGTTGAAATAAAAAAAATTTTGAGATTCTCCATCCACGAAATCCGATTTCCACAACTCCGTATCGTTTGTCAAGTGAAAATCTCTGTTCATTTTTTTCGCTTATTCATTTCAGAATAGTATTTTATTATTTCGAACGAGGCACTTACCATCGTTCAAAAAAAAAAAAAATTGAGATTCTCCATCCACGAAATCCGATTTTCACAACTCCGTATCGTTTATCAAGTGAAAATCTCTGTTTATTTCTTTCGTATATTCATTTCAGAATACTATTTTGTTTTTTCGATCGAGGCACTCACCGTCGTTCAAACAAAAAAAAATTGAGATTCTCCATCCACGAATTCCGATATTCACAAATCCGTATCGTTTGTCAAGTGGAAATCTCTGTTTATTTCTCACTTTTATTCATTTCGGAATACTATTATATTATTTCGATCGAGGCACTCACCGTCGTTCAAATAAAAAAAAAATTGAGATTTTCCATCCACGAAATCCGATTTTCACAACTACGTATCGTTTGTCAAGTGAAAGTCTCTGTTTATTTCTCACTTTTATTCATTTCAGAATACTATTATATTGTTTCGATCGAGGCACTCACCGTAGTTCAAAAAACAAACAAAAAATTGTCCATCCACGAAATCTGATTTTCACAACTCCGTATCCTTTGTCGTGTGAAAATCTCTGTTTATTTCTCTCTTAAATTCATTTCAGAATACTATTAAATTTTTTCGATCGAGGCACTCACCGTCGTTCAAACAGAAAAAAATTGAGATTTTCCGTCCACGACATCCGATTTTCACAACTCCGTATCGTTTGTCAAGTGAAAATCTCTGTTTATTTCTCTCTTTTATTCATTTCAGAATACTATTTTATTTTTTCGATCGAGGCACTCACCGTCGTTAAAAAAAAAACAAATTGAGATTCTCCATCCACGAAATCCGATTTTCACAAATTCGTATCGTTTGTCAAGTGAAAATCTCTGTTTATTTCTCACTTTCATTCATTTCAGAATACTATTATATTATTTCGATCAAGGCACTCACCGTCGTTAAAAAAAAAATTGAGATTCTCCATCCACGAAATTCGATTTTCACAACTTCGTATCGTTTGCCAAGTGGAAATCTCTGTTTATTTCTCACTTTTATTCATTTCAGAATTTTATTTTATTATTTCGATCGAGGCACTCACCGTCGTTCAAAAAAAAAAAAAAATTGAGATTCTCCATCCACGAAATCCGATTTTCACAACTCCGTATCGTTTGTCAAGTGGAAATCTCTGTTTATTTCTCACTTTTATTCATTTCAGAATTTTATTTTATTATTTCGATCGAGGCACTCACCGTCGTTCGAATAAAAAAAAATGAAATTCTCCATCCACGAAATTCGATTTTCACAACTCCGTATCGTTTGTCAAGTGGAAATCTCTGTTTATTTCTCACTTTTATTCATTTCAGAATTTTATTTTATTATTTCGATCGAGGCACTCACCGTCGTTCAAAAAAAAAATTGAGATTCTCCATCCACGAAATTCGATTTTTACAACTCCGTATCGTTTGTCAAGTGGAAATCTCTGTTTATTTCTCACTTTTATTCATTTCAGAATTTTATTTTATTATTTCGATCGAGGCACTCACCGTCGTTCAAAAAAAAAAAAATTGAGATTCTCCATCCACGAAATCCGATTTTCACAACTCCGTATCGTTTGTCAAGTGGAAATCTCTGTTTATTTCTCACTTTTATTCATTTCAGAATTTCATTTTATTATTTCGATCGAGGCACTCACCGTCGTTCAAAAAAAAAAAAAAAATTGAGATTCTCTATCCACGAAATCCGATTTTCACAACTCCGTATCGTTTGTCAAGTGGAAATCTCTGTTTATTTCTCATTTTTATTCATTTCAGAATTTTATTTTATTATTTCGATCGAGGCACTCACCGTCGTTCAAAAAAAAAAAAAATTGAGATTCTCCATCCACGAAATCCGATTTTCACAACTCCGTATCGTTTGTCAAGTGAAAAACTCTGTTTATTTCTCTCGTATATTCATTTCAGAATACTATTTTATTATTTCGATCGAGGCACTCACCGTCGTTCAAATAAAAAAAAAATTGAGATTCTCCATCCACGAAATCCGATTTTCACAAATTCGTATCGTTTATCAAGTGAAAATCTCTGTTTATTTCTCTCGTATATTCATTTCAGAATACTATTTTATTATTTCGATCGAGGCACTCACCGTCGTTAAAAAAAAAAATTGAGATTCTCCATCCACGAAATCCGATTTTCACAACTCCGTATCGTTTGTCAAGTGGAAATCTCTGTTTATTTCTCACTTTTATTTATTTCAGAATTTTATTTTATTATTTCGATCGATGCACTCACCGTCGTTCGAAAAAAAAAAAAATTGATATTCTCCATCCACGAAATCCGATTTTCACAACTCCGTATCGTTTGTCAAGTGAAAATCTCTGTTTATTTCTCACTTTTATTCATTTCAGAATACTATTATATTATTTCGATCGAGGCACTCACCGTCGTTCGAATAAAAAAAAAATTGAGATTCTCCATCCACGAAATTCGATTTTCACAACTCCGTATCGTTTGTCAAGTGGAAATCTCTGTTTATTTCTCACTTTTATTCATTTCAGAATTTTATTTTATTATTTCGATCGAGGCACTCACCGTCGTTCAAAAAAAAAAATTGAGATTCTCCATCCACGAAATTCGATTTTCACAACTCCGTATCGTTTGTCAAGTGAAAATCTCTGTTTATTTCTCACTTCTATTCATTTCAGAATACTATTATATTATTTCGATCGAGGCACTCACCGTCGTTCAAATAAAAAAAAATTGTGATTCTCTATCCACGAAATCCGATTTTCACAACTCCGTATCGTTTATCAAGTAAAAATCTTTGTTTATTTCTCACTTTTATTCATTTCAGAATACTATTTTATTATTTCGATCGAGGCACTCACCGTCGTTCAAATAAAAAAAAATTGAGATTCTCTATCCACGAAAACCGATTTTCACAACTCCGTATCGTTTGTCAAGTAAAAATCTCTGTTTATTTCTCACTTTTATTCATTTCAGAATACTATTATTTTATTTCGATCGAGGCACTCACCATCGTTCAAACAAAAAAAAAATTGAGATTCTCCATCCATGAAATCCGATTTTCACAACTCCGTATCGTTTGTCAAGTGAAAATCTCTGTTTATTTCTCTCTTTTATTCATTTCAGAATACTATTTTATTATTTCGACCGAGGCACTCACCGTCGTTCGAAAAACAAACAAAAATTGAGATTCTCCATCCACAAAATCCGCTTTTTTACAACTCCGTATCGTTTGTCTAGTGAATTTTTCTGTTTATTTCTCTCGTAGATTCATTTCAGAATAACATTTCATTATTTTGATCGAGGCAGTCACTTACTCACTTCATCCACGAAATAATATTTCATAATTTCAAATCATTCTTGGAGCTTAATTGTTTTTTCGTTTCTTATGCAAATCTATTGGAATATAGAGTTTTTAAATCTTTATCGGGACAATATTCGAAACACTCACGTTTTCTTGATTTCATTAGATTTTAGTCTAGTTACCCACTACATTTCCTAAAGCAAAAAAAGAAAACGTTTCATTCACTAAAGATTTAGTTATGTGAGCATTGTGTCGTTGGTCAACCAAAAATATCTCCATATAAAGTTTCGGTCATCCGGGCGAACCAAGAGTCGGTGACCATATAGGTAAGCAGTTTATTTCAGCAAAGCAACAAAATCCTTTTTCGTTCTCGTACAAGATTTTGAAATTATATTATTTTTCATTATTGTATGTATCTGATCTCAATGATTTTATCCCACCCATCTTATAAAACATGATAACAGAGAGGCCAAACAAATGCGGAATTTATGGTTGATATGGCAACGCTGTTCGGATAATTCTATGTGGCCACGGCGCGACAGTCCCTACGTCGTAAAGTGTTGATGAGAATGTGTGGGTAACTTCACGCTAATCAGTAATACGAGGGGTTCAGCTATTTCTTCCTGAATATTCTTCAGCAGTTCAGGCCTAATGCCATCATCTCCAGGAGATCCACCACTTTTTAATGACTGGATCATCTGTTTCACTTCATGCATACAAGTTGGGAATAAAAAACATGTTTCATTACAGAAATGTTCACTGTCCTCTTTTCCTGGAGCCTCTGGAATATTCTCTGCCAGTTGTCTACCTATTTCGTTATAATATTTTCCAAATTCCGCAACGATTTGCTCCCCGGTTGTTACTTCCTGTCCTCTATTGTTAATGATAGAATTTATTTCTGTTTCAGGTTTTGATCTACCACAGAGGTCATCGACGAAAGACCAAAGCGACTTCGTTACTGATGCATGTTTCGTGATAGAGGCGTTCATGTGATCCCTTTTAGCGTTTCAAACTAATTTTTGTAGAATATTACGATATTTTGTATATTGCTGTTTTAACTCAATGTTGAATTGATCCTTCATCATTTCCTTGTATAAATTGTTCTTCTTGTTAAGTGCTTTGAGCAATCCTGGGGTGATCCAGTCGTTTTTCCCAGATTTCCTATGACTTAACTTGATCTTTGTCGTATTTTTCCGTGTGTTCCGATTTATTAAGTCAACTAATGATTCTGCGCATGAGTCCACGTCTTTATCCTTCATCAGCTCTTCCCAATTAATTATCCCCAAATCCTTTCTCAGCCGCGGATAGTCTATATAATTTTTGTATTGACAACTTTTTCAGTAGTACTTTTTTCTAGGTCGAGAGATAAGAGTACTGTATAGTGATCCGTGTCATCTGTGCGAATAATAAACGACTGAATCTGATTCACAATGGGCTTGCGACATCCTAAAAATACATGATCTAAGCAAGTTCCACTAGAAGGCCTAGTTATATCATTAATATAGGATTTATATCCAAAGTAGCCAAAAATACTATTATATTCATCAACATTTTCATGATTTGATAAAATATCAATGTTTATATCGCCCAAAACAACATGCTAGTCCCACGTTTTAGTTTTTTCAATGTAATCGGTCAAGTCTCTATTAAACTTTTTCGGACGTCCTTGTGGTGAACGATAAATTCCAATTACTTAAATTTTTTTATTTTCTACTATTAGATCTAGTTCCAAAGCTTTTTTCTCCAATTGTTATTATTTTTCCGGTTTACTTCAAATCGTTCCGAATGTAAACGACAACCCCATCATTTTTATTCAATGTTCCATTATTGTACGTGCATGTGTATCCCTCAATTTTATGAAGATCTGAGTCTTCTATGGTGAACGTTTCGGTTAACACGATCACGTGAAATTTGCTCTAATGTATGTTCTCAACAGTACTTTGAATTCATCAAAATTCTTATGAACACTTCTAATATTATCATGAATTATCTTAAACTTCGATTTTATATTACATTTATTAAGACTATCGACATTATCCACATATTCCGTCCTTAGCTGCCCAGGTATTCTTCCTTATTCTAATTCCGCTACTTCCAGGCTTGTGTTGACCTCCGACACTTCCGCCTCTCGATGAGTGTGATCTAGTCCTGCTTCGTATCTCCCAGTCCTTGGTACTCTTCAGCATCTGGTTGAGTACGGAAATCTCCTTGGTGATCTTGGAGTTTTCCTCCACTGACCTATGCTCGTGTTCAGTCACCATCTGTGTAAAACGGGCTATAGGGGCAGGGCTATTAGGTACGCTGTTAACTTTTTCTGTTGGCGAATTTGATGGTCGTTCGTCAGTGGGAAATTGGGATACTGGTTCAGTTTGTTTTTTAAGCTGTTCTATTGAAAATTTTTCACCATTCACAATTAGGCACTTCTGCCTTATGAATGCCCTTTGATTGTCCGCTCTTGCCAAATTCAGATGTTGACGTAGTAGTTTGAAATTGCCACGATCCTCTTCGCAAAGATCCTCGTTTATGTAGACGCAGGATCCCTTCAGTTTATGTCGATTATTGATAACTTTGGACTTGGCCAGGTAAGACAGAAATTCGATTTTTATGATTGGCTTAGCCTTTCCTATTCTATAAATATTGTTTATTTCTCTTTCAAGCAGATTGATATCCAAAAGGGCATTCAACTTGGATAGAACGGAATGAACCAAATCGGAATTGTCCACTTCCCATTCAGAAACCATAATATTATTTTTCGAAGCCCTCCGTCTTATCCCCAAAATTCCACCTTCCACCTTAGAGAGTCTTCCTTCACAGTTTTCCAATCTAGTTCCCACATCAACGCCCAACTGCTTTATCTCGTCTCGTACTTTTTCCAGTTCTTCTTTGAGCGTGATGGTTTGTTGGCAAATTCACTCTTCAACAGGCTTGTTATTTACTGCCGTTCTCTCCTGTCAATGATTATCCTGATGGTGTATGTAACGCTTTATATCTCTCGCTCGTTGAACCAGCAGATGTGTGTGTGATAAGTGATAAGCCAGGTACCTCGAAACCACCAATTATGACTCACCCAAACAATTGTAAATAAACACGAAGAAACGAAACTTCAAAGAAAAACAGTTTGCTAAACTGCAAAATCTTCACTAGGATATTCTTCAGCAGAGTTTTCACCAGTGTTGCGATTTTATTTCTTCTCTTATTCATGGGATAGTGTGGAAAACCAAAACTTCGACTACTCGACTAATTATAAAAGCTTTTTCTTTTTTACCTTTTTGAGTGAGTTGAATCCGAGTGCCTTACAAGAGAAAGTGGGAGCTGAAGGTAAGTTCCAATTGCAAAATCTTTCGGAATATTACGCCACATTCACTATTTTCGCTCTGTTTTTCCGGACGTGTAGGTGTAGGTATTTCTATTTTTTTTTTTCACTACTGTCGCGTACGTGTCCTTCCCTGTACATTCGAGATCCTGTACTGGCTGTCATTCATGGTGTGGAGACCCTTGCGATAGACAGTGCTGGTTTCTCTGTTTACTATCTCTAGCCTGTCAGCCTATCATTCATGGCGTGGATATCCTTGGGGCAGGATAGGGAAGTAACCCATCTGTAACTAGATATCATCTCGTCGTTCGGGTACGTGTCCTTCCCTGTATATTCGAGATCCTGTACTGGCTGTCATCCATGGAGTGGGGACCCTTGGGATAGCCAGTGCGGGTTTCTCTGTTTACTCTCTCTCTAGCCTGTCATTCATGGGGGCAGGATAGAGAAATAACCCGTCTGTAACCGGATATCATCGTTCGCGTACGTGTCCTCCCCTGTGTGTTCGAGTTCCTGTACTGGCTGTCATTCATGGTGTGGAATTCCTCTGTATGAACCTCTTCTTCCTCTTATATAAGCAGCTCTTCCTCTACCACCTCGGTAGCCTACTTTATTTCTACCTCGGAATTCTGGTTTAGGACATGTAGCTGCTTCATGGTCACCTGTCAATTCTCCACAATTATTACAAATTTGTTTAGTGTTCTTGCACTCTTTGCTTGCCACACTTGTAGCAAACTTTATTTTTGTTTCCTGAACTGATCTCAACTTTCTTTCTTTTGATGTCTACATTCAGAGCTTGTTCTTCATTAGCCCTCTCTTTGCTTTCTTTTTCCCTTCCTTCTTCATTCATTAATAGAGATTTCAGCTCATCAATAGACAATTTCTCACCTGAAGCATCATATTTTTTAATCATCTCAGGATAGCTATTATCATTGGCCATGAGGAAATTTTCTATCACTTCTTCCTCTGCCAGAGGTTCTCCAAAGGCTTTCACTTCACTTTTGAGGTCTCTCACAATGAAGTCGACAGCATTTTCATGGTTTTTCGCAAAATTTGCAGAATTCCATCAGATTGAATTGAAATCCAATACTTCAAGGGAAAATTACAGTTCGAAGGTTCACACAGAATTTAATGAGGATGATATGATAGGAAAATCAGAGAATTTTTTTTTTCAAATTTTTTTAATGACACGATCATCGTGAAATTTTGCATTAAGTTGTCTTTCAGCATCTCCAAACTAGCTGCAAAGTTTTATCAGGATTGAATCAGTATTGCTCGAGTCATACCAAAAAAAACAAATTTGACATATTTTTTCCCGATATCTCCAAAACTTATGATCGGATCGAACTGAAATTTAGTAGACTCCTGTGAAATATGAAGCTCAGAGAGTGAGTGGAATTTGTTTTGGATATCATAAATGGTTTTCCAAAAAAAAAAATTTGTTGATAAAAATTTTGAACAAATTTTTTTTTCAAATTTCCTAACAATATGATCTCGACAAAATTTGGTTCAAAGTTGCGCGCCGTTATACTCCACTTAATTGCCAAGTTCGAATCCAATCGCTCAAGCAGTTTCTGAAATAAAAAATAAATAACTTCAAAATTTCAAGTGGCTATAACTCCGAAACTATTTGACCGATTTAGCCTATTAACGAACTTGACCGCAGCATTCCAATGCGCGGCCTACCCTGAAAGTTTCAAGTTGCTAGCTCACTTCGTTCAACAGTTATCGTGTCCACGGTCGGCCGGCCGGACAGAATCGATTTTGACACCGGATTCGTCATCAGTGAGTCCAATCTAGGCGTTTGAGACCATTTTCGGCTCAATCATCGAAAATTACAGACTTTTGGACAAAACGATAGCACGCTGTTCCCTAGAACATGCGCGCAAAAAGGAGCCCCCAGCAAATAAATAACTATAGGCCCATAAGTATTGTGCCATTTTTCTCCAAACTTTTTTAACTGATTGTCTCCAAGCAATTAATGGAATACTTTCAAGACTCTCTCTCGAGTACACAGCACGGATATATAAACCAACTTCAATGTACAGCTTCATAAGGAACATTATAACTGCGCTGGAAGTCTTTTTATCGATTTGGCTTCAGCTTTTGACTGTTTAAGACACGATTACCTTCTCGTTAAGATGAGTCAATTGATGGGGCATTGAAGTGGTTCAGACCATACCTAAGAGGAAGAAGAACTCAGAGAGTAAGGGTGAAGAGGGGTAGGAGTGAAGCTATATCGGTGCCTTTGGATGTGCAGTGTGGCGTACCTCAGGGTAGCATTTTGGAGCCACCTTTGTTCATACTTTTTATGAACGACCTAAATACAGTGACAGAGCACCTGATGAAAGTATTCATGGTAAATTATGCTGATGATACCAACTTTCTTTTCTCGTCGGACACATTTCCAGAAGTGGCAAGTCTTGTAAATGTGATTATATACAGAGCAACGGAGTGGTTTGTAAACAACAGTCAACGCATGAATAAAGAGAAGAACAAGGCAGTACTGTTTAAAACAACTGATGCAGGCTTCCATACACCAACACACATAAGTACTGAAAATGATAAAATCCAACTGGAAAAATGAGCGAAGTTTCTTGGTGTACGGATCGATGAATTTTTGAACTGGGGAGAACATTTGGAGGATCTAGGCGGAAAGCTGGGATCGATATGCTATTCCTTGGGTGTTTTGGGAAGATATCTTAATCATATGTCTCTGAGAACAATTTATCAGGCAGTTTTTGAAGCAAAAATACGATATGGTATCATGTTTTACGGTACCTCCACAGGCTACAGAATAGATCATTGTGAACAATAATAGGAATTAAGGTTGAACAATTCATGGAGCAAATTTCGAGAAAACAACCTCTTAACAGCCGCAGCGATACACATACAGGAATGTTTGCTCTTTGTCTTCAAAAATAGACATCTGTTAGAAGAAAAGACAAACACCAACTATGGGACACGCACCACACTTCTGAAATATCCTCGGCACAGAAAAGTACTTACGGAAAAAGGACTTGAATACAGCGGTATACGATACTTCAACAAGATTCCACCAAGTATAAGAACTGAAGAAAAATCTATAAAAGTAAAATCTTCAGATTATTGATCAGGCTCGAACCGTACACTTCACGAGAGTTCCCAGTTAGTGACTTTAATAAGTATTATACTGGGTTTTGAAACAGTTTCAATTTCAGAAGTATTTTTTCATACATCTTATCTTCAAATAAACTACTATTGTTATTATTAAATAATGAATTTCAGCTATATCTTCACAGAAGCTTTCAATCAAGATTGCCTTGGACATTTTTTCAGTTTTATTCGCACACATGGAGTAAGTAACACTAATCCTTCTTGTTTACAATAAAATTATTTTAAACTTTGATCATCAACAATTTTATGGCAGTCCACTCGGTGAGATGAAATTGCCGGAAAGATATGGCCACTGAGTGTTTAGATAATCTAAGATATCCTTGTTTATATGAGCGGTGCAATTTGCAAGATAATTTTCAGACATAATTTTATTAGAGAGTGTGCTATATGTAGGAATAACTTGCTTAGTCATAAAGAACTAGTGAAATATCGAGATTATATTCACTCTAGAGAATATTAATTCGGAAATTTGATCCAACAGGGACACAGTACTTATTTTTGGTTTATTATTTGATAAAACCAAATAATAAACCTTAGTGATCGACCAACAAAAAAAAATTTTAACCCCCCCTAAAAATTTCACAGTTTACGTTTTGGAGTATGTAGATTTGAAAGAACGAATAAAAAAACACTGCAAATTTTACACGACGGTGTATTATTTCCTTAGTTAAATAACCCAATATGCCATTGATATCTTAAACAACTTAGAACCGAATGCGATGATTCATTTTCGATATTATTTGAAATTTGCAGCGTTTTTCTTTATATTTCAGGAACCACTGGTCGAAAATCATCCGGGTGAAATTTTTTAGGTTTAGTTATGCAACAGTAATCAACGTTCAGATTTTCATGAAAATTCGGTGGTAATTTTCCGAGAAATACTTTTTTTCCCCCCAACTCCCCATTTAGAGCCCTTAAGGTACACCGATCCAGCTGAAAAGCTTGAAGGATCAACCCCGAGTGACACACGATTTTTTACCAAGTTTCAAGGATTTCCGTTCAGTACTTCCAGAGAAAAGCCCCGGACAACGGACGAATTTTATTTTATTCGTTCATTTAAATCTACATTCTCGAAAATGTAAACTGTGAAATTTTCAGGAGGGGTTAAAAATTTTTTTTCGTTGGTCGATCACTAAGGTTTATTATTTGATTTCATCAAATAATAAACCAAACTTCGTCTGTCCGCCGTCCGTTGTCCGGGGCTTTTCTCTGGAAGTACTGAACGGAAATCCTTGAAACTTGGTAGAAAAATCGTGTGTCACTCGGGGTTGACCCTTCAAGCTTTTCAGCAGGATCGGTGTACCCTAAGGGGTTGGGGAGAAAAAAAATTATTTCTCGAAAACTTACCCCCGAATGTTCATGAAACTCTGAACGTTGATTACTGTTGCATAACTGAACCTAAAAAATTTTAGCCGGATGATTTCCGACCAGTGGTTCCTGAAATATAAAGAAAAACTCTGCAAATTTCCAATAATATTGAAAATGAATCATCGCAGGGAAAAGAGCAAATAATAATATTTCATTTAGAATACAAGTCCAGAAGAATTGGAAGTAAATTCAAAAACTCCCGCCAAATGTCGGCAATACAGTTTTCTGTGTTAAGTTGGTGAGGCAGTTTTCTTAGAGGGATTTAGTTCAAAGAGCAACCGCTATGCGTACAGAGACAATCAGAATTTCAAACTTCAGAACGGCAGTGTCTCTCTCTGTTATCTGTGATCAATATGTTTAAAAGACTTTTGATGATACCACTGAACTAAGAATTATTATTAGTTCAGTGAATGATACGCTTTTCTTCTTTATTCCTCATTTTTGTGGCCGAGACATGTAAGAATGTGTTGTTGATCAACAGAACATATCCTGGTTATATATTATTAGATGATAGGATTTATGTTGTATTATTTTTCCCTACATCAAGTTAGGAAGATGGGATAGAATGCATTGTTGATAGTGCTGACTGAAAAATTTAATAATGCTAGTGAAAGTTTTTTGAAAAAATTTACCTGTTGCGAAGTGTGAACTCACATTGTTTTTACTTTCAGGTTGCAACAGTTATGGGCACTAATCAAAATTTATCACATATGATGGGAACAACCAACATGAATTGAATATCTTGTTGTTAGGCAATTCACAATACACCATATCTGATCAACTGCCTAGTAGATGGCGCTGATGTTTATAATGTATCGATCAATGCAGCCATCGATAATTAGTCGAATATGAACAAGCACATGTTAAGGTTGTTATCTGTACTAAGGGTGATTCCAATAAAAAATAAATCTAACTATATCACTAAGGGTAGCTTCTTATTTAAACCTGCGTAATTAATATATCTCTCCTAGATAGGCATACAAATTTTACAAAACTTATTTAAATATACCCAATTACATCAAAACAATTCATAGTTCTTCATAATTACATCATTTTCAATTTAAACATAAATGCGAATGCCTATAATTTTGTATCACAACTAAATATAGTATTAGCATTAACAGTTTTTTATTGCCTGTTAATAAATGGCCATCGAAGTATTAGTATTAACAGTTCTTTATAGCCTGCATGTGAATAAATGGCCATCGACCTAGGGTTCTTCAGTGGAAAATAGATATAATTTGAAAATATAAATTATTGATTTAATATATATCAATCTATCGCAAGAAAGGAGGGGACTACATGTCCGAAAATCAGTTTTCACCATTATTAATAACATAAAATGATACTTCTACAGAAAAATGAACAAAATTTATTTTAATCAAAGATCTGAGATAATTATATGTGGCTACCCATATATTGAGATATACTTTTACACATGTATATTTATAAATTTACATTCAAGTTTATAAAATTTATTAAATTTTATATACCTTGCAACATATTACATCTAATAATAATTTTCAAAACGAAATTTTCAAACCCAAGACCATTTTTCAACAATTCATCGTAATAACTTGAACTGATACGTTGCCTAAACTTCTCATATGTTTAAACAAAAAAGTTATTCCAAGAAGAATTTCATCCTCTATTGAATGATTACATGCATATGGCTGTAGGTTTTAAGTCATTCAGCAATATTTTTCCGAAAGTTCAATCCGTTTTTCGATCTCAAAATTATATCATAACTGGTCAGTCAGATTAGACTATATTCTGTTAATTATGACATATTGATCGAACATGCTGAATTTATTCTTTGTATCAATACTCCTGTTTGTGAACAATCGAAATTTTCAATTTTTATCGCATCATTTTCCCCTCATAATATTGAAAAATTCGAGTTTATTTGCCGAATTTTCATGTACCGCTATGTTAAAATTCGAATCTTTGCCCGTAGTCACGTGACCACTTTTCACCCGTCTCAGTGACGTCATCATTGGTAAATACGATCACAAATGGACACACCCAGTGAACTAATAACCCATGGAAGGAGTGTAAAGAGAGACTCACAGTAACGTTTGTGAGATAGAAGATAATCAGCTGATACGGGGCAAGACATTGGCAAAAGTTCTCTTGAATCTATACGTGATACGGTTCAATTTGGATTTTTCTATATTTTTGTGCGTATTTCTATCGTGATTGCACTGGAATAATTATTTACCTCTGATTTTTCACGATGGTAAAGTCGTGTTCGGCATATTATTGCACACAAAGGTACACAAAAGGCGCAAATTTTCATTTTTCTCGTGAGATTCTCTACTGATAAATTATGACTCTTGTCATCCTGACAATATATGATCCACGTTTTTTACTTTATTATTATTATTATTAGATTTATCACTACAAATCTAATAGATTTTCGGGAATTCGTTATTTACCACTGTAAATATCCAATTATGTATCTATGGGAGATGATTCCCCAATATAAGGGGCCTGTGGCGGTACGTTCATCTGAGGATTGAAATATCATCACTTGGAAGACCGGATCTTGCCGAAAGATCCTCCTGGTCAAAGAGCAAATGTAGGTAATATTATTTACTGCTTTTTGATGGTCTTCTGTCCCTCTTTTTCTTTCAGATAGTATGTTGAGATACCTTGTCAAAATTAATTCAAGATGACGTAAAAATTTTCCGATGAAAAAGATGGCATCCATGTTCTTCAAACAAATTCCTACACACTGTGATATACCACAAAATGTAATGCTCGTTTCGAAAGAATATATATATATATATATATATATATATATATATATATATATATATATATATATATATATATATATATAGTATTAGGTTAAGGGATGTCGATCAATAATAAACAAGATATGTTTACTCTTTACTTTGGAGATGATCCATATAAAAAAACAAAATAGTAAAATCAACAAAAAAACAGATACACAAAATCTAAGCCCAATATATTCATATCTTCTAGAGTATTCGAATAAACCGCTTTTCGATGGTCCAGTAGATGGGTGACTTTGACAGTTACCGTAAATAACATAATAATTTTTGATTGAATTGTAGAAAAATTTTTATCCTAGATGACTGAATTGCCACTTATATGTATTTTATTTTGAAATTGTTTAGTGCAGATGACTTAAAGATTAACCTCGCATTCAGTGAGTAAATGTAGATTGTTTATGTTCCTAATTTTAAATGTGATGTTGTTTTACAGTTGCCCCGAGGAAGAAACTAATCGGTTTCGAAAGCTTGGCTATATGAGTAAAGAGTAAACATATCTTGTTTATTATTGATCGACATCCCTTAACCTAATACTATAATATTACCAGCGATCATTATCTAATACATTGAATTATATATATATATATATATATATAGATTGTAGGATAAGGGATGTCGACCTTGTATCAAAAGAATAAGATGTTAACTCTTTATTCACAGCCTAGCTTTCGAAACTTTCTGTTTCTTCTTCAGGGCAACTGTAATTACAAACAACAATATAAGTTTAATGTTAGAATGGACCGTATTTACTTACTGAATTACGAGGTTAAAATACACAAAAAAAGGAACATGATCAGGTAAGTATTTGAAGAACAAAGCTCGTTCATTTATCAACTCTAAAGTAGCACTGATTCAATTATTTCCGTCACAGTTTCAAAATAAAATCGAACATTTTTAAAAACTTCCACACATACACACAATAAACAATGAGTTTAGTCTTCAACACGTCAAATTTTCCGACATCAAAACAACAGATTTACCGTAGTCTTCGATCTCCCCGATGGCAGCTGACAAGATGTTCACAATCATCCATCTACAGGACCGTCGAAAAATGGTGTGTGGGAGTACTCTAGCAAGTAGGAATATATAGGACTCAAGTTTTGTGTGTCCGTTTTTTGGTTTATCGAACTTCCCTGATTTTTAATATGAATCATTTCCAAAATGCATCGTTTTCTGTAGTTGTTGTTCATATCGAGAATTCTTACGTTTCCAAGGTCTGCAGTATGGGATAATTGATTCGCGTGGATAGATAATGCACATCTAGGGTTGTTCTTTTTTATATCACTTTTGTGCAGTGCCAATCTACTTTTAAGCCATTGAGATGTCTGACCAACATATGTTTGATTACAATCTGAACACTTTATTTCGTATACTACATTTGATTTTAGGTCATTTGGTATAGGGTCTTTTAATTTCGAATAAAGTTTCGAAACTTTTTTATTCGATTGGGGTATAATCCTGATGGACTTCAGATCCAGGAAACATTTCTTTATTTTACCCGTTAGATGTCGTATGTTGGGAAGGCAGCGATATATAACTGGTTCATTGTTGTCCAAGACTCCATGGTCAGTATCTCTTACTATAGTCTCTCTTTCGGATGACGAAAAAAGAAGCTTGCTCAGCATTGCTCTGGGGTACGAATTCTCTGATAAAAGTATAAATAATTTCCTCAGGTTGACATCCAGGAATATAGGATCGCATATTCGTTTTATTCGATTTTTTTGCTCCCTTATAAAATTCATCTTCGTGTTTATCGAGTGGTCAGATAGAAAGTGTATGAATCTACCCGATGCGGTTTCGTTTTTGTGCCAATCAAGTTTCACCTGGTTATCAATTCTGCAGACTCTGGTATCTAGGAATGGTACAGAGTGGTCATCATCCTCCATTTCGATAGTGAATTTGAGATGTTCATCGAAGTCATTAAATAAAATACTTCTTATTCATTAATATGGGATTTTTTCAAGAGATATCATCACTTTATGGCAGAGAAACATCGAATATAATGAAGGAATGGAGCGGTAATAACAGAAAACTTTCGAATTTACTAAACAGAAGAATATTCTTGTTAGAATGCAAGAGACAGCGACACCTAACCATATAGGAGCTGGAGTGAAAAATGTCCTTAGTCTGTTCGAGTTTCATAATGGAAGTAGATTCAATAGAAAAATTGAGAACTTCAACACAAATCTGACAAGAAGTCTGCTTTCTCTAGAAATCGAACACACACAGTTAAAGATCGCACACATGAGCAAGAGGAACAGGAACATACATGAGAAATTGAGAAATGTAATGCCATCAGTAACTCTGCAAGAATTTATCAAACGTCAGCAGGTATTGTTCAATAGAACTTTCCATCAAGTCAAAACAAAAAACATAAACAAAATGAGAAACCTCCAAGAAAAATCTGTTGGTGTTGACTATAAAGTGCAGAAAATGTGGTTTAGGAATCTGTCTGGAACTGAGATACCTCCCGAGGCCAAAATCATTCTATCACTGGGTTCAAAATTTAACATACCTGTCAGCGCCAAGGAGGTGAGGATAAAAGACCTAATAGCGGATGTGGAGAACATACTAGATGTAGTTGACGAAGACAAGAGGAACCCTCTCAGAGCGAAAATCACCAGTATAATCACCAATGAACTACATAGAAACAGAAACAGTAACTTAAATATAGAGAGATTATACAATAAAACAAAATACTTCCTCAAAACCAACGACCATCTGTTGGTACTTGATAGTGATAAAGGTTCAGTTACAGTACTCATGAATAAATCTGACTATTTCACAAAGATGTACGAAATCGTTAACACAGAGAACTTCAAGAAAATACCCAGGGATCCAACATCTACAATCCAAACCAAAACCAACAAAATTATCAGCACGTTGGAAGATCAGGGAATAATTACCACTAATCAAGCCAAACTAATGAAGTCATACAATTCAACCAGCCCAAGAATGTATGGTAATCCAAAAATTCACAAGGAGAATATCCCAATGCGGCCAATAGTATCAGATGTGCAAGGTCCCACTTGTAAATTGTCTGAGTATATAGCCCAAATTCTGACTGACGCCTATGATGATGATAATATTTACTATGTAAAAGATTCCTTCGATTTTTCAACTAAAATTAACAACTTCAAACTACCAGCAGATTATGTTTTGATCTCCTTAGATGTTATCAATTTATTTGGAAATATTTCCAGGGAAATCATTTTTGCTGCGTTGGATGAAAGCTGGGATAGAATAAAGGCACACTGCAAAATACCACAAGAAAGGTTCAAACAAATATTAACATTTCTTCTGGATTCGGGATATTTCATGTTCGATGGAGAGTTTTACCTTCAGCTTTTTGGATGTAGTATGGGTTCCAAACTCAGCCCAATTTTGTCCCTGTATGTGATGGACTACTTGTTGAAAAAATGTATACCGAAATTACCCTTTAGACTAGCCTTTATAAAAAAATTCGTAGATGATCTGATCTTATCCCTACCATCATCAGGAATAAATACAATTTTAGAAGTATTTAATGACTTCGATGAACATCTCAAATTCACTATCGAAATGGAGGATGATGACCACTCTGTACCATTCCTAGATACCAGAGTCTGCAGAATTGATAACCAGGTGAAACTTGATTGGCACAAAAAGGAAACCGCATCGGGTAGATTCATACACTTTCTATCTGACCACTCGATAAACACGAAGATGAATTTTATAAGGGAGCAAAAAAATCGAATAAAACGAATATGCGATCCTATATTCCTGGATGTCAACCTGAGGAAATTATTTATACTTTTATCAGAGAATTCGTACCCCAGAGCAATGCTGAGCAAGCTTCTTTTTTCGTCATCCGAAAGAGAGACTATAGTAAGAGATACTGACCATGGAGTCTTGGACAACAATGAACCAGTTATATATCGCTGCCTTCCCAACATACGACATCTAACGGGTAAAATAAAGAAATGTTTCCTGGATCTGAAGTCCATCAGGATTATACCCCAATCGAAGAAAAAAGTTTCGAAACTTTATTCGAAATTAAAAGACCCTATACCAAATGACCTAAAATCAAATGTAGTATACGAAATAAAGTGTTCAGATTGTAATCAAACATATGTTGGTCAGACATCTCAATGGCTTAAAAGTAGATTGGCACTGCACAAAAGTGATATAAAAAAGAACAACCCTAGATGTGCATTATCTATCCACGCGAATCAATTATCCCATACTGCAGACCTTGGAAACGTAAGAATTCTCGATATGAACAACAACTACAGAAAACGATGCATTTTGGAAATGATTCATATTAAAAATCAGGGAAGTTCGATAAACCAAAAAACGGACACACAAAACTTGAGTCCAATATATTCCTACTTGCTAGAGTACTCCCACACACCATTTTTCGACGGTCCTGTAGATGGATGATTGTGAACATCTTGTCAGCTGCCATCGGGGAGATCGAAGACTACGGTAAATCTGTTGTTTTGATGTCGGAAAATTTGACGTGTTGAAGACTAAACTCATTGTTTATTGTGTGTATGTGTGGAAGTTTTTAAAAATGTTCGATTTTATTTTGAAACTGTGACGGAAATAATTGAATCAGTGCTACTTTAGAGTTGATAAATGAACGAGCTTTGTTCTTCAAATACTTACCTGATCATGTTCCTTTTTTGTGTATTTTAACCTCGTAATTCAGTAAGTAAATACGGTCCATTCTAACATTAAACTTATATTGTTGTTTGTAATTACAGTTGCCCTGAAGAAGAAACAGAAAGTTTCGAAAGCTAGGCTGTGAATAAAGAGTTAACATCTTATTCTTTTGATACAAGGTCGACATCCCTTATCCTACAATCTACATAAATACGACGACCGTTACTTACAAATTCTTATATATATATATATATATATATATATATATATAGAGAGAGAGAGAGAGAGAGAGAGAGAATTTATCTATTGAATGCCTTATTCATAAGCGTTTCGATGACGTCAAACTTATCATCATGAAACGCAAATGTTAGAATTGGTCGAAATTATTTCATTATATCCGATTGGAATGTTTTTCACAATAACAGTGTCTCTTATCCAAGTCACATTTTGCTCACAATTTGAATCTCATTGTCTTCACATTGTGAAGCCGATGTAACTTGCGGCCACCTGCAGATGATCTTGCAACTGATTGGGTGGGACTATTGCTGTTGCCAAGCGTATTGTTTCATCTTGTGATCAATAATCATAATACAGTGCCTCCATGAATGTTGCTATCTTTTCAGGAGGATTCATGCATAAATTGACTAAATCCTTATTTGTTCACGTACCTACATCGATTTGATTAACTTATTGAATAGTCTTAAGGATATTTACTTTACTTATTTACTTTTTGGGGTATCAACTGACCTAATATGTAGATGAAATAGAAAGATTTTCAGCCCGGCTTTTTTCTTGTAGACCGTGCATCTGTTTCCACCGCCCTTTCTAGCACCGCATTCTCTGGCGGAAGCACGATTATTGTTTATTCGTTTCGTAAACTTTTCAACTATGTAGGTACTGTGAGAATCAATTACGATAAAGGAAAAAAGGTAAGTGCAGAGTTTTCAAATTAATTTCAGTGTCATTTTTCCGATTTGAATCGCGAATAATAAAAATGCCGAGATATCGCGCCATTTCAAACGTTGATAATTCACGTAGAAAACGGAGAATGAAATCGATGTTATTACGTTTCTCCAACGAACGGAATAATATGAGTGTTGATATCGGTGATAGGAATAATTCTTCTGAGACGGGTCTAAAATTCAATTGATCAATTTAGTTCTTAATAGTTCGGAGGCTATTCAATTTTGTGACTTTGCTTCTAATGGTTTTATTGATAGTCCACGTTTATCCTGTAGTAATGCTGATGATAATTCATTTCATCAGATTGATAACTCATGCGGTATCAACTTGGGGAGTACAAGTAACTCTTCCAGTTGTAATCACAGCCTTGATGAATCCAACGAAAACGGAACCACATTCATGGACGACTGACGTTAGTGGTTTTGGAGGAAAATATAAGTCATTCGGCCTGCAACAGAATTCTTCCAATTTTGAATAAACATAACATCGTTAAAACTCTACCGAAAGATATTCGAACACTGTTGGGTACACCACGTAGGTGACTTTATATAATATTTCTCCGGGTGAACATATACATTTCGGATTACAGAATCGCTTTACACATAGTTTGAACAAGTATTTCAATGGCATACAGTTTCCAGATAAAATATATCTGAATTTTAATATAGATGGTCTTCCCATTGCAAAAAGTAGTTGTAGTCAATTCTGGCCAATTCTGGCCTCTATTTCTCGAGTGAAGTTTTTCACAGAACCTTTCGTAGTAGGAATTTACAACGTTTTTACTAAGCAGTTTTAATTTTTTCAATGAGTTCTTGGAATTATTCATTAATGAAGTGAAAGGTTTGCTCCAAACTGGCATGATTTTCAAAAATAAAAATTTGCAACTGGGTGTTGGAACTTTCATTCGTGATGCTCCAGCGATATCTTACATGTAATATAATTAGTGTGAAATCTCATTCAGGATTTAGTTCATGTACCAAATGCACAGCATACGAGGAATACTATGAACTTCGTGTTTTATTTCCAGGCTTAGATAGTCCACTAAGAACTGAAGCGTCATTCATTTCGATAAGATGAAGACTATCACAGGGGTAGTTCAAATTTAGAAAAATTTAATTTTGGAATGGTTTGTCAGTTTTCACTAGATTACATGCATTTGGTTTGTTTGGGGGTTATGAAATATTTTTGATTTTGTTGACCAAAGGAAACAAAGCTATAAGACTACACAAGGAAATTATCGAACTATTAACTTCCGCATTGTTGGGATGCAAGAATTATATTCCTTCCAAATTCGCTGAGACACCGAGATCTCTGGATGAGCTTGACCGATGGAAAGCTACCGAATTCAGACAGTTGTAATTATATACAGGACCTATTATTTTAAAAGACAAGACAAAGATTTTTTGAATCTGGTAATTTGCTTACCAAGTTCAGTTTTGAATTTGAAAGTTTTTTTACCCTTGAGCCTATCCTTTGAAGTGCCCCACAAAACGCCCCCTATTTCTTCCAATAAATTAGTGAAAGTAATATGAAAATGTGATAAACACAAAGTCATAACTTTTTTCTTATTTTGGTAATACATCGTTGAATTTCAACTTTCAGTTCCTAATAACCCTAAAGGAATTTGAAATTCTTACGAAGGACTGAATCCGACATGCCAAACAGAGGAGGGAAAGAGCCGAAAACACTCAGTAATCTTCATATTGTATGAATATATATTTTTTGGTACAACTTTGTATGTGATATTATTATGTTGAGAACTTTTTTATTTATTTACATTGTGGAAAATATGTTAATTTATTTCCATTTTACTAATATTTCATCAATAAAATTGTTAATTTTATATTCGTATGAATAAAACTCTGTTTTAAAATTAATATTTTTCTATAATATATCAACCCATTCAAAAAATTACATTTCACATTTCTTTCCTGATAAAAACGTTTTTTGATTAATGAGCAAGTAAAAACCTGAAACAAAATATGATACTCGTGGAGCAGAACGTGAGTTTAAATTTGAAACGCTCTGCTAATCGATAGAACTGAAATGTGAGTAACAACCATATTCTTAGAGATCAGACATGATTGTCAATGTGATATTGCCGGGACACACAATATATTTTTCGAGTTGATTCATTTCCATCTGAATGAGAGGCTTTTCGATATTCAGAAAATTACTCGCATTGACTAAATATGTATACCTTCTGCAACTTCACAATGGTACCCTTCGATATCTTCATGAGAGTTAAACACCCCGATAAAAATTCTGTTCTCATGTGGATCACATTGACAGCCGTACGCATTTCTTTTTTAGTTTCGATGCGAAGAAAAAAATGACCAAAAGGGTCCAGAATAGCGGCTGCTCAGATTATTTCGGTAGTTGCAATTCACGTCACTGGTGTGATCTCAACCTGAATGTGATGCCTTCTTATGTCTATGCGATGATTTTGTGTTTGCTGGGCTGTTGGTAATCTCCACATGGTTAAGAAGTTTTAATCCGATTGCATTAGTACTTCTTGAGATATTGCGGAAATAACGTTACAATTCCAAATAACAACAAAATTTTGTAAATTTTTTTCCTTTCATCTCCGAAAGTTGATATCAAATAGAATTGAAATAAGGAACATTGTTGAAATACTGACTTCAAGGTTTGTGCCAAATTCCATTGAAATCTTATCAATATTTTCAGAAAAAAAATTTTTTTCATCAGAAATTTTAAAAATTTTCGACAAAAATTTTTTAACAACTGGTTCACTACGAAACTTTGCTATCAGTTGCGCGTTGGTCCACGAAGTTCCAATTTAATCAAGTCAATACTTCATGAGATATCGAGAAATTAACCCCAAAATTTCTAATGGGCCCAACTCCGAAACTGTAGAACCGATTTCACCCATTAACGAACTTTTTGGACTACAAACCTATCTGACAATTTAAAGTAGTCTTTTCCTTCGAAAGTAAGAGCACATACGGCTGGACCGACATAATTGAATTTGAGCCTGGATCTTTCGGCTGAGAATTCGAAAATTACAGACATTGTGACGAAATGGTAACGCGTTGTTCCATGAAACAAGCGCGTAAAAAACTACTGATATTCGGAGTGTTTTTAATAAAATCTCAGCTCTAGTATCTCTCGACGCACAGGAACGATTCGACTAAATTTTGGCTTAAGGACAACTCTTTATATTCTGGGACAGCATTTCGAAAATGAACTGTCACACAACAAAAATAACTGAAATATAGGCAGTTCCTCAGAGAACTTCAGTTCCAGTTTCTCTCGACACGAAGGATTCGACTGAAGTATGGTTCAAGGACTGTCCTTTACATTTTTAAACAGTATACCGAAAATGAACTGTTGTACAATAAAAAGTACCGAACTGAACTAGAAGTTATTCTTCATAGAATGTCGGATCCGGTATCTCTCGACGCACACGAACGGTTAGACTGAAATTTGACTCAAGGACTACTTTTAACATACCGAGACAGCATATTGTTGTACAATAAGAACTACTGTATTTCAGAGAATGTCAGCTCCAGTTCTACTCGACACAAATGGAGGATTCGACTGAAATGTAGCTCAAGGACTACTCTTCCCATTCATAAATTGAACTTTTGCGCAAAAAAGTTTTTGGAATGTAGTCTGTTCTTCATAGAATGTTAGCTGAAGTATCTCAAGTACGATTCGACTGGAATTGGGTTCAAGGACCACTCTTTACATTTCAAGAAACGTGTTTTATTTGAAGTTTCTGTCCGGCGTTCCTTCCTTAACTGCGACATTGAGCGTCTGCTGCACCTGCCAACAGGCCACTATGGCCTTTATGTCAGTTTTTTATTAGGTGAATGCAAGTTACGGTCAGTAATCAGTGCTAATGAAAGGAATCGTATGAGGATACTGAAAACTTATTTGTAACAATTTGGAAGTTGGAAAATATTTTACCTTCTATTCTTGCATAAACTAGAAAGTAACATATGTTCAAATGTAGAAGAAATATAGAAAGCTTTGAGGATATGGAGTATGGAATAAAATTGAAAAACCTGTTTAAAACAATAAATATAATGAAGGAAATATATACAAAAAAAATTCTCCAAAACAAACCAATAAAAATTCTCGAAACTGAAAATGAAATATAATTCTGAAATAAAATAAAACACAATCCTAAAAATAAATTAAAACGCAATCCTAAAAATAAATTAAAAGACAATCCTAAAATATAACATCTGATTCGGAAAAATCAAACAGTTTACCAAAGTGGAGCAATCTTCTGAACAAAATCACTTCAAGAACTGAACCCAAAATTTCATATATTCATTGAAAAAGTAGTAACTTACGGAATGATCAATTGATTTGAATGAGATGTAGTCTGTTGTATTAATACTATAACCATCAAGTGAACTTGAAACGCAAGTTTATAAAATATCATATAATTGATCCAAGTATTGAGCATATTCACAGAAAAGTTGATAACATGACAGAACATTTTTTCATTATGTTAATTCAGTTGAATTGTCCATGAAATCTAAAAAAAGGGAAAAATCTTCAGGTCTATTTTCTAAAAGTTGTACAGGGTTCGGATAGAGAACGAATATAAGAGAATATCTTTTATCGACCTTGAAACTTTGCAGACAAAAGTACGGGGATGTCGATTGAACTGATCGGATTGATTACTTCTTGCCTCAATCTCCATAATCTAATGAAATCTGTTTTCATTTATAATGTAGCGTAAACGCTTTTCTCTGCCCTTCCAAATGGATTAATTTCCATACCTACCTTGTGTCTTGAGCAACCTACATCATATGCCCGTAAGCCGTCCTTCAGGCGACGCTACCGCTAACGTCTATTCCTACTAGATCCTCTCGAGATCTAATTACCATGGTGATCACCGACCATCTCGCATATTCCTTCATGATCGGCATAAAGAGTGTCCGCTCATGAAGGTTTGAGAGACTAGTCTGGCGCATGTCCTGGCGAGTTTCCCAGACTATGCCAGAACGAAACGTGATGACCCCAAAGAAGTTGAGCTACCTCGAACACCATCAAAAGCTTCAGTGGTAACTTTCCGATGCGATTTCATTCAACGACGGTATCTCAATTTCTGCCCCCTCGTGATCATCCTCGCTTCCAGTGATAACCCCAACCTTCACTGAGTATTCCTGATTGTTTCTCTGGGGGATAGTGATGGTCCGTAACCAGTCCGAGAAGATTCCGAAACACCATTTCGTTCAGTTGCTGCAATACACTGCTCAAAGATGTGCTTCCATATGTACCCGACACACTGCACGACCTTGAGTGGAACTCAAAAGTGATGCAACGTATCTCATTCCGAGTATCTCACATTTCAATCGCTCTTAGCTGCTTCTCATCACGCCGTCACTTCGGTACAATATCGGACGCTTTAATGAGGAAACCCCTGGCCAATACCGCCATGACATTCCGTCGAGAGCTGACCACCTCCAAATCAGCCCATCAATCCGAACGCCGAGAAAAAGCGATCTAGCACACCGTCAGTGTGACTGCACACAAAATGGTGTGTTCAACCGTGCATCAAAGGCCGTAGACGAGTACTCAACTGCGAAGCATGGCTCAACCTCTCACTCAAAGCCGCGAATTAGAGAGGAGAATCTATACGGTTTTAGTCATATTTTGAAAGACGCAACTTTATGGTATCGCTAACAAAACAGTGTGTAACTACTCTCTAATCCACTTACACTTTCTGCGTCTAACGCATGTTTCGGAAACCGTTTCCTTTGTCAAAGACATATCGTTACTGTAACGATATGTCTTTGACAAAGGAAACTTGGTTTCCGAAACGTGCGTTAGATGCAGAAAGTGTAAGTGGATTAGGGAGTAGTTACACACTGTTTTGTTATTAGCATTCTATCCACAGTGAACTCAAATAGTTATATTATGGTATCGCTGTTACTTGAAGCGGAGTCTTTAAGCCGCATAGGTCAACCTGCAGGGGTCCCTGGCCCTCACGCTTAAACTAATTATATCCTCTCAAAATCTTAGCACACTCATGTATAATCCGTATAAAGGATTTCAACACGTGTATTCATGAAAGGATATTCAGGCGCATGCCCTGACCAGTTTCCCGAGACGAAGCCAGGACGAAACGTGATACCAACAAATTGGCGACCCGTGACGATCGCACTAAAGGATTTCAGTGACCTATCGATATCAGGGCCGATCTGAATTCCAGAAGAAAGATAGAACTCACTCGCGGACAACACAATTTTTCTGGGTAGCAGTCCAGATACTGAAGTTCTAATCCACAGACTAGGAACTAAGGTCTACCGTCGAAGTACGCAACCTAAATACGGAACATTTTCATGAAACCACCACCCACCAACGACCTCTCCAAAGTCAAGATAGATTTGATCCGGCTGCAGTTTACGTCCCAGGAAGAGGAAGCACGCCATCTTCTCGATCAGACAGGAATTGGTGACCGCAAACCATTCTAGCTCCCCGGACATCTGAGGGACCAAATCCATACCAACATAGCCGATGCCTCGATGAAGACTCTATGGTTGAACGTACTACCAAGACATATCCATGTGACCCATACCATCGCCAACGACAACGGGCTATAGAACCCCGGCACTTGAACCATATCGCCGAAGCTACTCAAACGGCCGTTTCTCAAATCGTTGAGACAAAGTCGACCCACTCCCTCGAATAATATGATGAAAAATCATAGAAGTCACAAGCGACACCGGAAACGATCAAAGTCAAGAACACGAATGCACAAATAGACTCTACTGATAATAACTGAAGTTTGAATGCAACTCCAAGAACTGCACACAGCCTTGCACATACGATTCGAAAAGTGACAGGGGCAATCACTAATGACGGCTAAGGATCCCCAGCGCAGTACTACAGCCATTCGTCATCCACAGGGTATTAGAAAAGCAGTTCCTGATAGACCCGAAGCCGATCACTGCGCATTTTTCCATAGTAAAACGAGAAAAATCGAACTATACCTTCTCAACATGTCGCAACCATCGCATTTTATGGTATCATCAACCTCCTGCTGAACCTGATACTGAGTGACAACTTCATATGGATGTTCGTCGTAGCAGATATCTCCAAGCCAACTATTGGAGTCGATGTCCCCAGCTTCTTCGAACTACCGATGAACTAGAGAAACCAACGCCTTCTATACGGAATCACCAATAGAAAGGATTTCACGGAATGCAATATACCAATGATCAAACAATCAGCGACTCATCCAAGCACTACAAACCTCCTCATATAATTTCCCGACGCAACGAAACCCTAGGGGGCTCCGATAAGCATCAAACACCAACCAAGTCATCACATTCATACTACTCCTAGCCCATAACTCTAGATTCAGACCACGATGCCTGGCACTAGAGAAGCCACGCAAAAAACTTTGCAGCCATGATCGATCAGCCAGATGCCCTTGGTCGTCCCCACTGCACCGAATAAAACCACTTGCAGTAGTAGACGCTGCAGAGATAATCGAGCTCTCAACGCCCGCACAATTTTTGCCGGACCTAATGAGGAATATAGGAGGCTTTTCAACAACTTGCAAGAGAAACACTTTCTGAACAATTGACCTTGTGCGATCCTAGAACCAGACACCAACGACCAAAGAGGACGTTCTCAAAGCAGTCATCACTACAGTATTCGGAATGCTCGAATTCCCATTAATGTTTTTCGGACCCAGGAACGCTGCTCAGACCTTCCAAAGATTCATCGACGAAGTAATACGAGGGCTCAAATTTTGCTCTGACAATGAATCCAGCCAACTTTGTACCCCATATCCGCTGAAATTTCTAGACCGCTACTAGCTGGAGTACACGATATCCTAGATAATTCTCAACCAACACATAAAGGAGCTCCGACTCAGGAATGATCACCTTCTACTGACGTTTCATATCCAGTATACACAGAATCACCCCTCAACGATATATTTGTACAAAAACTCAAATAAAATACCTTGAGCCAGAAAACTCCAAATGCTTCTGCGGCAATCGAAGGGTGCAAAATGATTCCTACAATACCCGCACTCCGTTCACACCCCAAGGACGAGCCATCCATGGCAATAGAAGGCAACCTATTCAATAGTTAGAGGAATCCTAAATAAACCCAATAATCAAGAATTACAGCACCCAGCTTGCAATTGAGCACTTCCGTAATTTGTAAGCAGCAAGAAATATGGCATCTTTACGGATCGCAAGCTTCCGATACTTGCCTTCAGATAGGAACCTTTAAAATGCTCACCTCCACAGTTCCACCAACTAGACTTTATTCCACAGTCTCAGTCGCACTCGATTGTACAGCATTGGGCACAAAACGACCACCAGTAAATGAACTTGTACATGGTAACTCGGAACTACAAATGAAAATGGCGAAACCACTAGGATAAACCGTCGCAGTCTTTTGCTATGTTTCTACACCACTAGAGACTGAATCACAAATCAATTTCGAAAGTCAGCATTCGATATCGTCCTCCGCCTTTCACATCCTAATACCAACGGTCAAACCAGCCAAGTTTCGTCTGGCTCTCAATATACTCAGAATGTAGAAGATGGACGAGAAGCTATCCCCATGTCAATCGGCAAAAGTCACTGTCCATGTAGCACCACTAGGTCAGTTCTTCCAAGAATCAAGGAAATTCGAACACATTCATTTGGATATCATCATAATAACACATTCTGAAGAATTTCGGTATTGTCTCACCGATGTCGACCGATATACTCGATGGCTTGAAGCGATCCCCTTTGATAATCAAGAAGCAGTCACTCAATCATTCTACACGGAATGGATTTCCCGATTTGGCACCGAAGCCAGAGTATGGAAGGAACAGAGAAGACAGTTTGAATTATGCTTGTTCAAATAATTCAATTAGTTGGCAGGTACCAACCACCTGCGAACCGCTGCCTTCCGTCCTTCAGCAAACTGAATGGTAGATCGAATCAATCGACACCTGGAAGCAGTAATCAAATTCCACCAAAAAGACCGATAGGAGAAACATTTCCGATAGTTCAACACGGAATTCGAGCAGCGTGGCAAAAAGTTCTCAAGAATACCTCCGCAGAGCTGGTTTATGATCAACCACTGCGACTATCAGGTGAATTTCTTGAAACAAGAGGAGGAGGAACTGGAAATACATAACCAGAGTTGCATAATAGAGTTCACAAAAGAACTTACAAGTGCAAATACAACAAATTAGGCGTATACGAACGCCAGTGATGGCAATACCAGAAAGTTGCGTCTAGCGGAATGTGACTGAAATCGTATAAGTGTCCTGGTCTAAAAAGCTGCTGTGAGTGAGCTGTTTTGCCCTTGCTTCGCTGTTGAGCACTAATGTACGGCGCTTGATTCAAGGTTGACCAGACCGTTTTATATGGAGCCGCATTGAATGAATGCTAGAAAGCTTTTCCTCGGCGTTAGAGTATGAGCCCATTTTGAAGAAGGTGAGCTTTCGACAGAATGTGGCCATGACCGTATTGGCTCAAGATTTTCTCACAAAAGTGGCCGAGATTGCACCGTGTTACGGCGTGATGGTAAACAGTTGAGAGCCTTTGAAATGATAGATACCCGGAATGAGATACGCTACATTACTTTTGAGTTCCTATATTGCTCAAGATCGTGCAGTGGGTCGGGTGCATATAGAAGCACATCTTTAAACAGTGTTTTGCAGCAAGTGAACGGAATGGCATTTTTGAATATTCTCGGGCTGATTGCGGAACCATCTCCATAGCCCAGAGAAACGGTCAGGAATACTCAGTGACGAGTGAGGTTATCACTGGAAGTGGAAATGATAACGAGCAGGCAGAAATTGAGATACCTTCGTTGAATGAAATCTCATCGGAGTCACCACTGAAGCTTTTGATGGTGTGCGAGGTAGCTCAACTTCTTTGGAGTCATCACGCTTCGTTCTGACAGAGTCTAGGAAACTCGCCAGGACATGCGCCAGACTAGTCTCTCAAACCTATATGAGCGGACACTCTTTATGCCGATCATGAAGGACTATGTGAGATGGTCGGTGATCACTATGGTCATCAGATCTCGAGAGGATCTAATAGGAATAGAGTTAGCGGTAGCGTCGCCTGAAGGACGGCCTACGGGCATATGAAATAGGTTGCTTAGGAAACAAGGTATGGAAATTGGTACTTTTGGAAGGGCAGAGAAAGGGTTCACGCTACATTATAAATGAAAACAGATTTCATTAAATTATGGAAATTAAGGCAAGAAGTACTCAATCCGATCAGTTTATAGTGTGCAAGGTAGCTCAACTTCTTTGGGTCATCGCGTTTCGTTCTGGCATAACCTAGGAAACTCGCCAGGACATGTGCCAGACTAGTCTTTCAAACCTACATGAGTGAACACTCCTATTTTGGTCAAGAAAGAGAATGCAAAATGGTCGGTGATCACTAGGTTCATTAGACAAAAGGAATCAAAAGTGGGATGAGGAACGCGCTACATTAACATTTATTATGTTGAAGTTTTTAAAAGTTATGGGGTAAACGCATAGTTTCAACAAGTGGAAAAGTTAATAAATTCTCGGATGTAGAACTGAAATTGTGACTCCAACGCAAATAATGACTGCTGAGGAAATACGAGGAACAAACGTAGTAATGAGCGATCTGGGCTTCGAGACTCCTCCTGATTGTTTGATATGATGTGTAGAAAGAAAGCTGTTGAGTTACTCCCAGGAATGTAGTGATTGTAATTCCCAAATAACCTGCAGCCGTTATAGAAGGCTCGTGTAAGAAGTCTCGACGTCTTCGGAATGCTTCTTTCTTTTTCAGAAGTCACTAAGCTCTACAGCAAATATTGGCATTGGTGTATTGATGGGCGTTTGAATATCCTCAAAACATGATGACAATATAAGCTCGGTTAGGAAATAACTGTTGTACAGCAGTCGACTGGTACAATTTTTGTAGAAAAGTGTGCGAGGTTCATTTATGAGGAATAAAATTGTTATTGGAGGCCTGAACGCCTACGACACATCGAAGATTGTGGAAATCGTCGAGTCTAAATTCCTTCATCGGAAGTACCAAAGAGAACGATAGGTTTAGAAGGGCAATGGGTGTTTCGGGATATCGAGAGAGGAAGAAAAAGATTGTTTTTGAGTTGAAGTTCCCGAAAGAGAGGGGGAAACACTGTCAGCTATTATTCAGAGGTATATTCCAGAACTAACTGCATCCTCATGCCTATAAAGTAATAAGGCATGTAGCTGCATGTTTTCATCTATTTGAGCTTGCTGTTTATGAAGGTTGGAGTTTCTAAAACATTGTTTATATTTTTTTCATTAGAAGAAAGCTCCTTTATAAACCTCTCATTTTACACAAAGGCATCATCCAAAGTTTCTGTAACGTTATGGTCAATGATTGCAATATGTGTAAATCGATGAGTCTAAATTCTTTCATCAGGGTACCAAAGAGAACGTTAGGTGGAAGGACTCTGGGTGTTTGAAGATATCGAGAGAGGAAGCGAAAGATGATTTTTGGTTAAAGTTCCCGAAAGAGAGGGGGGAAACACTGTCAGCTATTATTCAGAGGTATATTTCAGAACTAACTGCATCCTCATGCTTATATAGTAATGAGACATATAGCTGGATGTTGCATCTATTTGAGCTTGTTGTTTATGTAGATTGGAGTTTCTAAAACATTGATTATATTTTTTCATTAGAAGGGAGCTCCTTTATAAACCTCTCACTTTACATGAAGGCATCATCCAAAGTACCTGTAACTTTATGGTCAATGATTGCAATATGTGTATCTAATTATATTCTGATTTGAATTAAAATAGTCAGGAACTTCACGGAAGGGCCCGTTTTCATTACAGAAATCCTTTTGAATTTATTTTTACATCGGCAATATGCACTACTGAAAGTTTTTCGTTTATTTATATTTTACCAGGAACAATAATAAGCGCTTTCTTTTTGGCGTTTGAAGCCCCAGGGTAGCTGAGTGTTTGTTTCACTTGAGCTACTCTCAAATCGAACGCAAATTAGTGGTTTGGTGCAATGAAAACTTAAAAATTCAAATGAATTTAACTGATTCATGATATTTTTGGAACAGTTCTACGAAATTCCAGACGAGAATGAAAATTTTTTTGAAAAATATAATTTGAATAATGAATATGAACCTACAGTTGGTAATGGAATACAAGAATTGTCTTTCGATTTCAGCTATGGATGATCATAAAAGCATAAACGAATCGAATAGGTATATATTCAGTTATTTGACTTAAATGAGTCAAGGGAGCCAAATATGAAATAGGTTTCAATTGCAGTAAATTTTTCAAATCGTAAAAAACAGTTTGGAGAATATTTTGACCCAAATTAATCAATGGATACCCACTTTAATTACCATGTCTGCCATTTGATCAGATAAGCTAACCATTTATTATTTTAAGAACAATTTTCCCCTTCTAGCAATAGAAAATCTACAATCGTTTTGCATACTTGTAAGGCGAGATGATGAAGAATAAGAAAACAAAATTCCACTTGATTAGACTTCTGCACAATCTGACAATGATGCTCACTGAAGGACACTTCTTGTTCACTTTTCCACTTGTCGAAACTACACATATATTAGGGTATGGTGCAAAAATTGAGTGGGTTATTATCAACAGTAATCAAATATCGGTGTTTTGTTTGAGATCCAGTAATTGGAAAAAACTGAGGAACGAATAGAACTCATCAAAACATTCTGATCGTTCTGTGCTCGTATTCATCAGATGATTAGTGAGTTGTCGATAGATTTGAAGGAGATATTTTGTCGTACCTATTCAATTCTGTCGTATTCACATCGCTACATTGAATTTACCAATAAAGTTAATTCGCACAAAATCGCACTAGCATAGGTGTTCCATATCCGAAACAAAAAGGTTGAGGGTGCATCATTGTACATGCCTGCGCAGTTTCATGAATATTGTCGTTTTTTTTCAAAATATGCAAACCAGGTTCCCTACTTCATCCAAACCCTGTACATCCTACTTTTTCTTAACGCTTTACATTCCTTCTCTATGCTCTGAGTTTGAATTTTTCAAGGCAAAATGATAAAGCTCCTCTTAAACACTGGTGTGTAACTTACACACAGACAGAAAAATCGTTTCAACTTGAAGTCTCTACAGGGTGTTTTCGTAGGCGAGTCATTTTTACTGAAAGCCAGCGGATATCGAAAAAAACTTAATGCTGTTTGGAGATCGTGATAATTTATTACTGCTATTCATGTTGTTATAGTAATAACAGTGGTTGCATTCTGATGTATCGTGATCATCAGCAATTCCAATCAATATGAGTGAAAACTAGTACAAGTGTTCTTTGATATGTCTTCAGATGCAGTGAAAAATTGTATGTTAATCACAAAAATTTCAGGAAGGAAGCACATTTGATTTCACCAGCTATAGTTTTCTAAATAAATTATTATTCATTTGAATATGCACCACAATCGATAAACAGTGAATTCCGAGGGTTCGGTCCATACGGACCGCTGTGACCTAATGAATGACAATTTCAGCGGCCCAGAGGGACCGATATGAACACCTGGTGGAATAGGATGGATCTCAGCTTTGTGCCGAATAACTGTGGAAAATGGTGACCGGTTAAGAAAATATGCAAAATCTGATGGAAAGGTTGAAGAGGTATTCCTCTTCTACCTTTTTTTGTTTATTAATGATCATAGATGCAAATTGCATACCTCATACAATACTGGAAATACAGATCTGGAAAGGAAGTAAAAAATCATATTTCATCTTGTACTACTGCAAACGACAATCATATTGAATGTATCAATTAATGATACAGGCAAATCTTTGAGTTGTTCATTGAATTCTTTCGTTCGTGGTTTTCCCAAATATTACACGTAAAAGCGATCAAAGATTTCACAATGTCCTGATATACTGCTAGGTAATTTCGCAGCTAAAATTTTCATGTATATGCTCCTGTGCCCTGTTTCCATGCATCGTTGTCCTAGACTTTAGCATATGTCAAATCGGACAACATGAATCATCCATGACGATGGTGAACAAGAAGCAAGTGCGGCAACATGTTAAGCTTGATTCGACGACTTTTTTTGTTCAAGGACGCTTCTACTGAAGCAGTGCAATCTGTCCAATTCATATATGATTTTATAACATACAAGTGAAATGATTACCAAATATTTAATTTTCTTTACCAAATGAAGATTCTTATGGTAAATTTAAATGTTTCGTTTTCGTCAGCATACGTAGAAAAATTTATAACTGGAGAAAAGGTGGCATAGATATGGGAACCTTAACAACGAGATTCATTATTTTTGGAATAACCATGTCAAAAGAAATGTTTTTGAATTCAAACAGCCTGCGCCTTTCAACAGAGGCGAAGCTGGGACAAAGGTGAAAAAAAAGTGTTTAAGTTGATGATATTTGTGATAAAAATGAATGTGCAACCCGAAAACTGACCCTGTATATATGTTGATATACTGAAAAATGTACACATTGACAAATGAACCACATTTCAAGATGTTTACGTTCTCAAATTAATTTTGAATCCACTTAGTTAAGCAGTCGGGGGTTTTTCAGGTGAATATCACTATGAAATTTGCCTTATTATTATGAAAATTATTTCTGTTTCGAATTTCTAGAAAATTTATGCAACCAAGCACGCTTCAGCTGCTGGACATCGAAATTAAAAAAAAACAATTATTGTTCAAGATCACATGTGCTTTGTTCGAATCTACTCGGACAACCAAAAGGTAATTATACCTTTTAGTTGTCTATTAAGAACAATTGCGTTCTTGATTCAGCCTACTGGTACGTACTTACATTCTGAATATGAAAAAGTACCAAAGTGAAATATAAATTTCCGCAGATCCAGACAACTCTCAGAACAGGAAATGAGAACTTCGACCAGCGATGAGCCTACAGCCGTAGGTTTTCTTAACCAGCGCTACGCCTACAGTTAATGGGATCAAGGAAGCGCAACATTTGCATAGGATGGCCACATTCACCCTGCCATTCGCCCACTGAAGCTAAAGCTCTTTCTGCCTTCCTAAATCTGCGAGCATTATATTTCCCGGATAACCTCTGAGAATGTCATCTAAGTTTGAGGAAGTTAATATTCTCGAAAATGAGAAGAATACATTAACAAAAGATAAATGGAATTTTTGACTTCTGTACCAGTTGGCGAATGTCTGTTGTCAAGCATCAATTTGAATAGACGATTAGGGGCTACCGGTATCAATGGTAAAAAGGGTCTATGGTAACTTTGATACATGCACTGTCACTTATTGAGTAACGGAAAAATGTCTGCAATGCTGGAACAGCTTACTCTAGGCTACTCAGGATGAGATTCTTTCACATTGTCGACAGTAATGTGTTCATTGGTTGGGAGTGCAATCGTAGTTTTCTACCTCAAATGTAAGTGAAATATTCCATAATTGGGCGGGCGGTGACAGCTAGTTCATCAATGATCAGTCGTTCGAAACAATTATTTCATTAAAACCAGACGTTTTGGCGCTAGTATTCATAACGTCTCGATTTCCAAAGTCGAAAGCGTTGGTATCATTCGTAACTTTTAGAGGGTTTCAGTGGTAACATGTTAAAATTGACACCTAGTAGGTTATCATCGATGTGTTCATTCAGTTGAAAATAATGAATGAATTACAAACTTTGAAGATTATTAAGGAGTTCAATAAGCTAGATGAATTACAAAGAAGGCTTAACAAATTCAGAAGTATTTCGAATCAATATGGAGATAACCATATTCAACTAGCATTAGCTCATCAGCAATATCAGCATCTCTTTATTCCGAAGTAAAGAGTTCTTTACATTGCAGAGTTGGAAGAATTCGACGACTCATATTTTAATTCAGTAACTGTAGCTTCTAACCCTTTAGAGGCATTAAATAGTAAGCATCACCTATCACGCAAGTAATTCATGCGGAATATCCCATTTCAAACTCAATTGATTCACTGCAGATTGATTCACATTCTCTGGAGATCTTAGACACTGGTCATAATTCAATAATAATTCCACGTCACTGATGAACAATAATGAGGGTATTTACAATGTTCACACATCAAAAGCTCTCTCGCATGTAACACGAATTATCATATTCTTAATTTTTCGACATAAAACCCTAATGTATGCAATTTGAAGAGAAACGCGGTAGATCGCATCCTACGTCTCTCCTTACTGCACGATTCTACGACCGACCCAACCGACGCTGTCTATTGGCTTGCTGGAGGAGAATGAACACGAGGAGACAGAGAAAGCGAGAGCTGAGCAGAGCGGAGTCGGAGAGATCTTTTATAATTGAAAACACAGAAAGCCGAAATTTTACTGGCGGAGACCAAGATTATATTGAAATCAAGATTTAACTCATTGTGAATAGAGTTGAACCCTCAAGTCATGGATAAAATTCCAGATGATATGCCCACCATTAAATAGAGTTCATTCCACCACACATCAAGTCGTCATGTTATCATTCCCATTATTCTATTACCTCTTGTGCAATCGGTCAGATCAAGGGTGGCAAAAATCAACCGACCTTGTAGAAAACCGAATGGAATGGATTCTATCAGACAAAAAAAGCATCTTTTCATCAATCCAATAGACAATGCAAATTGTTGAGGAACGCAAATTTCGACTTCGTGAGGGACGGAGATCTGGAATATAAAAAGAGTTCAATGAAAGTCATACAAGAGATCCAATAGGCAGAATTATCGTTTCATTGATATTCAATGAAGAATCTGAATGAAAATCTAGGTGACACGTATGAAACAGCCCTTCGCATATTCCAAAGGACGCAAAGGATATTGGCAAGGAATGTCAAGGAAGTCTAGAGTTAGGAAAAAAGACAGCTCAACCACCAAGTTGAAAGTCGTCTTCGACGAGTCATGTCGTTTCTCTACTAGAATATCATTATTATATTTTCTTTATTCCATATTTTCGGTAGCTCAGTGGATAGAGCATTGGACTAGTGATCGAATGGTCTCGGGTTCGATCCCGGACTAGGAAGGAAATTTTATAGATCAGAACCAGCAATCATTCACTGGAATCGAAAATTTACATTGGTTTGCCTAGGGAAGCGTGAGGACATAGTGATAAATCCTACACAGAAAACATCTGAAATTCTAACTCGCACAAGTTTCTGAGTTGTTCCCTCGAAGTCTAGAATTTTGTATCCGATCATTCTCTGAGATTGAATCCTGCGTAGTCTAAGATGATCATTGTTGGAACAATTCTAGAGTAAATAGGACCTGGGACAATGTCGACCTCAAGTTGTACGGAATTCCTCTGTGGTGCTCGGATTACGGTTGTAGCTTCGAATTCATTTTGAACTCTGCTCTACAAGGAGCATATAAGGGATGAACTGAGAATTTCCTACAGTAACTTGAAGATTTTATAAAGCCGTAGACATTATCATTATTCTAGCCCTGTCGCATTTTGATTTCCGCATTTTTTTGTAGGCTACTTCAATCTCTTTCGAGTTAGGAATTCTTTCTTGAGGTTATTATATTACACGGTGTTGGGAGAAGAAATTCTTGAGAAGACAAGTTGGCTAAACATGTCGGATAAATACAATAGCAAAAGCCATATTCGATCATTTTATTTTAACATACCGAAATATGGAGGAAATTCACAAAAATTTGGGTAATGAATACAGAAATGAAATTTTGGAGAACTAACTAAATTACACAAAATTCAACACGAAACGTCAGCTCCATACCATGGCAAAGAATTGGCACTTGCTACAGGAATCGTCGAATTGAATGAATATTTAAGAATGTATATGTATGTGTAAATGTATGTAAATGAACATTCAGGTATCTATATCAACGAGTTCAAAACCGATTGGGACGTATGATTTAAAATATTTTTCTTTTTGTTCGTATTACCATTACGCTGCTTTCGAGCTCGTTTTCGAGCTATCCATTTCCACGAATTCAGTCGATTCCGTTCATAACATTGAACCATATTATCAAGAGGTCAGATTTAGGCTAAAAATTGTTCGCGACAAGTGCGAAAACTATTAATACATAACATAACATAAGAATAAAGCAGGAATCACAAACAAGTTTAAGATGAAGGTGCTTGTATAATTAAATTGTTAAAGGTGATATGGTAACAATATCTAATGTAAATTGGCCCTTTTCAAATAATGAGCAACGTTAACGAAAAACGAGAAGCGACATTTGATTACCGTGCATAAAACTAGAGTAAAACGATGCTTCAAGTGAAGTGACTCAATTTTACATTTCGATTTCTTGGGTGATAATATTAGATAGAAATTCAGAATAAGTAATTGTAATGAGTATTATAAGATAAGATATAGGGATTATTTTCAGGATTGTGCACATACCGATTTATTCATCCAGTAATTAATGTAATAGGGTATGAGTATGTTTCATTGCAACTGTTTAATTTTCCTTGAAGAATTATCATCACAGGCCTAGATGATGTTTCTTCCCGGCGAATGGGATGCGTTAATCACAGCCTGTATATTTTTCAAGATGAACAAATTATTGCTATTATCAACGAAACAAATCAACATTAGACGAATCGATGTATGGAGTTCCAATTCGATCAAGAGACTTGGAGTGATGAACATGTAATCATAGGTACCTGGTATACAATGTATCATTCAACCCCCTAACCGGCCGTTTTATATAGTTCTCCTAAAACCTAAGTTCAGAACACCACAGTATCTCTATGATAAGATTAAGTTCAGAACAGATGTACATAACTGAAACTTCAGAATAAATTGTGAAAGCGGCCGCTTGCTATCGTGAATGGAGTCAATTCTGGGGCCAAAGGACCTACGTTAGAATTAGTGAGTCCTTTTCAATCCTGAAAAATGTTTTGGGACCGAAACTTGCAACTGGCGCCCGAAAAACAAAATTTTGTTTAAATAAACCATACATTCACTAGAGCCCGAAAAAGGTTCGTCACAAAATTTGGAATGTATTTTGAAGATAAGTATTTAGTACCGATTTATGGTATATGCTGAATTTTCTCGCAGAATAAATCCCCTAATTTGTGTAGTAGGTATTCCAGACAAACCTCAGCACGGTATCAGTGATGAATAGGAACCTCCTCAAAATCCATAACAAGAACATTCGAAAGGGCATAAATAAACATATGGTGTTTATTTGTCCCGTTGAAAATTGAGCGAAGTTCTCTAATTACAAATATCATGAAAATCATTCTAAGATTAATTTATAATATATTAATCAAGAGAAAACAGAGAAATATGGAAAGTTTACTTAGAAGACAGTAGAAGGAGATACAATCGTTAATTACAATCGCAAAAAAAGTTAAATGAATAAATACTCAGACAACATGTCCTTAAGAGATAATAGTTAAAATATGAATAGATGGTAATATAAATAACATCTCAGCATTAATCTTATTGCTCTCTCCTCAGGTCTGTAACTCGTAACATTAGTTAAATCACCTATGGGATATAATGATGAGCTCAGAATCAAAATCTGAAAAGAATCTTCTAGCTGAAAAGTAAGCCACTGGAATACCAACAGAGGGGATAATTAGAGATGCTAGGTATAAAGTGAAAAATGGAAAATTACGAATGTCTCTCTCCCCAGTTGATTGATATCACTGAGATTCGCTTCATTCGTGATGTAACACTGTATGAACTCAAGATCAAAGCAGAAACTATAAGGGATATGATCATAAATCTCAAGATTGTCCCCGGAAAGCCCGATCAAATATCCCCTGAGTTACTCTTAGATAACGAGGTATTTTTCTTCGCATGTCCGCATCATGGACGTTGCATTGATCCCACCAATCTCTTACTTGGTATTCTAGACATATGTCAAACACGTTTTTCATTGGTGTATTACTAGCACCTAAAAGACATCTTCATCCCGAAGTCCTCACTGTTAGTCAGGGGAACAAGGACCTAGTTATTCGTACAGATACGCAAAAACAAACATGACACTGCAGTTTTATTGATGTGTGTTGTGGAAAATTCCACATATTCTTAGGAATCCAGAAACCGATGACAGCAATTTAAATTTGTATCGATAGAAAAATAGTAGTCGTTGATTGCCATAGTTGTTTTTTAACGAATTAATACATATTGTCAGTTTTGGAAAAAGTTAAATAGATATTTTGAGATCAGGGAACATACTAGTTTACTGAGTCGTTATTGACGACGTAACAATGTGCTCAACTGCTCAATACAAGGTTTAATATATAAAATACCTAGGGGATCGAGCTTTGCTCGGCATTTTTGACGCGCTTGATCTGGGATTGAGTAGGAGAATATCAGCGCGCAAGTCAATATACAAATTGCCCCCATAAGAAAATTTTCAAAAATTCGTATTCGAAGATTTTCCAAATTTTTGTTCATTTTATTCTCGAAGGTAATCTATCAGATTCCAATGAAATTCAGCATAAACCTTAAATTAACATTCGACAACAGCTTTCGAAACTTGGATTCGATCCGATTTTGAGTTTTGAAGATGCGGGAAAGGAAATCAATGTCGAATTTCGTTAATTTTCGAAGTTTCGACCATAATGCGAAATCCCGTATTGATCTAGTTTTAAAGAAAAAAAAACTCAATTCGGAGACTTTTCCAATTATGTTGTGAAGCTTTCAATCAGATTCCAATGAAATTTAGCACATACCTTCAATTGAATATTTGACAACAGTGGTTCAAATGTCAATTTGATCTAATAATCATTTTCGGAGATATACCGCCGGTTTCACAAAACTTTTGACTTCTGATCGACTCGTTGATTAAGGTTTGCATTCGATGGTTGGGTTGAAAATGAACTGAAATCGAGTACAGAATTCACTGTTGATTGACAATAAAACCCTTGATCAAGCAATCAAAGTTTTGTAAAACCGGCCGTTAGGGAAATAAATATGTCAAATTTTATTGTTATTTGAATTTTGAAAATTTTCAACTTGCCGTCCAACTATTAACCAGATTCCAATGAAATTCGTGAATAAGCACAAAAATGCTTCGAATTTCATCGATGCGATGTATACTCTAGGAGTTATATAAAAGTAATGATGTCGAATTTCTTGGCTATTCGAAATTGTTAGGTTATTCCTCAAGAAAAACCAACGAGATCAAATTCGAACCTCGTAGATAGTTGTGGAATATTGAGGCACAGCTCGTGCAGAATTTTGTGGGGTACCTTCTCGCAGAAAATTGAAAAATAAAAACTTTTCTCGAAATTATTCAAATTTGTATTTCGAAAACATTTTTTGTAGAAACTGTTCATCAGATTCCAATTGAATTTGGCACATATCTTGTAGTCACTATTTAGCATCAACGTTCAAAATTCCAGGTTGATCGTATTTTGATAGTCGAAGGAACTGGGAAAACAATATTCCAATTTTCTTGGCTATTTCCTTGAAGTCGATATTTCCGAAATACATTAAACAACTCTGATTCGATCATGACGAAACTTAGTGACTGATGGGCAAATGCTGATGAGCAAGTTCGCGCAGAATTTCGTAATGATCGTCCGATTAGAGTATTGCATCTCAATTCTATTCGATCTGTGATTTTTTTGGAAAATTTAAGTAGACACCTACTCTACGATTATCAAGATTCTGATTTGACTACACATTATTGCTTTTCTAGATATTTTTAGTGCTAGCTTTTGGATATACCTATTCTTATAGAATCCAGCTTCATGACAATAATTTCTTTAGAAATATGGTATTGTTTGCCAATTCTCCCAACAGTACGTTCTCCGTGAATGACTCTCGAGAGTTTGGCTTGTAAAAATATGATTTATTAACACCTTCGGAAGACTCTTTCAGAATCAAACAACATAAGGGATCAATTTTTTTTTTGATTCATTCTTATTCTTCCCCTTGATTAAGCTCCACTAAAGCTGATCTCGTTCATTCGTGCATTCTATTCAATTCATAAAACATCACAATCACTCTGGATAATGCGTCTGCAGCCACATCATCTTTTTCTCTCATTTATTCAATAAATAAATTATCTTCCTCCAAGGACGAAGGAAATTTGATGGCCAAGATGAAGAATTAGAATGCCTGTATACATAACATATAAACATATAGTTAATAATTTATGATCTGTTTGAATCATAGACCTAAAATAACATGGACGGAGCTTTAGAAAGAGAGGATTGTAACATACATAAGAGGGAGATGGAGCTAGAAGAGGCAAATCTCTTCTAGCTCCATCCTCTTTTGAACTCTCCAAAATAGTATCTACTCTCTCACCCGTATTTTTTAAGATTCCAAGCCTCTTCTAGCTCCATCCTTTTTATCCCTAGAAAACACATATTCTTTCTCTCTTGGATGTATATATCAATCGATTCAGTCTAAGAGTGACGTAAAGCTCCGTCCATGTTATATTAGGTCTATGGTTTGAATTAGAAAACGTCTTCCAAAAATGGTCTAAAATGGTTTATACTCATATATTGCACAAAGTTGTTTCCCATTTGTTGTAAACCAACGTTCTGCGTCGTTCAGCGCCGTACTTCCGTATGCAGTCGGTTCACCGTTTTCTGCTTGTTAATCAACTTTTATTGCGGAGGCTGTTCGAATAGTAAATTGATAAATATCTGAATTTTTAATATTGTAGGGTATTGAAAATGTATTTAATGTTTATTTTTGATATAGCCATACACTATAAGCATCAATTTGATGTTTTAAACAGAGTACATAGTTGCTTCTGTGAAGATTTACATTTCGAATGGTTTAACTTCAGGTTGTCTTTCTGAAACCTCTCGAAATATCTGTCTTGATAAATTGAATTTTTTACAAATACTATGAGATCGTCTATATATCTACAAAACATGTTCCATTATTTATTTTGCATCAGCAATAGTCTCATTAGTTTTGAAAAGAATTGTTTTCAATCCCAGTAGTAACCTTTTCATCAGATAGGGACCATTGATGGTTGAGAAGGCTGTGCAAGGTTCACCTTCTGATGTTAATTATTGCTTATGATACGAATCACCAATTTCTTCGTCGTTTTTCACCCTTTTCAGCTTTATTAGACACCGATAATACTGGAGAAGACCGTTTCTATTTGGATTTTCCTTTATATCAACTGAACTACTATTAAATTTAGTTATTTTCGGACGTGATATCATGGCTAACGTGATGACGACAAACTTTTCTAAGCCTACTTCAACGCTTTCCGTGATCGGTTATTGAAATAACTTTCATGAAAACAATAGATTTCAGTCAAAGTTGAATATTTTCCAACCATATTTCTAAAACAGAAAAACTGATTTTTGTGATTCGTAATGAATGGAAGAATTTGACCGGAAAAAGTGATTAAACCATAAAAACTAATTAAAATTGTCCCCCCCCCTTCTCTTCAATACATTTCAGATATCTTTTTCGTTGAGCAACCAATCTCCAATTTTCTGTATGCTGTTGACGCATCTCTTTCCAACACAAGTGTATTGTTTCAATCAGATCTTCTCGAATCTGAACAAAAATTGTATACTTTTGTTAGTTCAAACTGTTCCGTAAGATGGAGTCTCCCAAATTCCTATCGTACCGAACAAAATATGGGTTCATGAAATTCTCTCACTAAACTTTTTTTCTCCCACGAGAACTCATCTTGCAAATAAATATAACTTTTGAAATAGATGGTCAAATTTGATGAGACTGCAAAAATTAGTGAGTTATAGTTGATTTCATTTCAGAAAGAAAGTAGAATTTTTTATGAAACCAAACAATTTTGAACTGAAAACAAACTTTCAAGATTTCAAGTACCTATGTATTCTGCGGCATTCTTCATAGCCAATCACTTGCATTATCTCCTGTTGAAGTTTGGCACCTTTAACAGCGTATACCCTAAACAGGTACGGATATATCAGCTCGACATCTTCAATTCTCGATTCCAATAATGATAGTAATAGTTTCTTGATAGGTAATAATGCCAAAAAACGGAAATTATCCTAGCACAGCTGAGTTTGATGAGTAAAACGAACCGTTAATATATTTCAAACAAGAAAAGAGTACTAAAGAACGGTCTTATGCGGTTGGAATTTCAAAATTCATCCGGATCAGATATTTCAATGGACATTCTAAGTATTCGTTATTTGTAATGATCCATAAAAATGGCGACCCGAAGAAGCAACATCATACACAGCGTTAAGCTTATTACTCATACCTGGCAAAATACTCGAGAAACTATTAATATATATATATATTATATACAAGTGTGTGTGGATCAAGAATGGAGTCATATTCCGTAGAAAGGACGATACTTCTAGGATTGTTCCTAGAAGTATGGGGGCTCACTTGATATAATTAAAACATATTTTCTTCTTTCGGAACGTTAGAATTCAAGCTTAATTCACAGAGTCTTAGTGCGGATGTTTATCTAATTACTGAGAGTAATATGTGCCTTGGAATAGGTGACACTGAGATTCTCGATATGGTGGTGGCGTTCTATTTGCGGTACGGAGTAGCATTTCAGTTGCTCGTTAGCTACACTCTCAAAGTGATGCTGAGAATGTATGGATCACCATATTCAATCATCATCGTGGTTGAAAAATACATATCTGTTGTGTCTACCTACCGTCGAGAGACGACTCGGGTAGAACATACATTACAACTGAACTTCTCAGCAATTTGGATCCTCTCAATGATGGAGCAATGATGGGGTAAGGTGACTTCAATTTTTCATAGATTGAGTGGACCTCCAGACAATGTGGGTCATTTTTCTCCCAACAAATGTCGATGACACGAACTAACCTTTAAAAGGTTATAAAAAAGATGGCAGAATAACAAATAAATCTATTCTCCTGATGGATCTGCTGTACCGGCGAAGGTATTTAGTCTATTTGCTTCCTATTTCAGAAATGTACTCAAATCATATCAGCAGATCTATCTTATCTGATCAATATACTAATAACATTGTGTTGGACCCTATAACTTTTTAATTTATTTCATAGATGTATATAAAGAGGCAGCATTGAACGGGTATCCCAGTTTTGTTAAAATTGTAACTACTCACTAGGTCATCCACGCTAAATTCTGTTCAGTCATCCCGTTAGGTACGGCAGTTTTGTGCAGCAGAAAATCAATTCCATAGGTGTTCACAAGGAGGCAGGATTGAACGGGTATCCTAGATCTGTTAAAATTGCAACTCCTCACTATGTCATCCACTCTCAATTCTGTTCAGTAATCCCGTTAGGTACGGCACTTTTCCGGATATTTGAGAGGTTGAACTATACGGCTTAGTTTACAATAGCTCTGGCAATTGGGATATCACTTTCAAGTTTAAACTCCATCTGATTCACTCAATACGTCTTATAAATAAAATGGCAATAAACGTTATGAAGAATATCTAATATGTCTGACGAAAAAAATATTCATTTGCTCTTTGGGAATTCGAGATCCACATTTTATTCTGGGCTAAGAACCTGAGATGAATTTTGTAAAGATGAGAAGGAAATTGCTTCATCGAAAACCGAGAAACAGTGGCAAAACATATTGATTGGAGGTCCGTTGAACCAAATGTGAAGGCTCATTTATTATCTGCCCAAATATCACCAGAATTTTATGGAGACATAAGTTAAGTAAACAAGAAGTATACCCATCAAGCAAACAATCAATTGCTGGCATAGTATCTCAGCTTAAAGCATGACAAAATGAAGATGTACTGGGGAATATAGCTCCACTGAAAACCCCTCAGTTTGAAACTGGATATTGTAGATCTCAAAAGATACGAGGAACTGCTGATGACTAGAACATTGTGAGCCCTTCATAAAGATATGAATATTTCGATGTGGCATGAGATTCGACGAAAAAAATTACGTTCCCGGTTACTCAAGGAAGAAAATAAAAGAAAGAAAATCATAATTATATGAACCCACAAATTCAGAGGTAGATATTACTATTGTGGAAAAACTGGCCATAAAATTGAAGAGTGCAGTTCAAACCCAAGTAATCATGGCAAAAAGGGGACCAAAACAATCCAAATCAAGAGAAACATTGCAATAAGAGCAAGAACACAGACAGGATAACTGCTGAATTGATACGACATTTTCAAGATGTTAATTCTGCAAGAAAGATAACCATTCTGAAGGTGAGTGCATATATAAAAGAGTTCAAGAAAATTATTTCAGAGGACAAAACAACAATTTTAGTTACTTCAGTTTAGTTTCAAACGAGATAGAAAATGAAGAGTCAGATACAACATTTGTTGAAGACTGGCACAACAGGTCATCTCACACATGAAGAACGTCTTTTTTCAGACATGAAGCAGGACGAAGTGAAAATTCGCTGTGCAAAGAAGGGAGCAAATTTTATGAGAAAATCAACTGGAAAAGTGAAAGGTAACACCATCACTCTGACAAATGCGTCATATGCACAAGAATAATTCAGAAATCTTCCATCAACTAATAGATGACAAACAAAGGTGATATAGCAGTGTTTGATGACAAATAAGTGAAATTTGTACATGGCAATGTAATTTTGAAAACAACAACGATGTAAGACTGGACCAGACTCAAGTTTCGCTGTGGATTTTAAAAGCAGTTCGATGAAAAACCCAAAGAGGATTGACTATAATAATGTGAAGAGAGCTCTCGGTTATACTTGGAAGTATATATATATATATAGTGGTCGTTTCGTAGCGCGAATTATGCTGAAAAGGTCATGACACATTGGGAAGCAAAGCATGGTCTTCGATACTAAAATGCGTTTATCAGCTCAGAAGACAAAGCCACAATATTAGCCACTTATGGATTCATGCAAGATAGAAAATGATGAATTAGACACAACATTTGTTGGAGACAGTGTTCCAGAAGTAATCTCACACATGAAGGAAGTATACTTTCACACATGAAGCAGGATATGATAAGATAAGATAGGATTCATTTCTCACAACTTACTTCAGTTACAATATTGGTACTAAATATATTATATATAAGGTGAACAATCTTCAAAACTAAAATTAATGAGAAATACACCATAGAAAAAAAAAGAAGACTCACAAAGGTAGCACCTGTGGTGAGTACTATTATATACCTCAGTTACATTATCAAATAAAATATTCTCCTATTCAAAATGCAATTCCTGCGCTAAACAACAACATAAACAAAAACCAAACGAAGACTAACGACGAGGGCAAAAGTAGCAATTTTTTCTATCAATCAACTGTATGATGTAGGTTCTTTTTGCTGTATGTATCCATTTCTTCACTCTTTGTTTGAAAATTTGTATGTTGGCAGTAATTTTAATTTCCAATGGAAGTCCATTGAATATTAGCGGTCCTAAATAAACATAGCATCTCTGAGTTAACGTCTTATTCATCTTTGGCACGGTAAGTACAAATCTATTGTATCTGGTGTCAAGACTATGGGTCACCAATTGTTCCGACTTCAGATTAGTTTTCGTGAAAAGAAGAGTTGTGTAACAATACAACTTATATACATCAAATACACCTGACAATTCGTATAATTCCTCGGTAGGAAAAGCTATCTCCTTTTTGAAGATTATCTTAAGGATCCATTTTTGTTGTACAATAAGTCTATTGATTTTTTTTATATGCGGCTCCCCAAGTCATAATGCCATATCTTAGTTGGGATTCAACGAGAGAATGGTACAAAATCAACATATGCTTGACATCCAAGATTCCAGCCAAATACTTAAATCTAGAAACCAGACCACTCAATTTTCGAACTAAGTAATTTATATGTTCATTCCACCTGAGAAATGAATCCATGACTATTCCCAAATATTTGCACTTATATGTAGGCTGCACTTCAATATGTTTTCCTTCATCTTGTATCAAAAGTGGTCCAAAATCTGGCAAAGACCGTCGGTCACATACAAATGGAATATAGTGAGTTTTATTGAAATAAATTGTAAGCTAATTCTGCTCCATCCATTGTTTGACCCGGAAAAAGTATCTCTCAACCATCAGCTTCATATCCGTCCAGTTTTTTGCACTGTATATTATTGCCATGTCGTCAGCATAACCAAGAATCTGCCCTTCTGTGTTCAACTCCAATAAGTCATTGATATATACCGTAATGAGAATGGGTCCAAGGATGGTCCCCCGCGGAGCTCCATATCTTAAACATTCTATGTCACTATATTCATTTTGGAATCTAACGACCTGCTTTCTGTTGGTTAGGTAGCTCTTGAACAAACTGAAACTTGCCCTAGTCACACCAACCTCAGCCAGACGATCCAAGAGGATTCCGTGTTCTACTGAATCAAAGGCTTTCGCCAAATCAAGAAATATACATAGGGCGGCATTGTTCTTATCAAGTGTTTCATAAATGGCTCGTGATAGATATGCTAGGGCTCCTTGCGTTGATTTGCCCTCTCTAAATCCAAACTGACCGCTTGACAGAAATCCATTTCCTTCTAGGTAAGATGTGAGCCTAGTTTTGATGACTTTTTCTACTACTTTGGAAATAGTCGATATTAACAAAATCGGTCTATAATTAGAGACAGCTTCCTATCTCCTCCCTTGTGCAGGGGTACCACAACAGCCGTTTTAAGAATATCCGGAAATATTCCTGTTTGGAAGATCTTATTACACAGGTGTTTATTGGTCGTGTATATCCTTCAATACCTGCCTTCAATACCTCAGTAGAAATACCGTCTACCCCAGCACTCTTCCTCGATTTTAAGTTGTTCATGATATTTCTTATTTCTTCTGGATTAGTTGGTGTTAGGTGAAAACTGCTCTTCGATGTGTTCTTAGTGTTTCGGAGATTTCCATCACATTTAATCTTTCCAGCTAATTCCTGGCCGATGTTAGCAAAATACTTGTTAAAACTTGTAGCCATTCTCCTTGGATCCTGAATTATACCTTCTTTCGTTTTTATTTTTTCTATGTGAGCCTTTGAGTTTTGTTTTGAACATAATTGGTTTCCCGTCTTCCATGAAATGCTTGTATTGTCTCCATAAACAGTAATTTGTTTTTTGTAGTAGTCACTTTTCACACTCCTTATGAGGTAGTTTAATCTGTTTCTATAGTAGACGAAGTGAAAATTGGAGGTGCAAAGAAGGGAATATCTTATGACAAAATGAACTTAATAAGTGAAAGGTTACACCATGACTCGATAAATACTCAATGAAACCTAGACCTCACACAGTTTAGAGATTAATGTGTCAGAAGAAAATCAACAAGAATTCCATTCAACTCTGAAAGAGCTGAGAGACCGTTGGAAATAATGCATATAGACATATGTGTATTAGCACCTTCAACATATGATAAAGAGGAATATATAACGACATTTATCAATGATTATATATACTTCCTGAAACTTCCATAGACTACGAACACATGTTCAGCTCGGTTGTTGATACAATAGCATTGGGACTGCTGTTTGTCATTACAGCAAAAAGAGAATACAGATTCATCATGTGAAGACAGCGCTCCTATCAGGCAAACAGTCAGATCAGGGCCAATCAGAAAACCTAATTTTAATAATTCAAACATTCGCTGATTTTAATAGCTTCCTGAATAATCTACAAATACATATATACGGTGTAACATATAAAGCGAATCTTCCAAGAAAACTCACGTTTAAGTCGAGGTTATGAAAACTAAGCGATATCCAAACTTCGTCAGAAGAAATTCTCATCATCGATGTCCACTTCTTAAAAACTATATACCTGGACAAGTAATCCAGTTCTACACAACTGCATGTACTTTTTGTATCCCGAATTGATGAATGAAAAAATGTGTTTAAGGTCTGGAGTACAACAAGGTAGTGAATAAGATGATATCCTCTACCTCCTCCACACCTGATATTCACCTGTAAGTGATTCCACAACCTAGCCAATTCCTCAATTCCTACCACCGGCGAGAAGAATGGGAGTTCAACGTACCACTTGCCCACAAGATGACCTGCATATCCAGCAAACACCATGGATTCCAAAACAGTCCAAGTTACTTTAACCGCATGTCCACTCAACGGTCCCCCAATGACAATTGATGGTCCTACCCACAAAAAAACGACATCAAATAACTAGGTTTACTTTTGGGCAGTTGCCCAACCTAGGACTAACACAAACAAGCAACGAGTAAGCAATCAGATATAAATTCAAACATTCGTATTGATAACTGAAAATTCTATAAAAAACAAGATCCTACCATACGAAATAATGCTGAAACCTTTTTGGACATATGGTTTACAGCTTTGGGGATGTGCCAAACCATCAATCAATAATAAACATCTTTCACAGATTCCATTACAGTTTTACGCTTAATAGAAAATGCTTCATGGTATATAACCAACAAAACTTTACATAAAGACTTCCAGATACCGTATATCAGTGAGGAAATATTAAGAGCAACCACTTATCACAAAAACCGACTAACAGGTCAAGCAAATGACCAAATAGAAAACCTACTCCAGTACGAACTATCTTACCCAAAAAACCCTGACCTGAAGACCTTCTGTAGCACTACAACTAACTGGTACTCAATAAGACTAATGACAATTGGGATAGCACTTTCAAGTTCAAACTCCTTAATCTGATTCACCTAATACGCCTTGTGAAGTTGATGTTAAAATGGCAATAAACTTTATGAAAAAATGTCCAATATGTTTGAAGAAAACAGATTCATTTGCTCTTTGGGAATTTGAAATCAACATTTTATTCTAGGCTGAGAACCTGAAATGGATTATGGATGGATGAGAAGGGAATGGCTTCATGGAAAACCCTGAATGCAGTGGTAGAACATATTACGGAGGACCGTTGAATCAAATGTAAAGGCCCATTCATTAACTGCCCCAACATCAACAGAAATGTGTGAAGTCATTAGTAAAGTATACAAAAGGTATACTCGTCAAGCAAAAAATCAATTGCTGGCAAAGTATCTCAGCTTAAAAACTGACAACAATGAAGATGAACAAGGTAGTATTGCTCGACTAAAAACCCTTCAGTTTAAAACTCAATAATGTAGGTCTCATAAAATGTTAGGAAATGCTGATAACTAAAATTTTGGCAACAACAGAAAAAAAATTATATTTTGTTCACGATTACTAGGGGAATAAAATAAGAGAAAGAAAATCATAATGATATGAAACTAGCATTGAGAACCCATAAATTCAGGAATACATGTTACTTTTTTGGAGAAACTGGCCTTGAAATGAACTAGTGCAGGTAAAACCCAAATAATCATAGCAACAAGGGGACAAAAACAATCCAAATCGAGAGAAAACACAGTCAAGAAGTAAACAAGGTTTGAAACATAGCAATACTTGCAAGAAGAATGGACACGCAGAACATAACTGCTGATTTGGTAAGACATTTCGAACATGTAAATACTGCTAATAGAGCAAGAACACAGACAGTATAACTGCTGAATTGGTACGACATTTTCAACATGTACATACTGCAAGAAAGGTAACCATCCTGAAGATGGGTGTATAGATGAAAGAGTTCAAGAAAATAATTTCAGAAGACTAAACAACAATTTTAGGTACTTTATGGTTTTATAAAAGATAGAAAATGAATAGTAAGATACAACATTTGTTGAAGACTGTGGCTCTAAAGTCGTCTCAGACATGAAGAACGTTTACTTTCAGACATGAAGCAGGACGAAATGGAAATTTTACGTGCAAAGAAGGGAGCAAATCTTATGACAAAATCAACTGAGAAAGCGCAAGGTAACACCATCAATCTGACAAATGTGGCATATGCTCAAGAATAATCCAGAAACCTTCTATCAATTAATATGATGACAAACAAAGGTGATATAGTAGTGTTTGGTGACAAATAAGTAAAATTTGTACATGGCAATGTGATTTACGATAAAGAAGATGTTGTGCTCGTAGGTAGGAAGTTGAAAAAATGGTGAATACAATGTTGACCTTAATGATGATGAAGAAGCTATGTTGATACAAAATCGAAAGGTCATGAAATGGCATAATTTCCAAGAACTGAAAAAACTTCCTGAGTTTTGTGATGTAAATAACGATTAAATCGAAAAACGCAATGAAGTGTTTTGTGATTCATGTACCCGAGGAAAATTAATAAGAAACCATGTTATCACCTTCAACATATGATGGTGAAGAATATATAATGACATGTCTCGATAATTATACTCACTTCCTGCAAGTTTATCTACAACATACCAAAAATGGCGTTGAAGAATATCATGAAGAATATATTTGTGATTCTGGAGCTTACTTCAACCTCAAGACATCAAAGTTGACACTTGACAATGAAGATTAGTACTATGGCAACAACTTCAGACAATGGAGAGAGAAGAAAAGAATTCAAGTGAACTACACTCATTCGAGCTAAACGGAAGAGCAAAAATTCTTAACTTCACCTTTTTCAATAGAGTGAGAACAATGCTGCACATTCATTTCACAGAGGCCGAACAACATTAGACACTATACCAGCAGAGAAAATATATGGAAAGAGGCCGCATCTCTCGAACCTAAGAGAATGTAGTCAGGTGGTGTAAACCGGTGATGGGACGAGTCGTCAATTTGTCAACTCGACTCCAGTTGAAATTATGGCCAACTCGAATTGCAACTCGAGCTGACTCGACTCGGTGCCTATGCTTCCGCGGCTGGCATTCGCCAGCGATTCGCCTTCGAATCGAGTCGAGTTGGTTCCCCTCAAGCCTGGATATTGATTTGTTCGCCGGCTCGAGGCTCGATGCCTCGATGTGGATCTACTCGGAGTGAGTAGGAATAGAAACTGGAAGGAATTGTAGAATCGGGACTAGGAACTTTTATAAGTCTCGCTAACAGCTGACTCACATATCATGTATTGAATTAATAATTTTCTCACATATCATGTATTGAATTAATAATTTTCTTTTATATGAGGAATGATTTAATTGAAGATTTAGGGTTCAAATGTTAGTGCTCAACTTTAATAAACAACGGATTTATTGTGAAAAAAGTTTTAAAAAATCACACTTCTCAAAATTGTCTTACATAATATTTATAACGAAAAGGGAGCCATTGTCAATAAATAAAGTTTGATCAATCCAACTCTAGTCTTAAATCACTCCTTTCACCAGGCAAATATATTTCCGTTTATAGGGAGTCAATTTTAATTAATCCAGAATAGACCAACACCCTGTTGAGATCGATCCAGGCTGAACTGAAAAAAAACTGAATAGAGCAGATCGAAGTATTGCCGACTGCGCCTGCCGATCCACCAACCAATTCGAGCTGTATCAATCGACATCGACGACGGGAGGCACCGACGATTCACGAAATCGTGATTTCTACGCATCGAGTCAGGTGCTGAACTCTAGATCCGAATTCCTTTCAAGTTGACCCGAGTTAGTTCAAAAGCAAGTAGAGCTGAATCGTTCATAGCGTGACTCGAGTTAATCGGATAGCTGGATAGCTCGAATTGCCCATCTCTAGTGTATACAAGGGACTAAGGATATTAAACGAACTGGATCTGTAGAGTCTGGAACCCAGTCACCAAAAAACTTTAAGTTGCGAAATATAAAAAGTTCACACACCCATTGAAAGAAAATGATAAAAAACCTGAGGGAGTATAAATAGAAAAAGAAAGTCAAGAAAAGTATCGAAATTAATACCCATAAAAACTCGAAAAAATAAAATATAAAGAATACATGAAGATGAAAGGGATGAGAAATAACAATATGAAGCAATGAGAGGTGAAGAAGAAAGATGTGAGGGCGGAAAAGATGAAAAAAATATGAAGAAATAGGAGACGAAGAAAAAAGATGTGAAGGGAGAAGAAATAAAGAAAGTAGAAATGATGAAAGACCAGATGAGGGAGAAGAGTAAAATAAAATCCAAGAAGAGGAAGCAAGACCAGAAAGAGCATGAAAACTATTAATTAATTATAAATTAACTTCAAAAATGGAGATGTGTAAAAAGCTTTTCTCATGACTTATAAGGAGGAAGTAGTGTCAAAAGAAATTAACGATGAAAGCAGGCCATACAAGAAAAAGACTCTTCGATAAAAAATAAAACCTGGACATATGTGAATGAAGATGAAATAAAAGGAAGAAAGTGCTTACCAGTATATGGATCTTCAAGTTGGAAAAAGAAGAATTTAAGGTCAGATTGATTGCCAGCGGATGTTCTCGAGACAAAAAGACATAGAATATGAAAACATGTTGAGCCTTGTTGTAGATACAACAATATTGAGACCGCTGTTGGTCATTGCAGCATAAAGAAACTGAAAGATACAGTGTCGATGTCTAATGACAAAATCAACTGGAATAGTGAAAGGTAACACCATTAATCTTACAAATGTGTCATATTCTCCAGAAAAATCCAGAAATCTATCGATTAATATGTTGACAAAGGTGGAATAGCAGTGTTTGATGACAAAAAAGTTAAATTTTTACATGGCAAGATGACTTACTATGAAGATGTTGTGCTCGAAGGTGAGCAGCAAAGATATGGTCTATACTCCGTTGACCTGAGTGCCAATGAAGAAGCTATGTTGATACGAAATCAATGAGCTTTGGAATGGAATAATGAACTTTGACACATTAATTTTTATGATTTAAGAAAACTTGAGCTTTGCGATGTAGTTATAGATTTACAAGATTTGACAAAACTTTCTGAGATTTGTGATAGAAATAATGATTCAATCAAATAACGTAACGAACAATTTTCTGATAAATGTATCAGATGAAGATATTAACAAGATAACCGCTCAACTCTGGAAGAACAAGAGCTAAAGACCGTTGGAAATAATGCATACAGACATATGTGTGTTATCAATTCCAACATATAATAGTGAATAATAATACCATGTCTCGATGATTATACACACTTCCTGAAACTAGCTGAAGAGTAATAACTTAAGAATATGAATTCCAGTCATCTGAATTGAATGGAGGAGCTGAAAGACTCAATTCAACCCTTTTCAACACAGTGAGGACAATGCTGCAACAAAAAAAATTGGAGGACAAAACGTCGGGGTACGTTTTATTGACTGCGGCAAGAAATGGTATAGAAAGTAGCCAATCTCTTGAACCTAAGAGAATTTGGGGAGGTGGTGTGAACAATGAATTTAGGATATTTGAATATACTGGATACCCGAAGTGAAAGGCGAATATTTCTAGGATATTCTGCAACTAGGTATAGAGTATGGAATACAGTCAGCAGAAAAATTTATATTACGAGATATAAAGTTCTACAATCAATTTGAAGAGAATGAAGGACATGAGTGAGTAATAATAGAAATGAAAAAACTGAAGAGGTATCATCATAAATGCCCAGAAAACAAAGACAAATCGAAGAAATATATGAAGAAGAATGATGTTAATAACAAAATAAATAGAAAGGTAAAGAAGAAAGATTCGAGAAAGCAAAAGTTGGAGGGAAAATATATAAAGAAGAAAGGAGATGTGAAGGAAGAAGAAATGAGAGATGATAAAAAAACAGATTACCAGAGGCGAGAAAAAGGAAAACCAAGAAAAGAGGAAGGAAAAACAGAAATTGCAGAAAAAAAGATACAAGGATTAGGATATGAACTTCAACAATGAAGAAGTGAAAGGATATTTCTTCATGACTCATAATAGAGAAGCAGTATCAAAAGAAATAGAATAATGGAGAGTGGCCATACAACCATAAACGAACTCTTTGATGAAAAATAAAGCCTAGACCTCACACAGTTTAGAGATTCATACGTTAGAGGAAAATTAACGAGAAATCCATTCAACTCTGAGAGAACGAGAGCTAAAAGACTGTTGGAAATAATGCATTCAGACATATGTGGGTTTTCAACTTCAACATATGATGAAGAAAAATATATAACGACATATCTCAATGATTATATACACTTCCTGAAAGCTCCATAGACTGCGTAAATATGTCCAGCTCAGTGGTAGATAAAACAGCATTGAGACTGATGTTTCCCATTGCAGCAAATGGAGACTTTAACATACAGACTCACGATGTAAAGACAGCGTTTCTATATAGTGAACTTGAAGAACCAGTCTATATGGAGGCACCTGATGGATTTAATGAACCAAAAAAATGGTGGTCTACAAAACATATACATTGTGTAAAACAAGCTCCATGTCAGTGGAACAAAAGATTCACAAATTTCCTGGAACAACAACAAATGATTCAACTGAAAACAGACCCCTATCTATTCGAATCAAAAAGCGGTAAAATATTTCTAGCCACACATGTGGATGATTGTATTGTTATTGTAGCAGATGATGAGAATTCAATCAAGTTGAAAAAAACTGAGCAGTGAATTAATATGCTGTGATTGAAAATTCCAAATCAAACTTTCCAATAGATATTTGGAGAAGTATCGAAAGCATAAAAATATCTCGTAAAAAATAAGCAAAAAAAATGTCAACTCAATTCAAGATGAATGAAGCCAAACCTATAATTTTCACAACCAATCAAGATATCTACAACTACAATCTAAAATTACAAAAACTCGATATTTGTAGAGTGGGTTTGGACCTTTATTACGAAGGCCGAATTCCTGAATGGGTGAAATCCATCCAATGATTCCGCAGATATACCTATACAGATTAGATCGAACTGAAATCCAGTAGTTCATCGAAAAATGACAGTTCATGCGATGTTCATGAAGATATTATTATCGGAAGATTACAAAGTATTGAAAGTTTTTTCAAATTGTTTTATTGACACGATCATCACAACATTTTGCACAAAGTTGTCCGCCAGCATTCCCAAGTTAGCTTCCAAGTTATAAATTATAGAAATAGTATTCTTTGAGTTATTCCGGAAAAAATACAGATATTTTGAAAAAACCACGAAATTTGACATATTTTTCCACCACACCTTCAAAAATTATTATCGTATCGAACTGAAATTGTGTACACTTCTGTTGAATATGAAGCTCAATGTATGACCCGATTTTTTTCCAAATATAACGAATAGTCTCTAAAAACTTTGAAAAAATAATTTCCAAAATTCACTGACAGCACGATCTCGAGAAAAATTCTGCGAAAAATTGCAAGTCCTTACGTTCCAAATAACTGCCAAGTTTGAAATCAATGGCTCCAGTGATTCTCGAAATATTAGGGAAATAAACCTCGAAACTTCAAATTGTTATAAAAAACCATTCGACAGATTCGCCCATTAACGAACTCAAGCTCCGAATTTTGGAATCCAACCAACCCTGAAATTTTCAAGTCAATAGATTGCTCCGTTAGCCTGTAATCGTGCGTACAGACGGAACAGAAAGAATGGACACAGAGAGTAAAACTACTGAATTACAGGTTGTCTCACACATGAAGAACGTCCCTTTCAGATACAAACGAAGACGAAGTGAAAATTGGACGTGCAAAGGAGGGAGCAAATTTTATGACAAAATCAACTGGAAAAGTGGAGAGTAGCACCATTACTCGGACGAATGTGTTTTATGCCCAAGTGTAATCCAGAAATCAATAATTATTGTAACGTTTTCTTGATTAATCGAAACGTTCAGAATAATTCAACTATTTATTTACACACTACTGTTCTTATAACTGAACAACTAATTCTATGAAAGTCTGGGCACAATTTATTTCCACACTAATTCATTTCCACTGATCAATTTCTGCTTAGTATTACTCCGCTGAATTAGTCTCCGCGCTGCTCCGCGTCCGGCCTTATATATATCGTGGAACTTCTAGCGATTGCTAGAATTCACCAGAGTGCTCCAGTTACAGGTGAATGACTCATAGACATCTGGAACATTCGGGAACCCGCCAATTCAGTCGATCCAATCTACAACCTAGCTTGGAAACAGCTAATTTCCTAACCCCAAAGCATTGAAGGTAGTCTTTCAAGCCATGCAGTGCTATCCATAAATTCTGGTAGATGGGCTTCTGATATGAGTACTGTTTGGTGACTACGTAATAAATGAACCGACCCTCTGACTTCAGTCTCAGGCATTTTCCGATTTTGGGCTGCTGTCTCATCAGTCCCTCTGGACGATCAAATTTATTTCTGAATACTCTTGCTATTCCCTAACTCGTCCTTAGATCCGCTGCTACACAATGAGAAAGAGAGTATTCCTCGGGAACTGTAAACAGGTCTTGATGAACTTCCTGTGTGACGCTAAACCGTGCAACTCGTGTATCCCACAGCTATTAATGAAAGCCTTAAAATCGTCATTTTCCTTCGCCGGAACCTTGATGAGACTACTTCTTCTTCATCACCCTGTGTTGATGCGTACGGAGCTAGTCGGTTGAAATGGACGACCTTCGGTTGTCCTCTGGGAAGCTTCCGTATCCGGTAAACTACATCATTTATCCTTTTCATAACTTCATACGATCCTTCCCACTGTCCCTGCAGCTTCGGGACTGCAGCGTCTTGTCTTGTTCCCCCATAGCTATCAATAAACTCCTGAAGATCGTCATTTTCCTTCGCCGGAACCTCGATGAGATGTACTTCTTCGTCAACCTGTATTGACGCGTACGGACCTGGTCGGTTGAAATGGACGACCTTCTTTTTTTCTCTGGGAAGCTTCCGTATCCGGTAAACTACATCATTCATCCTTTTCATAACTTCATACGGTCCTTCCCACTGTCTCTGCAGCTTCGGTGAAAATCCTCTTCTTCTTTGCGGTAATACAACCACACCAGATCTCCTGCGGTAAACCCTCCTTCAATGGCCTTGATGTCATAGCGCATTTTCATCCGATCACTTGCTTGCTGCATTTGATTGCGCACCTTGTCATGAATGTAATCTAGCTTGCTTCTTTATTTGCTGACATTGTCCTCCCCGGCTACATCCTCTCCAGGCTTACATCCAAACTCTAGGTCACAAGGTAGTCTAATTTCTCGGCCGAACATTATATTGGCTGGAGTTTCCTTGGTAGATTCTTGAACCGAAGATCTATATGACATGACGAATAGATGCAAATATTCATCCCAGTCCCGCTGGTGGTCGCAGACTACTTTGGCCAGATGTTTTCCCATGGTCCTATTCATTCGTTCGACCATGCCATCTGATTAGGGATGCAGAGGTGTGCTTCTTGTCTTATTAGTCCCAAATTTTCTACAAACTTCTTGGAATAACGTCGACTCGAAATTTCGTACTTGATCACAATGCAGCTCAAGAGGTATTCCAAATCTGCAAAAGAATTCTTTCACCAATTTATCAGCAAGTAATTGCCTCTTGATTAGGAATACCGTACGCTCCCACCCAGTTGGTAGAATAGTCCATCGCTACCAAAATGTACTTGTTTCCGTGATCTGTTTCGGGAAAGGGGCCCGCTATGTCGATAGCTACTCGTTCCATAGGACATCCGACGTTATATTGCTTCATTGGAGCTTTTCTTTATCCATAAGTGCCGTTAGCTGCAGCACAGGCATTACATGTTCTACACCAGTCTCTAACGTCTTTCTTACAGTTTATCCAATAAAATCGCTACCTGCTTTCTCTAGCGTCTTAGTAATTCCAAAATGTCCACCTGAAGTTCCATTATGTAGTCTAGTCAAAACGTCTGTCACTCGAATCCTCAGTACAATCAACTAGAGCCTCTGCTCAGATCCATCGCCATTCTTCCAACAAAGCTTCAGAAGACCTACATCGATCTTCAACGTTTCCCATTGTGCCCAATACGACTTAACATTTTGAATCAGCCTGGATACTTCTTCCCAAGTAGGTCGTCTACCACTCTTTTTCCAACCCAGGATTACTTTCAAGTCTGGATCTTCTTCTAGTGCTCGTTGAATTTTTTTGAGGTAGCCAGTCATCTTCAATTACTGTGGTCCGTCTCAAATCGACTTTGCCATCCATAAGTTAGCAATGACTGCAATTCTCGGGGCAGGGTCGTCTTGATAACGCATCGGCATTTCGATGGGTAGCTCCCGTTCTATGTTCGGTATCAAAGTCATATATTCAATGCTGTGGCGTTTTCTTTATCGCTCCGACTGTTTGCCAGCGCAGCAGCTTCAAACTGCTTCTGATATGTCGACCAGTGCACTTTTCCATCGAATGTTGGAGGCTTGATCTTCATTTTTGCACTTTCGCTGCTATTTTCCGTTTTCATAATGCTATAGGGTGATGAAGCCGGATAATCTTTTACGATTGACATTCTTTTCAGGGACTCTATTATTTTAGAATTCTGTTCAATTGATCTCGATATTTCTTCAAATTTCCAGCTGAATTTTCCATTAAATTTTTCATAAACTTCATCAAATTTCTCATTTTTTTACATAAACTTCGTCAAATTTTTCGTCAACTCTATCGAATTTTTCACCAATCCATTGCTATTCCGAGAATTTGCTTCCATTTTCTCATTGATTTTTTGACAATTTTCTTCCATTTTCTCATTGATTTTCTGAGAATTTTCTTCCATTTTCTCATTGATTTTCTGAGAATTTTCTTTCATTTTCTCATTGATTGTCTGACAATTTCCTTCCATTATCCGTGATTTTTTTTTCTGTCTTATTTTCCAGTTTATCCATTTTCTCGTTAATTTTCTGAGAATTTTCCTCCATTTTCTCATCGAATTTACTCAAAAATTCCATTATCGCCTGCGTCTCCATTGCGTTCTGAAGTCTTGTAATCACTGGCATAAATTTGAATCAATAGAATTTATTTATTCAATTCGAACGATGTCAAACCGCACACCTGACACCAATGTAACGTTTTCTTGATTTATCAAAGCTTTCAGGGTAATTAAACTATTTATTTACACACAACTGTTCTAATAACTGAACAACTAATTCTATCAAAGTCTGTGCACAATTTATTTCCACACGAATTCATTTCCACTGACCACTTTCCGCTTTGAATTACTCCGCTGAATTGGTCCCTGTGCTGCTCCGCGCCCGGCCTTATATATATCGTGGAACTTCTAGCGATTGCTATAATTCACCAGAGTGCTCCAGTTTCAGGCGAATGACTCATAGACGTCTGGAGCTTTCGGGTACTTTTTCGCACAGACAGGGCCGTACTCGTCACAATATGAAACAAAGGTGATATAGAAGTGTTTGATGACAAACAAGTTGTACACGGCGATGTGATTCACGATAAAGCAGATAAAGAGTCTTGGAATGGCATAATGAACTTGGACAAATTAATTTTCATGATTTGAGAAAACTTCCTGAGCTTTGTGATGGAGTTAATGATTCGATCGAAAAACGCAATGTGTTTCGTGATTCATACATCAGAGGAAAATAAACAAGAACTAATTACTGTAAAATATAATGTTCAAGGTATAAACAGCTAGAGGTTTTTTCCGGATTGAATGAGCAGTTTCCGGGAAAAAAAATTTTTAGAAAAAATCTTTTCAAAATTTACTGACAGTTTGATCTCAACGAAATTTCGTGAAAAGTTGTGCGTTGAAAAGATGCAACTAACTGTCACGTTACAATTCAATCGCATGAGTAGTAATATAGTAGAACAAAATAGAAGAAATTTAGAGAAATTAATCTCAAAATTTCAAATCACCATTACTCCGAAACCATTCGACCGATTCGTCCCATTAACGAACTTAACTGGTGCATTCCAATGCGCGACCTAATCTTAGAGTTTCAGGTCGCTAGCTTGCTCCTTTCGTCAGCCGGCATGCCGGATAGAATCGATTTTGACACTGGATTCGTCATCAGTAAGTCCAACCTAGTCGTTTGAGACCATTTTCGGCTCAAAATTACAGAGATTTGGACAAAACGACAGCAGAACATGCGCGCAAAAAGTATTGTTTCGAGAAAACGCAGTGACGTACAGAATAATTTTCGACTGTTGAAATCTATGAACTAGAATCTACAAAAAATTGGATATCGATGCTCAGAGGGTATGTGCTGAAAATAATTGAACATTTCAAGAAAACAACGGTGTTTCTCAAAGCTCTACCACCTTATTTCTTATGGGTTTAGAGGTTCAGCACATTGCTTTTATTTTATTGGTTGGTTTTAAACTGAATAATTCTGTACCGACTCGTGTATTCTCAATGAATGTGAAGGGAAAAGAAAATTGTTGTTGAGTTATATATAGTATGGTTTATTTGATTGATTTGATTATAGGCATATATGTAGGATATAAGACAGGAAATCCCAAAATTTGTGAGGTAATCAAGTAGAATATGAAATTATTGCTACTGAAATGTGACAAATAGTTTAATGGGTGTTCATCGTTCCTAATTTCTAACAATTTTATACTGTTCAACGTGGGTAATTTTGAATGATTATTTCTTTCTTGCTATTACTGGTTAGGCGGTGTTTGTAAAATTTAACTTTTAAATGAATAAATGAATTATATGTAGTATCTTGAGATTTAATGGAGCAATGTTTGGGTAATGTCCTATTTGATAATTTCCTGAAGCTGAATTGGGACACTTATCTATCAGAAACAACTAGTATAATAATAATGATTCCTATGAAATTGAATGTAAATTATACCTCCGCCAAAGAAGAGCTAGGCCATTTCGACTGGAAAAGGAAATATGCTATGAATCAATGAAATGAAACTCATTCATCAAAATTACACAGTTCAATTACACAGCAGTAAGTAGTAGTAAAAACATAAGATCAGTCTGAATTTATGACTGGTTTTTGACGAAATGGTATACAGATCGACATTTACATTTCGGTATTTTTTTCAAGAAACTACCCCCAAACAAATAAATCGAACCGCGCAATCCGAAAAGCCTTTACACTACCTGGTAAATTTATGGTCGAAATAATTATAAATTAATAAAAAATTTTTTTCAATTTTCAGGAAACAGACGATCCATATCTGCAGACGCCACCTCCTTCGAGTAAGTAATGCAAATTGATCAAACAAAATGATAATTACACAACCGAAAGAGAAAATATGTTCTGTTGAAAAAATTATGAAAATTCCACTTTATGATTTTCTATATTAGAAGGTCTAGTACAACGACCTGAGTATTTATTTCAGAATATCCATGGGAATAGAATTTTGAATTTTTTTCAGAATTTCAATGAAATTCATAGGAAGATGAATTCATGTGGAAACAAAATACTGAACTTTAACTCCAATAATTATGATGGGTTGTTTTCCGATTTTTTGATAGTACAAACCCACTTTTTGGCGGCCTCGGATTCTACTTGAGAAGATAGCTGGATATTGTTCATTCATTCTCTAATTCGATATGGCACGAAAAAATCCATAAACATCTTGACGTTCTTTCGGGACTGTTCCAGCGTATTTAAAATTTTGTTGCTGGAATGGTCATCTACAGTGTACAATATTCAACCTGGTGATACAAAAGGTCCATTCAGAAAATCGGGAATTTTCTCATTAAGAATTCCCCCATTTTCGAGTTAATCGCTACCTTATCTGTTTTCGATATCGTGTCTCTAAACTGGAACTACTCTGGAAATTTTTCTTTTGAATATGCTGATCAGGGCTGATTCTCGAATTGTCTTTTCTGATTTCTTCAACTTCTTACAATTGAAAAAATTATTTAACATTTGAACATTCGCTACGAAAATATGCTGACTTTGTCCAGACTCCAATATTGTATGAAACTTTCTTTGATTATTTATGGAGGGGATGGTATTTTTCACGATTTCGACGAAAACATCATTCTGTTTCGAATTTATCGAGATGAAATAGTGCAATTATGATTACTTATAATGAATCCATTGCTTTGGAATTTTCGGGAAAATAAATACACAATTTCAAGACGCCTTGCAAGTGATATCTTCAAACCATTGATTCAGTTAATTCCACCAATAAGTTTAGGGTGAAATAATTGAATTCTTTTCTTTCTTTCCTGATGCTGGGACGACACTTTCTCATTTTCTTTAGCTAGTTTGCAGGAGGGAAATCTAAAAGAGTTGGTGTGCTTATCACTTTTGACCCAATGGCTACAGCTCAGAACTGTACAAAATTTCAAATCTGAATAATAAAACGATATCAGAAATATTTTTTTCTCTTTGACCTGTCCTATACATGTATACAGGGTGTTTCACCATAAACTGTTTAAACATATGTAGCCGTATATATGACATTGGAAAAGTCATTTTTGCCTTATGACATATCCCCAGTTTTCCAAGCATAGGCGAGATACGGGGTGTTCAATGTCAACTTTGAGGAATATTCTGATAACTGTGGTGATTTTTTCGTGACCTTCGAAATAACGGTTTTTGGCCACATCTTAGTATTTTTTGGTGGACAATTCAATTGATGAGTAGAATTCTGGAAAAATATTTCAAAATGGCGGAAAACCTACAATTTTTTTTTACATCGAATGCTTTTTGAATCGATGGAAACACACAATCTGTGTAGTTTCATATTTTTATGTTTGGTATCTCGACAATTTGCTTTTTTCAACTGTTCAATCCTTTTTTTGTACGTCCTATGAAAAAAAGTCAAATGACAAAGTTGTAGGTAATGGAAGGGTCTACATATTTTGTATGTAACTCCTTTTCTCATAACCTCGAAATTCATGTAAAAATTCAAAAAAACACGTTTTGGGTTCTTTATCTTTATCTTCCAAAAAAAATTTCATTTTTGACGAAATTAGACGAGAACTCACTTTTTTATGTTACAAATACACTGTAATTTATTCGATTTCGAATATTTATTTTTTCACCTTTTGACTCAATATCGGAAAAGTACCCTTATTTTCAATCGAAAATTCTCGTGTCGAAATATCAGTTTTTTTCAAAGACTCGGTATGCCTTTTGTTCGTTGGAATCTTTCCTTTCTGATAGTTAAAAAAAATAAACTACTATATGTAAATGTTTTCAGAAAATGCAAAAAATTGAAAAAACTGAAATTCGAATTGTTTTTCAACATAATGTGCAATTTCGAGCTATTTATTAAAATTTTTACTTTAATTAGGTACTCTGAAACCGTAAGATGACAAGTTACATTGATAACCAAAAAAATTGGATATCGAAATATACAACTTCAATTAACATTCGAATAAGTTAACAAAGTATTCGATAACTACAATATTTGGAAAAAATTGTAGAATCTTCTTTAAATTATATGCTTAGATGCCTATTTATTGCTCTTTCAAGGGGGTCAGGGCTTTACTACATACCTATTATTTATGTATCACTGTTGCCCATTGGCGCATATTTCTGAACCCTTTAGCATAATTGGCGCATATTGCATTCGAGTGCATATTTTCGCATAATCTGCTGTGAACTCATAGGACTCAGAAGGTGGAATGAAAAAAATTCTTTTTATGTTGATGCTAATGTCTTTTTAACGCCAAAAAGATAAATGAAATTTCCTATACACATCAACTAAAAAAACAGTATCGTAAATTCATTATTAGAGGACAAAAACTTGTCAAATTTGGCCAATATTTTTCATGAAAAAGATGCAAGAAAAAAAGATATCGAAAAAAATGGATTACAATTAATCAAATCTGTTTATAAATCTAAGAGTTATAAGATAACACTGAATCAATTAAGATTTCAAAAATATCAATTAGTAAAAATCAAACCATCTTTCATATTGGCAAACCTACCACCCACAGAAGGAGCAGCAGAACAACATTGTTACAGGGCAAAGTATCAGCTTCAAACTTGGTTGGGTAACGAACTGACAGCAACGCATTGGGGCTGGAAGCAATATCAAATCGCCCAAATTTACAGAAAAGGAATTAATTCCAGAAATTTTGATCAAAACTATTTGCTGCAGCTGTGAAAGTGGATGCAACAGTTTAGAATGTGGCTGCCGGAAACATGGATTAAAATGCACAAATTTGTGCTCAAATTGTCATGGTTCCGAAAAATGCTCCAATATGGAAGAAAAAATATACGAGGAAGTTAACGGTTCAGATGAAATTGTGGATGATAAACCAATGCTGACTGAAAATGATATTGGAGACGAAGAAGATGATGGCCTTAAAAATTTTGAAGATCTACCAGAATCGGGAAGGTAAGTCGAATCTAACGAAGACGAAATGACATCGAAGAGACGAAAACTAATGGACAATGATGAGAATCGAAGATGAGATATTTATAAATAGACAAGATTGATGTACTCAAATGAATTATAATGAATATCTTAATCAGAATAAATTATCTAATTTCAGTAGTACGATTTACATATATATTTATATACTATGAGATTTTCTTATACCTAAATATAATTAGAATTTAATTAAACAATCTTTCAACTGAAAAAAATTGCAGCAGTCACATTTTTTGAACGAAATTGTATATAATGTTGAAAAAAATTTCGAATTCGAGTTTTTTTTCGATGTTTTGCATTTTCTGAAAACATTTACATTAAGTAATTATTTTTTTCACACCATCGGAAAGAAGAGATTCCAACGAACACAAGGCACCTCAACTTTTCGAAAGAAGCTGATATTTTGACACGAGAATTTTCGATTGAAAATAAGGGTACTTTTTCGATATTAAGTCAAAAGGTGAAAAAATAAATATTTGAAATCAAATAAATTACAGTGTATTTGGAACATAAAAAAGTAAGTTTTCATCAAATTTCGTCAAAAATGAAAATTTTTTGTGTAAGATAAAAATAAAACACCAAAAACTTGGTTTTTTGAATTTTTCGCATAAATTTCGAGGTGATGTGAAAAAAAGGTACATACACAAGTTGTAGACCTTTTTATTACCTACAACTATTTCATTTCAATGGGTTTCATCCTACTATTATTTTTTTTTGTTTCAAAAATTATCGACCCTGGTCTATTTGGAAGTATTCGAATTATCTCCTGAAAAATTTTACTTTTTCACAACTATCAATATCCCTGAAGAATCGGAAAAGAATCAGGACTCAATGCATGAATTTCTGCAACTTAGCAACATTCAAGGTTCATAAAACCTCATAAATATCTCGAGTCCAGACACCCGCCTACGGTCTGCATGCTGCAACGATGCCCATTGCAGCAAGAAATTTTCGAAGTGGAAATATTATAAATCTCGACGTTAGTAGAGGAAATCCGGTTGTCGATTTCCAGACTTTGGTAATTATTTTTTGAATTTTTTTTTGGGATGTACCCACTGAATTATTTTGTGGGAATGCGCTATGTCATTTATTTTTCTATTTCTCACTCGGTTTCATTTTTATTGACCCACATATTCTTGAAAATGATAGAGGGGCAGCATTGGGCATTCTTACTATTTTTTCCAACAAGACTGACTTTCTTCAAATGAAACATAAATAATACAAAGATACTGAATTGTTTCTCACAAAAAGTAAGGGAAGATGATTCATAACAGAAATACCAACAATCAGCTTTTATTGAAATACTTGAGTTGAATGTTTCAGTAGGGTGGTCGGATAGTATAAACAAACGTTAAATAATCTTTTATCAACAACGTTATTTAAGAAAGAAAAAACGTTATATTAAGGTTGAATTCAAAATGTATTTAAAACGTTGATAACCCGTTATGAGGAATAGAAACGTTGAAACCGAAAAGTAACGATATATTTCAGTGGAATTTTCGTTACAATGTGGATGCTTTCAACGTTTAAGGGCCTGTATTATAAAACTTAATTTTAACTTTAACTGACAGTTTTGACAGATATGTCCTAACATAACTGTCAAAATTTCAGTTAAAGTTGAAGTTAACTTTCCGTTAAGTTTTATAATACCGGCCCTAAATAACCTAGAGTTATCGTTACAAAGTAACGTTACTGAACAACGAGAATGCAACGTATTTCCTAACGAAATTTTCCAGGTTTTGCAACGTTGTTAGGTCTTGGCGTTACTAGAAAAATTCAACGTTGTTTTCACGTATCTGTGTTTATTGGGAAGAGACTGTTGCAACTATTGCATACAGACATATGTGTGTTGTCACCTTCAACATATGATGACGAAAAATATATAATGACATGTCCCGATGATTATACACATTTCCTGCACGTTTATCAACCACTTAACAAAAAATGAAGCTGAAGAATATCTCGAAGAATTTATTTGTGAATCTGAGGCTTGCTTCAACCTGAAGAAATCAAAGTTAAGTCATGATAATCGAGAAGACTACTCGAGTAATAAATTCAGATAATGGAACAGGAAAGAAAGGAATTCAACTTGACCACACAAGTCCACACTCATCCGAGCGAAATGGAAGAGCAGAAAGTCTCAACTTGACCTTTTTCAACAGAATGAGAACAATGCTGTAACAAACAAAATTGGAAACGAAACTAAGGGAAAGGCAGACAGCAGACTGTCTGCGGAATATTCGTTGAACAGAACCCTAACAAAATAAGACACTACACCAGCAGAGAAATCGTTTAGGAAAAGGCCGAATCTCTCGAACCTAAGAGAATTTCGTCAGGTGGTGTAAGCGAATACCGTAGGATATTTAAGGAAAAGTGGATAAACGAAGTGAAAGTGTAATAGTTGTAGGATATAGTCTAAATGGGTATAGAGTATGAAACCCAGTACTCAGGAAAATTCAGATTGAAAAATGAATTATTGAAGACTGGAAAGATGTCGGACTTTATTGCAAAATCTGAGTTCAGTAGTGACCAGAAACTGAACATTTTGTGACCCCGACGAGATTATGAGCCGTGAAGAAACACAAAGACCTCAGAGAAGTAGAGCTGGAATGAATAGATGCTTATCTCAAGACTTCGTTTGGCCTGACAAGTTTTGAAAAAAAGATAACTTGGGGCATGACAAAAAATTGATTTTGAGAAATGGACCTTTGGTTGGATGTTCCGGAACTCAAAAAAAAAAAAACAGTGAGGTCAATGAAGGCGCAGAATCAGTCCATGAGGATTGAGAAGAGAACGTTCGACAATCAATCATGTAAACAAAAAGTGAATCGGTAACGAAAAAGTTCCAAAACGACAAGAACGGCAAGAATTAATCAAGCAAAAAAAAACGTGCTCTGAAGCCGGAATTGAAAAAACAGGAATCAAGAGATTAAGAAACAGGAATTAGAGATGAAGAAACAGGAATTAGTGATGAAGAAACTGGAAATTTAGGATGCCCTGAAACTATAAGAATCGGAAGATGAATATGGACAAGAGGAAGTTGATTTCGGAACTGAAGTAGAAGAATCGGTCGAGGAAGAGAATGTAAGTAATCATAAGCAATAGTATGACAACAATATGATACGTCAAAGGGCACGATAAGGGTCTGGAGGATTTGATGAACCTGAAGGTGAACAAACAAAACACATTAAAGAAAAAACAACTGACTCAAGTATTAAAATGGGGTACTTCACTCAGTCACTGGGTCAGTTCGACACAACGTGAGGCCTGAGGGACGTAAGTTTTTGGACAAAGACCTTATTATTCAATTTGTTGGATATCCTCTAATTTAACCAATTTTAATTCGTCAATTTCGAAATTTGATTGAGGACTTTATAGCAGACGAAATTGTATTCAAACTGCACAAATGTTTGAAAGGCCCGGCTAGAGCAGAGGTATCAGGTATAATTTTGACTTCTAAACAAAATCATCCAAACATTGGAAACTCGTTTTGGTAGACCTGATATCATTATAGAAATGTTGCTGTCGAAAATAAGAGTAATGCAACCAATTAAGGACACACATTCAGAAAAAATGATCAATACTTCTATTGAAGTGGCAAATACAGTAATAATGATGCAATCTTAACGTTACAGAAAGATTGACTCTGGTGTGAAAATAGAAGAATTTGTGGCAAAAATTGGTGTGAACTTTCAAATCATCCACTTCTTCATAATGAACCTGAGAGAACCAGTGAAAATCCGATTGCAACAGAACCTATTTGTACAATTAGAAATAAGGCAATAGTAATACTCCGTTTCACTCCAGTTATAATTTATGGTCCCAAAGTTCAATGTGAAATATAAGCTGTGTGATGAGTGATCTACAGTAACCTTGTTACATTCTAAAATTGCCGAAAAGATAGGGTCGGTCGGATAACTGGAACCTCTGTGGTTACAGTGAAGAAATGATGAAATAGTAGGAGAAGAGAATTCCTTCAAAACAGATGTTGAAATAGTTAATATATACAATGAAGATGTTAATGTTTCTCTTCGTGGAATACGAACAATAAGAAACTTATCTCTTTCTATTCAGTCACTACATAAACAGGACTGAATATCTCGAAAGATTACCAACACATAATTACAGCAATCAAGTATGCTCATTGAACCGGATAATATAAATTTGATAATATTGTAACGTTTTCTTGGTTTTTATTTAAACTATTTATTTACACTATTTACACACTACTATTCCAATAACTAAACAAGTATTTCTATCTAAGTCTGTTCACAATTTATTTCCACACTAATTTATTTCAACTGAACACTTTCCGCTTCGAATAACTCTGCTGAATTGGTCCCTGTGCTGCTCCGCGCCTCCCCTTTTATCGCGTGTGGAATTTCCAGCAATTGCCGGAATACTCTCGAAATCGGGTGACTCATACACGTGTGGAGTGTTCCGCAACATTCTAGAATAGACAGGGCCGTACTCGTCACACTGTCCCATCCTTAAGCCTGTTCTGTCCCAGAACAGATTCCATGAATTCCTCGGAGGACCGTGATGAAATCTGCAATCGTCACCATTTCTACAGTAGCCCTTCTGATAGAAGTAACAGTCCACGGTTTTGCTGGGCTTTTCGGTTTGCTTTGGGTTGAAATTGCATACCAAGATCTGCATACCTGCCTTTTAGAAGACTACTTCAAGCATGCTTCGCACAACTCGCCAATTCAGTTGATCCAGTCCACAACCTAGTTTGGGAACAGCTAATTTCCTAATCCCAAAGCATTGAAGGTCTTCTTTCAAGCCGTGCAGTGCTGTCCATAAATTCTGGTAGGTGGGCTTCTGATATGAGTACTGTTTGATAACTACGTAATAAATTAACCGACCCTCTGACTTCAGTCTCAGGCGTTTTCCTATTCTGGGCTGCTGTCTCATCAGTTCCTCTTGACGTCCAAATTTATTTCTGAATACTCTTGCTATTCTCCCACTCATCCTTAGATCCGCTGCTACACAATGAGCAAGAGAGTATTCCTCGGGAACTGTAAACAGGTCTTGATGAACTTCCTGTGTTACGCCAAACCGTGAAACTCGTGTTCCCCCATAGCAATTCATGAATTCCTGAAAATCGTCACTTTCCTTCGCCGGAACCTCGATGAAACGTACTTCTTCTTCGTCATCCTGTGTTGACGCGTACGGAGCCAATCGATTGAAATGGACGACCTTCGGTTTTCCTTTAGGAAGCTTCCGTATCCGGTAAACTACATCATTTATCCTTTTCATGACTTCATACGGTCCTTCCCACTTTCTCTGCAGCTTCGGAGAAAATCCTCTTTTTCTTTGAGGGTTATACAACCACACCAGATCTCCTGCGGTGAACCCTCCTTCAATGGCCTTGATGTCATAGCGCAATTTCATCCGATCACTTGCTTGCTGCATTTGATTGCGCACCTTGTCATGGATGTAATCTAGCTTACTCCCCAATTTACTCACGTAGTCCTCCCTGGCTACATCTTCTCCAGGCTTACAACCAAACTCTTGGTCACAAGGTAGTCTAATTTCTAGGCCGAACATTATATTGGCTGGAGTTTCCTTGGTGGATACTTCAACCGAAGATGTATATGCCATGGTGAATAGATGCAAATACTCATCCCAGTCCCGCTGGTGGTCGGAGACTACTTTGGCAAGATGTTTTCCCATGGTCCTATTCATTCGTTCTACCATGCCGTCTGATTGGGGATGTAGAGCTGTTGTCCTTGTCTTATCAATCCCCAATTTCCTACAAACTTCTTGGAATAATGTCGACTCGAAATTTCGGCCGTGATCACAATGCAGCTCTAGAGGTATTCCAAATCTGCAGAAGAATTCTTTGACCAATTTATCAGCAACCGTACCTGCCTCTTGATTAGGAATACCGTACGCTTCCACCCATTTGGTAAAATAGTCCATGGCTACCAATGTGTACTTGTTTCCGTGTCGAGCACAAACTTCCCTTCAGCTCTTGCGTAGCTCAAAACTGGAGCTGTCACCAGGGCCTTCTTCAGCTGTGCGAAAGCTTCAGCGCAATCATAAGACCATATGTACTCCTGTCCATCCTCTGTTAATTTTGTAAGTGGTTTGGCAACGTTGGCGAATCCAGATACGAATCTTCTATAATAGGTGCATAAGCCTAAGAAACTTCGCAATTCACTCTTGTCCCTCGGTATAGGCCATTCCTGCACTACTTTGATCTTATCCGGGTCGACTTTCACGCCCTCTCGAGAAACTACATGTCCCAAATAATTAACCTCTGTTCGGAATAAATTGCATTTCTTTGGACTCAACTTTAGGTTAGCTTCACGAAGTCGCTGGAAAACCTCAGATAGGTGGTGTAGGTGGTCTTGGAATGATTTTTCCACCACTATCACATCATCTAAGTACACCAGGCATGTCTTCCAGGAGAGTCATCTCAATATAGTCTCCACTAAACGCTCAAATGTGGCAGGAGCGTTGCATAAACCAAAGGGCATCACTTCAAATTGCCACAGACCCGTTCTAATACTAAAGGCAGTTTTCTCTTTGTCTCTTGGATCCAAGCCAACCTGCCAATACCCACTCTTCAAATCCAAGGTGGAAAACCAACGTGATCCCGAGAGTGTATCCAGTGTATCATCTATTCTCGGTAAGGGATAGCTGTCCTTCTTCGTAACTTGATTGAGCTGCCTATAGTCTACACAGAACCTAGTGAACCCGTCCTTTTTCTTCACTAACACTACAGGTGACGTCCAGGGGCTATTGGATGGTTCGATGACACCTTCTCTCGCCATGTCTTCAATAATCCGTTCAGCCTCTTCTCTTTTTGCCAGAGGAAGACGTCTAGGGTGCTGTCGGATGGGTTGTGCATCACCAGTATTGATTTTATGCAGCACAATATCGGTTTTCCCTTTCCCTGTTCTTTCGTCAGTGGCGAAAACGTCGGAGAATTTCTGAATCAGTTTTCTCACTTCGGCTAGTTCATAACGGTCCAGATCTTGACATTTCGAGGTGAGAAGGGTCACCAGCTCTTCAGTATTCTTCTGGCTCTGTGAGACTCCTGCAGTACTTATCCCCCCATAATTATGGTACACTGGTACCCCTTGTCCAATTAAGGTGTTCTTCTTCAGGGTGACCGGAAACCTGTTGACATTGAGTAATCCGATGGGAATACTATCTCTTAACCTTACCAGTGTCTTCCCAAGTAACAGCCCTTTAGCCAGTATTGCATCGTCAGAAGGCTCGATTACTTTAACGCAGGCATCTCTCGTAACATCATCATAACTACCAATCACTATGCTTTCAGTTCGACCTGGCAACGTGATGTCCTCGGTCAATCGAATCCGATATATCTTGTCATCCACATCATTGAACGGGATCTCTTCATTTCCAAGTCGAAGAACATCATTCTTCATATCCAGTTGGCATCCAAGTTTCTTGACGAGGTCCAATCCCAGGATTACTTCTTCTGTGATTTCAGCCACTAGAACTTCGTGCCTTGTTGTTGTATTTCCCAATTCAATAGTGGAGAGGACCGATCCATAAGTTGGTATTTCCTGTCCAGACACAGTTCGAAGTTTGATCATAACTGGACGAATCTTAAATCCTTTAGCTATTTCTGGACGCACAATGGTTCTTGTCGATCCAGTGTCTACCAAGATTTTCACATATCGATCATTTATTTTTCCGGGTACAACCATGCTCGATGAATCCGTAGATATGATTCCTCGAATTACCACTTCAGGGGCATCCTTATCTTGGGTCGATTTATGCCCCTTATCACCGACCCTTTTCAGTTTTCCTGCTGTGGCTCTTTATCGATTTTGGGACAATTTCGCTTAATATGCCCACTTTTATTGCAGTACCAGCACACAGCGTCCTTTTTCTTAGTACGTAATAATCTGCTGACTTCTCTGATGATTTCTTCAACAGATCGGTCTATTTCTTGGACTGTGCGACGCCTGCTTCGCTGCCTCGAATTCTAAAGCCTGAGCTAAGGCATCATCCATGGTTTTAGGGCGTGCAAGTCACAGGGCTTGTTGTATTCCACTGTCCTTGACTCCATCTACAAAGGTTTGGATTGATAGCTGTTCAAGGAAGCTGTCTGGAGCTGTAGGGTAAGCCAGCCTGACTAATCTAGCCACATCTGCTTTAAACTCATGAAGATTTCCTCCTGTTCTCTGCACCCGGTTCTTGATTTGAGCACGATAAACTTGTTGTAAATGAGCATCACCATATCCCATCTGAAGTTTCGATGTTAGAACTTCATAACAGGCTTGCTGGCTCTCCGGAATCGTTTGAAGAATGTTGAGTGCCTCTCCTCGTAGAGCTATTATTAATGCTGTGGCTTTTTCGTTATCGCTCCAACTGTTTGCTAGCGCAGCAGCTCCAAATTGTTTTTGATATGTCGACCATGGGACTTTTCCATCAAATGTTGGACGCTTGATCTTCATCTTTTCACTTTCGCCGTTATTTTCCGTTTTCACGATGCTGTGAGTTGCTGGAACCAGATAATCTTTTCCAATTGACATTCTTTTCAGAGTTTCTATCATTTTAGAATGCTGTTCGATTATTCCTGTTATTTCTTCAAATTTTCCGTTAACTTCTTCATAAACTTCTTCGAATTTTTCGTCAACTTCATCAAACTTCTCATTCACTTCGTCGAATTTTTCGTCAACTTTATCAAATTTTCCATTTATAGAGTCCATTTTCTCATCCAATTTAGTTGCAAATAGACTCACCATCTTTCATCTTCCGTGAATTTTCTTCTATTTTCCCATTGATTTTCTGAGAATTTTCTTAAATTTTTCGTGAATTTTCTTCCATTTTCTCATTGATCTTCTGGGAATTTTCTTCCGCCTTGTTTTCCAGTTTATCTATTTTATCATTGAGTTTACTCAAAAATTCCATTATCGCCTGAGTCTCCATTGCGCTCTGCAGTCTTGTAGTCACTGGCATAAATTTCAATAAAAAGAGTTCATGTACTTAATTCGAGCGATGTCGAATCCCACTTCTGAAACCAATGTAACGTTTTCTTGGTTTTCAAAACGTTTAGAATATTTAAACTATTTATTTACACTATTTACACACTACTATTCCAATAACTAAACAAGTATTTCTATCTAAGTCTGTTCACAATTTATTTCCACACTAATTTATTTCAACTGAACACTTTCCGCTACGAATCACTCTGCTGAATTTGTCCCTGTGCTGCTCCGCGCCTCCCCTTTTATCACGTGTGGAATTTCCAGCACTCGAAAGCGGGTGACTCATACATGTGTGGAGTGTTCCGCAACATTCTAGAATAGACAGGGCCGTACTCGTCACAATATCTAGAAAAATTCGCTCCGGACCAGAGAATATGCAGTTTGCTTCAAAATGTAAATTCAGATGGACAGTTCATGAGCCAATAGAAAAATTTACGAATGAAAATAACTTTCATAGTCAACATATAGCTGAAATAACAACTATAGAAAAAAGTTTTCAGAACCTGATGTTGAATTTCTTTTCAACTGAAGGTTTTGGAACAACTGTTCAATCAGATCCATCAGAATCTGAAAATATTGAAGATTCAAAGGCGTTAGAAATTATGAATACTATTTAAAAAATTGATAACAGGTATGAAATTGGTCTGCTCTGGCGAAGCGAAGATATTCAGATGCCAGAAATTAAAGGACAAGCTATACAAAGATTGAAATGTATCGAGAAAAAGTGCATAAATGACGCAAAATTAAAAGAAAAATACTTGAAAAAATTTTAAGACCATTTGCAAAAGGAACCCATAAGGAAGTTGACAAAGCAAGAAATCAACAGAGGAGGTCAAAGAGAATGGTGCCTTCCTCGTTTCCCGGTGGTGAATCCACACAACACAAAGGTGAGGGTTGTTTTTGATGCAGCAGCAAGAATAAATGGTGTTAGTTCGAATGACATGTTATTGACTGGACCTGATCAACTCAATTCTCAAAAATCAATCGTGTTGAAATTTCGTCAAAAAAAATTGGTTTCTGTGGAGATGTAAGAGGAATGTTTCACAGAGTATTGATACGTGAAGAAGTTAGAAATTCGCAACGCATTTCATGGAGAAACTTAAAGAATAGAAAGTCAGTTTGCTACCACGTGAATATTATGACATTTGGAACGAAATGTTTTCCAGCCTGATCAAAATTTGTGCAAAATTATAATGCAAAACATTTTTCAGAAGGTACAATCGGGAAAGCCATTCTTGGAAAATTTTATGTGGATGATTATCTCGACTCAGCTGATAGTTTAGATGAGGAAAAACACCATTCAGACTGCTGGATTTAAAGTTTGTCAACAGGATATCAAACTCCGATCCTCTGATGAGAACAATGAATAATACGAATGTTTCAGATGATTCTCAAAAAAGGATAGAACATCGAGTTATAGGACTTTGGTGGAATTCTAAAAATGATGCATTCACATTCAAAATTGACTTGAACGAATATGAAAATGTAATGCTGACCAAAAGATAGGATTTGAAATCAATTATAAAGTTATTCGACCCCTCGGGATTTATTTCTTGCTGCATTGTGAAAGGAAAGATTTTAATGCAACAAATTTGGAAAGCTAAAATTGAATGGGATCAATAATTACCAAAAAATTTGGAAATTATATGGAAAAGAATGCTAGAGAATCTAAAAGGGATAACAGACTTCAAGATTCCAAGATGTAACAGTGTGTACATGCCAAATTCTGGAAATATAGAGCTACATACATTCACAGATAGCAGTCGAGAAGCCTTCGCAGCCAAATCCTATCTCAGAATAGAATCAGAAGGCGGGATAGAAACAATTATCCCAATTTCCAGAATCAGAGTTTCCCCAATTAAAGAATTATATCTATACCGAGGCTAGAATTACAGGGTGCTGTCCTAGAAACCCGAATAGCTCCGTTTGCTATAAAATCATTAGAAATACCGATCAATAGAGTTCATTTCTGAACAGATTCAAAATGTATACTTTGATGGATAAGAGATGAATCGAACAAGTATAAAAAAAATTCTAACCGTGTTACAGAAACAAGAACTTCGAGCAATTTGGATCAGTGAAGATGGGCGGGATAGAAACAATTATCGCAATTTCCAGAATCAGAGTTTTCCCAATTAAAGAATTATATCTATACCGAGGCTAGAATTACAGGGTGCTGTCCTAGAAACCAGAATAGCTCCGTTTGCTATAAAATCATTAGAAATACCGATCAATAGAGTTCATTTCTGAACAGATTCAAAATGTATACTTTGATGGATAAGAGATGAATCGAACAAGTATAAAAAAAATCTAACCGGGTTACAGAAACTAGAACTTCGAGCGATTTGGATCAGTGAAGATGGGTTCCCACAAGTAAAAATCCGGCAGATTCAGCTACAAGACAGGCACCTACGAAGGTAGATATGGAGTTCTGGTTATATGTATCACGATTCTCAAGAGAATCAGTATTGGCCGCAAGAAGATCCTAAATTAATTGCAGATCATGAAAGTATGGTGGAGGAAAAATCTGAAATTTGCCTTGTGATACAAGAATTCAAGTATTATGGATTATTTCCAGAAATTAAATGCTTCTCGAAATAAACAAGGTTATTTTCCTCAACTGCAAGGTTTTTCAGGATTACAAATATTTTCACGAATATTTTAAGTGAATTCCGATCGGGATATTCAGTGCCAATACCCCAAGAGGAGAAAAAAGTGACCGATCAAGATATACGAAATGCAGAGAAAATATTTGCGCCGAAAGTCACATTGGAATTGTTTCTATAAAACACTATCAGATGTTAAACGTGGAAAAACATTAGATCAACACAATGCTTTATACCTCTTGTGTCCAAATATGAAGAATAATCCACTCGTTGTTGGTGGAATAACGGATATATCACCAATCTTAGATGAAGAGACGAAAAATCTAGTGATTTTATCTCCCAAGCATTATTTGCAGTGGTTGCATCAAATCATTGAAACTGTCTTGAATGAACCGAGACAAAATATTGGATAATCAATGGACAGAGAGCTGTTAAATCTGTATTCCAAAAATGCTTGAGATATCCATGTAGAGATTGCTAGTTCTCAAACTAGTGATTCGGCCATTCAAGGTATAATAGGAATGGTTTACAGACGTGGAACACCTGACAAAATGGTATGTGACAGAGGAACTAATTTTCATGGTGCATCCAAAGAGTTGAAAGAAGCATTACGTAAATTCAATATGGAAGAATTGCAAGAAAATTTTAATGTGAAAGGAATTACATTTTCATTCAATATTCCCGCTTCGCCACAGGGGTGGTGTATGGGAAAGATAATTGGTTCTATTAAGAAAGTGATTGGGAAAGTTCTCTTTCAGCAACCCATCGAAGAAGAGACTTTGGAAATCTTTTTCGCTGAAGCAGAATTCATAATTAATTCTAAACCCCTAACCCGAGTGTCATCTGACCCTTATGATTTAGAATCCATAACTCCAAATCATTTAATAATTGGTTCGTCGTGTGGTACAGGCATCGCCATGGGCAAAATTTTCAGATGGAAAGACAATAAGAACTGAATGGAATAGAGCTCGTTCTTTAACAGAAAGCTTCTGGAAACGATGGACTAAAGAATATCTGCCCACCCTAACAAAAAGGAACGAATGGACAAATAACAACCAATCTATCAATGAAGGCGATGTGGTTTTATTAGTGGATGAAAATATTTCACGATTTCAGTGGCATCTTGGCAGAATAATAAACCTACACCGAGGGCCCGATAGAAGAGTGAGAGTTCAGAGATCAGTTCACAAAATTTGCAGATTGGAAATTAGTTACTTTTGTTTTATAATTATTGTTTAAGATCATAGTATGAATATAAAAAATAATTTGACACGAGATTGAAAAATAAATTATTGAAGACTGAAAGGACGTCCGACTTTATTGCAGAATCTGAGTTCAGTAGTGACCATGGATTGAACAGTTTTTTCAACAGAAAAAATTCGTTTATTTCTCTGGAAAATCTATTTTTATTTCCCCTTTTCACGTTTCTATATGATTTTTTCACAATGGCGGCGGTTTCTAAACAGCCGAACGTTTAATAAATATGGCGTATATGGTAAAATACGAACTAGAAACATTATACAATGATCTACTCTACATCTACTCTACGTGGACCTCAAAAAAGCGTATGACAGCGTACCCCAACAAAAACTGTGGGAAGCCCTTGAAAGAACTAATATAAGTTTAACCCTCATCAAGGCGGTCAAGGATTTATACAAAGACAATAAAAGTCAAGTAAAAAGAGGAAAAATGGTTTCAACTGGATTCTGCGTGAGCAAGGGGCTGAAGCAGGGCTGCTGTCTTTCACCTTCTCTGTTCAAAATCTATCTAGAACATGTTCTCAGGATATAGAAGAGAAAATGTCGGGGCATGGGTATACCATTAAGTGAGACAATTCTCTACACTCTGTGTTTTGCCGACGATCAGGTGGTCTTGGCCCAAGAATACGAAGATCTAGAGTACATGACACGGAAACTTATAGAGGAGTACGAAAAGTGGGGCCTAGAAGTAAACATCAGTAAGACAGAGTATATGTGTATTGGCGGAGAACAACAGGATTTGGTACTGGAACAGCAAGTTATAAAGAAATGCAGCAAATACAAATATCTTGGAGTACAGATCAGAAACGACGGAAGTATGGATGAGGAGATAAAACACCGAAACAACCTAGGAAGAACAGCAATCAGGCAATTAAATGGAATACTATGGGATAAATCAATTTCAAAAAACAACAAGCACAGAGTGTACGATTCCATAGTCAAAAGTATATCATCCTACGGTAGTGAAATATGGCCATTAAAACAGAAGGCTCTCCGCTCACTCGAAGCTATGGAAATGGATTATTGGAGAAGAGCGGCCGGTAAGAGTAGATTAGACAGAGTAAGGAATGAAAGAATTCTTGAGATAATGAAAGTTGAACATCGAATTACTGACGACATCAGAGAAAAACAACTGAGGTGGTACGGGCACGTCCAGAGAATGGGAAACGATAGACTGCCGAAGCAGGTCCTAGAGTGGATGCCACATGGAAGAAGAAAAAGGGGAAGACCTAGATTGAGTTGGAGAGAGGGAATAACTAAGGACATGAGATCGAGGGGGATAGAAGATAACCTATGGGAGGACCGAGACAAATGGAGGCTGGAAATCAGAAGACGTCGAAGAACGTTGTGAACTGATCAATATATATATACAATGATTCTGTTTTTTACTGAGATATAAACGATATTGAAGTTTTATTACGTTGTTGCTTGCAGCGCCATTAAATTGTTTTTGACAGCTTCAGGAGTCAGGTGCGGTTTGATTCTTGGCGACTCATGAATGTTGCTAGATTGAATAATTTATATAAAACATTTTTCCAAGAGATTTTGTTTTCTACAGGAAAAATAGGTAGATATTTATATAAAGGATGAGGATTGGACCACGAGTGGTCCAACACATTGTGTGCATAAAATACACGTCGCTGTTTTGCATAAAGTGTGGGTAGACAAGATTTTTCATTAATTATTGAGTTTTTATTCGAAAAAAGTTCGTTTTCTTAGAAAAAAGAAAGGGATCTGTCTAAATATCGTATTCGTTTATATGAAGAATCTCCCTTCAGTTAACTGTTGAAAGATACAATGAACCCTTATGACAATCAGTGGCAAAAAGATGACATGATTGAATTGCAGAACATACATTGTAGGTGCATTTAGAACATCTTTAACTACAAGATGTTTCATAATAAAATAAAAAGTCTGCCTATTAATTGCTACTAATTTTATGTATGTTGCCAACTGCCCAAGCTAGCAACACTATACGTTAGATCTCCGTGCTATTCTATAGCGCGTTGGCAAACTAAATAATAGAAAAGAAGTATCGCTTAACATGCTTCCATCAAGATCAAAGCAGTATTTTTCAGTTTTCGCGAAATAACAACAATACCTTTTTCTTTCGCAATATATCTGAAATTTGGTACTTTTTTGTGAAATATTGACTACAAGGTATTTCCGAATTTCATTGATATCTGATGAATAGTTTCTTTGAAACATAATTTCAAACATAATTTCAGCAAAAACGTTTTATTCAATTCACTAACAATATGATCACATCTCAAGTTGTTTTTCTATTTCAATCTTGTTTTAAATTTGAGATACAAAGTGCATAAAGTTTTTGTCGTCGGTATCTGTTTCCTTTCTTTTGACATATCATGATGGATGATAGATTTTATAACGCGGAACTTGAGACAAATTTTTTCCGGGGAACTAAATTCGATTCTATTAGCTCTTCATAAGAGATGATAATGTTGTAGTTATGACATGATTATAAAATACATTGGGTTTTGTTTTACTGCTGCATGAAGCAACAATCTTATTACTTTTCTTGAGGAACTCTAATGCAACTATTGGCAGAGATTCCTTCCCATCCATCTTCAGTGTCACTATTATAAGTAATACAATAGCTTTGCAGCCGTATTATGACTATTATATTACAAAATTATTTGATGGGAATTTTAAAGTTATGTAACTGTTATAAAATTTGCATACTTACACCATTTCTCTGTCGTATTATAAGAGTTGTAAGAACGTCTATACAATAGCATTATGGAAATACAACTATTTAATGATGAATTTTTTGTACTATTACGCATTAAAAAAGATTTCATTCTTTCAAGCGGCACTATATGATAATTATAAAAAAATTCGTTCTGAGTGGGGTCTATTTTGCTAGCTGCCTGCTGTTTGCCATTGCAGCAAATATAAGCTGAAGCATAGGGACTCTTTATGTATATACAGCGTTCCTCTATATGGTGAACAAGATGAATCAGTCTATATGAAGGTGCCCGATGGATTCAATAAACCGAAGAAGATTTGTGTTCTACAAAAATCTCTATATGATCCATGTCAGTAGAACAAGAGATTTCCTGAAACAACAACAAATGACTGTTCATTTGAATGAAAAGTCGGTAAAATATATCTGGCCACATGTGGATGATGATATAATTATAGCAATAGATATTGAAAGAACTGACGAAGGAGGTATTTGAAGGAAAATGTGCAAAAAAAATTTCAACTGAACTCGAGATGAATGAAGCCAAACATGTGAATACACCAACCAATCAAAATATTCACAAAAATGAAGAATATGAAAACATGAAACACTACGTATCATGCAAGAATGGACCAGACTTAGGTTTTGCTGTGAATTTTGAATGCCGTTCGATGGAAAACCCGAAGAGGATCAACGTAAAGAAAACTTTACTCTTTATTTGAAAGGAACAACATCAACCAGTATTTTCTATAGTGGTTGTAACTATGAGAGCAACACTGAAAAATCCCCTCAACTTGTCGCTTTTCGTGACGCAAATTATGCTGAAGATGCCATCGAGAGAAGAGAAAAACAAAAGTAACAACACATCAGGATATGTCATTACCCTATTTGAGAGCCTCATAGCATGGTCTTCAAGTCGAAAAGCGTGGTTGCGCAGCTAACCCAAAACTCATGAACCTACCCAATCATTGCGACCTATTATACATCTCGCATCCATAAACACCCGTACAGCTGAGTCGTCAACATTTTTATCTGACATACTATCAAACTATCTACCAGCCCACAGGGGCCGATACTTCATTGATAACTTTTTTTATTTGTAAGTTTCACGAACGAAAGCCACGTTATAATCAATTTGTACTTTGTTCCTCTGTTCAACCTTGTATCTATGGAACTAGGGGTTCTATCTGTAGATAGAAATTGGGGAATAAACGACCATACGAGACTTACAGTTCACAATGGAATAAGATACATCCAAAAAATTCTCTTTCTTGGGAACAAAAGTTATCAAAACACCTGAAAAAAGATAAATTTTGGATTGGTACCGTAAACCAATAAGTTCCAGAAGGAACATTACATGTTCAGCCATCCGCGTGGACAAAAAGTGAACATGGTATTGGGGTTCTAGAAAAGCACTGAGCTGAGGTCAGGAGCTTGTACGCGCTTGTTCAGATTCTTAGCGAAATCGAAATTACCAATTTCTCTTCCAACATAAACGAAAATGAATATCAGATGGAACTGAAGTTTGGTACTTTTGAATATTGCCTTCAAGGTCTGTGCCAAATATTGAACGAACCGTAGTTTAAATTTTTTTTTAGCTGTTTCGGTGGAAGAACACTCATCTGATTACGTCAGTATTATAACAGTATGCAAAATTATTCGAGCTACCACAGTTAATAATATCAACACCAGTATCGTGCAGAAGTTCACTCAAAACAAGGCATTCCCGAAATATTTATAAACTCTGTGGATCATTCTGTATTAGCCATCCATTCTTATAGAGAATAGGGAATACCAACTCTCTTGAATTTTTTTGTTGGATTATATTATAATATTATCAATCACCTTGAGAATATACATATACGGGACAGGCTTGGTATCCCATCTTACCCACTAATTTGTTAATCATTTTGGATTTAGATTTAATTCAAAAATCATTGGTATTAGTTAGGCGAACTCAATCATCTTTATAGATGGTGGTTCGAAACGAGATAGGAAAAACTAATAGAGGACGATGGAGTGAAAAACGAATGAAATAAGCGATTCAAAAAGTTTTGGATGGAAATTATGCTTATGAATGTTTTTCGATAAAGAAGATTTTTTTGTCAATTTCTGAATTCCAGAAGTTAGCCTGGGAGATCGAGACAACAAACAACATGAATTAAATGATATCAAGAAATGAGATGAAAAGGACTGGATGCGCGGATTTTTAATCGTCATTTTGACTTCAGTTCACGAAAACCAGAAAATAAGTCACCGGCTAGAATAGTATAATGAAATATATATAAATGGACAAAAAGGTCCTAGAAACTATATGCATAGGAGAAGCATTATATATCATTCCGCCCCCAGAATGTGAAAACAGGCCTGGTTTTCTTGCGATATGATTTAAATACCATTTCCTCATATTTGAAAAATCGAAATATTAATATCTCAAACAATACAAACTGAATCCATTTCCATTTATGAAATTAAAATTGTAGAATAAATGTTCGAACACAGGACTTGCATTTAGTAATATTCAATTTGACAAAACAGAGAATCAATCAATAATCAAAAAATTGTCACTAGTAATACCACTAGTGGTCAAATTATTTCTGGAAATTTTTTCGAGCTCATGAATATTTAGAAAATTATCTCGAGTCGAAGACGATATTCATGAGCGAGAAACCATTTCCGGATTTAATTTGACCTCGTGTGTTATTCGGTGAGAAAATTCCACACCAAATGTGTTTATTTCCAACAATTTTCGTCTTCATCAAGTACTTGCAAAACATAGAAAGTTTTTCAGACTTGATTATTAAGTTACCATGGCAACTCAGTGAAACTCTGAGCTATAAATTATTTCTGTTTTGAATTGGTCATAAACAGCACGACATAGAAAAATGTCTCGCTTCGGTCAATGAGGTAAAGGAAATATTCGCCAGAATATAAAGCAGTTGACACCCGCGAATACTAGGAAATCGAAGGCAAGTGTATGGATGCAGTTTATAAACTTTTGCGCATAAAAAGCGGATGATTTCGACAGAGCGAACATACGTGTGGAAGAACTGGCGCTTATACTTGAAGACGATGCCTTCAACTCTACAGCTAAGCAGTTGCAGGAAATTTTTTTCGAAATATAGATCCAACCAGGAGAAAGGCAAGTTCATCCGCACTAGCAGCAGACGAATTGAGAAAATATTCTATCATTATAAACGTCAAAAAATTTCCAGTATAATTCATCCGTTGCGATGGTGATTTGTCAGGAATATACGTTTTGATGGGTTAAAAATCACATGTGTGGAATTTTCAAATAAAGACTTCACGTTTCTAGAGTAGTTGATGGACATCTTCCTTTCTTCCGGGCGGAAAGGATGTTCTGTTTTCATTATGTAGATATGGGTATATATTTTTATCAGTGTGCGACGATAAAATTGCACATGTAGATCACTGATATATATCCTGATTTCGGCCTATATTCTTACTGACTCTGCAAAATGAATTCGATTTATTCAGACTTTCAACCAGCTGAGCTTAGAAGAAAGAGAGTAAGAGGCCACGCCTCTTCCAAAAATGGCTTCTTTACAACGGCGACGAACAGGTCGAACCTGAATATCAAGAAGAACACTTATACCTTTTTTCTACTCATATTGATATTCAAACTGCTTGTCCGCGATTTGAACATTGTAAAGTTGTTTCTCAGTACATATATCTAAATCATTATAATGACCTTCTACAAACTGAGTTAGCGAATCGGATGAAATTATTTTTTAATTGATTGAACCCAGTCAATGATAATGATGACCAAGAACCCAATCACGAACCTCTTCCTCACACAAATTCAGATTGATAAAAGCTAGATCTGGTCGATGGTTAATTCACCAGTAAATTAAGATTTATGAGAGGAAGGATTTATGAGCTTTAGGGCCGTATATTTATAGTTGCTCCTTGAGGCTTCCTTACTGATGGCCGCATTGAATTCGCTTTTCTATGCAAACAAACTTGTATTTCAGTATAAGTATAGTGACTTAATATAAGAAGTAGTGAGCACCACTAAGTATGTCAAAAAACGACAGTCGACAAGAGCAACTGTAGTGTTCCATGCTGTAAATTGCTTCCTATTCCAATGGTAGAATCCTTTCTGATATAACATTTAAGGACGTCATCAGGTTTCTCAACACCATAGATGATATCGTTGTTGGTGGTTAAGTATAGTTATGAAAAAAGAAATCATATATGCCGCAGTTCTAGAAGGCTGAGTCAAGCCAAAAAAATCCAAAAAATAAATAGTAATAGCTTGTGAAATAGTCCCTAAAAACTTCAAAACGAATTTATTTATCCATTGGTTACAGTGACCAAAAAGACGAGTATGCTTGGATGCTAGAGCACTGAATGAAAGAATTAAGGAAATTGAGTTACAGTTTGAGGTATATAATGTCAAACATGAAAAATTATATTCATGTGAGTTTGACTCCCTACCCGCCTACGAAAAAACCCTGTATTTAGCATGTTGAATATTGGAATACAAATGATTAATTATTTTCCTTTCAAGCTGAATGTGGTCATGTTAGTGGTTGATGACCATCATTGCAAGTGTTTTTAACGTTCATTATTTATAATGATTATTATATATTCATTTTCAACGAACAGATGGCAAATAGTTTAGCCGGTATAACTTTTCATAATCAAAAGGACAACTTCAATAGAAATGAAAAAATGCTCTGTCATGTTATGTCAATTTAATAGCTCTGATTCAAATTGGTAACTAACTTGATGGTTATAGTATGTTGCGAGGTACTCACCAGAAGGAGGTTATAATGTGTATGAACATTTGCCGTGAAAACATATCTACTTTTTTTTGGGTTCAGTTCAAGATGGACCTGAAAAATATAACATGTTATAAACAAATTCCACCATAAAATTTTTTCACAATCGCCAACAAAAATACTAATATCAGGGAGTTGTTCCTAGTGCCAGGAATGTTCTCATAGACCGAACGAATTTGGAGAAATCAATGCCGATTTTCAGAAGAGATTAGCAGAAGAGGACCCGGACATCGGAAAAAATCGTGGCCTTATAACTTGCGACAATGGGTATGGTGAGATTACGGCAAGTCTCTTTATGAAAGATTCAGTGTTTTCCAACCGTTCCTTCAAATAACTTGAATGATTTATTGTTGTGAACAAAAATACCGGAGCCACAATAAGGAAAGATAATTCATTAGAGGTTAGTAGTTAGTTTTCCCTAAACATGGTCCCGCAACAGTGGAACGGTGTTCCATATCTCTATTTAGGATACATATACATACATTGGAATCTTGTTTTCTATGTTTCCCTACTGCTCGAACTCGAAAAATTTTCCGTTCACAAAGGATGTTCTATTTTTTTTCATCGTGTCCCAACTATATTCTCATGAATGGCAACCTGTATTTTTTTCATCACTTTTTCGGTTTCAACATGAAAAACATGAGACAATTAATGCATAATTCTTCTATGAAAATATTAACGGTTATCGTCATGTTTGTTTTTCAATATTCGCCACTCAGAGTATTCGAATTCATTAAGTTGTGTTAAGTCGCATTGTAATTTATTTTTGTTCAAATACTGTACATTGTCTACTCTCTTGAACGTTGTATCTGAAATTGAACTCCGATATACAGGGTATGAAAAAGAGCCTGTCACATATTGTGACATATTGTGAAGTTACCAGAATCTTTCTTATTCAAAATGGAACACCCTGTATTTTATCGATCCATAAAGAGCACCATCGAAGGATCTACAAATTTTGTATGGTGTTCTTAACGGTTAAGAGCAAACAATACCTCGAATATAACGGGGTGACTTTTGGGGGCCAGTGTAGGTTTTTTTTTTCAAAAAAAATTGTTTGCTGCCAATGTTAACAAAAATTGGTCACTTTTTTATATTAAAGAATTTTCGGTAAAATAAAAACTGAAATGGAGTGAAAAATGGGACAATAACAACATTGCGATTCTCACAAAAGAATTGAGTACCCACATTAAAAAAAAAAGTTAAAAATAGACACTGACATTTGCAGAACGACACCCTGTATTCTCCTATAGACGTCGAAATTTACACGAATTCTAAGCTTTCACGCAACGTTAAAGCATGTACATCGCGATGCAGGTGCCTGACCTTGAGATATGCCTAATAGTAATTCAACACCATGTGGTATTGTTTGCGCTTAAGTGAACCAATTTTCCTTGAAACCGGTCATTTTTATGAATAATGTATCTATTACCATACTATTTTAATAAGATGTGGAGCGTGGCGAGCCTAAACTGGAGATAGAAAAAGTTGGACCACATTTTGACTTCTTCGGGATAAATTTGCAAGATAGAGCTGAAAAGTAAACTCAAGAACGTGAAGTTGCGACTTAGCTGCGTATTCAGAAAAAATCCCCCAAATCGACAAACCAACCTATCGATCCCGGCTTCTGCTTAATTTTGCTACTCGAAAATGTCGTTGACTAGGTTTTCTGCATCTACATCTCAAAAAGAGAAACAGAAGAGAAAAAGACTTATCTATCTTTAAGTTTACATAAAGCTGTGAGATATATTATCTACAAAGCCTTTGTAGCAGGAAAATTTCCACCTGCACTCAAATTGTCAATAATAACACCATTTTACAAATCAGGTCCCGTGGATGATTTGGGTAACTATAGACCCATAAATTTGCTAACAACTTTTTCAAAGATTTTCGAAAAAATTCTTGTAGATCGCCTGTTCAAATTCTTTAAAAAACACGAACTGTTTTGCTCTTCTCAGCACGGTTATTTGAATAATAAAAATACAAGCACGGCTATTTTTGAGCTTACACAAAGGGTATTAGAAGCGATAGAAAAAAGGGAAATCCCGATTGGTTTGTTTCTAGATTTATCCAAAGCATTTGACAGTGTAAATCACAGTAAATTGTTGGAGAAACTAGAAGCATATGGCATAAGAGACAAGCAGCTAAAACTTATTCAAAGCTACCTGGAAGGCCGAAAACAGAAAGTGTCTGTTACGGTCAACACTGAAACATTTGTATCGGATGAAATAGAGGTTTTTTCGGGTGTACCTCAAGGTAGTGTGTTAGGTCCGCTATTGTTTATAATATATATAAACGATCTTCCCCTTAATATAAGTAGCTTGCTGTATCTGATCATTTATGTTGATGATACTAATATTATAAAAATTATCAATGACATCCTTAATTTAATGCAAGAATTGAATAATGCTTATATAGATGTGAAAGAATGGTGCTCAGCAAATTGCTTAAAATTAAATGCTAAAAAAACGGATTGCATAATGTTCCAAACCGAGAGATCGAAAATAATGCCTCCTAATAACATTTCACTAGATGGTTCTCAAATTAAGATGATGAAATGTGTAAAGTTTCTTGGTGTTTATGTTGATTCCAATCTGAAGTGGAGAAATCATATTGACTCCTTGAATAAAAAATTGAATTCTACCATCTATGCTATTAATGTTTTGAAAAAGTCAGTGGATGTATCCATCCTGAAAATTATTTATTTCTCTAATTCTCAGTCTATCTTGTCGTATGGTATTGTATGCTGGGGAGGCAGTTCCTGCTCTGCATGCCTTTTTGTGAAACAAAAAATGGCTTTAAGATCAATGCTAAACATGAAATACAGGCAGACGTGCAGGGGTGTCTTTCGTGCTAATAATATTCATACTTTCACAGGACTTTATGTTTTCAATTGTATAAAATTTCTCATACAACACAGAGAGTTACTTGAAAAATTTAAAAATAAGAATGTCAAAATTAGGCAGGTGGATCAATATATGTATCCTATACACAATCTCACACTGACAGAGAATAATGCAATGTATATGTGCATCAAATTATTTAATGCTCTTCCAAAACATTTCCGTTCTATAAGCAATGATAAGGTTTTTATAAAAGAGTTGTTTTCATTTATCATGAAATGTTAACCTTATAACTTGCAGGAATATCTTGATTACTGCAAATGTAATAATGGCTATAGTTGAATTGATTTTATTTTGACATTTTTTCTATGTATTTACATGTATGGTATACTATGAAATGAATAAACTTATCTATCTATCTATCTAATTGAAGTTTTTTGACATATATCCCATTCAATGAAGTCTATATTCGAAATACTGTTCCAAACTGCGCATAATAGCTGGTGTAATGTTGCGAAAAGCATTCGATATTCTATGCTGCATCCTTTCGGGAGAAGTAGAAGGCTCAACGTGGACCATATTTTACGTATCTCCATAAGAAAAAAAAATATTTTTGTTTGATCAGGTGATCTACCGGGCCACCACAGTTGAAAATATCACAGCACTTTCAAGTCGTTAAACGAAATCACAACGAAGAAATATGTATACTTGCCATTTTTCATGAAAATGAGCGGTTTAAAGGAAAACTAGTGGATTTAACCGTAAGGAATACCAGACGAAATTCAAACGGCTTTCTTTGGTGCTTCCAATGGATGGATGAAAAATAGGGTGTTTCATTTAAAATGAGAAAGATTCTGATAATTTGTATTTCCTACTCTGAATATCACAGTTCGATTTCAGATAACCGTTTAGGTGGATAACTCATGTACGATATTAGACCAGAAATGAATTCCAATAGGACTTGACACAACTTAATAATTTCAAATACTCTGAGTGACATAAAAAGACATGGGTAGAATATCTCCAAAAACCGTAAATATTTTCGTAGTGAAGGCAGGCATAAAGTATTTTATTCATCAAGAAGAAAACGGAAAAGTGATGAAAAATCCAGGTTGACATTTAAAGATTACAAAGTTGGGACCCGTCCAGAAAAACAGAGAACCATGTGTGACCGAAAACATTTTCAATTCGTCGAGTTTGAGCAAGAAGTTAACATAGTAGGAAAGTAGATTGCTGTTTTTGTTTCCTAAATAGATGCGGGACCGATACGGGGTTCCCAGTAAACCTTAAATAATATTTGAATAACTGAGATAGAAAAGGTCCATGACCATTTAGAATATCGAAAAGTTTCTAGGTAAAATTTCACAGATTTCGAGATCATGGGCCTTTTTGTGATTTCGTGAAGATCACTACCTTACCTTTATTGTTTGGGTACCGTGTCTGTAAATTGGTACTGATTCGGAATATTTGCTGCCTGAACATTGATGAGTGCTGCTGTTTGATCGTATCAAACAATTTTCGAAAATTGATGAAATTTTTCGCGAAATTGGGATGATATGTCAGATTTGAGCTTTATCTTTTTCTATTACCACAACTTCAAGACAATTTTCTGAAAAAAATTTAACCTTCTGAAGGTGAACATTGGCTACAAAAATATACGCACTTTGTCCGGTATCTAGACATTTAATGATAGGCGCCCTCATTGTTTTTGGAAGGAATGATATATCTATTGAATGAGAATCCAAGAAAATTCTGTTTTTTTCGCAACTTTCAAAATTCTGACGAAAATATTCAGGAAAATAAAAATGTTCTTCTTTTGATTAATATCTTCAAACAGTTTCAGTTTCGCAGAACATCGAGGTAAGAAAGAGATTCTTGATGAATGCCCATTATTTCGAAAAAGGTGATGATTTTACCTAGAATATATTTTCAATATTCTGAATGTATTGTCTATCACCCTGTATACACCATTTGTGATTTCCATTTCGAATCGAAACCAGGGGTCTAATTGCGAACAGTTCTTCATGGAGATAAATATTTCAAGGTATAAACACAACAAATTTCCTCAAAGTCGATACAGATCGTTAAGACGCGTTCGGTGTACACACGTCGAGTATATGTAAAAACTATGATGATGATTTTCTCCAAGCAATTGTATATCACATAATTCACAAGCTTCTGCAGCGAAAACTTAATACGACCCACTAGAGATACGAAAAAAATTGAATAGGTACTTACATTCTGCTCCAGCTCTCGGCTATCTACTGTTCTCTACCTAAAAATTGAAATAATTTTTATTGGAATTTAGTGAAATAATAAAGAATATAATTCATTCCGATATCGCAGGTTCCTTCAAATTATCTATACCTGAATTTTTTTCTGTACATTTGTTAGGAAATTTGATTCATAAATGTAACTAGAATACAACAGTCATATCGAGGGAGAGAAGAAAGATTGCTGAAAATATATGATTTGGATAGCGTATCAGATCTGCAATGTCGCTGTCCGACCGTCAAGGTTGAACTCTTTTGCGACTCGACCAAAGGGAATGAAGAAAAGTACTAAACAATGAATTCACGCAGAACCATGCAAAAAATTCGGAATAGTATTGTAATGGAGTCTAAGCGTTTTTTGCATTCGACTTCTTAGTCAGAACAGCCATCAGTTTAGGTAACGACTCTGGCCATCTCAGCTTGACTAGATAAAAACATCTAGAAAAGCACTGCCGTGAAGTCACCAGCTTTTACGCGCTTGTTCACATTCAAAATTGAGACTTGAAAATTTCAGTGAAATTTTGATGAAATGTAAAAATTTCAAAAAAAAAAAAATTTCGAATTTTTCCATAGATAATTCTTCTTATTGACACTGTCCATCTTCCAACCAAGTTCCATTCCGATCAGATAAATATTTTTCGAGTTATTGAGAAATCAAAATTTCAAATGGCTGTAGCACAAAAACCATTCGACAGATTTGGCCTATTAACGAACTTAACCGAGATAATCAGGATCTTAACCTAACCTGGAAATTTCAAGACTCTAGGTCCTTTCTTTCGAGAGTTACAGCGCACATGGCTGGACGGACAGAATCAGTGAGTCCAACCTAGTCCTTTCAGACTAATTTCGGCACTGACGTGAGGTCAGGAGAATTTACATGCTTGTTTGAATTCGTTGCCAAACCACCTGTCACCTGTTCACGCTTACCACACGTATTTTTGGAAATATTGGAAAAATTGAATTTTAAATGGGTACCTTCATCTTCGGAATCATAAGGCCAATCTAAAAATCCACGAACTCCACCTTCGTAATCAAACAAAAAGCCTAACCTACAAATATCGAGTCTCTTAGTCATTTCTTTCGAAAGGTGAGTTTTCGACCGCCCTAACTCCCGAAGGCAAACAGAATAACTTTCGGTAGAATGCTTGGAGACTTGATACTTCCATAGAAGGTTTGAATTTTAATGACAAAGGTCGAATTTGCGTATTAGTAAAATCAACCCAATGATTCCGCATTCAAAATTTAATATTCCAAACATTCCAAAACTACAAATCATATATAAGCGGCGGTAACTCAGTGGTTAGAGCTCAAGCCTCATGATCGTAAGGTCTGGGGTTCAAGCCCTTGGCCGGGAAATAACTTTTCCGATTTTCAGGGGACCGTCCAACCATTCGCTGTTGGGTAAACAATAATTAATAGTGCTAATCCTGACGTGGCGCAAGGAACTAATATAACAGCCTAAATAGAACACACCCGGTATCCTAACTTTATTGTTCAGTACTTCAATTAAAATGACAGCTCGAAGATTCATATGGAATTTCGTGAGGACCATATAAGTAGACCACCATCTAAAAAATATTCGAAAAAAAATAATGAAATGTTTTTTTAATGGATCTAATTGGACGATCATCACGAAATTTCGCGAAAATTTGCTGATTAGCAAATGACAACTACTAACGAAGTTTCATCAGATCATAATTTTTGGAGGTATTTCGGAAATAACAACGATATTAAGGGAATAACCGAGCAATTCAACAGTTTTTTTCAGTAATTTTTCCGAAGATTAATAAACGATAAAACTGACATTTTGAACACTGTTGTTGAATAGTGACTTTAAGGTCTGCAATGAATTCCTCTGAAATCTGATTAATAATTCGTGAGAAAATAAACTTTTTGAGTAAAAATTGGAAAATTCCCGAAAATAAATATTTCTGTCTTTACAATTCTTGGAAAATTCTGCCGAAAATTGCGAATTTGTATTCTACAACTAACTACGGAGTACAAATCTAATCACGTTAGGTGTTTTCGAGTTATTGACGGAATAACCTCAAAATTTCAAACAGCCAAAGAATTTAACATATTTTTGAGATATTGGGAAAAAACTCTGATATCTCCAAAAATTAATACCGGATCAAACTGAATAATGACTTGTAACTTCGAGCAAAATTCATTGCAGTCTGATTAATGGTTTCCGAAAAACAAATTTCCTCAAAAGAATTTTTTTTACTTTATTCACCATTATAATCCTCACGACATTTTTCGTAATGTTGAGCGGCAAGATTTACAACTGGATACGAAATGTCAATATGATGGCGTCAGTCCTTCCTAAGACACTGAGGAAATAACCGTACCATATCGCATAACGACAAAATTCAACGTATTTTTCCGGATATCGCATAAAATTTAAATCAGAAATATTGTTGGTTTATATCGACTTCGAGGTCTGTACCAAATCTCATTGAAATATTATCAGTAGTCCCCGAAAAAAATCATTTTCCAACAAAATAGGGAAAATTTTCGAATGAAGATTCATAAAAAATTTCTCACGCCTATATCCATACGAAATATCTTATCATGAGCATGTAGAAATTTTCCAATTCACAACGAGGTTTAATCTGATGGCATCGATATTTCTTAGAATATTGAGGAAATAACCTCGACATTACAATTAACACCAAAATTTGACATTGGTTCTTTTATTCCTCCGATAATGGATATCGGATCACATTGAAATTTGAAATGATGTTCCCTATTTACCACAAATTATATATCAAATTGCACTGAAATATGTTCGAAAGTCCCCGAGCAAAAAATTCTTCAACAAAGTGTGGAAAATTTTTCAATATTTTTTTTTATTTTCTGACTACTAAATCAACAAGTTTTGCACTCAGTTGCGCGTTGGTATTTTCAAGTAATCACGAAGTTTCAATCTTTTTGCATTTGCACTTCTTGAAATTTGCTTAAATATCGATAAAATTCCAAGTAACATCAAAATTTGGCCTATTTCTTGCTTATGGAATATAAATATCGAATAAAGTTATTGAATACTAGAATACTGAGTAAAATGTCTCTGCCAAATTTCGTTGCAATTCAGTCGATATATCCGGAGAAAAAAATTTTTCAACAGAATATGAAAATTTTTGGAATGAACTTTTCTTCAATTCAATTGGGTGCCGCATATGCACTGAGGTGCGCGTTGGTATTCGATTAGATCAAAACTTTGCAGATTGTTTGGGAATAAACAATCTGCAAAGTTTTGATCTAATCGAATCAGTCCCTCATGAGATATCGATGAATTAACCTCGAAATTATCGATGGTATATTTTTGAGAATATTAAGAAAATAAAGTTTCAGATGGGTATATCTAAGGATTCATTGGGCGCATTCGAGCTGTTTACTCTTTGTCTTCAAGCTTCAAACTTGCTCTACGAATATCGAGTTTTCGAGTCGATTATAATAATTTTTTTTCATTTGCTATATAAAATCTTGAATAGTTCCCGAAAAATATGAACAGAAGTGCTTTCACTACAAGAAATAATTCTGATTTGTAGATACTCTACCATCGTCTTCCCTCAGCCCAAAAGTTCGTTGACCATAACATCTTTCATCAGACAAAGCAGAAAATAATTCTTGAAATGTTTTGCTTTGTCTGATGAAAGAGTCAGATTTGTACTCTGAAACGTCACAGTTCGCTGTTCCTGTGTTGTTCATTAGGCAATCTTTTCTGCGAGAAACTGCCCTTGACAAATAGTTGATACTACAATCCGCAAGGGCATTTTTCATGAAAAAAATTATTTTTATTTAATTTTCAATAGTTCTGTTTCAGATATCGGGAGTGAAAATCCATTAAAACTCTATTAAAAAACTATCATAATCAACTCGTCAGCTACATTCAAATTTTCTGTTTAATTACTAAAGATTACCCATTCATAATTGACATATCTGAATTTAATTGAGTAATCATGATATCATGTTCTCCGTTCAGGATGGATGCAAATCTGCATATTTAATTATTTTTTTATTTATCGATTATCGATTATCATAACAAAGTATAGGGCAATAGAATACATATTGTCATACAAAAAAATGGAGAGAAAAGATTCATACTTTTGAATGAAACCAATACTCTTCCTATAGTTTTTTAATGAATGGTGACCGGTTTCGTGAAGCTGACAGCTTAACATTCTCAGACCGTTATACAAACTATTCCACTAAAATAAAAATTCCAAAAGCTACTTGGACATTAATCTGCTAATAAAAGATTAATAATTAAAGTGTACATTCATCATACTACTGAGGAATTTGAGAAATATGCATTAGATGTGAAGAATGCATCTGTCAACAGTACTGTTGATAATAATCATTCTTATATTGCAATAGTCTCAATAACAATATATCGTCGATTGTCTGAACTAATTGGGGGACATTTGTGTTAAAACCTATCTGTTCCATTAATCGATCTGAAGGCTTGTATCCAAACATACATAAATCATTATTATAATACAATATAAAACTTCTTCAATACATTTGCTAGGGTAATCCAAAAGTGATGTCATCTTGGAACCATCAATTCAATCACGATAAACTTAAACACACTGAATACTGTTTAGCCACAAGCTAACACAAATTTGCAACTATTTTTCTTCCTGAGGTATGGAACGAAATATTCGGTTGAATTCTGGAGAATTCTTATTGTTCTATATTATTCGTTTCAAGAATAACAACCATCTTTGTCAACCTTCTTTCAAAGGAAAGTAACTTGAATTTTCAATGCGGATTTATCAATGGAATCAATGCATCCAGATCGTTAAAACTCACGATTCACTTATTCAAGACACATTTTGATGCAAATTTAAATCTCATTCAACACTGGATTTCCTTCTGAATAATAGAACACTTCAATTATTAATCCTGGTTCATAGTTGCCTTATATTTTTAGTACGTCAATATAGGAAGGACCTGGGGACTTGTTCTTGTTCTATATTATTCCTTTCAATTTTCCATGTCAATTTATCAATGGAATTAATTAATGCTTTCAGATCGTATTATTAATCCTGGTTGGAATTTTCCTTGTATTTGGAGTTCGTCAATATAGGAAGGTTCTGGAGAATGACTAACTTGCATTTTCAATGTGAATTTATTAATGGAATCAATTAATACATCCAGATTGTTCACAATTTACGATTTACTTATTTTAGACACATTTTGATGCAAAGGTAAATCTTTTTGAACACTGCATTTCCTTCTGAATAACAGAACACTACAATTATTGATCCTGGTTCATAGTTTCCTCATATTTTTGATACATCAATATAGGAAGGACCTGAAGACTTCTTGTTCTATATTATTCAATTCAATTTTCCATGTCAATTTATCAATGGAATAAATTAGTGCTTTCAGATCGTTCAAAACTCACGATTTACTTATTCAAGACGCACATCCATGCAAAGGTAAATCTTATTCAACACTGGATTTCCTTCTGAATGAAAGAACTCTCCAATTATTAATTCTGGTTCATTTTTGGTATATCAGGTATGAAGGACCTGGAGACTTATTCTATATTATTCCTTTCAATTTTCCATGTCAATTTATTGATGGAATTGATTAGATCAGATCGTATAAAACTTACGATTTACTTCATTCAGACACATTTCCATGCAAAGGTAAATCTTATTCAACACTGGGTTTCCTTCTGAATAACAGAACACTGCGCTTATTAATCTTGGTTGAAATTTTCCTTGTATTTCAAGTTGGTCAATATAGGAAGGTTCTGGAGACTTGTTCTTGTTCCATATTATTCGTTTCAATAAACCTCACAAAAATAACTACCATATTGGTTTACCTTCCTTCAAAGGAAAGTGACTAACTTGAATTTTCCAGGTCGATTTATCAATGGAATTAATGCATCCAGATCGTCCAAAACTTACTATTGACTTATTTAAGGAATATTTCGATCCATATTTTCACAAATTACATATATTCGTCTCATGAAATCTTGAATTTGCAACTAGGAAAGTGACAGTCTGATGAATGACAGTGCTAACCGTGACGTTTGATCGTTTCTCAGGCCCCGCCCATAAAATGCAGTTATCCGATAAACAGAATATACCCGAATTGGCGTTGAAATGTTCACCATATTCGGTTCTTATTAAAATATTAGCAATTCGATTCAAATATAGTTGTTTTTTTCAATGGGGAATAGGGTGATGTTTCATCTATCCATTGAATTTACCGCTTTTTCCTAACGCTAACGGCTACGAAGGAGATCGCTGATATGTGGGACGACCTTCTTGACCCAGCGTCAACCATATTCAATGAGTATAATATAGAATCACAAAATATTTTCGCCATATTTTTATGTGTATTTGCAATATTGAACCTGTTTATGAAATAAGTGACTAATATCATATTGAAACGTTTTATTAGTTTATCAAAACGTTCAGAATGATTAAACTATTCATTTACACTTATGAAAAGTAACTCAACAACTATTTCTATCGAAGTCTGTACACAATTTATTTCCAAACTTATTTATTTTCACACTTATTTATTTTCACTGCTCACTTTCCGCTTCGAGTAACTCCGCCCTGTGCTGCTTCGCGCCTGTACTTTCATCACTCATGGAATTTCTAGCAATTGCGAGAAGATTCTAGAGAGAGGCGGGTGACTCATAGACGTCTGGAGCTTTCTGGAAGTTACTAGCACAGACAGGGCCGTACTCGTCACAATATTGAGTACACCAATTTCATACTATTTTTTTTGAAAAAAAAGTGAATTTATCACTCCACGATTCACAAATAAATCACAAGCGAAATCACTCTTCGCCTTAGTAAACAATGCAGAAAAAATTTTGAAGGTGTTTGGAAGGGGATTTTTTTAACAGGATCCGAAAATCTCGATTATGAGGATGGACAAAAATTTTTATATCTGTTTAACAATTCGCGAGAAAAAGCAGAGTATATTTCAACAAATTGCAAGTACGAAAAATGTGAGCTTCGGTGAAAAATGTAGAAACGAGTGACGTAGGGCGATCTGACGGGTTTCACACACTTTGATCTTGCATCCGCATTTGACCAATTTTAATGCCGAAATATTCAAAATTCGAAAAAGGATGGGAAAATATAGAAATATGATAATTCGTGTTATCATGCGAGAGATTATTCGAAATACTCCGTAAGCTCGTTTTTTTCAGAAGACTATTCGGGTGCAAATTGTTGAAAAAAAAATAGTTAGAATGTAGAATGCTGCCCCTCTTTCATTTTCAAAAATTTTTGGGTCAATACAACTGAAACCGAGTGAGAAATAGAAAAATAATTGACAAAGCGCATTCCCACAAAATAATTCAGTAGGTACATCCAAAACAAAAAATTTAAAAAATAATTACTAAAGCCTGGAAATCAACAACCGGATTTCCTCTACTAACGTCGAGATTATAATATTGCCACTTCGAAAATTTCTTGCTGCAATTGACATTGTTGCAGCATGCAGACCGTAGGCGGGTGTCTGGACTCGAGATATTTATGAGGTTTTATGAACCTTGAATGTTGCTAAGTTGCAGAAATTCATGCATCCGAAAGTTCCTCATGGGTGCATTCATTGAGTCCTGATTCTTTTCCGATTCTTCAGGGATGTTGATAGTTTTGAAAAAGTAAAATTTTTCAGGGGATACTTCGAATACTTCCAAACTACCAAAAACTTAATGGAATTAGGAGATTTGTTTCACAAACAGTATTTCATACAGCGTTCGTATACTGCTTCGATTGTGAATGGTTTCTAGAAGAAGTTTCTTGGGATTTTTTTCTGGAAAATGTGTCAAAATAAAATTTCGAATGATATGTCTGTGGAATCATTGGGTGGATTTCACCAACTGGAGAATTCTACTTTTTGTAATTGAACCGGCTCTACAAATATCCTTAGGCTGAACGTCAACACGATTCTGAAAAAAAACTACTTGGAGATTTGTTTCGAGCAGATTTGGAGATTCATAACGAAGGTCGAATTCGTAAATGGGTAAAATCGGCCAAATGATTACGCATATATATCTATGCGAAATTTTATTCTCAGAATATTATCAAAACTTCAATGTGGTCGTGTTGAAATTTATACCTTGGTTGAATAATGACGGCGTGATGGTTAATGCAAAATTTCTGGAGGAAATCGGTGAAAATTTGAACAAGCTCGTAAAGGCTCATGACTTCACGTCAATGCTTTTCTAAATGTTCCTCGTTCTACTCACCTTTGAAAGCTTTTTTCGATGGTGGATGGATCTCTTCATCGAAATCTTCTTCCGCCATTCTTTTATTTGGAAGAGGAGTTACGAAGGGCTCTCCGTGCTTTGATATATTCCCTGGAACATATAAAAAATACTATCATTCACAGCGAGCAGGGCCCAGTGATTCTAGGTGATACGTATACATTTCCACAACTCAAAAAGATAAGGTACACTCCCTAAGCATAAAATAAATATTTTTCTCAACATATTTAAAAGATGCAAGGTTCAGAAGTTGGTGAATACGTCCGTGTGCGATGGCTTTTATTGTTTATTTCCGATTATTCTCGGTTAGTGTAAAACCTCTAGGAAGCTTATAGCTGGTGCGTGTTGGGATTTTCGGTGTATTTCCATGTGTGGCCTGTAGCTGAATCGAACCCGAGACCTCCCGATTAGGAAATATTTCGGATAAGATTGTAGTTTGATATAATATAATGCGTGCAACCAAAATAATAACTATGAAAGTGGAAAATTTCAGGGCTGATTCTCCAATTCGAATTCACAGATGCATTTTCAAAACCTTCAATATAAAATTCAATCGAGATCATTTTTTTCTAGGTAGGTACTCACTTTCTATACATATTGGGCGCTACTCATTCTATTTGTATTAAATTTAAAGTTAAATTCATTTATTCACTAATGGAAAAATCACTCCTCGTCAAATTTTATATAAAAAATCTTGAGTTTTATGTTTTGTTGATGAAAATATATTAGCTTTTCCCCGCACCTCAGAGCTCATATAATAATATAATGATGTAATGTTAATATAAATGTACTTAACGTCAACTCAAAGTCCCCTGTCGTATCTCATTTTGAAAGTACACGTTTTATGACAAATATTTCACTTCAGGAACCACACTGCCTGAGTAAAATGATAGTCAGTACTATAATACTTCAAATATCTTTTTAGAACGCAATGATTTCGTTCAAATATTAATTCAACAAAAAAAAAAGTCTAGAAAAACACTGACGTGAGGTCACGAGCTTTTATGCGCTTGTTCAAATTCTAAAAATTAGATCCACACGAAATTTTGCACCTAGTTGCGTGTTGGTAATCTCTACCTGATTACGAAGTCTCAATCCCATGGCATTTGTACTTCTTGAGATATTGCGGAAATAACGTTGAAATTCCAAATAACAACGAAATTTGGCCCCTTTTTTTTTTTCATATCTCCGAAAGTAAACATCAGATCGAATTGAAATTTGGAACATTGTTGGTTGAATACTGACTCTGAGGTTGGAGCCGAATTCCATTGAAATCTAATCAATATATATGAAAAATTCACAGGAAATTTTGAAAATTTCCGGATAATTCTTTTTTTTTTTTCAATTTTCTGACAACTGGATCCACACAAATTTTCCTCAAAGTTGCGCGTTGGTATTCCAGAACTGTCCACGAAGTTTCAATTCGATCGAGTCAATACTTCATAAGATATCGAAGAATTGATCCCAAAATTTTAAATGGGACCAACTCCGAAACTATCCAACCGTTCCACCTATTGTATTGTATTTGTATTGTTACCGAATCTCCTAGGTTCCGCTGTGGAACCCCTCAGAAGCTAATGCTTGTGCGAGTAAGGGCCACTTGCACCGTATTACCACAGATCAACCAGATAAACCACTCGCGTCAACGCAGATATGACCCTGAGGGCCAATTGCACCGTTTTCGTCTTAAGCTACAGTTAGTTAAGCGACGATAAACTTATTAAACTCTGCTTTAAATATTCGGCTTGCACCGAGGCTGAATGTAACTAGATTAAAATTAATCTACAAATCTGGTTACTTTCTCATGAATTGGTACTTGTGACTAGCTTCATGTTGTTTATTTTAACCCTTATTGAAGAAATATTTCAATTCGAAAGACGAAACCGATTATTATGGGTTACTACTACCATATTTCCATCATAAGTTATGAAAAATCAAGATGCATCTATTGAAAATCCCAACGAAAAAATATATATGACAGACTTTATAGCCTCCATAAAAATATGACTTGTTTATTATCATTAAGACTAGGGATCTCTTACCACAGACCTGTGCTCTTACTTCTGCATCAGGCTTTAAACATTAATCAAATTTATAGTCATATACTCAAGTAAACTTATATTTTGTAATATCTTAAGATTTAAGCTTCTGCATGGAATTACAATCGTGGCGTTTGTAAGATGAATAAATAAATAGTATTGATTTATCCGCAACAACTTTTCGATAAGGAACGGCTCTCCTAAGAGTAGACTTTCTATTAAATTATTTTGTTTGTACTAAGTATATTATGAATTGAGTTAATTTTTGGTCGAAGATAATGAAAACTCTGATGTGGATCCGCAGAATAAAAAGTATTCTATATAAATATTGAAGTATCATGGATGGATTGACTAACACTAGAATGTAATTTCTTTCACATTAATTAGTTTGTAGTTATATTTTGAGTCCAGTTAATATATAATAGAGGATAATGATAGCACAGAGACAGCACCTGCACAATAATGAAGTAGTATATGATAGCTTTCCACGTAATACATCACTGAATGAAATATTACTGAAGAATCTTCATGAAACTATGTTTTTTCATTCCAAATATGTCTTCGATTTCATTCTGCTATTTGCTCTTGGAAATAAATGAGCATATCATTGTAACTTTTTCATTTCAAATAGTTGAAGGCTTATAGAAATACCATTAAGTTTACGAACTCAATGGAAATACTGGTGTTAATTCTTCATGCTTTAAAACATACGAATCAATGCCTACTGCTGTTTCTCCCTATATCATTTTTCATAAATATAATCTGAAATTCAACCACTTTTAATCAAAATTTGATTATCAACTCGTAGGAGTTCTCCATCAATGTCCAATGTAAACAAAAAAAAACGCAAACAAACTGGAGGTTACGTCCAGAAAAATTTCAAACTTGTACGAAATCGCTCGAAAGTAGGGTTAGATTCCGAAGCTTACCATTAATCCTTCTTTTAAGCCCCCAAATTCCAGGGTTTAAATTTAATAGTCAGTTAAGGCCATTGAACGTGGATTTCGTGACGGTGCAAGATAATTTTTTACCTAAACCTTGGTTATGGTCTTGATCTATGGTTTTGTAATACGGTGCAATTGGCCCTGAATCGAGCTAATCAGAATTTTAGTAGGCGTTTGGGGTGCCAATCAGATTGCAGGAATAGGATTACGTCACTCTCGCCGTTTTCGGACTCGCTTGAGGAGGTTATAAACATGTAAACAAATTGAAATGAATTTTTCATCCTATTAATTGATGAATAATTTCGTATCTGTTCCATTTAAGAATATAATCCAAACAGTTTTTTACAACCAAATCAATTGTTCAGTCTAATCTTTGAGGTTCTATTTTATGATGACAGTCCTCATTAAATGTTTTAATTATACAACAAGAAATGGAATCGAACTTAGGTAGACTCATTCATAATGTTCATTTTATATAATATAAAGGAATCGCAACTGAAGTAAAAGCATTACAACCTCCATTATTCAATTAAAACGATGGGATGTCTAATAAAATTGTATATCATTGCACAAACACTAGGATTGGAATCGATTAAAGTTGGTCTATTCATAATTTGATTTTATATTGAAATGAATCTCATTTGATGTGAAACTACAAAGATTCTCTGATTAAGGTAAACGGGTTTTCCATAACATTTTTCCAAAATTTTCATTTACTCCAACAGAGTTTTTCTACAGGAGTTTGAGGTGTGACAAAACACTCGCTTTGGTGTTGGAAATTTGCTTTTCAAATGGTTTCATCGAAAAATCTTAGTCTGATTTTGATTTTGCGATTCCTGAATCCCGACAAATCCGTTTTTACATTTCGATTTTAGATGTTCCAAAATCAACTATTCAATTTGACAGCTGTTTCGAGGAAGACGAAAGTGTGGTTATGTCTGTTATATTTCTCAAGGTCGGAGAGACGCGATTCCCGCAAACGATGAAGAGATTTGTCTTGTTGGTCTGTGGTATTACAAAACCATAGATTAAGACCATAACCAAGGTTTAGGTAAAAAATTATCTTGCACCGTCACGAAATCCTCGTTTAATGGCCTTAACTGTTGACTGTTAAATTTAAGCCCTGGAATTTGGGGGTTTAAAAGAAGGATTAATGGTAAGCTTCGAAATCTAACCCTACTTTCGCACAAGTTTGACATTTTTCTGGACGTAACCTCCAGTTTGTTTACTTTTTTTTTGTTTACATTGACATTCATGAAGAACTCATACGAGTTCATGGATTTGATAATCAAATTTTGATTAAAAATTATTGAATTTCAGATGATATTCATAAAAAATGATATAGAGAGATAATGACATCAGTAGGCATTGATTCGTATCTTTTAAAGCATGAAGAATTAATATCAGTATTTCCATTGAGTTCGTAAACTCAATGGTATTTCTTAGAAGCCTTCAACTATTTGAAATGATAAAGTTACAATGATATGCTTATTTATTTCCAAGAGCGAATAGCAGAATGAAATCGAAGATATATTTGGAATGAAAAACCTTAGTTTCATGAAGATTCTTCAGTACTATTTTATTTAGTGATGTATTACGTGGAGAGCTATCATGTACTACTTTATCATTGTGCATGTGCTGTCTCTGTGCTATCATTCTCCTCGTTTATATATTAACTGGACTCAAAATATAACTACAAACGAATTAATGTAAAAGAAATTGCATCCTCGATCTTCAAACGTACACCTTCGTCAATCCATCCATACATGATACTCCAGTATTTATATAGAATACTTTTTATTCTACGGATCTCACATTAGAGTTCTCATTATATTCGACCCAAAATTAACTCAATTCATAATATACTTATTACAAACAATTAAAATGATTCAATAGAAATTCTATCCTTAGGTAAGCCGTTCCTTACCCGAAAGTCGTTTCGGATAAATCAATACTATTTATTTATTCATTTTACAAACGTCAGGATTGTAATTCCATGCAGAAGCTCAAATCTTATGATATTTCAAAATATAAGTTTACTCGAGTATATAACTATAAATTTGAATAATGTTTAAAGCCTGATGTAGAAGTAAGAGCACAGGTCTGTAGTAAGAGATCCCTAGTTATAATGATAATGAACAAGTCGGGAAAGTTACATGCAATATTTTTATGGAAGCTATAAAGTCTGTCAGATATATTTTTTCGGTGGGTTTTTCGATAGATGCATCTTGATTTTTCATATCATATGGAAATATGGTAGAACCTATCTTTTGAATAAAAATATTTCATCAATTAGGGTTAAAATAAACAACATGAAGCTAGTCACAAGTACCAATTCATGAGGAAGTAACCAGATTTGTAGATTAACTTTAATCTAGTTCATTCAGCCTCGGTGCAAGCCGAATATTTAAACTAGAGCTTAATAAGTTTATCGTCGCTTAACTAACTGAAGCTTCGGACGAAAACGGTGCAATTGGCCCTTAGAAGACCAGGTGTGTTCTGTGTAGGCTTTGTTACTAATTCCTTGCGCCACGTTAGGAATAGCACTGTCAATTGTTCACCCAACAGCGAATGGTTGAACGGTCCCCTGAAAACCGGAAAAATTCTTTCCCGGCCAAGGGCTTCAACCTCAGACCTCACGATCATGAGGCAAGCGCTCTAACCACTGAGCTACCGCCGCATATTAACGGATTTAACCGAGATATTTGGACCCAAACCTAATCTGACCATTTCGAGTCGCTAAGTGGACGGAAAGAATGGAATTTGACCACGGATTCTTCTTCTTGGAGTTCAACCCAATCGTTTGAGACCATTTTTGGCTCGAAATTCGAATATTACAGACGTCGTGACGAAATGATAACTGTTCCCTATAACAAGCTGACATTTTGTTCTCTGGCTGTAGAGTAACTGTGCCAAATATCAACCTGGCTCACTATTTCCGATGGAAAAACAGCCGATATCCATCTTTCTACAACTTAAGAGTCTCACGCCCATAGATGAATCTGAGCAGTATTTCTAGACACATTAAATTTTATTTTTTAAAATGGATAGGATCTGTACACGGCATAATTGAAATAAGACAATAGTTCGCCATTGTGGATAGTAGTTTATACGCGGAAATAGCTTCCCGAAATTACCGGCATTAAACATGCCATCATTGGCGTGATCAGATCTGTTCAATGGTGCCATAATTATGAAGGATAAAAATGAAGTTGTTCTGTGACTATGTTATATTGAAAGTTTTCCAATGACCAGAGTTTCGTTATACCATTTCATTTTGAAATTGATATATTACAAGATGTGTAACAAGGTTTTCAATAAATCATAGTGATATTTGATGGAGTACATATTTCCTTTCATTGAATTTTCCAATTCACTATCACAAAGTAACTGATTAAATCATGATTGATAATTAACTTGAGACATATAGGTATCGTGATTGGTTTGCGCGAAAATTTTCATGAGTTGCCACTTTTAAAATATCAGCTTTACCTATCAAAAAAGAAGCAATCAAAAGAGCTTGATAACTCTCAAGCTCTCATATCATAATATATCATAATTGCGAACCAGAATAATATAAATATAATCATTCGAACTAAATCAGTCAAAGTTACACTTACATCAAAAGAAGAAGAGCGCAGAAAGGCAGTATTGAGCCCTATACTGCAGTAAGGCCTCTGGCGCGTGTTTCTCGCCCTCTTGCGATCCCTTTTGAGTTCTAGAAAAAAAAAACATATTCTTCAAAGAACGAAATCTACATAAAAAATCTTAGCATATTATAATATCAGTATTATCATTTTTTATACAGAAATTTTGACGAACCAAGAAATAGAGCAAGCAACAATAATGGAGTTGAATAGTCATAATGAATCTGCCTTTCCCGTTGAACCAAGGTATTATGTCTTCGAGGAATTATATGATATAGTTTTCCTTTTTAGTGATACCTCAAGAATTAACATATGAAGCTGCATATAATATGTCTTCATTTCACAAACAAGTGATACAACTTTTGTTGATCTGTACTGTGGAAAACATAGGAAAAATAAAATTGCGAATGCACGTATCGGTGTGAATTTAACGGCCACTTTCAGCGGCCAATTCTCCGAAGTTACCCGAATGAGGGCACTCAGGGGCGTACGCCCGCTCACATAAAAAGTCGCCCAGCAAACACAAAGTACAGCAATTGTGCAGTTACTGCATTACAAGTACCACCGGAATGCAGTACACAAAATGTTGTATTGAAACTGCACAATCTCTGCATTGGTGATACTGCTTTCCTAAATGCAGTCTTTGATGCTATACCACACACCTACAATGCCGGTTGAGCCGTTGTCAATCGTCGTCGTCGGCCATGCTGTTTTGTAACGGAAATTTGTTCTTTGTGCCGTTTTTGATTCGAGCTATTTGAATTGACTGTCTGTTTCAAGTTGACTGTGTTGCAAGTGCGAAAAACAAGTGTATCGACATGATAAATTCCCGAAAAAACGAAATAAGGCAAATAAGGTGTGTGGCTAAGTCAGTTTTGATGATGCCGTTTCTCTCGGAACTGGAATAAATAGACAATAGTAGAAAACATCTGGGTCTCTACCTGAACTGGATAGGGCCAACTAAGAAACATAATTTCGAAGTACTAACATCAATGAAGGAATCATAGGTATTTTATTCACACAAGGTAAAACTTTTTTTGTTTATTAACTCATTTTTCTTCACTTTAAGTTGCTGTACGCAAAAACAAAGTGAGCAAAAATGATTCACCAACCGATATTGAAACAACCATCACGCTATGATTGAGAAATATGTACTCATTTTAGAGGAATTAGAAAGGAACGAGAGAGAGTTACCCAATAATAATATATTATATTTATAATGTTTGATATCGCCGGTATTTTTGTAAATTGTGGTTTTTTCTATTAATGTCATGTTCCTAGTGCAATATTTCTTTTATTTAGTTGAATTCGCTATGAACCACATTCCGTAATATGCTCAACATGAACTAGGTTAACCCGACTCCTAAGACAGCCAGTATGTTTCAGGAATCAGGCTCACCTCCGAAAAACCTATATTTTTCAAGTAATCGCATTGAAATTCTTAACATGCATACTACTGACTGTCTTTCATCGACTGAGGGTAAATAGAAAATTTCATTTTTTTTCGCTTCAACCGGAAATGGCCGAACGATATTTTCAAAGAATGTTGTGTATATTTTATATATTTGAATTCCATGCTGAGTTTTTGGTGAAATGTCGTGAAAGATTAAATAATTTGAAATTTTTTTTCTAAAGTTATCAATATCTAGATACAGAAAAACTTGCAGAATTTTTTCTACCGTAAAGCATAGATTTCGAATTTCCAAAAATATATACATCACATATAAGAAAATCAAAATTATTCGGCAATTTCCGAATAAATTGGAAGTCGTAGACCCTCTTTTTTCACATCTGTCGATGGTTGATAATTAAGTATCAATGTGCAAAGTTTCAATTCAATCTCTTAAAAAATAATTATTTTTTCGGCAGTGAGTCTTATTCCTGTGAGTCTCGTTATACAGCCGAGCTTCTGCTGCATTGTTGATACTTAGAAACTTCATATCGAAGTAGCACAGTTGGTGCATTATTACTACGTACAAACTGCATTAGAACGAGGCATAGCTCCTCCACAACTGCTGTATAGTGGCTGTACTTCGAATGCAGTTTGAGCTGTACAGTTTCGATGCAATTTCGCAGGACATATACGGTCCGTTTCGATACAGTTACTGCACCACCATCGCTGCACTTCAAGTGCAGCAACGCTGTACAGTTTTTGTACTCTTGCTGCGTTTTAGTGTTTGCTGGGCGCCTTAGGGTTGTGTAACAAGCACGTGATTACTTCGGTTTCCTGCGAACTATCCGACCATTGTCATCATTGATGTACATCCATCAAAAGTTTTATATAATTAGCGAATATGTTCACAATTATCCACCTCGAAGGAAATGAGAATATAAATTGGCTTAATTTTACCTGGGCACTAATTTGGCCTTTGTAATATAGCTTCAAAACTACTCAACAAATATGAAAATAATAATAATAATAATAATATTTTATTGGTCCTTTAAGACAACATATCTAATATGTATAGGACAAGTCAGTAATACAAATAATTCAAATCTCACAATCAACCAAACAATCACAGTAAAAATCTTTAACAGAATAATAACATTTTCTCAACAATAAACTCTTGATTTTTTTCTTATACGGTAATATATCTAGGAAGTTCACATTTTTGGGTAGAGAGTTGTACATCTTTATGGCTTGAAATATTGGAGAACATTTGAACTTATATGTTTTATGTCTAGGTATGAGTAAAATATGCGAGTTCCTGGTTTCATGATTATGAGTACCTGATAGTTTGGACCAATTATGCTCATGAGCGATGAAAGCTCTGTTGAAATCTACACTACTACCCCAGAGGATAACATTATAGGACAGTTGGCTGTAAACGAGACTATAATAGATTTGAATGAGGGAACAGAGAAGTAATATATCTTTCACTCCACTGATAGCAAAAAAAGAAGTATTGAGCTTTTTGCACAGGACCTCAACAAGCGTGGTCCAACTAAGATTCTTGTCCATATAGAAACCTAAAAATTTTGTACATGCAGCAGGTGTTATTACGCTGTCTAAATATCGAACTCTAAACGAATCCTCCACATCCTTCTTTAGGCCGAAATAAACACAGACCGCCAACATTCACAACATGTGAATTTGAACGGCACCATTTAACAAATTCTTCTATAATGTCCTCGCAAGCTTTCCGGAGCTCCTCACGACTCCGCGCAGAGACAACCACCGAGGTATCATCGGCAAAAAGTATAAGCAGAAGACAGGCTAGATGAATAGGCAAGTCATTCACGAACAACAAGAATAGAAGAGGTCCCAGTACAGAGCCCTGAGGCACCCCAAGCCCCACACGAAACTTCCGCGAATAGGATTCCCCGACTCTAACCCGCATATTTCTGCCATGGAGAAAGCTGCGGAGCCAATCAAGGAATATACCCCTGAAACACAAGTGATAACACTTAGTCAATATGAACTCCAGAGATAGAGTATCAAAAGCGCAGAACAGATCGAAAAACAGACCAGCCAGATGTAATCTGCTATCCAGACACTCATAAACGGATTCGACGAAACCAAGTGCAGCTGACTGGGTTGAGCGACCCCTCCTGAATCCATGCTGTGCCGAGTTGAGAAGTCCGTATTTATCAAGGAATTTCGTCATCCTATCAAACACAACTCTCTCAATAATCTTAGATAAAACGCTCAAGATCGAAATTGGACGAAAGTTCGTGATCTCATCAAGTTTACCTCCCTCATGCACGGGTATCACAACAGATTCCTTCAGGATATTCGGAAATTTGCCTGAAGTAACAGAGTGATTGACAAGATGTTCACCGATATTCTCAGCAATTGCTTTCAAAACACGGGTAGAAATGGAGTATGGCCCAGCGCATTTTTTATTTTTCAAATTTTTTATCGAATCTAAGATATCAAATTTTGAGACTGGATGAAAAAAAAAGTTTGCAGGAACTAATGGAGACGAAGTACAGGAAACCGACAAAGTATGGCCATAACAAGCTAACAACTTAGACTCGGCGACCGTCGTGAAGTATTTGGCAAACACGTCCACCAACTGCGTGGATCACGGCCTATCCTTTTTCTACCGGTAGTCTCATTTACAATATTCCGAAGTGTTCTATTTTTATTAATGGAGTTGTCAAGTACTGAGCTGTAAAATTTCATTTTAGTTATTTTTATAAGTTGATTATGTTGGTATTTTGCTGTCTTGTACATTTCAGTAGTGGAAGGTGAACAAAGATTAGAGTGAAGCCAGTATATATTATTAAGATTCAGTTTACTTTGTCTGACTTCGGTCGTTAGCCATTTTTTCCGAGAATTTCCCAATTGGACCTCTTTCATAGGACAACAGATTTCAAAGTAATATAGTAACACACTATAATAGGCCTCAAAGCACAGATCAATATCTGTCTCTGAGTAGAGCTCCTCGAAATTATATTCGGACATACAATTGACCATGTTATTCAGGTTATTTTCATTGATATTTCTTATAGATTTTGCTTTGGTCGGTAAATAATCAACTTGTAAATTTAGATCAAGGATCATTGCTTCATGATCACTTATATGAGGCTCAAAAACTGTGACCACACAGTCTTGAAGGTCACAATTTGTTAACATGTAATCTACCTTGGATATGGAGGTGAAACCATTTACATTAGTGAAAACACGGGTGGCACAATGAGATGTGACCTTAAGATCGAAACAGTCTAGCAGTTCGTTCAGGAATGTTTTCCTGTTACAATGGGATCCCAGAAAATCTATGTTTAGGTCACCGCACAAAAAAACTAAGTCGACTATACATTATTGCAATACACAAAAAAGTCTATCAGCCGAAATTCTGATGCCACAGATTTCCACATGCATCTCTACAGAGAATTTAGAGACACCTAAATTATTTACCTCCAGACTATCCTTAGTGTACAACAAAGATCCTCCATGCTCCCTGAAAGAACGACAGAAACAATCGGCTTGATTGTAACCATGTAGCACCATAGACGCAACACTCACTGAACTACACCAATGCTCGGAGACACTTAGTACATCAGGATTCTTATCATCTAGGAGCACTTCCAAACTATGCAGTTTGTTTGATATACATTGCACGTTCAGATGCATCAGCCTCACAACGGCGTTCCGAGAGTAGGTATCCCGAGAAAAGTTTATTCTCGAGGCCGCTGAACATTTCGCCGATCGAAAAAATGATGAACATTCACCAAATTTGGCCAGTTCGCACCGTCTATGGCTTCGTCGTATTCTGAATCCGGAATAAGTACTTTAAAGAAATTTTTTTTCAGAAAGTTTTGCAGATTTTCAACTGTTGTATCCGGTTTGAGATTAGATACATGGAAAACTTTGAGTTTTCCCAATCCCTCAACAGAAGACCAGGGTTTTACGTGGTCTACGATTTTGTTTGCGGCTTATGACTTTCCATTCAGATTCAACTGCATTATCAGTTATGTTTTGAGTATCGTGAATGGGCTCGTCCGCAGTCAACTGTGCATCCCGCTCAGAAATCGCACATCGACGAACTTTCCTACCGGTACTCTGTATCGAATCATCGGCTTTCGGAACGGCAAGAGCGGGAATAGCGGATCTCGCAAGGGACGCGGCAGCGTGACCAATTATTTTTTTCAGAATCTACCAAACCTTCTGTAGAAATCTACTTTTTTCTACCAAAGTCAATTACAGAAATCTACTAAAAATCTACTGCTACCTGAGAGCAGTCTTTAGCACTTTATGTTGAAAGGAAAGTAGAAACTTTAATGTTTCGTGCAATTTGAAAAAATATCGCAACAATTAACATTCGCTTAGAAGCTAGAGAAGCGCTGCCGTGAAGCCAGCAGCTTTTGCGCGCATGACCGCTTTGGCAACGAATTTGAACATGCGCGCAAAAGCTGCTGCCTTAATTCATGGCAGTGCTTTTCTAGGGTTTTTTTTCGATAAAGTACTGGATTTCACTTCGATCTAATCTGTAAATTCGAAAATATTGAGAAAATAAAATTTTGTATGGGTATATCATTGGGCGGATTTTACCCATTCACGAATTCGATCTTCGTAATTAAGCTTTAAATCTTTTCTACGAATATCGAGTTTCTAAGTCGGCCGACCTTAAACACAATAACTTCCGAAAGAAACAACTTAGAAATTAGATATTTGTAGAGAAGATTACCTTAATTACGGAGGCCGAATTTGTGAATGGGTAAAATCCGCCCAAAGATTCCGCAGATATTTTTATATATTCACCTAGATGAAAGGCTCTTCCGTTTCGGATGGAAACGATGAAAATGCGGGAAATTGTAGTGCACACACGCACCTATAATGGGCAATACGATATACTTATTGAGTGTGGCGGGATTAAAGAAATATCCCAATATCAGTCAGAACCATCTATACGGGCTGTGCTATTTTTTCACATAATTCATGCGATTTTAGTTAGGTTAGGTTAGGTTGTGCCACTTCTCAACTCAGACAGAGGCGTTCTACTGCTTCAACAGTTGAAAGTAGAATTCTACTAAGATAGTTCGAAATACTACCAAAATCTACTGCTCAATTTCTGTCTACTAACAATGATGAAATTATAACGAAAATCTACCAAAAAATTAGATTTCTACCAAAATTGGTCACGCTGGGACGCGGTCTTCAGGATACATTAATTGTCTCAATTCCTAACCAATCAAATGCGAAGCGCTTCCGAGGAATTCCGAGAGCATTCGTGTGAAGTCGGTTATTGATCGGCTGGATCTTGGCGGGATTTCTCTCAACGCAATCTGTGTTTTGTGTTTTGTTTACTAACCTTTAATCGACTCACGACTTGATACTTGCTACTGTTCTGTTATATTTTGAAGAATAATTAGCAGTGCAAATTGTCCAGACGTTTTGAAAAAGCAATTATCAGTACTTTGCTACACAATTTGAGATTTTCCCCTAAATTATGGACACTGTAAGGTCCAAAAATAAGTCCAATATTGCCAAGATTCTACTACTGATTACTGTAAGGTAGGTTTAATTTATGCATTATGGAATAGTTTTTTGATGAAATTTCGGGTTTCTTGCAGAGTGAATCCACTAATTTGTAAAGAATATCGAAAGGAGATTACCAGCCTATCTAATAAAAACAGGCACCTCCGGAAAATACATAAGCATGATCCTCCATACGTGGAAAGGAGGCCGAATATTATGTGTTCTCTTAGTCCGAATGAATACAGAGAGGTTTCCATGCTTTAATGATTTGGATAAGCATTTTACAAATATCCACAACATGAAAATCACAGAAAGTATTACTAATTTCAGAAGCCATGAAGAGTTTGAAGCATAGCAAGGAGAGGAAAACAGACATGTTAATTGTGCTTGTACTAGGGCTGTTGAAAATAAGAAGGCGGATAGAATTGTGTACTACTATTGTAACAGAAGCAATTATAGAAGTATGTAGAAAGGACACTTCTGACCATTGAGAATCAACTGTGTTGAATTTAAGGATACCAAAGTAACTGTGTAAAATGTAACGTGAAGCTAGGAGGAAGTATTCATATTCAGGGAATATGCCCTTCAAGATTTTCATTTCAAATTTTGACAGATGGTAATGACAATTAACTAAGCATATATTCGTATTAATCTGATTTTATTACCTCTTATTAGACTTATTTACAGTAACATTTGAGGAAACACAGGTGGCACATGTGGATGTTTCGATAACAGCAGACTCTCAAAGTTAAAACAGCGAGAAGCGAGTCAGTGTTTTAATTTCTCCACATTCAGATGAAAACGATACACTATATCTCAACAAACCTACAAGAAGCAAACATATTTTCCAAATGATAAATAAAACTTTCTCGCACGTTTTAAATTCATCATTTTCGGGATCTTTTCATATAGTTTTTTCTTATGTAAAGAATGTACATCTTTATCTTACAAGGTTAATGGTAGTTTCTGTTTTTATATAGCTTAGGTGTAGTTAATATTGCTAATGTTCAAGATGCTTAGAAGTTGTGAAATGTGTAGGATGTTTTGAAGGTGAGGATTAATGCGATGTGTGTATAGTTACAGTTCTTAACATATTAAGGTGCAAATAATAATTACAGTTGACACTCTCTTAGCAATGCTTACTTTCTTGAAGAAACACAGTAAAAGTATGCAATTTTAGAATTTTATTATTTTGGATTGAAATGTACTCTGTATTTATACAAATATTGCATTTTGGTTCAGGTGTAGGGGAGTTGGGAGCTAGTTTCAGACAATCCCAAATGACATTCATATGTTAAGTTGGGATTTGAATCGATGATGTGAAAAAACTGTTTTCTCTTTGTTAGCTTTGGATTACTAACCCTGGAAGTTATCTAATATTAATTTTTTCATTTGTTATTGTGATAATTGGCTCGAAAAAAAAACAATTTCAAATATGATTATTATGTATATTTTTTCTGTTCCTTATTCCTTTAAAGTAATAACCTACTCTTCATTAACTATTTTATAACGAAAATTGGTGAATTTCAAACTGAATCATTGATGAAATATGGATCCTTCACCGATTTGCAGATAGGAAAGTGCTAAGTAGAATATTTTGAGAAATACTTATTATTCGGAAGTTAAATTAGAAAATACTAATATTTACTAAAATAAATGAAGCTTTCTTCTTTAGGACAGTGTTGCTCAGACAATAATTTAAAGAAAGTTGATTATCTTAGAATATATTAAGAACCTGAATAATATCTTTTTCGGGATATCCCGAAGATTCAGAATTCATCATGCATTGTGATAATTCATCGTGATATTCCTAGCACGTTCTCTACATCTAAATTTATTTATTAATAAAATGGTAATTGATACACAACGAGGCAAAAATATCTTAATTTTGGCCAATATACTGAATGAATAACATGTAGAAATACTAATGTAAAGCACAATGTATTTTACTGTTTGTTTATAATAATATACCTTATCAAATGGTAATATACTGAATTAATGTAATATTATGTTTATTACTATACATTCTACTGAAATACAAACAGTTCAGTACAATTTACAGTACACCATATATACATTAACGTCTTGTGGACAACGTGAGATGATGACAGTTTTGTTAACTTCAGATACTTCCAAGCAGAAATTCAATTCAAACTGGCGCCAAAGATACCACGCCCACATCGATTTTGATTGGTTAGGAATTGAGACAATTAATGTATCCTGCGGTCTTCGACGGTAAATGCTGATGATCCCCAGTTACAGCGCATCCCGATGTACCAGATGCACTGGAGTATATTCCCTTACCGTGACTCACATCACATCCACGGTTTGTGTTGACCGTTTTTTCTTATTTAACATGTTCATTTCGTTATCTTTGATTTTAATTTCGTTTTCCAATGAAGAAATTCTTAATTAGAGTAATGAATTATTCTCGATCAGAAGATTGTTCTTAGATTCGAGTTCAAAAATTATTTTGAGCAGGAGATCTTTATCAGACGACTCACTAGAAATGACAGGCAACGGAGACAACGGCCCACCCGGCTGATTATTCACAATAAAGTTTGAAATTTCCACATCGCAACACTTTAACTTTCACGCCACAGCCAGGATGAAAGAGCTTGTTACAAACACTGCACTTGCAATAATTTTTAATAATAGATTTCCTACAGCCACCGCAATGAGGAATATATATTTGCAGAGAAGCACTCGCATCGACTTCCTTTCGCACCGACATCTTGATAACAATATAGATTGTCAGTCTATACGATGTGCAATAAAGGACTTGAAAGTTTATGCACAATCTCGTCAGGATCATACAGGGGATCCTATTCTCCCCTATCGCACATATGAATGGAAATAAACAAGCCAATGATGTAACTACATTATAATGTCATTTTAGCTTTGTTGTTTAGTCTTTTCCGGGCACGTGTCACATATTTGTGATTTTTTTCGTGTCTTATTTCAGTTCAGGTTGATAAGCTAGGGGAATCCTTTTTCCATTAATCATCCATTGTTGAAATTGGCTCTCGAAGTTTCATAGTGTTTCTAAGCCGTCAGTCAGTCAGGAAGTGTGGTATTCAATTTTGTAGCCGGAAAATTGCATGACCTTTGACCTATTTTTTTTCGGCGATTAAACGATTCAAAATTGCTATTCCTCGTACAATAAGGATGAAAATTTAACCTCGAAAATACTTCAGAACACCTTGAATGCATAAAGTTTCCGCACTTCAAGCACTCCAGAGAGCTGGAACAATTCATCTTATCGAAGGTTTTTTTACGCGCTTGTTCTGGAGGACAGCGCGTATCATTTCGTCACGATGTCTGTAATTTTCGAATTTTGACCCGAAATTGGTCTCAAACGACTAGGTTGGACTCACTGATAAAGAACCTGTGGTCTAAATTGATTCTGTCCGTCCGGCCGTCCGTGTGCGCTGTAACTTTCGGAAGGAAGGACCTAGAGTGTTGAAATTTTCAGATTAGGTTGAGATCCGAAATAACTCGGTTGAGTTCGTTAACGGGCCGAATCTGCCGAATGGTTTTTGTGCTACAGCCATTTCAAATTTTGATTTTTCAATAACTCGAAAAATATTCATCTGATCGAAATGAAACTTGGTTGGGAGATGAACAGTATCAATAAAAGAATTATCCATGAAAAAAATCGAAAAAAACCTTTTTTTTCAGAAAATTTTTATTTCATTAAAATTGCACTGAAATTTCCGAGTCTCCATTTCGCAACGTGAATACAAGCGCGTAAAAGCAGCTGACATCACGTCAATTCTTTTTTCCTTTTATATATTCAATTTCTAAGAGTAAACCTAGTTGCTTTCTTGTAGAGTCCTTGAAATGTTCATCCCATCTCACATGTGGGTTCATTCTTTCCCCAAGATATTTTATTAGTGTGTTGCTTCGGGTATTCCACTATTTTCGTTGATTTTTATACGACCCATTGCAGGAATGCCAGTGAATGGTTAAAATTCATTTTTTTCGTTATTCAGTGTTAACTTATTTTATTCGAACCACTTCTTCAGCTGAAGAAAATCAGTCTTAACTTTATGTTCGAGTTCTGTCCAGCAGCCAGCATGATATAGAACCATAGCATCATCAGCAAAATCGACCATGTTCTCAGTGTCTTTGGGGGGCTATTTATATACATATCAAAGGAACGAAAGTGACCCAAGGACAGTTCTCTGTGGAACCCCGTAAAAACCAATTTCTCTGCGACTTCGATATCCCAATTTTAACCATCTGCTGCCTATTCGATGAATAATTCTCGATTGATTTATATAGTATAGATTCGCGATATCAACAGTATCGAAAGCTTTTGAAATATCTGAAAATCTGCACAGAGATAATATTTTTTAATCTAAACGATCGTACGTATTCCATACAAGCGTGATTAACATTAAGTGGGGGAGATGTAAGAGCCAGAACCTGTATTGAACACGTCGTATTGTTTTCAAGTATCGAACTATGAACTTGCACTGTGTTGAAAATTACGGCATGAATCTTCATGCAAAATTCTGTCAGGATCATGCGAATTATTAGAACGAAAAATCGTTATGTAACGAAATAATCATTAAAAAATACAGATTTTTCTGTACTACCTTTACATAATATCTTTCGATATTGATATTGATATCTTACGATACACTTTCATTTTCTTCAACCTACTAGGTATGAATTCATACATAGTACGTTGAAGACAATAAGAGTTTATTGTAAGATATCAATATCGAAAGTATCACAGAAAAATCTGTATTTTCTTAATGATTGTATAAATAACCATTATCAAGCAGACCCATCTTGATTTAATGTAACGAAATAAAGCTGTTTCAGTCGTAGTGAATACCTGTATGGATTACCACTGTTGCTGCGATTAAGAAACTCACGTTGGAAGAATGAATGAACTCTTATGTTATGTCAGTCGGCTCAAACCACCTGACTCCCCCTTGTTTCGGCGACGTAGGAACAATTCAAGAGATATCATCAAATGTGCGCGAAAACCAGAATTTGATATTGTTTGACAGTTCTAAAATTGACTTCTCGTGTTTCATATATCCCTTAGCCTACACTAGCATTTACGGCACACTTCAAGAAAACATTGCTCAGAATTTTTACCAATTTATGAGAAATTTGAGTCCCAAAACACAAATGTATTCAGCTTCCGTTTTCCAGAAAAATGGCTTCGGCTAGCTTTAGATTGAAGCTGTTGAACCAACTCTGTATTTTGTGAAATATGCCATATACCAGGCGTCATAGAAATCAGATTAACCATATTTTTAATTTTAATCCACATTTTTCAAGATATCGGATTGAAATTTTCCAGATATTAACCCTTAGACTGCAGTTATGTGTGCCGATGACTTCCGGTCAGGGTTGCCAGCACTTAAGCGGGTCAAAAATAGTTGAAAAGCGACGTTTCGTTCTGAGAAAAAGTGACACATGTTTTCGACCAATTGAGGAGTTTTCAATTATTTATACCTTTTCATAGCTCATTCGCAGTATTTCCATGAGGAATTCAGTTGTCTTTCAGTATCTCCAAACCAGCTGTGAAGTTTCATCATAATTGAATCAGTACTTCTTGAGTTTCACCGAAAAAAACAACGATATCGAGAAGAAAACCATGAAACTTTACATATATTTTTCCCAAAATGTACCTCCAAAACTATCAGCCGTATCGAATTGAAATTCGGCACACTGCTGTTAAATATGTAGCTCAATGTGAGCCCTGAATTTTGTTTTCAAATGTGATGAATAGTTCGAGAAAAAAAATGAAAAATGTACTGATTATATGATCTCAACTGAATTGCGCGTTGCTGTACCCCAACTGACTGCCAAGTTCCGATCAAGTCGTTCCAGTAGTTCCCGAATTATTGCTAAGATAATGTCAAAACTTTAAAAGCCTCTAACTTCGAAACCGTTTGGCCGATTTTACCCATTAACGAACTGATCCGTCGCATTTTGAAAAACAACCTACCCTAAAAGTTTCAGGTCGATAAGATTGTCTGTACGACCGTAGTCGTGCCTACTGACGGCCGACCGGAAAGAATCGTTTTTGACACCGGATTCGTCATCAGTGAATCCAACCTAGTCGTTTGAGACCACTTTCGGCCCAAAATTCGAAAATTACAGACATTTAGACAGAACGATAGCACACTCTGTTCGCCAGAACATGGGCGCAAAAATTGAAGAGCAAGTTCGGTGCTCAATACTATCCAGCTGAAATTCGTAGGTACAATGTTGTTGAATATCGAAATGAAGCCATGAAGATTAAATTAAATATTTTCTCCGAAAACTCCGTCAAATTTCGCACGTACCTTAAATTCTATATTTCCGGACAATGCACCAAATTTCATCGGGAAAAAAATAATTTCGAGGTTTTTTCCTCGGTATCTTTGTTATTTCCAGGATAAATCGAAGAATACGAATCCAAAAGCCCGGCAGCTAGTTGCAAAATACTTATGCAAAACTGTGTGCGAAATTTCGTAACGATCGTATCATCAGAACGATTGAAAAAAAATTTCGAAATTTTTCTAGAAAAATTTCATTTCGGAAACTTTTCATCAATTTCGAAAAAAATTTTCACTAGCCTTGAGCTCCATATAAATCAACATAATACGAAATTTCAGTTAGTTCCGATATTAATTTTCAGGGATATTGGTGAAAATATGGCAAATATTATAATATATTTTTTTCCCGATATAGTTTTGTACTTCCGGAATAATTTGAGATTAAACGACTTACCTAAGGAAGTTCAATCCTCAATTATACGAGATAGCCACGTCCGAAGAGATCACAAAGGTAGTAGTAGTTTGTACTGCGCAAATACCGAGTGACAAAAACTACTACCTTTGTGATCTCGAGGACGTAGCTATCGAAGTATAATTCAAAAATTATAGATTAAATCATAATGAAACTTGGTCACTAATTGAGAAATGCTGATGCACAAGTCTGTGGAAATTTCGTGATGATTTAGTTATCAATTTATCAAAAAAAATTCCGAAATTATTATTGGGGAATTTTTATTGGGACATTCGTTCAGATTTTGAATGAATTTTGCATAGAGCTTGAAAAGAATATTTCAAAACAGTGCGCGAAATTTAACTTTGATTCGATTGAAATTTCTTGAGATATCAGGAAAAAATGATGTCATATTTCGTGGTTTTTTTACTTGGTTATGTTTCTCAATTTTGAAATAATCAAAAAAATACTTATTTAATCATGATGAAACTTGATAACCTGTTCAAGAATGCTGATGCGCAACTCTGTGCTGAATTTCGTGATAATCGTGTTATTCAAATTAGTTGCCGATGTGGTCGTCTTTCCAAATTTTTACCCCCGCCGAACGCACCTTCACTTCCTGATGGAAATATTCGGCGAACTTATTTTCATAATATGGTGAAATTCTGAACCAACTTTCAAGCAATAATTCTTCAATCGGGTACTAGACTTCAATCTGTGTTTTTGGACATATTGGAAAATAAACTATTTAATCGGCCCGTCGTGAACACAATGAGTTCTGGAAGAAACGGCTGAGAAACACGAAAGAGAAAGTTTGGACCTCAATTAGGAAGGCCAGATTCGTGAATAGGTTGAATCCACCCAATGACTCCTCAGATATACACATTCAAAATTTTATTTTTCCAAAACACAATAACTTCTGGAAAAAACTACTTACAAACTCGATATTTGTAGAGTAGGCTTGGACCTACTAAATACAGATTGGATGGAATTAAAATCTAGTACTTGATTGAAAAATGGTGGCTAGAAGGTTCATTCAGAATTCAATTCGAACCATATGAAATGAAAATAGCAGACTCTTTCTATCAAGAAAAAAAGGTGTGTTTGGCGGGGTCAATACAAGAAAAAATGACCGCTTTGGGCGCCTTGGCAATTAATTTGATTGAAGATTATTTTATTATAAAATAGACATTCAACTACTGATTCTCAGTTTATTTCACGAACAGCATGGAAAAGTTCAAATAGCTCAATCAGTAATCGAGTCAGTGTGGAAATCTGGCCCCTATTAAAACCGGACATCCAAATTGTCCAGTTCTGAGCTATGAAATAGTGACATATAGTGACCAAATTTCGTGAATAGTGAAAAAAGTGAGACGATTTCAAAATAGTGAAAAAAAGTGACAAAAGTGACTCGCTGGCAAGCCTGCTTCCGGTCCACTCTTAACTTTCGATTTTCTGGAATTAACTTATTCAAATTTTTGCATATTTCTGACGCTGAATGTGAACGATGTCTGAAGATGAAAAATTTCCCATAAGAGCCAATATTGATGTGAATTATATTTGTAGAAAAACTTGTTGAGACTGATTTTTAGGATAATTTTCATCAATAAACCTTTGTGAATACGATAAGGTAAGAGAATAGTTTGCAAGAGGGATTTGAATAGAGATCCTGTTTAGATACATTGTTAATAATAATAATTTTATTGGTCTTTTAATACAGACAGGTGTTTTACCACGAACCGGTCAAACATATATAGCCGTATAGATGACATTGCGAAAGACATATACCCCGTTTTCGAAGCATATGCGAGATACAGGGTGTTCAATGTCAACTTTGAGGAATATTCTGATAACTGTGGTGATTTATTCGTGACCTTTGAAAAAACGGTTTTTGATCACATCTTAGTATTTTTTGTTGGTCAATTCAATTGTTGTGTATAGTAAATTGGAATTTTTTGTTTTCGATTGCCAAATTGGATAACATGATTTCAGTGTACTCAATTGTTCCGTGAAAAAGTGTTTCCAGAATTCAACTCCACTTTTTTTTTACATGTCTACAGTGAAAAAAAAAGTTCAACCAAAATTATTGAAATCTTTCGAGGTTGAACTCATCTTCATTCTGAACACAGGGGTGAAAACAAAGTGAAAAAATATTCATTGGTTTTCATTTTTGAGCCTTCCGAGGACTCCAATCGGAGTAATTGAATAATTTTTATTAAGGAGAATGTTGGCTCTTCGGTTGCCAAAATTATGTTAATAGGCCTCCTGAATGACCTGGATAGAAATATGAATTTAGCAAGGAAAAAAAATCCTAAAAACTTTGGTGGGAACGTCATTAAAATCAGAATAAATCCAATTTATACGGGAACCTATTGTCCGTAAGTGAATTTTTATGAATTCATATTTCTATCCAGGTCTTTCTGGGGGCCATTAGCATAATTTTGGCCACCGTAGGGTCACCAGTACTCCAAGCGGAATCTTTGGAAGGCTATAAAATGAGAAGCAATAGATATTTTTTCATTCTGTTTTGACACCAGTGTTCAGAATGAAGGTAATTTCAACGTTGAATGATTTCAACAATTTTGGGTGACATTTTTTTTCACTGTAGACATGTAAAAAAAATTCGAGTTTGAACTTTGGAAAAATTTTTTCAGGGAAAATCTTAGACAATTGATAACATTGAAATAATGCTTTTCTAGTTGGCAATCGGTAACAAAAAATTGTAGGTTTTCCGCCATTTTGAAATATTTTCCCAGAATTTTATTCATCAATTGAATTGACCACCAAAAAATACTAAGATGTGACCAAAAACCGTTATTTCAAAGGTCACGAATAAATCACCACAGTTATCAGAATATTCCTCCAAGTTGACATTAAACACCCTTTATCTCGCTTATGCTTCGAAAACGGGATATATGTCATAAGGCAAAAATGACTTTCCCAATGTCATATATACGGCTATATATGTTTGACCAGTTTATGGTGAAACACCCTGTATACATGTATAGTACAGGTCAAAGAGAAAAAAAACATATTTCTGATATGTTTTATTATTCAGATTTGAAATTTTGTACGGTTCTGAGCTGTAGCCATTGGGTCAAAAGTGATAAGCACACCAACTCTTTTAGATTTCCCTCCCTGCAAACTAGCTAGAGAAAATGAGAATGTGTCGTCCCAGCATCAGGAAAGAACGAAAAGAATTCAATTCTTTCACCCTAAACTTATTGGTGGAATTGACTGAAACTATGGTTTGAAGATATCACTTGAAAGGAGACTTGAAATTGTGTATTTTTCATTTTCCAAAGCAATGGATTCATTATAAGTAATCCTAATTTCACTATTTCATCTCGATAAATTCGAAACAGAATGATGTTTTCGCCGAGATCATGAAAACTACCATCCCCTTCATAAATAATCAAAGTAAGTTTTATACAATATTGGAGTCTGGACGAAGTGAGCATATTTTCGTAGCGAATGTTCACATAATATAATTTTTTTTTAATTGTAAAAAGTTGAAGAAATCAGAAAAGACATGAATCGAACATCAGCTCTGATCAGCATATTCAGAAGAAAAATTTCCAGAGTACTTCCAGTTTAGAGACACGATATCGAAAAGAGATAAGGTAGCGATTAACTCGAAAATGGTGGAATTCTTAATGAGAAAATTCCCAATATTCTGAATGGACATGACCTTTTCTATCACTAGGTTGAATATTGTACACTGTAGATGACCATTTTCGCAACAAAATTCGAAATACGCTGGAATAGTCCCGAAAGAACGTCAAGATGATCATGAATTTTTTCCTGCCATATCGAATTAGAGAATGAATGAACAAAATCCAGCTATCTTTTCAAGTAGAATCCGAAGCCGCCAAAAAGTAGGTTTGTACTCTCAAAAATCGGAAGACAACCCGTCATAATTATTGGAGTTGCAGTTCAGTATTTTGTTTCCACATGAATTCATCTTCCTATGAATTTCATTGAAATTCTGAAAAAAATTAAAAATTCTATTCCCATGGATATTCTCAACTAAAAACTCAGGTCGTTGTACTAGACCTTTTTAATATAGAAAATCATAACGTGAAATTTTCATAATTTTTTCAACAGAACATATTTTCTCTTTCGGTTGTGTAAATATCATTTTGTTTGATCAATTTGCATTACTTACTCGAAGGAGGTGGCGTCTGCAGATATGGTTGTGTTTCCTGAAAATTGAAAAAAAAAATTAGAGATAATTTATAATTATTTCGACCATAAATTTACCAGGTACTGTTAAGGTTTTTCGGATTGCGCGATTCGATTTATTTGTTTGGGGGTAGTTTTTCGAAAAAAGTACCGAAAAGTAAATGTCGATCTGTATACCATTTCGTCAAAAAACGGTCATAAATTCAGACTGATCTTATTTTTTTACTACTACTTACTGCTGTGTAATTGAACTGTGTAATTTTGATGAATGAGTTTTATTTTATTGATTTATAGTATATTTCTTTTTCCAGTCGAAATGGCCAAGTTCTTCATTGGCAGAAGTATAATTTACATTCAATTTCATAGCAATCATTATTATTATACTAGTTGTCTTTTGATAGATAAATGTCCCACTTCAGCTTCAGGAAGTTATCAAATAGGACATTACCCAAACATTGCTCCAGAAAATCTCAAGATACTACATATATAGAAATTAACCAGTAATAGCAAGAAATAATCATTCAGAATAACCCATGTTGAACGTATGAAATTGTTGGAAATTAGGAACGATGAACACCCATTAAACTATTTGTCACATTTCAGTAGCAATCATTTCAAATTCTACTTGATTACCTCACAAATTTTGGGATTTCCTGTCTTATATCCTACATATATGCCTATAATCAAATCAATCAAATAAGCCATACTATATATAACTCAACAAAAATTTCCTTTTCCTTTCACATTCATTGAGAATGCACGAGTCGGTACACAATTATTCAGTTTTAAACCAACCAATAAAATAAAAGCAATGCAATGTGCTGAACCTCTAAACCCATAAGAAATGAGGTGGTAGAGCTTTGAGAAACACCGTTGTTTTATTGAAACGTTAAATTATTTTCAGCACATACCCTCTGAGAATCAATATCCATTTTTTTGTAGATTCTAGTTCACAGATTTCAACAGTGGAGAATTATTCTGTACGTCACTGGGTTTTCTCGAAACAATACTTTTTGCGCGCATGTTCTGCTGTCGTTTTGTCCAAATGTCTGTAATTTTGAGCCGAAAATGGTCTCAAACGACTAGGTTGGACTAGGTAGGAAACAAGCTAGCGACCTGAAACTCTAAGATTAGGTCGCGCATTGCAATGCACCGATTAAGTTCGTTAATGGGACGAATCGGTTGAATGGTTTCGGAGTAATGGTGATTTGAAATTTTGGGATTAATTTCTCTAAATTTCTTCTATTTTGTTCTACTATATTACTACTCATGCGATTGAATTGTAACGTGACAGTTAGTTGCATCTTTTCAACGCACAACTTTTCACGAAATTTCTTTGAGATCAAACTGTCAGTTCGAAAAATCATTTTCCCGGAAAAAAACACTGAAACCTTGAACATAATATTTCACAGTCATGAACCAACTTTCATCTTTATACGAACAGAATTCCTGGAGATATTGGGACAAAATATAAAATTTCGTAGTTTTCTTCTCGATATCGTTTATTCCGAATAACTCAAAAAATACTGCTTCAATCGAACTGAAACTTGGCAGCCAGTTTGGATATGCTGATGGGCAACTTTGTGCAAAAAAATTTGATTTTGCGAAATCATTGGGTGGATTTTGCCCATTCACGAATTCGGCCTTCCTAATAAAGGTCCTAACCTACTTCACGAATATCGAGTTTCTAGGATATTTTTTTCGTAAGTTGTTGTGTTTACGGTCGGCCGTTAGGCAGATTCTTCAGGAAGAAATTTTTTTCACCATCAATAGTTAGACCGGCCGTGAACAAAATAACTTCAGAAAGAAACGCCTTAGACACTCGATATTTGTGGTGTAGGTATTCGGTTTGATCTCGAATTCGTGAATGGGTACCCATTCACAATGTTATTTTTCCAATATTTCCAAAAATAGATATCATATCGAATTGGAATCTAGTAATCGATCAGGAATGAGAGCTTGAATTTCATTCAGAATGTCTTGAGGACCATCTGAAAAGAAGATCGCTGAATCTTTCCATTAGGGAGTACAGCTTAGTTTGGCGGGTCAGTACGTAAATGGGTGATGGCCTTGGCAACCAATTCGAACAAGCGCGTAGAAGCTCCTGTCCTCAAGCCAGTACTTTTCTAGAATTTTTGGACCATCCACTTCGGACTTTTCGGATCAAAACTACTGTTCTCATGTGTCTGAGTCACCTGTTGTTATCGGAATTAAGGGTTTTCAAGATGACAACTGCGGAGAATCTTCAAGATTACATGAAGACCACTTCATGGCGATCGACTCATATCTAACTACCCTAAGAGTTATTCGTCATTCAAGGTACCTGAATCGGATTATGAAAGGGCTCTATAATGTTTGAGTTGGCCTAACAGGGCAAGTATTCACCTTTTTTTATACCTAGGAAAGCGAATCGGTTAATTTCGAAAAGCTGAAACTGTTACAGATAAATGTACAATAATTATCGAACAATTTGGATCTTTTAGAATTATTTGGGACTGAAATTGACGCTGATATTGTAAGTGTCGTCCAGCATTGGTAAAGTTCTGTCAGAGTTAAGACAATGACTGTTGCTGGTTACGATTTGGCGGAATTTTACTGTCCATAAGTGAGCACGGGGGTTCGAAAATATGTTTAAAAAATCTAGAAAAGTACTGACGCGAGGTCAGGAGCTTCTACGCTCTTGTTCAAATTATAACTATCAGATCAACACGAAATGTTGCACCTAGTTGCGTTTTGGTAATCTCCACCTGGTTTATGGAGTTTCAATCTGATTGTATTTGTACTTCTTGAGATATTGCAGAAATAACGTTAAAATTCCAAATAACAACGAAATTTGGCACATTTTTTTCCTTATATCTCCAAAAGTAAATATCGGATCGATTTGAGATTTTGAACATTGTTGTTAAATAGTGACTCTAAGGTTTGTGCCAAATTCCACTGAAATCTTATCAATATTTTCAAGGAAATAAAAAATTTTCACGAAAAATCTTGGAAATTTTCGAAGTTTCAATTTCATAGAGTCAATACTTCATGAGATATCGAGGAATTAACCTCAAAATTTCAAATGAGCCTAACTCCGAAACTATCCAACCGATTCCAACCATTAACGAACCCAACCGAGATATTCAGACTACAAACCTAATCTGACAATATCAAGCGGCTAAGTCTTTTCCTTCGAAAGTTACAACACATACGGACGGACGGACAGAATCAAATTTGACCACAGATTCTTCTTCGAATTCAACCCGACGTTTAAGACCATTTTCGGCTCAAAATTAAAAAATTACAGACATCGTGACGAAATGATAACGCGCTGTTCCCTAGAACAAGCGCGTAAAAACTAATAGGAGATAAGAAATGTGTGAGTGTCAGCACTTTGAATTGAGTGGATTGTGATAATCAACAATTTTCGCATAGGTATAAGTGTTTCTTGACATAATGTGATATACTCTCAAGTATTGTTCAGAACTGGTTGATGTTTGAAGAGGTGGCTTTCAGAATAATGTTGGATGTATTAATGTTTATAATTGAGAAAATTAGTGGTCACACATCCAGTTCTTAAGTCGAAGAGGATTTCTGAATGGACGATATTCCAACAAATCCAATTGTAGTGCAGTGCACCCTTCATGAGTGACCACTGAGCTATTTCATTAGAATTCAGCACTCAACCCTATATTAATACTACATCCATGTTAATATTTGTCAGAAATTTGAATGAACAGAATTTAAAGAATTTCAATTTCCACATAACAAATTGCGATTTTCATGATGTCCATGAAAGTGATAATGTTGATGGTTGAATTAAAACCTACATTTGTCCTTCTGTGAGCAATCGAGAACATTCCTTGTTGTCTAGTTGCACGTGAGGGTATGTTAAATTCGAGCATTGATAGTAAGTCGGGCGAATCAAGATGTGAATTAATTATTTTGAATATAAAATTCATATCGTTTAGCTTTCTACGTTTGGTTATATTGAGAGGTTGGTTAGTTTTGTGCGCGATGAGCCTTAAGAATTTGTTCTGAACTCTCTGCAGTCTATTGATATTGTGTCTGTGCTAGTATGTTCCAGAGAGCTCCAGACGTCTATGAGTCACCCGCCTCGCTCTAGAGCGTTCTCGAAATTGCCAGAAAATCCACATGTGATAAAAGGCTAGGCGCGGAGAAGCACAGGGACCAATTCAGCAGAGTGATTCTTAGCGGAAAGTGTCCAGTTAAAATAAATTGGTGTGGAAATAAATTGTGAACAGACTTTGATAGAAATAGTTGTATAGTTATTGGAATAGTAGCGTGTAAATAAGTGTAAATAAATAGTTTAAATATTCTAAACGATTTGATAAAAGAAGAAAACATTACATTGGTGCCAGGTGTGATGTTCGACATTGCTCGAATTGAATAAATAAATTTTATCGATTCAAATTTATGCCAGTGACTACAAGACTTTAGAAAGCAATGAAGACGCAGGCGATCATGGAATTTTTGAGTAAAATAAACGAGAAGATGGATAAACTGGAGAATAAAGCCGAAGAAAAATCTCAGAAAATCAATGAGAAAATGGAAGAAAATTCTCGTCAAATGGAAGAAAATTCTCGGAATAGCAATGAATTGGTGAGTCAATTTGCAAGTTAATTGGATGAAAAAATGGAAACTATAAAAGATGAAATGACAAAGGGAATGGACGAAGAAAATGGAAAATTTAATAAAGTTGACGAAAAATTGGACGAAGTAAATGAGAAATTTGATGAAGTTGACGAAAAATTCGAAGAAGTTTATGAAGAAGTTAACGGAAAATTTGAAGAAATATCAGGAATAATTGAACAGCATTCTAAAATAATAGTCCCTGAAAAGAATGTCAATTGGAAAAGATTATCCGGCTTCATCAACCTATAGCAACATGAAAATGGAAAATAGCAGTGAAAGTGTAAAAATGAAGATCAGGCCTCCAACATTCGATGGAAAAGTGCCCTGGTCGACATATCAGAAGCAGTTTGAAGCTGCTGCGCTGGCAAACAGCAATAACGAAAAAGCCACAGCATTGATAATAGCTCTAAGAGGAGAGGCACTCAATATTCTGCAAACGATTCCGGAGGGCCAACAAGCATGTTATGAAGTGCTTACATCGAAACTTCAGATGAGATATGGTGATGCTCATCTACAACAAGTTTATCATGCCCAAATCAAGAACCGGGTGCAGAAAACAGGAGAAAATCTACAGGAGTTTGAAGCCGATGTGGCTAGGTTAGTTAGGCTGGCTTACCCAACTGCTCCAGACAGCTTCCTTGAACAGCTATCCATCCAAACCTTTGTAGATGTAATCAAGGACAGTGAAATACAACAAGCCCTGAGACTTGCACGCCCTGAAACCATGGATGATGCCTTAGCTCAGGCTTTAGAATTCGAGGCAGCGAAGCAGGCGTCGCATAGAGGACACGTTCGTGTAAGACAAGTCCAAGAAATAGACCGACCTGTTGAAGAGGTCATAAGAGAAGAAGTCAGCAGATTATTGAGTACTGAGAAAAAAGATGCTGTGTGTAGGTACTGCAATCAAGTTGGGCATATTAAGCGGAATGGCTCAAACAGTAGGAAAAGGGCCGCAGCAGGTAAACGGAAAATGGCCGGTGATAGGGGGCATAAATCTACTCAAGCTGTAGGTGTAGATACCCCTGAAGTGATAATCCAAGGAATTATGTCCACAGATTTATCCAGCATAGTAGTTCCCGGAAAAATAAATGATCGAAATGTGAAAATCCTGGTAGACACTGGATCGACCAGAACCATTGTGCGTCCAGAAATAGCTAAAGGATTTAAGATTCGTCCAGTTATGATCAAACTTCGAACTGCGTCTGGACAGGAAATACCAACTTATGGATCGGTCCTCTCCACTATTGAATTGAGAAATATATCAGCAAGGCACGCAGTTCTAGTGGCTGAAATCACGGAAGAAGTTATCCTGGGATTGGACCTCGTTAAGAAACTTGGATGCCAACTGGATATGAAGAGTGATGTGCTTCGACTGGGAAATGAAGAGAACCCGTTCAATGATGTGGATGAGAAGGCATATCGGATTCGATTGGCCGAGAACATCACGTCGCCAGGTCGAACTGAAGGCATAGTGAGTGGTATATGTGATGACATTACGAAAAGAGGCTGCGTTAAAGTGATCGAGCCCTGTGACGATGCAATCCTAGCTAAAGGAATGTTACTGAGAAAAGCATTGGTACGAATAACAGACAGTATTCCCATACGATTACTCAATGTCAGCAGGTTTCCAGTCACCCTGAAGAAGAACACCTTGATTGGACAAGGAGTACCAGTGTACCATATGTCTGGTGGGATAGGTACTGCAGGAGTCTCGCAGGGCCAGAAGAATACTGAAGAGCTGGTGACCTTTCTCACCTCAAAATGTCAAGTTCTTGACCGTAATGAACTAGCCGAAGTGAGAAAACTGATTCAGAAATTCTTCGACGTGTTTGCCACCGATGAAATAACAGGGAAGACGGATATTGTGCAGCATAAAATAAATACTGGTGATGCACAACCCATCCGACAGCACCCTAGACGTCTTCCTCTGGCAAAGAGAGAAGAGGCTGAATGGATTATTGAAGACATGGCGAGATAAGGTGTCATTGAACCATCCAATAGCCCCTGGGCGTCGCCTGTAGTGTTGGTGAAGAAAAAGGACGGGTCCACTAGGTTCTCTGTGGACTATAGGCAGCTCAATCAAGTTACGAAGAAGGACAGCTATCCTTTACCGAGAATTGACGATACACTTGATACACTATCGGGATCACTTTGGTTTTCCACCTTGGATTTGAAGAGTGGGTATTGGCAGGTCGGCTTGGATCCGAAGGACAAAGAGAAAACTGCCTTTAGTATTGGAACGGGTCTATGGCAATTTAAAGTAATGCCCTTCGGCCTATGCAACGCTCCGGCCACCTTTGAGCGTTTAATGGAGACTATATTGGGAGGACTCTCCTGGCAGACTTGCCTGGTCTACTTAGATGATGTGATAGTAGTGAGAAAGTCATTTCAAGACCACCTACACCACCTATCCGAGGTTTTCGAGCGACTTCGTGAAGCTAACCTAAGGCTGAGTCCAAAGAAATGCAATTTATTCCGAACAGAGGTAAATTATTTGGGACGTGTAGTTTCTCGAGAGGGCGTGAAAGTCGACCCGGATAAGATCAAAGCAGTGCAGGAATGGCCTATACCGAGAGACAAGAGTGAATTGCGAAGTTTCTTAGGCTTATGCACCTATTATAGAAGATTCGTATCTGGATTCGCCAAAGCTGCCAAACCACTTACAAAATTAACAAGAGGATGGACAGGAGTACATAAGGTCCTATGATTGCGCTGAAGCTTTCGCAGAGCTGAAGAAGGCCCTGGTCACATACATAGAACGGGAGCTACCCATCGCAATGCCAATGCGTTATCAAGGAGGCCTTGGCCCGAGGATTGCAGCCATTGCTCACGTGTGGAAGACAAAGCTCATGTGAGACGGACCACAGTAATTGAAGATGATTGGCTACCCCAAGAGATACAACGAGCACAAGGAGAAGATTCAGACTTGAAAGTAATCCTGATGAAAATCCGCTATGACATCAAGGCCATTGAAGGAGGGTTCACCGCAGGAGATCTGGTATGGTTATTCAACCCGCAAAGAAGAAGAGGATTTTCACCGAAGCTGCAGAGACAGTGGGAAGGACCGTATGAAGTTATGAAAAGGATAAATGATGTAGTTTACCGGATACGGAAGCTTCCCAGGGGAAAAACCGAAGGTCGTCCATTTCAACCGAGTAGCTCCGTACGCGTCAACACAGGGTGACGAAGAAGTACGTCTCATCGAGGTTCCGGCGAAGGAAAATAACGATTTTCAGAAGTTCATTAATAGCTATGGGGGAACAAGAGTTGCACGGTTTGGCGTCACACAGGAAGTTAATCAAGACCTGTTATACACATCGATCAAAAGTATTCTGCACTCGAAGGTGAGACTCGCAAGATGCTCCTGACAGATGGCGCGCTGAATTTTGTATACTGCAGTGGTCCGCCTGAAAGGCAACAAGTATCGAGAGAACTCTCTGCGGTTTATCCAAGTTGAGTTGACCTGACGATCAATAACAATTGTGATTGGTTGATTGGATGATTAGCTCTGATCAAGGGGGAATATTTGTTGATTTATCGACGGATATTCGTCCTTGTGATTATGTTACATATTATTGCTGGAGCTCTGTTCTTCTCCAAGAAACCAATTCCTATCTTTGTTAGACGTTTGACGTTTTCGTCTTGTGGTGGGAATCCACATGAACCGAGTGTTTCCAATGTCGTGACGGTTTTTTGTAAAGCTGCAATATCGCAGTTACAGCGACCTGATGCGACAAAAGGATGAACGTCATACACATCGATCAAAGTATTCTGCACTCGAAGGTGAGACTCGCAAGATGCTCCTGACAGATGGCGCGCTGTATGTTGTATACTGAGGTGGTCCGTCTGAAAGGCAACAAGTATCGAGAGAACTCTCTGCGGTTTATCCAAGTTAAGTTGACCTGACGATCAATAACAATTGTGAAACAGCTGTAGTCATTCTACTTGGATCCGGATAAATATTAAAAATAGAAGAGGGCCCAAGTGACTACCTTGTGGAACGCCGGATGTGCTGGCATACTCGGACGATTCGTGTCCATTTATTATTACTTTTTGTGTTCTTCCGCTTATGTATGATCTAATGTAATCAGGCAGACACGCAGTTTCACAGACAGTTTGTTTATGAGTAGCACGTGATCAATTTTGTAGAATGCTTTGCTGAATTCCGTGTAAATCGAGTCTACCTGGCAACAGGCGTCCATTGATTGAGAAATGTACTCAACATACAAACTGCGGTTTGTCTCCACTGACCGTCCGGGATAAAATCCGTGCTGCTGAAAAATTATGAGTTTTTCAGTTCCACTCAGAAGTATGTTGTAAACAATTTGCTCCAAAACTTTACCGAATATTGAAAGTTTACTGATGGGTCGGTAGTTTGTGACCGTATTTCTTTTACCACTTTTATGAATAGGGACCACATGACTCAACTTCCACTTCGTGGGGTAGTAAGATGAGAGTGATGAATTGTATATGATAGTGAGCGGAGTGGTGAGGCCTTCTATACAGTTCTTTATAAATAGAGGTGGAATTCCATCAGGACCCGCCGATTTATCCAATTTAATATTATTTAAAAGGTTACGAACTTCGTCCTCTGCTACCACTGCCAACGGAAATTGCGGCGCATCTTGGATGTGAGAAATGCTAACGGTTCGAGGAGCCTGGAATGTAATTTTGAAATAGGAAGCATACAAATTACAAATCTCACTAGGACTATCAGCAGCAAGGTTATAAAAAGTAATATTTTTTGGGATAAAAATTTTTGATTTTATTTTGTTTCACATAAACTTCCGGAAACTTTTTCCGCTGCTACCCCCGACGATTTCCGACTGAATATGCTCCAAATAATTGGTGTAGTCTCTATCTATCAAGCGCTCCGACGTATTCCTAATTTGTGAATATTCAACATAATCGGACAAATTATTATATTTTTTGAATTTTTTGTGATACAGAAGTTTTTGTTTGATACAGTCGATTGTTTCTTTTTTAAAATAACTAGGGTACTTTGTGTTTATTTTATAGGAAGGAACGTGTTTATCGATTAGTTCATTGATTTTTCCATAAAAAATTTTGACAGCATCATCAGTATCGGAGTTCTCGAACAACTTTTTCCAGTTCAATTTTGAAAATTTTTCGTTTATTACATTGTAGTCCACCCTTTTGAAGCTTTTTTTGAGTTTCACAGAATGACATAGTGGTTTCAATCTACTGTATTTACAAGTGACTTCAACAACAACACATATAGTGCAGAAATTTCACAACGAATTCATAAATAGTTCAGATAATATCAACAGAACAGTTTGGTCCATGGTTAATACTTTAATAGAAAGAATTTGTTGAAACTATTATATTGAACTGGAGGTTGGCGGTGTTATTTACGATGACTCTGATGAATTGGCGAATATTTCTGCTGAATATTCCTCAACAATAACTCAATCCCCACTAAACCATTACTATCAGAATACTTTTTCAACTTCATGTAGCACCTCATGTTCATTGGACACCACTTTCTTTTCATCCCGTGTCCCGTGTTGGACTGTGAAGTTGCTGACATCAAATAGTCTTTGAGGAAGAAGAATAACAGTTCAGGCGCTGACTCAATCTCTCCGAGAGTTCTGAGATTATTCGGCTCGAAATTCTCTCAACATTCAGCTCATTGCATCAACTTGTCCATCAGTTATTAAGTTATGTATATTATGTTATTCCTATTCCCAAAAATAAAGATATACATGCAATTTCAAACTGTATACTATCTCTCTTTTGAGTGTATTTTCTTAGTCTTCGAAAGAATCGTGTTGGACAGGATGACAGAGTACCTCGACAAATTTGATATACTGGCTTCTATTTAGCAAGGTTTTCGAACTAGTCGTTCAACTTAGACAGCGGCGATATTCCTCTTCGATTACATTTATGGATATCTCGAGGATGGCTTCCATTTAGCAGGGCTATTGATAGTCTGTCTTTTCAGTTCATTCTGGACAAGTATTACAACCTATGGTTTCGGGGTATGTTCTTCGACTGGCTTCGTCGCTATCTAGAAGGTAGATCCGTGTGTGTGAGGCTTGAAAATGTATCAGAGAACATATTGTCAACCTATAGGTACCACAGGGTTCTGTCCTTGGGCCACTTTAATATTCGGTTTTTACCAAATATCTTCCTGGAAATCTGCGGATGGTGTTTGTAAACTTGCTTACCCATCAAGGTACTTCGCTGATGAAATAGTTAGCAACTTTATTATCTGATAATGGTTCAATGGTGATGAGAGCTCCATCTTGTGGGAAACTTCAGAAGTTGTGTTGTGTTTTTGTTGGTGTCCTAGGAATATTCTGATGATTTACATTGAAAAAACTGGGTGTATATATTTCGAATTATGTCAAGGGGATCTCGAGCTCACAATTCACTGTTTGAATTGTGACATACTACATCCGTTTCCCATCATTGTGATCTTGGCGTTATCGTCACAGGGGACCTATCTTGGTCCAAACATATATCTAGTATAACCAACAGAGCAAAGCAAATGGCTTTTCGCATACATAAGTCTTTCCAAGGCTGCGACACGAGGACATTCAGTTTGCTTTACGGGTACTATGTGCGTCCGATCCTGGAGTACGCGGGGCCTGTATGGTGGCCCTCGTCTCGAGCAGACGAGGTTCTTCTGGAGTCAGTTCAGAGATGGGTTACTCGCCTTCCGTATGGTTTCATCCGTCCTTCGTACGAGGAGAGATAGGAAATCTTTAATTTGCCTTCCTTTGAGAAGAGAAGAACAAGAGGGGACATGATATTTACATTCCACGCCCTTCATGACCATTTTGGCAAAGATATACGACATCTCTACTCCTTAAATGTGAATAATCTCAGAGGCCATGCATTAAAACTCCGAAGAGAGGATTTCCGAACAAACCAGAGGCAGCAATTTATAACAAATAGAACTTTTCATCTTTGGAACAGTCTGCCTGGAGACCTGGTCAATGTTTCTTCCACTAACGCCTTCAAGAATGGTTACGACTCCTGGCTTACTCGACGGTGATCGACCGACACATCTTGACATTTTACTTCATATTTTTTTTTTTTTCTCTCATAATCTTTTTCATAGCTGAAGCACATATTTCGTTTGAATGTTATTTTAGTTTGAGTTTATAGGTTTAATACCTCTACTCTTATTGTAATTATAATAATAATAATAATAATACTTTCTAAAGAAACTGTTTAATTTCTTGGCATATACAGTGAACTTATGTGCACTGAATGGATCTATGAAACTCATGGACTATCAGAGATTATTCTATGATTTTGTGCGCATGTTTTAGGGTGCAATGTGCTATCGCGCTCGAATGGTGTCTGAATATTTCAAATTTCTTTCGAAAATTTTCCCCAAACGACTATAGGTCCAGTAAAACAAAACTTATTTTGACCAGGTAAAGTAGTTATTAAATTTTTTGAAACAGTTTTCTCAAGTTGACTTCCGATTATCTGTAGAATTGTTTTATAATACCGGCGTTAGGTTGGACTCACAGATGACAAATCCGATGTCAAAATCGATTCTCTTCGGCCGGCCGTGGCCTCGATAACTTGAAAACAGAGAGCGTAAGCTGCTTGAAACTTTCAGGGTAGGTTTACTTCAGTAAATTAGAAGAAAAATTCGGAAGTTGCGTTGAAATTTGTTTTTCGAAAAGTATTCATCAGATCTGGAGTGAATTTTTCACAACAGTATACCAAATTTCAGTTTGATCAGATTTTAACTTCCAGAATTATTGGAAGAAAAACATGTAAGATTCCGTGATTATTCCACGATATTGTTATTTCTGAAATAATTTCAAAAAACTTATCCCAACTTCATGATGCATAAATCTCTGAAATATCGTGATAATCTCAAAAAAATTTAAAAAACGGATTTGAATTGAGCTTAAAAGCTGCTGACTCAGCGCTTATTTGAAATTGTCATAGGTTTTATTTTTTATGAGAACCTACCGTATGACTAATTGTGGCCTGGAGAGGGCGAAGAAGTTATTTTCCCAAAAAATTTACAGGAAAAGTCCAGGAACAAATGTAATATACCAAAGACTTGATAAGAGTGCACCTGAAGCTGTTACTTTCTTGGATTTGGCAAAGGCGTATGATAAGATGAATCATAAAATTTTACTGTAAACATTTCAAAAAGCACTGCCGTGAAGGCAGCAACTTTTGCGCGCATGTTCAATGTAGATGACCGCTTCAGCAACGAATTTGAACATGCTCGCAAAAGCTGCTGCCTTCACGGCAGTGCTTTTTGAAATTTTTTACTGATAAATTACTGGATTTCAATTCGATCAAATCTGTGTTTTTGGAAATATTGGAAAAATAAAATTTTGAATGGGTATATCTAAGGAATCATTGGGCGGATTTTACCCATTCACGAATTCGACCTTCGTAATCAAGCCCCAAACCTACTCTACAAATATCGAGTTTCTAAGTCGTTTCTTCCGGTCGGCCTAACGGCCGACTGCGTACACAATAACTTCCGGAATAATCAACTTAGAAACTCGATATTTGTAGAGAAGGTTTGGACCTTAATTACGAAGGCCGAATTCGTGAATGGGTAAAATCCACCCAATGATTCCGTAGATATACCCAATCAAAATTTTATTTTTCCAATATTTCCAAAAATACAGATTAGATCGAATTGAAATCCAGTACTTCATCGAAAAATAACAGTTCGAAGTTTCATACAGAATTTAATGAGGATGATATGATAAGAAAATCATAGAAATTTTTTTTCGAATTGTTCTAATGACACGATTATCTCGAAACTTCGCATAAAGTTGTCTCTCAGCATCTCAAAACTAGCTGTGGAGTTTTATCAGGACTGAATCAGTATTTCTCGAGTTATACCGAAAAAATCAACGATATCGAGATGAAAACCTCGAAATTTGACATATTTTTTCCCGATATCTCCAAAACTTATGATCGTATCGAACTAAAATTTGGTACACTGCTGTGAAATATGAAGCTCGAAGTGCGAGTGGATTTTTTTTTGGATATGATGAAGAGTTTCCGGAAAAAAAATTTTTTGGAAAAATATTTCGAAAAAATGTTTTTTTTGAATTAACTGACATTATGATCCTGACGAAATTTGGCTCAAAGTTGCGCGTCGTTATACTCCACCTAAATGCTAAGTTTGAATCCAACGCTCAAACAGTTTCTGAAATAAAGAATAAATAACTTCAAAACTTCAAAAGCCTATAACTCCGAAACTATTCGACCAATTTGGCCCATTAACGAACTCAACCGCGGCATTCTGATGCGCAACCTATCCTGAAAGTTTCAAGTTGCTAGCTCGCTTCTGTCGACAGTTATAGTGCTCCTTTCGTCAACCGGCAGGCCGGACAGAATCGATTTTGACACCGGATTCGTCATCAGTGAGTCCAACCTAGTCGATTGAGACCATTTTCGGCTCAATCATCCAAAATTTCAGACATTTGGACAAAACGATAGCACGCTGTTCCCCTAGAACATACGCGCAAAAATGTAACAACCTTAGTATTAGGGGTGAAATAGGTCAGCTGTTCGCATTTTACTTGAAAGATAGATGTCATTGCGTGAAAGTCAATAATGTTGGGAGTTTCTAAGGGTACCACCTCGGGTCGATTATTGTTTGTCTTATATGTCAATGATATGCTTACAACTGTCGTGTTGTGTCGGTTGGTGGAAATTGAGAAGAAGTTGAAAAAAATATGGAAAGCTACTTAAAAGTAATAAGTGATTGGTCGTTTTCAAACAAACTCTTACAAATTGTATAGGCATCAGTTTGCATTTGGTAATTCATCTAACAAAGTTTCGGGATCTCTGAATATCAATGTTAAAGGAAAATTAACTACAAATGTTGACTCAGTTGAGTACTTAGGTAATCTTTGATAATAACATGAGATGTGCTAAGCATATTGAATATGTACTAAATAAGATAAAATATCTGGTTTGAATATTTCAGAAACTATCTTACATAATGAAAAATGAGTTTCTTCTTATGATGTATTATTCGCTGTTTCATAGTGTTGTTAGTTATGGAATTAATGCTCAGGGAGGGGCTCACCCTAATTGTTCGAATATTTTGAAATATCATCAAAAAAGAATAATGAATATAATTGATAAAAATAAAGTTGTAAGCAACACCCCCTTGCAAGTTGGCCAGCTTTTCTCACTGGAGTCACGAAAGCATCTTCATGACGAACTAAAATAGTAATTTATGGGTTCAAACAGTAAAAACAGAAATAAAAGCATCCAATAGCCTAGAGGATTCAGGATTGTCATTAGTAATAATGGTATTGGTGTCTTTAACTCAATTCTAAAAAATTCTAAAAAGTTTTTAAATAAAGGAAATTGTAAAAAATTCAAATTGAAAAAATTGGTCGCATCTCATTTATAATTATGATAGGAAGCTGAAGTGAATAATTCCGAATTTTCTTGTTGCTGTTTTTGTTTTGGTGTAGTTGGTTTTTCTTTTCGAGTTAGGGTTTCTGGTAAATTGACTATGTACCTAATGTATTTCTGACTTTCTGCACCGATTTCACGAACAAGCAACTTGATTGCCCCTGTTAGTATCACTTGGGTTGGTTTCATCCTTTGTGTATTTTTTTAGTAAATAAATGAACAAATAAGCATGGAAACAAAAAGAGTTATAGACCGAATAATCTGGTTTCCTATTGTAATCAACTGTTTCGACTTCAATTCAATCTATTCATTCAAGTGGACGCTCTGCGGTTCCAGTTCATAATAATTTATAATAATACTGAAACACTGTCCGATGTTCGAAGTTCGAATTGTGAATTCGAAAAATGAATAAATAATTTTTTGCTGATAGAAATCGAAAAAAACCGAATCGAAATTAAATCCGCTCATCAAAGATTGCAATTTTATTTTGTAAAGCGCTAGTTCTGGAAAAAGGTGGATTACGTTTATTGGCAATATCGACAAAACGGACTAATACTTTGAAATTTGGGGTTACTTTTTTGTTTGGCAACTTCCCATCAGAATAGAATGAAATTCGACATAGGCCTAGAACACAACATTCAACAAGTAGCACACAATTTCAGTTCGATGCGAAATTCATTTTCGGAATTATTATAAGTTTCAATAGAAACGATCGATCATTAGAGCTATACATAATTGCGAAAATAATATACTCAAATATCAAGATTAATTGTGGTGCAAATGAGATGGTTGATATGATTTTCATGTTCAGGCGGTGTCATATTTTTTTAACGAGTAGAATTTGTTCTACAGTATATCCCGAAAGTAGACATCCAACAGACACTAGTTTCCGAAGCACTTGATAGGACTTGTTGAGACAGGTGATGTTCAAAGACTGTAACCGATTTACCACACACCAGCCAAAGGGAGGTAAGCGAAGCCTATGATATAAGTACTTGTTCAGTTCAAAAAATACAGGAAAATCACTGACGTTAGGTCCGGATTAGTCCAAATTCGTTGTCGAAACGATTCCCATTAAAGTAACCCCGCCAAACTCAACTCTACTTCCTGATGGAAACGTTTTGTCTTCGTATTGTCGACATTAATTTCCAGAATTTGAGTATGGATAGTTCCTCTCGAAGGGGATTCTTTACACCGATATATTAAAATCTCACCTCAGGGGAAAGGTCCTCCAGCTTGCAGAACCCCTCTTGGTGCTGAAGCTCCTCAGGCTGCTGGAGGGGTTCTTGTTGCTGGACCTCTTCTTCCTGTCGGAGCTGCTCTTCTTCCACATCCATCTGCTGAATAACCAAATAAAGCAATTGATATATAATTTGATTTCAATAAATAAAAGCACTTATCAAGAATATGACATAACAATTTATTCTGTAAAGAGCTTTCAACAGGCAAAGTTTTCTCATAATTCTGAAGATTCGCAACTATTTCATTTTATAAGTATTATATTGAAATTTTTAGAATGCAGGTTTTTTTCATTGAGAATAAATAAATTCCAATCTCTAGTGGGTTTCTAGAATATTTCATAATTTTTCACGAAAATGTTTATATCGCAGAATTATAAAACATATTATAAATCTGTCCTCATACTATTTCTTGAGAGCTCTAAATCAAACTTTTGAAATATATATTTAATGGTTTCTGATGAGTGTTCCATTTTCCAATATAAATATATCACAGAAGTTATAGCTGATTTGTGAACGACGTGATTGCTTAATTAGTTTTGAATAAGTAGGTATTTTTCGAATGTCGTCCTCTAAAAGGTTGGCCAGGTTGATATTTTGCTCAATTACTTTTCAATAGGTAGAAAATAAAATGTCAGAAACATATGCACTTGCCAATGGACAAGTGCAAACTACCCCTTAGAAGGCATGAAAATCAATCAGCATCAGATATGAAGAGTAACCGTGCCCATAATCAACCCGGCTTAACATTTTCGAAAGGCTCATGTGGGAACAACTTCCCCTTAGAGACCGTCTGAATCTATCTTCTTCTGAAATGATATTCTCTAGTAGCTGTGGCAGGATCAAGGCTAAAATTCTGGAAAGGGTCATTCGTGGAAATTTCGAATACTTGACAAGTGTACAATACCCCATATAGGGTTTGCAAATCAATCTACTTCCGATATTTTATTCCCTACCTACTGCAGAGTAAATGTGCCGACTGCGTAAACACAATAACTTCCGAAAGAAACAACTTAGGAACTCGATATTTGTAGAGAAGGTTTGGACCTAAATTACGAAGGCCGAATTCGTGAATGGGTAAAATCCACCCAATGATTCCGTAGATATACCCATTCAAAATTTTATTTTTTCAATATTTCCAAAAATACAGATCAGATCGAATTGAAATCCAGTACTTCATCGAAAAATAACAGTTCGAAGTTTCATACAGAATTTGATGAGGATGATAAGATAAGAAAAATCATAGAAATTTTTTTTTCCAAATTGTTCTGATGACACGATTATCACGAAATTTCGCATGAAGTTGTCTTTCAGCATCTCAAAACTAGCTGTGAAATTTAATCAGGACTGAATCAGTATTTCTCGAGTTATACCGAAAAAATAAACGATATCGAGAAGAAAACCTCGAAATTTGACACATTTTTTCCGGATATCTCCGAAACTTATGATCGTATCGAACTGAAATTTGGTACACTGCTGTGAAATATTAAGTTCAAAGTGTAAGTGGACATTTTTTTCGAATATGATAAATGGTTTCCAAAAAAAAAATTTTTTTTAAATTCACTGAAAATCTGATCCTGACGAAATTTGGCTCAAAGTTGCGCGTCGTTATACTCCACCCAACTGCCAAGTTTGAATCTAATCTCTCAAGTAGTTTCTGAAATAAAAAATAAATAACTTCAAAACTTCAACTGCCTATAACTCCGAAACTATTCGACCGATTTGGCCCATTAACGAACTTAACCGCGGCATTCTGATGCGCAACCTATCCTGAAAGTTTCAAGTTGCTAGCTCGCTTCTGTCGACAGTTAGCGTGTCTACCGCCGGCCGGCCGGACAGAATCAATTTTGACACCGGATTCGTCATCAGTGAGTCCAACCTAGTCGATTGAGACCATTTTCGGCTTAATCATCCAAAATCACAGACATTTGGACAAAACGATAGCACGCTGTTCCCCTAGAACATGCGCGCAAAAAGGAAGATGTGGAGATTTCAAAAAATTCGCGAGTGAAAACAACCTCTTCTGATATTTTATTCCCTACCACCCTACCTATTGGAGACTCATTGTTCCAAATATCAATTATCTTTTTTGAAAGGGTCATATGTGGAAATTTCTAAAAATTCGCACCTGGTAAAAACTCCCTAGACAGGCTGCAAATCAATCTGCTTCTGATATCTCTTTATTGAATAGTTACCACGCCATTGTGCTAACCTTCCAACTGGCTTAACATTTCTGAAAGAGTCATTCGTGGAAATTTCGTGAAATGGTGAGACCAAAACTAACCTCTGGGCGGATTGCAATTTTATATTGTAAAGCGCTAGTTCTGGACAAAGGTTGATTACGTTTATTGGCAATATCGACCAAACGGACCAATACTTGGAAATATGGGGTTACTTTTTTGTTTGGCAACTTCCCATCAGAATAGAATGAAATTCGACATAGGCCTAGAACACAACATTCAACAAGTAGCACACAATTTCAGCTCGATGCGAAATTCATTTTCGGAATTATTATACGTTTCAATAGAAACGATCGATCATTAGAGCTATACATAATTGCGAAAATAATATACACAAATATCAAGATTAATTGTGGTGAAAATGAGATGGTTGATATGATTTTCATGTTCAGGCGGTGTCATATTTTTTTAACGAGTAGAAATTGTTCTACAGTATATCCCGAAAGTAGACATCCAACAGACACTTGTTTCCGAAGCACTTGATAAGACTTGTTGAGAAAGGTGATGGTCACCGACTGTAACCGAATTGCCAGACACCAGCCAAAGGGAGGTAAGCGAAGCCTATGTGATATAAGTACTTGTTCAGTTCAAAAAATACAGGAAAATCACTGACGTTAGGTCCGGATTAGTCCAAATTCGTTGCCGAAACGATTCCCATTCAAGTAACCCCGCCAAACTCAACTCTACTTCCTGATGGAAACGTTTTGTCTTCGTATTGTCGACATTAATTCCCAGAATTTGAGTATGGTTGGTTCCTCTCGAAGGGGATTCTTTATACCGATATATTAAAATCTCACCTCAGGGGAAAGGTCCTCCAGCTTGCAGAACCCCTCTTGGTGCTGAAGCTCTTCAGGCTGCTGGAGGGGTTCTTGTTGCTGGACCTCTTCTTCCAGTCGGAGCTGCAGTTCTTCCACATACGTCTGCTGAAGGACCAATTGATATATAATTTGAATTCAATAAATAAAAGCACTTATCAAGAATATGACATAACAATTCATTCTGTAAAGAGCTTTCAACAGGCAAAGTTTTCTCATAATTCTGAAGATTCGCAACTATTTCATTTTATAAGTATTATATTGAAATTTTCAGAATGCAGATTTTTTTCATTGAGAATAAATAAATTCCAATCTCTATTGGGTTTCTGGAATATATCATAATTTTTCACGAAAATGTTTATATCGCAGAATTATAAAACATATTATAAATCTGTCCTCATACTATTTCTTGAGAGCTCTAAATCAAACTTGTAAAATATAAATTTAATGGTTTCTGATGAGTGTTCCACTTTCCAATATAAATATATCACAGAAGTTATAGCTGATTTGTGGACAACGTGTTTGCTTAATTAGTTTTGAATAAGTAGGTATTTTTCGAATGTCTACCACTAAAAGGTTGGCCAGGTTGATATTTTGCTCAATTACTTTTCAATAGGTAGAAAATAAAATGTCAGAAACATATGCACTTGCCAATGGACAAGTGCAAACTACCCCTTGGAAGGCATGAAAATCAATCTGCATCTGATATGAAGAGTAACCGTGCCCATAATCAACCCGGCTTAACATTTTCGAAAGGCTCATGTGGGAACAACTTCCCCTTAGAGGCCGTGTGAATCTATCTTCTTCTGAAATGATATTCTCTAGTAGCTGAGGCAGGATCAAGGCTAAAAATTCTGGAAAGGGTCATTCGTGGAAATTTCGAATACTTGACAAGTGTACACTACCCCATATAGGGTTTGGAAATCAATCTACTTCCGATATTTTATTCCCTACCTACTGCAGAGTAAATGTGCTAAATATCAATAATCTTTTTAAATTGGGAAGATGTGGAGATTTCGAAAAATTCGTGAGTGAAAACAACCTCTTCTGATATTTTATTCCCTACCACCCTACCTATTGTTCCAAATATCAATTATCTTTTTTGAAAGGGTCATATGTGGAAATTTCGAAAAATTTGCAACTGGAGAAAACTCCCTCGACAGGCTGCAAATCAATCTGCTTCTATTTCTCTTTATTGAATAGTGACCACGCCATTGTGCTAACCTTCCAACTGGCTAAACATTTCTGAAAGGGTCATTCGTGGAAATTACGTGAAATAGTGAGACCAAAACTAACCTCTGGGCGGCCTGCAAATCGATATGCTTCTGACATTTTGTTCTCTGGCTGAAGAGTAACTGTGCCAAATATCTACCTGGCTCACTATTTCCGATGGAAAAACAGCCGATATCCATATTTTTACTACTTAGGATAGGATCTGTACACGGCATAATTGAAATAAGACAATAGTGTTTTCTTTCGCCATTGTGCATAGTAGTTTATACGCGGAAATAGCTTCCCCAAATTACCGGCATCTAACACGCCATCATTGGCGTGATCAGTTCTGTTCAATGGTGCCATAATTATGAAGGATAAAAAAGAAGTTGTTCTGTGACTATGTTATTTTGAAAGTTCTCCAGTGACCAGTGTTTCGTTATACCATTTCATTTTGAAACTGATATATTACAAGATGTGTAACAAGGTTTTCAATAAATCATAGTGATATTTCATGGAGTACATATTTCCTTTTATTGAATTTTCCAATTGACTATCACAGAGAAACTGACTAAATCATGATTGATAATTAACATTAGACATTAAAGTATCGTGATTAGTTTGCGCGAAAATTTTCATGAGTTGCCCCTCTCAAAATATCAGCTTTACCTATCAAAAAAGAAGCAATCAAAAGAGCTTGATAACTGTCAAGCGTTCAGATCATAATATATCATAACTGCGAACCAGAATAATATAAATATAATCATTCGAACTAAATCAGTCATAGTTACACTTACATCAAAAGAAGAAGACTGCAGAAAGGCAGTATTGAGCCCTATACTGCGATAAGGCCTCTGGCGAGTGTTTCTTGCCCTCTTGCGACCCCTTTTGAGTTCTAGAAAAAAAACATATTCTTCAAAGAACGAAATCTGCATAAAAAATCTTAGGATATTATAATATTAGTATTATCATTTTTTATTCATACAGAAATTTTGACGAACCAAGAAATAGAGCAAGCAACAATAATGGAGAAGAATAGTCATAATGAATTTGCCTTTCCCGTTGAACCAAGGTATTATGTCTTCGAGGAATTGTATGATATAGTTTGCCTTTTTAGTGATACCTCAAGAATTAACATATGAAGCAGCATATAATATGTCTTTATTTCACAAACAAGTGATACAACTTTTATTGATCTGTACTGTGGAAAACATAGGAAAAATAAAATTGCGAATGCACGTATCGGTGTGAATTTCACGACCACTTTCAGCGGCCAATTCTCAGAAGTTACCCGAATGAGGGCACTCAGGGGCGTACTCCCGCTCACATAAAAAGTCGCCTGCAAAGTTGTGTAACAAGCACGTGATGACTTCGGTTTCCTGCGAACTATCCGACCATTGTCATCATTGATGTACATCCATCAAAAGTTTTATATAATTAGCGAATATGTTCATGATTATCCACCTAGAAGGAAATGAGAATATAAATTTGCTTGATTTTACCTGGGCACTAATTTGGCCTTTGTAATAAAGCATCAAAACTACTCAACAAATATAGATTGTCAGTCTCTATACGATGTGCAATAAAGGACTTGAAGGTTTATGCACAATCTCATCAGGATCATACAGGGGATCCTATTATCCCCTATCGCACATATGAATGAATATGAACAAGCCAATGATGTAACTACATTATAATGCCATTTTAGCTTTGTTATTTAGTCTTTTCCGGGCACGTGTCACATATTGGTGATTTTTTTCGTGTCCTATTTCAGTTCAGGTTGATGATATTAGCTATGGGATTCCTTTTTCCATTAATCATCCATTGTTGAAATTGGCTCTAGAAGTTTCATAGTGTTTCTAAGCCGTCAGTCAGTCAGGAAGTGTGGCATTAAATTTTGTAGCCGGAAAATTGCATGGCCTTTGACCTATTTTTTTCCGGCGATTAAACGATTCAAAATTGCTATTCCTTGTACAATGAGGATAAAAATTTTACCTCGAAAATACTTCAGAACATCTTGAATGCATAAAGTTTCCGCACTTCAAGCACTCCAGAGATCTAGAACAATTCATCTTTTCGAAGGTTTTTTTACGCCCTTGTTCTGGAGAACATTTTGTTGAAATTGTCAGGTTAGGTTGAGATCCGAAAGAATTCGGTTAAGTTCCTTAACGGGCCGAATCTGCCGAATGGTTTTTGTGCTACAGCCATTTCAAATTTTGATTTTTCAATAACTCGAAAAATATTCATCTGATCGAAATGAAACTTGGTTGGGAGATGAACAGTGTCAATAAGAAGAATTATCCATGAAAAAAATCGAAAAAACCTTTTTTTCAGAAAATTCTTATTTCATTAAAATTGTACTGAAATTTCCAAGTCTCCATTTCGCAACGTGAATACATGCGCGTTAAAGCAGCTGACATCACGTCAGTCCTTCTTCCTTTTATATATTTAATTCCGAAGAGTAAACCTAGTTGCTTTCTTGTAGGGTCCTTGAAATGTTCATCCCATCTCAGATGTGGATCCATTCTTTCCCCAAGATATTTTATTAGTGTGTTGCTTCGGGTATTCCACTATTTTCGTTGATTTTTATACGAACAATTGCAGGAATGCCAGTGAATGGTTAAAATTCATTTTCTTCGTTATTCAGTGTTAACTTATTATAATCGAACCACTTCTTCAGCTGAAGAAAATCGGTCTTAACTTTATGTTCGAGTTCGGTCCAGCAGCCAGCATGATATAGAACCATAGAATCATCAGCGACCAATCGACCATGTTCCCAGTGCCTTTGGGGGGCTATTTATATACCTATGGAAGGAACCAAAGTGGCCCAAGGACAGTTCTCTGTGGAACCCCGTAAAAACCAATTTCTCTGCGACTTCGATATCCCAATTTTAACCATCTGCTGCCTATTCGATAAATAATTCTCGATTGATTTATATAGTATAGATTCGCGAAATCAACAGTATCGAAAGCTTTTTAAATATCTGAAAATCTGCACAGAGATAATATTTTTTAATCTAAACGATCGTACGTATTCCATACAAGCGTGATTAACATTAAGTGGACCAGATGTAAGAGCCAGAACACGTCGTATTGTTTTCAAGTATCGAACTGAGAACTTGCACTGTGTTGAAAATTCGGCATGAATCTTCATGCGAATTTCTGTCAGGATCATGCGAATTAGTAGAACGCAAAATCGTTATGTAACGAAATAATCATTAAAAAATACAGATTTTTCTGTGATACCTTCACATAATATCTTTCGATATTGATATCTTACGATACACTTTCATTTTCTTCAACGATGAATTTAATCAATATAATTAAATTTACATTCATACATAGTACGTTGAAGACAATAAGAGTTTATTGTAAGATATCAATATCGAAAGTATCACAGAAAAATCTGTATTTTTTAATGATTGTATAAATAACCATTGTCAAGCAGACCCATCTTGATTTAATGTAACGAAATAAAGCTGTTTCAGACGTAGTGAATACCTGTATGGATTACCACTGTTGCTGCGATTAAGAAAGTCACGTTGGAAGAATGAATGAACTCTTATGTTATGTCAGTCGGCTCAAACCACCTGACTCCCCCTTGTTTCGGCGACGTATGAACAATTCAAGAGATATCATCAAATGTGCGCGAAAACCAGAATTTGATATTGTTTGACAGTTCTAAAATTGACTCCTCGTGTTTCATATATCCCTCAACCTACACTAGCATTTACGGCACACTTCAAGAAAACATTGCTCAGAATTTTTACCAATTTATGAGAAATTTGAGTCCCAAAACACAAATGTATTCAGCTTCCGTTTTCAAGAAAAATGGCTTTGGCTAGCTTTAGATTGAAGCTGTAGAACGAACTCTGTATTTTGTGAAATATGCCATATACCAGGCGTCATAGAAATCAGATTAACCCACATATAAAAATCTACATTTTTCAAGATATCGGATTGAAGTTTTCCAGATTGTTACCCTTAGACTGCAGTAATGTGTTCCTATGACTTCCGGTCCAAACTTAACTTTCGATTTCTTTGAATTAACTTATTAGAATGTTTGCATATTGGAATTCTGCGTTGAATTTGAACATATATTTCATGGTGGGATAATTTCTGTGAACGATGTCTGAAGATGAAAAATCTCTAAAATTTTTTGGATTCCCCATTTATTATCATTGAATTTAAGAGTCTGCTGAAAGGTACATATTCACCCTTCAAATAACATGAAAATTTAAAGAAAAAACGACTATTCAAAACATGAAAAAAATTGATTGGGAAATTAGAGTTCATTTCTGAACACTATGTACGAAAACTCAGTGTTCTCAAGCGAGAACAATTGATTGTGCTCAACTACCAAAGAGTCAGATTAGGACAGAAAGGTAAGAAAATTGCATTTACAAAAATCTAGAAACGCACTGACGTGAGGTCAGAAGCTTTTAAGCGCTTGTTCAAATTCTAACTATTAGATCAACACGAAATTTTGTACCTAGTTGCGTGTTGGTTATATCTACCTGATCACGTAGTTTCAATCCGATTGCATGTGTAATTCTTCAGATATTGCGGAAATAATGTTAAAATTCCAAATAACAACGAAATTTGGCACATTTTTGCGCGCATGAAACTATTGTACATATTTGAGAAAGTTTTGAACTTTCTATTTCACAGCGGTGTACCAAATTTCAATTCGATACGGTTATTAGCTTTGGAGATATTGGGAAAAAATATGTGGAATTTCGTGGTTTTCTTCTCGATATCTTTTTTTTTCGGTATAACTCAAGAAAGACTGATCCAATCTTGATGAAACTTTGCAGCTAATTCAAAAAAGCTGAAGGACAACATCGTGAAAAATTTCGTGATGATCGTGTCATTAGAACAATTTTTTTTTTAAATTTCCAATTTTTTTTCAAATATTTAATATTCTGTGATCTTATATCTCATTATATTATCCTCATTAAATTCTGTATGAACCTTCAACTGTAATTTTTCGATAAAATACTGGATTTCAATTCGACCTAATCTGTATTCTCGAGGTATTGGGAAAATAAAATTTTGAATGGGTATATCTGCGAATCATTGGATGGGTTTTACCCATTCGCGAATTCGGCCTTCGCTATTAAGGTCCAAACCCATCCAGTTTCTAAGTTATTTCTTTCGGAAGTTTTTGTGTTTACGGTCCGGCCGTCAGGCAAACACAGCACATAGTGACTTCCGGAAGAGACGACTTGGAAACTCGATATTTGTGGGGTCGGTTTGGGGCTTAATTACGAAGGTCGAATTCGTGAATGGGTAAAATCGGCCCAATGATTCCGTAGATATACTCATTCAAATTTTTATTTTTCCAATATTTCCGAAAATACAGATTAGATCGAATTGACATTCAGTAATTTATCAGAAAAAAATATAAAAAAGCACTGTCGTGAAGGCAGCAGGTTTTGCGCGCATGTTCAAATTCGTTGCCGAAGCGGTTATCTATATTGAACATGCTGCTGCCTTCACGGCAGTGCTTTTCTAGATTTTTTACTCTTGTATCTCCGAAAGTATATATCGGATCGAATTGAAATTCGAAAGATTTTTGTTAATAACTGACTCTAAGGTTCAAGCCGCATTCCATTGAGATCTTATCAATATTTTCAGAGTGAAAAAATTCCTCAGAAATTTGAAAAATTTACGAATAAAATCTTCTTTTTAATTTTTTAAAAACTGCATCCACACGAATTTTTGTTTCAAGCCGTGCGTTGGTATTCGAAAACTGTCCACGATGTTTCAATTTGATCGAGTCAATACTTCATGAGATATCGAGGAATTAATCTCAAAAAGGCCAAACTCCGAAACTATCCAACCGATTCCATCTATTAACTAACTTAACCGAGATATTCCAAACCTAATCTGACAGTCTTACCCTTCGAAGGTTAGAGCACATACAGACGGACGGACGGCCGGACGGGTGGACGGACAGAATTGAATTTGACAACGGAATTCTTCTTCAGAGAGTTCAACCCAATCGTTTATGACAATTTTCTCCTCAAAATTCAAAAAGTACAGACATCGTGATGAAATGATAACGCGCTGTTCCTTAGAACAAGCGAGTAAAACTGTCGGCTACCGTTCTGGTTCAGAATATCGGATGCTCATAAGCACAATATATTTTCAGCCGTAAATGGTCTCAAACAACTAGGTTGTACTCACTGATGAAAGATCCGGTGTGAAATCGATTATGTCCTCCGGCCGGCCGTCCGTAAGCACGATTTCGGGCGTACGGAAAGCCCTATCGACGTGAAACTTGCAGGGTAGGTTGAATTTCGAAATACGACGGCTAAGTTCGTTTATGGGCAGAATCGTGCAAACGGTTTCGGATTTAGAGCCATTTGATATTTCAAGGTTATTTTCCTGATATCTCAGGGACAGCTGGACTGATTGAATAGAAACGTGGCAGTTAGTTGAAACATAACGACGCGCAACTTCCTGTGGAATTCCGTAAAGATGAAAATGGTCATGACAAATCGTTCATTTTTTTCTAAAAACTTTTTTTCAGGAAATTTTTGATTATATTCGAAAAACATTTTCGTCGCCCCTTGATCTTCATATTTCACAGCAGTGTACCAAATTTCAGATTGAAAACACTATAATTTTCAGGAGATATTGGGAAAAACATCAAATTTTGTGTTTTTCTCCTCACTTTCGTTTTTTCCGGCTTTACTCAAAAACTACTTATGATTCAGTTGAGAGTTGGTCGCTAGTTCAAAAATGATGATGGCCTATTACATTTAAAATTTCGTGATGATCGTGTCATTGGAGCAATTCCAAAAGATTGAATAATCTGCGAACTTCTAATCATATTATCCTCAAGGAATTTTGTATGAACCTCCAAGATGTCAATGTTCAATCGAGTACTTAGTTTCAATTCCATCTTATCTATTTTAATGATCAATCATTGAAATCATATGGAGGAGTGACATTCGATGTAAATTAGTTTCTTTTTTATGACTTATTTTGTATACTAACTGGTCCTATACTTCGTAGTCTCAGAGGATCAATAAACATTATTATTATTTTCGGAAATATTGGGAAAATAATATTTTGAATGGGTATATCTGCGGAATCATGAGGTAGATTTCACCTATACACGAATTCGACCTTCGTTGGTCCAAACCTACTCCACAAATATCGAGTTTCTGAGTTGTTTCTATCGGAAACGTCCCTTCGTGAACACTTCTGAAAGATACAACTTAGAAACTCGATATTTGTAGAGTAGGTATGGCGCTTAATTACGAAGACCGAATTCGTAAATGGGTGAAATCTACCTAATGATTTCGCAGATATACCCATTCGAAATATTATTTGATTGGAGGTTCATACAGAATTCCGTGAGGATAACACGATCATCAAATCTTTCCGTAAACAGTAAAGGTGCGTTTGGCGGGCTCGATACGTGAAAGAAAGGCCGCTTTGGCAACTTGAATGTTGCTGAATTCAAGTCATTGTTTCTCTAGATTTTTTGTTCGAACACTTGCCTCCATGGCTGATTACTGTGGTACAATATTTGAATACTGTTGTGATAAAAATCAACACGACTGCATCAAATGAATATACGTTAAGCCCTGTGTACATATCTAGTTTTTACAGCTCCAGCTCCAATTGAATGAACATTCGTTTTTATAATACATCATCCAGTGTGTTCCCGCTCGCTGCCATGATGTGTGAATGGCTCGATATACAACAGAGAACTAAGAGACCATAGCATAGTAGTAGTACCATTTGCGGCGCCCTTGCGGCCTAAAGGAAAGTGCTAGGCGAAATCGACCGTTCTGGAGCCGTAACGGGCTGACCGGATCTATGCATTCTTCCATCTAATGCAGTGTACTCGAGATCGTCATTACGTCACCGCAACGGCGCCGCAGCTCGAAAAACCGGATGTGACACCGTACCTAAGAAATAAACAGGATCACCTCACTCCAAACGTAACCAGCGTTCCTGATAGTGGATACTCTTGTTGTTGTGCCATGATTCAGCGAAGAAATGAAAGGAATTGCAGGGTACACTTTGGCATGATGAAGTTTGACATGAATCAATGTGAGGATTTACTCAAATCATTTGGACAAGTTCACTCACAGTAAAGAACATTCTCTAAAATAGCGAGGCGCAGACATATTCAGCTTTGACCGACATATATCATCTGATATTATTTGAATAGGATATTTAAACAATAATTACCAAACAAGGACCGAAGTAGGAAGTAAATACCTCTGTTAAAATCGAACTGAGCCAGCATAAACAAAATTTTTGAAAAAAAATATATGCTGTAATGTGATCGTGTCATTTCTGTAAACCTAATCTTTCGTACAGCTGTATTTCAAAATTTGGGCTCGTTCAATTAGTACCTACTTAATCAGTTATATTGATACTCACCCCTCTGTTGCTTCAAGAACGAATCCCTCTCCAAGCGCTCCCAAATTTGAACTGCTTCAAAATCAGCATCAGTGAGGTCCTCCACCTAAAAGGAAATAAAACGGATTGTTAGAGGGACGAATTTAGGGCTGTTTCAGTTGTGAAATTACAATTACAATGCAATTACAACAAAAATATATACCACTTCAAATAAAAAATATTCGAATAATCATTATTCCTGAAAATTATGTTGTTGGGAAGAATTATTCCCCCTGACAACTGTGTCATGCAATCAGGTGTTTTATTGAACACATGCGTGCCTCAGTAGGGCGATCCCACTTGATATTTTTTTTATAAGTTTTGTGAATCTGTTTCCATTATTGCCTTCCCCCACGGGGCCTACACCATAGACCTATAAAATTATATGGACATGGCTTAGAGAGAGAGGAAGCGGGCCGACAAAGATGGAACTAGGGCGGGCCAACCCAATACGGCAAAAATAAGACAGATCAGTTTGAATCCATAGACTGTAATTATAAGTTTATGTTGGAAATACATTTTTTTCAAAAGTTTTGCAAGTCGAAGTATTTCAAAGCAGATTTTGTGTTATTCCATTCTGAATTAGAATATAAAGACTATATAGAAGATATAATTCCCATTTTTTTGTGTTTTCGTGAGCTTTTTGAATAGAATTTGATTTCCTTCATTTTAAACCGGGTTCACTCGCGAATAACGGTAAATTTGTGTTGTGCCATAAATTGTACGAGGAGACATAAAATGAAAGTAAAATACAATAATTTGGAAAGAGAGTTAAAAAATCAAATGAATGTATAATTGCTATGAACCCGAGCGCAGAAATGAATTTCGCACAGGTTTCTTCACTATTTAGTGCATTCTAATCGTTTGAGATCATCTAACGCACAAAATTCAAAAGCTGCGTACACGCGAGCTGAGCGACTTTCGAGGGAATTTGATTCGGCTTCCTCGCAAGTTTGGACGTGTTGAGTGGATCGCGTACTGTTCAAAACACCGTATATACATGTGAGGCAGCTCAAAGCTCAATTCAAGTGCTCCGGAAGCCGCTCAGCTCGCGTGTCTGTACTCTGATAAGAAAAAAATCATTTGGAGCTTAGAATACCGTCCTGAAACAAGCGATCCAGGAGAATTTATAATATATTGTTAATGATTAATCATTTCGAATACTAATATCGGAGTTATGTTCAAATTCATCACCAATTTTTAAAACTTCAATGTAATCTTATATACCAAGAAGAAGTCATTTCCCCGGAAATTCCCCAAGTAAATGCTTGATTTTATATCTAGATTGACGTCGTATTGAGCAAGTGAGATCATTCTTCATGTCACTCTCCATGCGCTATAGAATACCGGATATTTGTATCGTGTATATTGTCTATGGTCTGCCCGATCCAGTTCCATCTCTCTCTCGGACCTCTCACTTGCTTCATTATCCCCATTCGACTCTTTGGAAATGAATTCGTACGCCGTGTCCAGAGAGTTTAATATGCCGATAGCCTACACGCACCGGGTATGTATGATAAATCCACATAAAGAACGAATTGATTTACTTTCTAGATTTTATTCACATCATCAAGAACTCTTTCAGGATCCAAACCTACCCCGAAAATTTCAAGGCTTTACGAGTTTTCTTTCGAAAGATATAGCATACACGGACGGCCGGCCTGATCGACAAAATTGAATTTTACCACGGATTCTTCATCAGTCAGGCTAACCTAGTCGTTGAAGACCATTTTCTGCTCGAAATTCGAAAATTACAGACATTGTAACGAAACGCTAACGCGCATAAAAACAATTCATACAAAATCAGTGCGAAATAATGTAAGTTATTTTCTAAATATGAATTTGATTCTTACCTTGACCTCACTGATGGCTGGTTGGCAGACGCTTGTTGAGGAGGCGGGCTGGCTCTCATGCTGGATGTCAGGCTGGCTCTCAGGTTGCCGAGCGCAGTGGCAATCGCACTGGCATACCCTCGTGGTTTCTCCAGTGCGCCATCTACGAATATTGAAACTTTTTAGGTCGATGAAAAATATCAATAATATTTTCCTTTGAATAATATTAATTATATAATATTATTATTATAATATTATTAATATCATTAATAAGGCCTTTATAACTGGTATATTTCCAAGTGCACTTAAAACTTCAATTGTTTCACCTATACATAAGTCTGGTACTGAGGATGATCTTGGCAACTACCGACCGATTAATCTATTAACAACTTTTTCTAAGATATTTGAAAAGATTTTGGCCAATCGTCTAGTTAAGTTTTTCAGAAAACACGAAATTTTCTGCCCAGCCCAACATGGATACATGAATAAGAAAAATACAACAACTGCAGTTTTTGAACTAACTCAAAAAGTTATAGAAGCTTTAGAGAGAGGCAAAATTCCGATTGGTTTATTTCTGGATTTATCTAAAGCGTTTGATTGCGTTGATCATGATATACTTTTAAAGAAACTCAAAGCTTATGGAATTCGAGACAATCAACTCAAGTTAATGAAATCATATCTTAAAGGCCGAAAACAGAAAGTGCGTATTAATGTTGATAACAATATTTTTATATCTGAAGAAAAAGAGATCACTCGTGGTGTGCCACAGGGCAGCATTTTAGGTCCACTCCTTTTCATTCTCAACATCAATGATCTGCCCTTCAATATTAGTCAGTTGCTTAATATGATTTTGTATGTTGATGATACCAATATACTGAAATTACTAAATGATCTAGTAAAGTTGGTTAAAGGATTGAGTGACGCATTTGTCGATGTGAAGGACTGGTGTTCCATGAATGGCTTGAAATTAAATGCTGGTAAAACGGAATGTGTAATTTTTCATAATTCTAGATCAAAAACTCAGTTACCAAGTAGTGTAGTTTTGGAGAACACTAATGTAGAAATTGCTGGTTCTACTAAATTTTTGGGTATTCATGTTGACAGCGAATTGAAGTGGAAAAATCATGTAGATCAGTTGAACAAGAAATTAAATTCGTCTTTGTATGCCATAAATGTTTTAAAAAAGTCTGTAGGTATTCCTACATTGAGGGTTGTTTATTTTTCATGTTTCCAATCTAACCTGTCTTATGGTATTGTGTGCTGGGGCAATAGTTCATTTATATCAAGCCTATTTGTTAAGCAAAAAATGATGATAAGATATTTGGTATGAAATACAGGCAAACATGCAGGGGTGTTTTCCGTGCTCACAGAATACATACCTTGACTGGACTTTACATTTATAATTGCATAAAGTTTCTTCTGCAGCACAAAGAATTATTCGAGAAGTTCAAAAATAATAATTTAAAAACAAGGCAAATTGATCAATATCTCTATCCAGTACACTCTTTAACTGTGAACCACAATAATGCTATGTATATGTGTATTAAATTGTATAATGTCCTACCAAAGCAATTTCGTAATGTAAATAGGGAAATTTTGTTTATTAAAAAATTAGATGAATTTATAATGAAATGTGAACCATATAATATAGAAGAATTTATGGATTTCTGTAAGAGGGAAAGGAATGTAACCCTTTAACTTTTGTGCTTTTTTTTTGACATTTATTCTTGTACATTCAAATGTCCTATGAATTGAATAAAGGTTATTGTTATTGTTATTGTAATGTATTTTAAAATTCAGATCCGAAAGTGATCACATAATCCTGTAGTGGTATCGATGATTCTTTCAGTCAAAACAGGTATGATCCTCGACTCGAGGACACGGCTTTCAGGTATATAGGATGAGGCGTAAAGCACGTAACAAGTTCGGGATAGATTACTTAGAATAAAGGAATATCGGTTTGAAATACATTTTTTTCAGAAGTTTTGGGTGTATAATGGCGTTTTCGAAATCTTTTCAATCAGGCCTGAATACCCACTCCAAGCCCCAGAGGAAATATATCGTTTCCATTTATTGGACTTTCCTTTGTACTGTGCAGTACCTGATTGTTTTATATAGATTTTGATTCTATTTTTTTTCTCTCAATTTGAGGGTATGAATTCTTTTCATGAGAGATTTCGACCCGAAAATACCGGCATCACATACAGTCGAGAATGTCGATGAGTTGGAGTCACATATGGCTATATATGTTTTGATATGTTGGCCCCGTTCTATGTTTTCCTTGGCTAATATTCTGTTCCCAGTTAACAACAGAGCTACCGAGAAATGGTCAGTTATACTCGATTTTATGATAAACGGTAGAACTTATATTTTGTGATGTCACAGTAGTTTTCATGAGAAAATGATCCAAACAAGTACCACTGCTTGGTCGGGTAACATCATTTATATAAATGATGTTACGAAGGATTTGATTGGAAATGTGTGGACCGATTTGTATAGACTGAGAGATGCAAACGCTGCAACAGAATTGTTCATTAAAGTGCTCAAGAAAAGTATCGGAAATTTTACCACTCAAGTTGTTAGGGATGGATCACAAAGACCTCGATAGAAATGGATAACGCCAGTACTTTTGAAGGAGGTTGCTGAAAAGAACAGATAATATCGGGAAGTTATAAAAGATATAAAAAACGAGGAAATTTAGGAAGTTTACAGAAGGAAAAAGAGGAAACACCGTAAATCAATTGATGAGTCAAGAAGAAAGTATATGAGTAAAATATTGGAAAAAGGAAATGAAAGTGAGACTCTTTGGAAGGCTGTAAACGAGGTGTGGTAAAATGAGAAATGAAACTGGAGTAGAACAGATGGGGGACATACTAATCTGGGAAAAAACTACGCTGACAAGATAATACCTCCTAAAGATTACGTGGAAGGAGTGAATTCGTCGAGAAGACTATGTTTTTGTATCCTACAGAGGCAGCAGAGGTGAGGTCTGTGATCTCAGAATTGAAAGTGGGAAAAGCTGCGGGACACGACGGGATCGGTAGTCAGACGCTGAAGGAGGAAAAAGATTACATATGTGAACTATAATCATACTTGACGAACTTGTTCTTTGAAACTGGAATATTCCCAAACATTCTGAAGGTGGAAGCGGTCAAGCCAGTATACAAAAGCGAATCTAAAATAGATGTTGTAAATTATAGACCCATCACAGTGATATCGAATATTGCAAAGATTGTTGGAAAACTAATGGCTAAAAGGATCAACAAATTTCTTGAGAAATTTAATATAATATAGCCTGATCAATACGGTTTCCGTCCAAATCGATCCACGCAGGATGCAATAAGGGAATTGAGCACGTTAATTTATGGGAAATTATATGAAGGAACCCCTTCTGTTGGTGTATTTATAGATCTATCAAAGGCATTTGATACTGTCTGCCATGAGAAGCTACTAGCTAAGCTTTGTCGGTATGGGTTCAGAGGTTTGAGTTCTTAATTGTTGGAGAGCTACTCGAGAGATACACCGCAGTTTGTTGAGATTAATGGAGTAAGGAGCAGAATGGAGAATATTACTTATGGCAAGGTACTGTACTAGGACCAATTCTATTTACCATATACCTGAACTCACTGTTGGGAAGAAAATTGGATGGCCGGATTATCAGCTTTGCAGATGATACAGTACCGATCTTTCACGACAATACTTGGCAATCCCTAAAAAGAAAAGTGGAGTATGAATTAAATGAAGTTTGAATATGGTTTCGCTTCAACACCCGACTTTATATGCCGAGAAAACCAGCCATAAGGCTTTCACATCCAACTCTGGAAATTCACCGAACCTGCGAACTCTGTTAGTTTCTTCGGACGTGGAAATATGTGAGCGAAATACAGTACAATACCTTGGAATAATTTTGGATCGAAATTTACGTTGGGATCATCAGGTGGGCTATGTAGTCAACAAAATAAGACACATTCTGGACAGGTTCAGATTTTTGAGGAGTTGCTTGGGAGTTTCGCAGCTGAGAATGTTATACTTTTCTTTGGTTCAGTTTCACATGTCCTATGGCATTCTTGGCTGGGGTGGCACTCATGATTGCCACCTGAAGAGATTGGAAATTGTGCAGAAGTGGATTCTGAATATCATTATAGATATAAAGAGAACTTATCCCAGTGAAGAGCTGTATCAAGAATCTGGAGTTATGACTGTTACGCAGCTCTATACAATGAGGAGAATTCTATAATAGATACTCACAAGAATAACAGGATACTTCATCCTTGTCAACATGGCTATGATACGAGAGCTCGTTCGAATTTTGTCGTACCCCGTGTAAAAAAGACGGTTGGACAGAGAAATCATAAGTACTTGTCTCCTAGATTATACAATCTTGTTCCTGTAGGGTTGAGAGCCATCTCAAACCCTGTTAAATTTAAGACGAAGGTTGTGAAGCGAATTTTTCCAGACCATAATTAACTCAGGAGAATAAATAACTAAAGAACATCATGTTTGATCTCCGGACACTCAAAGTTACCGAAATGAAGGGTTTCCCAATAGGAGGTGTTATTTTGAATAGCCCGCTATTTCGGTAGATGTCACTTTGAAAGCTGCCATTTTTTGACATTTGATAAGTAGAAACTACGCCATTGATAAAAATGGAACGATACACGCTTCAACAACGCATTGAAATTATCAAATTTCACTATAAAAATGGTGAAAATTTGGCAGAGGCGGTTCGTAAAACTCGAACATTTTTGGGTCGTCGTGAAGCACCTTGTCGGACCGCAACAAAGAAATTGGTGGAAAAATTCGAGCTGTTGGGACAAGTTAGTGATGTGAAGAATGAAACCCGTGCACGTCGCTCAAGAACAGCCGAGAATATTGCTGATGTAACCGAAAGTGTTGAAGAAAACCCAGGTTTGTCCATTACTCGTCGTTCTTTGGAATTAGGCATTCCACAAACGTCATTACACCGTATTTCGCATGAAGTTTTGGGTCTTAAGGCTTATAAAGTTCAGTTAACATAAGAACTCAAGCCTGCCGATCATCAACAACGTCGTGTCTAGGCTGATTGGGTCGTTGAAATGAATGAAAATGATCCGGAATTCCATTAAAAAATCATCTTGAGTGATGAGGCCCATTTCCACCTCGGTGGCTTCGTCAACAAGAAAAATTGTCGCATCTGGGGCTCAGAAAATCCGGGAGTTATTGTTGAAAAGCCTCCCTATCCTCAACGTATTACTGTTTCATTGGACCTTACTTTTTCGAAAATGAGGCTGGAGCAACAGTTACGGTGAATGGATTGCGCTATCGAGAGATGATTAATGATTTTTTATGGCCGGAATTGGATGGTATTGATCTGGACAACGTTTACTTTCAACAAGACGGCGCTACGTGCCACACAAGCAACGAAACCATATATCTTTTGCGGGAATAGATTCCGGGCCGAGTTATCTCTCGAAGAGGTGATCACAATTGGTCACAGAGATCTTGTGATTGAACACCTTGCGACTTCTTCCTTTTTTTGCCACGTGAAAGAGAAGGTCTACGACAATAGCCCAGCGTCGATTCAAGACCTCAAAAATGGAATTCGTGAGGCTATCGAGAACATAGGGCAGCCACTTTGCGATTTGGTCATGGAAAATTTCATTGAAAGGATTTGGTCCTGTAAGCGTGGTCGTGGTGGTCATTTGCCTGAGTTATTCTCCACTATTAACGGCATAGCTTCTTATTTATTATGAAATAAACATCTGATCATTCATATTGAAAACATTAAATTTTTCTTTGAATATCAAAATAACACCTCTTATTGGAAAACTCTTTATATTAGATGACTTTTTGGTTTCTTATGCCGTTTCTTTGGGAAGTTATTGCGTTAACGAGCTGCCGTAAGGTCTACCGTGAACTAAGGATTAATGATTCCGATCTTGTGAGCAATTAATATCAATAAAATGAATTTTCATGCTGAAAAAGGTCAAAACAGATGAACGAAGTAGAGGTTGCAACATAAAAACAAATGTCAACAAACGATAGAGCGCCCCCTCCCCATGTTCAATATAAGGCATTCGTAGCAGGAAATAATACATAAATAAAAATGAAAATGTTGAATGTATACTACACTTGTAGCGACGTTTCTATTAAGTGCCCTTTTTGCTGCTTCAGGCCAAATAATGTAAAAACTTAGTAGTACTTTCACATATCCGGACATATAGTACGCAAGTACACCATTCAAGATTCTTCAAAAATATGTAACACACTAAAATATTTGAGTTGAAAGTAACATTCAGCAGACCCTGTATGTTGCCTATCTCGGATTATAAAAAATACAAAAATATTTCAGTTCGTTACATATTTTCGAAGAATCTTATTAGAATGGTGCTCCTGCGTACTACGTGTTCGAATATATGCAATTACTTCTAAGTTTTCACATTATTTGACCTAACGAAAAGCATAATAACACTTCTGTGTGCAGGTTCTGATAAGGAACAGCGTGTTATCGTGTTGTCCAAATGTCTATAAATCTCGAATTTTTCCCGAATATGGTCTCAAACGACTAGGATGGACTCGCTTATGACGAATCCAGTGTCGAAATCGATTATGACAGATAACAGGATATCATTTGAAATTTTGAGGTTATTTTCCTGACATCTCAGGAAGTAGTGGTGCGATTTGTTTGAAACTTGGCAGTTAGTTGGAGCATAACGACGAGCAACTTCTTGCGAAATTTTTCTGAGATCGTGATCAAATGGACCCAACTCTGAAACCATGCAACCGATTCCAACCATTAAGGAACTTAACCGATCATGAAGTTGAAAAAAAATTGTCGACCTTTTGTTGAAAAATTTTTTTTTCTCGGGAACTATTATCATATTCGGAAATGTTTATGTTTATATTTTGAGCTCCATATTTCACATCAGAGTACCAAATTTTAGTTCGATGCGATTATAACTTTCGGAGTTATTGGGAAAAAATGTGTAAAATGTTTTTTTCTCAGTATCGTTTTTTCAGGTTAGGACAGCTTCAAAAATACCATGATGATACTTGATCAATAGTTTGAAAATGCTGATGAACAAGCTAAGAAACTCGATATCAGTAGAGGTAGAGGAATAGAGTACAGTAGAGGAATAACGAAGGTCGAATTCGTGGATGAGTGAAATCCGCCCAATGATTTCGTAGAAGTATCCATTCGAAATTGCATTTTCATAATATTTCCTGAAATACAGATCAAATTAAATTCGAAACTATTGCTTGATTGAGAAATCTAGAAAAACATTGACGTGAGGTCAGGAACTTTTACGCGCTTGTTCAAATCCTAACTATAAGATCAAAACGAAATTCTGCACCTAGTTGCGTGTTGGTAATCTCCAACTGATAACGAAGTTTCAATCTGATTTCTTCGGTACTTCTTGAGATATTGCGGAAATAACGTTAAAATTCCAAATAACAACGAAATTTGGCACATATTTTTTCCTTATATCTCCGGAAGTGAATATCAGATCGACTTGAAATTTGGAACATTTTTGTTGGATACTAACTCTAAGGTCGTGCCAAATTCCATTGAAATCTAATGAATATTTTCAGAGAAGAAAAATGTTCATCAAAATTTTAAAAACGTTCGAAAATTTTTTTTTCAATTTCTAACAAATGGATCCACACAAAATTTTGCTTCAAGTTGCGCGTTGGTATTTCAAAACTGTACACCAAGATCCAATTCGATCAAGTCAATACTTCATGAGATATCGAGGAATCAACCTCAAAATTTCAAATGGGCCCAACTCCGAAACCGTCCAACCGATTCCAACCATTAACGAACTTAACCGAAATATTTGGACTCCAAACCTAATCTGACAATTTCAAGTCGCTAAGTCTTTTCTTCGAAAGTTGGAGTACATACGGACGGACGGACAGAATTGAATTGACCACGTATTCTTCATCAGGGAGTTGAACCCAATCGTTTAAGACCATTTTCGGCTCAAAATTCGAAAATTACAGACATCGTGACGAAATGAATACGCGATGTTCGCTAGAACAAGCGCGTAAAAATGACAGCTTCAAGGTACATGCAGAAGTTCGTTAGGGTGACATAATCAGAAGATCATCGGAGATGACAGCTTGGACCACTGACTTTAAGTCACTGATTTTCTAGGTTATTTATGTCCTATTTCCTGCTACCAATTTATGCCTTATAGAAAAACAAAACAAACAACAAAGTTTTATCCCCTTTTTATGAGCGGCAATATGAATGAATGATGGTTTTGAACAATAAGTATGATATTGAAACCATAATGGTCTCTCAATTTTATCGTGCATTCTCTACACAAGATGATCTTCCTTGTTTGATATCGCTACCCGTCCAAACTAAATTTGAAATGCTGATATTTCGGGAACGCTTCATTTTATCAGCCTAACAAAAGAACGTCTCAGTCAATAAAATGAAATTCAGAAGAAAATTACCTTTCCATCTCATCCACTCTTTGTTGAAGGAGAGCTTGCGTCTCCTTCAAGGTTTTAATCTCTTCCTTGAGCTGCTGTATCTGAAACTAACAGAGATTTATTTGAAAAAGGACAGACAATAGTTGGGGATTGTGAAAAAAAGGGATTGTGAAAAAATGTGTCTAGGGCATATTTCAAATGCATGTTCATGTTCATTTGGAAATGACAGAATTTCTTCAGAATCATATGATTGGAAAATCCAAAAATATAATTAATATTAATTTAATTTTTTTTTTCAAATTTTTTAAGTCAGGAGTTTGTGCATCCGCATTTTCCTACTAGTAGGCAACTTTCATCATGAACATATAAGGAAGTTCATGGAACAAGCTCAAGTTCCACACTTCGCGGATTCCAAACCAAGTTACCCGATGTGACTTTGAGAGACACGCATAACGCAACAAAATAGTTTGAAACTTCTTATGATTAAATAGATATTCAATGTTTAAAGAATTTGTGATGGAAAATGAACATCTTCAAAGTAGATTGCAAGAAAACCAGCGATGTGAGTGAAAGGTATGATAAACGTACTTTTTTTGCGCGCATATTGTAGGGGAAAAACGTGTTATCGTTTTTAATATTTATAATTTTTACATAATCACAAGGACGAATATCTGTCGATAAACCAACAAATATTCCACCCTGCTCAAGGAGAAATATTTGCTGATTTATGGACAGACATTCGTCCTTGAGATCACTTTAAAATTATAAATATTAAAAAAAAGGAACGTGTATCGTACCTTTCACTCACCCATTCTGATAAAAGTGAAATATTCGTTGATTTATCGACAGATATTCGTCCTTGTGATTATGTTAGTATTACTACTGGAGCTACCTTTTCTCCATGAACCAAATCATTCATTTATAATTTTGTTCAAGATGTGGAGTGAAAATGGGATCAATTGAAGTCAATCCATAGATTGAATTATATCTGTGAATACAGTCCGTGATGAAATATAAATTTTACTGCACTGTTTCATAAAGGATTCGAAGGAGAAAGCCCACAAATACTTTCAGGGTGAACTTTTTGTATAGAATGAACCAAAACTCAATGATTTATATGTCCACAATATGTAATGGCTAATCTATCAAGTATGGAGTATTTCATCTACAATATCATGGTGGTAATTGACATATTTGCCAAATATGTTTGCAAAGAATTACGAATATTAATCAAAATTACGGATCAAAGGATAGTAGAGAAAAATATCTCCACTCTGAGCGGAATAGTCTCACCTGGCAAATATAAGAGAAAATGAGTTCGAAATTATAAAAATTTTGTTATATTGATTCCCTCAAATCGAAAAAAGACAACCATTTTTCTCGTTGATAGAGCCTATATGTACTTTCTTTCAACATCAATCGGACGTTTGTGGACCCAATTGGATATATTTTATCTTCCAGTGTTGCAAGTTCACCTCAAACGATTCACGTTTACTATTATATTATCAAATTGTCATGAAAACATACCTACTTTGTCGAATTCCCAGAAAAAGAGCTTGTCTGCTTCAAGCTGTTTTATTTTCTCCCTCTATAGATAATGGTGTAACACAGTAGTAACTTTATCTCCTTACCATCATCACGACATACACAACCAGCCATGACACATAACACTGGTATATTCAAAATGATACTGTGACCATTCATGATAATAAGTCACTGCGAAAAAACTTTAAAATGCACCTAAACTATCAAATTCGGCATTTTATTTCCGCAATATTTTCTAAATTGAAAAAAGGATCAAGGAGAATTCGGTACTTTGTTGTGAAATAATCTTCAAATTCTTCAATTTTCATCACATAAGACTCGGAAAAGAGTAATTTTTCGATTTACTAACTAAACGATCTCTACTTAATCTTCCGAAAGGTTACGCATCGGTATTCTACAACTAATTACACAGACTTTCAATTAGAAGGTAAGGGTAGTTCCTGGAACATTGAGTGAATATCCTCAGAACTTCAATTAAGAAGAGGTCTGAAACCGTTTGGCCTAATTTCAATGAAATTAACCGTCGCAGTTTGATACCCATCCTAACCCACTCTTTGAATCGGTTAGTACTTATAATACATCGATGTTAAAATAGATTCTGCTCCCTCCCAGCTTTGTGACGTTCCTCCATCAATCAGAAAAAAATCGTTCTTCATTCAAAATAACATCCATTCTACAGTAAATGACAAAATCTAGGAAAGCACTGACGTTAAGTCAGCAGCTTTTACGGGCTGTTCACATTGCGAAATGGCGACTTCAATGTCGAAATTTCAATGAAATTTGAATGAAATATGATTTATTAAAAAAAAATTTTTTGTCAAATTTTGTCATGGATAATTTTTCTTATTGATACTGTCCATCTTCCAACCAAGTTTCATTTCGATCAGATAAATATTTTTCGAATTACTGGAAAATCAAAATTTCAAATGGCTGTAACACAAAAAACGGCAGATTTGTGTAGAATACAACGGACCAGGGACGCTATTTTCGAGTCATCCGAATCACATACGAAAGTGAGGTCTAGATTCGGCCAAAAGCGACAGTTTGGCAACTTTTTCCTTAGAATTTGTATTTTTAGGCAATCCTAATTACATGCCCCAAGGTGATATGACATACAAACGAAAACACTGGATACTCATTAATGTTTTTGATGGATTTTACAGTTTGAAATTGTTTAGTGATCGAGTGAATATCTGAAAGTTGATGTGGATTGAAGCCTTGTTAAACAATGATTGAAGGTGGGACATCAACAGTGCGGGTCAAAATTATGGAACAAATTCATTTTATCAGAAGAAAAATATTCGGCAACAAAATCCTGAAACAGGTCCATTTTTGTTTCACTTTTATCAAATTCATATGCACTTTTGAAGGATTTTTGTTACACCCTCTGCCATCCCTATCAACCCTCTAAATTTTTCGAATAGGGAAAGTAGGTCATGTGGTACATTTTGGGCAAGGTTCTTTGTTTCTTCACAGGCGTGCTGAAATTCTAAAGAAAAAAATTTTTTTTTTTGAAAATAAGTTATTAATTCTCCGGGTGGTACTTCGATGCCGAAATAAATTTTGAACGTCACTCCATTTTTTTCTCCATTAAAGGGTTCGTAGGGGTTGAAAGTTATGCATGAAAAAAAAGTAATGGTCGACTTTCATTCGGTGACACATTTCATCCATCGCCTCAAAGTGAATGAGCCATGGCAAAGTGCACATACTGAAAATCTCTGTGAAGTAACTAATTTTTCAAAAAAAAAAATTTTTTTCTTCAAAATTTCTGTACGCCTGTGAAGAAGTTACGAAGACCTTGCCAAAAAAGTACCACATGGCACACTTTCCCTATTCCAAAAAATTTAGAGGGTTGATGGGGATGGCACAGGGTGCAACAAAAATTCTTCAAAAATGCATAAAAATTTGGTAGAAGTGAAACAAAAATTGACCTGTTTCAGGATTTTGTTGCCAAATATTATTCTTCTGAGAAAATGAATTTGCTCCATAATTTTGACGCGCACTGTATATTACATGGTATCCAAATTCTATTTGTAATATTTATGATTGGTTTTGTTTTAGGTATCAAATGGATATAAATGTTCACTCGAATGTCTAAATTCAATTACTCAGAGCTTCAGGAATTGAATTATGCTGTGAATATACTACATATGACGTGTCGAATATCAGTTTCTGCACAAGGTGCAAAAGCAGACATTTAAATGTCTACAATCCTACGAATACTTTGAAGGCTCAAAAACTGTTATGATTTTATATCATTGTATAATAATATCTTTATATAATGTTTATATGTACAAAATATTAGTAACAATATCAAAATAAATAAAGCATATACAATATGGAGTGTTTTATTGACAAATTCATGGTTGAACTGATGAATTTTCTGAATACTGAACAAAGAATTTTAAATACCTAATTTGAACTGTATTCTTAGTGATCGCAACAGAAGTTGCATGTATAGTTAAATTTAAAATGAAAATTTGTAGGTACTCAGTTCATCAGAAATCCACTTCAACTTTATCAATTAGTCTCAGTTCGTGCTCATTTGCAGGAGAATTTTAATTTTGTTCAAATTGTGGTTTTCTCAAGAATGAATTAATTATTAATTTTTTTTCCGTTAAAATATAGTTAATTAATATTATACAGGGAATAATTATTGGAGAAAATTCACGAGAGCACTGCAACAAACAATAATATTGTTAAACTTTTTCTAAACAAATAATTGATTTTGGTGGATTGAACTGAATGCTTTGGTGGATTAAACTGAAAACTAATGATTATCCACCTTCCCTAAGCTAACAAAAATTAATTTTTCATATACAAACGCAAATTTCTCCAAAATAATTTTTAAATGTTTCAAATGAGGGTACATATAATCATATTTGTTCTTGAATTTAGATTCCATAAAGGGTGAAGTAACTTGATTGGGATTATTTTTATATCTAGCTCGTTCTCACATTTTCTACTTTTCGCAACCCAAGAAAATCCTATATACATCGCCGAAAATGTGAAACACTAAAACGGTAGTTAATCAGAAATCGATAAAAGTTTGTTCTGGATCAACTATTCCACCCGGAAAGTAAGTTTTTCTGAATGAAATTTGAAAATTTTATTGAGTATGAATAAAATACTTCTCAACTGCGGGAAGTGAATAGGTTTGCTCTATGGATTAATACACAGTTTTTGAAATAGAGGCAAAAAATGCTGTGCACATAATTTTCACATATAATTGAATCCGCAAGGGGATTTGAATCCACCTGCCTCTACCCATTCGATGTATTTCAGTCGAAATCGAAGCTTAAAAGTTCATTTACTGGTGCGCAAGTGCACTAGTCATTTTTGTACCACGATCTGGATTTGTTGGTTGAGTGGTTTTTAACTGGCGGCTTTCACTGAATTAATGCAAATTAATTCGGGTATTATACTTAGGCAGCAATAATCCGAAACATTCTTATAACATAGATGGTGTTGCTGTGGAAAACTGTTTGAGTCATGAGGATATGGGTGTCGTCATCAGCAGCGATCTTTCGTGGAGCCCGCATATTCTTTATCTCTGTAATGAAGCTAAACAATGTTTTTACTTGCTCCAGCGGAGTTTAAAAAGTGACCATCCAGACGTACATCCGTCCAGTTTTGGAATTCGTCGGACCCATTCGGCATCCATGGCTCAGGCAGGATGCGCAGATGCTTAACGACGAGTTACACGTTCACCTTTAGGAGTCAAGAGACCTAGTAATCAAAAACGTTTGAGGATGATGTCCCTGAATACATTGGCAGGTCTCAAATTCTGTGGGGATATGATAGTCACGTTCCGGGCGTTAGGTGGATATTTTGGCACCGATCTGTCGCATCTGTTGTGTTCAGGTTGAATACTAACAACCTTAGGGGTCATAGTCGTAATCTTGCACGGGAGAGGTTCCACACGAGAAGCAAAATTATTTCTTGACTAATCGGGTTTTCGGCTATTGGAATCGACCGTCACCAGATGTAGTTGGAGCTCCGTCAGTGAACACCTTCGAAAACCGGCTGGACACATGGAGAGCTAGCGCATTGCTGTGACGTGTTCGAGTCTGTGTTCTTGTTACTTTTTTCCTTTCTCTAGGAAATTCAGATTAGTCTGTTTGTAAATGGTCCTAAAAACTAGTACTGTTCCATCAAGGTTTTTTCATTGTAATTTTCAAAGAGTTTATAATTTTAGTTTACTCTGTAATCTATATAATAATAATAATAGTAATAATTAAATTTCGCTGCTGGTGATTATATTCTGAGAATCTTCTTTTGAGTTATATCGAGTTTTTCGAACGTTCCATATAACGATATAGAACTTGTATTTGGTTTCTGCTATTTGAATGGACGGGCAGATATAAGAGAATATTATAAGAGATATCCTGATAAAGCAGATCCAAACCATCTAATATTTGATATTATCGCGTATTCTCTGATCTCAAAAATTATGAGCGAATTATTTTTGAGGAAAATAATGAACCATTGGAATGCTGTTCACGTGAATAAACAGCTATAGAAAGAAAAAGCTATGCAGCATTAGACGACTTTAACGGCAAGTTGATATTCCTTGTACAGGGTCTTCGATTAGACCTGGAGTTGAAAATCAAACTTTCTGACTCCTGGTTCTATAATACACTAATTAAATAATGAGTGCATTCGCCACTTTGCAACAGTAGACAATCTAACCGTTAGGTCTTTTACAATGCTGTCTCTTACATTTAGAAATAGGCGAATATATCTCCAAGGAGATTCGAAGGCCTACACTAGTTTCTACTATTTCGGTATGGTTCATATGGACAGTTCGATGGCTTGAGATGACGATACTCACGTGATTCGAAGCGTTTTAGTCGAACGGTCAGAAGTTATATCCATACCAGTTCTGCCAATATCAATAAACCTCAAAATCATAAGCATTCAATTTTAAATCGAGGACAATCAACTGTAAATGTGTGCCGCTTATACAGAAACCAGTATTCGAAAGAAAAATCTATGCAGAATTGGATGATAGTCACGGCAGTCTAGTATTCCAGTCTTTTAATAGCCCGGGAATTAAAAATCGAAATTTCCTAGCCCTGGTCTTTACTATATCGGTACGGTTCATATGAACAGTTCGATGGCGTAAGGTGACAGTATCTGCCTAATTTGAAGCGAATACGTTGAAAGGTTCACGATTTATAGACATTCGAAGGTTCTGCAAAAATCAATGCCTAGTTCTGTTACTGTCTTGAACTTGCTCAGAACTTACTCAATTCACACGTCTACGCTCATACTAGTTCGGCACCAATTCTGAATAGATATTTCGAAAGTATTGGAGCACAAACAGAATCTCATCTGTGGGGCCTGACACCTAGACGGACATTTCTATAGGTAAATACATAAAGGCTTATTCTTGCGCAGAAAATCAAGTCACACTCATCGTTACACATGTGTTTGTGGATTTAACATGGAGTATTGAAATTATTAATAAATGTTAACAAGTAAATGATATATCAAAACTGAATTTTCGAACGAATAATTCTTAAGTATTCCCTTGTTATAGCCTTAGGGTTGTTTATAAGCCGAAAGTAGCACCTGTCCATGTCAGATGTGGTTTTCTTACCCCTTGCTGCATACAACAGCCCATGATTTCAATTCATTTCTCTTAGTCCTTGCTTAGAATTAGAACCAAGAACTGGATTCACAATTCAAGAACAGGTCTGACAATTCATTTTACGTTGAAACACTTGGTTCGCAATTCCAGAATCATTCAGAACTTTGTAGGAACGCTGATGTCGATATGCGCACACTTCTCACGATTCAGAACTGATTCCAGGGTGTGTAGAAACAAACTTGATAAATCAGCCTGTATCTGAGAAACCAATAGCCTCAGCTCAGTTGTTTCTTGCCTTCCCAGGGTACCATATATTTACCATCAAACGATGTACAGTTACTCGCAGATCGCCCTCTTCATATGAACACTTCAATGCGATGCGTATTCCACAGATAGTTATCATTTGAATAAATAAAATTAAAATTACTTACATCACAATCATTGGTCTTCTGGGCCGTTTTCTTTTTTTGGAGAGCTGAAATAATATTTTATTAATTAATGATCAATCCTTTTTGATATATAGTTCAAACTAACATCACTATAATTCATCATTCGTATTCCTTATGTTTAACGCGATTATCACGAAAATTCGTACAAGTTTGTGCATCAGCATTTGCTTACTGCTTGACAAGTTTCATCATAATCGGGTCAGTATTTCTTCGGTAATTCCGAAAATAACAAAAATACCGAAAAAACACGAAATGGCTAGCTCTTTCCGAGCTCAAATTATCGGGGCAACAGACAGTCGGATAGACAATATCAATTTTGGCATAGGATTCTTCATTACTGGCTCATCGCTCAAGAACATTTTTGGAAAATTTTGAAATAACACATTTGGTAAGAAGCAGCTGACCACGGAGCTGACATTGACATATCTAAGTAGGGAACCTGCTTCTTCCCTGTCGATAGGTGTACATTTTGAGGAAACTGTGTAGTTTGTTCGTTGTGACTCCAACTTCAATATGGCACCAGAACACGAATCACTGACTTCATAGTCTGTAATTATAGTCTGCTCGTCTGGTGTGTTCATATACATAGGGACATAGACAGCGCAATCACACTAAAAAAAATTGGTTAGCTCTGAAAAGACACAAACCTCTCTCCCTCCACAGATCTTGATGATTATGAATACATTTGGCTTAAGGCACAAGTATTTGTCATTATTTTATAATCGTTCAAAATGTTTCATCCAGCGATTTGAGAGAAATCAATATATTTTCCTATCTACTTGAGGGGCGGTTCGTTTCGTCTCTTTCACATCTTTACCAATCGGAACTCACAGTTTGGAAGAAAAGGGGCAGTCTCTCTTCCTTTGTCTATGAGAATTCCTTGTACTTCATTTATATGCACTGACAAGTGAAAGGTAGAAGAGTGTAGTGTACAAGATATATTTCATGCAGACCCACTGAATCGATCTATAGTCCCAGGGTTTATGGTTATAAATTACTTAGTCCTGTCTGTGGTCCAAGGTTTGAATGTATATTTAATACAACATAACCACAAGGGCGAATAGCTGTCGATCAATCAACAAACATTCCATCTCGATCATCCAATCAACCGAATTTAATTAATGGACAGATATTCGTCCTTGTGGTTATGTTAGTTTATCACTACTGAAGCTCTCTCTTCTCCATGAACCAGGTCCTATGTATATTTAATGGTTGCAAGAAAATTATTGAACACTGACCACTTGATTCATGACGTTATGGCGTGTTAGATATTTTGTGAACTATATGAACTTTAACTGGATATACAGGTTGTCCCTGTAGTCGACATCGTAATCAGAATAATAGAAAAAATCTGAATAATGTATTTTTCAAATCATTATGCATTCTTTATCCTTTGTATTCGGGAAAGTTCTTACCATATGATGATTACAGAACTGCTTTAATAGTTGTTCCAATTTCATTTTTCCTAGTTTATCCTTTAATTTTGAGCCAACAGCGTCCAAGAGAATGTAACTTTTTGCCGAATCAAGAATTCAAAATCAACATTTCGCCCAACTTTAACTGAGTGTATTGAAAAAATTGTATTACATCAGTTTGGCGATGGACTTTGAAAGTTATCGTGTTCAATAAGAACTGTAAAACAGTATAACACTCAGTATATCATTTCTTATATTGGGCAAAATAGGTTCTTCTTAGAGAAAATTTGTTTCGTTCTATTGAAAGATTTAATTAAGTTACAAAAGATGTAACTGTCTTCCAGCTTCAATAAAAGCCCGACATCTTGTTAGAAATGATCTGTATATAAAAGAGGCAAATTTTCCGTAATTCTCTTCTGGAGCTCAGCTTCATTTTCAATTGGCTTTAAATGGATTTTTTTTCACTGCTCTCAAAAAAAATATCCAAGGGATTTAAATCAGACGAGCGGGGCGGCCACGAGATTATAAAACAGACCTCCCTATCCATCTTCCCGGATATTCTGCTTTTATAGATTCTCTAAATGAGAGGCTATAGTGCGCCAGGCAGCCATCTTATTAAAAGCACATTTCTCCGAAAATACTTAGTGAAACGTCATTCAAGACCTACTGCAACTCAAAAAGTTCTATGACTCTTTCGAACAAAATTCCAGTCAAGATCTTGTCTCATTTAATTCGGATTTTCCTCGTGCCACTCGTGGAAACTATATAGGATTATGTAACTATCGATATACGCGATTATTCTGAGGAACAGCGCGTTGTCATTTTACCCAAGAGTCTGATTTTTCGAATTTCGAGCCGAAATGATCTGGATTAGGTTGGACGCCCCGAAGAAGAATCCTCAAATGCTCAAATTTTATTGAATTCGGCCAGCCCTCCGATCCTATGTATGTGCTCTTACTTTCGATAGAACATACCTTGTCTTGAAATTTTCAGGATAGGTTATAACCAGCTGAAATTTTGTTGTCTCAACAATACAGATTTGATTGATATTGAACTGTTTCAGTCGTTACTATTTGGTAGTTGATCATAATTGCAACGAATTTTTATTCACTACCAACAATTATATGTTCAACAATATGTTATAAGGTTTTCATTTTTGTGAATCGTTTCTAACTTTCGTTCATCCTCAGAACACTGACCTATGAGCACATGATACAGGGTGCATGAATTATTTATTTATTTATCATACAATGATGATTAAACGGGCAACCCACATATAAAACACAAGATGCATAAACTAAAACTAACGTTCACAATTTCACAGAATATAAAAAAAAAATCTGTTCCAACTATCAACCCAGTATCCTAAATAAATTGCGCCTGAATGCTGACAAGTTCGAACAAAAGAAATCAATATCCCCATGGACTCTATTCGCCAACACTAAAGATGTTTGGTCGTTCATTATTTCGAGAAATTATAAATTTCAATGAACTCCACTCCACTCCACTCGCTCCTTTCACTTATTCATGTTATATTTTTGAATTGTCTATTGTTGGAAATGAGGGGGCATTCTCAATGCAATCGGTTGGGATTGGGGACTCGCTTTTGTCTGGCCTATATATTTTTTATTGCAAGTGTAACGATTCAACTCATAAACTCCTGATTCAATTGAATTCGGAATTGCATCTTTTATTTCTTTTATTTCATCCCCAAATTTACTGAAACTTTGAATGAGGAGTTTATGAGTTAGCACGTTCAGCCTTCTATAAGAAATACATAGGTCAGACAGAGGCTCATTCAAAAAAAGATTCAATGAACTTGGAATAGATTTCACAAAGAACAAAATCAAGTCCTCCTTCGCAACCTTTTGCATTGAAATTGGCCACTCATTTCCAACAATAGACAATCCAAATACATGCAGAAGCAGAAGGAGCGAAACTTTACTGTCTGGGGTTCATTGAAATTTATAAATTAGAGCAGAAAAATATCTTCGAAATAATGAACCATGAACCGGAATCTCCCCTCCCAACGTTATTGATATTTCGAATTAAAAATGGGTTGTTTGCTGTGTGCCAGAGTGTAATAACAAATTTGGTAAGGTTGAAATTAACAGATTTCCACAAGATTACGAGGTGAGTTGGAAAACTTTACTTCACTATGGTTGATGAGTTACATTTTCATTTTATGAATTCTGCTATACTGCAAGTGGGTCAAAAACGTTGGATGTTCGAATTTCATAAAGGAACCTCAAGAAGTTATCCTTAGAACAAGCGTTCATGTCATATTCATTTTGGGCCCGAATATATCCGCCTTCCACTTAAGAAACGAAATTCATCCTTAAATAACGAAAATGTGGTACCCACATTGTTCCGGCCCCATAATATTTTGAACAGATAAGTTGAGCAACAAAGGTATATTCTCCAATTGTATTTGACATACCTAAATGAATAATCAATTCAAATATCAAAATCTGGTTATGTTTATAACGTGATTCCGGAATGATAGCAACACTAAATATATTGCAGAGAATATTATTGGGTCATCATCAACAAGTTTCATACCAGCTTGTAAGTTTTCATTTCAAATTTCCATAGATTTTATATTTGAGCTATTTTGGTGTCAAACACGCAAGTAGAGGAAGAGCGTGTGAATCAATAATATTCATTCCAGCTTATAAGTTCAACGTAAGTGGAAGGATATTATGAATAATAATAATAGTATAGTATCTTTGAGTTGATTTCTTGTTGTAACTATTGTTATGTTTTCTGATTGAGTTATATTGATTTTTTCAGTAATTTTTTTTCTGATCACGTAAGAAACAACGACAAAACCTGTTGTGTATTGCAAAAGCGTGGAAAGAGTCAGAACTTTCAAAAGACGGAAAAGTTTTTCATCGCGTTGCTACCGCCGATCACAAGGCTTCAAAAAAGTAATGTCAACTGAAAGGGCATAGTTGAAGAATTTGAATATTCATGCCAATATCTGAATTTTCTTGGAGACAAGTTGACCAAAAAGCTACCAATTCTGTCAAATCTCAAATAAGGTGTCAAAGTTTGAAGCCAAAAGGGAGAAGATATACTCTTGATGAAAAAATATTATTTGTATCCGTTTTCAAACAGAGTCCTATAGATATGAATTCTTTAGAAATATTTCTGCGGCTCCATCCAGAAAAACTCTGACTGAATTGATAAGAAGAATAAAATTTGAAACAGTTGAAAGTTCTCTTATAATGAAAGTAAAGTAAAATATTGAAAGTAAAGTAGAAAGAATGGATAAGTGGCAAAAATGTTGTTCTGTTCTCTTTGATAAAATGTCACTTGATCCGAATCTGCAATATAATGGAAGAAATTTTTCAATCGAAGGCTTCCAGGACAATGGGATTCTTGTTAATCGCTGTCGTTTTTATTGCAGATAGGGTGATGATGTTATGGGTGGGGAAATTCGCAAAAAATTGAAGCAACCACTAGCCTTTTTCTTTAATAAATATGAAATGAAGAGTGATGTCCTTGTCACAATCATAAAAGCTGTGGTAAAGTAGAGCCAAAACTTTGGGCTATCAGTCAAAACATTAATTTTTGATCGGGGTTCTGCCAATGTAGCTGCAATAAACAATCTATATAAAGAAAGCTCAGATCACTAAATGTAGGAGGGGACAAAAAATAGATTGTTTGGAATTCAAATTAACTTCAAGGAAATCGTACCTCTATACGATCCTCCACATTCGTTGAATGGGATTAAAAATAACTTTCTCAATAATGTGATTTGATGGAAGGAGGATCGTATAGAGCAGTGGTTCCAGTGGTCCGCAGAAGCCTAAATATGGTCCGCGAAATGATTCAAATTTAGCGCGAGCGGTGAGCCAGTCGTCATTTTGTTTTTGTTACACCTACATAGTGGTCCTTGCTAACAAGAAAGATACAAAAATGGTCCTCGACCAAAATAAAGTTGGGAACCCCTGGTATAGAGGTAAGAGATTGGAATCATTTAAGAATAATCCATGAGAAGAACAATGCATATGCAAATGGGTACAAGTTGTGTAGAAAATTCTCCATTCGTCTCATAGATAATACAGAAAAGATGAAAGTTTCGGTGGCTGCTCAGGTTTTCAACCATAATGTGGTAGCTATTATGCTGAGTATGGCAGATGAAGACTTAATGAACAAGGAATCAAAAGGCATCGCGAAATTTATCATTATCATGGATAAAATCTTTTACAGTTGGAATCGCATTGATTGATAGCCATGGAAAGGATTTTAGATGCGAGGTCACTTTAGCCACTTTAAGATTTTCTCATAAATTGAATTTTTCAATAATAGGACGAACCAGATAGATCCCCCTTCTGTGAAGAATTGGATTCACACTTTGAGTCAAGAAAGTCCGCATGAAGTTAGCGTATATTTTTCATTGAAGTACTGGATTTTAATTCGATGCGATTTGTAGATTTGGAAAGAATAGGAAAATTAAAGCGTCCGTGGCCTTGGTATATATTCAATCAAATTTTGTCTATATTGATTGTGACCGACTCAGTGAATACTTATGAAAAACATTCGAAGAATAATACTAATTCTGCAACATTTGATGCAACTACTCAGGTTGATGACATATGCTCAACTTTTCACTTGAGTGGAAGCAAAAATCAATATTTTCATTAGAAGAGTCAATAGAAAAAGTACTCACTTTTCGGGGGATCGTCTATGCCAAGCCGGACCACCGGCTTCCGGGTCCGTTGTGACCTACGTAATCCTGAAAATATAGAAAAACAGGCTGTCAATATATGCAGGTTACAAGTCGGGTAGTAAAAGCATTTTTTTCAATTTTTTTGAACAACAAATATCCAAAATGTATCAATTATACATACAGAAATCTTCAATGTATTCATCTCAAAAATTTAGAGGATCAATAAGCGTTAGAGGTAGATATGAAGAAATTTGACGAGTTTTCGATAGTTACAATGGAAGAGGTTCATTTCCTTTAAAGCTTGAATAAATAATTGAGAGAATTAAAAATATCTAACTTGTTCTTGTTTTTATTTTTCTATAAGACCATTTTCGGCGAAACATTCGGAAATTACTGACATGTGGACAAAATAAAACGGCGTACCTCAAAAAAAAAGTGCATAAAAAAGATCAATCATAGCCGAATAAATGAAACTCAATTCAGAGAATTACGTTCGATGATTCAAAGAAAAATGCACATCTTCAACGATATGATAATTTTGAAAAATACATTATTTCGAATGCAACTAAAGCCGAGCATTTCGTAAATTAATATACAGGGTCTAACAGACTTGATGTAAAATATATAGGGAAGTGATATCACAGATGTCAGATTGTAATGAAAGAAAAGATATCTGAATTGAATTAAATCAGTTCAAATCGATTGATCGAATGCGAAAGCTGTTTGTTGTTATGGATAATTCGAAAGATATGCTTGTTGATTTTGTCTATTGATCATATTTTTGTATGAACTATTATAGAATTTAAGAACATGTGATTGTGAAAATTACAATCATTCCATTTGCAGGTCTTTTGAAGTACTGAAATAAAATCATTTAACTGTATAAGGATTGCTCTCATTTCCCGAACAAATACACGAAAATATCAATAACGGATAAAATTTCATATTAATTCCGCTTTTGAAATAAGTTCCACAAGGAACCTGTGGTATTTCGGTTCCTATTAAATGTGCTCAGGTGAAAGTCTCACTCTCTTTCAGGTAAAACGAAATACGAGAAACGTAGAATCTTGTGGTTCCGAATGTAAACCTTCTTTTCAGAAGGGATACAAAAATCAACAACTGATATCTCGAGAATCTTGAGATTTAGGGAAAAAGTTGTAGGCACATTTTTGTCGGAAATAAATTGCACTATCACGTCAGTAATTATTCTACATATATAGTCAGTTGCCGCCTGTATATCATCATGTTTATTGACACTTACCCCCGATCACCACACCTGTCTGCTCCTTCGCTCTCTTCGGCGTCATAATTCTGAAATTTCAAATTAGACAATATTAGTGAAACCGAACACTACTCAGACTAGATTAAATCATAGGAAGGGCGATAAGGCGTTGCAAACCTTGCAAACACTTTGAGCTAAAGATCTATTGCACAACACCTGCCGGGCATTAAAGTCTCAATATACTTTAATGCCTTTCTAGCACATATAGCGAAGTAATCCAAGTTAGTTATCAGTATTTCCTAGGTGCTACGTCAATAACTTGTTCCGGTTTCAGGAACCACGAGCCTAGGTGTTGTTCATCGCATTGCAGAAATTTGGTTGTCTGCGAAGGTTGAGAGAAGGGACCGGAATCCTCGAGAACGTTGCCTAGGTTCCGCAGCTGCAGTGAGTATTTGAGATGAGTACTTGAATACTCAATGGCAGCTGATAATTCAAATGACAGTGTATGTTGCACAATTAGAGCAGGTCAATTCTTGTGTGCTGTGTTTGAATTTTGTCGCATTTGTCGTATCGCTAGGAAATTTGAGAAATAATTAATCCAGACATTTTAATGGAAATTATTTTTCAGAAATCACCCTTGCTTATTCAACAACAATAAACAAAAGCACATTTCGGATCGAAATCCTTTTCGAAAAATAGTGCGGAAAATTATCTCTAATTTCATTGTTAGAAGAAACAAGTGTTTGGAAAGTGTAGATATATCTGTGAAATGATTTGGTGGATTTTCGATTTCTATATGAAAATTTAAAGAAACTGTATGTAAATCTTCACTTCGAAAATATGAACGTCTTTCGAGGTACGCCATCTGACATGTCTTTTTTTCAATGTTCGTCACTCACAATATTTGAAAGCACTGAGTTGTGTCAAGTCTTATAAGAATTTATTTTAGTCGTAATGGTTACTCTCTCAAACAGTATAATTAAAATCGAACTTTGATAAACAGACTATAAAAAACAGCATGCCACATTGTAAATAAAAATTAGCAGAATCTTCCTTATTTCAAATAAAACACCCCATATTTACGATCCATAAGAAACACCAAATAAGGCTCTACAAATTTCGTCCAGTATTCCTCGTGTTCACTAGTTTTCCTCATTTTTACGAAAGATATAAGTGTTCATATTTCTTCGGTATAATTTCCTTGAACGACTCGATATTGATAAATGAAAAATATGGTTCACGTCGAGCCACCAACTAATTATAAAAATATGCGGCATAGAATAACGAATAATAATATTTGCAGCATCAAACCAGCTATCATCTGCGCAGGCTGGAACAGTCGTTCGAAACTAGACTTCATTCAAAGATACGGAAGACAAGTTGAACACATATTATAAATGTTTCAGTGTCAATTTTCATTGCACTTAATGAAATCTGAACGATAGATCACCCTTTTTGAACCTATCAATTGAGATGTCAGTGGAAAAAACCAAGTAAAACATTTTCTAGTGTTGCAAAATGGTGCAGGGGTCACTTTCGATAGCCTGCTGCGTCGTTGAGATTTTTTGAAAAATACTCGGGAAAGTCGAATAATTACTTCTTCAGTTTACTGGTTAGGTCTATCTCCCAAAGAACTCGAAATGTCGTCAAATTTTTCTATTTCGACTTCGCCAAAATTCACACAAAGATTTGTTCAAAAAATGTATGCCCTATTTCAAAAAGGAAAATTCGGAATCAATTGAAAAACTGAGAATTGCAGTCACTAAGGGAAACGGTGATTTAGAAGGACTTGCCAATCTTTGGGTATCAAGAATTCGGGTCGACAAAAAAGCGGGAGGAAAATGCCAACGAGGAAGCAGGAGCATAGTTCAAAATGAGGAAGCTCACAGATCATCAATTCAAACGGAACGAATGCTGTAGCCATGATGTGAGTAAAACATGGTGTGCTCATCCGCTCGTCTGTGGTCGTAAGTACAAATGATGACGTATATTCATTCACTCCTTTAAAGGAGCCTTTTGTGCAAGGGAGATTTGGGTATTTGGGTAATCGGAGATTCACCCTATTGGCCGAGAGATTCACCCTATTGGCCGACGACGATCACGTGATGGTCGTCAAAAGGGTGGATCTCCAATTCCCCAAATACCCGAATCTCCCTCGCACAAAAGGGCTCTTTAGTGTCCTCGGCTACTATGGCCATGTAGAAAAGCTTTCAATTTTTACATTTATACATTGACATTCATTCAGATTCATACCAACTAGAAACTTTTTATTCATAGACACATTTACCTACACCACAAACTTCACACAACATCCATAACCTCGCCGGGATTCGAACCGAGTACCTCCGGTTTAACAAGCAGGCTATCAACCCACTGCACCACCGTGGCAGTTTTATGATGATGTATAAAAACACAAATTTAAGGCACAGAATAAATATTTCCTTGTATTTCAATCTTGCTGTCGTCACTTTTCTTGCGCATGAGCACACCTTGTTTTTTACATCATGGCTTTGTACCAATATGAAATTGATTATTTACAATTTGAAATTTATAGGTCTCAATTTGATAACGTTCGAATATGTTCATCATATTTTCATTTTGTATGGTCCCAATTTGAATTTGAAGATTCATCATAATCGGATCAATATTTTTGAGGTATTTCGGAAATAACAACGATACCTAGAGAATAACAAAGAAATTTGATGTTTTATTTTCCAATATCTTCAAAGATCAATAAACGGTCGAACTGAATTTCAAACACGGTTCCTAAATAGTGACTTGCGAGAAGAGTATTTTTTCGAATTTTTTAAATTTGATTCTCACGAAATTTTGCAACAAGTTGCGTATTGGTATTTTGCAACTACCTACGATATCTGCGTGACAGGTTAATATTTCGATGTGATGCACATGATGTACCTATGGGACATAGAAATAGGCTTATGTTGCCCGGGTTCAGATCGGCCATGTTTAGGCGATCTTTCACGTTCAATACAGTTGAAGTATACACAAAAATATTTCGTCCTTGTTCAACACCTATTCCGTGAATGGTTTGGGGGAACATCTGAGAAGAGGACTTATATTTTAGCAGAAGAGGTGAGGTGGATATAATTTCTGTGGAGTACCGGATGATATTTATTTTTTTGTTGTTTCATTACTTTTTTCGCATTTAATTTTCATAGAATTGTTGTGATAGGTTGAGTAGAAAAGCGTAAGCTTAACTTCATCTCATGATTTTATTTCATAAAATACGAATGAAGGACGTTTATTATTATTAATTTTATATCTGATCGCGTGAGTTAGTCTTGAAATATCGAGGAAATAAGCTCAAATGTTCACTTAACCACATATCTCCTGAATTAATCATAAAAAAAACTAGAAAAGCACTGACATGAGGTCAGGAGCTTTTACGCGCTTGTTCCGTTGCCAAAGGGGTCATCTATACATATAGTATTGACCCCGCCAAACGGAGATCTCCTTTTCATATGGTCCTCTCGAAATTATGCATGAAACTAAAGCTATAATTTTCGGTCGAAGTACTAGATTACATTCAATCCAAAATTTTGAATTGGTATAACTATCTGGAGAATAATAATTGGCGAATTCAACCCATTCGAGCATTCGACCTTCTAAATTAAACTGAAAACCTATAAATATATTTCTTATTTCGATTATTCCTGAAGTTGAGTGTTTTCGGCCGGCCTAACCACTGATAGTGAACATAACTTCCGGAAGAATCTACCCGTCAGTAGCTTGATAATTGTAGAGTAAGTTTGGAGTTTAATTACGAAGGCCGAATTGACGAATTAGTAAAAACTATCGAATGATTCCGCAGATATACCCTTTCTAAATTTCATTTCCCCGATGTTTCCAAGAACATAAAACGAATCGCCCTTCAATAAAAATGTCAACTTGAAGTTTCATGCGGAATCTCGTGAGAAATATATAATAAGTAGATCGCCAAATATCCAATATTTACTTGAAATCAAAATTTTGAATTTTTTCATTAATCTAACGATCATCAAAAAAATTCCGCACAAAGTTGCTCATTTAAGTAAGGATGGTAGTATCAGCGTGACAGAAATATACTAAAATCTACAATGTTGTTGCTGCCTAACCATTTAAAAAGCACCGACGTGAAGTCAGCAGCTTTTACGCGCTTGTTCACATTGCGAAATGGTGACTTGGAAATTTCAGTGAAATTTTAATTGAATATAAATATTTTCAAATTTTTTTTTTTAGAATTTTTTCATAGATAATTCTTCTTATTGGCACTGTTCATCTTTCAACCAAGTTCCATTTCGATCAGATAAATATTTTTCGGGTTATTGAAAAATCAAAGTTTCAAATGGCTGTAGCGCAAAAACCATTCGGCAGATTTGGCCCATTAACGAACTCAACCGAGATATTCAGGATCTTAACCTAACCTGAAAATTTCAATACTCTAGGTCCTTCCTTTCGAAAAGTTACAGCGCACACGGCCGGTCGGACGGACAGAATCAATTTTGACCACGGATTTTTCATCAGTGAGTCCAACCTAGTCGTTTGAGACCAATTTCGGCTCAAAATTCGAGAATTACAGACATCGTGACGAAATGATAACGCGCTGTTCCCTAGAACAAGCGCGTAAAAAGAAGAATATTGTTCTGCGTTACCGAGCATCCCCACCCTAGAAGGTAACGACTGTTGCACCCATAGACCTAATATAACACAATACAAACAATATATGACGGAGCTTTACGTAATTTTCAGACTGAATCGATTGAAACCTACGAATGTGCGTTTTCTAGGGATAAAAAAGATGGAGCTAGAAGAGGCTTGGAATCTTAAAAAATATGAGTGGGAGAGTAGATAGCATTTTTAAGGGTTCAAAAGAGGATGGGGCTAGAATAGACTTTCGGATTCCAAGCCTCTTCTAGCTCCATCTCTCTCTTATGTACGTTACAATCCTCTCTTTCTAAAGCTCCGTCCATGTTATTTTAGGTCTATGGTTGCACCCTGTACATAATTGAATTTTCTCTCTCTCCTCGTCTCTACCTGAGACAACACGCGACAGCGACACTCGAGTACACAGTCCACTTTAATCAATACAGGGTCCGGTTCGGTGAAATCACAAGAAATCATTTTCGAAATAAACAAAAAAACCACAATCAGTTTTTCAATCGAACACCCTTATCTATAAAACGAAAAATCAACATTCTTGGTCCTTTGACAAGGATCTAACCACACAAATCAACAAATGTTTAGTGCATGCTCAGAGGCCTTATTTGTTCAATCTCAAGTAAGGGTCGCTACAGAGTTGAGCGGAGAGCAAAGATGAGAGAGCAAAGAACTACGGGCAAATCGCGATGGAACAATAGTTCTTTGCTCTCTCATCTTTGCTCTCCGCTCCACTCTGTAGCGACCCTAAGTGTTACATATCTAAAGGTACTGAAAACAGCGTGACCAATTATTTTTTCCAGAATCTACCAAACCTTCTGTAGAAATCTACTTTTTTCTACCAATGTCAATTACAGAAATCTACTGCTACCTAAGAGCAGTCTTTAGCACTTTATGTTGGTGGGAAACTTTAATGTTCCGTGTAATTCAAAAAAAGTATCACAGTAATTAACATTCTCTCAGCAAAAAAAGCTAGAGAAGCACTGCCGTAAAGGCAGCAGCTTTTGCGCGCATGAGGCAACGAATTTGAACATGCGCGCAGAAGTTGCTGCCTTAATTCAAGGAAGTGCTTTTGTAGGTTTTTCTTTCGGTAAATTACTGGATTTCAATTCGATCTAATCTGTATATTTGAAAATATTGAGAAAATAAAATTTTGAATGGGTATATCTACGGAATCGTTGGGCGGATTTCACCCATTCACGAATTCGACCTTCGTAATTAAGCCCCAAACCTTCTCTACAAATATCGAGTTTTTAAGACGTTTTTTTCAGAAGATAACGACCGACCGTGAACACAATAACTTCCGAAAGAAACAACTTAGAAATTCCATATTTATAGAGAAGTTTTAGACCTTAATTACGAAAAACGAATTCGTGAATGGGTAAAATCCATCCAATGATTCCGCAGATTATATATTCACCTAAATGAAAGGCTCATCCGTTTTTGATGGAAACGATTAAAATGCGGGAAAATGAAGCGCCCACACGCACCTATGATGGGAAATACGATATACTTATTGAGTGTGACGGGATTGGAGAAATATCCTAATGTTAGTCAGAGCCATCTATACGAGTTGTGCTATTTTTTCACATAATTCGTGCGATTAGTTAGGTTAGGTTAGGTTGTGCCACTTCTCAACTCAGACAGAAGCGTTCTACTGCTTCAACAGTTGAAAGTAGAATTCTACTAAGATAGTTCGAAATACTACCAAAATCTACTGCTCAATTTGTGTCTACTAACAATGATGAAATTATAACGAAAATCTACCAAAATAGTAGATTTCTACCAAAATTGGTCACGCTGACTGAAAAACAGTTGGCACTGATTACTGTGTACGTTACTTTTATCATTCTTTCAGATTATGAATCTTCAAATATACACACACGAACGAATCATTTCCAAAGCAGATCTAACACGAATTATAAACACCTAACGAATCTGAATTCTGAACTCGAAACCGTCATCATATATGAATGAGATCATTACTTCAGGAAGGGGATCCACGGAACCAGTGGTTTATAGAATGTAGTGCCATCTTATACCCAACGACGCAGAATCCTACCGAAACCTACTGGGAAAAAAACAGCATCATAGACGATTTCGATACACTGCTCATACGCTACGGGGAAGCACCGACCAAACTTTCAGCGAACAACCTCATGAAGTATATAGTGTGAACAGAAGACTGTAATACGTCGATTGACGATCTTTTGACGCCACTGTCCTGTATGAAGTCACTGTAGGATCCAGTAAACGCTTCGACTATTCACCAGTAGATGTCGTGAAAGATTGATGCAAATAAACTCTTAATATTTGTTTTTATAGGATAATTCAAAGAATACATATCTGATTGAACTGAAATCGAGTATCTGGTTTCGGTTTGAGTAAAATTGCAAAGGAATCGGAGATATGGTTTTTGAAATATATGAATTTCTGGAAAAAATTTCCTGTTTATTATTTCGTTCCTAAGGAATATCAGGAAATCTGATGCGGCTGAAATGAAGTACTCGGTTATGAAATGGCCGATTTGGAGATTTGAATGAAATATGAAAATTCTCCAAGAAAAAAATAATTTTTCAAATTTTTCGATGGATAATTCTTCTTATTGATACTGTTCATCTACCAAACAAGTTCCATTCGGATGATAAATGTTTTTCGAGTTATCGAAAAATCAAAATTTCAAATGGCTGTGGCACAAAAACCATTCGACAGATTTGACCCATTATAGAACTCAACCCAGATATTCAGGATCTTAGCATAACCTGAGAATTTGAAGTCTCTAGGTCCTTTCTTTCGAAAGGTTTAACACACACGGACGACCGACCGGAAAAAAACAAATTCGTCCACGGATTTTTTATCAGTGAGTCCAACCTAGTCATTTGGGACCGATTTCAGCTCAAAATTCGAAAACTACAGACCGAAACGATAAAGCCCTGTTCCCTAGAACAAACGCGTAAAAATACAGACCTTTCTGTAATACGTTCACATAATATCTTTCGATATTGATATTTTACGATATACTTTTATTGTCTTCTACGTACTACGAATGAATACTAATTTCATTATTATATAGACTGGCATACAATGAATGCATTAAAAATCTTCATTAAACGTAGCATAAAAAAAAATACAAAAATAATTAATATTTGTACGAGCTACAGTTAGTTCGCAGCAATTTCAATTAAAATTACTTTAGAAAAACATTTTTGAGTTCAATCTACCATAAGAATCATAAAAAGTATAAAAATAACTTTAATCGTGTTTCAATGATTTTAAGCCTATACGCCTTCAAAGGCCCATAAAGTACTATTTTTACGCGCTTGTTCTGGGGAACAACGCGTTATAGTTTCGTCACAATGCCTGTAATTTTCGAGTTTTGAGCTGAAATCGATCTCAAACGACTAGGTTTGACTCACCGTTGTCAAATTTGATTCTGACCGGCCAGCCGTCTGTCCGTGTGTGCTCCAACTTTCGAAAGGAGAACCTAGAGATTTGAAATTTTCAGGTTAGGTTTTGATCCTTGATATCTCGGTTAAGTTCATGAATGGGCCAAACCTGCCGAATGGTTTTGGTGTTACATTGCCATTTGAAATTTTGATTTTTCAATAACTCGAAAAATATTTATCTGATCGAAATGAAACTTGGTTGGAAGATGAACAATGTCAATGAGAATTATCCATGGAAAAATTTGAAAAAAAAATTTGTTTTTTGAAAATTTCCAAATTCATCGAAATTTCCTAGTCGCCATTTCGCAATGTGCAAAAGCGCGTAAAAGCTGCTGACTTCACGTCAGTGCTTTTCTGGGGTTTTTTTAATTGACATCATTCATCGTTCAGCCTCCGCGTTGAAATGAGGCTAAGTTGGAGCTAATTTATCCAAGTGGGCTTCATTTCTCAATAAACAATCACTATTATAATTGCTAATATTAAATTTGTTGCATAATAATGTTTGGTTTATAAGGATCAAAAAATAATAGTGGAACAAGGGACACAAATTTTAATGAAAATTCCACACATGTGATTTTTAACCGATCAGCACGTGTATTTCTGACAGATCACCATCGCAACGGATGAATTTTAGTGGAAATTTTTTCCTCGTGGGTACCCAACTGCGAATCATACTGGACATTTTTTTGACGTTTATAACGACAATATTTTTTTGACTATCTAATTTTTATTTGTTCACATGATAATTTTGATTCATTTCAACTACAAGCTTATATATTTTCCAAATTCTTTGGACTTCCGTTATGATTTATGTTTATATTAAAAACGCAATCATTATTTACTATGGCAGGTTGATTGGAAGTTACTTGTTCTTGATTTGGAGATTCTTGGATTGTCTTTGCAGAAGTTGAAGCAGACCTCATTGCGTCAATTATATCCTGATGATGGCCCGAGTCAATTAGCATATTCATCCGTTGCAATGGTGATCTGTCAGAAACATACCAACGTTATGATTGGTTAAAAATCATTTTGACAGAAGATTCATCTGAACGATGTGGTGTTATATCTGTGAATGCCAAATTTTCATATTATCTTACTTAACCCCAAAGAAATAATATTTTTGATATCTTCATTTTTGGCAGGTCAAAAATGCATAGGTATACAAGTCTCAGAAGAGGAAATATATATTTCTTTCTCTGAGGTACAACCACTTCGAGAGTTAACAACTATTAAATCTGATCTTGAAATTGTAAACATAACCCAAACTTCCCACTACCGTCATTATAAACTGCAAAGCGCATGCATGCAAAATCTACCCATGTACGGGATAGGTTGGACCGTTGGACGCCCGGTAAAGTTTCTCCCAAGCATCTGAACGACCTAACCATTTGCCAGACGTAATCATCTCAACGCTTTGGGACGCTCCCGGCGTAGCTGATAAACATCATTAAGGTGCATAGAAATATATTTTTTCATTCTGTTCATCTAAGCAACACACTGACTGAGCTTAAGGTCGGATTTAAGGAAAGGGCATGATGGCATGGAGAAGGGTATCATTACCACAAATGGCCCAATGACGTAGACCTTTGAATAAAGTCTAAAGATGTAGGCCATAGGCGTAGATTATCTGTGGCATAAAATGAGTATAATTTTAGACCGTTGTGAAAGTAGTTCAAATGAATTATTTGTTTACATAACCACAATTTTTAACACGTAAACTAAAACAAATTGCAGAAGTATAATTTTGGCTCATTACGATTACATCGATTTCATATTGCAATTATAAGTTACATTTGTATTCATTGAGTGTTGTGATTATTGACTCATTAAACTCCATCAGCGAATAATGGCTTTTAATTTCGAAAGTACTCAACCAACTTTTGGCAGTAATACAGCAAAACGTAATTATATTTTGTTATTTAACTTAGCAATAAGGTCCAATTTATAAATCATAGTCTTCGTCATAAGCATCATAAATTAATTAATAATTGAATAAATGCATAAGAAATTGGCACTACCTTATGACTATGCTACGTTTAAGGATAAGGGCTGGTATTATAAAATTATTTGGACAGATAACTGGAAGTTAACTTGTCAAGTCTAGTTCAAAAATGAGTGTTAACAGCTTTCTGTGGTCGAAATAAGTTATACAGGGTGATTCCGGAGGAGTCCGTCAGATTTTAGGATATGTTTACACTATCCAAGACAGTCCCGAAACAATGTTTGATTTATGGTTGGGGGTCCCTATTGAGAATATACAGGGTGATTTGTCCGATTCGACCCATTTCTTTTTTATAGATAATTTTGGTATGCCTCATTCGAATTTAATGAAATTTTCAGCGAAGTACATTATTGGAGAGCACATTCATCGGTTTCAACATTTTTTTCAGAATAAGTGGTTGTTATTGCGATAATTCTAGAGCAATTGTGCAGGTTGAAAAAACACCCTGTAGATCGTATTTCCTAAACTACGGTATCTGTTTACGATTCTACTATAATAAGTTATTATTTGAGATTTTCTGATTTTTTTGGCACACTTCTAGTTTTCAGAGAAAATATTTTCAAAATCAGACAACGCTCCAATCGATTCTACTTTTATTAATAACTTTGGTATGGCTCATCCAATTTTGATGATTTTTGCAGTGTAGAACAACCAATTCGTAATTGTGATAATTTCAGAATTTCAGATCAATTGTGCAGTGAAAAAAAACACCCTGTACAATTGCTTTTTCAAATTTTTCTGATTCGTTTCAGATTCTATAATAATATTTCTCTATTCAGAGGTTTTTAATTTCTTTGGCACACCTCCGGTTTTCCGAGAAAAAATGTTTGAAGAAGAGCATAATCGAAATTTGGCTCAAAAGCAGTGAGAATATTCTGCACTACGTAGTAAAGCTGTATATTCCAAAGATGCACAGCAGTTCTCAAGTGCTAGAATATTCCTTTCAAATTACAAATTCATATTCAATTGCTCATACTCTGTATGAAATCATTAATTCAGAATATTACTTCATACGGACATAAACCAAACAAATCTACACACATGAAAACCAATTTTGAACATACATACGAAACAAATGACAAGTGGAATTTAGGATCAACAGGAAATTCACATCGAATTTTCGAAATGGTTTCCTCTTTTTCGAATACATAGATGCGCCTTTTTTGTTTAAATTTCCATTCGACTTTATTGAACGAAATCACATAACGTCACTGCTTCATAGAAATAACGCTTTTTTTGAAAAGCGGAGGTTTGCAAAAAAATTCAACTGAGATATTTTCTGAATGGAATGATTCTTTACAGAAAATAAGCAATTGAAAATAAATTCCGACTTCGAATAGAATATTTTAGAACTGACGAATAACTTTGCAGCCTTGGAAAACACAGCTTTCCTACCTAGTACAGACTACTCTCACTGCTTGTGAGCGAAAATTCGATTATTATCTTCTTCAAAAATGTTCTCTAGGAAAACCGGAGGTGTGCCAAAGAAATTAAAAATCTCTCAATAATGACACATTATGGTAGTATCTGAAACAAATGAAAAACTTTTGGAAAAGCAACGTACAGGGTGTTTTTTTTTCAACTGCACAATTAATCTGAAATTCTGTATTTATTGCGAACACAACCCTGTATTCTGAGATATTGTTGCAATTATTGAATGTACTCATTCAGATTGTTCTACACTGCAAATTTAATCAAAATTGGATGAGCCATACCAAAGTTATTAATAAAAGTTGAATCGATTGGAGCGAAATTTCGACATTGTCTTTTTTTGAAAATAATTTCTCGGAAAACTAGAAGTGTGCAAAAAAAATAAGAAAACCTCAAATAATGACTTATTACAGTGAAACCGTAATCAGATAGCGTAGTTTAGAAAACGAGATGTACAGGTTGTTTTTTCAACCTGCACAATTGACTTGGAATTATCACAATAACAACAGCTTATTTTGAAATAATTTTTGAAATTAATGAATGTGCTCATCAATATTGTACTTCGCTGAAGATTTCATCAAAATTGAATAAGCCATACCAAAGTTATCAATAAAAGTAAAATAGGTCGAATCGGACAAATCACCCTGTATATTCTCAATAGGGACCCCCAACCATAAACCAAAAATTTTTTCGAGATAGCCTTGACTAGTGTAAACTTATCCCTTAATCTGACGGTCTCCTCCGGAATCACCCTGTATAATTCCGACCCTAAGGATCGGTATTATAAAGCTTTTTCGACAGATAACTAGAAGTTAACTCGTGGATTCTGGTTTGAAAAGTGATAGTTAACTGCTCTCTGTGATCCAAATAAGTTTTATATTACCGGCCCTAAGACCAAGATTATCTGCATAAATTGGCTTACTCATAGAAGGCTTCATTCTTCTGGTTCCCAACAATTTGCCAGCAATTTGAAATTTGTCGTTGTAAAAATGACTCAATTGATGCATTCTGCTGAGGGACATCAAAGCCCAAGTCAACCAATAAATAATTTTTCTGTATGACAGAAAACACTTTCAATGAAATACAAGCTCCTCAAATTCCAGAAATTGGAGCTTAGATAGGTAGCATCTTTTAGATGCCCAAAAAATCTAGACGCCTTATGCTAGAGATTATAGAATATATTATCCTAGACCTAATCCTGAAATTCCTTTCCACATTTGAGATCTCTTTATTACATCAACTCGGAAATGTTTTCTGTTACAGCCTTTTGAAATTTTGGTTTTTCTAGAACTCGAAAAATATTTATCTGATTAAAATGAAACTTGGATAGAAGATGAACAGTGTCAATAAGAATTATCCATGGGAAAATTTGAAAAAAAAATTTTTCCTTCTGAAAATTTTGATAATTCTTTTTTCATATATCTCTGAAGATCAAAATGAGATCCAACTGAAATTTCAGACACTGTTGCTGAATAGCGACTACAAGGTCTGCGCTGAATGAATTAGAAATCTAATTAATAATATACAGACTGTATTTTGTACGGGGAACCACAGGATCAATATGTATGATGGAAGAAATCCCTGTAAGGTTTTCGTCAAGCATCATGTCAGTACAAGAGATTTGTTTTCAAAGAGCTTGAAATGATAAATCTGAGATCAGATCAATGCATATTCAAATATGAAGAAAGTGATTAGTAATTCATCCATACGTTTAGATCTTGCTATCAAAGTTGGTTAAGATGATATTTAGATCAAACGTTTACAAGAAAAACGACAAATAATTATTCGATATGCCAGTAGTTTAAAATCCTAAGTCCTGCCATGTCATGAACATGGAAATAACAGAAAGAGGATCGATAATAACTCTAGGGAATTATGCTAATTAAGTATTACGAAGATTTAGCATACAAAAGGAATGTAGACTCCAACTAACTCAAATGTTTACAAGACCGAAGAAGAAGAACAACCTGTAAAGATTTGTATTTAACTACAGAGAAGGAATTGGAAGATTGCTGTAATTGGCATGCAAATGACGTCCTGGTTTGAGCTTCGCAGTCAACTATGAGAATCGTTCTGTGGAGAAGCCAAGAAAAGATTGTGTCAATTTGAAAAGAACTCTTCGCGGTCTGCGGTATAAACTGAGCCACTGAGCGAACAGAGCGGTCCCTTTTAATTTTTTTGCAATAATGGGAAATAGCAGCAAAATTCTGAGTGTCCCAATTTTATGGTGATAGCGAGAATAATGGCATGTCCCAATTCACATTATTCAAGCCTACAACCAAAATAGTTTCAATTTTGCGTTATATCCTGCTGTAATAAAAAAATTACGTGCAAAGTGATTTTGTGATTATATTAAATCAATATAATACAAATTTAGGAATTGGTTTAATGAGGAAGAAAGAGCTCCAGTAATAATAAATTCACATAATCACAAGGACGAATATCTGTCGGTAAATCAACAAATATTCCCCCAAAATTGGTTGATTGATCAAGGAAAAATATTTGTTGATTAATCGACGGATATTCGTCCTTGTGATAATGTTAATAATACAAACTTGCTGAAAAATTATCATTAAATATGGTGTATTGCCGATTATCATAGGTTTCGTGGCAAAAACTACAGATACAGAAAATTTTATTTACATTTTCATAATATTTCAAAAAAATATAAATTGTTTATACGATCAAAAAATCAGATTCGATTTGATAGTCTCATCCAGAAACTTCAGTGGTTAAGTAAATTTCTGAAAGGTTTTCTATTAATGAATGATATGATTCCTTCCATAAACTGAAGACGTTACTTCAAACCTGAAACACATTAACTAATTATTAATATAAATACACAACGAGCGCATTCAAATGAAGACTCAATATGTGGAATGAGTATGAAGTATGTATAGATAGAGCAAATATGATTCACTTGATATGATGATCTCCCTACTTAAATGTTGAATATATTTCTTCGATTAGTTTTTTATAAGGATAACTCATAGTCGATAATGACTTAGACTTTTACAGTTAAATGAACATTTTTCATTACTATGTAACACAAATTTGCCAGTGTACAACATTGTTGAAAATACGTAATTATTCAGATAAATCCAAAATTGTTGAAGAACTTTTTTCCTTGGAGACAATTGAAGCTGCTTTCATGTTACGAAGTTTACTATTCTGTCCCACATCTTCAAGTTTCTGAGCTTTCCCAATTGACAAAGATATTATTCAGTTTCAAGTTCCCATGCGATTTCAGGAGACCAACACTTCATTGTGATGGAATGATTTTGATTTTTGTTTTATCATTAATTGGTCGTACTGTTTCTTGACTTCCTCATATTCTCTTTGATTTTCTTATCTTTCATACCAAATCGAACCGTCACATGAAACTGATTTTCATGATCTTTGCTGATTTTCTTTTTAAATGATTATGTAGGTAGGTACTTGTAATTCGGACAGGATGTTTTTGAATGATTCAGATATGATTATTGTTCATGAAACTGTTCATTAAATTTGTGTTTTCATTCTGTAGAGTTCCAATATATCTTGATATCCCAACTTGCTTCAAAATGCTTCGAGTTTTCAGACGATTAAATTCTCTCATCGGGATATTTGTATTTTTCTTCATTTTGTTCTAGCGATAAAATCGGTCCATTGTGAACTGATAAAGGCCACAGGTTGAATATCAGGATATTGAAATAAATAACCTAGAAAAGCACTGACGTGAAGTCAGCAGCTGTTGCGCGCATGTCCACTTTTGGTGATATCCTTTGAACATACGCGCAAAATCTGCCGACTTCACGTCAGTGGTTTCCTAGGTTTTTTTCGAAAACGTACTGAGTTTCAACTGGATTTAATCTATTTTTGGAAATATTGGAAGAATAAAATTTTGAATGGGTATATCTACGGAATCATTGGGCGGGCTCAACAGATTCACGAATTCGACCTTGGTATTTAAGGTCCAAACCTACTCCACAAACATTAAGTCTCTAACTTATTCCTTCCAGAATTAATTGTTACCCAATAAAAAAAGTTTCTCGAAGAAATCTCGAAAAAAAATTTCAAAATTTACCATCAGTGTGATCTCAACGAAATTTTGTGAAAAGTTGTGCGTTGTTAACTAACTGTCAAGTTTCAATTCAATCGTTTAAGTAGTTCCTGAAATAATAATAAATGCAATTTATTGACCAAAGGCCAATTGGCCATCGACAGTTTAGTCCTACAGCCAGGTAAATTTCTAAAATAATGTATATACAAATTCACAAATGTATGTAAATAAATAATTTGAAAATTCAAGTTAGGGTTCCTGAAATATCCGGGAATTAATCTCAAAATTTCAAAAGACTCCGAAACAAATCGACCCAATGCGTGACCTAATCTGAAAGTTTCAAGTCATTGCCTCACTTCGTTCAACAGAATTCGGTCCAACGTAGTCGTTCGAGACCATTTTCGGGAAAAATTCGAAACCTACAAACATTTGGACAAAACGATAACACGACGTTTCCCAGAATACGCGCGCCAAAACCACTTCTTAAAACATCGCAGACATATTTCGATTTCATTCAAAAATGTTCTCGGGGCTCTGAAATAAGAGCGAAGTTAGCTTTGAAACCCTAGTAATGTAAGCTAATGAGCCCTTATATGTAACTTAGGTGAATGAATAAATTTGTTATGTAGAGCTCTTTCATTCCTCTATAAGATGAACCTAAATTCGTGTTTGGGAACATAGAACTGGCAGACCGGGAGCTAATATTAACAAGGTGGCGATGTTTTAAAAAGTGGTTTTTCTTTACAATAAGTTGCCTTCAACCGGACATCCATTTTGGTAATTTAAAACAACAAATCTGGAATCTTGTCGTATGCTGCTATGAAAATAATTTTTGCCTCTTGTTCATTGCCATTTCAACTGCAGAGCAATCAAATTCCCCACTTATCGGGTAACTACTGATATTTTTTATCTCATTTGTTAGACAAATATTAAAACTCGTCCATGTTTGCCAGCCTGTCTACAAAATTTGGTCTCCAGTTCAATATCCTTTATGCTGCAATGATTCACATGTTCTCCTGTTTTTGAAAGCTCTCTGACACAAAACATTTTTTTTATTTCTTTAATATTCCTATGAGCTGAGTTACCTATTCATCAGACATAATGATGCAAAATATTGAAATTATCAGCGGCTGATAATTTTTCATTAATAGTACTCAAAGTTGACTCAATTTTGTGTACTCGGGATGTTGTTCAGGTCCTTTCAGAAATTGAAATATCTTATTGTTGAGTATTCCATCAGCAATTATACATTTCTAGTGAATGGTCATCTACCCTGAAAGAGGAATCAGTTCCTTTTGCAGTGTTTAAACCTTCAAATTCATATTTTGTATTACTTTCTCAAAAACATATTTTCCTTCTATTTTACGAACATGCATCGATCTCTTCTCCGATATTCCTATGAAAGTGGTTTTTGCGAATATTGAACCAGTGCAGATTTTATCCAAGAAACCTGGCGCATTTCTGTTTCCTCGCTTAAACTGAAGTCCAATTATAATCCGTTGGTTGGATGTGTTGAATTTCATTACCATGTTCTGGATTTTCGTTGCCGAAGTGAACAATCCAGGTTATGCCACTGTTTTTTTTTGTACTAGTGTTTCTGAAACCTCGATTTCATAATAATGATTGATAATCCATATATCGAAATCGACAATGTCTCACCAAATGATTTTTACTTTGACATTTCACAATTTTAATGAAGGTATTGGCTTATCTTCAATGGCAAAAATTAATTTATTTTCTCGTCAATTGATTGACCACTGAAGTAACATTTTATGATTTGATTTTTTTCTTATACGCTTAACATTTCGATTTTTGAAGTATCTACTTCATGTCCAACGCATCTCACGTCGGGAGGAATACTGTAGAGCACCCCCACTTTGCTATTCAATGACAACAGTTGTTGATTCTATATGGCATCGCGCTGCGGTTTTAATTCTTTCACTGCTCCATTAGAACCTGGCCCTCGTCTAAATTAGCGTTGAATTTCGTATCTTCCAGACTGTCCTCTTCAGACCTGTTAATGTTGAAAGATTTGATGATTTTATGACGTAATCTGGGTGACTTGATGATGTGCTCTAGTTTCTACAACTACGATACCAGACACCAGAATATTACTTGCATACCTAAACACAGAACTACCAAATATGATAAGTCACCAATGCTCAGGGGTATCTCTGTGTATCATCATTTACCAGATGGATTAAATCTATTGAACGACAAACAGCTCAAACAAGAGGTAAAAACCCTGTTTATTGAAAATTGCTATTATAGCACAGACGACCTCTCTGAGTTAAGTGAGCCTTTGTAATCTGTTTCATATTTTTATTTTGTTCTTGTGGCATCCCTTCTATGTCTTAAGTGATAAATAAAGTTGTATTAAATTTTATTGTATCAGGAGAAGACTTCATTTTGCAGACTATCCAGAGAATGTTCTTTAAACCGATCGATTGATTACAATATGTAATTCATTTTCAAATATGATTAAAATTGGAATGTTTATGGTACTTTCGATATGTAAATGGACTATGACGAAATTGTGTATAATCTTATGGTGAAAACAATTAGATATCGAGTTACAATTAAGTGAAAATTCAGTTTTAAAAAGTCAAGAAAGGATGAACATTTTCATTATAAATGATGCAATATGCGACAAATCATAAGAATGCAGCAAATATATAGGTTTCCTAAAACAATTATCATTGAATTTCAAGCAGCCTGTACGATACAATCTACAGAAGAGTTGTATATATTGAAAATGTTTATGAGGTGCAGCAGTGTACTAGCAAACAATTATCATTGAATTTCAAGCAACCTGTACGATACAATCTACAGAAGAGTTGTCTATGTTGAAAATGTTTATGAGGTGCAGCAGTGTACTAGCACATTTAGAAATTTGTCAGAAGTTTTTACCTGAGCCATAACTAAAAATATGAAAATATTTAATGAGGGTAATCCGTGGTTAAAATGAATTTATAATTTGAAATCTTACATTGACTAAAGAAAACACTCGACAGCTATTATAGAGTTTCGATTTCATACCTCTCCAATAGAAACACTCCTTTGGGTACCAAGATGACATTTTAGGATATATTCCCATCAAATCCAGACTATGCAAGAATGGTTGCTATGCCCCTTCTTCAATTTCCTCTACACAGTTGACTTCCCTAATGGAATACTGTCACTGAATGAAACCGCTACCATAGCTCCGGGGGTTGGTATTAAATATTATGACAGATATGCAGCAGTCTACATTTGGAATGAGGTTCTGAAATGGGAATTAACTACTGAATACTTATCGAAATTGGTTTTTTAACACCTGCAACCTGACCTGAAACAGACGAAATTTGTTAATATTTTTTCATATTTTCGAACCAAATTTACACAAAGGTACTTATTTATTTATCCCATTTATGAGAAATTCACTTCAGCCTTTTCAGAAGTCCAGTCTGAGTTGGCAAATAAAAATATACATCACCTTTCAAATGAAGTTATTGAGATAAATCCTGGTTTCAGAACCATGCATGGTTAATTGAAGTTAAGGGATACTGAATGGTCATTAATATCACGGGATATTAAAGTTACAATATTAGAATGTGCAACCTCAGATAGATGTATTCTTTAAAATTATAAATAACATAACTTACTTGATTTTCAAGAAGTATTTCTTTTAAAGAATTTATTTGAAATTCTGTGATAGTCCTGAGAGTCATATCCTATTCTGACGTGGAGTATGTGCAGTATGCCTTGATATCCCATGGTCTCCTGGATAAGGTTGAAGGTCATAATCCAGTTACACTGACGTAGAAGATATCACTAGTATGCAGATGTTAAAAGGCTATCAACATTTTTTGACTGCCCAAGATTCGGTGAAATTCTATCACCAATTGTGTGACTATCCTAGTGCTCTGATGAATAATATGGTCGTGCATTCTTCTTAAGGAAAAACGTGCCAAATGCTTCACTATCACCAAGGTTTATACTTATATAAGTAAAATAAATAGTTGAAGATGAAAAACACTACATGCACAAACTTGATAAAGACACCAGATTCACCACATGTTTTAATAACGCAAGCTCGACTGTTAATTTAATGACACAAGGATAAGGGTTGTTAATATGGTTATGACATCACTGAGAGAACGATCTATCATTATAACCCCGATTTATTTATCATTAGCGCATTGAATAATGTGAGAAATCTTCACTTAAAACGTCCTTATCCCAAGTATTATTAGTAAATAGTTATCGTGGCAAGATATACAGGGTGTCCGGTAAACCTTGAACAATATTTGTACTGGTGAAATACTAGGTCATGACCACCCAGAATATCGAAAAATTTGTAGGTAAAATTTTCACCGTTTTCGAAATAATAGGCATTTTGGAAATAGGTGAAGAATCGCTACCTGCCCTTGATATTCGGGACACCATGTCTCTAAATTGGTACTGATTCGAAATATTTTTTTACTGGACATTGCTGATGATTGCTGCTTATCGGATATATGAAGCAATTTTGAAAAATTGATATAATTCTGCGAAAAATGGGGATGAAATGACATATTAGAATTCACCTATTAGTATCATTCTACTAACTTTCACCCGATTTTCGGAAAAAACTTATTGCCACGTGAATGAGAACATTCACTACAAAAATATGCGCACTTTGTCCACTCTCCAATGAAGCATACTCTGATTAATTCTGGAAGGGATAATTCCGTTGCAAGAGAATGGGAAGATATTCCGGTCTATCTTCAACTTGCACAATGTTGAGAAAAAAGTTTTCTGTAGCGAATTTTTTCTAATAAAATTATGGAATAATGATTAATAATAATAAATTCATTGCTTGAGAGTTTTCAGAAAAATAAAAACAATTTCAAATCTTCGTCTTATTAATAACTTTTCGAACCAGCGTTTCAAGCAAGAAATTCCATAAACAATTCATAGAAAAAAATTATTTGATCGTTCTCCATGTGTTTTGGTGTCAAGATGACATACTTTCAAGGAATTTCTTCAACATGCATTGCCACCGCACCGACGATACTCTAGAGATTCCATGTGGATACATTATCTCAATTATTATTCCTTGTCAGTTGCATATATACGAAGGGAAATATATCACATAATCGCAAGATTGGTTTAGAGTCTCCAATCCATTAAAATATTGGGTAAATTAGACCCAAATATTATCGAACTTGTTTTGCAACCGGAACTGACCCATCCTTCAAGAAGGTAGGCAGAGTATTACTGGTCTGTGATTTCGACAATGTTCGGGTTTAATGTACCTTGTACAATGGATGAAACGTCCTAGAGCACCCCTAGGGCGCCCAGATCAATGAACTAAAATCTCTTAATTAGCTACACCTGAGCTTCATGATAGAACAAGTTTGAGCAATAACTACAACTGACATGCAACAACTGAGAAGGTGTATAAACATGATATCAGAAAATCGTTGTAAGGGGAGTAAAACAATATGTTAAATATCCTTCTTGAAAGATGGTTATATCTGCGAGAGAAAGGATAGAGAACAATTCAATTTATTCCTCTAAATATTCGTTAGTGAATTGATTGCTTGAAACTCTGGTTTGAAAAGATATTAATTAGAAGATTTGAAATTGTTTTTTTTTTAATTACTCTGAAAATTCTCAAGCAACGAATTCATTATTATTAATCATTATTACATCATTTCATTAAGAAAAACTCGCAACAGAAGATAATAATAGGTAGAATTTAAATATGTCATCATTTCATCCCCATTTTTCGCAGAATTATATCAATTTTTTATGTTCAGTAAAAAAAAATATTTTGAATAGGTGCCAATTTAAAGACATGGTCAGAGAAGTCATGACCATCACCAGTACAAATATTGTTAACGGTGTACAGGACACCCTGTATGCATGTATTTTATAATGGCTGTTGAAAAGAATGATCCGCGATGGATTTCCCAACAAATTACTTGACTGTCATGTTACATTCATTAGAGATCAATCGATTTATGATGAATGTTGAGATATAAGTTAGAAATTTTATGTCCTATCTCGTTTTTTTAACAACTAAAAAAAATAGTTTCCGCACTAATTTGAACTTGTATAAATTACCAATCGATTCGCTCGATTGCTCTGATAACTAGGATAGACAGATGTAGCCTCTATCACTTCCTAGCTCCGGTGGCAATCAGGGGATCAGATAAATTTATGAATTTTGAAGACAAATAATGCGTTATAACTGGAGTTTTAATGAGGGCGATTTCATTACACATTATTAGCGAAATGACCATTTCTCTTGGTTTGGTGCGTACATTACATTGGAGGTAAAACCTCCCTTTACCGCTTTGTTTATGTTATTATGTTATGTTATATCGTTGTGAATGAAACTTCAGCCATAAAGTAAATATACATATACATATGTGTTCTGTGACTTCAGCTAAGTATAGTTGGGTTAGGTTAGGTGAGGTCAATTGAATGAATAAGGTGATTTGTTAGTTATCAAATATGGATGCGTTTTTATTTTCATCGAAATGATTAATCGATTAACCTCTATCTTTCACTTCTTTGGTGGAGAACAAAAGAAGAGAGAGAGGGAGATACACCGATTAATCAGTTCGATGAAAATAAAAACGCACCCTATGTTTTGTGAAGATAAAGAAATGAGTTAGTGAAAATGCATTTTATAATGTGTTAAGAATGCAGCAAAGCCAAAAGTTGAACGAAATTAATGCATTTCAAATTGTATTGTAGCCAAGGTGATTTATGATTCATAAATTCAGCTAAATTGCATTTTCCCTTGCAAAGATAGTTATTTTTGACCTTCAAACTTAATTATCGAAGGTTTTAGTCCACGATTCGGTGCCAACTTAGTTCTCGAAAGGGAAAGAATGCAACCTTTTGAGCATTCCTTAATGCTACCTCCATTCGAAAGATTGCAATACGTTAAAATTTGTAGAGAAAATTCCTTATGATTTTGGAATTCCAGTCTAATCCTTCGACAAGAAATCGGCACAAAGGTGTAATTTTGAAATAAAGCAGTTTTTGGACAATCCTGTAAAAAGTAATGAATAACATAGAAGTACAACAAGGAGAAAAGTATTCTTACAATTCTATGATTTTATGATACGACACCAAAATATCTTATAAAGCCTTTATTCTAACTAATCTAACCTAAAAGAAAAAACCTTCGGCCAGTCCTGTGTATGATTAATTTAATTTCACGGGAATTCTTTTCAACAATGTGTTATATAAGTATGCAGATCAGAAGGCGTATTTTTTCCATATTTCAATTTAGAAGTCATTTCAAAGAAATTAAGTACTAAGCTTTGAACTTAATTTGATGTCAATAGAGCAAACCTGGGTAAAATAATCTGAGAAACCTACTGCACGAATTCTCAAAGACCTATTGGAAACTTGACTGAAAAAACTGAAGATATCTATGAAAATCATTTCGAACTTGAAAATAATATTCTTCCTTTTAATTCCACATCCTCCAAATGATTTGGGTGTTCTATTACTGAAATCCAACCAGATGTTACTAAGTTATACCCCAATTCCAACCCATTTAAAGGAAATTTAGTTAGGGTAAGCTAACCTTGCAGAATACTGGTCTAGCAGGAAATGTCAATATCAACATTATGAATGCAACTACAGCAATATTAGTCAATAGCTATATCATATTTTGTACCATTCAAAGTTTACAATTACTATACCAAAGCTCAAGTTGATGCAAAAATCATCAAAATTCTTTGGCAAAAGTGAAACCAACCAACATTTTTGATCGGACAGGATTAATATTAACCCTATGGGTACATAACTCTTTCAGTGAACATAAAAGCACAAAAAGTATAAGAAACAATATCAACCCTCAATATTTCAATGAAAATTCGGATGTCTGAAGCTCCTCTTAAACATCAATAAGGACCTTGAATCATTGCAGATGAAGGAAGATATTAAGGTTCCTTCAGATAGTCAGTTCCAATGTTTAATTTTGGGAGTCAATGATAAAAAACCTGTCCACTTAGACGATGAGTTGAGCAATTATTATTGTTTTAGTTTAGCAAATCTATTAAAACAGAGATGGGAATGGATACTACATTGTTATATCTGATTTTACTTTCAAGTGTATGTTTAACCAACCACTGAACTGAAATGGAAATGAAAGTTGATCACGTTCTCTATATGGAAGTATTCTCAAGCGATTAGAAATCGATACATACAAATGAATAGAAAATGAATAGCTCCAATAATATTTTTTCCTGGATGAGGGTTGAGTGTACAACAAACTTTCTAATTCCGGACGTTGAACAACTAATTTAATTTACATCCAATAATGGTCCTACATAAGATCTGAAATCATGGAAAGTATATTCAGCACATGAAGACCCATTAAACTAAATTTTTTGGAACTTGAAGACAGTTTGATATAGTGATGGTTCAATGATTCAAGATGACAAATTTAGATATGTCATGGCCATTGGGCATCAATGTTACATGACAAATTTATGCCTCTGTCTTGAGGCCAATTTACATGAGAGGATTGAATTCTCATTCTCTCCACATTCCATCAAATTTTTCTAGTGTGAACAGACTTGGAGCATTCTTTTGTCATTCTATCTGCGGTCTCAATATGGAATATTCTAAGAATGCTTGATGAAGAGAGCACTAGAGCGCATGAACGATTGCTTAGTTTTCTTGCGTGTTCAGGCGCGCTCGCTGCCTGGAGCAGTCTCTTCAAAGAGTTCTAGCGAGTTGTTTTCATCGATTTGATTATGGATTGGTCTCAGGAAAAATGTCTCTCACCAAAAATCCAGATGTTCGTTGGATTTCTCTTATGAATATTATAAAAACTCTACATGCAAAGAAGAGACTTTGAAAGAATTGCAAATCTACTTGGAGAAGCAAAAAAGAAGTTGATTACATCCTACAGGCAGTGGTGCCGACTGAGCTGATCATTCGAATGGTAAGCATTTAAGTATGGATTTCTCAAGGGATGAATTGAGAATGAGATATCTTTCGGCTGATTTAAAAATGTATTGTGTGCTAGAATTCTCTTAATCCTCGTTTTTGCTCGCTGATATTTTGGTGTAAACGCTTGGAACTAGATTTGGTTCACACTAATAGATCAACAAAGAATGTTCTTGTTCTAGCTTTTTGTTGTAGGTCACGTCCTCTTTTACTCCTGTAATGAAAATGCTCCATGCTTGTGTACACTATAAGTATTTGATAGAATGGGGATGGAATGAGCATTTGCTCGTCTGATGGGAATTGGCCTCTTAGACCTTTAAACGTAAGGATAAGAAGATAACAGTGCATTGTAATGAGACCAATTATTCCTCATAATCCTAGTAAACTAGCATTACCTGAATACTATGCATATGGTTAAGACCACGAGGCATAAATTGGCCCATAATCATCGTCTTCGTATCCATAATATAGTAAAATTGAGCCTATGAATTCATGCAACGTTTCTACTATTCAACTTTCACTCGTAAGCACAACTACTAAACAACACTAAGGAATTCGTCTTATGAAGTCCATCTTAGTTTAAAGAAATTCTACAAAAACTTACTATTGAGTGACCTCCTACACCTGCACTCCACAAAAATAAAAATTCTTCTAAAATAAAATAAACCAAAATTAATACTGAATAATAACTAAATTCGACAAACTCTTATTTTGAAACTTGATATATTAGAAACACGAAAGGCGATTAAACTTTTCTGCTCTCCACGCGGGAAACAAGAAGTTGGTATGATCGTTTTTGTTTGAAATAGCCAAGGAATCGTTAGAACCATAGAACTACATAAAGTCACAGATAAACTGATATCACAGAATAGAGAAGTATCACCAATGATCTAATAATACATATTATTTATAACACAGAATACAAATATATTATTATATTATTGGATCATTGAGTATGACCAATAATCTGATGATATATACTAATTAGTATTAGTTCAATGAGTATCACTAATGAAGATAAGCGCTACTCCCTCTGGTGGCTGTCAGAGTAACCCTCGGATCACTAACCGGGTTAAGCCACAGAACATCAAATATAAGAAGTGCTACCTCCCTTGTAAACTGTGGGCAACATTTGTGACATTTCTCCTGCAAAAAAACTAGTTGGGAATATGCCATTATGGTGCGAGGGGGTGTCCGCTTGCTGAATTATATGTCATTATTGTCATTTTACGATAGAATTCTGATGGTGTTCTGTGCTTAAATATTCTGTGGCAATATTATTACAGGATGCAAATATTTATATCGTGAATTCTTCAAAATTTTTATTATTCCGTGTTCTAAGCTCAATTATGATTCAAAAGGAAACGAGCTTCAAAAATGAAACAAAGCATTATAAACAATAATTTCTTTATTTACATTATTGTTAAAATTGCATGCAATTATAATATATTTTCCAACAAGTTATATATACATAAATATTTACTTATAATTATCATAAAATAGGCTTCAGTATGCTAGTTTTTTTCACACCTACATGTGGAACATCTGCATGTGCAAAATTGGTAACCAAAATATATCTCAACCAAAAAACTATCCAAAATGTAGTTGAAAAAACTTCTTAAACATAAAATAATCTGAATTTCTTGAATAAATACTGATTACATTTTTCATATATTTCAAAGATTCCGTCGTAGAATGAATAAGAAAATATTTGTCTCACACCTTATCAAATGTCACTATAATTTAGGTGGCAGTCTTCTGAAACAAATAAGTAAAATTTGCTTCTAGAGAAACCAAAAACCATGACACACAACTAACAAAATTTTTGACCAACCACAGGTCTTACATTTTTGGAATTCGGTTTCAACTATTTCAAGTTCTTTGGGGTGTATCTACCAGATTCCAGAACAATTATTCAATAAAATGAGAATTACACTTTGATGTTCATGAGTTATGGATAAAAGGATATTTATGGGGTCAACACTTATTCACGACAGTCTTTCAGTTATTATTACGATCAGAATTGTCACGTCACTGAAACACAATAACACTGTTTTGTCTAGGTACCGGAAAAAGCATCCAGTCACAATAGGTAGACATAATCAAGTGGATTCCATCGATATAGATGATTACCGTCTGAAAAATGAAAAAAGTATCAATTTCACATATGAAATGATAGAAGATGAATATTGAAATATATTTCAAATATAAATAATGCTGATCAATCTTGCTGGGATAGACCTTGATAGATTGATATACTGTGTGTATATCCCTTGTCGTTCCTAAAAAAAATACTCAGTAAAATATTCACGTGCTATAATCCATATCAGTCAACAAACTATAGTAATAAAAATAAAATATCACAACACTCAATACAATCTTAGTGTTATCAGTCGGTGTATGTATCAGGTACAAATGTCTGGGTCTTTAGGGAAGCGAAAAAATCTTTTGTTATTACCAACAAGTGAATTGCTGATATAGGAATTTTTGCAAGAAGGATATTTGCAAGAAAACTTAACATCTTTGTACAATGAAGCAGATGAAAGTAAAGCCATTTTCTTAATTTAATATAACGTTAGAGACAATAAGATTTATAGAATTGAACTTTGTATAAACATAAACATCAGATCTCACCTAGCGCCCTAATCTTCAACATCATGTAATACCTGAAAAAAACTCATTCAATCACCAACTAATCACCTGCAAAAATATCATATCATTAGCATAATCTGAATTCTGGAAAAAAAAGTTTCATTATATCACGAAGAGAGCACCTGAAAAGAGTTGAAATATTTTATCCCCGGCATCAGCTGAATCCTGAAAAGGAAATTTGGACCGGAAAGTTTTTTATTAAATTACCAAAAAAAAACTTATCTTCACATGGAGATCATATTAATACTAATTAATATCACAGCAATTATTGCAACAGTCTAGAAAATATCACATATAACATATAACTTTTCAACAAACACATTTATGAAATTATGCTTAGTTATGCCAATTTCATTTATCAATGTCATACGTCATTCCATAAATGTTCTGTCATTTATGTCATTCATCCATTTGAACATATCTACGACATACCTTTCCTGCATCTCCTTTACTAATCAAAGGACAGAACGAGCTTAGTTGTGGACGTACGTCCTTGTTTCCACTTTTCCTACTGTCGCTTCACCCCCCTGGGTTAAGCCAGGGGGCAATCAGCTTGCAGGTGATTAGTTCATTAGTTGGTGATTGAATGAGTTTTTTTCAGGTATTACATGATGTTGAAGATTAGGGCGCTAGGTGAGATCTGATGTTTATGTTTATACAAAGTTCAATTCTATAAATCTTATTGTCTCTAACGTTATATTGAATTAAGAAAATGGCTTTACTTTCATCTGCTTCATTGTACAAAGATGTTAAGTTTTCTTGCAAAAATTCCTATATCAGCAATTCACTTGTTGGTAATAACAAAAGATTTTTTCGCTTCCCTAAAGACCCAGACATTTGTTCCTGATACATACACCGACTGATAACACTAAGATTGTATTGAGTGTTGTGATATTTTATTTTTATTACTATAGTTTGTTGACTGTGATATGGATTATAGCACGTGAATATTTTACTGAGTATTTTTTTAGGAACGACAAGGGATATACACACAGTATATCAACCTATCAAGATCTATCCCAGCAAGATTGATCAGCATTATTTATATTTGAAATATATTTCAATATTCATCTTCTATCATTTCATATGTGAAATTGATACTTTTTTCATTTTTCAGACGGTAATCATCTATATCGACGGAATCCACTTGATTATGTCTACCTATTGTGACTGGATGCTTTTTCCCCTACCTAGACAAAACAGTGTTATTGTGTTTCAGTGACGTGACAATTCTGATCGTAATAATAACTGAAAGACTGTCGTGAATAAGTGTTGACCCCATAAATATCCTTTTATCCATAACTCATGAACATCAAAGTGTAATTCTCATTTTATTGAATAATTGTTCTGGAATTTGGTAGATACACCCCAAAGAACTTGAAATAGTTGAAACCAAATTCCAAAAATGTAAGACCTGTGGTTGGTCAAAAATTTTGTTAGTTGTGTGTCATGGTTTTTGGTTTCTCTAGAAGCAAATTTTACTTATTTGTTTCAGAAAACTGCCACCTAAATTATAGTCACATTTGATAAGGTGTGAGACAAATATTTTCTTATTCATTCTACGACGGAATCTTTGAAATATATGAAAAATGTAATCAGTATTTATTCAAGAAATTCAGATTATTTTATGTTTAAGAAGTTTTTTCAACTACATTTTGGATAGTTTTTTGGCTGAGATATATTTTGGTTACCAATTTTGCACATGCAGATGTTCCACATGTAGGTGTGAAAAAAACGAGCATACTGAAGCCTATTTCATGATAATTATAAGTATATATTTATGTACATATAACTTGTTGGAAAATATATTATAATTGCATGCAATTTTAACAATGATGTAAATAAAGAAATTATTGTTTATAATGCTTTGTTTCATTTTTGAAGCACGTTTCCTTTCGAATCATAATTGAGCTTAGAACACGGAATAATAAAAATTTTGAAGAATTCACGATATAAATATTTGCATCCTGTAATAAATAATCAATATTGCCACAGAATATTTAAGCACAGAACACCATCAGAATTCTATCGTAAAATGACAATAATGACATATAATTCAGCAAGCGGACACCCCCTCGCACCATAATGGAATATTCCCAACTAGTTTTTTTGCAGGAGAAATGTCACAAATGTTGCCCACAGTTTACAAGGGAGGTAGCACTTCTTATATTTGATGTTCTGTGGGTTAAGCAGTAAACGAACATGTCAGAGTTATTACGGCAGAGAATACAGACATAATCTTTTCTGTGATTGTAGTTCGTTTTGATTGTTGCGGGTTGCTTGCTATCGTTTTTTCTAAATGCCAAAATAAAATTTTGAATGGGTATATCTACGGAATCATTGGGCGGATTTTACCCATTCACTAATTCGGCCTTCGTAATTTAGGTCCAAACCTTCTCTACAAATATCGAGTTCCTAAGTTGTTTCTTTCGGAAGTTATTGTGTTTACGCAGTCGGCCGTTAGGCTGACCGTAAACACAATAACTTCCGGAAGAAACGACTTAGAAACTCGATATTTGTAGAGAAGGTTTGGGGCTTAATTACGAAGGTCGAATTCGTGAATGGGTAAAATCCGCCCAATGATTCCGTAGATATACCCCAATCAAAATTTTATTTTTTCAATATTTCCAAAAATACAGATCAGATCGAATTGAAATCCAGTACTTCATCAAAATAACAGTTCGAAGTTTCATACAGAATTTGATGAGGATGATATGATAAGAAAAATCATAGAAATTTTTTTATTCAAATTGTTCTGATGACACGATTACCACGAAATTTCGCATGAAGTCGTCTTTCAGCATCTCAAAACTAGCTGTGAAATTTCATCAGGACTGAATCAGTATTTCTCGAGTTATACCGAAAAAATAAACGATATCGAGAAGAAAACCTCGAAATTTGACACATTTTTTCCGGATATCTCCGAAACTTATGATCGTATCGAACTGAAATTTGGTACACTGCTGTGAAATATGAAATTCAAAGTGTGAGTGGACTTTTTTTTCGAATATGATAAAAATTTTTTTTAAATTCACTGAAAATCTCATCCTGACGAAATTTGACTCAAAGTTGCGCGTCGTTATACTCCACCCAACTGCCAAGTTTGAATCTAATCTCTCAAGTAGTTTCTGAAATAAAAAATAAATAACTTCAAAACTTCAACTGCCTATAACTCCGAAACTATTCGACCGATTTGGCCCATTAACGAACTCAACCGCGGCATTCTGATGCGCAACCTATCCTGAAAGTTTCAAAATGCTAGCTTGCTTCTGTCGACAGTTAGCGTGTCTACGGCCGGCCGGACAGAATCAATTTTGACACCAGATTCGTCATCAGTGAGTCCAACCTAGTCGATTGAGACCATTTTCGGCTCAATCATCCAAAATTACAGACATTTGGACAAAACGATAGTACGCTGTTCCCCTAGAACATGCGCGCAAAAAGGGTATTTACGTAACGTTGTGACTGATGAATCGTTAAGTAGTGTTGTCACCAGAACAACCGTCGATTTTCTACGGCATGTTCGGCTAGTGCCATAGACAATATTATTCAAAATTCAAATTAGACTCTTCGGAAGAAATTTTTTCGGATGAATTTTTTTGGGAATTTTATAAATAATTAAATATTGACTGTGTTGTATGGGGTCGCAAGTGAGGAGAAAATAAAAAAATCTAAGCAATCCTTCACTGGTGCGGGAATTGAAGGAAATATTTGCGAATAACTTTGTGCCGATGCTATAATAAAAATTAATTTCGTATATATTTTATTTTCAAAATATATATTATTACGACTTTTCCAAAATCTTATATCACTATGGAAATACGCCTATTCGTGCGACCTTGATATGTCGGTTCTCCTAAATTTGTAATCGAAGGGAGCATATTATTTTTCAACTGATATGACGCTTTTGATCATGCAGTTAATAGTGCCTGGCCGCCCTCTATAAAGTGCAGATAAATTTATGTTACATGTTCAAGGATGCCTGCTCATATAATAAAACATCTACTCAAGCGATATATCTACAACATAGATTGATTGAATGTGAAAATGCAGGTTGCATAAATTATTTCAATAAACTTCCAACTTTCATAAGAACAGAATTTAACCTTAGATGCTACAAAAGATAGATATTAAAGTTGTTATAAGAAATGGAACGATATCTGCTTTAAGAACGTGAAGTATCGTGTATTGTTTTCTTATTGGCACTATTTCTTTTCGATGTACTACTATTAATATGCCTTTACTGGAAATAAAGTTACATTGATATTATTTTCCACTTCTTGACTATGGTATTAAGAATGCTGCTTACTGTGACTTTTCCCGAATATCCCTAAGCTTCATATTATTAAAATAAGCTTATTTCGACAACCTCAAAAGGGCAGTTCACATAAATTTGTGTTCAAAGGCCGCATATTTTAATGCTGATATGACACTTTCGAATATTTTATGAGATTGAATAGTGCTTGGCACTATAGCGAAAATGGTTGATTTGTTGGAAGAAAGTACTGGCTGAATTTGATAGATGAAATTATAATGAGTTTTAACATATTGTAATTTATAACGTAACTACAATACAGACATATTCTAAGTTGAATATATTTCTCTAATCAATGCATAAATTTACACTAAAAAATTGTACAATGAAAAGTCTGAGTCATACAAAACATTATTTTAAAGACTTTTCATATATATATATATATTGAAATCAACGCCATATAAATCAATCTTGGCATATCCGACTCTTTTCTGTTTGCTCCTAAGATTTTTTTATCTTTCATTTGCAGTTCCAAGGATTTCTTGAATATCATTTCCATGCCCAGTGGAAATTGTTTCAATATACATTATAACATTTTGCAAAATGTAAATAATATGTAACACACAGAATGCAATTACAAACTTTGGTGTCCACTGCAAATCTACTAAATTTTTCAGACACCTAAATGTTTTCTACAAAAGGCAGAAAGATCATTCTATAGTTGTTCTGGTCCTAGATATCAAAGAATAAAAATTTTTCTGGAAATCGTTTTTATAAGTCATTATTTCTGGCAGACAATGAGTTTGTCTCACTATGCCTCAAGACTTGCATAATGGTTGGATCCAACTTCTCCAACAAAGCAGTAGATGAATTCCATATGGTAATCAATAAATAGATAGTAGTGAAATGGTGAAACTTCCGCAAATTTTTAACAAAGTTTTATAATTTTTTGAGCATAAGGTGCAAAGAAAGCTGATACCAGAGCCTTTAGTGGTACTGCTTTCACCACTTTGAGAAGACGAGTGTTTTTGAGGAACAGACCAGACATGCAAGATGATATTTGAACCACAGTGGAATCATCAACATATAGGTAGATCTCGAATGAATTAAAATGATGAATAATATTTATCAGATACAAATATAATCTATGGAAATTTTGAAAAATAGAAAGATGCAACAAACAGAATTTGATATAAAAAAAGATCTGTGCCTGCAACAATGTCATTTTGGTAGTAGTATTGCCAGCATGTGCCGAAGCTAAATCTTGGACTTGAGTGTCTTGTTGAAAGGTCTTGATCTTGAGTGAAATCTTGATTAATTCAAGTTAGTTGATGCTGATTAGAAAATATTCAAATATTTCTTTCACACCGATATCAAAATAAAGTTTATAAGATGATGATATTCCGATGCTGTAGGACAGTACCAGTCCGAATGAAACTGACACTGCAAATGAATTTAATCTTCCAATTTGTTCAGATCCTAGGCTAGGTAGAATTTGTTTAATTCAGGACGTTGCTAGGCCAACTCGGGCAAATTAAAATAGTTTACCATTGTTGGAAAACATAACAAACACATATTTTCCACAGAAAATATTTTGCAAATAAAAATACATAGGCTTTTTTTTGTCACACAGGATTTATTTCACACTATTGTAATAATTTTCCTGAAATTACAATGCCGATGCACTTTTACAAAAAAATTAATGTTTAGAATAAAATTGATACTTCATACCTATAGGAATCTGAAGTTCCGAAATGCCAAAGAGCAATCAATAATTCGGCTTATGCTAATATGGTATGCCTTTTTATTATATTATTGGATGATATTCATTCCTAAATTGTCATCAGTACATGATTGAAGGTAAGCCTTTTCATCCTGATTTTTTCCCTAAGCTTTTCATCAAAATAGTTTTAAACCACCCTCTAGGTCGAGGAACTGTAGAATAACGATGAATTGATGTAATCATCTGGTCACTCTCTGCCTGCATTTCGTCTTCACTGCTTGTACTAGAGTCCGAATTGGAATGCTCATTGAATAAAAACAATGCTGCATCAGAATCCATCATGTTATGTATTGCTGGGAATAAATGGTATTATTTTAAACGTAGAACTTTTCTAATTTTCGATTATTAAAAACGTGCTCGTAAAAAAAGAGTCATTCAAGTTCTACAAAGAACGACTGGAAAAGTTCTTCGAGCTAAAAAACTTGCATGGCGATACACCTGAAACAAAATTGTGTAAAGCAAGAGTGCTCATCAATGCACTTGGAGTGAAATATTATCAATTGCTATCAAGTTTAACGGCCCCTGACCTACCATCATCGCAGCCATATGATACGTTAATAACATTATTGGAAAAACACTTATGTCCACGTTCTAATACTCATACAGAAAGACACAAGTTTCTTTCAAGAACACAGAAACCAGAGGAAACTGTTTCACAATACATCGCAGCATTAAAAGACTTATCAAGAACATCAGATTGGATTTGTCAAGATGAACAGTGAAAAAAACCTATTTCTTCAATATTACAAGCACAGTTCATTCGAGGGTTACAGGATATTGAAATCCGTGAACAAATATTACAACAAGGTGACAGTATTAATTTTGAGAGAGTGGTAGAAATTGCTCTTGCTATTGAAGCAGCAAAAAGGCAAAATAAAATTTACAGTACAACTGTCTCTGATATACATAAGGTTTCTAAGATTAAAGAGAAGCAAACATTTCCACTGAAGACCCAAGGGAAAAAAGATCCAAAAGCAAGTATAAATTATAACAAATATAAAATGCTAGAAGATCTTGGACTTAAGGATTTGTGTCTATGCTGTGGAAAAGGAAATCACCGTGCTGCAGAATGTCGTTCTAAAAACAAATTAAAATGCAATGGTTGTGGAAAGAAAGGCCACATCCAAAAAGTTTGCATATCTTCGAGGTCAGCAAATAATAAAACAGTTAAATTCATTGAAGAAGATGAAGAAAAATCTAACATATATGAAATAAATCAGATTACATCGAGTACAAACGAACCGTTTGTTATCACAGTGAAAATTTGTAATAAAAATCAAGCATTTGAGCTGGATACAGGAAGCCAAATGACCATTATTTCAAAATCTGATTTTGATAAATTGAATATTGAAACAAAAATGAAACCAACAACTGTCCAGTTCCGAACATATACAAAAGAGATCTTCAAACCACTAGGAGTTGTAAAAGTACCCATTAACTACAATTACATTAATACATTTGGAAATTTATATGTTGTTGAAAGAGAATCACCTCCAATACTGGGCCGAGAATGGATACATAAATTGGGTGTCAATATACAGAGTTCTTCAAGTGTACAGACAGAGAAGAATAGACCTGGTATGTATAATATTGAATCATTAAATGCTGATATATTCAAGAAATATAGCGATATTTTTGAACCATCTGTAGGATTGATTCCTAACGTTGAATGCAATTTGCATTTAAAAAAAGATGCTAAACCAGTATACTACAAACCTAGACCAGTACCTTATGCTCTTTACAATCAAACAAAAGAAGAAATTGATACACTTGTCTCTCAAGGTATTTTAGAAAAAACAGAACACTCGGAATGGGGAACACCCTTGGTTATTGTCCTAAACCTAATAAATCAATAAGAATTTGTGCTGATTACAAAGTTACAGTGAATTCACAATTACATGATGCAAGATACCCGATTCCTTGCATAGAAGATATTTTTAGCACACAGAGAAATGGAAAATATTTTTGTGTTTTGGATTTACATAAGGCTTATCTACATTTAGCACTCGATAGTGATAGTCAGAAGATAGCTACAATTTCAACACCTTGGGGTACTTATCTTGTGAAAAAAGTTTTTATGGGTATTAAGACAGCACCAAATCTCTTCCATAAGGAAATTGATCAAATACTGCACGATCTTAACGGAACAGTTGCCTACTTCGATGATATATTAATAACAGGGAATACATTAGAAGAATGTTATGAAAGACTTATTCAATGTCTTGATCGTTTACGAGCACATAACTTGCATATTAATAAAGATAAATGTAAATTCTTTGCTACTTCAATTAAATATTTAGGACATAAAATTAGTGCTCAAGGACTTGAAAAATGTCCTGATAAAGTGGATGCTATATTGAAAGCGTCTCCACCAAAAAACATGGATGAAGCTAGATCATTCATAGGCTTAGCACTTTATTATTCTCGATTTATTCCGAATGCATCTTCAATCCTTTATCCAATAAATCAACTTCTGAAAAAAATACACAGTTTAAATGGACAGATACCTGTGAACGATTTTTTCAGTTAATAAAAAGGGAAATTTCCAGTGATAAAGTTTTAATATCTTATAATGCAGACCTTCCACTTACATTAGCTACAGATGCCAGCCCTCATGGACTTGCTGCCGTTCTATCACACATCATTGATGGGGAAGAAAGACCAATTTACTATGCATCCAGATCACTGACAAGAAGTGAATCTTCATACAGTCAACTAGATGGAGAAGCTACAGCTGTTTATTGGGCATTTAAAAGATTCTATCATTATCTTTATGGTAGAAAATTCACCTTGATAATTGACAACAAGATTTTTCATCCAAACAAGGCTTTGCCTGTGATGTCTGCACACCGACTCATCAGGTACGCTGAATTTATTAGTGGATTTGATTATCAAATTCAACATAGAACTTCAAAAGAACATGCTAATGTTGATTATTTTTCAAGAAATCCTGTCTTGCTGAATACAGAGTTAATTAACTTCCTAGAAGACTCTTATCACGTAAATCAGTTAACAATTTCAGTGATCACAGAATCACCTACGATAACTTACAAAAAAATTGTTGAAGAAACCGAACGGGATAAAGAACTCAGTACTCTCAAGAAAAAACTTCTTAGTGGTGAAATACAGAACCCAGAACTAACAATACATTCAGGCATCATTATGAGAGGAACGCGAGTATATATTCCAGAAATTCTACGCCCAGCCATTTTAAAGGAATTACATGCAACACACATAGGTGTGGTTAAAATGAAAGGCATAGCCAGATCACTATGCTATTGGCCAGGAATTGATAATGAAATTGAAACCCTTGTGAAAGCATGCCGCAATTGTGCAGAAGTCAAGAAAAACCCAGAAAAAGCACCACTACATACTTGGCAAGAACCGGAACAACCTTGGCAACGAATACATGCTGATTATGCTGGTCCATTTAAAGAACACTATTTCTTTGTTGTGGTTGATGCGAAAACCAAATGGGTTGAAATATCAATGTCTCACAAAGCTCCAACATCGAGGTCAACTATACAGGCTCTAGATGAAATTTTTGCAAGAAATGGAATTCCTCATGAATTGGTTACTGATAATGCCACAAATTTCAAATATCAAGAATTCTACAACTTTTGTATATCAAATGGTATACAACAAAAATTTTCTGCACCAAATCATCCAGCTACAAATGGACTTGCTGAACGCACAGTTCAAACTTTAAAACAAAAACTCAAAGCCATGAGTGAAGAACCAGGAACCCTTAGAAATAAATTAAATTCATTCCTTTTCAAAAATAGAAGTACACCTTTAAATAATGGAAAAACACCAGCCGAACTTCACATTAACAGAAAGCTACGTACTCGACTTCATTTGATTCAACCTCCCGTTGACAATACTAAAATACAAGAAAAATATTAGTGATGGGCATAATCGAATGATTTCAATAATCGAAATATCGGCATTCGAGATATTTCAATAATCGAATGATCATTCGAGAGGTCCACCTCTCGAATAGTCCAACTCGCCTCTCGGGTGGGTTGAATTACACACATTTATAGAACCAGTAAATGAAAAATAAAATATATTCATTGAAAACAGACTTGTATCTCGTTATTTTTACATTCGCCTTTGTTCTGCCATATATCTTGTTATTTCATTCCAGTTTTTTTAAAGGGAATAACTTATAGGTTTCACAGTACATATTTGTCGTTGATTTAAAAATTTTCACACCTTGACACGAAATACATATTTCTTTGATGAAATGTGATTTTTTCTTTTATATATTTTAAGATTATGTGATTTTTTCAATGTAAATTCAATATGTGCCGCTCGTTTTAGAATAGATAATGTCGATTCTGAAAATTGCTTATCATTCAATTAAAACAAAATTTTAAAAATTCACTCTTTTTTTTCCTCAAGTTCGGATAAATCCTGGAACATTCCTTGTTATAATTTTTTTCTGTCTTGAGGAACGGAGAATTGCTATAGTACTAGGGAAAATCCAAGAAAACAGAATTACTACTCAATCATATCTTGTCCTTGCTCTAGAAATACTAAAATTGGAATCAATAAAGGCATTTAACGACTTAAAGTTGAACAAATTGCAAACGCATTTCACTTCAAGTGACAACTATTGAATGTTTAGATGTTTAAAGCTACTCATCAAATTAGTGAAATACATCAGTTACTAATCTTAATCAGTAATACCTATGAGATGCGAAAGAATCGCATGCATCGATTGTTAAACAGAGACCAAAAACAGTAATCCGAAATGCGAGAGAATCGCTAGCCTCGATTATTATTTCGAATGAATCATCGACCAATAATCGACGCAACACCGAGAGGTTTCATTCATTCGAGAGATCCAAATTAGTAATCCGAGATGCGAGAGAATCGCCAGCCTCGATTATTCATCGAATGAATCATCGACCAATAATCGACGCAACACCGAGAGGTTTCATTCATTCGAGAGATCCAAATTAGTAATCCGAGATGCGAGAGAATCGCCAGCCTCGATTATTCATCGAATGAATCATCGACCAATAACCGACGCAACACCGAGAGGTTTCATTCATTCGAGAGATCCAAATTAGTAATCCGAGATGCGAGAGAATCGCCAGCCTCGATTATTCATCGAATGAATCATCGAAGCCTCGATTATTCATCGAATGAATCATCGACCAATAATCGACGCAACACCGAGAGGTTTCATTCATTCGAATGATCATTCGAGAGATCACAACACAATCGTTGCGTAGATTGTTGGTTCGGCAAGATTCGGACTCCTCGGCAGTCACGTACCGATCCCACCCGAAGGGAGAGAATCATTCGAATGATATCATTCGGATGTTTGAAAATATCTCGAGATAATCGAGAGGTTTCAATAATCGAATGAATCGATTATGATCATTCGATTATGCCCATCACTAAAAAATATCCAGTTAGAAAATTTTACCCAGGGAGTAGAGTTCAAGCTCGAAATTATTCTGGTCCTATATTGTGGAAATTTGAAACAGTTATAAAGAAATTAGGAAGATTACATTATCTCATAAAACTTGACCATGGATACATACTCAAAAGACATATCAATCAATTAAGAGAAACTGAAGTGAGTTATACAGCACCTCCGATAAAGACCAAATCATGGAATTTTACCACAAAAGTAGGAAAAACGAATACATTCGCAAATATTCAGAAACCAGAAGACATACAAGATCAAGAAAATGCTACTGCAGACACAGTGTTTGAAAACCAGCAGAATAACAGCACAGCTCTTGAAGAAGAACATCTACCATCGAATCAGGAACAGATACAGTCTAACACTAAGAGTCATCCAGTGTTCAACCCTTGCGTCGTTCGCAACGTGAAAGAAAACCTGTCACTCGTTTAGACTTTTAGTAAATATTTTTTTTTAGTGACGGAGAATTGTTAAATCTGTGATAAGTGATAATATCTGATGAACTTGTAATATTTGAAAGAATAATATCCCATGAACATTTCACTAAATTGTCAATGTCATCATAGAATATTTAGAAATGTCTAATGTCAAAAATATTCATCTATGTACAAGCAATTATTACGACCACGTTTTTAATAAACGAAAAAGTAGAAAAGTACTACGTTTAAAAGAATACCATTTATTCCCCGCAATACATAACACATCATATATTGATAAATAATCGTCTTATCAACGATTTAATATCTTTTAATCTTTGTGTTGGATGTAGAAACATGTGATGAAGTGGTGCAATGCAACCATTCGCAACTACTGCTAAGCGATACGCCCTCTAGCGATAGAAATTCGAACACTTCCAAGCTAGTAGTTTTTCGACGTGCCTGCTATTCTAACGTAATTTGCTTACTTTTGGAGTTCATTTTCGAGCTTTTGTGTTGTTCTCCGAGTTGAAATTTTGGTATACCGAAAGTGTTTGTAATATTAATCAATCGATTCCTTTCTTTCCGATTAAAATTTTCGAGTGTATTAATTCGAAATGGCATCCTCCCGAAATGACTATTGTTGTGTACCTCAACTCAATGTTATTCATAGTCAAAGAAGAAAGGATCATCTAGTGCTTCCAGTTTCAATTTTTTCCAAAGCCAAATTAAAGTAAAGTTAATTTGGAAACAGCATTTGGCAGGGAACTCAATGAGAAGAAAGGCCTAGCTTTAGAAATTGAAGATTGGAAAACAGGTCACGAAATACATGAAAGTATGTTCACTGCATTTCTCTGGAGATGTTTATTTTCATAAAGGTAAATTACCTACAATGTATTAATTTCGAATCAACTTCATGTCATGATGTTTTCAGGTGTATATGAAAATAAGGGAATTTTGAAGAAAAATGCTGCAGAAAATCTACCGAGCACTTCTGCAGCTACCTAATTCACATACTACACAAAATCATATTCTAAAAGAGTGATCTGGTTGAAAATCTGACAAAAACTTGATATACTGTTAGAGTTGATAATAGGTGAAGTTATTCATAAAAATACATTAATACTTTTCATTTCTATATGAAGGTAGGTTGAACCAGCTGTGACATTTTTCATTTTGTATGTGTATCTTGAGCTGCTGTAATATGAAAATGAAATCAATTATATGTCTATCTGTTTCCTTTTCTTTAGTAATACGATGCAAAAGAACTAAAGCAGAAAATCTGTTTTCATTTTATTGATTCACTCGTTTGTAAACAAAGAACAAGTCATATCATTTGGACTGATTCTAGATTTACCACATAATATAGCCTGCATTCAGCACTTCTTCACATAAATAAGAGTCCTTAAATTACTTACTGAGGTGCCTATTTTTCCAGAAATTCAAGTAAACTTAGATAATGGTTCATTTTAATCCACCAAGCAACATACACTAAAATAACACCGAAATTATCCTCCAGGAACGATTTAAAGTACGATTTTATATCGTGATCCATACGAAAAGTTCCTTCTCAAGAAATCTTACACAAAATTATAATAATTTCTTCAAATATTCAAGCTCTGCTTAATAAATATTCGTTCTCCACCACATTTCTAAGGTTTGTTTACATAAAACTACTAACTTGGACAGGTTCCAAATTTATCCGTCAGGGCGCTGGCATCTTCGCAGAAGTTCCCAATTTCTGGACTTTCTTGGATTCTACCTGGAAAATGTGTTTTGAGTAGAAGAATCGATCGTTCTTCTTCTCCCTCAGTGTGTGACCCGTCTGGCTTTTTAAGTGACAGTATGGGGTTGGTGCCCCCCTTTGCCATGACTTTTTGAAGTCTGGCTGCGATGGGAGTGGAAGTGATATTTTCACAAAAAGCTTGAAAGTTAAGCCTTTTGGCCTTCCTTATTTCTTTATTATACTGTGTGAGTTTCTCGGTGTACTCCTGCCAAATGTTATTCCGTCTTGCCCTATTAAAGAGCCGACGGACCTCCTTTCGTAGGTTTGACAGGTTCTCGTTCCACCAAGGTGCATCCTTACTTGGTTCAGCTTTGGTGAGCGGACAGCTGGAGTCGAACGCCTCCATTATTGCCCTACTAACCTGCTCTACCCTTGAGTTCAAATCGAAGTGACGGTCATCCGCATCGATTTGTTCTAGATTTTCTTTTAGATGGTTTTTGTAAAGGAACCAATCTGTCTTTCTAGGATTTCGAGTCGCAGGGGAATAGGTGTTATCTCCCTCCACCCTGAACTCAATGATCCTATGATCAGAGAGTGATGGTTCGTCCATCACCCTCCAATAAGTAATGTTTTTCCTGGCCGCAGAATTTACTATTGTTACGTCCAGGACCTCTTTCCTTGCTCTCGTGACGAATGTTGGAGTAGTCCCAACATTAATGGTCTCGAGGTCATTAGCTAGAAGATATTCAAGTAGATACTCACCTCTAAGGTTATTGTTGGTGCTTCCCCAGACAGTATTATGCGCGTTTGCATCACAAACAATTATAATTGGGAGGCGTTTGCTTTTGCAGTAACGTACTAGTTCCTGTACTTCCTCTGGCGGTGTTTTTGGCCCGTCTCCAGCGAAGTATGCGGATGCAATGATGATGTCTCGGTCAACGCCCCCAACATTGAGGTGAACCATGATTGGTATTAAATCCCGAGACATATATTCTGAAACACAAATATATTTAATATTTTTGTTTATGAGAATACAAGCACGTGGAGCTTCTTGCCTCATATCATAGATGAAGTTTGATTCCTTTGTTGCCAAACCTTTGATTTGGCCTTCTTTGTTGATCCAGGGTTCCTGGATCAGAGCAATGCCTAGTTGCAGCCTCACAAACAACCTTGCAATCACGGCTGAGGAACCCCTCGCATGATGCAGGTTCACTTGTGCAACCTTGGTGAAGAGGAAGGCTTGTTTTATGGGGTGCTTGACCCCTCCTTCTTCTCCAGCCGTTCTTCCTCGAGTTCCATCTGAGAGGTACTCGAGGAAGTCTCTTTCAAATCTCTGGCCACCGAACAGCCCCGCTCAGCCTCCCGAGATGCAGAGGAAGTCTCTGTCTCCTCAGGAGCCCCAGCAGAGCCGCTGCAGCCAGGTTTCTGGGATGTGGAGGTCGTCTCCACCATCTCCGACCCTTCCACAGGGTCGCTTTTCTGTCCAAGTCCCGAGACAGGGATGCGCCCAAACCTGAAGTTCAGGTGGCATCCCTCCTTCCTCAGGACTTCCTCAGAATGGGGATCGATCCCAATCGAGAGGATGGTTCCTTTGCCCTCCTTCTTCGAGTTCAGCACTCTCCACGCTCCAGTGTTAATGTTGGAGTTCTGAAAATCGACAAGTCGGAGGATCTTCTCCGGTGCCATGTCAAGGCTTCTTGGGAAGAATACTGTTATTTTTGTGGGACTTGGGATGTCGTCTCCACTAAGTGCCACCAACTCTGGTCCTTCCCAAGATTTCAATTGCGGTACCGACTTCATGAGCCAGTCCGCCGACTGTTCAGATCCACACTCCACTAGCATCATTCCACTACGGAAATGGACGCCAGAGAAGTGTATACCTTTTCCTTTGCCTTGGCACATTTCCTCTACCAGGGCGTCTTCCAAAGTGGAGAGTTGCTCAGCACTCATGATAACCCTAGGGTATTCCTTGGGGACTATTCCTACCCTGAATGCTGACAACCCTGATTTGACAGCTGCTGCATAACCAGTGGCTTGCCCGGTTTTAGCTGCAGCCGTCTTCTGCTTTGTCAGCGGAGGTCGCGAAGGAGGTGTGATCTGCTCCGGACCTCTTTTGCCTTGACTTTTCCCCGTCGGAGTATCCTTCGGGTGTGGGCACTGAAGAGCCTGCTTCCTAGCCTCCCCAGGTTCTAGCCCTTGGTGGAGGAGTCGCAGGTACTTCCGCGCTCCACCTCCACTGAGCCCTTCCTCAGTGGATCGTCTCTGCCACCTGGTTGACCTAGTTTAGGCAACTCAAATGGCAGACGATTTCTTGATCGTCTGACCTCCCCCTTTTCGGGGTGCCCGGATGTGGAGGCGGAGGTTGTCTCCGCTCCTTTTCCGGTGGTTTTTTGTTTTTCTTTGTTTTGCTTACCCATAATCGGTCCCACGAGAAGCTAGGGAATATCGGTCCACCTCTGCAGAGCCCCGCTTGCAGAGGTAAGGGGTTTATACAATGGAGTTCCCCCCGGTGCTCCAAGGTCGAAACCAGTAGAGACTAGTCTTCTATCTAGCCACGCATCCCTCAGCCTGGTTTCCCGCTTTGGATTTAGAATTTTTGATGAGGTTGTTTCCTCTCGGTCCAGGTTTTTAAGCCAAGACCCCCCTCACTTCGCTGGCCCGCGAGACATGACCACAGACAGCCGGGAAGCGTTGGTATAACAGAATGGTCCCAAGGTATGCTCGGGGTTCCATCTGGCATCGTTTTTCCTGGTGCAATCCCTTGGCCACGAGACTACTGTTTTGTATCTTGGTTGAAAATAACTAGAGTTTCTATTTATTGAACTGGTTTATTCATATACTTTTTAACTATTCAAAGAACCAAGAACTTTCAATTATAATCTACAGCAAGAGCAGATATGCGACTTCCCTAGCTAGTCACCATCATTCTGTCTCTGTCATCTCTCGACCATAGAGTATGACACTGGCACATATATGACACGCCTTTCATTTTTTTTTTTTTTTTTTTTTTTAACACAAAAGTGATTGTAATTGAACAAAAAAAACATAAGAAAACTATCTCTAAATACCACTGTATAAAGTCTCGAACATATTACATTAATACATAGTCTGTTAGGCGAGCGGGAGGTCTTATATTCCGACCAGATGATGCAACATATGGAGCAATGCTAGGAGCATCATCTGATACATCATTTTTTACATCAACAGTATCGTCAAAAAGGTTTTTTACATCATAGAAATCTTCACATAGCAAAGGCCTAAAATCTAAGTTACATTTATTAATGAGTTTTCTATTTCTCCTGAATACTTTTCCACTCAGGTCCTTAACTAGATAAGATCTATCACCACATAGATCTACTATCACTCCTTTTTTCCAAGAATCATTAAGTTGAAATAATACTTTGTCGTTAATATCTAATGGTATCAAATCCTTGGCATTCTTATCATAGTAATGTTTTTGCAAAGCTTGTTTTTTTTTAAATTTTTCTTTGAATTCATCATTATCAACCAATTTACTCTTGAGTGTATTTTCTGATGTAGGAAGTTGAGATTTCAGTATTCTATGCAATAACAATTGTGCCGGACTGAACCCAAGACGCGGTATAGGGGTATTTCTATACTCAAGTAATGGTAAGGTAAAATCATTTGGCTTTGAACATTTACGTAGTATCTGTTTAAAAATATCTACAGCCTTTTCAGCCATTCCGTTTGACTGGTGGTGATGAGGACTAGAGTAGATGGTAGAAAAGTTCCATTCGGTAGCAAATTTCTTAAACTTTGCACAATTGTAGGGTATATTATCTGATCGAAAATAATCAGGAACACCAAATCTCGAAAATATTTCTTTACAACATTTTATCACCGTTTCTGCATCTTTATTATTCGTTCTAAAGGCTTCCAGCCAATTGGAATAAGAATCAATGAATACCAAATATGTTACTCCATTATGTTCACAAAAGTCTGAACTAATGTATTGCCAGCATCTAGTTGGAACAGGATATTGTTTGAGTGTCTCTTTTTGATTTTTTGGTCTATTTAACTGACAAGTTTCGCAATTAGCTACTATTCTTTCTATGTCCATTGTCATTCTAGGCCAATACATTACTTGTCGACCTCTCAATTTGGATTTTTCAATGCCAAAGTGGGCAGAATGAATAAGGTCAAGCATTTCCTTTCTCAAACAAGTGGGTACTATGATTTTATCATTCAAAAACAATAAATTATTGGACAAATAAATGTTCTCTCTTAAATTGTAATAAAACTTTAACTCACGATCAAGGTTTTTACTTGTATTAGGCCAAGAAGTACAACAGAAATGTTTTACTTTAGACAAAATCGGATCATGATCAATAGCATTCCTAAATATTTCTTTCTTTCCCTCGGAAACAGAAATATTATTTGACATCGAATGAACTATATAGTCCAGGTCCTCATCACCAGCATGGGGGCTATTATGTACAAATCGAGATAACACATCAGCCACATACATTTGACTACCAGGTAAGTATTCGACTTTGATATTGTATTTGAGTAATCTTAAAAGCATTCGTTGTAAACGTGCACTTACTTTATCTAAACTCTTAGACACAATTGAAACTAAAGGCTTGTGATCTGTATGTATCAGTATTTCTTTACCATAAATAAAATAATGAAATTTTTCACATGCGTACAGTATAGCAAGTAACTCTTTTTCTATCTGGGCATATCTTTGTTCAGTTTCACTTAAAGAGCGAGATGCAAATGATACAGGCAAAGGATTTGGATGTCCTTGTAACAATACACAACCTAGTGCTTTACTTGAAGAATCACACTGTATAGTAGTTACTTTATCTACGTCAAAAATAGTTAAAACAGGCTTACTAGTAATTAATGATTTCAGAGTTTTCAGTTCAATTTCATGTTCATCTTTCCATTCGAAAGGCACATCATTTCTGGTTAACTTTCTCATATTTGTTGTTAAAAAAGACAAATTTGGAATGAATTTTGAAAAAAATTTAAACATTCCTAGAACTTTCAATAAATCCTTTTTATTTGAAGGTGTTTCTAAATTTTTTATGCTTTCAATATTCTTATCATGTGGCTGAATACCGACTTCAGAAATCTCATGTCCCATAAAAATAACCTTGTTCTGCTTGTATTGAAATTTACTGAAATTAAACTTTATATTGTATTCTTCAGCCTTGTCAAATAATTTTTTCATAGTCATATCATGTTCTTCCTCATCTTTGGCAGCAACAATTATATCATCAAAGTATATGTACACACCCTTGATATGACCAAATATTTCAAAGCACTTTTTTTGGAAAATTTCAGGGGCAGAGGAAATGCCAAAAGGAACTCTCAAAAATTTGTAGCGTCCAAAAGGTGTATTAAAAGTACAATAGTCTGAGCTTTTATCATTCAATTTCAACTGCCAAAACCCATCTTTCATGTCAATTACTGAAAAAACGTTATTTCCTGATAGATTTGTGAATATGTCCTCACATTTTGGGATTATGAAATGTTCCCTACAGATGTATTTGTTTAGTGGTTTAGGATCAATACATAACCTTAAAGTACCATTGGGTTTCTCTACTATCATAAGACTATTAACCCAACTTGTTGGATAATCTACTTTTGCCACAATATTCTTATCTTCTAAATTATCTAGTGTTGATTTCAAGCGATCTCTTAATAACAAAGGTACTTTTCGGTCATTTTGTATAACAGGAATAGCGTCACTTCTCAATTTGATATCAACAAAGCCTGGAATTTCTCCCAAACCTTCGAAGAGACCTTTATACATATCAAGAATCTCAGACTTTTCCTTAGGTAAAATTGAAACATTTTGACTGTTTACAAAACTAAACACTCTTCTGATCAAGTTAAGTTTGATACAATCGTTTAAACCTAAAATTGGTTCTGATTGAAAATCAACGACAATGAACTGAATATCGCAAGATATTTCCCTGAAACTACAATTGAAATTAACTACCCCTACTGGCTTTGATCTAAAATTGCCATATGAAACTATAGTTATAGGAGTAGACAAAATATGATACCTATCAAATTTTTCAAGATAAGACATGGGTAACACACTGGTCTCGGCTCCAGTATCCAACTTGAAGGAGATTTTTCTTGAATCCACTGTAATTTTTTCATACCAGCTGTCCACACTTCGATTCTTCTTTAATAGGCAATTCACAAAAACCAAATCTTCGTCCTCCTCTTGTCTAAGTTCAGATATATTTCTGCTTGTACTTGCAACATCTTTAGCTGTTGATTCCTTCTGTCTCCAATTTTCAACCTGTTTTCGATCACTTTTCCATTTTTCATCAAAACTTGCTTTTGGTTCACTCTCAGGTGAATTATCTTCTTGAGAGTATTTGCACATTCTGGCAAAATGATTCCTTTGTTGACATTTTGCACAGGTTTTATTAAAAGCTGGGCATGCCTTATATTTATGTGTGTATCCACAATTAGCACATACCCTTCGAGAATTTATAGAATTGATTTCTGCTTCAACAGGATGATTAAGTAATCTGAGATGTTCTCTGCTAACTTCAATAGACTTGCAGTAATCAATTATTTTATCGATCGGAATGTTATTTTCTCTAATCAGTTTTTGTTGTGTATTCTTGTCGTAAACTCCTAAAATGAGCCTGTCACGGATCATTCGATTGCTATAAGACTGTTTGCATTCTTCATTTGCACACACAAAGTCACAAAGAGAAGCTTGAGTTTTGAGATCCGTGAGGAAAGAATCGATACCTTGATCTGCTGCCTGGGCTATATTGTTAAATTTGAAGGTTTCCATAGTAGAATTCTTTTTAGGAAGAAAATAATTGTCGAATGCTTCCAAAACATCCTTTAATGTCCTTTTTTGGTTATCTTCAAATGTGTTGTACACATCAATACCATTATCCCCAATTGAATTCAAAAGTATGGCTATTTTAACCTCTTCAGTGGATTTAGCTTTTCCAGTTGCCACCAAAAATATATGCAACTTTTGTTTCCACTTGTTCCATTGTCCTGGATCCTCAGTATCAAGTGATGAAGGCAACTTGAATTCCATAATTGTTGCGAACAATTTATAACTGTTTTTTTTTTTATTGAAACACGTGGCGTACTTGACTAGCCGGAAATAACGAAACACAAGAGTTAGCGGTTTACACCTGACACCATGTTTTGTATCTTGGTTGAAAATAACTAGAGTTTCTATTTATTGAACTGGTTTATTCATATACTTTTTAACTATTCAAAGAACCAAGAACTTTCAATTATAATCTACAGCAAGAGCAGATATGCGACTTCCCTAGCTAGTCACCATCATTCTGTCTCTGTCATCTCTCGACCATAGAGTATGACACTGGCACATATATGACAACTACAGCCGGGATAGAAATACGATGCAAAAGAACTAAAGCAGAAAATCTGTTTTCATTTTATTGATTCACTCGTTTGTAAACAAAGAACAAGTCATATCATTTGGACTGATTCTAAATTTACCACATAATAGAGCCTGCATTCAGCACTTCTTCACATAAACAAGAGTCCTTAAATTACTTATTGAGGTGCCTATTTTTGCAGAAATTCAAGTAAACTTAGATATTGGTTTATTTTGATCCACCAAGCAACATATACACTAAAATAACACCGAAATTATCCTCCAGGAACGATTTAAAGTACGATTTTATATCGTGATCCAAACGAAAAGTTCCTTCTCAAGAAATCTTACACAAAACTATAATAATTTCTTTAAATATTCAAGCTCTGCTTAATAAATATTCGTTCTCCACCCACATTTCTAAGGTTTGTTTACATAAAACTACTAGCTTGGACAGGTTCCAAATTTATCCGTTAGGGCGCTGGCATCTTCGCAGAAGTTCCCAATCAAACTTTAAGCCTGGCCGTCCACTGGAAGCGATTTGGGGCTTTTATGAGCTACGCGTTTTACGAGCGCCGAGGAGCTTTTACGACCGAAGCGGTTTCAGGCTTCGGGGTCGTCCACTGGCAGATAGTTCGCGAGGTTTCGGTTCGTTCTTGTTCTTGCGTAGCAGAGGATTTTTACTTCAGATTTCCTTGTTTATTGAAGGAATTGTGATACGGAATGGATTTAGAATTAATAATTCATTTCAAGGATAAATCTCACTTGATCAGGCATATGTTAGCTACGGAATGGGGAAAATTTTTGAGCTACGGTAGATTCAAATTTAGAAAAAATGGAATTATCGGAAAAAATTCACCATCTTGATAATGAATGATTATTATCGTATACTCATTTATAATACTCTGGAATGGAAGTTGAAGTGTGAATGTTGATGACCTGGGTACTTCGATGGGTACAAACGATGTGAAACTTCGAAATTATGGCTGATTTGAATTTTATCTGTGAAAGTCACCTTCAGAAGAGAAATATGTTATTAATGTATCTAGAACGTGACTTCAAAACTTTAAAAACTGCTAACATCGAAAGAAATGATGGTGACACAGATATTCAGAAATTCTTAAAATTTTGCAGAAGTGAATGCGCATTTTAGAAAACAGGTCACTAGTAAAAATCCGTAGCGTTTTATAAAGAAAAAACTATGTTTATTTTGTGATCGAAAAGATCGTTCTGCATATGAGATTGATTGAAACGTAGTTGAATCATTACAGTACGTTTGGGCCAAAAACACTTGAGCATATAGAAAAATGTTCGGAATAAAATTGGTCGGAGATTAAAAAAACAAATTGATAATAGATATTGAGATAATAAGAGCTATAAAACCCGAGATAATGGCGAAACACGCTGGATTGATTATATTTGGAATGCCATACAGCCGATTATTGCCAAAGAGTCCAACTTCAGATAGGCTACTATACACCTACAGAACTTCTGGATGTGAGTTTAATGTAAGAAAAACGACAACATTCATTAACCTTTCAATCTGATCCATCTAAAATTCACCAACAATAAACAACGAGCTTCAACAAATATTCCGTTCACAAACCATACATTCCACTTTCCGACGGATAGCTCCTCTTTTCGAGCGTATAGAGGCGGCAGATCCAAAGTGATCGGGATACGATTGCGCCGCTCGAATCCTCTCGAAATCACCCGTATGAACTCGCTGCCAGTCGACGAGGGTGCCTAGAATTCCATTCATTTGGATCTGTCGCGCAAATTCGTTCGTTTACGCTCCTATCGCGCCTCTCGAAATCGCTTGCAGTGGACGACCAGCCTAGGAGCTTAAACGTAAGTTTGTGACACAAAAATCTGACGTCTCACATACCCTAACCAACTCAATATTTTTCATGTTCAAAGAAGAAAGGATCATCTAGTGCCTCTAGTTTTCATTTTTTCCAAAGCCAAATTAAAGAAAAGTTAATTTGGAAACAGCATTTGGCAGATAACTCAATGATAGAAGAAAGGCCTAGCTCTAGAAATTGAAGATCGGAAAACAGGTCACGAAATACATGAAAGTATGTTTACTGCATTTCTCTGAAGATGTTTTTTTTCTTAAAGGTAAATTACCTATAATGTATTCATTTCGAAACAACTCCATGTCATGATATTTTCAAGTGTAAATGAAAATAAGAGAATTTTGAAGAAAAATGCTGCAGAGAAACTACCGAGCGCTTCTGCAGCTACCTAATTCACATACTACACAAAATCATATTCTAAAAGAGTGATCTGGTTGAAAACCTGACATAAACTAAATATACTGTTAAAGTTGCTAATAGCTGAAGTTATTTATATAAATACATTAATACTTTTCATTTCTATATATAGGTAGGTTGAACCAGCTGTGACATTTTTCATTTTGTATGTGTATCTTGAGCTGCTGTAATATGAAAATGAAATCAATAATATGTCTATTCCTTTTCTTTAGAAATACGATGCGAAAGAACTAAAGCAGAAAATCTGTTTTCATTTTATTGATTCACTCGTTCGTAAACAAAGAACAAGTCGTATCATATAGACTGATTCTAGATTTACCACATAATATAGCCAGCACTCAGCACTTCTTCACATAAATAAGAGTCCTTAAATTACTTATTGAGGTGCCTATTTTTCCAGAAATTCAAGTTAACTTCATGGTTCATTTTGATCCACCAAGCAACATACGCTAAAATAACACCGAAATTATCCTCCAGGAACGATTTAAAGCTCGATTTTATATCTTGATCCAAACGAAAAGTTCCTTCTCAAGAAATCTTACACAAAATTATAATAATTTCTTCAAATATTCAAGCTCTGCTTAATAAATATTCGTTTTCCACCACATTTCTGAGGCTTGTATACATAAAACTACTAGCTTGGACAGGTTCCAAATTTATCCATTAGGGCGCTGGTATCTTCGCAGAAGTTCCCAATTCGCAACTACTGCTAAGCGATACGCTCTCTGGTGATAGAAATCCGAACACTTCCAAGCTAGTAGTTTTTCGACGTGCCTGTTATTCTAACGTAATTTGCTCACTTTTGGAGTTCATTTTCGAGCTTTTGTGTTGTTCTCCGAGTTGAAATTTTGGAATACCGAAAGTGTTTGTAATATTCATCAATCGATTCCTTTCTTTCCGATTAAAAATTTCGATCGTATTAATTCGAAATGGCATCCTCCCGAAATGACTATTGTTGTGTGCCTCAACTCAATGTTATTCATGGTCAAAGAAGGAAGGATCATCAAGTGCCTCTAGTTTTCATTTTTTCCAAAGCCAAATGAAATTAAAGTTAATTTGGAAACAGCATTTGGCAGGGAACTCAATTATAGAAGAAGGCCTAGCTTTAGAAATTGAAGATTGTACGAAATACATGAAAGTTTGTTCACTGCATTTCTCTGAAGATGTTTATTTTTCATGAAGGTAAATTACCTACAATGTATTTATTTCGAAACAACTTCATGTCTTGATGTAAATAAAAATGAGAGAATTTTGAAGGAAAATGCTGCAGAGAAACTACAGAGCACTTCTGCAGCTACCTAATTCACATACTACACAAAATCATATTCTGAAAGAGTGATCTGGTTGAAAATCTGACAAAAACAGATATACTGTTAGAGTTGATAATAGCTGAAGTTACTCATATAAATACATCAATACTTTTCATTTCCTTATATAGGTAGGTTGAACCGGCTGTGACATTTTTCATTTTGTATGTGTATCTTGAGCTGCTGTAACATAAAAATGAAATCAATTCTATGTCTATCTGTTTTCTTTTCTTTAGAAATACGATGCAAAAGAACTAAAGCAGAAAATCTGTTTTCATTTTATTGATTCCTTCGTTTGTAAACAGAGAACAAGTCATATCATTTGGACTGATTCTAGATTTACCACATAATATAGCCTGCATTCAGCACTTCTTCACATAAATAAGAGTCCTTAAATTACTTATTGAATTGCCTATTTTTCCAGAAATTCAAGTAAATTTAGATATTGGTTTATTTTGATCCACCAAGCAACATACACTAAAATAACACCGAAATTATCCTCCAGGAACGATTTAAAGTACGAATTTATATCGTGATCCAAACGAAAAGTTCCTTCTCAAGAAATCTTACACAAAACTATAATAATTTCTTTAAATATTCAAGCTCTGCTTGATAAATATTCGTTCTCCACCACATTCTAAGGTTTGTTTACATAAAACTACTAGCTTGGACAGGTTCCAAATTTCTCCGTTAGAGCGCTGGCATCTTCGCAGAAGTTCCCAATACCGGCTGTCATCTAGAGATTTTCTGACAAAAACATAACCACAGAATAGTGAATCTGTGACATAACCACAGAATAGAGAAGTAATTTATACTTCTGTGAGATAACCAAAGTATTTTATGTCCTAGGTTGGGTTAAGGAATGTGTTGAAAATTTTTCAAAATAAAAGGAATGAATTTATACCTTTCAGATATTATCTCTAACTAACGAAAATGGAACGTGGCATTGAAAGTAATAGTTTACCAGGTTTCGCTGATATTGAAGATGATGAAAATGAAGATCTTCCAAAAATTAAAAGTTCTAAAAAGAGTGGAGGTTTTCAAAGTTTCGGACTTTCTTACAATGTCTTGAAAGGAGTTTTGAAACGGGGATACAAAATTCCTACCCCAATTCAAAGAAAGGTGAACGCATTCATTATAATATCAAAATACGATTGTTTAATAATATTCTCAATTTTTCGTTTTTATTGTAGTCAATTCCGTTGGTGTTGGAAGGTCGGGATGTAGTGGCTATGGCTAGGACAGGTAGTGGTAAAACCGCCTGTTTTTTGATACCACTTTTAGAAAAATTAAAGCAGAGGACTGCAAAAGCAGGTGCACGAGCACTAATTCTCACACCCACAAGAGAATTAGCACTTCAGGTATACAAGTCTTTATTAAATGGTTTCTCTTAATGAACTACTAATATCATTTACAGACATTGAAATTTTTGAGAGAGATCGGAAAATTCATGGACCTCAAGGCGGCTGTAATTTTGGGGGGAGACTCGATGGATGAACAGTTTGCTGCTATACATGGCAATCCAGATATTATTGTGGCCACACCAGGCAGGTTTCTTCATGTTTGTATTGAAATGGACCTCAAGTTGAACAGTATTAGCTATGTTGTTTTTGACGAGGCTGATAGATTGTTTGAAATGGGTTTAGAAGAACAATTGACAGAAATTACAGCCAGGTTACCAGACTCAAGACAGACTGTTTTATTTTCCGCCACGTTACCAAAAGTTTTGGTGGAGTTTGCTAAGGCTGGATTGAGTGATCCTGTTTTAATAAGGTAAATTTAATGAATAGAGAGTTAACGAAATTCGAATACAGGCCCGACTTTATTAAAGGGTCCTATAATAAAAGAGCCTTCACCGTGGGTTCGACTGTTTCCTTTTCCTCTTAACTTTATGATGATATCCCTTATGTGGTTTTTGTTATAGACAATAGAGATTAATTTATCTATGGTTCTTGTTTCTCTAAAGACATACATCAGATGTGAGAGTAAAAACAAAGCGCAACTTCAGTTGACATTTGAAATTTCTACGTTATTTCCTCAATATCGCGAGAAGTACTGAAGCGATCAGATTGAAACTCTGCAATTAGTTGAAGAGTATCAGTGCGGAACTCAGGTTGCAAATTCTCATGTGAATCTAGTGGTTGCAAGATTCCTAAAAAAAATTTTATTCGAAAATTCCCTTAAATTTTTTTGGTAATTTATTTTTTTGAGAGACTATTCATCAGATTACAATGGAATTTGGCACAGACCTTGTAGTCAACATTTGTCAGTAGTGCTTCAAATTTCAATCCGATACAATATTTATTTTAGGAGATTTTGAATAGAATTTCATTGATATTTGAAATTTTTCACGTTATTTGCTCAATATCCCAATAGGTACTGATGAAATAGGATTAAGACTTTGTAATGAGTGGAAGAATACCGAGTTGCAACTTGACGCAGAATTTTATGTGAATCTATTCTTCAGAAAATCAAGAAAATTTTCTATTGAAAAATTCAACAATTTTTGTTGTAATTTTAGTCATCAGATTACCTTGAAATTTGGCACAGAAATCATTATTCAACAACGGGGTTCCAAATTTAAATTTGATCTCATATTTATTTTCGGAGATGTAGTAGAGCTTAATATCTATTGTGCCTCCTCCTCAGAGCTGTTTTCGCATTGCGGTACCTACAGCTCGCCCCCCAGTTCTAGAGCTCTGATGAATTCTAATATCTGTGAGGGCTTCAAGGAGGCTTATAATAATAATAATAGTTATTTCATATAAATTCACCTCTATTACACATGGAAGAAAATGATAGAAACAGTGTCAATTTAAATGTGTATATACTACATAGTCATGTAATCTCTTATATCATATGGTTCAAGGGCAACCAGTCTTTTAAAAATTGCCCTCTTGAATAACTTGTGTCTTGTATCTGTGGGATGGATTTGGGTAAAGCATCGCAGCCAGACTTCAGAAAGTCATGGCAAAGGGGGGCACCAACCCCATACTGTCACTTAAAAAGCCAGACGGGTCACACACTGAGGGAGAAGAAGAACGATCGATTCTTCTTCTCAAAATACATTTTCCAGGTAGTGAACCCATAAGCAGTATTGAAACAGCAACCAAGTTCACCAAAAAATCCGGCAAGGATGATTGGGATATTGCTAGAAAGATATTTACAAGACAACGCCTGGAATGGGCAATTAGTACTTTTCAGCCGTATAAATCACCAGGAGTAGATGGTGTGTTTCCTATACTCCTGCAGAAGGGAGCGGAAGAAATTCTTCCCCATCTGCTGAAAATCACAATAAGCAGCATAGCACTGGGTCAAATACCTGATAATTGGAAAAGGGCAAAAGTAACCTTTATCCCAAAAACAGGAAAAAAAGACTGGACTGATCCCAGATCCTTTAGGCCCATTTGCCTAACTTCGTTTTTGCTCAAAACGATGGAGAAGGTAGTAGATAACTACATAAGAACGGAGAATCTGGAGAAGAAGCCACTTCACAACTGTCAGCATGCGTACAGGGCAGGATGTTCTACGGAAACTGCTCTGTATGGGCTGACTGAAGGCATCCAGAAGTCTCTGAACAATAAAGAAATCGCATTGTGCGCTTTCCTAGATATATCTGGGGTCTTTGGCAACACAACACATGTATCTGTCAAAGAGGCACTTGTAAGGCGAGGAGTATACGATACCATTATAAAATGGTTGTGTAAGGTGCTCTCGACGAGGACAGCTGAGACATTGGTGGGCAGTCAGACCATCTCTGTTAAAACTACTCGCGGAACACCTCAAGGAGGAGTATTATCCCCCCTCCTATGGAGCCTGGTAGTGGATGAACTATTGCACAGGCTTACGGAGCTTGGCTTCGAATGCATAGGATATGCCGATGACATAGTCCTAATAGTAAGAGGCAAATTCGAGGATGTCCTCTGTGAGTTGTTGCAGAGGGGCCTCAGAATTATTGAGCAGTGGTGCTTATCAGTGGGTCTCAAAATCAACCCAGCAAAGACCACAGTAATTCCCTTTACTCGGAAGAGAAACCTTCCAGCTATGAAGTCCATTTCGGTAAATGGAGTTGTTGTAGGATGGAAGTCTGAAGTCAAATATCTGGGAATCACCCTAGATAGTAAGCTTCTGTGGAATGAGCATGTTAAAATTACTGCTAGTAAAGCGATAAGGGCTTTAATGGTGTGCAAAAGACTATCCGGCAAAACTTGGGGGTGTAACCCTAAAATACTGAGATGGATGTACATCATGATTGTAAGACCGATAATAACATACGGGGCAGTAGTTTGGTTTGCTAAATCAGGGCAGACAAGCACGAGGAAAATACTCGACAAGGTACAAAGGCTTGCCTGTGTTTGCATCACTGGGGCTATGAGAACATGCCCGACTAGAGCACTTGAGGTCATCATAGATCTCAGTCCTCTACATCTAGTGATCAGAAGGGTAGCCCATGAAGCTATCCTTAGAATCTCTAGGGAAGGTACAGGGAATGAGAGAATCAAAAGTCAGAGAGCCTGGTCCTCCCTGAACAAGTACATTTCATTAGCGAACCTACCTAGTGATGTTATGATTAAAAAAGTAAGCATCGAGAAGAACTTTGACTCAATGCTATGTAAAAGGGAAGAATAGGAAAAGGAATACACTACCCAAAAACTCAAAGCAAATACCGTTAAATGGTATACAGATGGTTCTAAAACCACGACGGGGGCCGGCGCTGGAGTATACGGGCCTAGAACTAAATGTACACTATCGCTAGGCTCCTACTCGAGTGTTTTTCAGGTAGAAATACTTGCTATCGAAAGATGCATAGAAATAAACCTGGAAAGAAACTATCAAGGGTGTGACATAGTGATCCATTCTGATAGTCAGGCTGCTATTAAAGCACTGAACTCCCATGTCATCCACTCAAAGCTGATATGGGAGTGCCGAAGGAAACTCAATGAAGTAGGCAAGAATAACAAGGTCTCCTTAGTCTGGGTTCCTGGGCACTCAGGAATCAAAGGAAAAGAAGAGGCCAACACTCTAGCCAGAAAGGGAGCACAAACGCTACCTACTGGCCCAGAACCTTTCTGTGGTATAGGCAAATGTACCTATAAGAAAGAGCTTTTGGAGAAAGAAGGAAATGAAAGAGGGGCACTGTGGAGAAATTCTCCAGGAATGGAACACTCTAAAAAGTTTTTTCGGAACTTTGAAATTGCTAGATCTAAAAATCATCTGGATCTCAGTAAGAATAAGTTACGCCTCCTCACTGGTTTCCTCACAGGACACTGTCGCCTAAGGAAGCACATGATGAGAATGGGCTTATCAGAAACTGACGAGTGCAGATTTTGTGGGGAGGAGGAGGAAACCCTTGTTCACCTGATCACAGAATGCCTCGCCATTGTGAGCCTGCGCAAAAGATACCTTGGACAGGAGCATTATAGGAGGAATGAGAACTTAGCCTCCTTGAAGCCCTCACAGATATTAGAATTCATCAGAGCTCTTGAGCTGGAGGGCGAGCTGTAGGTTGCGAAAACAGCTCTGACAAGGGGGCATAATAGACCTTAAGGTCGCAGTGGAACGTAACCCCTTACAAACTATCAACTATCAAGGCATTGTATATCTTTAAACATCTATATTCAATTTGCTTCTGTGACTTGCTCAATCTCATTTTTGGGTACGTATAGTCAATATTTCTTATTCCTGGTTTTTGCTTATTACCTTTGAATTGTTCGAAATGGTCTTTATTTCCATGCAAATATAAAAGGCATTCTTGGATGTACATAGTGTGACGAGTACGGCCCTGTCTATTCTAGAATGTTGCCGAACACTCTTAGACGCGTATGAGTCACCCGCTTTCCAGAGTCTTCTGGTAATCGCTAGAAATCCCACGAGCGAGATAAGGGCAAGCGGGGAGCAGCCTAGGGACTAATTCAGCAGAGTTATTCGTAGCGGAAAGTGATCAGTGAAAATAACTAGTGTGGAAATAAATTGAGCACAGACTTTGATAGAATAAGTTGTTTAGTTATTAGAACAGTAGTGTCTTAATAAGTTTGAATAAATAGTTTAATTATTCTGAACGTTTTGAAAATCAAGAAAATGTTACATTGGTGTGCGGTTCGACATCGCTCCAATTGAATAAATAAATTCTATCGATTCTAATTAATGCCAGTGACTACAAGACTTCAGGAAGCAATGGAGACATAGGCGATAATGGAATTTTTGAGTATGATCAATGAGAAAATGGATAAAATTGAAAATAAGGTAGCAGAAAATTCGTAGAAAATTAATGAAAAAATTCTCAGAAAATCAATGAGAAAATGGTAGAAAATTCTCAGAAAATCAATGAGAAAATGAAAGAAAATTCTCGGAATAGCAATGAATTGGTGAGTCAATTTGCAAGTAAATTGGATGAGAAAATGGAAACCATAAAAGATGAAATGAAGAAAGGAATGGACGAAGTAAATGAGAAATTTGATAGAGTTGACGAAAAATTCAAAGATGTTTATGAAAAAGTTGACGGAAAACTTGACGAAGTTTATGAAAAAGTTGATGGAAAATTTGACGAAGTTTATGGAAAAGTTGATGGAAAATTTGACGAAGTTGACGGAAAATTTGACGAAGTTGACGGAAAATTTGAAGAAATGACACAAATAGTTGAACAGCATTCGAAAATGATAGAGTTTCTGAAAAGAATTTCAATTGGAAAAGATTATCCGACTTCATTACCCTATAGCACCATGAAAACGGAAAATAACAGCGAATGTGGTAAAATGAAGATCAAGCCTCCAACATTTAATGGAAAAGTGCCCTGGTCGACGTATCAGAAGCAGTTTGAAGCTGCTGCGCTGGCAAACAGTTGGAGCGATAACGAAAAAGCCACAGCATTGATAATAGCTCTACGAGGAGAGGCACTTAACATTCTTCAAACGATTCCGGAGAGCCAACAAGCCTGTTATGAAGTTCTAACATCGAAACTTCAGATGAGATATGGTGATTCTCATTTACAAGTTTATCATGCCCAAATCAAGAACCGGGTGCAGAAAACAGGAGAAAATCTCCAGGAGTTTGAAGCAGATGTGGCTAGATTAGTCAGGCTGGTTTACCCAACTGCTCCAGACAGCTTCCTTGAACAGCTATCAATCCAAACCTTTGTAGATGGAATCAAGGACAGTGAAATACAACAAGCCCTGAGACTTGCACGCCCTAAAACCATGGATGATGCGTTAGCTTGGGCTTTAGAATTCGAGGCGGCGAAGCAGGCATCGCATAGAGGACACGTTCGTGTGAGACAAGTCCAAGAAATAGACCGACCTGTTGAAGAAATCATCAGAGAAGAAGTTAGCAGATTATTGAGTACTGAGAAAAAAGATACTGTGTGCGGGTACTGCAATCAAAGTGGGCATATTAAGCGAAATGGCTCAAAAAGTAGAAAAAGAGCCACAGCAGGTAAACGGAAAAGGGCCGGTGATAGGGGGCATACATCTACTCAAGCTGTAAATACCCCTGAAGTGATAATCCGAGGAATTATGTCCACTGATTTATCCAGCATAGTAGTTGCCGGAAAAATAAATGATCAAAATGGGAAAATCCTGGTAGACACTGGATTAACCAGGACCATTGTGCGTCCAGAAATAGCTAAAGGATTTAAGATTTGTCCCGTCATGATCAAACTTCGAACTGCGTCTTGACAGGAAATACCAACATATGGATCGGTCCCCGCCACTTTTGAATTGGGAAATACAACAGCAAGGCACGAAGTTCTATTGGCTGAAATCACGGAAGAAGTTATCCTGGGATTGGACCTCGTTAAGGAACTTGGATGCCAACTGGATATGAAGAGTGATGTGCTTCGACTGGGAAATGAAGAGATTCCGTTCAATGATGTGGATGATAAGGCATATCGGATTCGATTGCCAGGTCGAATTGAAGGCATAGTGAGTGGTATATGTGATGACGTTACGAAAAAAGGCTGCGTTAAAGTGATCGAACCCTGTGACGATGCAATCCAAGCTAAAGGAATGTTACTGGGAAAGGCATTGGTACGAATAACAGACAGTATTCCCATACGATTACTCAATGTCAACAGGTTTCCAGTCACCTTGATTGGACAGTGTACCATATTTCTGGTGGGATAGGTACTGCAGGAGTCTCGCAGAGCCAGAAGAATACCGAAGAGCTGGTGACCCTTCTCACATCAAAATGTCAAGATCTTGACCGTAATGAACTAGCCGAAGTGAGAAAATTGATTCAGAAATTCTCCGACGTGTTTGTCACTGACGAAAGAACAGGGAAGACCTATATTGTGCAGCTTATAGTGGTTAAGCTGAAAAAAAAAAATCCACGTCCGTAGACCAAAAAAAAAACTAAAAAAATTTTGAAAATTTTCTTGTCGCTGGTTTTTCTACGATTACTCAAAAAGCGCGGAGGGTAAAAAATTTTGAAGTTCGAATCCAAAAACTAGACACTTGGAGCTACAATTTCCTTTCATTTGATTTCCTGTACGACCATTGCTCTCGAAGTTACGGCCTGTTGAAAACTGCCCAAAAATTTGGAATTTTTTTTTGATCCCTTAATTTTTTCCATTAGTGTATTTCATTAATTGTTTGTTTTACAATGAAGTTTTAGATATCATCTACACCACTTGTGTGTTGGTTTTTCAATAATTTCACTATGTTATTCAGGTGCTTAGATGTGAGTGGATTTATTCGAATTGACTTATCAAGACTTTCTTCAAGTTGTGTCTTTTTCTGAATTTTCGGGATATTTTTAGTAAGTTCAGTTGCAGCATTGACAAAATACTCGTTTATTTGGTTTGCTGTTTTAATGGGAGTTTCATCAATAGGAAAACTTTTCTCGTCATTTCTCGATTGTATAGATCTCACTGCAGACCATATTGCTCTACTTTTATTATCTTTGATCATATTGCCTTTTGATTTCTTTGTATTTTTCATGCAGATGTGGAAAATATTCTTTTAGAATCAGTAAGTTCAGCTAAGTTCTCATTCCTCCTATAATGCTCCAGTCCAAGATATTTCTTGCGCAGGCTCACAATGGCGAGGCATGCTGTGATCAGGTTAACAGGAGTTTTCTCCTTTTCCCCCACAGAATCTGCACTGATAAGCCCATTCTCATCATGTGCTTCTTCAGGCGACAGTGTCCTGTGAGAAAACCAGTGAGGAGGCGTAACTTGTTCTTACTGAGATCCAAATGATTTTTGGACCTAGCAATTTCGAAGTTCCGAAGGAACTTTTCAGAGTGTTCCATTCCTGGAGAATTCCACCAGAGAACCCCTCTTTCATTTTCTTCCTTCTGCAAAAACTCTTTCTTATAGGTGCATTTGCCTATACCACAGAAAGGTTCTGGGCCAGTAGGTAGCGTTTGTGTTCCCTTTCTGGCTAGAGTGTTAGCCATTTCATTTCCTTTGATTCCTGAGTGCCCAGGAATCCAGACTAAGGAGACCTTGTTATTCTTGCCTACTTCATTGAGTTTCCTCCGGCATCAGCTTTGAGTCGATGACATAGGAGTTCAGTGCTTTGATAGCAGCCTGACTATCAGAATGGATCACTATATCACACCCGTGATAGTTTCTTTCCAGGTTTATGTCTATGCATCTTTCGATTGCTAGTATTTCTGCCTGAAAAACACTCGAATAGGAGCCAAGCGATAGTGTACACTTGGTTCTAGGCCCGTATACTCCTGCTCCGGCCCCCATCGTGGTTTTAGAACTATCTGTATACCATTTAACGGTATTTGCTTCGATGTTTTGGGTAGTGTATTCCTTTTCAAATTCTTCTTCCTTAATTTAATCATAACATCACTAGGTATGTTCGCTGATGAGATATACTTGTTCAGAGAGGACGAGGCTCTCTGACTTTTGATCCTCTCATTACCTGTACCTTCCCTAGAGATTCTGAGGATAGCTTCATGGGATACCCTATTGATCACTAGGTGTAGAGGACTGAGATCTATGACGACCTCAAGTGCTCTAGTGGGGCACGTTCTCATAGTCCCAGTGATGCAAACACAGGTAAGCTTTTGTACCTTGTCGATTATTTTCCTCGTGCTTATCTGCCCTGCTTTAGCAAACCAGACTACTGCGGTATGTTATTATCGGTCTTACAATCATGACGTACATCCATCGCAGTATTTTAGGGTTACAGCCCCAAGCTTTACCGGATAGTCTTCTGCTCACCATTAAAGCCCGTATCTCTTTACTAGCAGTAATTTTAACATGCTCTTTCCAAAGAAGCTTACTGACTAGGGTGATTCCCAGATATTTGACTACAATAACTCCATTCACCGAAATGGATTTCATAGCTGGAAGGTTCCTCTTCCGAGAAAAGAGAATTACTGTGGTCTATGCTGGGTTAATGTTGAGACCCACTGATGAGCACCACTCCTCAATAATTATGAGGCCCCTCTGCAACAACTCACAGAGGACATCCTCGAATTTGCCTATTACTATTACGACTATGTCATCGGCATAGCCTATGCATTCGTAGCCAAGCTCTGTTAGCCTGTGCATCCACTACCAGGCTCCATAGGAGGGGGGATAATACTCCTCCTTGAGGTGTTCCGCGAGTGGTTTTAACAGAGATGGTCTGACTGCCCACCAATGTCCTCGTCAACAGCACCTCATACAACCATTTTATAATGGTATCATTTACTCCTAGCCTTACAAGTGCCTCTCTGACAGACACATATGTTGTGTTGTCAAAGGCCCAAGATATGTCTAGGAAAGCGCACAATGCGATTTCTTTATGGTTCAGAGTCTTCTGGATGCTTTTAGTCAGCCCATACAAAGCAGTTTCCGTGGAACGTCCCGCCCTGTACGCGTAGTAACAAAAATATATATGAATTTTGTTGTTATTCTAAATACGTGTGTTGATGATCGCTTCGGCAACGAATTTAAATGAGAGTGTTAAAACTCCTGACCTCACGTCATAACTGCAACAGAAAAGGATATAAAAATTTTTTTGTATGTTTATTTTTCTCAATTTACAATCTACATTATCAAGAGTATCAAGTAAATGTGTTGTATAGTTTGACGGTGAAAATGAGATGTCCTTTGACATCTCTACTTATTCATTATTAATTATACATTAGTTTTATTGCGATCTTCAGGCCAGGATTTTTTCAATCGACGGTTGTTTGGTCCTTCGTCGTACAGGTATTCTATTTGTTTATTTGGGTTTCCAGCTAGTCGGTTTTTATAACTGGTAGAGCACTTACGAATTTCTTCCACAATGTAGGGTATTCTGGGATCTTGGTGAATGGTCCTGTTGCTGACATAACATGGAGCGTCTAAGATAGCTTTCAGTGTTTTTGACTGAAATCTCTGAATTATGTTTAGTCTGGTAGGTTTTGCACAGCCCCAGAGTTGTATGCCATATGTCCATATGGGTTTCAATATAGCTTTATATAGCAGCAGCTTGTTTTCTATTGTCAGTTTAGATTTTCGGCCGATTAGATTTGCATCAAGTTGTTTTCTTTTTGCCTGTACGTGTTTCTCCCAAGTGAGTTTTCTATCTAGATGCAATCCCAAGTACTTGATTGTTTTCGTCACTGGTATTGGTTTTTGGTCGATTGTAGCGGTAGGACAATTGTTTAAGCGGGTTGTAAATGTTACTTGAGCCGATTTTGTATGGTTTATTTGCAGTCTCCATTTTTTATGCCAGTCGTTTAGTGAGTTCAGGTGATTTTGCATGTTTTTTGAGCAGGTGTCTGGATTTTCATCAACAGAGAGGATAGCAACGTCATCAGCGAAGGCAGCTGTTGTTGTCTCATCAGAGATTGGTAAGTCCACAAGAGGTAGAGTAGCGGACCTAGTACACTACCCTAAGGCACTTCCGATCTTATTAGGTTCTGTCCTGATGTTGCATCATTTACCTTCACCGAAAATAATCTTTCTGTCAAATAAGACTTCAGTAGGAGGTAGTAGTTGCTCTGTAGACACTTTTTAATTTCGTAGTTGAGGCCTGTGTGCCATACTTTATCGAAGGCTTGGGTAATGTCTAAGAAGACTCCACAACAGTATTATTTTCGTTACAGTGTGTTGGCTATGGTGTTCACTATTTTATGTGCTTGATGGATAGTTGACATATTTTTTCTGAATCCAAACTGATAGTTGGTAATATGTTTTCGAAGTCGTGGCTTTCTTCCATTCTTTTCAGAATTAATTTTTCGAGTACTTTACTCATTATGGGCAGCAAACTGATTGGTCTATATGATGTTGTCTCTTGTGGAGGTTTGCCATTCTTCTGAATCATCAGAATATCAGACAACTTCCATATGAATGGAAAATAACATAGTCTGAGGATTCGATTGAAAATTGTTGTGAGGAAGACGAGTCCCTTTTTGGGCATCTTTTTTACGATTTCTGCTGTAATTAGATCATAGCCGGGTGCTTTTTTGTTGTTGAGTGTTCGTATTCCTCTGCTTATTTGTTTTGTTCTGAAGGATTTGATGGGTAGTGTCATCTGGCACGGGCTGTCGAGGAATTCGTCTATGTAGTTGGTAGAACCAGACGACACTTCTGGTGGTTCGAATACTTTACATAGGTATTCAGCAAAAGCATAAGCCTTTTCTTGATCAGAGCGTGCCCATCCATTTTCAGTGCGAATTGGAGTGTTTGATGGAGTGGGTCCGTTAAATTTCTTCGTGGCTTTCCATAGAGTATAGTCGTCAGAGGAAAGGTTGGTGATGTACGAATTGAACGTTGTGTTCTGAGCATTTTTGTCTCTAGACAGTTTTTGTGATAGTCTGCGATATTGGTGTAGGTCGTCTAGGTTGCATGTTCTTTGCCACTTTCCCCTGGCCCTTCTTTTCTCTGAAATAAGTTTCAAGTATAGTGGTATTTTAGACAGTATTTATTTATTTAATTATTCACAGGATGAACCCAATTACACAAAAATATAAAATGACATGAATAACACGAATAGTACAAACATTATTGAACTAAATCAACCATTTGTTTACACTACTCAATTTGGCAGAATATGATGAATTGAAAAAAACGATTCCTGACCGAAAGGCTACATGGAGACTTCTCGAAATTCTGAGAGCAGGAAATGCTCTCGAATAATTAAACCGGTAAATCGCAACGTTTAGCAGGGCAGACTTTCTTGATGGGACGCGAAAATCAAACAGTGAGAGAAGCTCTGTCGTCGACAGCATCCCCCCGATTAGTCTTGCAAACAACAGAACATCGCCCCTTGTCCGAGAAATTGATTCGGGGATGCCCATTTGGCTAGAAATACAAACCAGAAACCTAGTCTGAACACTCTCGATCCTGTCACTCTCCAGCAAAGTATAAAGGCACCACACAGGAGATGCGAACTACAATTGAGGTCAAACTGAACTTAAATATAGATGTTTAATGGTGTTGATATCCTTAAATTCATATGAATGCCTCCTAATGAACCAAGCATCCCAAAACTTCTGTTAACAATTCCCTGAATGTGCGCACTGAAACTCATTCTAGAGTCGTACACAACACCCAAGTCCCTCCCAATACTAACCTCACTCAATGTTTCACCATTAGAAATGTATCCTGAACGGAAATGATCTATCTCCCTGGAAATGGAAATATACCTGCACTTTCCATCGTTAATGAAAACTCCGTTAGTCACACACCATTGCTCAAGCCTCTCAAGATCAGATTGTAGATTCAACATATCAAGCAGACAAGTGACTATCAGGAAAACCTTCAAGTCATTGGCAAATGAGAGAAATCTCGCGAACCTAAAGCAAGTCGCGATGTCATCGATGTATATAAGGAACAAAATAGGCCCTGTCGAACGCCCCAAGGGATCACATATGATGAGGAGAACGAAGTACGACGATCCAAAAAGGACATGAAAAAGTCAAGTAATCGGCCAGTGATTCCGAATGATAACAGCTTCCTCCTTAAAATTCCATGATCAACTTTATCAAAAGCCTTAGAGAAGTCCGTATATATGACATCAATCTGTTCCCCCCTCTCCAAAGAATTCATAGCATATTGAATAAATATGAGAAGGTTGAATTCAACGCCCTTGCCACCAATAAAACCATGTTGCTGTTCAGATAGCTTAGAAGATATATCACTTTGTAACTGTTTCAATATCAAGGATTCGAAAACTTTAGGTATGGTACTAATGATACTAATAGGTCTGTAATTGTTTATGTTTTCTCACCAGATTTGTACAAGGGTTTCTCAATACTACATTTCCAACTCTATGGAAAAATACCTGAAGTCAAAGACTTGTTGAACAACATCTGAAGTGGGAAAGCAAGGGATGAAGAACATCCCTTCAGAAACAAGGCAGAAATCAAATTCGTATCAAGGGACTTTAGTAGAGTTGAAACCTCATCAACAGAGAATGAGAAAATACTGTCATCTAGTTGCGTTGTTGAATTATAATCATATGGGGAATGTGAACTCATAATATAAGTGGATATGAAATGATCAGCGAAAAGTGATATGTGAGTCTGCATCAGCTCCACAACCGTCCAGGTGCATACTAGTCGAGAAGTCACTATAACCTCTTTTAGAATTGGTGAAATCCAGAATGATTTTATGTTCTCCTTCATTGAATTCTCAATAATGGCTATACAGGGTTCTGCAATAGTGCGTTAGGCTTCCATAGCTGCCAAACCAGTTGGAAAGCATTCCCTTTGTACTTTCAATTCTGCATCTCGGGAAATTATTTTCAAATATACAGGGTGTTCCCAAATAAAATTATTCAACAAATGAGTGATTTTTTTAAATGGAACACCCCTTATAATCTCACATATTTTGAATGCTCTTCAATACTTCTATCATGACGCAAAATATTAGGGATATTTTTCCAATGGTACGGATCTTATTCAGAAAAAACTGCAAAATTTCTACGAAACAGTAGTTCGGTAAAAGCCCTCTACCGATTTCCAGAAGCGATAGAAACATGAATTTGAACAGAATTTCTTTTAACTCAAGAATTTGCCTAGTCATCGTTCCTAAATGATCAACCTCTTTTATACAGGGTGTCCGTTATCAATGTCCAAATATGAAGAATTTCAAATTGTTTTTTCTCGATTTTTTCAAACGTAACATCCTGTATTTTTCTCCATGATGATGTACACAGTTTGAAACCTTACATTTTTTCAGAAGTAACCTAAGGATTATTATCACTCCTGTGTCCAGCAGACACGAAAAATGACATTTCAACCAAAAATTTCAGGAATAATGAACATAATAACTAACGGATATTTTAAATTAGTCACACAATGAAACCAAACTGAATGACCAATTTTGGAAAAACCTTAGAACCCTTCCAAAATCATAATCCTTGAAGTTCAACATGAAAATGATAATGTTTGTCCGAATAAGTAACACATATATAGGTATTATTGGTAACTTGTGTATTCTAACGATTACAGAGATTTATCGGCATCCAAAAAAATTATTATTCATGAAATGGTTCATAAGATTTTCATGTCGGAGCAGTGCTACAGAAACTGTTATCAAGTACATCGATTATTATTATTGATCAAAATATTGTTATTCAGAGCTCAAAGTTATTTCCGAATACAATAAATTGTGATGAATTTTGGTAATGATGAAATGGTTGATATGATTTTCATGTTGGGGCAGTGCCACAGAAACTGTTTATTAGCCAGTAGATCCTATGCTGTCGCATATCCCAAAAGGAGACATCCACATGAGTCGAGTTTTCGGAGGCTTTCAAATAGATTTGTAGAGACAGGAGATGTCAAGTATAAAAACGAAGAGAGGATAAAATCGGCCATTAACGGAGACAAGGAGCTCGAGGCTTTACTGCATGTAACTGAAATTCCACACACAAGCCAAAGGGAGCTTGGTGTAGCCTGTAGTATAAGTGAGCGTTCAGTTTAAAGAATCCTCAAAAAGATTAAGTATCATGCCTACCACATTCAGATGCACCAGGCGCTTACCGATAGTGATTTTGAAAACCGTCTGAATTTCTGTAACTGTGCATGTTTTCAAATTGAACAACCCTACATTTTTTGAATTTGTTTTATTCAGTGATGAAGCAACCTTCCACAATTCTGGAGTCGTCAATAGGCACAATTTTCATTATTACTTTGTAGAAAATCCAAGAATTACAAGGGAAATAGACAATCAACACAGGTGGTAATTGTATGTCTGGGGAGCAGTAATCGGCAATCATGTGATAGGCCCTAATTTTTTCGAAGGAAATTTAGATGGAGCTGCATATTTGAATTTCATTCAGAACATTCTTCCCGGAATGTTAGCTGTGTTGCCTACGGAAATACGAAATGAAATATGGTTTCAGCATGATGGAGCACCCGCTCATTATTCCACAGTTTCCAAAAAGATGGATTGGTAGGGGCGGACCGACAAGATGACCTGCTAGATCACCGGATCTCACCAAAATAATTTTTTTTTGTGGGGATACATAAAGGGAATCGTGTATGATTAAGTTCCAACAACAGCTTCCAATATGCGAGAGAGGATTGTGTCTGCATTCCGAAGCATTACTCCAGCCATGCTGATGAGGGTTAGTGTGTCATTCAACGATCGGATCGCTTTGTGTTCCAGAGAAGGCGGACGACACTTTGAACATCTCTTGTATCATTAACACAATTTTTCTTTGGACTTTTCAACGCCCGTTTGTTTTTATATCCAATATTTGAATAACATTTTCCGTTCTGATTTCATTTTTCGTGCCTGCTGGACGCAGGATTGAAAATAGCCCTTTGGTTACTTCTGAAAAAATGTAAGGTTTTAAACTGTGTACATCATCATGGAAAAAATTACAGGCTGTTACATTTGAAAAAACCGAGAAAAAACAATTTGAAATTCTTCATATTTGGACATTGATAACGGACCCTGTATAAGAGAGGTTGGTCATTTAGGAACGATGACTAGGCAAATTCTTGAGTTAAAAGAAATCCTGATCAAATTCATGTTTCTATCGCTTCTGTAAATCGGTAAAGGGCTTTCACCGAACTACTGTTTCGTCGAAATTTTGCATTTTTTTCTGAATAAGATCCGTACCATTGGAAAAATATACCTAATATTTTGCGTCATGATAGAGGTATTGGAGAGCATTCAAAATATGCGAAAATATAAGGGGTATTACATTTGAATAATCACTCATTTGTAGAATAATTTTATTTGGGAACACCCTGTATATCAGTCAATAATTTCCTGAGATGCAGAATTGAAAGTACAAAGGGAATGCTTTCCAATTAAATTCCTAAAACATCTGGTTTGGCATCTATGGAAGCCTAACGCACTATTGCAGGACCCTGTATATTTCGCATAGCAAGTGGCCGCCAAACCGGCACATTCCGATCTAATCCTACTGAACGCGAGGTAATCAACCCAGCGTTTGAACCTCTTATATTCTCGATGGATCTTTTTTTTTGAAAGATGAGACTCTTCAGATCCGTAGTGAACCAAGGAGGAAAGGTTAACTTTTTAATGCGAATCCTGTGCACGAATTTATGTATGGGTACCAAACTACTTCGCAAAATTTATCGACAAGGTCATCCACCCAACCAGACAAAATTTCGCCCCAGTCCAAGCCCAAGAAATATATATTAAGTGCAACATAATTAGCTCTTTTGAAATTGTAATGAGTAGTATCAACATTTGCAGATCTTACAAGGTCCAGCGAAATATGTGCACAAAGTGCAGGATGGTAAACGTCCAATCTGGAAAGAATATCCACGGCGGGTCCCACCACAAAATCAGCGTCACTAGAAAAGACGAGGTCCAACATACCACCATGTACATTTTTTATTGAATTTACCTGCTGCAAGCCGTTAAAAGTGAGAGCGTCTCCAATAATACGGCACACCGATCGGAACCTGTACCCATGCGGACATCATGCCACTCGGCATCAACCAAATTATAATCTCCAGCTATAAATATCCCATCAAGCCCCATGTTATTCGAAATATGTTCTATGTTAGCACAGTCCCAAACACAAAAACGGATGAGGTACACCTAACCGAAAGAAACAAGTCCTCAACATCATCATTCAAAGAGATAACAAAGCCGAGCTGCAATCAAAATGTGTATGGTGGGTTGCTGGTTTTTTCGGGGGGTTGCATGTCATGCTGCTTGCTGTATCGTTTCAGTTATGTGTTGTACTGCTTCATCAAATTCTTGCGGGTGTTTTATGCTCATTTCTGGATTCAGGTTGTCTTCAATATAGGTTTCAAACATCTTCCAATCAGTTCTACCTGTGGTTAGTCTAGGCGGTGCACTTTTCTTGATGTATCTTGAGCTGAGGGTGGGGATTACTGGGGTGTGGTCCGATGATAATTCAAAGTTGGATTTGACTAAGCAATTTGATGTTGCAATGCCATTTGTTACAAAGAAGTAGAGTAGGTCGTGCAATTTCCTCGGATCTGTAGGCCAGTATGTAGGTTGTCTGTTGCTCAGATGGCTATAGTTGGCGTTTGTCATTGATCGGAGAAGGTTACGTCCTTTGGTAGTAATGAGTTTTGATCCCCAGTGGGTATGCTTTGCGTTCCAATCACCACCAGCAATAAATTTATTACCGTGGGTGTTAAAGAATTCTTTATACATATCTGTAGTTATATTATGTCGAGGTGGGGATATACGGCGGCGATGTTTATTTTGCCACTTCTGTTGTTTATCTGTATTGTAGTAGCTTGAATTTGCTCTATTTGATGTTTGTCTAGTTCCGGGTGTGATATCGAGTTCCGGATTGTGACTGCTGTTCCTCCATGAGCTGTACCATCTGGGTAGGTGGTGTGAAGATAAAATAGAGAGAAATATAAGTTATGAATCAATTGTCTAGCGACCGAAGTCTTCCTGCCAGTTACATATCTGAAGTTTTCTATTAAATTATGATATTTTTATAAGATAAAAGTTATTATGAGAAAGTAAGTGTTCAGATAGGTAATCATGGTAATTTCGCTCGTGGTATTCGCAGTGTTTCGTAGCATTGAATCAAAGGTTTCATAATTGTCCTGTTTGTTTGCTTCCCAATTAATTACCTGTCCAGTTACTCAAGTCTTTCTAATATTGGCTCAATTCCCGTTGTTTCGTAAAGTTGCTGGTTAGGAGGGTTTTTGCAAGGGGTTGTTGGGATGACATATCTTTGTAATTGGAGATAAAATATCAGCAGGAAATAGTAAATAATATTGCCTACATTTGGTCCTTGACCAGGTCCGGACATCCAAGCGATACTTTTTCAGATCCTCACGTGCATGAAGAACGCTACATGACCCTTGTACTAGAGTGTTCTCTGCAATGAAATGTTCACATAGAATTTAGCGGTTTTTTACCTTTTGTTTTCGGAACCCATTTATATTATGATTTCGAAATGTTCCTTTCGAAAAGTTAGTAGTGTGTCAATAGGAAAGTGTTCATTTTTCGAATTATAATTCCACATTTGTCGTTGCAGATTTTGTTTCGAAGTAAAATCTTCAGTCGGTGTCTTTTTGGGTGCACCAATAGAAGGAAACTAATTTTTTGTCCCTTCCATTCAAAATCTGCCTGATTGTGGTGACGTGCAGCTGCAAAAATTAATATTCATATAAATATAATACTCGGGTTCTTACTCATATATGTCGAAAGTGTAAGATAGCTTCTGATGATTTACTGATTTCAAAATATCAGGGTTACTATGAGCAGATCTATATACAGGGTGAGTCTTTGACCTTGCAGAATATTTTAACAGAAGATTCCTGAAGCCAAAAGAAACATTTTTTTCCCTTATCATTTTTTCCGATTCGGCTTGGTTCGTAAGATACAGACTGTTGAAAATCCATAAAAAAAAATTATTTTCGATTATATCTCGCGAACGATCTCATCGAATGAGATGATTTTTGGAATATAGTTTTTTATTGATACGATGAATGTTCCTGGATTACAAAATTCATCCAGCTCCTCCAGTTTCTTTAATATGACCATAACATTTCATTAAAATACCAGAAATTCAAAGAATCCAACTTTTAAAAATAATTTGAATGCTATTCAACGAATCTTTGACCATTTTGGAAAGTAAAAGTATTCTTTATTTTTTTTTCGTATGATGCGCCGTTTTCGAGTTATCTGAAATTCAAAAATAAAAAATATCATGTGAAATTCCGAGAATTGGGTACTTTGGCTGAATGCAACTCTGTTAAAAAAATTCACAGAATTCAATTTTTCCGCGTTGCCACGTCTAAAAGTTGAGAATTGAATCACAGATTTATAGTTCAGTTCAGAATCATAGACTTATACAAGTGAATACATAGAATTAGCATATTGTGTGTTGTTTGAGAGTTCTTTCTTTCTGTTCGTCAATTTGGCAACGTTTGTACATTCATAGATAAATTAGGTACATCTGTTTTATTTATTTATGAAAATGAAAGTTTGGATGGGTTATGTCTGAATCTGATAATTCTTGGAGAAAATGAAATAAACAAAGAAAATTAATAATTACAAATTGAAGATGAATCTCAAAGCTAATATGAGTGATAGTTAGATGAATTCCTCATGATCGAAAATGAAACCCAGAGAAGAATATTCAACTTTTATCGCCAACGAAATTTGGAATACCTAACTTGTTTATTGTACTATAAATACAACTTTTTTCACCAACTGGAATGTAAAAAGTAAGTTGACGCTGGTTTTCATAACAGAGTTGCTTATTTCGAAGATTTGAATGGTATATCTTAGGCTTGGAAAAACTTCAGTGTTCAGGTTTCCAGGGGCGGCTAGCCTATTATGAAAATTTATAATGCCTATATCTTTTTATCTAGGCCGAATCGGAAAGAATGGTAGAGGACAAATGTGTTTCTTTCAGCTTCAAGATTCTTCTGTTAAAATATTCTGCAAGGTCAAAGACTCACCCTGTATAGCACTTCCTAATACTCTTTCTATGGTTCTTCGAAGTACTTTCTGCATTTGCAGTTTTGGATCAAAGTGAATCATTATCGAAGTTATTGGTTTATTTTACGAAGATAATCATGATTATGGAAGATTATGCTAAATTTTTGTATTTAAAAAAGTGTAGAAATTGGTATTGGCAACATCTGGAAGCATTATTTTGACATTGACGACCTTCCAGGAGTGCCAACCTGCCCCAGTTTAGTTACAAACTTGATTGGCCTAAATTATGGCCTACCAGGAAACTTTGAAAGGTTTCTTACCAACGGGAAGACGTGGGTCTCTCACTTACGATCTACTAGCAATTACTGAAAGTAACGAATTATTAAGACTGCTGAAAGCAAAGGGGTATCATTCTCAGTAAAGTGGCTATACCTTCTTTGGGGATAATGCGAATCCTCTTCAATCTTGAAGACATTGGTGAAATAGCGACATAGTTTTGTAATTTATTAATTGATTATATATTTTATTCCAGATTGGATGTAGAAACTAAGATCCCCAAGGAATTGGAATTGTTTTACATTAGTGTCAGGCAAGATGAAAAGTTGGCATCATTGTTGGTTTTATTGAAGACTTGTATGGACCAAAATCAGCCAACAATAATTTTCGCAGCAACTAAACACCATGTGGAATACTTACACATGGTAATTATAATTTTTTATGATAATAATATATTTCCAATAAGTTTTGACATCTACAAAAATATTCACTCATACTTATCAAGAATAGGCTTCAATATGCTCGTTTTTTCACACCTAGATGTGGAACATCTGATGTGCCAAATTGTTACCTAAAATATACCCTAGTCATCAAAAGAAATCAAGTTAAAAAAAATTTACTACTCAAACTTAATACAAGGTGTCTCAAAAGAAATTTTATATTTAAAAAATCGATAAAAAATAAAATGAGTCGTTCATCGAAAAAATATTTATTAATTATTAAAATACACTCTGGGAATTTATTTCTTGAAAATAATGTCGTCCGAATGTTTTCCCTCGCGTTCGCGACATTCATTAAATCCAACATTAAAATTTCTTATGACGAATTGGCAGGTAGGCTCCGTGATGGCTTCCATTTTGGGGCGAATATTTTGTTTTAACTGGTCCAGGAAAGTTGGTTTATTAATGTAGACTTTAGATCTGGGGAAAACCCACAGAAAAAAGTCCATAGGAGTCAAATCAGGACTGCGTGTCACCCCTTCTCGATATTAATTTGCCTGGAAAAATTTCATGAACTCGTGGCAGAGACCTATTGGACGTGTATAACGTTGCTCCATCCTGCTGGAACCATGTTCTTTGATAATAGCCAGGAAAATTTTGCAGTTCAGGCAACAAAAACTCATCTAACATACTAACATAACGCTTTGAATTAACTGCTTCGTGCATCATTTAAGTGACGTAAACCTAGAACATTGCTGAAAAGCTTCTGTAAAATTCGCGCTCATAACGGGCGGTCCGCTCCCGCGAAAGGCTCAATAGCAAATAAACTCATAAGAGCCAGGCTACCGATTAACATATCCCTCGCGCCCTCAGATGTCTTGCGTTCAAATTTATTTTGAGACACCTTGTATAAAATAAAAAATAGTCTAAAGCTGTCGAATATATACTGATTACACCTTTCATAGAATCTTCATTCATTTGGAATGGTCTTGATTGAGTCAGGTATACAGGATAAAAACCTTCGGTGCTAGGTATTTAAAGTTTCTGATCGCAATATTCTTATGGTTAACTGAGATGGCGAGTTTCCTGTTAGTCTTGTTCCTTGTATTTTGTTGGTGATTTACATAGGGGAGTTTATGCTCACTTCAGCGTGCATAAGCACATACCCTTGTAAGGTGGATATTTTTTTACTTGGACTTTCACTGTAAACAAGAGCCTAGTGGGATATAGTCTGTCTTTTTTGTATATAATATTTAAATTATATTTCTGAACAATTTCCAATGTATGCAATATGCCACCTCCTTAGTCCTCCCCAAACTAGTATGCCATATTGAATAATGGATTTGACTAGTGATTTATAGATCAGAATTAGATTATTAATTGTGAGAATTTTCCTTATACAGTAAAATCAACGTATTAACACTTTCATTTTATCTGTTGATCACTTCTCATGATGGTGACATCTGAGATGTTGGTCAGTCACAAGTCCCAAGTATCTTGTGTTTTGAACTCCCTTGATTTCTTCTTTGTCCATTTCTATATATTTAAAACTAGGTCTAGAAGTCATTGTTGGAGAGAATGTTATATAATTTGTTTTACTCAGTTGAGAGTTAGTCGGTATTTATTTAGCCATCTTTTCATTTGTCTCATGCCCAAAATCATTTTCTCCTTCATTTCAGCCCAATTTTTACCCTTGAAATATATGGTTGTGTCATCTGCGTATGACGACTCCATCAATGTCCATTTCTTTGAGTGAATTCAGATAAACTATAAACAACACTGGTCCTAGAACTGTGCCCCGCGGTACGCCAATTTCAATCTTTATTTTCTCACTGAGGGTTCCATTGATTTTCACCCTCAGATATCTCTCATTCAAATAATCGTGGAATACATTCAGCACAACGTTTAGATACTCAACACAGTTAGAAAAATATGGTTGTGCCATCTGCGTATGATGTTAATGGTTGGCAATATTAGTGGACTGTTAAATTACCAATTATGAGGATTTTGAAGTTGTTGTACATGCAACCGAATGACCAGACTCATCCCTTTTAAGGAAATTCTTAACTTCACAGTTGCATGTAATAATTGATCACTTTGGGGAATGATAATTTTATTGATCTTAACATTATATTTATATTAAAATCCCCGACCTAAGATCTACTAGAAACTATATGGAAAATGCCAACTTGTCAGAGAAGGCAATCAGAAGAATTTCCACTTTGTGCAGAATTGCATTTTCATGATTCCTTCTATCAATTATTCAGGTCAGCGTATAACTTCATAGTCAAAGTTATTGTTTGGCGACCTGAATATGATATGTAGAAATCAACAAAGTTGGCCTTCGATTGCTTCATGAAGTTGACAAATTCCTTTTAATAATTTTTCATAGGAAATCTCAGAAAGGACACTACCTATTTCCAGGAATTATATTATTGAAATTAATTCTAATTAAGTTATGAAAATTCCTGTTCAGAACTCTGAACATATAATATAACCACTCCATCAATGTCCATTTCTAGGAGTGCATTCAGATAAACTATAAACATCACTGGTCCTAGAACTGTGCCCTGTGCCAATTTCAATCTTAATTTTCTCACTCAGTCGTTGCATTGATTTTCACCCTCTGATATCCCTTATTCAAATAATCTTGGAATGCATTCAGAACAACCCTTAGATTCCCAACATAATTAGATAATACCTTCAAAAATTTGCCTTGTGGAACAGTTTTGAAAGCTTTGGCCAAGTCCATCATAACTGCAGCACATTTTCCACCATTATTGAGACACTTTGTGCCTTCCATCAGTGGGTATGAACAATGCATTTTCTGTACTACTTCCATGTTAAAAACCAACCTGATTTTTGTTTAAAATTCCATTTTTCCTCAGAAAGTCCATGTTTCAAACATTTTCAAAGATCTTGGCAAAATTGTCGAGTAGGCCGATTGGCCTTCAATTTGTTATATCTCTCTAATCTCCTTTTTTGTGACATGGAACAACAATGGTCGATTTAAAATCTGACGGCACCACACCATACCTTGAAAGACATTTTTATTATATTATGTAGAATAGGGTTGAGAATTTCCATATGTGTTTGTTTTATTACTGTTCCTGGAAAACTTTTGTTCCTCAACATTGAGATTGTCCTATTAGTTCTTTTTTAGTGATTCTTTTTTAGTGACTTGGGATAAAACATTGAGTTTCGAACAGATCTCCTGTCTTGGATTTGGGCATCATCATCTACTGTTGGAATAGCACTATTCGTATTCATTCCAATCTTTGTGAAGTACCTGTCGCATTTCGTTTGTTTAATGTTTCTCTGAATAAGGGACTCAGATTTTCCTTGATAACAAAGTATATATTCAAAAAATGCTCTGTAGCTGTTTCTGTTGCAATTCATCACTGAGCTCCAATCTTGTTTACTCAATAGCCTCTCCATTTCCTTCAAATCTAATCTTGTTTTTACTTTTGTTATTTGATAAGAATTACTAATTTAATCGAACTCTGATGTTTTGGGGATATTGGGCGTAATTGGTAAATGGTCCATCATGTGGTGGTCTAAAACAAATGTTCGGAAGGTACTACTGGCCATTGGTTTTTTTTATGAATAAATATACAAGTGTCTGGTCTTGTTATAGAATTTACGCACGATACATAACCGAGCTGTGCCATGTTGGCTGAATATTCGTTCACATTATCTGATTTAAAGTCATAAGTATTTAGAAGTTCTGTTAATCTTGAGCACATTATCAATTCAAATATTTTTGAGAAGCCAGAAGAATACTAATATGCCTGTAGTTACCCATGTCTTTAGGATAATCTTTTTTCAATATCGGTTTGATAATGGCTGTTTTCAGTTGTTCTGGGAATTCTCCTTCTTCAAATGACAGATTGACCAGGTGCGATAGGATCCCATCTATTTTGGGTAGAGCTAGTTTTATTATGCTGGTGGGTATTTCATCTATCCACTTGTATGTTTACTTTTGAGGCTTTTACCTATTTCTAGAATTTCTGTAGGATTGGTTAGTTTTAGGTACATAAATGGGTTATTATGTTCAATGTTATATTTTGTTTGTATCAACGCCTGCGGAATGATGAAATAGAAGTTTGTGCAATCTCACGATGAGCTCCTTCTACCCCGCATTCCTCTGTGTTGTTCTGCCCTCTGATTTCCTAGCGAATTGACCACATTGTCTTGCTCTTGTTGTCTGATTTTCTGATTCTTTCAGCAGTAAAATATCGAGATGGCTTTTGCATTTGTTGATCTCATCGTTTGTGGGTGTTTGTCTCCTTGTGTTTTGAATCCACTTTTTCATTGGAAAGCATTTGTACAAAATAGATTGAAATGTATTCAGAAAACTTTGCCATTTCGAATTAATGTTGTTATTTCTTTCTTCTTCGTAAATTAATGACTTGTTCTCTTATTTTTGCTAAAAACTCACTTCTCGATTTTTCATTGAGTATCTTCATTTTTTTACCTGTTGTATTGTGGGTCTTGTGTTGGTGATACAGTTTCTGTGCCTTATGGTCAGAAATATGTAATTTGATGGATTTTGATGTACAGTTTTCGATATGAGTGAATATATTATCTATGCAGGACCTTGATTTGGCTGTTATTCTCGTGTATTCATTTATAGTTCAGACTAAATTGTAAGAATCTGGATTTTGGTAAATTTTTATGATCATTTCTTGTTGACATCCATTAGCCTGAATTAGCAGTTCTTCCATTTTATCTAGGAAAACATTCCCCTTTGGCGTTCTGTATATTGAAATTACCAATATTTTTCTTGATCCTACTTGGCATTCAGCATCTGCACATTCAAAATTTCCTTCAAGTGAGAGATTGTTTGAATTTGTTCTTTTCAATGTTTTCCATAATTTATTAACATAGATGGCTGCTCCTCCATATTCATTTTGTCTGCAATATTTAGAGGCCAGGTTGAAATTTCTTATTATAACATGATCCAATTGTTCCTTTGTCTGCCAGTGTTCAGTGATACATATTATTTTGCAGTTTGTGTTTTGTTTTACATCTTCTATTCTGTCTATAGCATTTGATATTGATGGCACGTTTTAGTGAATAATACTAATTAAATTTTCAGATTTGGGGCTTTTTGTTTCTTCATTAATTGCGAAACCCCTCCTGCTTCATCATATATTTATGCTTGCTAAAATCAAATCTTCTGATGCCTACTCCTGCTGGCCAAAAGTCGGATTTGTAAATCTCCTTTCTTTTCAAATGGTGCTGTTAAAAATCTTTTCGCTCTTTCTACGCTTGACGGTATTTCTCTCACTGAAATTTCCGCTTGTTCAAATCCTAGTTAATTTTTTTTTCGAATTTTTTGAAATTTGCAATCTACTTTCAAAAGTATTGAGTAAATGTTATGTATGTGTAGATTATTATAACTTCAAATCAAGTCGTTTGGCCAGGTCCTTTGTAACCTTCGTAAGTTGAATGGATTTTCTGTCAGTTGGTCGATCAGCTGATTGGGATGTCCTTCTAGCTTATTGTGATATTTTCTTGAGTTGTTTTCGAATTTGGCACATATGGAACTCTTAAATCATTATGGATGGTGAGGTTGGAAACTTATCATGATGCATTAACCAATGAACGTAATATTTTAGATTGAAGTCTTTGGATGATTTGGATATTGGATGTTTTAGCACAACCCCAGAATTGGATGCCGTAGGTCCATATTGGTTTGATAATTGCCTTATAAATGAGTAACTTATTTTGAAGGTCCAATTTGGACTTTCTGCCTATGAGCCAGTACATTCGACGAATTTTCGGGTTTATTTGATTTTTCTTAGCATTAACGTGTTGCCTCCAATTGAGGCGCTGATCTAAATGTATGCCGAGGTATTTAGCTTTGGTATCCACTGGTATTTTCTTACCAAATGTTTTGACAGGGGGGCATGTTGTTTTTCTTGTTGTGAAGGTTACTTGTACTTATGTAGTCTCATTGATGTTAAGTCGCCATTTTCGATGCCACTGTCCGAGTTCATCCAAGTGTTGTTGCGAGTTTTCTGAAGCTGTTTGGGCGTTTTCATGAGATGCAAGTATGGATACATCGTCTGCAAAAGAGGCTATTGTGGTGTTCTTATTTTCTGGTATGTCTGAAGTGTAGATGATATATAGAAGTGGTCCCAATATACTTCCCTGTGGGACTCCAGATTTAACTTTGGAAGGGGTGGATATTGTCTCTCCATGTTTCACGGCAAAATGCCTGTCTGCTAGGTAAGATTTCAGAAGCATATAGTATGGTTGTGGGAGAAAGTGTTTCAGTTTGTAAAGCAGTCCGGTGTGCCATACCTTGTCGAATGCTTGGGACGAGTCTGGGAATACTGCTAAGCAAAAATTTTTTTCTTCGTGACTTGTTGAGATTGTGTTTACAATGCGGTGGATTTGATGTGTAGTTGAGTGTTTCTCTCGGAAGCCTTGTTGATGATTCGGTACCAGCTGGTGCATGTCCATGTCTTCTTTCAGCCTTTCAGAAGAAGTTTCTCGAATAGTTTACCCAAGATTGGAAGCGGACTTTTTGGTCTATATGATGTCACTTCATGTTCTGGTTTACCTGGTTTGGCAATCATTATAACCTCAGCATACTTCCATATGATCAGGAAATAGGATATGCTCATTATTCTATTGAATAATGTAGTGATTAGCACGACAACTTTTTTGGGTAATTCTTTCAGGATTTCCGCCGTTATGAGGTCGTAACCGGGTGCCTTCTTGTTTTTCATTCTTCTTATCTCATTGACCACTTCTGTTGGTGTGAAAGGTTCAATTGGTAGAGACATCTGACATGCAACATCTAGAAAGGATTCAACTTCTGTATCGCTGACGCCAGGATAAAGGTCGTTTGGAGTGAAAACTTGTGCCAGATGCTCGGCAAATGTGTTGCATTTTTCTTCATCTGAAGAGGCCCATTCTCCATTGGCCTTCTTGATTGGAGATTTTCTCAAAGTTGATCTTTTGAATTTCTTCGTTGCCTTCCAGATGCTGTGGTCATTTTTGTCGTTCATATTCTCAATATAGTTCTGGAATAGTGAATTGGTGTATTGCTGAATAGTTTTATGTAATTTTCGGTTGAGCTGATTGAAAAAGGTTTTGTCTAGTGGATTCCTGGTTCTCTGCCATTTGCCTTTTGCTCTTCGTTTTTCTACTAACAGTTCCCGAATTTGTCGGGGTTATTTTGTTCGAAGGTCTTCCACTTTTGATTGTGTTGGGGTACTTTCCCATGCTGCTTTTTGTATCATGTTTGTTGTGCTGTTTGCAGCCATTTCTATATCCTCAGGTGTTTCAAGGTTAATGTTCAAATCTATATCTTCCTCCAGTATTTGCCGGAACCTGTCCCAGTTGATTTTATTCGTTGTGAGTGAAGGTTTAATTTCATTCGATTTGGGTATTTTGTGTAGAGTTATTAGAACTGGCGAGTGGTCAGATGATAGTTTTGGAGGTGATTCCATATGAAAGTGGTTATTTCCGATTCCATTAGTGACGAAAAAGTCTAAGAGATCTGGGATCTTGTTTTTGTCTGTCGGCCAGTAAGTTGGTGTACCTGGTGAAATAACATCGAAGTTTTTATTCATTATTACTTCCATTAAGTTACGACCTTTCGGGGTTATTAATCTCGATCCCCAATGTGTGTGCTTCGCATTCCAGCCCCCTCCTTTTATAAAGCGTTGTTGATAGTTTTGGAAAAATGACTCGTTATGGTTTTGAGAAATATTATGCCGAGGTGGTGAATATATTGCTGCTACATCGAAGCTCCATGATTCTGTGTACAGTCTGATGTTCGTTGCTTGTATTTCATTCCTTGCGTATTCGGGCAGTGAGTCATGTTTGAAGCTTCTTCGGATTAAAATAGCTGTACCTCCATGAGCAGTACCGTCTGGATGTTGGGTGGAGTAAGTGAGGTATTGTGGGATTTGAAATACTGTTTTATCAGTGAAGTGGGTCTCTGATATCAGCATCACATCTATTTGATTCAGATTCATGAATGTTGTCAGTTCGTGTTTGCGACTTGAAAGCCCATTAGCATTCCATGTAGCTAGGCGGATAAACTTAGTCATTTCAATTGATTTTGTTAACAAATGTTGTTAGCAAATTGAGTATAATTTGATTCTGGTTTATCAATTGGGCCATCATGGATTTGAGGTCCGATAGGAGGTTAGACATAGTCGTTTCTAAAGGATTCGGATTTTGACTTTGGGTGTGATGTTCTTGTTGTCTTTGATGGCTTTTCGTTGCTGTACTTTGCGTTTGTTGTCTGTTGATGACGATAAAGGGTTCAGGGATGTTTTGTTGTCTATCTCTTCTTTGAATGGTTTGATTCTTCGTTCGCATAAGTTGTTTGTAGATTTGGCAACCCTTATAGTTTGCCGGATGACTGCCTTCACCTAGGGCACATGTGGGTGGTGTTGTTTTTGGTTTGGTGCAGGTTTTCGAATCGTGTGGTCTGCCGCATTTAACGCACATAAATGGACTGTTGCAATATGTTTTTGAGTGCCCGTATTCCTGACATCTAGTGCATTGTATAATTTCTCGTTTTCTTCTCGGGGGTTCGACTGTTATTTTCCTATTTAAAAGATATTCTAATTTATAAATATCTTTGTTGTTTTCACTTGGATCCAAGTCAACATAGAATAGAGGTAATGGATTCTCTGTCGTACGATCTCTGATGTTAACTATGTTTCTCACTTTATGACCTAATTTTTCAATTTCTGTTTTTATCTCGTCCGTGGGAACGCTAAAGTGAAGGTGTCTAATGACCACCCTATAGTCTCTCTCCTGTTTTAACTAGTAAGTGTGAAATATAATATTTTCATCCCGTTGGAATCTTACTAAGCTTCTGTATGCATCAGGATTTGGTATGTTTACCTTGACGTTGTTATTTGATAGTGTTTTCGTTTGAAACTGTTCATCAGCTATCACTGATGTTAATTTTCTGCTCATTTCTGAGAAGTTTGTAACACCGTGTATGAAGATAGGTGGTGGATGTGGAGTTTTTCGTATTGTTTGGGTATTATCTTCTACTGATTCTTCTGAGACGAATGAAAATCTGTTATGTGTTATTATTGATGAATTCCCGATAATTTCCGGGGAAAGAGATGAAAATTTCCTTTTTTTTGACTGTCTGCAATGATACATTATTCTCGGATGTCGGATTCATGTTTCCTTATAGTTGTCTTGAGGACAACTGTTATTTTATTGTCTCCAAATATGGTATGTTATATTGAATTAAAATACAATAATTGAAGGTGTTTATTTATGTACGTTTGAAGCAGGTTCTTGTTGTGGGAGATAAGGTGTCTCGTTAATTCACACACGTATTCTCTCTAGCACAGCTGTCGCCATCCTAGTTAATTGGCACGATATTCTTTTATCATTACCTCTGTTGTGTTTCTCGTTACTCTGTTTATATATAGCCATACTTTTGTCTCTTCTCCTCAGAATCCTTTTGAATTTTGCGGTGTGCCGATATTTTTCCCGTGATACGTTCTTGTCGTTGTCCGGATTACTTCCGTGTATTCGTTCCTTTCAATTTGTTTGCTTTGTGTTGTTCCATTGGTAATGTTCATGTTCTTCCTTCCTTTTGTCCAGTTGCGTATATAGTCGCTTAAGCGCATGTGAAGATTTCTGTTGGTTTATAGTTTGACTATTCTAGTATTGACTCTCTGAACGTTCTGTTTGAAGATGTGAGAAGTTTTCAATGATGTTTACCTTTTTTTTTGGGTTCTCTATTTTCCAGAATTCTAATTTTTTCTACGAGAAGATTGTTATTAAGTTTAGGTTAGGTTAGGTTAAGTTAGGTTATGTTCTCTATTTTCCAGAATTCTAATTTTTTCTACGAGTAGATTGTTATTAAGTTTAGGTATTTCATTTCTTTTCGCACATGCTTGATTAAAAATCGAAAAGCATTGTACACTTGCAGCTTTTGGTTGTACAACATTTATAGAACTCCGAATCTCGATGGTTTTTATCGGACACATCCGACATCGCGTCTTCTCCGTCCGCCATCTTTTAACACCACTGTATATCAGTATATTTCCTCTAAAATAATAATAATTCCTTTATTTTAAACAAACTCTACAGTAATATTACAGAGAGAGGAACAAAATGATGTCAACAACAGTATACAGGTTTGGAAAAGACAGTGAGTAAGATGCGCAACCCAGTGTTTATCTAACGAGGGTCAGAATAAAATGGACCTGTGGAAGAATCAAAATCACTGCGCGATTCCATATCGAATAAACGACTGTTCTCTTGCAAGGGCAGATTGAAAATGAGTGGTGGGCGCTGCAGTCCACCATACGCGATCGAAAGAAGAGCTCGCCAGTAGGCAGTACCTCTTCAAACGGGAGGTGCGTTAGACCATATTGGTTGAAAATTAAGTAGATTATTCGTAAATCGCATTGCTTAGCGTAAGAGAAAAAATTCATATCATAAAATTGTATTTTGGTGGTTAATCAATTCAAGAGACAATAATTCTTGTTTTTCAATATTTAAAAATAATAATAATAAATGCAATTTATTGACCAAAGGCCAATTGGTCATCGACAGTTTAGTCCTACAGCCAGGTAAAATTTATAAAATAATATATTCAAATTCACAAATCTATGTAAATAAATAATTTGAAAATTCAAATTATATTAGGATAAAAAAAAACTTATAATAATGAGTAGTGAAATAATTAATTGGATGAATAACAGCAACTTGCATGGTCTCTCAGTGGGCAGGACTGTTCCTAAACTCCTGGAGATGTTCCCTGATTGTTCATGAGGGTATTTTGCTCTTGAATTGGAATGCTGGTTTCTTTGGTTCAAGTGTGGTTGCAGTATTTCCCAGTTGTGTGGCCTTTAACCGAATTTTATGGACAGTTTCCTCATTCTGTTTACTATGGGCTCAATTTTGAGTAGATTGTATAGCAGTGAGTTTGAAGGGGTTGTGCAATGGATTATTAGGTTGGCGAATTTTTGATATTTTCCTCATTGCAGTTGTTTCTGCTGTTTGTAGTTGACTCTTCTTCCCTGTGTTACTGTGCAATTTGAAATTTAGCTTTTGGTCAATTTGGAATCCTAGGTATTTGATGTTATCTTTAGGCCGGATGTTGTGTTGGTAGATCGTGGTGTTTGGGGAAGAACTTGTAATTTTGTGATTGAATATCATTAATTCGGACTTAAGAGGGTTCAGTAGAAGTTTCCATTTTTTCAGCCATTCCAGAGTAGCATTTGTTAGTGCTTGTAGGGAATTTATGACTTGTGGTAACGTGCGTTTATGAGAAACTAATGCTGTATTGTCTGCAAACTACGTACTGGTCACCATCATCAACAGAATTGGGCACGTCATAGCAGTAAATGTTATAGAGAAATGGTGAAAGTGGTAAGCCTTGTGGAAATCCTTTCAATATTTTACTTTCATAGAATTTATTTTATTTTCAAACCAGTTATGTCGAAAAAGAACCTTTGTACTCATTTTCGTAGAGGAATTTATTTAAGTCATTCATTGTGGTAAATAAATTCCTCTCATACAATGGAATAAAATTCTCGTTTTTATTTTCAACGCTTCCTCGTTCCGAGGGCTACTGCCTACTGGCAATAGTGGCAAGCGCTTTCTTCGATCATGTATCGTGGACTGCAGCCCCCACCACACATTTTTAACCTACCATTGCAAGATAACAGTCGTTTATTCCATATGGCATCGCGCTGTGATTTCAATTCTTCCACTGGTCCATTTTATTCTGACCATCATTAGATTAACATCTTCGGTAAGATTCGCATCTTACCGACCGTTTTTTCCAAACCTGTATATACAATTTATGTGAACTCTGATAAAATTTGTTACAATTTAGAAAATCGCCAAGTGAATATGTTTCCAGTTCAATAAGGAGTTTATTTATAACACTCTTGAATTTTATTAAGCTGTATAATCTGCATGTAGATGATAATTTATTGAAAAGTTTCATGAATATATAATAGCGACCTTTTTTTGTATTCGCAAATCTAGCGGCCGGTTTCACAAATCTTCGATTGCCCGATCGAGGGCTTGATTGTCAGTCAAAAGTAAATTCTGTGCTCCATTTCAGTTCATTTTCAACCCAACCATCGAATGCAAACCTTAATCAATGAGTTGATCAGAAGTCGAAAGTTTGGTGAAACCGACGGTAGGAGAAGGATAAATGAAATTCTTAATTCTCGTATTATAGCCATGGGCGTGGTTGGATCTGAATTCAACGCAATCATAATCTGCCTATCCTTGAAAACACCCCTGCAGGTGTCTTTGAATTTAATATGCCTCGTTGTTCTTATGGTTCTTATTCGTATAAAGAAAAAGAGTTGAATATTGGAGCTGCATTCCTAAAACAATCTCATATCTGAGTACCTATTCAAAGTTAGCGTGGTAAAATATTTTCAATGTCTTCTCATACATATGTCTTTATACTATCCAATGCTACTCAGCCTCAGCCACTTTTTTTCACATGATTGTTCCGATCTAAGAATTCATCGATGTGTATTCCAAGAAATCTTGCATCGTGAAAAGGTTTTAATTAGTTTTTATCCAGTTTTGTGGTATCAGTGGAAGTAATTCGGTAATTCTCCGTTCTGAACACCATGATATTTGTCTTCGATGAATTCAGTGACAATTCATTTCTGTTGAACCAATCGCAGATTCTAGACAAACTGGCCCCAGCCTTATCAATTACTTCCCCAAGGTTTCTCCCAGAACCCAATATGTTGGTGTCGTCCACATAGTTCACCACTCCATCCATGATAAGGTCATCACTTGTGTAAATGATGAAAAATTTGGATCTGCATTACTGCCCTGTGCTAGACCTTTTTCTTTGACTACCATCTTGGATCTGTTTTCATTAATGGCGACTTGCTGTTTTCCCTCTAGAAGACACTGGCGTGTCGTGATGTATGAGTTCGGGGAGGCGCAAGTAGTAAAGATTGTGGGTTGAGAGGGCATGGGTAAGAGGAAAGTTCGACGCCGGCGGCGAAAAATTTTCGGATGTACCACACCCAAAGACTTATTTTTGACATATTTATATCTTTCAAAAAAGAGTAGGACAGCAGAGAAAATTTTTCTCAGGAGAAAATTTTAATTTTTGTCAAGCTCTGCAGTAAGATTAATTAACTGTTTAAATATAAATAACCTTTGATTCTCAGAGTAGTCTCTTTGATCGTGATCTCTAAGGGCCCAATAACAAGTGCTACGAAATTTTACGTAATAGAGGATTTTTTTGTAAAATGTGTCTATTATTTTAGACCTTATTATTATGTAAAATAAGGCTTTAACTGTATGAAGAACTCAACTGGATCACAAAATTTATCTCACCGAGTAAGGCAAAGGTAGTGCAAGAATCGATGTGGTCACGAGACGATTATGTTTCCTCATTTTTTCTGGAAGATGGTGTAACTCACTGATTCCTTTTCTTGCCCAGTTGGGATCCATTCTTGAGTCAACTTTAAAATAAAAAACTCGAAAATCAATATAACAAATTATTTATTTCACACTCATATGTCCAGTTGTGGTTATTGTAAGAAGATCTGTTTTTGGCTTTTCGTACACAAGTTTGTGATAACTTTATAACTGGCAAAGGCCGGCCTAGTTCCTTAATTTTTAATTAATCGGCTGATTGCATCTTATATCCTGCCAATCAAAATTCATTTCAAAAATGTTGCTGACTGTTTTCATTATGAATACAACACACAAAGAAAATACCAACAAGGTAAAGTCTATAACATCAAACAATATACACGTAAATACGCAAAAAGACGTTCGTCGACCCAACGAACAGCAGTAATCAATCCGACCGCACCTGAACTCGAACTGAGGCCGCAGAAATTTCGCGACCCTGGTGAACTTATAGTTCGGAGTTGATCGGGGTCATTCGACAGCATTCGCTGTGGTTGTTTGTTTTTATATGAGGGTTCCGGTCAGCCTGGCTGTGCGGCTGCGAATTTCGAGCGCCCGAGATATATTTTCGATATTCCCGCGGTAAATAAAGACGTATTCTGTTGGGGGCGAATTGATAGATCGTTTGAAAGAACTGATGTTTGTATTTTTGTTGGAATATTAACTAACTTGCTGTTTCTTAATCATTTTAAAAATAATGTGTACGACAATATATTTTTAAGGGAGGGCGCGCGGCCCAGCGGCCTTATTGAGTAACCGCCACTGCTAGAAGATAAGATTCAAACCACTTATATGCTTTACCTCTTATGCCATATTTTTCGAGTTTAATCAGTAAAGATACAATCATAGACCTTGCTAAAATCTAAAAACATACCAATTGATCAATTTTTCTTTCCAAATTCCTGGAGTATTATGTACACAAATTGATAGATGTCAGTATTTGTCGATTTACCTTTCAGGACACCATGTTGCGAGTCTAAAAAAAATATTACATTATATGAAGAATTCCAACAATCTTGTGCACCTTACCAGTTCGAAGATTTTGGAGAATGAAGGTATCAAGCTGATGGGCCTATAACTATCAAGAATGCCTTGGTCTCCTTCTTGTACAGAGGTTTTATTGGGGCAAATTTTGACTGATCGGGGAATTTCGCGAGTTTCGTGGAGTTGTTGATGATCTGTGCGAGCGAAAGTTCTCCAATACTGGTTGGAATGCCATAATATCCGCTGGAATGTTTGTTCTTCAGGCTGGAACATAGGTTGACTAGTTTCTCAGTATCTACAGGTCTTAAGAACAGTGACTGACTCTTCTCTTTCATATAACAGAACAAAGTTTGATGATGTACTTCATCTACCAGTTCACTCAGGTGTATGCTAAATTTGTCAGGCAATGATGTTGGATCTTCTTCGATGTTATGTTCTCTGTACATACTTTTCCCTATTAACTCTCGACAATTATGTTCCACATTGATCTCATTCTGCAATTTTATCTCATTTTTCTATCCTGAATAGATCTCAATTTGTCTTCTTTCAATATGTGGTCACAATATCTTTTCATGTTTTTGTATTGCTCTTTGAGAGATGTATTTCTTCAGCATGTTCACTTTCTTGTTTTTATTGGAATGTAGCCTGGTAATTAGGAAGCTTTGGTTGAATATATTCAAGTAGGTATTGATAAATTACCTCCACTACTCATTCACATCCTTCCGATCTATTGCAAGTACGTCCTCCCATGTTTGTTGGATCTACAAAATTTATTCTTTTTTTTTTCATCAAGGAGAAACCTTTTGCATACAAATTTCATTCCATCATTTTTGTCTGGGGTGAACATAGATTTTTGTTCAAAATTATCAGATTATCAAAAATCATAGAAGTGTGTCCATTATGCAGGTTTGTACATATATTATCTAAGCAGCTTTTAGATTGCTTAGTTTATCTAGTGTAGTCAACAACAGTTGTTCTGATGGAATAGGTTTTGAACATTGCGGCGAGTTTCAACTTACTACTATTTTTATCCAGCATTTCAATGTTGCAATCCCTTGTTATAAAAACAATACTTTCAAGGTTTATTCGATTTGAAAGAATATTTTCGAGCTGGTTAAAAAATACCTCAATTCAACTGCTCGGTGGACGATAGATCGTTAAGATAACAATGTTCATTCAATTCAGAAAGCACTCAACAGCAGAACATTCAAATTCTCTCAGTATGGAGAACTCACCTGCATTTTTGTATTCCCTTCGTACTATAGAAACTTAGATATAAACGCCCGATCCTCCAGGTTTACCATCCTTTCTACAAAAACAGGGTAGCAGTCTGATATCAATATGAGTGATTTGATCTCTTGATCTCCAGTGTTCTGTGATACAAATTATTGAAGTTTCCGTATTTTCCCTAAAAAGTTGTTCTACCTGATCTAAACTGCTTCCTAAAGATTGTAGATTTTGGTGAACAATGCTGTAGTTAACCACCTTATTGGAGTATTCAGGGCTGTTCTTTACATACTTCTGAGAGTCCCACTGATATGATTTATGATCTATAAAAAATCCTCACGTGGTTTATATTTTTGGAAGTGTCCAAAGTTGAATCGCCAAAAAGAAAGATCGTACAGTTCATTCTTTTTCTCCAGCCATCAATACAGAACATTTCAACTGAGTTGGTTTCAAAATCGAATCAAATCAATCAAAACTTATTCATAGTAAATGTGTACACAATCGTATTAGTTCATACATATTCAAAAAGGAATCTCAGATCATGCAGTTACCTTGGCAGGAGCCTGTTCTGTCATGTGCTGTCTCTGAAAACTTCTCAAAGTAATTCGTGCAATATTGTATAAAATGAGCAGTTAAATCATCAAGGAAAATGAAATAAACGGATAGATGCCCAACGAGTAAAGAGTCGCATCGGGAGCAATTTTTTCAAATGATGAGCTAGAGCAAATTGTTCCCAAAATTTATTTTCATTCAACTAGAGTTATTATTTATTCATTCTTTTTCTGACTTCACTATTCACGCAGTTCGCTGAAGTACATCATAGAACCCACGCGGAAATCTTGCAATATATGTTTTTATTTCAGATTTAAACCTATCCACATCGGCAATATTTTGAGGTTAGTGGGAAGGATGTTGAAAAATTTCGGTCCGAAAAAGGGGAAGGATCTCTGTGTTAACGCCTTCCACAAAAAAATTAGAATTAATAGCTTGATCTACTGCGCTAGCCTAGTAATTCAGGTTCTTTGTTGCTCGGAATCCGAAAGGTGTAAATGGATTCTTTTCAAACAGTGAAATGCAAATATCAATCTTACATAAAACATTCTATGTCTGAGAGAATAAAAATTACTTGTTTACATGCGATATATGGTCTGACCATCTTAAATATTGTTCAATGACTACACCTAGATACTTTATTGACGAGACCTTATCTGATTCAGGACATGTGCAAGGATCCTTAGTCTTACAGAAAGTTGAGTGTAGTTTGAGAGAAAAGTTTTGAGGTTGACATGCGATGGTTGGGGAAAAAGTCATCAATTGGGATTTTTTGGTATTTAGAGTTAATTTGTTTGATCTCAACCATATATGAATCTTCTGTAAATCTGTTGCGGCACAAAGTCTGACATCATCCCAAGTTCTTCCCGTGAATATAAGTGCCGTGTCGTCACCATAACATACCAGATGTCCCTGTAAGTCTGGTATCTTCCCTAGACTATTTATATTTATTAGAAAAGTAATGGATCCAAGACTGTTCCCTGCGGTACGCCAGTTTTTACAAAGGAGGAAGCGCTAGTTATGTTACCAATCTTGACCCTTTGAACCCGTTGTGTTAAATAATTGGACATCATCTCTAGGGGTAGACCACGGATACCATAATGATACAGTTTTTCTAGTAGTATTTCATGTGATACCGTGTCAAATGCCTTTGCCAGATCCAAGAAATCGGCACCACATATTAGGGACTTATCTAAAGCCTTTACCGTATGCTCAACGAAGTCCGTCACCGCGTCCTCAGTACTCAATCCCCGAATAAAACCATACTGTCTGCTGTTAATGACTTATGTGCTTACAGAAAAAATCTACAAGCCGTTTCTTTATTACCTTCTCAAAGATTTTCGCTAGCTGATTTATAACTGAGATTAGCCTATAGTTGCTCGGCGAGTAGCGATTTCCTGACTTGTAAACTTGGGATAACAACTGATTTCTTCCATTGTTCCGAAATTCTTTCAGTTTCCAAGCATAAGTTGATTATGTATTTCAGAGGCAGCGCAATATGCGCGTGGATATTTTTTATTGTTTGGGCAGTTAAATTATCTTCTTCATTCTTCAAATTTCATTTGTGCAAAATTATTTCATTTGCCGTTACCGGTTCAAAAAAAATCGTTGACTCCAGACCGTCACCCTCTTCAGGGATTTGTTGATGTTCGTTCATATCCGGTATATCTCCCGCCATGTTGACACCCAAATTTATAAAGAAATCATTGAAAGCATTAGCTTTTTGATAGCGAATCACCTTATCTCTCCACAATAGCAGACACCTGTTTCTCACGTTCGCGGAGAATTCCGGAAATTAATTATTTCTCTTATCTGATAGATAATAGATTCAGCGGAGTGACAAATAAAAAATATATACAGGGTGGAACTAAATAAGTGTAAAACATTTAAGGAGGTAATTCCTCATCGAAAATTGGAAATTGGAGCATCCCTTGTTAAGATACAGCCCCCTAGAGGGGGTACATAAAAATTGTGTAACAATTTTTTTCACAAGCACTTAAAAGTTACAATATTGAAATTAACCTGACGTTTTCTACTACCAAAAAGACACTTAGCCAGTAATTTATTTGGTTCACCCCGTGGTTGTAAGGGGTGAAAAACGCAACCCTTAAAATTTATTTGCAATGTTACTTTTTGTCTTATTATTTCTTTACGATTTCAAAATTTATTTCCGATAGCCTATTTCATTCTAAACAAAAAATGTCTCTTGGGTTTTTTGCCCAAAATAAACCAGTTCGCAGCAAACAATTATTTTACGAACAACTACAGAGATACATCGTAATAAATGCGAACTGGATTTATTGTTATTTTGTAGTTAGTACCTGCATTAAACGATTAAAGGGGTTGCGTTTTCCACCCCTCACAACCATGGGGGTAAACCAAATAAATTACTGGCTAAGTGTCTCTGGTAGTAGAAAACGTCAGGTTAATTTCAATATTGTAACTTTTTTAGTGCTTGTGGAAAAAATTGTTATACAAATTCAAGGTACCCCCCTTAAGGGGCAGTATCTTCACAAGGGATGCTGCAATGAAGTTTCTTTATATGAAAGATCCTATCTTTTTTTCGATGAGGAATCACCTCCTTAAATATTTTACGCTTATTTAGTTACACCCTGTATAGAAACAAGCTGAAAACAAAAAGTAAACATGTTCCCTTCGGGGAACTTCCTCGGATTTGATTCCAATGAACAAACAGAACACCAACAAAGTCATCCAATACCGAGTGACCCACAAATAAACTATACCCAAATGATCTACAATCATACATAAATGAATACACCCGCATCAACATCTACAATGACATCACATCAGTCTCGACCATCACACCAGAATGTCTACGCACAAACTACAACAAGAGCAAAAATCTACAAAAGGAATGAAAATCAAAGTGAACGACTACAAAGAATTACTTTAACAAGCGAGGATGAAGAAGAATCTCGGAACACTAACAAACATGACTGGCATGTCATGAAAAGCCACAAAAAGAAGAAAATATTCGAGAATAATCAAAGTAACTCCCCAAATGCAACTGAAACAAACAATCGATTCGAAATACTATCCAGCGAAGCAGAAGATACTAACAATGGTAATACAGAAGTCACGTAAACACCAAAACCCCCACCAATATTTATACACGTGATACAGGACTATGAAGGTATGGTGGAACGAATCCAGGCAATAGCAAACCAGGAAGAATACTACGCAAAAGCTTAGCCGACAACGTCGTTAAAATAAATTTCAAAACGTCAGATACATACAGAAAACTAGTAAGAGAACTCAGAGAAAAGAAATTTACCATCACGCATATCAACTAAAAGAAGAATGATCCTATTGCGTAGTCATAAAATACCTACACCACTCAACAAACCTGGAAGACAGAAAAACCGAACTTCTTCAACCAGGACACAAACTCAGAAATATCACCAATGTAAAGCATCGATAAATAAAAGATCCACTCAACCTATTTTTTGTAGATCTAGAACCTACCCAAAATAACAGGACTACAAAATAAAGTGATACACATAGAACCACCAAAAACAAATAGGAACTCAATAATGCAATGCTTGAGGTACCAACAATACGGACACACAAAATCTTACTGCAATAAGCCATTCGTTTGCGTAAAATGCGGAGGACAACATAGAACAACCGATTGCAAAAAATCAAAAGACACCCCAGCCAAGTGTGCCTTATGGGGAGATCACCCTGCCAATTACAAGGGCTGCAAACAGTATCAAAAACTAACCAAAACCAACAGAGGATACCAAAATCTACAACAGAAGCCGTCTCCAATATACACTAATACAGCTTACACAAAGAAGATAAAGCAATCTCAAACAAATCCCCAAACACACACCTATGCCACCGCAACAGCACAAGGTACAAATACAACAGGAGACACAGCAAGTATCCTTACCAAGTTTCTAGAAGAATTCAAAAACTCATTCAATCAACTGATGCAACAAAACAGTACAGTCCTCAACATGCTGATCATGCTCGTTAACAAAATAAATGGCGAACTCTCTCAGAATTGCCCAATGGATCGCCAATGGCCTTCCAAGTCATAAACACGAAATAGAAATATTAAGAGTATTTACAAGCTACTTCAGTAAGAGTCCAGTGCTTACCTCACGATTCAACTATAGCAGCAGTGTATTGCCCTCCGAAATACATCTTGAAAAAAGAAAACTTCGAGGAATTCTTCTTAACGCTTGGCAAAAAACTAATTGCGGGTGGTGACTACAACACTAAACACACAATATTAGAATCAAGACTGTTAACAAAAAAAGGTAGGGAATTATACAAAGTACTACAGGATAAATACTATTCATATATTTCTACCGGTTCACCAACATACTGCCCTATCAACCAAAAGAAAATCTTCGACTCATTATATTTTTTGTATAACTAGTGGTATATCATCAGCCTATACAGACATAACACCTAGCTATGATTTATCATCTGATCACAGCCCAATTATAGCAACAATTGGTACCACAGTTATAACTAAGAGGGCAAGGAAACATCTGCACAATCAGAACACAAACTGGGAAACATATCTACAAGTCATACAAGACTCTATATAACTATTCACCAGATTGAACGAAACAGAAGATTTTGAAAACGAGTGTAGCGAATTATTTAGAACTTTACAACAGGCTGCCAGAACAGCTACTCCTGATGATATTCAAAAAAGTAAGTTGTGTGTATTCAGACTACATCATGATTCCCAGGTTCCGGAAGTAGAACAAATGCTGTGTTATGCTCATGGGAAAGACAAACCCTCGGGCTCCCTATTACATCGATGGGGTGAGACTTGGAACAGTGACTCGCCACTTGGATCTCGGTATGACTGTAGCGGATGACTTGAGCTGGTCGGACCACATTGCGTCAGTAACAACAAAAGCGAGACAGATGATCTACCTCTTCAGCAAAACATTCCCAAACACTGATGTTATCACTTGGGGAATGATTTATAAAACCTATATTCGGCCGATAATGTAGTACGCTGGTCCGGCTTGGTGGACTTCTTTGCGGGGCGAGGTGGATGGGTTGGAGTCTGTTCAGAGATGGAGCACCAGAATTCCTTACGGCGTCAGAAGACCTGATTACGCAACAAGGTTGAAAGTGCTTGATATACCCACATTTGAACAACGGCGTGCGAGAGGCGACTTAATATTCTGTTACGGGGCCGTCCATGGTCACTTTGGTCCGGATATCATGAACAGGTACCGTATAAACACGAACAATTTACGGGGCCATGGATTCAAGCTCGCGAAGGAAAAATTCAGGACTACCCAGAGGCAAATGTTTTTGTCAAACCGAGTTTTCAATGTTTGGAACTCCTTACCTGAAATCGTCGTAGAATCATCTTCGGTGAATGGATTCAAGAGCAGCTTTGACAGATGGGTGACCTCGTAGTTATGATGGTGTTCTATACAATTTTTGTTTTTTTTTCCCTCTTCATGATATTTTCAAACATATGTACAAAGTTCATTTCTAGGAGTTCACTTTTAGTTTAGTTTGTTATGTGAGTTTATAGGCGTATACCTCAAATCTTATTCAAATAAAATAATAATAATAAAAAATCTTGGACACACCAACAGATAGAACGGACCCGATAGAATTAATCACTCCAAAGGAACTGAAGAAGGTTATCAACAACCTGCACCCAAAAAAGCCCCTGGCATTGACCTCATTGCCAATTAAATGTTGAAGGAATAACCAAAGAAAGGAGTGATTAAACTTCTGTACTTATTTAATGCCATAATTAGACTCAACTACTGGCCACGAACCTTCAAATTAAGTCAAATAATAATGATCCTTAAACCAGGAAAAAACTCTACAGGAGTCTCCTCATACCGCCCAATAAGCCTCCTACCTACAATAGCCAAAGTACTAGAAAGATCAATACTTAACAGACTAAACAACTCAATTTGGATTTCGTAAACATCATTCAACAATGTCACCGCAGAGCAAACATCATAAACCAGTTGCTATACAATAAGCAATACTGCACAGCAGCGTTCCTAGATATAAGCCAAGCCTTCGACAAGGTATGGCATCTAGGGTTACTCAGTGAGGGGAAGTGCACAATCCCTAGATACTTCAGTGGAAGAAGAAACCTCTAGAGCATTTCCAATTCAGTCAGGAGTACTGCAAGGTAGCATCCCGGGTTCTTTTCTATATCTGCTGTATACACATGACGTACCAACGAATCCAAATACAACAATTGAGATTTTTTCAGACGACAAAGCAATTATTGCCGCACGTGAAAACCCAATCGAAGCTTCAGCAAAGCTACAGGAACACTTAGATCAAATAGATGAATGGCTGTCGAAATGGAAGATCAAAGTGAACGAAAATAAGTCAACACAATATTCACCCTAAGAATAGAAGTCTACCCCCCTGTCAGGATTAACAAAACCACAATACCACAAGGAGAACATGTTAGATATCTAGGACTCCACTTTGATAATAAACGCAATGAGAGGCAGCACATAAACAAAAAAAATTTCAAAAAGCACTGCCGTGAAGGCAGCAACTTTTGCGCGCATGTTCAATGTAGATGACCGCTTAAGCAACGAATTTGAACGTGCGCGCAAAAGCTGCTACCTTCACGGCAGTGCTTTTTGAAATTTTTTTCTGATAAATTACTGGATTTCACTCCGATCATATCTGTATTTTTGGACATATTGTAAAAATAAAATTTTGAATGGGTATATCTACGGAATCATTGGGCGGATTTTACCCATTCACGAATTCGACCTTCGTAATTAAGCCCCAAACCTACTCTACAAATATCGAGTTTCTAAGTCGTTTCTTCCGGAAGTTATTGTGTTTACGGTCAGCCTAACGGCCGACTGCGTAAACACAATAACTTCCGAAAGAAACAACTTAGAAACTCGATATTTGTAGAGAAGGTTTGGACCTTAATTACGAAGGCCGAATTCGTGAATGGGTAAAATCCACCCAATGATTCCGTTGATATACCCAATCAAAATTTTATTTTTCCAGTATTTTCAAAAATACAGATCAAATCGAATTGACATCCAGTACTTCATCGAAAATAACAGTTCGAAGTTTCATACAGAATTTAATGGGGATGATATGATGAGAAAATCATAGAATTTTTTTTTTTTCAAATTGTTCTAATAACACGATTATCACGAAATTTTGCATAAAGTTGTCTTTCAGCGTCTTAAAACTAGCTGTGAAGTTTAATCAGGACTGGATCAGTATTTCTCGAGTAATACCGAAAAACTCAACGATATCGAGAAGAAAACCTCGAAATTTGACATATTTTTTCCCGATATCTCCAAAACTTATGATCGTATCGAACTGAAATTTAGTACACTGCTGTGAAATTAGAAGGTCAAAGTGTGAGTATAATTTTTTTTGGTTATGATGAATGGTTTCCGAAAAAAAAAATTTGTTTGTAAAAAAATTTCGAAAAATTTTTTTTTTTAAATTTACTGACAATATGATCCTGACGAAATTTGGCTCAAAGTTGCGCGTCGTTATACTCCACCAAACTGCCAAGTTTTAATCCAATCGCTTGAGTAGTTTCTGAAATAAAAAATAAATAACTTCAAAACTTCAAGTGTCTATAACTCCGAAACTATTCGACCGATTTGGCCCATTAACGAACTTAACCGCGGCATTCTGATGCGCAACCTATCCTGAAAGTTTCAAGTAGCTAGCTTGCTTCTGTCGACAGTTATCGTGTCTACGGCCGGCCGGCCGGACAGAATCAATTTTGACACCGGATTCGTCATCAGTGAGTCCAACCTAGTCGATTGAGACCATTTTCGGCTCAATCATCCAAAATTACAGACATTTGGACAAAACGATAGCACGCTGTTTCCCTAGAACATGCGCGCAAAAAGAGCGCAATTAGACCTAAAAGCTAGAGAACTGAATTGGCTAATTGGGAGAAAATCACAACTTACAATTGAAAATAAAGTACTTATATACAAGGCAGTCATAAAACCAATCTGGACTTACGGTATTGAACTATGGGGATGCGCAAGCAAAACAAACACTATAATAATACAAAGAGCACCATCCAAAATACTAAGAACAATTGTAAATGCACCATGGTATGTATCTAACTACACAATACATAAAGACCTCAAAATTCCCTTGTAAATGAGGTAGGTGAAGAAAACATCTATAGACACCTCAACAAGCTAGAAGAACACCATAATTCTCTACTACATCCACACAACCTTCAAACAACAGAAGACTAAAAAGACGTTGACGACATTGGCCAACTGACTTAAGTAAGAACTAAGGAATCGTCACTGGACGTTTACCTACCAAGTCATTAGAGTGCATTAGTTTATATTATATACTAGTTATCACATTGGCTTATGGATTATGTAAATCTAATTGTCAATAAAGTATCAATATAAAAAAAAAATTTCCCGTCTGATTTTTTGTTATGATTCGTAATTTCATTCATTACCGTCCAAACTTTCGCACAGTGATTCCCTGCTTCCCTTATTTTATGTTGGTGAAAATGGCAATATGTCTTTTTCAGTAATATGTTCAGCTTATTTCTATACTCCCTATATTCACGTTCAGCTTCAATTGCGGGATGCCTGGTTAGCTGCTTTTCAAATAGTCTGTGCTTTCAATAGACTTAATGAGTCGAGTCGCATTGTGATCCAAGGCTTGATTTTTCTGAACCTTTTGCCCTTTAACATTACCTCTCGTTTTACCTTCCATTTTCTTGCCTATTCAGAAACAACTTGCTATATCATCATCAGAAAGTTCAAGAGACGTCCTTGCTCTCATTTATCGTAACCTCTTTCGGGTTTTCCTTTAAAAAGAACACTCTCAGATTACACATTCTGCTTGCCTGATCTATTTCGTCCATTTTATCCTGCTTAAGATCCGCCATTGCTAACTCGATGTTAACTAGCGTCCGGTCGATGCTAATCGTAATCACCTCGGTGTCTTTTTTCACAATATGATCTATAAGAGATTCACTCTTTATTGCTCTGTTTATCGCTTGATTGACTGCGGATTCGATCTCTTCTCGAGTCTCTCTTGTTAAGACCATATTAATTTCATAATCTACTGCTGGGGAACTATATTTAATTCATATGTCAGAAATTCTTCGGAAATTTTGTCCACTTTGAATGTATTTTTTATATCGTGTATTTACGGGAGCTCGGAGTACAGATGTTCACTGCCGCTCTCTAACATGAGAATGTTATCTCTCGCACTTCGACATTTTCATTGGTTAAAGCGGGATTTTTCTTTACATATTCTTGCACTTATTCAGCGGTTTCATTCTATACAGATATTATTATATCGATGCTCTTCTTTCAGCTCCAATATAATTCGTTTCTTCCTCTTCTCTGGAGACTCAAAGTAGCTACTCCTTTCTAATCTAAGATGCAACACTGAATATATTGATGAAGAATCTGGTGTCAAAATCGATTCTTTTCGGCCGAGGACATGATAACTGTCCAATGGGGCAAGATAGCGATTCGAAACTTTCAGGGTAGGTCGCTCATCGGAATGCCGCGGCTAGGTTCGTTAATGGGCCGAATCGGCCCAACAGTTTCAGGGTTATGACCAATGGAAATTTTGAGACTGCTTCCCTGATATTTCAAGAACTACTACAGCGATCCGATTGAAACTATGCTGTAAGTTGGAGCAAAATGACACGCAACTTCTTGCATAATTTTGTCGAGATACTGCTGTCAGTCAATTAAAAAAAAAAATTTTCAGTTTTTTTCGAAAATTTTTTTTTTGTGGTAACCATTCACCATATTCCAAACACATTCTGCTCATACCTTAAACTTCATATTTCACAGCAGAGTATCAAATTTCAATTCGATTCGGTTATAATTTTCGGAGATATTAGAAAAAATATGTCAACCTCCTCTGTATCATTGAATCATGATTAAACTTGGTAACTAGTCATAAGATGAACAATTTTGTGCAAACATTCGTGATGATCGTGTCATTAAAACACTCGAAAAGAAATAGATTTTTTTCAGATATTCAATGTTCTGCTATCTTCTGATCATATTATCCCTACGAAAATCTGTATGAACCTTCGAGTTGTCATTTTCCAATCGATTACTGGATTTGAATTCGTTCTTATATGTATCTTTGGCAATATTGGGAAAATAAACTTTTGAATGGGTATGTCTGCGGAATCATTGGGTGGATTTTACCCATTCACGAACTAGGCCTTCGTAATTAAGGTCTAAACCTACTCAACAAATATCGAGTATCTAAGTTGTTCTTTTGAAAGTTTTTGTGTTCACGATTGGCCGTTAGAGTAGGTTTGGGGTTTAACCACGAAGGTCGAATTCGTGAATGGGTAAAATCCGTCGAATGATTCCGTAGATATACCAATTCAAACTTTCATTTTCGCCAAATTTCCATAAATGCTGTAAAGATCAAATTGAAATCCAGTACTTGATTGAAAAATCACAGCTTGAAGGTTCATGCAGAAGTGCTTAGAGTAGAGAAGTAGTGCTTTCTTTATTTTTTTTTCAGAAAACTGGGGAGTTATGGGAACAGAAATAGGTAGAATATAAATCTGTGATTTCACCCCATTTCTCTTTTATATCAATTTTCGACAAATATTTTATACTTCCATCAAGCAGCATTCGTCAGCAATGTTCAGGAAAAAAATTTTTCCGAGACAGTTCCAATTAAGAAAAATTTCAAAAAGCACTGCCGTGAAGGCAGCAACTTTTGCGCGCATGTTTAATGTAGATGACCGCTTCAGCAACGAATTTGAACATGCACGCAAAAGCTGCTGCTTTCACGGCAGTACTTTTTGAAATTTTTACTAATAAATTACTGGATTTCAATTCGATCAAATCTGTATTTTTGGAAATATTGGAAAAATAAAATTTTGAATGGGAATATCTACGCAATCATTGGGCGGATTTTACCCATTCACGAATTCGACCTTCGTAATTGAGCCCCAAACCTTCTCTACAAATATCGAGTTTCTAAGTCGTTTCTTCCGGAAGTTATTGTGTTTACGGTCAGCCTAACGGCCGACTGCGTAAACACAATAACTTCCGAAAGAAACAACTTAGGAACTCGATATTTGTAGAGAAGGTTTGAACCTTAATTACGAAGGCCGAATTCGTGAATGGGTAAAATCCACCCAATGATTCCGTAGATATACCCAATCAAAATTTTATTTTTTCAATATTTCCAAAAATACAGATCAGATCGAATTGAAATCCAGTACTTCATCGAAAAATAACAGTTCGGAGTTTCATACAGAATTTGATGAGGATGATATGATAAGAAAAATCATAGAAATTTTTTTTTTTCAAATTGTTCTGATGACACGATTATCACGAAATTTCGCATGAAGTTGTCTTTTAGCATCTCAAAACTAGCTGTGAAGTTTCATCAGGACTGAATCAGTATTTCTCGAGTTATACCGAAAAAATAAAGGATATCGAGAAGAAAACCTCGAAATTTGACACATTTTTTTCGGATATCTCCGGAACTTATGATCGTATCGAACTGAAATTTGGTACACTGCTGTGAAATATGAAGTTCAAAGTGTGAGTGGACTTTTTTTTCGGATATGATAAATGGTTTCCGAAAAAAAAAATTTTTTGGAAAAAAATTTCGAAAAATTTTTTTTTTTAAATTCACTCAAAATCTGATCCTGACGAAATTTGGCTCAAAGTTGCGCGTCGTTATACTCCACCCAACTGCCAAGTTTGAATCTAATCTCCCAAGTAGTTTTGAAATAAAAAATAAATAACTTCAAAACTTCAACTGCCTATAACTCCGAAACTATTCGACCGATTTGGCCCATTAACGAACTTAACCGCGGCATTCTGATGCGCAACTTATCCTGAAAGTTTCAAGTTGCTAGCTTGCTTCTGTCGACAGTTAGCGTGTCTACGGCTGGCCGGACAGAATCGATTTTGACACCGGATTCGTCATCAGTGAGTCCAACCTAGTCGATTGAGACCATTTTCGGCTCAATCATCCAAAATTACATTTGGACAAAACGATAGCACGCTGTTCCCCTAGAACATGCGCGCAAAAATAGTATAAAATCGAGGTATGGTAGCAATTTTCCGCGAATTTCCAAAATGCCTATTATTTCGAAAACGCTGAAATTTTTTTAGAAGATTTTCGATATTCTGAATGGTCCTGTCCTTTTCCATCAACAGTTAAAATCAATATATGATAATATGAAGTTATTTCTTTTTAGGTTCTGGACAAAGTCGGTATTCCAAACAGCTATGTCTATTCTAATTTGGATCCTTCGGCCAGGAAAATACACACAGCAAAATTTTCCGCAGGAAGAGTTAAAGTGCTAATTGTCACTGATGTTGCTGCTCGTGGTATAGACATTCCTCTGCTCGACAATGTTATAAATTACAATTTCCCGATGAAACCAAAGCTGTTTGTCCATAGAGTGGGTATGTATGTTTTTGTTGAAGTATCACTTTCGACAGATTTCAGAATAGATTATTATGTATGTGTGCTTCTATACTTGGAATTCTATCGCAGATTGTTGCTTATGATGCTATGAATTACATTTCTTCGCGTTTCCTCTTTAAAATCTAGGAGATCTTAGCTGGATCTAATGGTCATCTGCGTGCTGTTGATCGGAGGGATTAATTGTCTGAGATCATATTGTAATACTGTAATCTTTATGTTACTGTTATGTACAAGATTTTCACTCAAAGTAAAATTATTGCTGCCAGTATAACTTTATTGCCTCCAAGTCGGTTCATACAATAATGAGATATGAATATGAAATTCACATGTTCTACAAAAGTACATGCGCACAAAAGAGAGACATGAGACATCGTTATACTAAATATATTACAGTTCCATCTTTCAGTACTCGTAACACATTTGTTTTCTGCTAGGAGAAACCTAATACAAAGAGCCGTAAAAATGTATTTTTACACCGCGTTACGGCGATTTTCAACGAATTGTGTTTTGGACTTCTTTTGGGTCTCAATAAATGTTCTCGAATTATATCACCCTAAGTCAATATTTAGTATGACATCAATAAAGAACAAAACTAGATCTAACAAATTTCCTTCTGATATGACATTGGATACTGGAGGAGCGGAGGTGTTCAGTTGGTTTTCGGGTGTGGCCAGCGCGATGAGCTGCTTTCATATGCGACTTTTTTTTGGGCCTTTCCTAAATACCAGCACCGTGCGCACACCCTATCGCAACTTAAATGGCGAATAACCGAATAAATCCGGCTGGCTATATGCTGAAAAGCGATCAAAAACTTCCGAAATCGACTCTATCGCTGCTGATGGACGCTATCTTAGCGAAATCGTTTTTAAGTACAAAAACTATATTTCCTACTGATTCGACGAAATGAAACTGATTTTCTGCAACTTTCACATTTTTATAGCTATTTGAAACTCGTCATGTGGTTCTGTCGCACTCTGTACAAGAAATATTACGAATGTTAGCATATTCAAAGGCGTATCTGGTACCTGGGTCCGTCTGACGAATGTCATGGGTTAAGAGCGCCTAAACCTATATCACCAACGTTTTCTGACCCTCCACGCGATCTCAAATCTTCTGTATTAACGGAAACATTTAATTATGGATTTATGACGTCATATGTGAGTCATACCGACAACTTTTATGTCAGATTTATTAACTTGACGTTTCCGTTCGCCGTCGACGTTTGCGTTAGAAGTTGAAATGTAGAAAATGCAAAGTGTCATTTAAGGCCGGGACACACATAAAAGCATCGAGCTCGCGCCAACATATAGCCGAGTGTTGGACGTGTTACACCGAGAAAGAAAAACAAGGCTTTTTAACGTGTCGTTCTTGAGACCGCAGCGAGCCCGCAGCGTCACAGACTAGCTCAGTTTACTTTTCAATGGTAACAGTGCGGCCTCATGCTACATGAAGGGCGAAATACTTATTGAGGAGAATCGGATATTTCCTGTTCTGTACGATCAGAGTGATGCTAAGTATCGGAATACCGAATACAAGGAAAATTCGAAAACGTGTTAGAGACAAAGAAATACGCCGCACTGAGAAGGGTACTGAGAAAGTACTGACCACTAATGGCTGTCGCTCGGAGCGGTAGTGGGCAAGTGTGTTCCCCTACCACTCATGTTTTTGTATGGAGTGTAGTTTTGAACTGCGAAGGACCAAAGTGAACGCCTGCTGCAAAGTCAAGGGCGAACAGAAACGGCCACGTCAAGTTTATGAATTCAGCCTTTATTTCATATTTCACCTTTCATCTCCACTGACGGTCCTTTTATCACTTTTTCCTCCCTTTTACATATTTTCCTAAGTTCGATAGAACAACTCCAATCATAAGTCTGATCGCAACATGGGAAAACCATTCTCTACTAACATTGTGTGTATATTTATTCTCAGATATATGATTTTTTTTTCAGGAAGATGTGCTCGAGCTGGCAGATTGGGCAAAGCCTATTCTTTAATAGGACCAGATGAATATGCACATTTCTTGGATCTTCATCTCTTCCTGGGAACATCACTTTCGTTATGTACCATCAAGAACAAAGATGGAAATTTTGGCACTATACCTCAACACTTAATCGAGGAGCAGCAAAGTTATCTAATACATTTACATAAAACTTATTTTGATTTGGTGAGTGTAATGTATTGTCAGTTTGCATTTCTAGAGATACATCTCACTTTTAAGATATATATTTGTATTAATCGAATACCAGCTGTCACTGCAAATGATTATCTGTTCGTCTGTTTACCTACATTGACGCGATTAGTGCTAAATATTATGGATATTTGTAAATGAAAACAACTGTGTTTCATCAGAAAACAATAATAATGCGTAACTTGAGGGAAAAAACTCACACCTAGACTTCACATGAATTAGAAATAGATTCCAACCCACTCATTCAATAAACCGCAAGAAGACCTTTTTCTAGAGATGGGCAACTCGAGCTATCCAGCTCGATTAACTCGAGTTACGCTATGGACGATTCATCTCGAGCTGCTTTTGAATGATCTCGAGTCAACTCGAAAGCAATTCGGATCTAGAGTTCAGCACCCGACTCGATGCGTAGAAATCACGATTTCGTGAATCGTCAGTGCCTCCTGTCGTCGATGTCGATCGATACAGCTCGAATTGGTTGGCGTTGTTGGCGGATCGGCAATAGTTCGATCTGCTCGATTCAGTTGTATTTTGTATTTCAGTTCAGTCGGGAGTGTCGGGATCGATCTCAACAGGGTGTTGGTATATTACGGATGAATAAAAATTGACTGCCTATAAACGAAAATATATTTGCGTCGTGAAGGGAGTGATTTAAGACTAGAGTTGGATTGATTAAACTTTATTCATTTATTTATTGAAAATTGCCCTCTTTTCGTTATGAATATTATATTAGTCGTTTTTGAGAAGTGTGATTTTTTTAAACTTTTTTCACAATATATCGGTTGTTTATTAAAGTTGGGCACTAACATTTGCACCCTTAATCTTCAATTGAATTAATCCTCATATACAAGTAAAATGTAATTCTATACATAATATGTGAGTCAGCTGTTAGCGAGACTCATAAAAATTCCAACTTCCGAGTCCCGATTCTACAATTCCTTCCAATTTCTATTCCTACTCACTCCGAGTAGATCGACATCGAGGCGGCGAACGAATCAGTGTCGAGTCCCGAGGGGAACCAACTCGACTCGATACGAAGGCAAATCGCTGGCGAACGCCAGCCGCGGAAGCATAAGCACCGAGTCGAGTCAGCTCGAGTTGGCTATCATTTCAACTGGAGTAGATCGAGTTGAGAAATAGACGACTCGTCCCATCACTACCTTTTTCTATGAATAAGTCCCCTGTTTGATTTACCTTTCCACCAGTTACAACTGGTTTTGTAGAGTTGTAACTCCTTCACATATTCGCTCACTAGTGTTATAACCTCTAGATAGCTTTTAAACAGCTGGCAATGATTCTGTTTAATATAGGGTGATAGCGATTAGTCGGTATATATTCTTTCTCAGATTGCCATGACACTGTACAGGGTGATTCATTAAGGTTGGCCACCGGCCTTTTATCCTATGACTTCCGGAAAAAAAATCTAATGACAAACTCGGCCCCTAGAAAATGATTAAAAATATTTTCAAGTTCGTACTTCCCCACAAGAGGGCGCAATCTATCACTTGTAAAATATAATCTCATTTTTTACGAAATATTCTCCAGCTACCAGTGGTAAAGAATAATAAAATAAGAATCTACTCTTTCTATTCAACAACTTTTGTTTCAGTCATTTTTCTATATTTCCTATTTTTTAGTGATGGGATGGATAAACGAAAAAAACATTCTTACTCCTGTATGGGTGAACCGATTTTCACGTAATTAGATTTTATTCGAAGGCCATCGAAAGCAGATCACAGAAACTTATGACAACAATATACCTTGTGATCCAATTGAAAACTACAGAGTGTTTTATGTCACTTCGCCCTATTTGTGCGTTTTACTGGAAAATTTCAAATGCAATGCTATGATTCTAACCGGGTGAGAATAAGCCAAGCATTATCACCTACTGACTTTTTAAAATCGCAGACAGATATCATTGGTCGTTTCGGAGTTATTGACAATTTTGTAAATTTTGATAAGTATTGATCAACTTCTGTGAAATGCAGGAGGAATTGAGTTATTTCATCTCTAAACAATTAGATGAAAGGAAAAAACTCATCAAAACAACGAAACAAGCGGATTTAGAACCAGTAAGCTCTGGCGATACTGTTCATTTTCGGTATCTATAGCTGTAAAAGTGTTTTAGGACGATTGCAAACCACTATTTTATGATGCCCCATTATTCAAACGAAGAAGCATATGATATGCTCAATGTTCATTTTGAATGTTTAGAAAATGCAGTAGCTGAAAGGGAATACCCGATACGATATATCCTGAAAGACGTCGTCATTCCAGAGAGGTATTCAAAAGATTGACACGAAGAGTGCGAGAAACTGGTAAGGTTCAACATCTTGGAAGAAAAAATAGAAAACGTAGAAGCCGTAATGAGGATAATATCATAAAAGTTTTGGCTTATTAACAAGACAAAGGTGCTTGAAATTTTAACGGAAGATCTTCCAATTCTTTTAGAAAATATTGCTATTCAAAGCAGGTTAGATATGTGGTATCAACAAGAAGGTTGCCCGGCGCATTATGCTGCTAATGTTAGAGAATATTCATATAACATTTTCTCAAAGAGGTATATTGGACGAAGGAGTATTTTTCCATGGCCAGAAAGATCACCCGACCTCACAGTATTAGATTTTTATTTTTGGGGGAGAATAAAGACTTAGTTTTCCGAACACCCCATACTACAAGTGAGGATATTCAAAATAGATTTCGACAGGCAGCTTCTTCTCATACTGAAATTGTGGCCAGTATCAACTCGACGAAAGAAAGACTAAATTTATGTGTAGAAAATAATAGTAGTCATTTTAAATATTTGAATTGATTAGGTGTAAGTGTTGTTTTTTTGTTTTATTTTATCGCATCACTGTTATTTTATGTGTGTTGAGTATTTTGCTGCGTTGTCATGACTCATAAAGTCACTTCCTTGTTTATTCAAGCTCACAGAAAGGATCAACATTGATCAAAATTTACAGAAATGTCAATAACTCCGAAACGACCAATGATATCTGTCAGCGATTTTAAAAAGTCAGTAGGTGATAATGCTTGGCTTATTCTCACTCGGTTAAAATCATAGCATTGCATTTGAAATTTTCCAGTAAAACGCACAAATAGGGCGAAGTGACATAAAACAGTCTGTAGTTTTCAATTGGATCACAAGGTATATTGTTGTCATATGTATCTGTGATCTGCTTTCGATGGCCTTCGAACGAAATCTAATTACGTGAAAAAGGGTTCACCCATAAAGGAGTAAGAATGTTTTTTTCGTGAAGAAAATTTTATCCATCTCATCACTAAAAAATAGGAAATATAGAAAAATTACTGAAACAAAAGTTGTTGAATAAAAAGACTAGATTCTTATTTTATTATTATTTACCTCTGTTACCTGGAGAATATTTCGTAAAAAATGAGATTATATTTTACAAGTGATAGATTGCGCCCTCTAGTGGGGAACTACGAACTTGAAAAAATTTAAACGGATAAACGGTTTCCGAGATACGGCCGGTGGCCACCCTTAATGAATCACCCTGTACAGTTACAGCAGTAAAACACTCAAAATATATGTACAATTTCAGTACAATATTTTAAAATCAATATACCGACGCTGAAGGCAGTGTCCAAACAGGAGTGCAGTGTAAGGAGAATTATCACATTATATGAGCAGTTGACGGTCGGAAGTTAATGCTATAATTACCTGTGAAAGCAATTACAATCAAAGTAATAAAAAATGTCAATAATTAACAACGTGGACCGAAAAAAAATAATCGGATCGCACAATAAAGTGGTATTGGTAGTGGTATTGAGAGGTATCGAATAGAATGATCCGAGCGGTAAGTAGCGATGATTAATGAGCGGAAGGGTGAATAGGCACGGACGGTGTGAGGTTAGATGTAACTAGCAAATATATTGACTCGAAAATAAGAATATCCGCGTCTCATATCAACCATTTTCAGAATTTTGAAGCAACGAACCTTTGTGTTCCAGATTCTGACATCAGTTTTCACTTATCAAACTAGGTCAAGAATGTGACTTTCCATTCTGAACTGTCCTTTTTGCCTCACCTTGCACAACTGAACCATTTCACAGTTTTTCCCTTTATGCTTCACTTCTTAATTTACAGTTGCTAAGATCAAGACTATATTCCTTTCTTCAATTTTTTTATAGGTGAATTTCAGAAAAGTGTCTGAAAATGGTTACCAGCAATATTTAAGGACAAGACCAGTAGCTTCAAATGAAAGCAACAGGAAAGTGAAGGATATACCGTTTGATAGGTGCACAATTCATCCACTATTCAGGGAAATTGGGGAGGCTATTGAAGAGGATAGACAAAATCTGTTAATAAAAATGAAGGAGTATAGACCAAATGGGGTAATTTTTTTTTTTTGATATTTTCGTTTGAAAATGTATTTTTTAGCATATTTGAATTTGAGTTAATATTTTCATTGTTCTTATTAGATGGAAATGATTTCTCAGTAAAGCAGAGATAAATCAGTCAATCGAATCGATTCACCTTCTTAAATTTTCAATCATTATTTCATTGTTTTTCCCTTCGAAATTGGTTTTTAGTGGATAGAAATCTTCTTTTTATTATTCATGGCAGAAAAATTCTTTAAAATCTGTTTGGAAGATATACAAGTCCATTATGTTTGCGTATTGCTATAATAATAATAACAGTAAACTTTATAGTTTATTTATATCATGGATGAAAATCTTCAAACAAATAATAACAGTCTTTATTTCATATTAATTCACCTCTATTACACATAGAAGAAAATGATAGAAACAGTGTCAATTTAAATGTATATATTTGTATTTTTGTATTTGTATTTTTTCCGAATATCCTAGGCTTCAACGAAACCCCTCAGAAGCTTAAAGCTTGTGCGAGTTGGGATACCGGGTGTGTTCTGTGTAGGCTTTGTTATTAATTCCTTGCGCCACGTTAGGAACAGCACTGTTAATTGTTTAGCCAACAGCGAATGGTTGGACGGTCCCCTAAAAACCGGAAAAGTTATTTCCCGGCCAAGGGCTTGAACCCCAGACCTTACGATCATGGGGCTTGCGCTCTAACCACTGAGCTACCGCCGCTATATACTACAGGATGGAGTAATTTTCATTAAATATATGCTCTATTTTGTCAATTGAATTTCCTATGGACATTACATTTTGGTGGAAGATAGTAAAGACTTCAGTTTGTTTGTGTGTGGTGTACGTGGCTTACATATTTCCATACTTCTGAATTAAGTTTGGCTGGGTTTGCAGTAGTCTAACGGATAGCATCTTTGATTTCAATTATGAAAAAAATACATTCAAGAGACCTTTTTTTCAGATCCATGTAATAGGAATTGATTTGGCAAGACTCCAAAAAAATCCCCTATCATAAACATTTTATAGGTTGTTCGGTAAACCTTAATCAATATTTGCATTGGTGATAGAATAGGTCATGGCTACTCAGATTATCGGAAAATTTTCACTGATTTGGAGATAATAGATGTTTTGGATATCATGTCTCTGAATGGGAACTTATTTGAAATTATTTCCTGAATATTGCTGATGAGTGTTGCTGAATGGACGTATAAAAAAGTTTTCCGTAATTCATAAAATTTTTCTAGAAATGGGGATGAAATGATAGATTCAAATTCTATCTATTCGTATTCTGGTAACTTTAACCCGATTTTATGAAGAAAAATATAACCACGTGAATATGAACATTCACTACAAAAATATGCGCACTTTGTTAAGTCTCTGAAAATGTATCAAACATACTCTCATTCTTTCTGCAAGTGGTGATATTTCCGTAGTAAGAGATTGCGGAGATGTTTTGGTCTATCCAAAACTTTCACAATCGACAAAAAAGTATTCAGTTGCGAATTTAAATTAAATTGTGAAATAATCATCAATAGAAAAAAATATATAATCTAGGTATATTCAGGAAATAAAACAAACCTCGATTTCAAATCTCCTTTCAATTAGTTCTCTCAAAATAATTTCAAGAAATAAATTGCATTAACGAATATCATTTAGAGAAAAAATTAAATTATTTTTTATCTTTTCTGATGCAGATATGATATTCTTCCAAGAAGGACCTTTCAAATGGTGTTATGTCTCCTTTACAACGATTCTCTAATAGCATGTGAATACACCTCAATTGCTTTATGTCAGTTGCAGTTAGTTGTTGCTTAAACTTTTTCTATCAACTATCCCAAGTGATGTTAAACGAAATATTTCAATTCATGGATCTGATGGCTCTAGGATTGGTTTAGAATGTCTCATCCATTTTACTAGGTAAATAAGAACCAAACATTTTCGAACTTATGGGTCAGTAGCTCTATGGCTACTTTCCTAAAAGTTGGGTCAGTTCTTATGGCAAAATCACTGGTTAATATGGAACCATAACTTCGATAATATTTGGGTCTTATCCACCCAATATTTTGGATTGGAGACTTTAAACCAATTTTGTGGCCGCCTAGATTAACCAAGTGCAATTATGTGATGTATTTCACTTGGACTATTTGAGAGAAGAAGTCTATGCAACGTTAATTACAACTGACGTGGAACAATTGACACTCAGAGTATTGTTAGTGAAGTGGCAAAGTATACTCTGAAAGGTACTTCTTGAAAGTATGTCTTCTCGGCATCAAAACGGATAAAATATAATTCCATTTTTTCTCTCAATGAGATGAATAAGTGCAATTTATTATTCGAAACTCTATTTCGAAGATATTAACTGAATAAAGATTTGAAATTATATTTTTTATTTCTCTGAGAATTCCTAAGTAATGGATTTATCACTTCTTTTCGTCACAATTGTGAGAGTTTAGGATAGACCAGTATCTATCCGCATTCTTCTGCAAAGGCGAATCACCTCTTCTAGAATCAATGGGAGTATGTTCTATACAATTTTAGAGACTTGATAAAGTGCGCATGTTTTTATAGTAATTGTTCACATTCACATGGTTATAATTTTTCCCGTTAAATCTAGTCAAAATTAAGAGAATGAAATAAAAAGAATTTTAATCTATCATTTCATCCCCACTTTTCGAAAAATAATATGAATTCCTCAGAACTTTTTTGAATGTCTGAAAAGCAACACTCATCCGCAATTCTCAGGAAAAAAAATTCGAATCACGTCCAATTTAGAGACATGGTATTCAAAACATCGAGGAAAGGTAGCAATTTCTCATGAATTTCCAAAATGGTCATTATCTATTGAATGGTGAAAATTTTACCCAAATTTGTTTCAATATTCTGTGCTGCCATGACCTAATCTATCACCAATTCAAACATTGTTGAAGGGTTACTTGACATCCTGTATATCTTAGCAAGTTGAAGGTCCATTTCTCTGATTTTAGAGGACAGCTGTTCTTTAAATGGTTCTGCTGCATCGACATTACTCGAGAGAATTTCTCCAGTAACTTTCAATTGCCTGATACCTTATACCTCTGTTTGAGTTCTTGTAACCATCCGCTACTTACTCTGAAGTCACCGGTTTCAATCAAATCTCGATAAAAAATTTCGCTTTTTCGCATATTATATCATCAGATATTGGGGTCTCAACAAACCAAGCACATAAAGCTTGGAAGGATATTGACTAAATCGAAGAGTTCTAATTTTTTCCAGATTTTTCTCCTCCGCTTCATATCTTCACTAACAATAAACTAAACGTACGCTGGTAAACTAGCGTAGCCCAGCAATATTCCGAATCGTGTCTCAACTAAATTTCAGAAGTGCGACGGCTATAGTGTGAGTCCGGATTATGAAATCAGGCAACCGGAGTACTGGATGTCCGAATTCAAATGTGTCCTAATTAGAGAGAATACACTGTAATTTGTAAACATATCACTACCTAAAATCGAAACTCCCAATTTTATGTATCAAAACCACTAACAAATATAACATGACATAAATAATCTTCATAAATATAGAATCACTTAATGCCTTGGTAACAAATTTGAACATGCGCTCAAAAGCTGATGATTTTACATCAGTGCTTTTATAGGATGTTTTCAAGTATCAACCGATTATTTCATATTTCCAAACACATATGAACTACATTGATGTTATTGACGTGAAATCAGAAGTCCAATGCATTTTCAGCCAAACAGTACTTTATAAATATCGATATTTGGATTCAATCAACTGGTTTGAAGAGACGCAGTTAACAGATATTTATAAGTAATGCAAACCTCATCATGCATTCGTTCTGAAATTTCCCTCCCCTAGTGGTAAAAAAAATTTTGAGTTTGCAACTTAGACCGAAGTTTCCCATTGAAACATATTCTTGATTGACTTGATGGAAGTTGTGTAACTTTGAGAAAGTGAAAATTGTAATGGGAAAAAATTCCTTCTTCTCAGACTGACTAAAACTTTGTGAACAAAAATTTTGAAAGTAGTATGATCTAATAAAGAGAAAGCATTCATTCAATTCATTCTCTTAAGATTCGATATGATATATTCAACAGAATTATTAAGAATATTGTTATAAAATTCTAATTATTTGAACTTCTTCAGACAATATTCGAAATTTGTGGTAAAACCAAATCTGAAGAATACACAACTATGAAGACTAAAAGGGCTTTACATAAGGATATAATAATTGAACACCATATAAAAAAAATTAAACGTTTATCAGAGCTCAATTTAACTGGAAGTCAACATACAACCACGCTTCCTGACAGTAACCAGAATGATATTGATGACACTTTCCAAAATGTAATTCTACCCAAGAAAAGAAAAATAGAAGAATTGTACAGAAAAAGTGCCAAAAAGACAATGAAAGATGAGAATTACATCCCATATAATTCTTCTGATAGACATACTGAGGAGGGGTAAGTAATCATGTTTGTTTTGTGAATAATTTGGTTCAATTTTTGTAACATTTTTCTCATAAAGCATCAGTAAGTATCAAAGTTGATTCTGAGCAGAAATGGACATCGTGAGAAAATGTAGCATGTTCTTCCTGAGGTCAAAAGAAGTTTGTGATCTCCCTATGTTAAACAGAGTGATCACAGCTCACTACCACATTTCGGAGAACTGTAAAAAAAGTGTGAAAAATATTGACGACATACATTATACAGTTTGGAAAGGACAGTCGGGAAAATACGAAACTCAACGTTCATATAGGAGGGAGGGTCATAATCCAATGAACTAGTGGAAGAGTCAGAATTCGATGCTATATTGAATAAAAGACTAGTCTCTTGCAATGGCAAAGTGGGGAGGCTATGGGCTCCGCAGACCGCAGTTTGTCTGCATTGCCATGCTTCAAGATCGAATAAAGATTTAGCCGTAGTACTGCAAAGGCATATGATCAAGATCCAAACCTGCTTAATTAAAATTTTATTTTCAGAGATTTTCAAAACTGCAGATCGGATCGCAGTCTAGTACTTGCTTGAAAAATTACTGCTTTAAATTTCATGCATCATTTTTTCAAGACTAAATGATTAGAAGATCACAAACTATTTAAGATGAAGGAAAGCTGCATTGATTGAATAGACAACCGTTTTGGCGTCAGTGCTTTTCGGGGAGTTTTGATACTCCACAAGCTTTCGAATATTTGTGTGATCTGTAGCTTAAAATAATTTTGTTTTTTTGAAATTCACAATATAGCGATTTCTATTACTCATTGCATTGCATAACAATATTATAATTCAATTTCACCACTAATCATTCATCTATTTCAATCAATATGTTAATTTCTCCGATTTTCAGGTTAGCTGTAAACAAGTTCCAAAATGAAGCAGTCAATGCAGCATTAGATATTGTAGGAGATTCTCAGGAGATGATGCGTATGTCAAAAACAATGAAAAAATGGGATCGTAAAAAGAAGAGAATGGTTGGAGTGGAGGTAAGTTCGAATAATTCCTCACAGGAAAGTCAAAAATAATTAATTTTTTTTTAAGAGTAAAACAGCGGGAAAAATTCGAACAGAATCAGGAGTATGGATACCTAAAACATATAAAAGTGACAAATACTCCCAATGGAAGGAAAAAACGAAGGCAGATGAGAATTCCGACTACGAAGATGATGATAATGAGAATAGAAATAGCAGAAAAGGTGAATTTCTTAATGGGCTTTATTTTTTCTTCTTAATCATTTGTTATTTTAACTATCAACCACATGCCAATTTGGAGTTATTGTGAAAACGAAATGAATTCATCCAACTATCACAATATTAACCACCCATGAAAAAAAATCAATGAAATATTAGAAAATACCACAGAGTCCCCAAATTTCAATTTTTTAATACAACTAGATAAAAATCTAATGAATCATTTTTGAACATGCACAGTCTTTCCAAAGAGAATCTCCTCTTTATCATTTCATCGCCACTTATATAAACTAGAGGAAAAAATAGAGGGATCAAAAAATTACAAACTATTATTTCCAGAAAACAGACTTTCTCGATGATCATGTACTTATCGAAGGAATCAAAAGAGTCTATTAATTTAATGCCTTGAAAACTGAAGGTAATTCAAACAATTACTTGTCGAAGTATATGATTTTACCAGATCCATAAATTTGACATTCTACAGAAAAAAATCGCGCGATTTGTGTGTGTGTGTGTATGTGTGCGTCCCTCACACGCCAAATTTCCTGACGGTGAAGTCGATATCGGTGCCCCTCACCAAGATAGAGCTGGTGACCGTGGGTGCTGAAGAAGGTGTTAAGTCGGGCGCCAAGCAGTCTTATAACTGACCTCTCTATATTGGCTTGCAATAAGAGACTACTAACTTATATGGTATGTGAGTATGGCGTCGAATGAAAGTGACACGGATGCAAACTCCCGGAAAGACGGGGAATTTAACGATGTTAAATGCTCGTATTGTGCTAAAAAAGTGAGAGATTATGTGAAGTGTGGAAAGTGTTATAATAATTTTCACAAATCATGTCTTGCACGATCTAGCAATTTGGAAAATACTATATGTAAACATGAGAGGTTAGAAATTCATGAAAGTTCAACAGAATTCAAAGATGCAATTGTTCAGAATAAAATGCTGGAAATGGAAAACAACTATCTAAAACAATTGATCAAGGAAATAACCGAAAAGAACCAAATCCTGATGCAAAACAATATCCTTTTATCAGAAAAAATAGAGCTCCTGGAAGATAATAAAAAATATGAAATGAAAACATATTCGAAAGCAACGCAAAAAACTGAATCGTCAACTACAACCAAAGTACAGCAAGTCACAAAGAGGTTAAATAATAACACGAAACAAACTACTGCAGAAACATCCAAAGAAGATAATGGTACATCTGAGCTACCACCTATAACCGAAAATGACAGACACAAAGGTAACCTACAAATTACTCAAAGAAATGTCAACAATCCAGTTATTTTGATTTCAAAACCAACTACGGAAAAAGATGAAATGGAACAAGAACTCTCACCTAAACGCACATCGGAAGAATTCATTACTGTTAGGTCAAGAAGACATAAGAAACCAAATGTTGGTACAGGACCACTGGAAGATACAACATTTAAATCTATAAAAGCAGACAAGCAAGAGAAGAAATTATGGCTGTTTGTATCCCAAATAAAAGCAAATGTACAGGATGAAGTAATAAAAGACTATGTAAGAGGAAAAGGTAATTTAGAAGAAAATGAAGTAAGTGTAAAACAACTAAACACAAAAAACCAAGAAAATTTAACCTATAAATGTGTTTTAATAAGTGTTCCTCTAAAAATGAAGGAGGATATTTACAAAAATGATTTTTGGCCAACAGGGATAAAATTCTCAAGATTTGACTTCAGAAGAGGGGAGCATTTTTCAGAGAAGAAAAAAGCATTAACAAACTAATGACAATTGATAGCATTCCTACACTCAATAAGGGAAAGGAAATTCAAAAGGAAAAAATCGGCAAGAATTATGAACAGTTCAGTATATTACACCAAAACATATGATTATATGTCCAACATGTAATTCTTATTTTGACACTATTCTATTTCATCTTCATATATGTGTATGAATGTGATCGAGAATAAAGAGCTATTATTATTATTATTATTATAGAAGTAAAAGAAATGAAGCTAGGTATATTGAACTTAGTACAATTAGACCCTTTGAAAGGATAACATTCAGCGAATCTAAACATATTCGAGTTTACCAGGACTTCTGTTATGTTACATAGGTCTTCACAATAACATCTTAATAACATCTACAATACATGACCTATTATGTTCCCCACATCACTGTTTTTTCGGCACTATCTCCGCACTTCATTCTGGCAATCATCTCCTGGGTTGTAATGACCATCCAATTGTCGACCGCTAGTTGATGGACACTGGATCCCCTTAAGTTTGTTGCTTTCGGGCTGCATCTTGTGTAGTTTTCGGGGACACTAAGTAGTTCAACTTCACATGGGTTGCTAGATAATATAGGCTTTGTGTTTTCCTTGCACAGGAAATTTTTTGGAAAAAATTCTTTGCATGGCCGATTGAATGGAGCGTATTTTGTTTCACATGGGGAAAGGAATCTTGTGGTAGGATTGATAATTATATATTGATTGTTTTTCAAAATTGGTAGCGGAAATATTTCAAATAATTGTAATTTTAATTTCTGTAAGAAGAATTTCGAGAATGAATCTGGCTTGATTCTCACTTATGAATCCCTTTACTTTGATGCAGGAATAATACTAAACAATACTTTCAACCTTAAATAGAGATGGTTATCTTTCATCTTTGATTTCAGTTTGAATTTTGAAGAGTTCTTTTGCGATTCGTCATGTGAAATGACAGATGAATGAACGAATTTTGTTTGAGCAAAAGAAATGGCTTTTTCTATATCACTCAATATTCTATTTTATAATATCTATTGCTAGAGTGATATGTGTGAAAACTGAGATTAGAACAATAAAATTGAAATCATCCCAAGAATCTATGGCTGATGAAGTCATCCAGAAATTTATTTGACTTTTTTTACTGTCTTAGATGTGCTTGATTATGTTGCAACTTATTCATCGAATTATTGAAAACAATTATTGAGTTTACTGTTAAACGTGCTCTTGAATCAGTTCTTGTTGCGAGTCTTTTAAGTTTTGAATAGCTTTATTGTATTTATTGGCATCCCTCTGATCTAAATTTCCTGATATTGATTTTCATATAGTATCTAGTCCATTCATCAAACCTCTCTTTTCTCTGTTATTAAGGGTCGTCATTAGTAGTCTGAGCTTTTTATGTGTATCATCAATCTTTTACTGTGAGATGTATTTGTGATTGGAAATTTCACGTAAATAATTTCTTTGGATGAATCGAAAATTTGAACTAGAGCCCAATAATTTTCGATATTTTGGGACAATCCATTTTTAATGGTAATATGCCAGGGTTATCTGTGATTTGAGTAATCTTTACTCCTGTGCAATTTGGGATGATGTATCTGAAGATTGTTGCGACGGTGATGAGTCTATAACACTAGGTTGTCTTAGATTTTTTAAATGAACTGTCCGATTGACGTTCTGTTTTGATTTATTACCATTCAGCTTTTGGATGAGGTCTTTATTACCGAGTAAAAGTTTTGTAATAATGAAAGATCTGCTCTCGGTACGAGCATATTTATAACTTTTTTTGTAAACTGTTTGAACAATTTTGAAGGGGTTCCTTGTGTTTTATTAAATTTTTGAACAATTTCATACTTATGCGGCGTTATATTTTCATTGAGTTTATCGTAGACTAACGCTTATTCCTGTTTATGCTTTAGTGGATGGTCACTATACGTTTTCTTATCGTAAATAATATCTAAAAGTCTGGCACCAAGGACTGTTATACAAGATCAAAAAGTGTCTACCAGTATACTATTTCCTACTGATGAAATCTTATCTTACCGGAAGAAGATTTAGGGTAAGGGTCAACGATAAAGTATCCGATCTTTATCCCATACAATCAGGCGTTCCTCAAGGGAGTGTTATTGGTCCGTTTTTATATTTGGTGTATACAGCAGACCTGCCCACATGTGCTAACACAATAATCGGAACATTCGCAGATGATGCTGCAATACTTGCAACTGACGAAAATCCTGAAAAAGCATCCAATATTTTACAAACGCACCTTGATAAAATACAAGAATGGCTCAACAAATGGAAAATCAAAGTCAATGAGACAAAATCAATGCAAATCAATTTTACGCTTCGAAAAGGACAATGCCCTCCTGTTCAGTTAAACAACATACAGTTACCAGTATCACATACTACAAAATATCTGGGAATTCACTTAGATAACAAATTAACATGGAAGGAACACGTGGTTAAAAAAGGGAAGCAAATAGACCTGAAAGTTAAAGAGCTGTATTGGCTCATAGGCAGGAAATCTAAATTGTCGCTGGAAAACAAACTTCTCATATACAAAGCAGTCATAAAACCTATTTGGACATATGGTATTGAACTGTGGGGATGTACTTCTAAGTCCAACGTATCTATAGTACAGAGAAGCCAATCGAAAATACTAAGAATGATAGCAAATGCACCATGGTATGTGACCAATCAAACATTACACGAAGATCTAAAAATACCTTATGTTATGGACGTCATAAAGGAAAAGAGCCAGATACACCACGACAAACTACACGGACACATAAACGACCTTCTACAGCCATTGCTAGAACCACACACCACCCGGAGACTCAAAAGGAATTGGCCAGCAGACCTTAAATAGGATAGAAGGGGTCTTCTCATTGGAGAAGACCCTATAAACCCATTTCAGAGCCTCATGCTCTACAGACATCAGATTAGCTTATAGAATTTATTGTATTCTGATTGCTAATGAATAAATGAAATGAGAAAATAATATCTAGAAGATCCTTCTGCTTTGTATGGTCGAATGTGAGTTCAAGTGGAGTTAGTTTTGTGGTTGAATGAATAGAAATATTGTACCGTATTATTGCATATTTCATAATAATCTTTATGGGGTCTTCAGATTGTGATCTCAGAATTATACAATGTTCTGCTATTGCTGAGTGGAATCATTGTATAAAGAGGGATAGTACGCCAACCTTGCGGAAAAATCATTTGAATGCACTGATGCCACAGATAGCATAGCAGCGACACAAACGCTGGTATCAGTAACCGGTCGATTCTTAGTTCGGGTTGGAGTATGCCGTAGCTAGAATTACTTAGGCTCTTAGTTATTTAGCCAACTCTACTCATTAAAAGATGGCGCGAACTCTTTCGATTAAGATGTCTCTGTGATAGCATGTCGTTTGGATGATAGACCATTGACGGAACTTATTCATTCGTTCTTACCTTTAAATGTATTATCTGTTATATTTTACAAGAATAATTCCCAAAAAATTCCATTGTTATATCCCAGGGCTATGTGTCGAAATTGTAGGTCGTCTACCCAGAAGCGCTCTTATTGCCCCTCGTTTATATTTCAAGGCTTTGTGCGTGACAAAGCCTTGAAATGTAATAATTTCGATGTTGTGTGTCGCTCAAAGTAATTTTTTCATTTCATCATCTGGATAGATAGAGTTTGGTTTAATTGATCTTTAACTGCTTCAATCAATTGTGATGCAATTTATTTTAACTGTGATACTTCCTAGAGCTATTGGCCCGCTCCATCGATTGGAATTAAGAAGAATTTTGGAACCCTTAACTATGCTCTCGTTCTACATTGAATGGGGAGCATTTCGGTTTATTATTTGATAAAATCAAATAATAAACCTTAGTGATTGACCAAAAAAAAATTGAAATTACCCCCCCTGAAAAGTTTACAGTTTACATTTTACATGTAGATTTGAATGAACTAATAAAAAAAAATTGTGCGTCCGTTGTCCGGGGCTTTTCTGTGAAAGTACTGAACCGAAATCATTGAAACTTGGTAGAAAAACCGTGTGTCGCTCTAGATTAATCCTCCAAGCTTTTCAGCAGGATCGGTGTACCCTAAGGGTTCAAAATTAGGGGTTGGAGGGGAAAAAATTATTTCTCGAAAAAACTTACCACTTGGTAGATTGAATAAAAATAGCCGAAGCTGCTGGATTCCCATCATATTCTGGGATACAATCAAGGTGATGTTTATGAATTTCAGGAACTGCCATTATTTCTCCATTCTTCTTAAAAGACTACGATCTCTTATATTGTTCATGAGATTTTCAAACCAGAAATTTTATATTCAAACCTGATGAATTCAGAAGAAAATCAAGTATTTATGTGAAAAGAATCAATATATTGAGAAAAAAATCAGTAATAAGGGTTAGTGGGTGATCGCATGTGGAAAAAGGATGTGAAAGTTACGCTATTGGCTTCATAAAAATTTCTTCTTTTCATAATAATAATAATAATATGCTTTATTTCATGTAAAGAAAAATACACTCTCGAATAGATTTACTCGACATGAAATGGTGTCATAAAAGGCTTGCACTCAAATTGCATAATTCAAGAATTCCTCAATCGTGTAGGGTTCGATCTTCAGCAGGAGCATACGAGTTTCTTTTGAGATTGTAGGGTTAATTCTTCTCTTATATAGTTCGCAATTTTGTTGTAATAACGTATACAGCTGTACTCTGGTCCTTTCTCAGTTAGGGTTAACCTGTGCCTTGGGTATTTTAGTGTGGTCGTTCTCGTTTCATATTGACTAGCTGTTCTCTCCTCAAAGTACTGCCTATTTTTGAACACGAAAATCAGACATTCCTGGATATGGATTGCTGGTGCGGTTAGGAGGCCATTTTTCCGGAATATCCCCCTGCAGGACTCAATTCTCCTCATACCAAACATCACACGAATGTCTCTCTTTTGCATCTTTAATACTCCTGTCATGTTGCTGGAGTTTCCGTAGAACATGATCCCGTACCTCAGTTTTGACTCAAAGACCGCCTGGTATATTGTTTTCAAAGATGTGGAGTCAAGATGTTTTCTGAGGACTCCCAATGTGTAGCATATAGAGCTCAGATTTGTTCGTAGTTCTGAGATATGTTCGTTCCAATTGAGAGATTCATCTATGAGGAGGCCTAAGAAATGTCCAGATTTCTGAAGGTGTACAGTGGAGTTTGTCATTTGGATGTTTGTAGGCGTCTGAAAACCTGCATGTGTAGTCTTGAAAAGGATTGCTTGTGTCTTCTCCGTATTCATTTGTAGGTTATTGTCTTTGAACCATTCACTTGCTTGAGCTAATGTTGTCTTCACTGAGTTGGCTGTTTCTGGAAAAGTATCTGCTTTTATACTCAAATCGGTGTCATCTGCGTGATTTATCATCTTTATATATGGTTTAGAGTTAGTTATCGTGGACAGATCGTTAAGGAAGATGATAAAGAGTATGGGGCCCAATATACTTCCCTGTGGTACTCCCAGCTCAGTAGGTGCTTCATCTGACAATGTTTCCCCGTTGTTCTGGAAAATTTCAACTCTTTGTTTGCGATTTGTCAGGTAAGACTTAAACCAGTTTAGTTCCGTTCCCTTTATACCGTATGACTGAAGTTTATCAAAGATGAGATCATGGGACAGGCTATCGAATGCCTTTGATAAGTCCAGCATTAACGTAATCAAGATCTGGGAGTCCTCCAGAGCACTCAAAACCTCAGTGATAAACTCGAATACTGCAGTCTGTGTTGATTTTCCTGTAACATATCCGTGTTGGGAAGACGTCAAGATATCCTCTTCTATCAGGTATGAAGTTAGTTGCATACAGATGGCCATTTCTAATATTTTCGAAAATGTTGGGAGGAGACTTATCGGTCTATAGCTCTCTGGTTTATTTAATTCCCCTTTTTTTGTAAATGGGCTTAATCAATGCTGTCTTGAACCTCTCTGGGAATATGCCATGTTTCATAAACGTGTTTATGAGATATGTGAGAGGACCTGCAATCTGTTTTGCACACTCTTTTGCAAGCTTCATTGGGATACCATCAGTTCCACAGCTATTTTTGTTCTTCAACATACTTATTATTTTGATGGTTTCTTCTTCAGATATTGATCGAAGTCTGAAGTTAGATGTAACGCCTGTGATTTTACCGTGGGGTTCTAACATTTTTTTGCAGTTGGTTTTATTGGTTGTTATGGATGAGAAGTAGCCGTTGAACAAATTTGCTATTTTTTTTGGATTTCCTGTTATATCGGTATTTTGGTGTATGCTCCCTTTACTTTTCTTAACTGTGTTCCATAGGGCATTGGTTTTGTTGTCTGATTCAAGTATTTGTTTTTCTTCTGCTTCAGGGGATACAGCGATTATAGCAGGCAGTTTCGCCCCAGAACTCGTGATGTTTACATACTCTCGCTGGTTTTCTCGTATCACTGTGTTGAATTTGGTCGATTTTTGGGCCATGCTTTGGGAAAAAAATTTTTGAATACCCAACTAATCGTTGGAACGAAAACAACTTGTTCCCCAATTTTAGTTTTATTAAAGCGAGTAATGATATATTTCCTAATATGATATATTAAGATGATATAAATACATTTAAATAGGAATATAAAGGATTTTCATATGTAACTTTCATTATCTTGCATTAGAATAAACGTCCTCTGATCATGTCGTCTGCGAAGTAAAATTTGCCTCAAAATTTGGTCGATATAGCGCTGACCCGTTAAGTTTTCGCGCAAAGGTTTCTTCAATGTCGCGAAATGCTGCCCCAGACCATCACTGAATCGCCGCCATAAACGACAATCGGACGAACAAAAATCTAGCGAAAACGTTCCCCACGACGACTCCAAACAAGGGGACGTCGGTCCCTCCCATGAAGGCCGAACTAGGATTCGTCAGTGAACAAAACATTTCCCCATTGTCTTAATATCCAAGCCCGATGTGCGTAATCATACGTTACACGTGCTCAGCGATGCCTCGCTGTCAACATTGGTACACGATTAGGATGTCGTGCATTTAAACCAATTTCACGAAGACGGTTGATGAATGTTCGGGAAGAAATGTTTCGCACTTGGTGTTGCTGTTGGTCCCGATTTCGGAAATTTCTTGCCACGATCGAACTTGTCGAACAATTGCCCGATCATCGCGAACAGCCGTGATACGATGACGACCTTGTCCAGGGCGATGAACGTACCGAAAAAAAAACAAAAAAATATAATTACAGGATATTTCAACATAGATGTACCAAATTAAGAAAATTGGAACACTCTGATGTTGCCGTCCATTTTCGACACATATGAGCTGAAATTGTCAATCAAAGAACCAACAAGAATAACACCCACCTCAAAAACATGTCTTGACAACATCTGTACAAATATTGAAGATGACATAACTTCGTCATTCAACCACACGTATCAGATCTCCTTGCCCAATGCTATAAATTTAAAATGGATTAACACCCCAAAAAATATCAGACCAAAAAGAATAAAAACCCGAACATTTACCGAAGAAGCTGTGAGAAAACTCGATGGAAAACTTTCAGTTTCAGACTGGAATAACATTTATCAAACAAGAGAAGTAAATGATATGTGGAACCTCTTCCTTTCCACATACCGCAGACTAGTTGAAATATCGTTTCCTTACAAAACTTAATCCAAGACCTGGTATTCCATTCAATGAAGATACAGAAATAAAAAATATCAAACAATATCTAGATATACTATTTGTAAGTAAGAAACCGGAACTGTCCGAGGAATATAAGAAACTAAAGAGAAAAAAAGTGACAGCAATCAGAGAATTTAAACAAAATTACTACTCTGAAAAAATAAAATCATACAACAATTAAACAAAAACAACATGACGAATCATTAATAGTTTGAAAGGTAGTTCCAATATAGTACCATTGTTCCAACTGGCAACCCCCAAGAAATTGTAGATATTTTCAATCATTTTTATGCAAATATGGCACCAAACCTAAGTAAAAATCTCCCTCATGTTGAGGATTACTCAAAATTCCAGAGAACCAAAAAGTCAATGTTTGTTTTCCCTGTCACATCTACAGAAATTATGAAAACGGTGATATTAATGAAAAACCGTTCGTCAAAAGGGTATGATGAAATTTCCATAGGCATAATTAGAAAATTCGTCAAACCAATCGCCGACGTACTTTTTCACATGATAAACAGATCGCTTTAATTTGTTAAATAGATGTAGGTAATGAAAGTTAAAAACGTAACAAAATCACACCCGTTTATACCTCGCTGAGAAATGATGCGGGCAAGTGCGCAACATCCACCGTAATTTTTTAAGCCTTCACAAATATTGCTATCAAGTGGATTATATCTCATTCAAGAAACAAGTGCGTGCAATTTTTTTATTTGTATTTCTCCCAATGAAGAAATCAGATATGGACTCTGAAATAATAATAATAATAATAATGTTTATTTGTTTCCCAAGACATCATACATAACAGAAAGTATTTTATATTTAACAAATAAACATTTAGTTTCCCACAAAAGTTTGAAACTTGTACGTGGGCAGTACACATCAAAAAAAAATAATACAAATTTAAAAAAAAAAATGATAATGCTTAATTAAATCAATTTTTCATAAGTTATTTGCGAACGTATACCAGAACGATGTTGGCTTGCTTCGAATCCATTTTTTTATTTTCGTATTGAACGTTGGTTTGGCCTTAGTTTCTTTGATGTTCAATGTACAGTTTACTTTATTCCCTTATTGTCCAATAGGCAACATTTTTTCTAGAAATTGCCTGTGACAAATAGTTTGAATCCCGCAATCTACAAAACCTTTTCCTATAAATAATAATTTTGTTTTATTTTTAATAGTTTAATTTAAATATTGGGAGGGAAAAATAATGCAAAATCCGCCCCAAAAATATCCTTGAAAAGATATAAGAATATAAATATCCACTTATTCATGCATCCTTAAATTTGCAGGTAATTCTAACAATTCAAGGACACATTGGGCCAGACACAATGAAAAAGTTAAACAGAAACAAAGAAAATCCGAAATAAAATCGACAGATGAAATCTTGAAGGCTCGCAAGATTGCTGAAAGAAATAAGCGGAAAAATATGAAGAGAGGAAGAAAGGGAAAAAGGAAAACTAGGAGATAAAAATCAAATAATAAACGAAATAATCATTCTGTTAGCTAAATGATGATACATTTTTTAAATATTGATTATTAATAAAGTTTCATTACATCAATGAATTTTTTGATGGAAATAATAAAACATTGTCGAGTTTTTTTGAACAGATTTCATTCAGTTTTATTTGGAATCAACATGTTCCTAAAAATAATTATCAAATTCTCACTTTATTTGGGCTCATCAAATATGTCTTTACTGTAAATCTCTATTTCAGTGGATATACCCTTGTTTTACTCAATTACCTTTATATTCAATCAAAATATAAATTCTATAACATGAAAAATATTTACAGGCTGTTACAACGAAAACTTAGCACCTCGATTTTCCGAATTTATAATGGAAATGTGGAAAATCGCTCGGATCCGTCAATTTCCGATTCGAGAGGGAACAACTTTTCTACTTTTTTCAGCCCAGCAACCTTCAACTCCCTGACGGAGGTGGGCGTAAGCCCTTGATTTTCATAAGGGGTGAGGGGTGTTGCGATAACTAATTTTGAAGATCGTATCGAGTACTATCTGACCCTAAAATTTCGCTTCAAAATATCCATCGATAATGAAATAACCGCAAAAATAGTGAGAGAGGCAATGTGGAATTTATCTCAAGAGTTTTTTCTTATCCGACTCATTTCAAATAGTAGATGTTGTTAAGCGAAAGTAACTACTCTCCATTATTTTACCTGCCACATCTTTATCCATGAAAATTTTGAAGGGAAATTTCAGAATCAAATAATACTCTACAAGATCTTCAAAATGAGGTAAAGCAACACCCCTCATCCCTATTCAAAATTAAGGGGTCGTGCTCATCCCCGTTGGTCGGTTGCAATTACGGAGATGTAAAGGGCGGAAACGTATTCACCCTAGAATCGGAAACTTACGGTCCGACCGATTCTCACATTTCCATTTTGAAGCAGGGAAATCGAGATGTGAGGTTGTCATTGGAATGCGCTGTACAATACACTCAACTGACTAAGTTCACAATTGTCATTTTTGCGCGCATGTTCTAGGGGAACAGCGTGCTATCGTTTTGTCCAAATGTCTGTAATTTTGGATGATTGAGCCCCGAAAATGGTCTCAATCGACTAGGTTGGACTCACTGATGACGAATCCGGTGTCAAAATTGATTCTGTCCGGCCGGCCGGCCGTAGACACGATAACTGTCGACAGAAGCAAGCCTAGCTACTTGAAACTTTCAGGATAGGTTGCGCATCCGAATGCCGCGGTTAAGTTCGTTAATGGGCCAAATCGATCGAATAGTTTCGGAGTTATAGGCTTTTGAAGTTATTTATTTTTTATTTCAGAAATTACCTGAGCGATTGGATTCAAACTTGGCGGTTAGGTGAAGTACAACGACGCGCAACTTTGAGCCAAATTTCGTCAGGATTATATTGTTGGTAATTTTTAAAAAAAATTTTTTTCGAAATTTTTTTCAAAAAAAATTTTTTTTTCGGAAACCATTTATCATATCCAAGAAAAATTATACTCACGCTTTGACCTTCTAATTTCACAGCAATGTACCAAATTTCAGTTCGATACGATCATAAGTTTTGGTGATATCGGGAAAAAATATGTCAAATTTCGAGGTTTTCTTCTCGATATCGTTGATTTTTTCGGTATTACTCGAGAAATACTGATTCAGTCATGATTAAACTTCACAGCTAGTTTTAAGACGCTGAAAGACAACTTTATGCAAAATTTCGTGATAATCGTGTTATTAGAACCATTTGAAAAAAAAAATTTCTATGATTTTCTCATCATATCATCCTCATTAAATTCTGTATGAAACTTCGAACTGTTATTTTCGATGAAGTACTGGATTTCAATTCGATCTGATCTCTATTTTTGGAAATATTGGAAAAATAAAATTTTGATTGGGTATATCTACGGAATCATTGGGTGGATTTTACCCATTCACGAATTCGGCCTTCGTAATTAAGGTCCAAACCTTCTCTACAAATATCGAGTTTCTAAGTTGTTTCTTTCGGAAGTTATTGTGTTTACGCAGTCGGCCATTAGGCTGACCGTCTGTCTGATACTGAAGTTGTAGTGACATATATATTTATGATGTGGATTCATTTTTGGGTTTTTGTTCCGTGTAGAAATAATCAACATTTAAAATGAGTTTATTTCAACGTTTCGACTACAATCTCAATGTGTTTTTTTCAAGAATGTTTGATATACTGGTTTCAGTTTCATTCAGTTCTTTTTCGTCTTAGATTATATGGCGGCTGTACTTCTTGTGTTTCATTGGTGTAATCCCTACCGCTCCGAGGCTGCGCCCTGCTTCTGTTTCCTTCAGGTGAATATTTGTCGTCGTGTTGATTACTGGCGGACCCATGTGAATATTTAACAATTGCAGCTCTCCAGCTCGCAGATAATGTCAAAGCGTCGTCCCTCTTATTCATGTTACTTCGTTTTCAATTTCAATTGTTTCCCTCACCAGTCGTTTCTGATACATTTCGATGTTAGCTAGTTATTTTGAAATCGATGGCATGACTTGTGCTTTTCACGTGTATGACGAGAGAGGATGTTGATACCTCCTTTTTCACATTGTTAATGTGTTCTTCGATCCTTGAGGAAATTCTTTTATTCGTCTGACCTATATATGACTCGGCGCACGGAATGGCATAGACTCCTTGATTTTCCAGCGGGATTTTGTCCTTTGGACTCCTCAATATGGAACCTAAAGTCCGAAAGGTTTTGAAAATTGGAGTTATATTGTGATGTTTCAGTATTCTACCAATTCTGTCCGTCGTTTGTTTTATGTAAGGGATCACCACCTTTGGGTTGGATGAATCGTCTTCTTCAGGTCTCTGTCGTCCTATTTCGTTTTTCATAATTGGATCGACTTGGCGTTGTGTGTAACCATTTTTCAGGAAAGTTTCTCTGAGAATATTCATTTCTTTTCTTGTTCTCATCCGTTAGTCTGATGGAACGTGTGAACAATGTCTTGAGAATGCCATTCAATTGAGTGGGATGATGGTGTGAACTCGCATGTAAATATCGGATTTTGTGTGTTGGTTATCGATATACTGTATGTCCAATTTCCATGTTCTCATTTTTGTAAATTAGAAGATCCAAAAATGGCAAACTTCCCTCACGCTCAACCTCCAAAGTGAACTTGATCTTTTCATTTATTGAATTCAATTGAAGAAGAATTAAATCCTTTATAGAAAATAAACTAAACTAACAGCAGAATAATATGGAAGAAAGTGAACAAGTCATTCTGAAGAAGGTTCAGTGCAGCAGTATAGGTACAATAAGTTTCATAGTTGCCATAGACTTTGGTTGCAGGCAAAAACTGTATACTCCGTCCTAGCTGAAAGGGGCGTGCAATAGAAAATTTCATTTCAGGAAATACTATGAAGTTTTTAATATCAATGGAGATAGAGCCAATACTGGAAATTTTCAATGAAATGGGATCTGAAAATCTGCCCAGGCGAAACTGATAACTCAAATGTTGTAGTCAAGAGAATGATGTAATTTAAAAAGGACAAATTAATTGTGCAAACCAAAGTAGTTCAAATATTTCACCGGAAAGCCAGCTTTCCAAACATACAGGAGAAAACAGGTTGTCGTTTTGTAGGCTTCAAGGACTCATTTTTTGATAATTTTCTTTTGGTCGTACTCAATTCTTTTCTAAAAATGCGCAATGTGATTTATTTTTAACTCCATATCATTTTCTATTCTCCCAAAGATTCTTGAATATGAAAAATTGGCAACATTGAGCATTCTCACTATTTTTTCAAGCATTTGCACCCAAATTTTTTTATTTTTTTTTGAAAAAACGAACTCTTGCATCCAAAAGTCACCATGTTATATTCGAAGTACTGTTTTCTCTCAATTCAAAATTTTCCTTTCATTACTGAAGTAGTGAATTTCGTGAGTGGAAATCATTTAAAAAACTCTAGAACACTCAGTGCTATTTATTGGAAATAAATGACATAAAAATTATCATGAATTCAGATTTTTAAGATATTTACAGATCAGTATTTTCTTGATTAACATTCAAACTACCAAAAATTTGAGAAGGTACATCTTGTTGTTGAACAGGTACCTCAGCTTCTTCTTCAGAGTCATCACTTCCATCAATATCGATCTCATCAGGATTAACAACTTTTTCTGCTTTATTCCCTTGTGTTTCTCCTCTTACAAACATAATCTTACCCAGCCCCGCACTAGAAGATGCTCCAGACATTTCTGCTGCTTTTGCCTCCAATAAACGCATACCATCCTTAGCGCCTGGAGCTAAATCTGCCACTGTTCCAGCACCACTTTCTGCTGATGTCATCATTTGCGCTGACATCATATTCACTGAAGTGTTGTACATTGCTTGAACACTTCTCTTTATCCTCAACATCTCCCTCATAGTGTCTTCATTACCATGTTTAATTTCGAATTCCTTCCAGATTTGCCAGAATTCAGTTGTCACTCGGGGGTCACATATTTGACTGCAGTGAGCATAGATTGCTCTAGCTCTATCTATTTCTCCCAACTTTGTTTCCATTTCAGCAAATCTCTTACACATTTCAATCGTCTTATCTTCTGGCAGGACGTCAATGGCTTTCTCATAAATTTGTCGGGTTTTCGATATCCCATATATTTCAGAGGCTCTTTTTATGTAGATGTTGAAGACTTCAAAAATTTCTGTCGTTGGTACTGCAGCTGTAGCTCTCTCATATACACTCATGGCATGTCTAGCCATTCCATGTTCCTCTTCCAGTTTTGCATATAATAAATAAATATTTTTAGCAAAATCTGATGGACACCTTTCTAAGCATTGTTCAAACAAGTCCCTAGCCCTCTCTAATTTATTACCGCCATATCTCTTCAAAAATTTCATTAAATAAGTGTTCCATATATCATAAACATTTGGCCATTTAAATAAGGAGACTCCCTTTTCATATGTCCTAAACGCTTCTTCAAAATAGTTATGTTCTTCTAGAAATAATCCATAATTTATGATTATCTGAGGTGTGGCGATTTTCAAATCCAATATTCTATCGTAAACAGCCTTACATGATTTGAAAGACCCAAAACTTTCCTCCAAATCTGCATAAAGTGACCATAATTTCAAAGATTTATAGAGCCTATTCTGCACAGTTTCAGTTTCATCGTGATATGAAGCTTTGCGGGTGGGGATAGTAGTCGCTTTGTGCATCAATTTTAGGGCTTCCTCAAAATTTTCATTTCTTATTTCCATTTCTGACCATTCACACCACACTCCTGCTAAATCATCTACTTTTACAAAAGGAACTTGGGTCCCCTTTTCAAACACAAGTCTAGCATCCTCAATTTGACCATTCTGTTCGTAAAATTTCGCAAATTCTATCCACAAAGTATGGAATTTACCAACTGCCAACTTAGGATCCACTGTTTGAACAGCTTCAGTGTAAGTGTTGATAATTTCATGAGGTTTACCTTCATAAAGTTTCACTCTTTCATGCCATTCTTTAACATTATGAGGATTTTGTCTAAGTAACACTGAATTCAATAAGAGTAGTCTCCTTTCCATTAAACGTTCAAACCTTGCTAACCTGAGATCTATATCATCATCGTCATTAGGGTTTGGCATCTTAGCAACTTCCTCCATTCTTTTACTCAAACTGAGCTCCTCAAATTGAGCATAAGCATCAAATATTTGGGTGAAATCTCTCACTGTGGTGACAGTTTGAATTGCTTCTTCATATATATCACGAGCCCTTTCAAATAGACCACTACGGACATAATAATCTGCCAATGAATTCCACAGATGTCCTACTTGATCTGTATATCGTCGCAATCCTCCTCTGATAATAGCATCCACATTCAAAGATACGACATCTTTAGGATTCTCTGAAATTAATTCGCATAACTCATTCCAAAGCTGATGTTTCGATTTACCTTCCTGTGATATAAAGTTTTCGTCATTTACTATTTTGGCTAAAAGTGAAGCACATTCATCCAACCTTGAAATATTTTTTAAATACTCGATGTATTCTTCAGCATTTTCTGGGAATAACTTAAGGTACCTCCTAAATACTCTCACAGCTGTTTCTGGAATATCATACTTCCTAACAAAATCTAAATATAGAGGCCAGATCCGATTATGTTGTGTTATAGGTAAAGCTCTGAGAGCCCTATCGAACACTTTTCTTGTTCTAGTGATCTTGCATTGTCCTGTTAAAAAAACACAATAATCAATCCATATCCTAGGCATTTTGTGCATGAAAACGAGAGCTCTTTCAAAGGCGTTATTTACTTCCTCATAGAGAGCATCGGTTATACACCGTTTTTTGACTTGAATTCTCCTAGTTCTCAAATAATTATACCACAACTTATATGAACCCGGTAATTGTTTCAAAGCTCGTTCATAAATTATATTGATTTCAAATCTCCGGGCTTTTTTCTTATATTCAATATATCGCAACCAGTGCTTAACTGAATGAGGATTTCTCAGGATCTCTTCTTCGTAAGGTAAATCTTCATCCCCAAATTCGATATCCATGGGTGTTTCATTATTGATTGAGGACATTATAGTAACAAAAGTTTGGAATTCATATAATATTTATTATAGTACAGAAGTAAACAACACCTAACAGATAAGTTTAAATTATACTCTATGAATTTTTATGATCAAAAGCAAAACATGGAATATTTTGGTTTTAACAATGCTGATTGCTGACGTCACTTTTTTCATTCAAATTCAAAGCACAGAATATATAAGGTTTGTTTCGGGTTCCGAGTACGGAACCCAGGGGTGCGTTCAGATGCTACGCCGTGTGACGCCGGGCGCGTCCCGAAGCGTTCAGATCACAGAATACAAATATATATCACGAGGTTCAGATGATAACGACTGACCAATGAACTCTATATATACCTGGAAGGGACCCGTTTTGAGCGACAAGTGAAGCCAATTCGTTGCTTATGCAACCCGCGAAGTGGACGGGTATCTATCTCTTTCTTCCTCATTGCAGTAAAGGGAACTCTGTCGCATTTATTCTAAATCTTTTTAATTTTTCAATTCAAATTCGGAGAACCTGAATTTTTTTCTGACTAATTCGTGAAGAAGGCAGGATTGCAGAAGATCGCACATGTTCAAGTGAAATTTCAACTTAGTGAGCGGTTTTTCTGGGAAACAGCGCGTTATCATCCTCCGTAAATTTGCTTTTTTTTTCCGAAAATGGTTCCAAGCGACTAGGTTGGCCTCACTGATGAAGAGTTCAATGTCAAATTGAATTCTATTCAGCCGCCAGTTGCCACGATAACTTACTACCGAGAAAAGCTATAGCGACTTGAAAAATTCAAAATAAGTTCGTTAATGGGCAAAATTTACCTTATAACTTCGATTTTATATCCATTTCAAATATATTATTTTATTTCCTCTATATCTCAAGAAGTACTGATGCGATCAGATTGAAACTTGCTAACTGATTGCATGAAGAATCGTTAAAAAAATATTTTTTTCGGAAACTATCGATGAGATTTCGATGAAACTTGGCGCAGACCTTGAAGTCGAATCTGAACAGAAATATTCGAAATTTCAGCTCGATTCGACACACATTTCCAAAAATATCGGAAAAAAGTATGTCAAATTTCGCATTGGCAATGAATTTTAACCAGCGCTTAAATTTTCCTGACTTCAAGTCAGTGCTTTTCGAGAAGTATTTTTCTATGTTCCAATTATTTAAATTTATTGTAATAATGATGAAACTATCGTCAATGCACAGCTCACACCAACATAATTCTTCACTTTTTGAACCACATGCGGTGAAGGCAGAGAAAGTAATGACATATCAGAGAAAAATAGATATTCATTTTCCAAAATATTGCACTTTCTAAACGATATAATACCCAAACTACCTGAATTTCCAAGTAAAACCAAATTTGAGCCGTTAAACACCATTTACTTCAACATTTACTTACTGGGTGTGACAAGGGGAGGTTACCGTAATTAGCGCTATCTTTGTTTCGTTGCCCCTTGTTACGCTTTGAGCTTAGTTGAAGGGTCGGGTCCTTTCCAGGTAGTAATATAGAGTTCTATGCGTCTGACAAATGGTTGGGAACTTCTGAGAAGATGCCAGCGCCATAACGGATAAATTTGGAACCTGTCCAAGCTAGTAGTTTTATGTAAACACCTTAGAAATGTGGTGGAGAACGAATATTTACTAAGCAGAGCTTGAATATTTGAAGAAATTATTATAATTTTGTGTAAGATTTCTTGAGAAGGAACTTTTCGTTTGGATCACGATATAAAATCGTACTTTAAATCGTTCCGGGAGGATAATTTCGGTGTTATTTTAGTGTATGTTGCTTGGTGGATCAAAATGAACCAATATCTATGTTTACTTGAATTTCTGGAAAAACAGGCACCTCAATAAGTAATTTAAGGACTCTTATTCATGTGGAGAAGTGCTGAATGCAGGCTATATTATGTGGTAAATCTAGAATCAGTCCAAATGATATGAGTTGTTCTTTGTTTACAAACAAGTGAATCAATAAAATGAAAACGGATTTTCTGCTTTAGTTTTTTTGCATCATATTTCTGAAGAAAAGGAAACAGATAGACATATAATTGATTTCATTTTCATATTACAGCCGCTCAAGATACATACAAAATGAAAAATGTCGCTGCTGGTTCAACCTACCTATATATAGAAATGAAAAGTATTAATGTATTTATATGAATAACTTCAGCTATTATCAACTTTAACAGTATATCTAGTTTTGGTCAGGTTTTCAAACAGATCACTTTTTTAGAATATGATTTTGTGTATGTGAATTAGGTAGCTGCACAAGTGCTCGGTAGTTTCTCTGTAGCATTTTTCTTCAAAATTCTCTTATTTTCATTTACACCTAAAAACATCATAACATGAAGTTGTTTCGAAATGAATACATTGTAGGTAATTTACCTTCATGAAAATAAACATCTTCAGAGAAATGCAGTGATGTATTTCGTGACCTGTTTTCCAATCTTCAATTTCTAAATCTAGGCCTTTCTTCTATCGTTGAGTTCCCTGCCAAATGCTGTTTCCAAATTAACTTTACTTTCATTTGGCTTTGGAAAAAATGAAAACTAGATGCACTAGATGATCCTTTCTTCTTCGACCATGAATAACATTGAGTTGAGGCACACAACAATAGTCATTTCGGGAGGATGCCATTTCGAATTAATACAATGGAAAATTTTAATCGGAAAGAAAGGAATCGATTGATGAATATTACAAACACCCTCGGTATACCAAAATTTCAACTCTGAGAACAACACAAAAGCTTGAAAATGAACTACAAAACTAAGCAAATTACGTTAGAATAACAGGCACGTCGAAAAACTACTAGCTTGGAAGTGTTCGAATTTCCATCGCCAGAGGGCGTATCGCTTAGCAGTAGTTGCGAATGGTTAGGTCGTTCAGATGCTTGGGAGAAACTTTACCGGGCGTTCAACCGTCCAACCCAGCCCGTACATGGGTAGAAAATATATTTGTATTCTGTGGTTGTTTCCACAGATTAGCAGGGAGTTTGCACTTCTATTAATATTCTGTTTTCTATGGTCCACGGATTTTGCTTCAAGATATCTGAGATTTGAGGTATGTACAAAATGTCGAAAAATTACTCTTTTTAATGGTATATTGATAATAAGTGGTGCAAAATATACGAAAACATGCAATTATTACTATTTTCCGAATTGACATTACAGTAGACAAATTTGTTATATTTACATTTCATTGAGATAAAATCCGATAAAGATTGTCTTCCAAATTCATAGGTTAGGTATCTATGAGCTTCTTGTCAACAATTTTTTGTACAGGGTAATTAACTGGTTATTTAATTTTAGATCCATAATGGCTCCTCGTAAGGGTAAAGTCCAGAAAGAAGAGGTGCAAGTATCTCTTGGCCCCCAGGTCAGGGAGGGAGAAGTTGTTTTTGGTGTTGCGCATATATTCGCAAGTTTTAACGATACTTTCGTCCATGTTACTGATCTTTCTGGAAGGGAAACTATTTCCAGAGTTACTGGGGGTATGAAAGTCAAAGCGGATAGGGATGAAGCTTCCCCCTACGCCGCTATGTTGGCTGCACAGGTGAGTTTTGTTCAAACATGAAGTTAATGATTCTATTCACAGAAATCGACATACCCTGGCAGAAAAAGTGCATGAATTATCTCACCGGTATTTCAAATTTACTGCCTTAGCGAATCAACTGCACTGGACCGTTTGAAATATATATGTTGTAATTCGAAGTAAGATGTCAGCCCCCAAATTCCCGAGAATGTCCATTTTCAGCTGACTATATTCAAGGGGAAAAAAACGAAATAAGTGAACTGCTCTTCAACCTAAAATTCTACTGACTTCCACTCATGCAGTAAGTGAAGTTTGGCAAAGGTGCAAATATCAACCCTTGTTATGATGTATTCGAGTGTCATCATTACAAGTTGTGAACTCACCCAGGTTACTGAAGCTTCTTTCCCTTCCTTTATAATCTATTGGAAAGATTCTTTTATGAATTGAAAAAATGATGTGATTGAGAATGAAGATTTGTCATTCCTCCAATTGAAGCTGTACATTGCATTCTTTCACGAATTAAAAGGAAATATTTGAATTTTGCAATCTTCATCTGTCATATTGTGAATACAAATTAGATTACTTCTCCAACTATCGCATCCACTAATGACTTTGGAATGATGGATATTGTCTTGGCACCATTGCCAAACTGCAGTTTGTGAATGAGTGAAAGTAAGTAGAATTAAGTTTGAGGGGCAGTTCGCTAATTTCGTATTTATTCATTAAATACTGAATATTTTTGGAAAAAATTGCAATGAATAGTTAGATGATTGTTCATAGATGGTTTATGTACTAACCATAGACCTAAAATAACATGGACGGAGCTTTAGAAAGAGAGTAGTGTAACGTACATAAGAGAGAGATGGAGCTAGAAGAGGCAAATCTCTTCTAGCTCCATCCTCTTTTGAACTCTCCGAAATAGTATCTACTCTCTCACTCGTATTTTTTGAGATTCCAAGCCTCTTCTAGCTCCATCCTTTTTATCCCTAGAAAATGCATATTCTTTCTCTCTTGGATGTAGATATCAATCGATTCAGTCTAAAAGTGACGTAAAGCTCCGTCCATGTTATATTAGGTCTATGGTACTAACTTAAAGGGGTTTGTGATTGTTTTCTATAGCAGAAAAAGTGATATGAAAATGGACATTTTTGGAACGGGCTCATATCTTGGAAATTAAGTTGACTGCAGATTCCTGTTCAGTGGACTAAATTCAGTGACCTAACACAAATCTCGACAGCAGGGAGCCAAACCTTTAATTTTTACTAAGATATTATACGCTAATAATGTTCTAAATTAGGTTTCTGGATCTGGGCGCAATATGTGTGTATATATATATGTGCCTCTTAAACTTTAAACCCTGATTATAAACTTGGCGTTTGCCATTTGGACAATTCACATTTATGTGGCTTAATGGAAGTGAAATAACCCCTGCATTTGGGTTTCCTTTGTTAATATTGACACGATCCAAGCAATTCACTTATGACTCATCATTAAACAAAACTAAACTCAAAATTATAAGTGCATCCTAACCTCACCATATTCATTATAAACCGAATGGGAACGTAAAAAGACGAGACTTGGTCATCTTGCCTTCAGGAGAAAAAACAGGTGAGCAGCACACCAATTGTCAACTGACAGCTGTAGATTTTATGAATATGCCCCTGCACATTTAGTACATTTTAACTCTGAACTGGAAAGTCAACTGCGAACGGAAACGTCAAGTTTATAGATCCAGCTTAAAGCTGCCAATATACTAGGCCATGTCCTCTCAGAATATAGGTCACGAGCAGTTTTGACAGTTGGGAGAGACTGGAAGACCATCAATAACCTGAAATATATTGTTTACTATGGGAAAAAGCGTTTTCTCTCGTGATTTTATATTCATTTGGAAATTTTAGATTGATATATACACTTTTTTTTTGAGAAGGATAGTATAAATTTGGTATACTCAATATGAATTAAGTGCTTGATTTCATGAACAGGCAAATAAACAGACCTTTGGTTAGTTCAGTCAACAGTCTTTTTGTGTGTTATAGTATATTATATAAGCACCTTGTTTACTTTCATATGGAGGTAAAATATTGCAAAAATATTTTGTCATATCATCGTGCTAATGAATTTTTCATTCCTAGACACTGCCAGGTATTCCTGGGTGTAGTAGATAAGAACAGTGTATTGACAAAGTGGATGGTTTTTGTTTCTAAAATACGACTCAAGGGTGATCAAATTAGGCTAACATGCCTATCATTGATGATTTAGATTTAGATCTTTTCCTTGTGAAAACAAACAGGAAGGAATGTTTATCAAAAACTGACGATTTTACGAAAATTCCTTACCTAGTATCAATCGGCATATCCAAACAAAACATTGTCAGTAGTGATACTGCACCTTAAGTGAGATCAGCTAAAAATTTGACTGCATTGAATATTTCAATGGAAATATCTATTATAAATCCTTGTTCAAATAATAAAAAAATGCTTATTAAGAGCTTATACTCCGAATCGTTTGGTACGACCTACCAAAATGACGTACATAATATTACTCTATTAAAAATGAAAATCAGTTCAAAATTCGATATTATTGTATACCTGAATGTCGATGGTATGAATCCTATCTAATTCACGTTTTGATTGTGGAGACTAATCTCCATCCTATGTTATTTGCTGAGGTAACTGACAAGTTGCAAAGTAACATTCATTCTGTGAATTTTCGTTTTAGAGCGCATTTCTTTATTGAATAAATTCAGAAAATATGATTTTCCCCTTCAGAACCGATAGAATTTTCTTATTTCTCTCTTTTTTTTAATGGATAAATTGAGTTCCTCTCCACATCCGGTTAGTACCTACCATTCAAATGAAAATACTTCAACAACTCAGTGGTAGTTTTTATTGATTTCATGTTGATTATTTTAGCTTGAATACCTGAATTTACTTGAAAAATCTTAGGTTTTAAATTGTTTTTCCTGACTTACTAAACCAAGCAAATGCAACAACAGCATCAACCAGAAGAATTGTATTTATTCGAAAAATTCCATAAGTTCAGTAAACCTGTTACTGTTACAAGATATCAAGTACTTTGGATATAGTTCGTTGATAATGCAATAGTGGATGTTTCAGTCCAAAATGTCTAAATTCATACAAAATCACAAGCCAAATCGGTTTTTCCCATAGTAAACAAAGCATTTTAGGTTATTGTTGATCCTCCAGTCTCTCCCAACTGTCAAAACTGCTCGTGGCTTATTGAAAATATGCTCTATTCACTTTGAAAAGTCAGTCATAGGCCTTGGAATGGATATATAAGTAGAACTCAGGTTGGCACAACTGAAATGCCGTCAAGATAAAAATAATTCGACAGGAGGTTGTCGATTCTTCCATATTTTTATCAATGTCTCTATGGTTTGGTTTGGTTCAGTTACATATGACTTGTTGGACAATTTCGCGTAGTTATATGATAGGAGAATTAATCTAACCTTACATTTTTTAATCATACAGGGTGGAATGTGTCAAACTTGCATTGCCTACTGATTGACTATTGAAGTGAATGGAGTATAGGTAAAATTTTCACAGTTTTCTAGATAATAGGAATTTCGGAAATTCGTGAAAAATCGCTGCCTTACCTTGATACTTGGGATGCCATGTCCCTAAATTGGAACTGATTAAAAAACTGTCTACTTTTTTCCTGAACATTGCTGTATTCTCGACTTATGAAACAGTTTTCAAAACATTTTCGGGAAATTGGGGTGAAATGACAGATTTGAATACTACCTACTTTTGTTCTCATAACCTTTGCCCAATTCTCTGGAAAGAAATATAACTGCGTAAATGTGAATATTCTCTACAGAAATATGCGTAATTTTACTTGTCTCGAAAATTGTATAAAAAACACTGATTATTTTTGGAAGGGAGGATATTTACATTGAATAGGAATGCCAAGTTATTTTGGTCTATCCTTAACTTTCACAATTCCGAAGACGAAAGTTCTGTTTCAACCTAATCAGGATTAAATAATAATTAATAACATTTAATCCTTTCTTAGGTCATATTAAAATAAATGATATAAAATTTCGAATCCCCCTTTAATTTATATCTTGAAACCACAGTTTTGATGAATAAATTCCATTGACAAGTTTCAGAAATGAAGATTCTGATGCCAAGATAACATACTTTCATCATGGACATTTTAAAACATGCTTTGTCACCAGATCAACCATACTCCAGGTCAATGAGTGTCCATGTGGATACACCTTCTCAATTGTTCCACGTCAGTTGTACGTAACTGTAGCGTAGACTTTTTCAATCAAATAGTCCAAGTTAAATGAATCAGAAAATTTCAGTATGGTGATCTGGGCAGCCGCAGAATTGGTTCAGAGCTCCCATCTATTGTGTTGCATACATTAGACCCATGTCGAACTTTTGGGTCTATACTTACTAGTAATTTTGCAATAGGAACTAACTCATCTTTTAAACAACGACCCATAGTACCACTGTTCGGGTCTTATACACAACACAATGATTGTAAGACCTAACTTGAACGCAACTTATACGTAAAATATAGTTGAAACATAGGTTTTCCATGCAGTGTTCACAATGGTGTACCTAATATTTACGTTTACGTAACTCTTACGAATGGCCTAAGGAATCTGTAAAACAAACGTAAAGGTGTGTAGATTAAGGGCCGTTTTTATAGTTGCTCCTTGAGGCTTCCTTACTGAAGGCCGCCTTGAATACAACAAACTTGTATTTGTTTGCGTAGAAAAGCAAATTCAAGGCGGCCTTCAGTAAGGAAGCCTCAAGGAGCAACTATAAATACGGCCCCTAGTGATATTATTAAGGTGTTCGCAGCTGAACAATTATTTCCATTGTTCGTGAGTTTTGCTTGCCAAAAATACCTTTTTGCGGACATGTCTAGAGGAACAGCGTGCTATAGTTTTGTCCATATGTCTGTAATTTTCGAATTTTGAGCCGAAAATGGTCTCAAACGACTAGGTTGGACTCACTGATGACGAATTCGTTGTCAAAATCGATTCTGTCCGGCCGGTCGTATGCGCGATTACGGTCGTACGGAGAATCCTATCGACCTGAAAATTTCAGGGCAGGTTACATTTCAAAATGCGACGGTTAAGTTCGTTGATGGGCAAAAAAGGGAAAACGGTTTCGGAGTTGGAGCCTTTTGAAATTTTGAGGTAATTTCCGTTATAATTCGAAAACTACTGAAACGATCGGATCGAAACTTGAAAAAAAAATTCCAGAATTTTTTTGGAGAAACTGTTCATCATATTTGAAAAAAAATTGGCACAGACCTCAAGTCTTATATTTCGCAGCAGTGTACCTAATTTTGAGTCAATACGGATATTACTTTAGGAGATATTGGGAAAAAATATGTAAAATTTCGTGGTTTTTTTCTTGGTATCGTTTTTTTCGGAATAACTCAAAACATGCTTATTCAATCATAATGAAACTTGGTACATACTTACATAGTTCGAAAATGCTGATGGACAACTTTGTGCAAAATATTATGCTCATCAAATTCTGTATGAACTTTCGAACCGTTATTTTTCGATGAATTACTGAATTTTAATTCGATTCAGCAGCTGTTCCAATTCGTTGTCAAAGCGGTCATCTCCATTGAACATGCGCGCAAAAGCTGCTGCCTTCACGTCAGTACTATTCTGTTTTTTTTCTATAAGTTTGTTCCTATACACTCTGGAACTAAGGCAAGAACTGAGAAGGAGGAATTGAATCGGTCAGCTGTTACATACCATTCGAATGCAGCAAGTGGCAATAAAACCACATCTGGCAGAGACGGGCTGCATTTTTCGGGTGACAAACAGCCCTTAGGCTATGGCAAGGGAATTTCTAAGAATGGTTCGTTTCCAACACTTTCGAACTATCTATTCAGAATTAGTCCCGAACTAGAATGGGCGAAGACGTGTGAATTGATTCAGTTCTGAATGAGTTCAAGACAGTAACAGAACTGGGTGTTGGAACAAACCTTATCTTTAACTGTGCTTGGCCACTAGGACCATCGACACATCGAACATTTCATTGTCTCATGAGACTCTTTCTAAATATCAGCACCCATACACTTCAGCACCCTAGCTGACGTCTCCGCCAACTAGACTACCGAGGCAGTGCTAATATAACTTAGTTATGACTCTTAAACTACAGAAAACAAAGCAATTTTAACCTTCATGTTCCTTTTCTTCTGCATGCTCCTTTTTCTAAATGAAAACTATAATAATATCTCTAAAATTGTGAAGAATAAATGAAAATTACTTTCAATAATTCTAAACTGCAGTAAACATGTTTTAATATAAAATAAAATTTGGCAGTTGACAATATTTTTGACGGTTAGTACGAAACATAGATAAGATGAAGTAGGAAAATGACATGTTTCTGTTATGTATGTGAACACCGTAAAAATAACTCAAATTTTTAGTTTACGTACCGCTTACGCTTACGTTCATTGTGAATCAGCCATTAGACAGTAGAACAACGTTCCCCCAGATTTCTCTACTCAAATACTATTTAAAAGGTCCCTATTGAAAGAAATATCATCTCTGGACCAGTGAACCAGATCAGTGAGCAAGATTCAAATTAAAATTGAATTTTTCTGAATATTCCTGATAAATGGATTTAGTGCTGCTGATAATTATTTATTTCTAATAATTTATTCATTGCACGATGAAGGTGGAAAAATTCCTTCACCTCAAGCTATTGTCAGTTGTTGAGTAGTCAATTCTGATTCGATGTAGAAGTACTTTTAACAGGAAATCTAAAAGTGATCGAATTCAAACTGAAATCAATAAGCTGATCAGCCGTTTGTGTAGTGAAACCGATCGTATGAATTTCAAATATAATAGATGTGAATGCTTTTTGATGGGATATAGACTGTTTTGTGGAGAATGAATGAACTACTCTTCTTTGTTTTAACCTAACTTTCGAATAATATTTTATTCTTCTTCAGAATGTGTGATATATCACACATTCTTGAAAAAGACACATTGAGATTGTAGTCGAAACGTTGAAATAAACTCATTCTAAATGTCGATTATTTCTACACGGAACAAAAACCCTAAAATGAATCCATACATATTTATATATAAGATTTAATGATAAGGGTGTTTCGACTCTGGTTTGGGGAGTAAATGAGGTACTCTTTATTCTATACCAAGCTTTCGCATTAATTTAATTCTTCTTCAGGGTTTTGAATGTGAGGTTTCTCGTTATTTACATCATTCATAAACCTTCGATATACATTTTTCTCTACATCAAATTTTCAAAGGCACACGTGATAAATATTATTTAAAATTTATTTGATTTCTATTTTTCAGAACCTTCAGCTGTCTACTTCGTGACGTGAGGTCAGGAACTTTTACGCGATTTTTCCAATTCGTTGCCAAAGCACCTCTCACCTGTTCACGTATTGACCCCCACCAAACGCTCGTTTTTTTGAAAATATTGAAAAAAAAATTGAATTTTGAGTGGGTGGGTACCTTGATCTACGGAATCTTTAGGAGAATTTTACAATCCACGAATTCGACCTTCGTAATTAAACAGAAAACCTACTCTACAAATATCGAGTCTCTCTCGGCCCTGACCGCCGATAGTAAATAAAATATCTTCTGGAAGAATCTATTTGGAGACTTGATACTTGCATTGTAGTTTTGAAATTTGATTACGGAGGCCGAATTTGCAAATTGGGAAAATCTACCCAATGATTGCACATATACAATTTAATTATGCCAATATTTCCAAGTCTACAAATGCGGAATATCGTGAGGACTATATGATTATTATACCTCCATCTACATAATATTTGAAATGAAATGTTAACCTAATTGAACGATCATTACGAAATTTTGCACAAATTGACTGATCAGCAATTGACATTGAGAATTATTAGATTAGAATAGACCAATACGGCCCAAGTTGTCAACCCACAATTTTCTTCACGAATATACTATCACTGGGGAACGGGAATTTCAGGACAAATTCGACATGATAAGGTTCGCGTTATTTATAAATATCCGTAAAAGATGCCTCGGCTCTTCAAACAAGATAATTCCTTACAAATATAGGGTTTTGTTGAGATCTCTGATTGGCTGAAATTTAAGTTGGGATACCTGATTTCAGGTTAATAGTGTCAAATTTATATGGGATATGTTCCGCAAATGAACTTGGTTATTTCGGTTTCTGGTTCTCCATTCCGTCAATATGAAATATTCGGTTGGTTCCTGAAAAGAAGGTTAATAACGGAATTTGATTGATGAAAATGCGATCTTTCTGTCACCAGAAAGACGGTCAATGTTCTATGGTAACATATCCATAGCATAGAACAATATTTATTCACTTTAAGATCCATAAAACATAGAAGAGACAACAATCAACAATGGAAAAATTACTAGGTATGGTCTATGGATCATAAAGTAAATAAAGATTGTTCTATGCTATGGATATGTTACCATAAAACATTGATTGTCGTTCTGGTGCATAGACTTAATATGTCTATGTTCTGGTGACAGAAAGATTGCTTTTTCATCAATCAAATTCCGTTATTAACCTTCTTTTCAGGAACCAACCGAATATTTCATATTTACAGAACGGAAAACCGGCAACCGAAATAACCAAATCGATTTGCGGAACATTTCCTTTATAAAGTTGACACTTTTAACATGAAATCAGGAATCCCAACTTGAATTTCAGCCTAAAAAAAACTATATTTGGAAGATATTATCTTGTTTGAGGAGCCAAGGCATCTTTTACGGATATTTATAAATAACGCGGACCTTATCATGTCGAATTTGTCCTGAAATTCCCGTTCCCCAGTGATAGTGCATTTGTGAAGAAAATTGTGGGTTGGCAACTTGGGCCGAAGTCGTCTATTTCTTGAGGTATTTCGGAACTAACAACTACATTTAGAACCAAGAAATTCAATGATCTTTTTCAAATCTTTCCAAAGATTAATATACGATCAAACTGACATTTTAAAGAGTGTTGCTGAATAGTGACTTCAAGGTCTGCGCTAAATTACTCTGAAATCTGTTGAATAGTTCGTGAAATTTTCCTGTCTGTACGATCCTTGGAAACTTCCGCTAAAAATTGCGCATTGGTATTCTACAATTATCTATCTATCTATCTATGGAGTTTAAATCTAATCGCGTTAGTGGTTCTTGACGAAATCACCCCAAAATTCGAAACAACCACGAAATTTAACACATTTCTTCTCCAATATCTTCAAAAATAAATATCTTTTTCAATTGAAATTTGAAGAACTCTTGCTGGATAATGACTTGGAAGTTTGTGCCAAATTTTATTGCAGTCTGATTAATGGTTTCCGAAAACCAATGTTTGCAATAAAATTTTTTTCACATTTTTCACCCTTACGATCCTCAAGACATTTTTCGTATTGTTGACCGGCAGTATTTTGAAACAAGCTACGAAATGTCACTCTGATCGCGTCAGTACTTCTTGAAGTACTGTGGAAATAACCTCAGCATTTCGAATAACAACAGAATTTAACATACTTTTTTCCGTGAATAGATATCGGAAAAATTGAAATAAGAAATATTATTGGTCAATATCGATTTCAAGGTATGTACCGAATTTCATTAATATATATATATATATAAAGTTTTCCAACAGAAATGACAAAAATTTTCGAATAATGGTTCGAAAAAATTTCCTTACGATTATATCCACACGAAATTTCGTATCATGTAGCATGTAGAAATGAAATGAAGACCTATCTTTCGCGTCAAAAACGAGATGAAAATCGTTATCCATTATGTTAATGCTAAACCATTTCTATCATTTATCGCATAGCCCTCCATATTATGATGGCAATTAAAATCACCTCAATAAATTGAAGGATGTGAAAAAATAATGTTCAAGTTTCTAGGTCGAAGAGTATAGGGAGGTTTGTAAATATTGATGATAAAAATATTACAGCATTTGAAAGCTGTAAAAAAAACTATTATCTTCTCCTTTACGAATTAATTCAACGATCGATTTCTCTACATAACAGGCTAGGCGCTAAATAGGACTCATAAGGTAATAAATTAATACATAGCCTGTTATTTAACCTCTTTCAGTTTTTCTTCGGTTACAGTGTGCGTTTCCTGGATGAGTTTAACCTCAGCGCCACAGTCGACAGACAATTTTGATAAATAATCACTTTTGTCCTTGGAAATCCTTTCAAAATTTAAATTCATAATATTAAATCTGCTCTCTGACTAGGAGAGTATTAATACAGGTCCGGCCCTCCAAGCGATGATTTACCATAGCCTCAGATAAACGAAGAATACCATAGGCCCCTAATATAGGGGAAGCATCTCCCATAGTTCAAAAAGTTCTATTCGACTAATTTATCGAGAGAAATTTGGAAGCTTGTGACATTATTATGAAATAAGTATTGATGAAACTTGGTAAATAGTTGGAAGATGCTGATGCACAACTTCCTGCAAAATTCCGTGATGATTGTCCTACTGAAAATGGAAAAGAAATCAGAATTTTTGGTTCATATATTCTATATTTTGTGATCTTCTATTGATGTCCTCACGAACTTCTGCATGAACCTTCAAGCTGTCTTTTATTACTCAAGTACCAAATTTCAATTCGACCCAATCTATATTTTTGGAATTGTTGGGAAAATGAAATTTTGAATGGCGGTTAAACCAACCGTGAAAATAATTTTTTTCTTCATTCGTCCAATTTTTCTTGAAATACAGATCGGATCGAACTGATATTTAGTACTTGATTGAAAAGGGATCATATGAAAAGAATATCATCAAACCCTTCCAACAGGAACTGAAGCTGTCAAGTTTTCAAAATATAAAAACTTAAAAAACCACTGCCGTGAAAGCAGCAGCTTTTGCGCACATGTTCAATGGAGATGACCGCTTTGGCAACGAATTTGAACATGCGTGTAAAAGCTGCTGCCTTCAAGGCAGTGCTTTTTTTGATTTTTTCGATGAACTACTGGATTTCGATTCGATCTAATCTATATTTTTGGAAATATTGCAAAAATAAAATTTTGAATGGGTATACCTACGAAATCATTAGGCGGCTTTTACCCATTCACGAATTCGACCTTCGTGATCAAGCCCAAACCTATAAATAAGATAGAATTGAAATCCAGTATTTTATTGAAAAATGACAGTTCGAAGGTTCATACAGAATATAATGGAGATGATCAGAAAATCACAAAATATTGAATATCTGAAAAGAAATTTGATTTTTTTTCAAATTGTTCTGACACAATAATCACATTTTGCACAAAGTTGCCCATCAGCATTCCCAAACTAGGTACCAAGTTTCATCTCGATTAAATTAGTATTTCTTGAGTTATTCCGGAAAAATCAACGATATCGAAAAGAAAACACGAAATCTTTTTTCCCAATATCTCCAGAAATTATGGTTCATCAGAATGAAATGTGGTACACTGCTGTAAAATATGATTTTCAAGGAAGGAGCCGGAGTTTTTTCTGAATTCAATAAACAATTTTGTCAAAATTTACTGATTGTGTGATCTGGACAAAATTTTGTGAAAAGTTGTGCGTTGTTATGCTTCAAAACTGTCAAGTTTCAATCCAATCGCTTGAATAGTTCCAGAAATACCCGGAAATTAAACTCAAAATGTCAAATGACCATAACTCCGAAACCATTCGACCGATTTCTCCCATTAACGAACTTTACCGCCGCATTCTAATGCGCTACCTGATCTGAAAGTTTCGAGTCGCTAGCTTGCTTCTTTCGACAGTTACGTGCGCCGGCCGGCCGGCCGGACAGAATCTATTTTGACACAGAATTAGTCATCAGTGAGTCCAACCTAGTCGTTTGAGACCATTTCCGGGAAAAAAATCGTAAAAGACAGACATTTGGACAACACGATAGCACGGTGTTCTCCAGAATATGCGCGCAAAAATAAAGAATGATATAGGATGATGTAGGCTTTTGTTGGAATATCAGAATGTTTGGTAAATTTCCCGCAATACACTTCGTAATTCAGATAAATACAAGAAAAAATTCTTAAATTATCAACAGATATTAGTAATATGTATTACTGGTTTAATTATTGTTTTCTATCTATTATCTAACAACCTATTCTTTTACAGGATGTTGCTGAAAAATGCAAAACTTTGGGCATAACAGCACTACATATCAAGTTGCGAGCAACAGGTGGTAATAAAACGAAGACTCCAGGGCCAGGAGCTCAGAGTGCTCTCAGAGCATTAGCAAGATCAAGTATGAAGATTGGACGTATTGAAGACGTGACTCCCATACCTTCAGACTCCACACGTAGGAAGGGTGGGCGCCGTGGTAGGCGATTGTAATTTTTTTTTTGTTTGGACATTAAATTTATGAATAAAATATGTTTAAGTAAAACCAATTTATTGCTTATATCTCCTTTGCCCGTTTTCATTTTTTGCACCCTCTTTTGCTGCAAGGTTAGATTGTATATTTATTGTCTAATATTGATCAATGAAAAATGAGTAAGGTATCTATTTTACATGTACAGGATGATACATTAAGGGTGGCCACCGGCCGTATCTCAGAAACCGTTTATGCTGTAACTTCCGGAAAAAATCCTAATGACAAAATCGGCCCCTAGAAAATGATTAAAAATATTTTCAAGTTCGTAGTTCCCCACTAGAGGGCGCAATCTATCACTTGTGAAATATAATCTAATTTTTTCCGAAATATTCTCCAGCTAACAGTGGTGAAGAATGATAAAATAAGAAAATACTCTTTCTATTCAACAACTTTTGTCTCAGTAATTTTTCTATAATTCCTTTTTTTTAGTGATGGGATGGAAAAACTTTTCTCCACAAAAAAAACACTGACTTCTGTATGCGTGAACCGATTTTTACGTTATCTGATTTCATTCAAAAGCCATTAAAAGCAGATCACTGGAAAATATGACAACAACATACCGGGTGATCCAATTAAAAACTACAGGCTGTTTTATGTTACTTCACACAATTTGCTCGTTTTACTGGAGAATTTCAAATGCAATGCAATGATTCTAACCGACTGAGAATAAGCTAAGCATTATCATCTATTGACTTGTTAAAGCCGCAGACAGATATCTCCGGTCATTCCGAAGATATTAACATTTTTGCAGATTTCGATAAGTGTAGATTAACCCTGTGAAATTCAGGAGGAATTGAGTTATTTCATCACCTAAACAATCAAATGAGATAAAAAACTTCTCAAAAATGTATGTCACTCACAAAACAAGCTGATCTAGATCCAGTAAGCTTTGGCGTTACTGTTTATTCTCGGTTTCTATAGCTGTAAAATTTATTTAGGTCGATTGCACACTACTAGTTTATGAGGCCTCATTATTCAAACGGAGAAGCATATGATATGCTTTATGTAAATGCTGAATGTTAAGAAAATGCAGTAGCTGAAAGGGAATACCCGATACGATATCCTGAAAGACGTCGTCATTCCAGAAAAGTATTCAAAAGATTGACACGAAGAGTGCGACAAACTTAGAAAGTTCAATATGTTGGAAGAAAAAATAGAAAACGTAGAAGCCGTAATGAGGATAATATCATAGAAGTTTTGCCTTATGTTTATGCTGAATCACATTTAAGCATCCGAAAAATTGCAAGTGGTTTGGGATCGCATTATTCGCTAGTTCAAAGGATACTAAAGGACCATAAACTGCATCCGTATCATGTTGTCTTGCACCAAGAATTGAAAAAGACGACAGGACTTATGTAATTGGTTGAAACGAATGCTGAACGGCGAACCTAACTTACATCATAGAATATTAATATTATGGACTGACGAGGCTACTTTTTCTAGCAATGGTAAAGTAAATTTACACAACAGCCACTACTGATCATCTAACAACCCATATTGGCAAAGATAAGTCAATAATCAGAATCGCTGGAGTGTTTATGTGTGGTGCGGAATTTTTGATGGAACAGTTGTCGGACCATTTTTCTTCGATAGTATCTTAACGGGACAAAGGTGGTTGAAATTTAAACGGAACATTTTCGAATTCTTTTAGAAGATATTGCTATTCAAAGCAAGTTAGATATGTGGTATCAACAAGATGATTGCCCGGCGCATTATGCTGCTAATGTTAGGGAATATTAAGATACGTCTTCTCAAAGAGGTGGATTGGACGATGGAGTATTTTTCCAGCAAGATCACTCGACCTCACGGTATTAGATTTTATATTTGGGGGAGAATGAAGACTTAGTTTTCCGAACTCCCCCAACTACAAGTGAGGATATGAAAAATAGATTTCGCCAGGCAGCTGAAACTTTTTCTCATACTGAAATTGTGACCAGTATCAACTAAGGGAATACTAAATTTATGTATAGAAAAAAATGGTAGACATTTTGAATATTTGAAATGATTATGTATAAGGGTTGTTTTTTGTTTAAATATTTTTGTTGTTGCTAATTTTTGTTTCATTTCATCGTATTATTGTTATTTCATGTGTGTTTAGTATTTTGCTGCGTTTGTTTTGACCTGAATTGGTTTATTCAGGTGTATTGGGGGTTTCAATAGTAGAGACCCCGCTTGGTTGAATTAATCGCACTTGATTAATTCTGTCGTTGTCCAGATAAAGATACGACCGAAGAATATTTTCTGATCTTTATCAGAAATGTTGATGCTTCTAAAATAAGCAGATAATTGAAGAACTTATTGACCAGTTGTTCAATATCGTTGCACTGATGATGAGCAGAAACTGGTGTTGAGGTGTATTAAAAACGCACTTTTAACACGTAACAAAAATGTATTTGCTTGTATCTGTATTAGATAACAAGACCGAAATGGTATACAAGTTATACACTAGAATCTTCCTTCTATATCTTATTCGATAGCAAGGTCGAAGCGACTTTCAAATGAGAAGTTACGATTTTTACAACACAAGAATTAACGTATAATCTTGTTTGTAAATTCGAAAGCGAATTGTTGTTTACTGTAGAACGGTCAAATGAAGAGTGTTTAAAACTAACTAAAACCCAAATTAAGAAAATTCCCTTCTTCACATTTTAGAGGGAGACTATACATTTTGATTGGTTTTTTGAATTAAGCGACGCCCTTCTAAGATCCGAAAAAACACCTCGGATTGGCTGGTGCGAAAGAGAGAGCATAAAAGTGTGAAGGAAATTTCCCTAATGGTCTGGGACGATAAATTCTATAAGCTGTCACAAGTACAAGTGGTATCTGAAGTATGTATCCATCACGCTTCGATTCCTGGAACGCTAAGAGCTTGAATTCTATCTGGGTGTTTTCTGTCATACAAAAATTATACTTTATTGTAGGCTTGAGATAAAATGCTCTTAAAGACGGTGTCAATTGATTTAAAACAAAAATATTGAATTTCGAGCATATTGCTGGAAACCAAAGAATTCAGACTTCGACGTTGAAAAATCAAGAAAAGACAATATATCATAAAATGATGGGTCCGGGATACGGGACACAACATACTCCCGCGCCTTGAACCATCAGGTTCAATATAATTGGATTGATATCTTCGAACAAATGAATAGTTAACAGAATATTTACAATTGAAAGAATTGAAGATATAGATTAATTACTATGATTAGAATGATATCTTCTAACGGATGAATAAATAGTACATAATATTCACAAACGAAAAAATTAAAAATATGGATCAGTTACTATAATTAGAATGATGTCTTCCAACAAGTGAATAGTACATAATATTCACAAACGAAAAAATTAAAAATATAGATCAAATATACTATATGATACGAATTAATATAATATAATATTCACTAATACATAAACCATGAAATCTGAATCGAATATATATACGCATGAACTGCAACCAATAAATAGTATGTTTACAGACTCATCAATCATAAAAAAAAATCTGGAATACATAGCATGCAAACAATCGAATTGGTAGAACCACATTACAAAATATTGATTGGTAAACTGAATTAACTGATATGATTGAGTCAACAAGCTACCTGCATGAAAAACCTTAACAAGGTGCAAAATTCCAAACAAGAAATAGGTGTTGAAGTAATATGATCGAAAAAACACAGCTTTTTTTCCTATAAGAGATCGCTTGCCATAGTACCACCAATGAGGAAAATGAGAGGTGTAAGGAATTACTTCATTTACGTCCGATGCCATGAATGATATGAGCGAGAAGTTAAAAATCTGTTCTATATAATAATGCTAGTAACAGCTTTTCGATGAACGCAAACAATGTTCGTAACGTTAAACTCCACATTATAATCATATGTGGAGCTATTTTCAAGTTTTATATTAAACGAAAGTGATAAAACGCTTAGAATGCCTGGTAAAGGTACATAGTTTTCATAGGCCAACAAGCAGTAAAATACATTATAATAGACTGATTCCAAAAGCGACAAGACAATATGTTTCATGGTAGACACAACAGATTTAGAGGAACCCCCCTTTTTTCTTGATACATCGATCGGGCTAGCATGAATGACAAAAGCGAAATATGTATTTTTGATTGAGCCGGGAACTGTATAATACTTCGTACGGCTATTACTAATCGAAACTATTTGATGACATACATGTCCAGGAGGTGCGCGGATATGATGGTATGTTTTAGCAATAAGTGTCAAAATAAGGGATTCTACATATTCCGCATAATTTATGACCTTTTCCATCATCACCAGATAAATAAACTGACAATTCAAATTTACGTACTCATGTACACCTATGACTAAAATATATAAATATAATTTCAGTACAGCACTGTTGATAACATGTGCATGAGTTTTATGATCGTTCCGTTTTTCATTGAGACGAAGAAGTGCCTTACACTTTTCGAGACACCCTCTGTATTTGCCGGCGGAACAGTGAAACGAGTCGCGATATTTAAACGAAACATAGATATTTAAAGAAGCCTTTTTTGAACGTTTACAAACTGCACGATTTCGACCGGACATTTGATCTATGTATGCGGTGAAATTACCTAAAGGCGAACGAAAACGAGGGATGAAAGAGGTCGACTCATTTTGAATATTTTGACCTGCTATTAGGGACTCGTTCAAGGAGATAACCGAGGAGGTAGCGAAAGTATCTACTTGTATTGCAGCTGGGCAATAAAATTGTTGATGTACATCGGTTTCTTCAAAACTCGAGAAGTCTTTGAAATTGAAAGGTTCCGAAAAATTCTCCTGTTTGAGATTGCCGTGCTGCACAACACACAAATTCGGATTTCTTTCGAAAGGGTCGCACACTTCGAAGTTTGATTTATTGCCTTCCAAGTGCGGCCGACCAACAAGGCTGTCATTAGGCTCATTTCGGTTATCGAAATTATCTTCGCACCGAGTTTCTTCAGATAGCTGCGTTTCATTTGATGCTTCAATAATTGCATCAGAGAATTTAGAGTTCATGCTATTAATGCAAGGCATATTCTTGGTTTGCCAGATTAATTTCTGTGAGCATGAATTTGATTCAAATTGAGCACTGAGTGAAGTGCGTTGGTTCAACAGATTGATAGCTATCGTATATAATTCTATCCACTTTTCCTCAAATTCATTTTGATAAGTTTCTAATTCGTCTAATTCGACGGTTTCATCTGAGATTAATTGTAATTCTAAATGAATGTTTTCGGAGTTAGTGCGCGCGGCATCTACTTCATTAAGATATTTTTCTAAGAGAGGATAGTGCTTAGTGCATCGAACTGGTCCAGGAATTTTTCGAATTGTTTGAGTTTAGTCCTAGCATTTTCGCGTTTGATTTTCAATATCTTTATTTCGTTTGACGACATTTTTTCGATAAAGCAATACAAATAATCAATTAATCAACATAAAGAATACAAGAATGAGGAATCCGAACAAAGGGAAATAACTTGGTGGGTCAATGACTTACAACTTACAAGCTGGACAATTCCTCACAATATGCAGAAACACAATTATTTCGCACTTGACACAATTAGCGAACTTTTCTATATCGCGGCACAAAAACTCATCAGCGAACTTTCACTCCAAGGGTTGGTTTGGGATCCGTTGAACCTGGGTTGACAAGGATCTTCGAAGGATGGACTGTATGATTGTATGTGAATAATATCCGTGATTCTATGAGATCAATTGCTCCTTGGATATTATATTCGATGGGACCAAAGTTTCCGTGAATGATATCCGGTTCGCTATGACCAATGTTTTGACCTGAGCGATATCCGGGTCGATAGGACCAATGTTTTGACCTGAATTGGTTTATTCAGGTGTATTGGGGGTTTCAATAGTAGAGACCCCGCTTGGTTGAATTAATCGCCCTTGATTAATTCTGTCGTTGTCCAGATAAAGATATGACCGACGAATAGTTTCTGATGTTTATCAGAGAAGTTGATGCTTTTAAAATAAGCAGATAATTGAAGAACTTATTGACTAGTTGTTCAATATCGTTGCACTGATGAGCCGAAACTGGTGTTGAGGTGTATTAAAAACGCACTTTTAACACGTAACAAAAATGTTAATATTTGCTTGTATCTGTATTAGATAACAAGACCGAAATGGTATACAAGTTATACACTAGAATCTTCCTTCTATATCTTATTCGATAGCAAGGTCGAAGCGACTTTCAAATGAGAAGTTACGATTTTTACAACACAAGAATTAACGTATAGGTAATCTTGTTTGTAAATTCGAAAGCGAATTGTTGTTTACTGTACAACGGTCAAATGAAGAGTGTTTAAAACTAACTAAAACCCAAATTAAGAAAATTCCCTTCTTCACATTTTAGAGGGAGACTATACATTTTGATTGGTTTTTTGAATTAAGCGACGCCCTTCTAAGATCCGAAAAAACACCTCGGATTGGCTGGTGCGAAAGAGAGAGCATAAAAGTGTGAAGGAAATTTCCCTAATGGTCTGGGACGATAAATTCTATAAGCTGTCACAAGTACAAGTGGTATCTGAAGTATGTATCCATTACGCTTCGATTCCTGGAACGCTAAGAGCTTGAATTCTATCTGGGTGTTTTCTGTCATACAAAATTATACTTTATTGTAGGCTTGAGATAAAATGCTCTTAAAGACGGTGTCAATTGATTTAAAACAAAAATATTGAATTTCGAGCATATTGCTGGAAACCAAAGAATTCAGACTTCGACGTTGAAAAATCAAGAAAAGACAATATATCATAAAATGATGGGTCCGGGATACGGGACACAACAGCGTTGTCATGACAAATAAAGTCACTTCTTTGTTTTTTCAAGCTCACAGGGTTAATCAACACTTATCAAAATTTACAAAAATGTTAATATCTTCGGAATGACCGGAGATATCTGTCTGCGTTTTTAACAAGTCAATAGGTGATAATGCTTAGCTTATTCTCACTTGGTTAGAATCATAGCATTGCATTTGAAATTCTTCAGTAAAACGCGCAAATAGGGTGAAGTGACATAAAACAGCCTGTAGTTTTTAATTGGATCACCCCCCCCCCCTCCCCAAATTACGTGAAAATCGGTTCACGCATACAGAAGTAAGAGTGTTTTTTTTGTGAAGAAAAGTTTTTCCATCCCATCACTAAAAAAAAGGAAATATAGAAAAATTACTGAAACAAAAGTTGTTAAATAGGAAGAGTATTTTCTTATTTATTATTCTTTACCATTGTTAGCTGGAAAATATTTCGTGAAAAATGAGATTGCATTTTACAAGTGATAGATTGCGCCCTTTAGTGGGGAACTACAAACTTGAAAATATTTTTAATCATTTTCTAGGGGCTGATTTTGTCATTAGAATTTTTTTCCGGAAGTTATAGGATGAACGGTTTCCGAGATACCTGTACAGATTGGGCAAAATTGTTGATACCTACTACAACCATCTTTACCCGCCTGTTCTGGGAAACAGCGTTTTATCGTTTCGGCAAACTGTCTGTAATTTTGAGCCGAAAATGATTTAATCGATTAGAAAATCTGAAAATCTCTGAAAAAAATCTGAAGTAAAATTCAATTCTGTCCTGCCGCCCGTGCGCGTTCTAACTTTCGAAGGCAAACGTTTAAAGTCTTGAAATTTTCTGGACAGGTTCGGATTCTAAATATCTCTGTTTGGTTCGTTAATGAGCTGAATCTGATCAAGAGTTTCAGTGTTGAAACAATTTAAAATTTTTATTTCTCATTATAACTCAAAGAATATTCATCTGGGGCGCTATTTTCGAGTCATCCGAATAACTTTCGCATGCGAAAGTGAGGTCTAGATTTTGCCAAATGCGACAGTTTGGCAACGTGTTGTTTTTCCTCAGAATTTGTATTTGTATTGTCCTGGGTTGCCCCAGGGTGTCAAGACATACAAACGAAAACACAGTGGATACTTAATAATGTTTGTGTTAGATTTTACAGTTTGAAATTGTTCACTTCTTTTGATGCAATAATCATTCCTGTCCTCATGTGAACTAATGTTAGTGATGGAGTGAATTTCTGAACGTTGATGTACGAAAGACGATGTGGATTGAAGCCTTGTTAAACAATGATTGAAGGTAAGATATATATTATATTGTACCCAATACCCAAATTCTATTTGTAATATTTATGATTAGTTCTGTTTTAGGTATCAAATGGATTTATATGGTCACTTGAATGTCTGTAATCAATTACTCAGAGCTTCAGAGGAATTGAATTATGCTGTGAATATACTACATATGAGGTGTCGAATAGCAGTTTCTGCACAAGGTGCAAACGCAGACTTTTAAATGTCTACAATCTTACGAATACTTTGAAGGCTCAAAAACTATTGGTAATCTATATGAACAAAATATAAGTTACAATATCAAAATAAATGAAGCATATACAATATGGAGTGTTTTATTTACAAATTCCTGGTTGAAATGATGTATTTTCTGAATGCTGAACAAAGCATTTTAAATACCTAATTTGAACTGTATTCTTGATGATCGCAACAGAAGTTGCATGTATAGTTAAATTGAACTCAAATGGAAATTTTGTAGGTACTCAGTTCATCAGAAATCCACTTCAACTAGATTAATTAGTCTCAGTTTGTCCTCATTTGCAGAAGAATTCAAATTGGGGTTTTCTCAAAAATGCATACATTTTTTTCGGTTAAAATATAGTTGATTATTTATAATACAGTGAATAATTGTTGGAGAAAATTCATAAAAGCACCGCAACAAAATAATATTGTTGAACGTGTTCTACATAAATAATTGATTTTGGTTTATTATTTGATAAAATCAAATAATAAACCTTTATTAGTGATCGACCAACGAAAAAAAAATTTCAACCCCCCCCTGAAAATTTCACAGTTTATGTTTTGGAGTATGTAGATTTGAATGAACGAATAAAAAAAATCCATCCGTCCGTTGTCCGGGGCTTTTCTCTGGAAGTACTGAAAGGAAATCCTTGAAACTTGGTAAAACTATCGTGTGTCACTCGGGGTTGATACTCCAAGCTTTTCAGCAGGATCGGTGTACCCTAAGGGCTCTAGACGGGGGTTAGGGAAAAAAAAATTATTTCTCGAAAACTTACCACCGAATTTTCATGAAACTCTGAACGTTGATTACTGTTGCATAACTAAACCCAAAAAATTTTACCCGGATGATTTCCGACCAGTGGTTCCTAAAATATAAATAAAATGCTGCAACTTTCCAATAATATGGAAAATGAATCATCGCATTCGGTTCTAAGTTGTTTTAGATATCAACGGTATATCTGGTAAACTTATAAACCCTTGTGTAAAATTTACAGTGATTTTGGTGGATTAAACTGAAAACTAATGATTTTCCACCTTCCTACGCTCACAAAAATTAATTTTCCATATACAAACGCAAATTTCTCCAAAATAGTTTTTAAATGTTCCATCATCAAATGAGGATACATATTACATGATATTAGCATATTTGTTCACGCATGAATCCCATAAAGGACGAAGCCACTTGATTGGGATTTTATTTAATATCTACCTCGTTCTCGCTTTTTCTACTTTTCGGAACCCAAGAAAATCCTATATACAGCGCTGAAAGTGTGAAAAATTAAAAGGGTAGTTAATCAATAAAAGTTTGTACTGGATCAACTTTTCCATCCGGGAAGAAAGTTTTTTTGGATAAAATTTGAAATGGTAGCCGCTACCAAGTCAGCGCACACGGTTACCAACCCAACCACGGCGCATATAGTGTTAGGGATATAATCCATCCAAATATATGAGAAATTGAGTTTCATGGATACGATCGTCAAGAAACTTTGAATTATTATGTTGATTCCGTGGATCTAGGAATCAAGTTACAATTCGACCAGGGGCGCTATTTTAGAGCTCACCCGAATTCATTTCGTCTACGAGCTCTCGCGGCGATGCGACAGTTTGGCAACGTGGTATTCACGGTGTACTTGGGCAAGATTTATTCACGAAAACACCTTTTTCATTATAATCTTGAATGTTTCAATTATTATTCTGAACTCTAAAATAACTTTTGAATATAAAAAAGCCAAATTACCACAAAAAAGGGGGGAAAGGATAAAATGCCTTATTTTGTATGTGTTTCTGATCACTTTGCACGGTACAAGAATGACTCATATGCACTTGCGCACCGGTAAAAGAACTTTCGCATAGCTTCGTTTTCGAATGAAATACATCGGATGGGTCGAGGCAGGTGGATTCAAATCCGCATGCGGATTCACTAATATCATTGTATATTTGTATATTATACAATGCTAATATGTAGAAATTATGTGCACATAATTTTTTTTTTCTCTATTTCAAAAATGTATTAATCCATAGAGCAAAGCTAATCACTTCCCGCAGTTAAAAAAGTATTTTATTCATACTCAATAAAAAATTTCAAATTTTATTCAAAAAACTTTCTTTCCGGATGGAAAAGTTGATCCAGAACAAACTTTTATTGATTAACTACCCTTTTAAATTTTCACACTTTCGGCGCTGTATATAGGATTTTCTTGGGTTCCGAAAAGTATAAAAAGCGATAACGAGGTAGATATTAAAAATAATCCCAATCAAGTTACTTCACCCTTTATGGGATTCATGCATGAACAAATATGCTAATATCATTGTTAATATGTATCCTCATTTGATGATGAAATATTTTGAAACTATTTTGGAGAAATTTGCGTTTTTATATGGAAAATTAATTTTTGTGAGCGTAGGAAGGTGGAAAATCATTAGTTTTCAGTTTAATCCACCAAAATCACTGTAAATTTTACACAAGGGTTTATAAGTTTACCAGATATACCGTTGATATCTAAAACAACTTAGAACCGAATGCGATGATTCATTTTCCATATTATTGGAAAGTTGCAGCATTTTATTTATATTTTAGGAACCACTGGTCGGAAATCATCCGGGTAAAATTTTTTGGGTTTAGTTATGCAACAGTAATCAACGTTCAGAGTTTTATGAAAATTCGGTGGTAAGTTTTCGAGAAATAATTTTTTTTTCCCCTAACCCCCCGTCTAGAGCCCTTAGGGTACACCGATCCTGCTGAAAAGCATGGAGTATCAATCCCGAGTGACACACGATTGTTTTACCAAGTTTCAAGGATTTCCGTTCAGTACTTCCAGAGAAAAGCCCCGGACAACGGACGGATGGATTTTTTTATTCGTTCATTCTAATCTACATACTCCAAAACATAACCTGTGAAATTTTCAGGGGGGGTTGAATTTTTTTTTCGTTGGTCGATCACTAATAGGGTTTTTCATTTGATTTTATCAAATAATGAACCAAAATCAATTATTTATACAGAACACGTTCAACAATATTATTTTGTTGCGGTGCTCTTATGAATTTTCTCCAACAATTATTCCCTGTATTATAAATAATCAACTATATTTTAACCGAAAAATTTATGCATTTGTGAGAAAACCCCAATTTGAATTCTCCTGCGAATGATCACAAACTGAGACTAATTAATCTAGTTGAAGTGGATTTCTGATGAACTGAGAGTACCTACAAAATTTTCATTTGAGTTCAATTAACTATACATGCAACTTCTGTTGCGATCATCAAGAATACAGTTCAAATTAGGTATTTAAAATGCTTTGTTCAGTATTCAGAAAATACATCATTTCAACCAGGAGTTTGTAAATAAAACACTCCATATTGTATATGCTTCATTTATTTTGATATTGTAACTTATATTTTGTTCATATAAATTACTAATAGTTTTTGAGCCTTCAAACTATTCGTAAGATTGTAGACATTTAAAAGTCTGCGTTTGCACCTTGTGCAGAAACTGCTATTCGACACCTCATATGTAGTATATTCACAGCATAATTCAATTCCTCTGAAGCTCTGAGTAATTGATTACAGACATTCAAGTGACCATATATCCATTTGATACCTAAAACAGAACTAATCATAAGTATTACAAATAGAATTTGGGTACAATATATAATATACAGGGTGATTCCGGAGGAGACCGTCAGATTTTGGGATAAGTTTACACTTGTTAAGACAGTCTCGAAACAATAGACGAATTTTGGCGCTGTTACCACAGCTTACTACAGATTGTGGTTACATGTAGTTACTTGGGTTACCACATTTTCGCGGAGCTAACTATGTAACTATGACGTATTGATGACGTCACGCATACCATACCGCGTAACCTTCCTCTTGAGCAGGGTTACTCGTGTAGTATGTAGTTCTATCTCTTTCGAAAGAGTGAAATGGAATGAGTTTATGAACATAGATTCGAGAATGAAAATAATTGGGGCTCATATTCTATGGGAGTTTCAAATATTTTTAATGTTCATATATCGTTTTCGGGAAAGAAGTCACTCCTCCTGTCGTTTTGTACCGGTGCAAAAATTTTTTTATATTGCATTTGAGCTTGTCATTAGTTGTTTTTAGATTTTAAAAAGAAAGTGTAAGAAATTTTAATTAATAATGTACTATTGTGAAACCAATTATGGTTCAGAAGTTGCAGCTATTGATGAAACATTAAATTATTTGGTAGATAGTAATTGATGGTCCTATGTATTCAAAATTCACATTGAATGTAAGTTTTTTTAGCCCTTCTATAAGTGAATGCTCATTTCAAGTAACGTCATTTTGTTTTTAGTCCCTGAAGAAGTTCCAAAAGTAGAAACGAAAGCTAGGAAATATCAATAAAGAATACACTTGTAGTACTTATTCATTTATTTGACTTCTTTCCCGATAACGATATATTAATTTCCAACGAAGTCGAGAATTCTACCCAATTTTTAATGTTCATTTTTGAAACATCTGGCAGGTTTTTTCATTATTTTTTTTGCACGCTTGTTTGATAAAAATGGATACAATTTCCATTCTTCTAAATAAAAGAAGCCTTCCGATACAAGATAGTATCGAAGTTCTCTTTGGAGTTGACAGACAGAAGTAAGAAAGAAAAGTGAGGTTCTCTTTGGAGTTGACAGAAGTAACTACGTGACTATGACGTCATGGGTAACTACTAACTATGGTTACCTGTGGTTACAGCGCCAAAATTCGCCTAATGTTTGGCTTATGGTTGGGGGTCTCTATTGAGAATATACAGGGTGATTTGCCCGATTCGACCGATTTTAGTATCTGTTTACGATTCTACTATAATAAGTAATTATTTGAGAGTTTCTATTTTTTTTGGCACACTTCTAGTTTTCTGAGAAAGTTCCATCGAAAAAAGACAATGACGAAATTTCGCCCCAATCGATTCTACTTTCATTGATAACTTTGGTATGGCTCATTCAATTTTGATGAAATTTGCAGTATAGAACAATCTGAACGAGTAAATTCAAAAGTTGCAAAAGTCTCCCAAAATACAGTGTTGTAATTGTGATAATTTTAGAATTTCAGATTAATTGTGCAGTTGAAAAAAAACACCCTGTACATTGCTTTTCCAAAAGTTTCTTATTCGTTTCAGATTCTACAATAATATGTCATCATTCAGAGGTTTTCAATTCCTCTGGCACACTTCCGTTTTTTCTAGAAAACATTTTTGAAGAAGAGCATGATCGAAATTTGGCTCACAAGTAGTGAGAGTATTCCGCACTAGGTAGGAAAGCTGTATTGTCCAAGGATGCAAAGCAGTTCTTAAGTTCTAAAATATTCTCTTCAAATTCCAAATTCATATTTAATTGCTAATATTTTGTATGAAATCATTCAATTCAGAATATATTTAGAATTTGAAAAGAATATTTCAGAAGTGACGAACAACTTTGCATCCTTGGAATATACAGCTTTCCTACCTAGTGCGGAATACTCTCACTGCTTATTGTGAGCCAAATTTCGATAATGATCTTCTTCAAAAATGTTTTCTAGGAAAACCGGAGGTGTGCCAAAGAAATCAAGAACCTCTGGGTGATGACATATTATTGTAGAATCTGTAACGAATAAGAAAGTTTTGGGAAAGCAATATACAGGGTGTTTTTTTTAACTGCACAATTAATCTGAAACTCTGAAATTATCACAATTTCAACTCTGTATTTTGAGAGATTATTGCGATTATTTATTGTACTCATCCAGATTGTTCTACACTGCAAATTTCATCAAAATTGAATGAGCCATACCAAAGTTATCAATAAAGGTAGAATCGATTGGAGCGAAATTTCGACATTATCATTTTTTGAAAAAAATTTCTCGGAAAACTAGAAGTGTGGCAAAAAAATTAGAAACTCTCAAATAATGACTTATTATGGTACAATCGTAAACAGATAACGTAGTTTAGGAAACGCTATGTACAGGGTGTTTTTTCAACCTGCACAATTCATCTGGATTTATCACAATAACAACCGCTTATTTTGAAAAAAAATTTGAAATCAATGAATGTGTTCAACACTATTGTACTACGCTGAAAATTTCATTGAAATCGGATAAGCCATACCAAAGTTATCAATAAAAGTAAAATCGGTCGAATCGGACAAATCACCCTGTATATTCTCAACAGAGACCCCCAACCATAAACTAAACAGTGTTCCGAGACTGTCTTGACTAGTGTAAACTCATCCCAAAATCTGACGGTCTCCTCCGGAATCACCCTGTTTATCCTACCTTCAATCATTGTTTAACAAGGCTTCAATCCACATCGTCTTTCGTACATCAACGTTCAGAAATTCACTCCATCACTAATATTAAGAACACTAAAGAAGTGAACAATTTCAAACTGTAAAATCCATCAAAAACATTATTTAGTATCCACTGTGTTTTCGTTTGTATGTCATGTCACCTTGGGGTATGTAATCAGGATTACCTACAAATACAAATTCTAAGGAAAAACAACACGTTGCCAAACTGTCGCATTTGGCAAAATCTAGACCTCACTTTCTCATGCGAAAGTTATTCGGATGACTCGAAGATAGCGCCCCAGATGAATATTCTTAGAGTTATGAGAAATAAAAATTTTAAATTGTTTCAACACTGAAACTCTTGATCAGATTCAGCTCATTAACGAACCAAACAGACATATTTAGAATCCGAACCTGACCAGAAAATTTCAAGGTTTTAAACGTTTTCCTTCGAAAGTTAGAGCGCGCACGGGCGGCAGGACAGAATTGAATTTTACTTCAGATTTTTTTCATAGTCCAATCTAATCGATTAAATCATTTTCGGCTCAAAATTACAGATAGTTTGACGAAACGATAAAACGCTGTTTCCCAGAACAGGCGGGTAAAAATGGTTGTAGTAGGTATCAACAATTTTGCCCAATCTGTACATGTAAAATAGATACCTTACTCATTTTTCATTGATCAATATTAAACAATAAATCTACAATCTAACCTTGCAGCAAAAGAGGGTGCAAAAAATGAAAACGGGGAAAGGAGATATAAGCAATAAATTGGTTTTACTTAAACATAGTTTATTCATAAATTTTATGTCCAAACAAAAAAAAAATTACAATCGCCTACCACGGCGCCCACCCTTCCTACGTGTGGAGTCTGAAGGTATGGGAGTCACGTCTTCAATACGTCCAATCTTCATACTTGATCTTGCTAATGCTCTGAGAGCACTCTGAGCTCCTGGCCCTGGAGTCTTCGTTTTATTACCACCTGTTGCTCGCAACTTGATATGTAGTGCTGTTATGCCCAAAGTTTTGCATTTTTCAGCAACATCCTGTAAAAGAATAGGTTGTTAGATAATAGATAGAAAACAATAATTAAACCAGTAATACATATTACTAATATCTGTTGATAATTTAAGAATTTTTTCTTGTATTTATCTGAATTACGAAGTGTATTGCGGGAAATTTACCAAACATTCTGATATTCCAACAAAAGCCTACATCATCCTATATCATTCTTTATTTTTGCCAGCATATTCTGGAGAACAGCGTGCTATCGTTTTGTCCAAATGTCTGCCTTTTTCGAATTTTTTCCACTCAAACGACTAGGTTGGACTCACTGATGACTAATTCAACTTTTCACAAAATTTCGTCCAGATCATCAGTAAATTTTGAAAAATTGTTTTTTCGAAAACTGTTTATTGAATTCAGAAAAAACTTCGGCTCATTCCTTGAAAATCATATTTTACAGCAGTGTACCACATTTCATTCTGATGAACCATAATTTCTGGAGATATTGGGAAAAAAGATTTCGTGTTTTCTTTTCGATATCGTTGTTTTTTCCGGAATAACTCAAAAATACCAATTCAATCGAGATGTAACTTGGTAGCTAGTTTGGAAATGCTGATGGGCAACTTTGTGCAAAATGTCGTGATTATTGTGTCAGAACAATTTGAAAAAAAAAATTTTTTTTTCAGATATTCAATATTTTGTGATTTTCTGATCATCTCCATTATATTCTGTATGAACCTTCGAACTGTCATTTTTCAATAAAATACAGGATATCAATTCGATCTTATTTGTAGGTTTGGGGTTGATCACGAAGGTCGAATTCGTGAATGGGTAAAAGCCGCCCAATGATTTCGTAGGTCAAATAAATAAATAAAATTTTATCGCAAAAACTGGTTTTCGGAAACCATTAATCAGACTGCAATAAAATTTGGCACAAACTTCCAAGTCATTATCCAGCAAGAGTGCTTCAAATTTCAATTGAAAAAGATATTTATTTTTGAAGATATTGGAGAAGAAATGTGTTAAATTTCGTGGTTGTTTCGAATTTTGGGGTGATTTCGTCAATAAGTCAAGAACCACTAACGCGATTAGATTTAAACTCCATAGATAGATAATTGTAGAATACCAATGCGCAATTTTTAGCGGAAGTTTCCAAGGACCGTACAGGCAGGAAAATTTCACGAACTATTCAACAGATTTCAGAGTAATTTAGCGCAGACCTTGAAGTCACTATTCAGCAACACTCTTTAAAATGCCAGTTTGATCGTATATTAATCTTCGGAAAGATTTGAAAAAGATCATTGAATTTCTTGGTTCTAAATGTCGTTGTTAGTTCCGAAATACCTCAAGAAATAGACGACTTCGGCCCAAGTTGCCAACCCACAATTTTTTTCACAAATGCACTATTACTGGGGAACGGGAATTTCAGGACAAATTCGACATGATAAGGTCCGTGTTATTTATAAATATCCGTAAAAGATGCCTCGGCTCCTCAAACAAGATAATATCTTCCAAATATAGGTCTTTTAGGCTGAAATTCAAGTTGGGATTCCTGATTTCATGTTAATAGTGTCAAGTTTATAAAGGATATGTTCCGCAAATCGATTTGGTTATTTCGGTTGCCGGAAATATTCGGTTGGTTCCTGAAAAAAAAGGCTTAATTACGGAATTTATTTCATGAAAAAGCAATCTTTCTGTCACCAGAACATAGACATATTAAGTCCATGCACCAGAACGACAATCAATGTTTTATGGTAACATATCCATAGCATAGAACAATCTTTATTCACTTTATGATCCATAGACCATACCAAGTAATTTTTCCATTGTTGATTGTTGTCTCTTCTATGTTCTATGGATCTTAAAGTGAATAAAGATTGTTCTATGCTATGGATATGTTACCATAGAACATTGACTGTCTTTCTGGTGACAGAAAGATCGCTTTTTCATCAATCAAATTCCGTTATTAACCTTCTTTTCAGGAACCATATTTCATATTTACGGAATGGAGAACCAGCAACCGAAATAACCAAGTTCATTTGCGGAACATATCCCATATAAATTTGACACTATTAACCTGAAATCAGTTATCCCAACTTAAATTTCAGCCAATCAGAGATCTTAACAAAACCCTATATTTGTAAGGAATTATCTTGTTTGAGGAGCCGAGGCATCTTTTACGGATATTTATAAATAACGCGAACCTTATCATGTCGAATTTGTCCTGAAATTCCCGTTCCCCAGTGATAGTATATTCGTGAAGAAAATTGTGGGTTGGCAACGTGGGCCGAATTGGTCTATTCTAATCTAATAATTCTCAATGTCAATTGCTGATCAGTCAATTTGTGCAAAATTTCGTAGTGATCGTTCGATTAGGTTAACATTTCATTTCAAGTATTATGTAGATGGAGGTTGTGATGTACGAACGATATGGATGTAATAGAATGTGACTTTTATTTGTTTAGAATGTGAATTACACTCTCTGTTGTTATCATATGCCATATATGTTTTTTTGGATATTTGTTCTTCATTCTGTATTAGTTCGTCAAGGAATAAAGAGAAACGAAACACATGTTAAAAGGTTTATTTATCGAAGAACGTTACAGTGGCGACGAGGATTGTGTCATAGATAGTTAAGAAGTTTTGATATTCAATAAATATTCACTGCAAAATTCTGAGATTTTCTTCACGGAAGCAAAATGGCAGGTATAGGCCATTTACGGGAGTTCAATGTTAGTGTTTCGGACTGGACAATCTACAAAGTGCAGCTAACGAATTACTTCGCAGATTGAGAAGGAAGCTGCAGCAATAATTTTTGGTGTAAAAAAATTTATTCAGTACCTTTATTGTAAAAAATTCATATTACATACTGACCACAAACCTTTGGTAACAATTTTCGGTCCCAAAAAAGGAATACCAGTTTATGCAGCAAATCGACTTCAACGCTGGGCTCTTATACTGTCAAATTTTCAATACGAAATTGAATTCACGAAGTCAAAAGAAAATTTAGCTGATTGCCTCTCTCGATTACCCATTAAAAATGATGAAGATGGTGATAAAAATAACACATTATTAATAAGTTTCATCCAAAACAATGGGGAAATACCCATTGATTTCAATTTAATATCGAAGCACACGTTAGATGACGCTCGTTTACGTAAAGTAATTTTTTTTACAAAAAACGGTTGGCCATACAAAATAACATCGGATTTAAAAATTTTTTATCTTAATAGAAACTATTTGAACGTTGTGGGCAATTGTTTAATGCACGGTAATAGAGTGGTAGTCCCAGAAAAATTACAAGGAATGATATTAAAAGTTTTGCATAAATCCCATATGGGGATGGTAAAAACAAAAGGTATTGCACGTTCGTATGTTTGGTGGCCTGGGTTGAATAATGATATACAAGTTTCGGTAAAGTCGTGTGATGCATGTTTAAAATATAGAAATGCGCCACCAAAGGCATCCCTCGAGGTATGGAAATGTCCAAACGGCCCATGGGAACGTCTTCATGTCGATTATTTGGGTCCATTTCAGGGTAAAAACATATTTGTTCTGGTGGATTCATATTCAAAATGGGTCGAATCATTTATAGTAGGACATCCAAATAGTCTCATCACTATAAAACTTCTTCGGAGCATATTTGCAAGATTTGGTTTTCCTTCAACATTAGTATCGGATAATGCAACCTATTTTTCATCTCGGGAGTTTACAGAATACTTAAATCGAAACGGAATTAAATTGAAACAGGGAGCTCCGTATCATCCTGCTACTAATGGACAGGCTGAAAACTCAGTTAAAAATATTAAGTTGTCACTATTGAAAGCTTTAGAAGGTAGAATGGGAGACAGCAATTTGAGTTCATTTTTAGAAAATTTTTTGTTTGATTATAGATGTTTTCCGCACTGTACTACTGGTAAGTCCCCTGCTGAACTTTTGTTCGGAAGAAGATTGCGGCATTCACTTGATTTACTGTTACCTCCAACTAATGCTAATGAGAATGTAGATGTCGAAATCAGTAGAAACATTGAACAAAAGCAAAATTTACAGAAAAGATATTACAAGGGCACTAGAAATAGGGAATTTAGTACAGATGAAATAGTTCTCGCAAGAGATTATCGTGGTCTTAGATCGAAATGGATCAGAGGAATAATTAAGGAAAAGATCGGACCGCGAACTTATTTAATTTACATACCAGAATTGAGCAAATATTGGCACCGGCATCTGAATCAAATATTAGATTTTAGCAACGTCTGTATGGAAGATTTTTCAGAAAATTTAGGAGAAAGTGTTTCAGAGAAAAATAGTGTATCTAGTATAGAGGATTTAAGGTTGGATGAGTTTTTCAAATCTCCTGATTCAAAAGGAAAAGAAGAGGTTAATGATTTTAAATCTAAAAGAATTAGGAGAAAACCAGATAGATTTTGTTTTTGAATTTGAATTTTAAATATAATTTTTTTGGGGTTTTCATGGATTTCACTGTGGCGAAAATTTGAAGGGGAAGATATGTGATGTACGAACGATATGGATGTAATAGAATGTGACTTTTATTTGTTTAGAATGTGAATTACACTCTCTGTTGTTATCATATGCCATATATGTTTTTTTGGATATTTGTTCTTCATTCTGTATTAGTTCGTCAAGGAATAAAGAGAAACGAAACACATGTTAAAAGGTTTATTTATCGAAGAACGTTACAGAGGTATAATAATCATATAGTCCTCACGAAATTCCGCATTTGTAGTGTTTGAAATAATGTAATAATTAAATTTTATATGTGCAATCATTGGGTAGATTTTCCCAATTTGCAAATTCGGCCTCCGTAATCAAATTTCAAAACTACAATGCAAGTATCAAGTCTCCAAATAGATTCTTCCAGAAGATACTTTATTTACTATCGGCGGTCAGGGCCGAGAGAGACTCGATATTTGTAGAGTAGGTTTTCTTTTTAATTACGAAGGTCGAATTCGTGGATTGTAAAATTGTCCTAAAGATTCCGTAGATCAAGGTACCCACCCACTCAAAATTAAATTTTTTTTTCAATATTTTCAAAAGAACGAGCGTTTGGTGGGGGTCAATACGTGAACAGGTGAGAGGTGCTTTGGCAACGAATTGGAAAAATCGCGTAAAAGCTCCTGACCTCACGTCACGAAGTAGACAGCTGAAGGTTCTGAAAAATAGAAATCAAATGAATTTTAAATAATATTTATCACGTGTGCCTTTGAAAATTTGATGTAGAGAAAAATGTATATCGAAGGTTTATGAATGATGTAAATAACGAGAAACCTCACATTCAAAACCCTGAAGAAGAATTTAATTAATGCGAAAGCTTGGTATAGAATAAAGAGTACCTCATTTACTCCCCAAACCAGAGACGAAACACCCTTATCATTAAATTTTATATATAAATATGTATGGATTCATTTTAGGGTTTTTGTTCCGTGAAGAAATAATCGACATTTAGAATGAGTTTATTTCAACGTTTCGACTACAATCTCAATGTGACTTTTTCAAGAATGTATGATATATCACACATTCTGAAGAAGAATAAAATATTATTCGAAAGTTAGGTTGAAACAAAGAAGAGTAGTTCATTCATTCTCCACAAACCAGTCCATATCCCATCAAAAAACATTCACATCTATTATATTTGAAACTCATACGATCGGCTTCACAACACAAACGGCTGATCAGCTTATTGATTTCAGTTTGAATTCGATCACTTTTAGATTTCCTGTTAAAATTACTTCTACATCGAATCAGAATTGACTACTCAACAACTGACAAATGCTTCAGGTGAAGGAATTTTTCCACCTTCATCGTGCAATGAATAAATTATTAGAAATAAATAATTATCAGCAGCACTCAATCCATTAATCAGGAATATTCAGAAAAATTCAATTTTAATTTGAATCTTGCTCACTAATCTGGTTCACTGGTTCAGAGAGGATATTTCTTTCAATAGGGACCTTTTAAATAGTATTTGAGTAGAGAAATCTGGGGGAACGTTGTTCTACTGTCTAACGGCTGATTCACAATGAACGTAAGCGGTACGTAAACTAAAAATTTAAGTTATTTTTACGGTGTTCACATACATAACAGAAACATGTCATTTTCCTACTTCATCTTATCTATGTTTCGTACTAACCGTCAAAAATATTGTCAACTGCCAAATTTTATTTTATATTAAAACATGTTTACTGCAGTTTAGAATTATTGAAAGTAATTTTCATTTATTCTTCACAATTTTAGAGATATTATTATAGTTTTCATTTAGAAAAAGGAGCATGCAGAAGAAAAGGAACATGAAGGTTAAAATTGCTTTGTTTTCTGTAGTTTAAGAGTCATAACTAAGTTTAATATTAGCACTGCCTCGGTAGTCTAGTTGACGGACACGTCAGCTAGGGTGCTGATTTTTAGAAAGAGTCTCATGAGACAATGAAATGTTCGATGTGTCGATGGTCCTAGTGGCCAAGCACAGTTAAAGATAAGGTTTGTTCCAACACCCAGTTCTGTTACTTTCTTGAACTCATTCAGAACTGAATCAATTGAATCAATTCACACGTCTTCGCCCATTCTAGTTCGGGACTAATTCTGAATAGATAGTTCGAAAGTGTTGGAAACGAACCATTCTTAGAAAATCCCTTGCCATAGCCTAAGGGCTGTTTGTCACCCGAAAAATGCAGCCCGTCTCTGCCAGTGGTTTTATTGCCACTTGCTGCATTCGAATGGTATGTAACAGCTGACCGATTCAATTCCTCCTCAGTTCCTGAGTGTGTAGGAACAAACCTATAGAAAAAAAACATAGAATAGTACTGACGTGAAGGCAGCAGCTTTTGCGCGCATGTTCAATGGAGATTACCGCTTTGACAACGAATTTGAACAGCTGCTGCCTTCACGGCAGTGATTTTCTAGGTTTTTTTTTTGATAAATTACTCGATTTCAATCTGTATTTTTGGAAATATTAGGAAAAGAAAATTTTGAGTGGGTATATCTACAGAATCATTGATTGGATTTTTCCCATTCACGAATTCGACCTTCGTAATTAAGCTCCAAAATATCGAGTTTCTAGGTAGTTTCTTTCGAAGTTATTGTGTTTACGGTCGGCCGTAAGGCCGAAATCGTGAATGGGCAAAATCCACCCAATTTCGCTGATATACCCATTCAAAATTCTATATTCCCAATATTTCCAAAAATACAGACTGGATCGAATTAAAATTCAGTAATTCATCGAAAAATACCGGTTCGAAAGTTCATACAGAATTTGATGAGGATAATATTTTGCACAAAGTTGTCCATCAGCATTTTCGAACTATGTAAGTATGTACCAAGTTTCATTATGATTGAATAAGCATTTTTTGGGATATTCCGAAAAAAACAACGATACCAAGAAAAAATCACGAAATTTTACATTTTTTTCGCAATATCTCCTGAAGTAATATCCGTATTGAATTGAAATTAGGTACACTGCTGCGAAATATAAGGCTTGAACTTTGCGCCATTTTTTTTCAAATATGAAGAACAGTTTCTCCAAAAAAATTCTGGAATTTTTTTTTCAAGTTTCGATCCAATCGTTTCAGTAGTTTTCGAATTATAACGGAAATTACCTCAAAATTTCAAAAGGCTCTAACTCCGAAACCGTTTTGCCTTTTTTGCCCATCAACGAACTTTCAGGTATTCAAGCTCGAATAATCAACATCAAATCGATAAAAACTACCACTGAGTTGTTGAAGTATTTTCATTTGGATGGTAGGTACTAACCGAATGTGGAGAGGAACTCAATTTATCCATTATAAAAGAGAGAAATAAGAAAATTCTATCGGTTCTGAAGGGGAAAATCATATTTTCTGAATTTATTCAATAAAGAAATCCATACCATCGACATTCAGGTATACAATAATATCGAATTTTGAACTGATTTTCATTTTTAATCGAGTAATATTATGTACGTCATTTTGGTAGGGCATACCAAACGATTCGTAGTATAAGCTCTTAATAAGCATTTCTTTATTATTTGAACAAAAACAGGATTTATAATAGATATTTCCATTCAAATATTCAATGCAGTCAAATTTTTAGCTGATCTCACTTCAGGTGCAGTATTACTACTGACAATGTTTTGTTTGGGTATGCCGATTGATACTAGGTAAGGAATTTTCGTAAAATCGTCAGTTTTTCATAAACATTCCTTCCTGTTTGTTTTCACAATGGAGATATCTGAATCTAAATCATCAATGATCGGCATTTTAGCCTAATTTGTTCACACTTGAGTCGTATTTTAGAAACAAAATCCATCCACTTTGTCAATACACTGTTCTTATCTACTACACCCAGGAATACCTGGCAGTGTCTAGGAATGGAAAATTTATTAGCACGATGATATCACAAAATATTTTCGCAATATATTAGCTCCATATGAAAGTAAACAAGGTGCCTATATAATATTGAATCCATGTACACCAGTGAAGTTGATTCGTATGAGATGAATTCGACATGGGGCGTTTCAAATTTTCCGTCATTTCAGGAGATGACCTTAGGAACGCTATGAAAAAGTTGAAACCGAAACAATCTATTGGTTCCGATAATATTCCTTCCTACATCTACAAAGGCTGTACTGACTTTCTAATAGTTCCACTACTTCACATTTTTAATTTATCACTTTCAGAAAATACGTTTCCTGATCTTCTCAAGTCATCTATAATAACTCCCGTCCATAGAAAAGGGCAAAAAAAATGTCATTGAAAACTATAGGCCTATCAGCATTTTGAATGCCCTATCCAAACTATTTGAAATAATAATATATAATGACATAATTAATAACTCCAATATTGAATTCAAGTAGTGCCAACATGGTTTTGTTCAGGGGAAATCAACCATAAGTAATATTTGTTCTTTTGCAGAGCTTGCAGTGGAAGCAATAGAAAAAGGTTTTCAACTCGACACGATATACACTGACTGTGAAAAGGCTTTTGATAGAGTCACAGACTTCTGGTCGATAAGCTTGCTATGAGTGACTTTTCGAGGTATGCTTGTGCTTTCATTAAAACCTATTTGTATCAAAGAAAAGAAGTTGTGAAAGTTGGGGATGAGTTTTCACAATATATAATACAAAGTTCTGGTGTTCCTCAAGGCAGCATACTGGGGCCATTGCTGTTTCTGATATTTGTCAACGACCTTCCTGCCTGTTTGAGTTTCGCATTGGCATTGTTGTTCGCGGATGATTTCAAGTTGTCTAGGAGGATTTTGAGTCTACTTGATTGATATCTATTGCAGGAAGACTTGAATAGAGTGCTGCAATGTTCAAAATTAATAAAATGTCTCTCAACATAAAGAAGTGTCATGTTGTCACCTACACTCGAAGATCCAACCCGATATATTTCAGTTATAAAATTGAATCGCGAATTATCGAACGCAAATCAGAAATTAGGGATTTGGGTATAATCTTTCAAAACAATCTGAAATTTAACACCCATTTTGAGTTCATCACCAACAAAGCTTACAAGTTACTAGGTTTAGTTCTTAGAAATAGCAAAGATTTTGATTGTAACACCACGATTTTACTATATAAAACCCTTGTAAGACCACACCTTGATTATGCTTCAGTGGTTTGGATGCCATTAACCATAAGTCATGCTGACACGATTGAAAAAGTCCAGAAAAGATTTCTTCGCTATTTATACCTGAAAAAATACAATGAGTATCCTTTCATGAAGTCATATATCTCAATGTCGGAAGATTTTGATATGAGCACATTGGTTAACAGACGCAAGTGCAACGCAGTTCTTTTCATTTTCAAGATTTTAAATAATTTAACTTTTCAAGATTGTAATTTTATTGATCTTGTCAAATTTAAAGTACCTAATTTATATCTGAGGCTTAGAAGTAGGGAAACTTTTCATGTAACACCAGGTAGTTCATCTCCTATTAATAAAATGATGCTTATATGCAATGAGTTGATTGAGAAATTTGACTTAGATATGTTCAATACTAGTTTGAGAAATGTGAGAAGATTGTTCTCCCAGGTTAAGTAGTTGTTTGTGGTTTTGTGTTGTTCTGCATATGTAATTACCTTCTTGGGTATATGTCTGGAAATAAATAAATAAATACTATAACAAACAAAAAGACTGTTGACTGAACTAACCAAAGGTCTGTTTATCTGCCTGTTCATGAGATCAAGCACTAATTTCATATTAAGTATACCAAATTTATACTATCCTTCTCAAAAAAAAAGTGTATATATCAATCTAAAATTTCCAAATGCATACGAAATCACGAGAGAAAACGCTTTTTCCCATAGTAAACAATACATTTCAGGTTATTGTTGGTCCTCCAGTCTCTCCCAACTGTCAAAACTGCTTGTGACCTATACTCTGAGAGACATGGCATATTATATCGGCAGCTTTAAGCTGGATCTAGAAAACTTGACGTTTCCGTTCGCAGTTGACTTTCCAGTTCAGAGTTAAAATGTACTAAATGTGCAGGGGCATATTCATAAAATCTACAGCTGCGTCAGTTGACAATTGGCGTGCTGCTCACCTGTTTTTTCTCCTGAGGGCAAGAAATACCAAGTCTTGTCTTTTCACGTTCCCATTCAGTTTATAATGAATATGGTGAGGTTAGGATGCACTTATAATTTTGAGTTTAGTTTTGTTTATTGATGAGTTACAAGTGAATTGCTTGGATCGTGTCAATATTAACAAAGGAAACCCAAATGCAGGGGTTATTTCTCTTCCATTAAGCCACATAAATGTGAACTGTCTGATTGGCGAACGCCAAGTTTATAATCGGGGTTAATTTAGAACGGTATTAGCGTATAATATCTTAGTAAAAATTAAAGGTTTGGCTCCCTGCTATCGAGATTTGTGTTAAGTCACTGAATTTAGTCCACTGAACACGAATCTGCAGTCAACTTAATTTCGAAGATATGAGCCCGTTCCAAAAATGTCCATTTTCAGATCACTTTTTCTGCTAGGAAAACAATTACAAACCCCTTTGAGTTAGTACATAAATCATCTATGAACCATCATCTAACTATTCATTGCAATTTTTTCCAAAAATATTCAGTATTTAACGAATAAATACGAAATTAGCGAACTGCCCCTCAAACTTAATTTTACTTACTTTCGCCCATTCAGAAACTGAAGTTTGGCAATGGTGCCAAGACAATATCCATCACTCCAAAGTCATTAATGGATGCGATAGTTGGAGAAGTAATCTTATTCGTATTCACAATATGACAGATAAAGATTGCAAAATTCAAATATTTTTTTTTTTAATTCGTGAAAGAATGCGAAGTACAGTTTCAATTGGAGGAATGACAAATCTTCATTTTCAATCACATCATTTTTTCAATTCATAAAAGAATCTTTCCAATAGATTATAAAGGAAGGGAAAGAAGCTTCAGTAACCTAGGTGACTTCACAACTTGTAATGATGACACTCGAATACATCATAACAAGGGTTGATATTTGCACCTTTGCCAAACTTCACTTACTGCATGAGAAGTCAGTAGAATTTTAGGTTGAAGAGCAGTTCACTTATTTCGTTTTTTTCCCCTTGAATATAGTCAGCTGAAAATGGACGTTTTCCAGAATTTGGGGGCTGATATCTTACAAATAAGTAGACCACCAAGGTTGGACAGCAAATTCATGTTTAAGGGAATGAATTTAGTAAGTAAACAAAACAGCAGGGACCCAAAACTCCAATATTCAAGGAAATCTTTGAATTAAAACATATATATTTCAAACGGTCCAGTGCAGTTGATTCGCTAAAGCAGTAAATTTGTAATACCGGGGAGATAATTCATGCAATTTTTCTGGCAGGGTATGTCGTTTTCTGTGAATAGAAACATGAACTTCATGTTTGAACTAAACTCACCTGTGCTGCCAACATAGCGGCGTAGGGGGAAGCTTCATCCCTATCCGCTTTGACTTTCATACCTCCAGTAACTCTAGAAATAGTTTCCCTTCCGGAAAGATCAGTTACATGGACGAAAGTATCGTTAAAACTTGCGAATATATGCGCAACACCAAAAACAACTTCTCCCTCCCTGACCTGGGGGCCAAGAGATACTTGCACCTCTTCTTTTTGGACTTTACCCTTACGAGGAGCCATTATGGATCTAAAATTAAATAACTAGTGAGTTACCCTGTACAAAAAATTGTTGACAAGAAGCTCATAGATACTTAACCTATAAATATGGAAGACAATCTTTAGCGGATTTTATCTCAATGAAATGTAAATATAACAAATTTGTCTACTGTAATGTCAATCCGGAAAATAGAAATAATTGCATGTTTTCGTATATTTTACACAACTTATTATCAATATACCATTAAAAAGAGTATTTTTTCGACTTTTTGTACATACCTCAAATCAAATCTCAGATATCTTCAAGCAAAATCCGTGGAACATAGAACACAGAATAGAAATAAAAGTGCAAACTCCCTGCTAATCTGTGGAAACAATCACAGAATACAAATATATTTTCTACCCATTTACGGGCTGGGTTGGACGTCCGGTAAAGTTTCTCCCAAGCATTCGCAACTACTGCTAAGCGATACGCCCTCTGGCGATAGAAATTCGAACAGTTTCAAGCTAGTAGTTTTTCAACGTGCCTGTTATTCCAACGTATTTTGCTTACTCTTGTAGTTCATCTTCGAGCTTTCGTGTTGTTCTCCGAGTTGAAATTTTGGTATACCGAAAGTGTTTGTAAAATTCATCAATCGATTCCTTTCTTTCCGATTAAAATTTTCGATTGTATTAATTCGAAATGGCATCCTCCCGAAATGACTATTGTTGTGTGCCTCAACTCAATGTTATTCATGATCAAAGAAGAGAGGATCATCTACTGCCTCAAGTTTTCATTTTTTCCAAAGCCAAATGAAAGTAAAGTTAATTTGGAAACAGCATTTGGTAGGGATCTCAATGATATAAGAAAGGTCTAGATTTAGAAGTTGAAGATTGGAAACCAGGTCACGAAATACATGAAAGTATGTTCACTGCATTTCTCTGAAGATGCTTATTTTCATAAAGGTAAATTACAATGTAATTTCGAGGAGAAGAGAATTCTATAGGTTTGTCTGTTCGTTTAGAAGTTTTACTGCAGAGTTATTCGAGTACGGAATCTTCCAACCATGTTTATATACGTGAACTATTTCCAGTGTTAACAGAGAAAAAAGTTTATTCAACATTCGCCAGGTCTTTGGAATGATTGAATTCACATAATAGGTTTGTTCCAACACCCAGTTCTGTTACTGTCTTGAACTCATTCTGAACTGAATCAATTCACACGTCTTCGCTCATTCTAGTTCGGGACTAATTCTGAATAGATAGTTCGAAAGTGTTGGAAACGAATCATTCTTAGAAATTCCCTTGTCATAGCCTAAGGGCTGTTTGTCACCCGAAAATGCAGCCCGTCTCTGCCAGATGTGGTTTTATTGCCCCTTGCTTCAATATCTCCTTCTCAGTTCTTGCCTAAACTCAAGAACTGAATTCACCGTTCTAGAACTGGTCTGACACAAATTCTTTTTACGTTGGAACACTTGGTTTGCAATTCCAAACCAGTTCGAAATTTGTTGGAACGCTAATATCGATATGCGCAAACTCCGCCCGATTCAGAACTAGTCCCAGAGTGTGTTGGAACAGACTTAATATTTTCTCAAATTCATTACTTTCCAGATGTAGATTCACATTTTGAAAAATAAGTAATTACTACGACCTCTTCGTAGAGAGGACAACGTTGTGTAGTTATCTGACAGGAAAATGACTATAACTATAACCTAACATTTACAAAATATTCACGGTGAAATCTGTCAGGATGTCATGGCCAACTGGGGTGCGTTCACAATTGTCAACCCGAGTTGTTCGTCGCACCTCGGTTTAATGTAACGGACGACGCACGGTAAATCATCCTCGTTCACGATTCGGTTGTCAAAATTTCGTTTGTTATCATAACTTAACCTAAAAAACTGTTTTGATTTTAAATTCAAAAAAAGTTTACTTGCTAAAGGCTATTGATACAACAATTAAGTACTTTGAGCATTATATGCCAGTTGATATAATAATTTTGTCATTGAAGACGTACTTCGTCGAAGACATAAAAGTATATCGTAAGATATCAAATCAATATCGAAAGATATTATGTAAAGGTAATACAGAAAAATCTGTATTTAATTGTTGTTTTGATTTTGACTAACAAAATTTAATTCGATTTTATTTTTGAAATGGATCCTGCAGTTGCCTTTTTTTGTGTGGAAGATTCTACCTCAGATAGCGAGGTAGAAGATGATTCTGTTGTGGAGATGGTGGCATTAAGTTGCAGTGCACTTACGCAATGTGTTGGTGGAGAGCCAAAAAAAAATTGATAGAAGAAGCTGGCTTCTTGTGGGAGTTCGTTGAAATAGCCTCCATAATGATGAATTATCAAGTAATAAAATAATGACTGACTCAAACTGTTGTGATTTCGAATTGACAAGTAAACTGCGCAGCCGCGACAAATTTTCAAAAACTATTTTCTGGGTTAAAAAGTTGATCACTCGGTGAGTTTCTACCCGAATCGTGGACGAAGATAAATTTCATCCGTCGACAATTGTGAACAGTCGGATGACCTCAGGGCGTCGTCGTGCGATCGTTCGACGATAATTGTGAACGCACCCCTGGGCTACTTTATAAAAGTGAATGGAGTATACGCATCCACCAACCGTGTCATTTCGGGATCATCGTTGCCAGATTGTGCGGAGCCTAATATTAGATTTGAGTGATAGCATTGTTTAAGAACAATTGAACAATGGTGATAGTATCTCGATTCATTTGAGATGGTTCATTCTGTCTTGAAAATAAGTACATTAAGTAATTATCGAGTAATGTGATGCATTCTGTCGGGGGTTAGGATAAATGGTTCAATTCAGGACACTGCCAGTCCAAATCAAAATAAATAAAATTTGGGATAGTGCACTTGAATTTCGTCTTTCCATTCGTCCTAATCCAAATCGGAAAGTAAAAATAACAGTGTTCCATCATTGAAAACATACTATATCACTGTTTCAAACAAAATAGGGCCATAATTGCCTTTATTCACTGATTCAGACATTCGTTTCATATAAAGTCTCATCTTATATTCCATACAACTTATGATTGAAAAACTTACTATATCTCTATTTCAAATTAAATAGTACAGAATTGCCCTTATTCACTTCTTCAATTATATTCCTTTGATATTCAATTTCCTAATCATATTATTTCAATACGACATATATAAATGAAACAGGATTTTAAATGACATGACATTCTTGTGGCATCGGGTTGATTTTACAGTATGGCAACGATGCTCCCTAAATGACTGTTGGAGCATGCGCACATATATTGTTTTGTTTTGATCTCCACTTGTCGAAACCCAAAGATTACCGAGTTCCCTGCCAAATGCTGTTTCCAAATTAACTTTACTTTCATTTGGCTTTGGAAAAAATGAAAACTAGAGGCACTAGACGAGCCTTCCTTCTTTGACCATGAATAACATTGAGTTGAGGCACACAACAATAGTCATTTCGGGAGGATGCCATTTCGAATTATTACAATCGAAAATTTTAATCGGAAAGAAAGGAATCGATTGATGAATATTACAAACACTCTCGGTATACCAAAATTTCAACTCTGAGAACAACACAAAAGCTTGAAAATAAACTACAAAACTAAGCAAATTACGTTAGAATAACAGGCACGTCGAAAAACTACTAGCTTGGAAGTGTTCGAATTTCTATCGCCAGAGGGCGTATCGCTTAGCAGTAGTTGCGATTTGTCAGACGTAATCATCTGAACGCATCTGGACTCACACGGCGTAGCATCTGAACGCACCCTAGGGTTGCGTTCCGAACTCGGAACAGAAACAAACCTTATATATTCTGTGCTTTGAATTTGAATGAAAAAAGTGACGAAAGCATTGTTAAAACGATCACAGATGAGCAAACTTTACTTACATCGTCATCATGGATCATTGGCGTAGATCCATCTACGATCATTGGTTAGGTCATAAAAATATTCCTCTGAATAGAGAACAAGAGATTTGCAGGAAGATCTGTGCTATTAGAGGAAAGACTGGAAGTTGGGGACGGAGAGACGGCGTCAGCTGTAGAAATCCGAATTATATTATATTATAATAAAAAAGAACATAAGGAAGGAGCATAAGGCTTCAAATCGTGGGTCCGGGATGGAGGTTGCATATGGCCGACTTCCCTTTCACTTTGAAGAGAGAACAACTTGTTCCGAGACTCCTTTGTCTGAAGAAACTAACTAACATGAGTCATACTTGGAGGTTCAATATGGGCGATTATGTCCCACTGATATACGAAGTAGAACAGCGTTATGCTACTTCATGTTGTTCTTTATTCAAAGAAATATTCCATGTTTTGCTGTTGATCAGGGGCGCTATTTTCGAGTCATCCGAATCACTTTCGCATGCGAAAGTGAGGTCTAGATTCGGCCAAATGTGACAGTTTGGCAACGTGTTCTTTTTCCTTAGAATTTGTATTTGTATGCAATCCTTATTACATGCCCGAAGCTGACATGATATTCAAACGAAAACACAGTGGATACTCATTAATGTTTTTGATGGATTTTACAGTTTGAAATTGTTTTTATGGGCACTCCTTTTGATTTAATAATTATTGCTGTCCTCTTGTGAACTAATATTAGTGATGGAGTGAATATCCGAAAGTTGATGAACGAAAGACGATGTGGATTAAAGCCTTGTTAAACAATGACTGAAGGTAGGATATATATTATATTGTACCCAAATTCGAATGGATATATCGTCACCTGAATATCTAAAATCAATTACTCAAAGCTTCAGGAATTGAATTATGCTGTGAATACACTACATATGAGGTGTCGAATAGCAGTTTCGGCACAAGGTGTGAACGCAGACTTTTAAATGTCTACAATCTTAGGAATACTTTGAAGGCTCAAAAACTGTTAGTAATTTATAGGTACAAAATATTGGTAACAATATCAAAATAAATGAAGCATATACAATATGGAGTGTTTCATTTAAAAAATCATGGTTGAAATGAATTTTCTGAATACTGAACAAAGCATTTTAAATACCTAATTTGAACTTTGTGATCGCAACAGAAGTTGCATGTATAGTTTTTTTGAATAAAATTTGAAATTTTTTATTGAGTATGAATAAGATGTATTTCAGTCGAAATGCGAAAGTTCATTTACTGCTGCGCAAGTGCATATGAGTCATTTTTGTACCGTGCAAAGTGATCATCACACCTAAAAAACCGTAAATAGTCTGGTTTCCAGCAACCAAACGAACACCTAACATTTACGGAACGGATAAGTAGTAACCAATTGGTAACCGAAACAACCAAGTTGATTTACGGAACGTATTCTTGATAGCGCCTAGAGAGAGAGGAATCGATCCAACGTAGATATAGATAGTCTATCTACGCGATCCAACCGCAAGAAAGAGACGCGATGATGGTAATCAGCTGATTGGAGGACGAATACTCTGTTTATACTGTTATTTCTTATGAGAATTCAACGGTGCCAGTGAAATATCTCTGGAATTTTTACTGTTTTTGAAAGAATATCACAGTTTTTGCTCTAGTGAATCTTATGATCAGTATTTGCTGTTAGGATTAGAAACATTTATTTGTGTTTTTATCTAATTTTGTTGCAGAAAAAATGGTGACATTGTTCCAACAAATACCAAAAGGATAAGAAGTTATCATTTCATGGGTGAGGTATATGAGTCTTTAGAAACAATAATTTCAATATCATTCAGCTTTCCCAAAAATCCAACTCTGCTTAAAAAATGGTTAGTTGCTCTGAGGAGGGAAGGCTTCATTCCTGGGACAGGTGCAAGATTATGCTCTGAACATTTTCTTCCTGATGATTTCCTAATCAACTTTGGAAAAACAACTTCAAATTATGGAGCAATTCCTAGTATTTTTAAATTCCCAAGTCATTGGATGAAAAAACGTGTCAAGTTGAGGTTCCGGAGGCTAATCAATGAAGTTGATAAACCAGGAACATCTTTGTGAGATATTCTTTAATCCTTGTAAGCTGTCATGAGTTTTAATTGATTTCGACCCTGCACCCCTTCTACAAGTTGTGAAGCATTAGGTTCCAGTCAGACTGTGACACAAAGCAGAGAGGTTCAATGTACTGCAGATATTGTACTAGATACTTCATTCGAAAATGCTTACGTTAACACTACATTATCTGAAACTGGAACATTACCAATCAGAAGGTAATTATTAGGCAGTTCTTCAATTAAGTGAGGGGAACAATTAAAAAAAAACTCTTTCTTTCTCTTCAGGAAATATTAGCGTGAAGTTACCCACACATTCTCATCCACACTTTACGACGTAGGGACTGTCGCGCCGTGGCCACATAGAATTATCCGAACAGCGTTGCCATATCAACCATAAATTCCGCATTTGTTTGGCCTCTCTGTTATCATGTTTTATAAGATGGGTGGGATAAAATCATTGAGATCAGATACATACAATAATGAAAAATAATAATATAATTTCAAAATCTTGTACGAGAACGAAAAAGGATTTTGTTGCTTTGCTGAAATAAACTGCTTACCTATATGGTCACCGACTCTTGGTTCGCCCGGATGAACGAAACTTTATATGGAGATATTTTTGGTTGACCAACGACACAATGCTCACAAAACTAAATCTTTAGTGAATGAAACGTTTACGGGTGTGAAGCTACCGATGGGTTCTACCGATGGATTTCGTCGACGGGGGTTATATGGCAACGTGGCGCGGTCGAAGCCAGGGTACTATGTCGGGGCGTTCGGGACTACCCGTAACTGATCTGCTTCCGCGCACGACTTGGTTTGTTTATTTCCTATACGCAGCGAATGGAATGGAATGATGCAAGTTCGGGCGTATTATGAATATGTATCGGGTAAAAAGTGCTAATAGTAATCAGATAATTTCAAATATCAATTATTCATGATAATGAACCACCACGATGCATTTTGGAAGTCATTGCCGTAGTAGGTAGTGCAAAATATGAGGAACATTCATTTTTAATATACGTCATTATTCACGTATATCCATCAGTTATCATTACAGATTAAGCGTTTTCAATAGCAAATGTTTAGTCCTCGCTGTTGGATTAACAGTGAAGGTCGACTGAAAATTGAGGGTAGGAAAATTTTGGAACTACAGGAAATATTTCTGATGAAGGCATGGGGCCGGATAGAAATAATTTCTTGTTTACTTCTCATAGCATTTTGAATATCAAATAAAAGTGATCAGGGACGTTGGATTCTATTTTGTAGGAGGAAAAATTTCAAATCTGCGACTTACCTAAGCAATGTCGGTAACAAAGACCGATAGAATATTGTTTCCTATCATTTTCCTCAACATTTTCAGTAGCCAGAAAAAAGTGTTCGCCCGTAGGATAGCGGAGACGGCGGACTTCGTTTCGGACGATGGAAAATTTCAAATCTACCACAATACTTTTCTGAGCGTTGTCGGTTATAAGAACCGATTGAATATCATTCCTTCACACTTCCTCCAACATATTCAGTAGCTAGAAAAAAGTGTTCGCCCATAGGATGCCGGAGACGGCGGACTTCGTTTCGGACGATGGAAAATTTCAAATATACGTCAATACTTATCTGAGCGTTGTCGGTTATGAAGAACAATTGAATATCATTTCTTATCACTTCCCTCAACATATTCAGTAGCCAGGAAAAAGTGTTCGCCCATAGGATGCCGGAGACGGCGGACTTCGTTTCGGACGATGGAAAATTTCAAATATACGTCAATAGTTATCTGAGCGTTGTCGGTTATGAAGAACAATTGAATATCATTTCTTATCACTTCCCTCAACATATTCAGTAGCCAGAAGAAAGTGTTCGCCCATAGGATGCCGGAGACGGCGGACTTCGTTTCGGACGATGGAAAATTTCAAAACTACCACAATACTTATCTGAGCGTTGTCGGTAATAAACACCGATTAAATATCATTCCTTATCACTTTCCTCAACATATTCAGTAGCTAGAAAAAAGTGTTCGCCCATAGGATGCCGGAGACGGCGGACTTCGTTTCGGACGATGGAAAATTTCAAATCTACCACAATACTTATCTCAGCGTTGTCAGTTATAAAAACCGATTGAATATCATTCCTTATCACTTTCCTCAACATATTCAGTAGCTAGAAAAAAGTGTTCGCCCATAGGATGCCGGAGACGGCGGACTTCGTTTCGGACGATGGAAAATTTCAAATATACGTCAATACTTATCTGAGCGTTGTCGATTATGAAGAACAATTGAATATCATTTCTTATCACTTCCCTCAACATATTCAGTAGCCAGGAAAAAGTGTTCGCCCATAGGATGCCGGAGACGGCGGACTTCGTTTCGGACGATGGAAAATTTCAAATATACGTCAATACTTATCTGAGCGTTGTCGGTTATGAAGAACAATTGAATATCATTTCTTATCACTTCCCTCAACATATTCAGTAGCCAGAAAAAAGTTTTCGCCCATAGGATGCCGGAGACGGCGGACTTCGTTTCGGACGATGGAAAATTTCAAAACTACCACAATACTTATCTGAGCGTTGTCGGTAATAAACACCGATTGAATATCATTCCTTATCACTTTCCTCAACATATTCAGTAGCTAGAAAAAAGTGTTCGCCCATAGGATGCCGGAGACGGCGGACTTCGTTTCGGACGATGGAAAATTTCAAAACTACCACAATACTTATCTGAGCGTTGTCGATTATAAAGACCGATTGAATATCATTCCTTATCACTTTCCTCGATATATTCAGTAGCCAGAAAAAAGTGTTCGCCCATAGGATACCGGCGACGGCGGACTTCGTTTCGGACGATGAAAAATTTCAAAACTACCACAATACTTATCTGAGCGTTATCTGTAATAAAGACCAATAGAATATCATTCCTCATCACTTTCCTCAACATTTTCACCAGCCAGGAAAAAAGTGTTCGCCCATAGGATACCGGAGACGGCGGACTTCGTTTCGGACGATGAAAAATTTCAAAACTACCACAATACTTATCTGAGCAATGTCGGTAATAAACACCGATTGAATACCATTCCTTATCACTTTCCTCAACATATTCAGTAGCTAGAAAAAAGTGTTCGCCCATAGGATGCCGGAGACGGCGGACTTCGTTTCGGACGATGGAAAATTTCGAATATACGTCAATATTTATCTGATCGTTGTCGGCGATGAAAACCGATTGAATATCATTCCTTATCACTTCCCTCAACATATTCAGTAGCTGGAAAAAAGTGTTCGCCATAGGATGCCGGAAACGGCGGACTTCGTTTCGGACGATGGAAATTTCAAATCTACCACAATACTTATCTGAGAGTTGTCGGTTATAAAAACCGATTGAATATCATTCCTTATCACTTCCCTCAACATATTCATTAGCTAGAAAAAAGTGTTCGCCCATAGGATGCCGGAGACGGCGGACTTCGTTTCGGACGATGGAAAATTTCAAATATACGTCAATACTTATCTGAGCGTTGTCGGTTATCAAGACCGATTGAATATCATTCCTTATCACTTCTCTCAACATATTCAGTAGCTAGAAAAAAGTGTTCGCCCATAGGATACCGGAGACGGCGGACTTCGTTTCGGACGATGAAAAATTTCAAAACTACCACAATACTTATCTGAGCGTTGTCTGTAATAAAGACCAATAGAATATCATTCCTTATCACCTTCCTCAACATTTTCATCAGCCAGGAAAAACTGTTCGCCCATAGGATACCGGAGACGGCGGACTTCGTTTCGGACGATGAAAAATTTCAAAACTACCCCAATACTTATCTGAGCAATGTCGGTAATAAACACCGATTGAATAGCATTCCTTATCACTTCCCTCAACATATTCAGTAGCTAGAAAAAAGTGTTCGCCCATAGGATGCCGGAGACGGCGGACTTCGTTTCGGACGATGGAAAATTTCGAATATTCTTCAATATTTATCTGATCGTTGTCGGCGATGAAGACCGATTGAATATCATTCCTTATCACTTCCCTCAACATATTCAGTAGCCAGAAAAAAGTGTTCGCCCATAGGATGCCGGAGACGGCGGACTTCGTTTCGGATGATGGAAAATTTCAAATATACGTCAATACTTATCTGAGCGTTATCGGTAGTAAACACCGATTGAATATCATTCCTTATCACTTCCCTCAACATATTCCGTAGCCAGAAAAAAGTGTTCGCCTATAGGATACCGGAGACGGCGGACTTCGTTTCGGACGATGAAAAATTTCAAAACTACTACAATACTTATCTGAGCGTTGTCGGTTATCAAGACCGATTGAATATCATTCCTTATCACTTCCCTCAACATATTCCGTAGCTAGAAAAAAGTGTTCGCCCATAGGATGCCCGAGACGGCGGACTTCGTTTCGGACGATGAAAAATTTCGAAACTACCACAATACTTATCTGAGCGTTGTCGGTAATAAACACCGATTGAATATCATTCCTTATCACTTCCCTCAACATATTCAGTGGCAAATAATTTATGATTACTGGCGGCAATGCTAAACATGGTTTGGGTTCACAATGGATTTTGTAATTTTTTAAGTCTAATAGGAAGTTAGCGCTTTGGAATATGCTTATATATGTCAATCTTCTTTGTGTAGGATCGTTTGACAGATATCTCGTTGTCGGAATATAACTGATAATTTACACATATTATATAATAATATTATTATATTTGTACATATGAAATTTAGAGGATACATTCAGTAAGACTGAAAATTTTGAGACGCGCTCGTTGAATTTATTGGGAGGTACAAAGATTTGAATATAAGAATGAAATATAATATTACTGTTGGAGAAAGCCATTAAGAAATATTCAACTCAAACTGTGTATCACAATGTGGAGAAGTTTTCCGAAAACTGTTTTTGATTCATGTGATATTTTTTGATTGATTATAGGTTTTTACATATTACTTGTGACTGCTCCCACATGTTTTACGTTCATCAAATGAAAATGGAGAATGCACTATTTTCTGATCACTTCATTGTTTTTATTCTTTAAACAGTCTCCAATTGCCTATAAAATGGGTAACAAGCACTTGCTACAGCTTCTGTGTGTACTAGATGTAATATGCGAATGTTAATCTTTTCACTGTCAAACCTGGTCCTTGTTTGTATTTAGGTGGTAATTCATTAACTTCAAATTAATTCATTTAAAATCAAAACCAGGCACCGTTAACAATGTGATGAATAAAACCAAATTATCTTCACTATTTTGCACATTAACTACTAATCCTATCGAGTTTCAAAGTTTGCGATGAGATTATTTCCAATTTAAACATCATGTATATTATTTACTCTATCATCAATCGATTCTATTTTGTTTTTTATTCCCTACTACAAATTTCATTTCAACTTTAGAAATCTGTACCATTTAAAAACGGAGGGAGGGAAGGTCCAAAAATCTGTTTCTGAAATCATACCCTAATCTAATTGAATTTTTTATTGATTCTTATTGAGCACTATCATAGTGCATTGAATACCAACTCAATGGCACACAATCAAATCAATAAAATTCTCGCTTATAACCCATAATTAGGATTATGAATATCCCACAAAGCGTTAACTCTTTTATTGTGTTCTGGACAATTGCGATAAAAAGTAAAAAGTTCGGAAAAATTTTTAAGGAGAATAACATTGAAAAACTCTTCCTTTCAAACATTCAGTTCGAACAAAATATTTTCAAACTGAGGAAGCTTAGACTGTCTAATATTTTCGAAGAAGATATTGAAGGTTCCAGAAGGCTATGTCATAAACTTATAAAACCTCGGTCTTATTTTCTGGAGACGTGCCTAATTCAGTGCAGTCTACCTGGTTTCTCGTTACCCAATTTCTGTTAGGAAAATCCATGGGGAATTGCCGACACCATCTGATTCGAATTGGCCTACAATAAACTCGAGGAGAATTCTTAGACATACTACTTCAACAACTAATTATGTCTTATCAATCTGAAGAAAGAATTTGTATGATCAGCATATCCATCGATAATGAACCCCTAAAAATATCAATCGATGTGTATTGTATTATTTTTAAGGTGTTCTCTACAATTCCACTTCCAATATCTGAAAAATAACTCTTAAAAATTTAAAAAAAAAAGCTTGAAATGTAAGAAACTATATGTCACAGGCAGTTTCTAGGAAAAATTGCTTAATATACAATATTGCAACGATGCGAAAGATCAACAAGGTGAATTGTGTATTTGATTGTTTCGGTCTTTGGCGGAAATCCATCTTTATATTGATTGAACATTGATTGAAGTCACAATGTAAGTGATGAAACAATTATTGTGAAACTGATAAATATAAGTGGTAATAAAGTGTTTCACTTCAATCAATATAAAGTAAATTGTAACATTTCAGAGCCTAAATCTTACTTCTTCATTAGACAAACGAGTAAAATTGCATAATTTTCTCTCGATTATTTTCGTTATTGAAACATTTGTCAAATCGATTTTCAATAACTCATAGTAGCACAGATTCATTTGATATGAACATTTTTTAATTCTTCTTCTTTTTCCAGTAAATTTAACCGAATATTGAATATTTGAAGTGAAAACCTCGAACCACTAGAAAAATAATGTGAAATCCTCGAAAAAGAATCTTCAATCGAAATTTAATATGTATTGTATTTAACGAATGAGGGGAATGAGATAAGGTACCATCTGTGCGCACGCTAATTCGGAGCTCCGTAATAAAACTCGATATAATCGAAAATTACGAGCGAGAAATTATTTTCAACAGAGAATACCATAGTTGTTGTTTGTGCACTAGGCGAGAATAGTCGAGGATTTTAGTTTGAGTGGAATGTCAACTTGCAGAACAGTGATTGTTTTGATGTTGCAACCCGACATAGAGATGTAACATCGATAGAAAAAGCAGCTGGTGTGAGTGATAAACAACGTTATCGCCGCAGATAAGCGAGCTGGATTTCGGAGTTGACAGAGGCGGACTCAGGATTAATTCGAAATCGCGAAATAGAAATATCAAGATGAGAAATGACGAGGAATATACGAGTGATGAAGGGAAAAGAAGAAGGGAGGAAGACAACGAAGAGGAAATATTTACAAAAAGCAGAAGAATTTTTCGAACACCACAAAAACAAAAACCAAATACTCAGGATGATAAAATGGATAGAATGATGGAAATGATGGAGAATATGATGCGGGAAATGAAGGAGATAAGATCTGAACAGCGGAGTTACCAGACAGAAATGAAGAAGTTGAGAGAAGAAAATGAACAAATAAAGAAAGAAAACGAAAATCTCAAAAGCGAAATTAGGATGATTAATTCTAGACTAGAGATTATAGATAGAGATAAAAGAAGAAATAATGTAGTGGTCAGTGGTCTAACTATGAATGAAACCCAACAAGACTCAATACAGGATAAAATGAGTCAGTTTTTCAAGAAAAATATGGAGATAGAGCCTCTTTTGAAGACTGCCAGGAAAATAGGAGTGAAAACTTACCTTATCGAATTGGAGAATACGTCGGAAAAAATGAAGTTGATGCGAAATAAGAATAAACTAAAGAACTATACGGATGAAGTAGTTTATATAAACGATGATATGACGAAGGTACAAAGGGAGATACAGGAAAAGCTAAGATCGGCTGCCAAGGAAGAGAGAGGAAGAGGTAGGAATGTTAAAGTGGGTTTTCAGAAGCTAACCATAGACAATGTGCACTTTAAATGGAATTATGATATAGGAAAAATTGAGAAATCAATGTCAAAAAACTATTGAAGAGGATGAAGGTAGGAACGGAATTAAAAATTACGACTGAGCAGAATAAAGGACAACGAGACGGTAGAACGAGCGTAAGAGATGTATGGAGGATAGCAACATGGAATGTGAGAGGTTTAAGTGGAAAGGAAGATGAACTTGAGACTGAATTTGAGCAAATGAAACTGAAAGTTTTGGCAATAACGGAAACAAAGAAAAAGGGAGAAGGATCAATGAAGACAAGAAACGGCCATTTGTTAATATATAGCGGAGTGGATCGAAATACTAGAGCAAAAGCAGGAGTAGGATGTTTAATAGAGAATGGAATATCTGGGAGTATAAATGGTTGGAAAAATTGGTCCGAGCGGATATTGTCAATGGAAATTAAAGGTGGAAACAACGAGATAACAACAATAATAGTGGTGTATGGGCCTAATGAAGATGACAGCTCAGAAACTAAAGAGACATTTTGGGAGAACTCAACAGAGATTACGGAAGAAGCGAAAGGAAAAATTGTTATCTTGGGAGACTTCAATGGCAGAGTAGGTAGAAGAGACAAAATGTATGAAGAAGTAATGGGGCCCTTTGGAGAAGAAACAAGGAATAATAACGGTGAGCGACTACTTAACTTCTGTATACTTAATTCTATGTTAATAACCAACACACTTTTTGAACATAAAAATATCCATAGATACACAAGGGAGGTTAGTAGCCGGGGAGAGAAATCGATAATAGATTATATATTGGTTCAAAAAGAAATTAGATCAACTGTTTTAGATTCAAGAGTAAGAAGAGGACCAGAAATAGGCAGTGACCACTACGTAGTGATAGCTAAAGTCAAAATGGATGGAATTAGTACAACGAACAACCGAAATAACCAGGGGAAAAAGATGGAACATGAATGCCTGAGAACTTACAAATTAGTTAACAGAGAAATTGCTGAACGATACCATATAGAAACAGAAAGGAGATTCGAGCAAGAAAGATATCAACAAGAAGGCTCTTCACTTGACAACATGTGGACTAAATTCAAAAATATAATTATAGAATCAGCAAGAAAATTTGTGGAAGTTACAGGAAAACAAATAAGAAAAAACAAACAGCATGGTGGACGAAAGAACTGAAAGCTGAAGTGAAGATGAAGAAGGAAAAATGGAGAATATACTTGAATGAAAGAACTACAGACAATTACCAACAGTATAAAAACCAAAGAAAGAAAGTCAAAGAACTTATATTGTCACGGAAAAAGGAAAAATGGGAAGAATTCGGTGAAAAAATGGAAAACGATTTCAAGACTAACCAAAAACTGTTTTATGGAGTCCTGAAAGCACAAAGAAATAGACAAACGAATGAAAGCGTAAATATAAAGAATAAAGAAGGAACTCTATTGAGGGGTGACGATGAAATAATGGATAGATGGAGATAGCATTTTCGAGAACTACTGGATGGGGGACATAGCGAGGTAGAAGATACATACGAACAGCAAGAAAATATTGAAGATGGAGAATTTGAGGGAATAACTCTGGATGAGCTGAAACAAGCGATATCATCATTGAAAAATGGAAAAGCTCCAGGAAGTGATAAAAAAACGTCAGAGATGCTTAAGAACTTGGGACGAATAGGATTGAACACATTGCTGGAGATATTTGAAAAAGCATGGAAAGATGAAATGATACCAGAGGATTGGCAAACAGCCTTAATAGTTCCAATATATAAGAAAGGAGACAAACATAATTGTAATAACTACAGAGGTATAACTTTATTGAGTACAGCTATGAAACTCTACGAGAAAATATTAGACAAAAAGATAAGACAGAAAATAGAGATAACAATGGAAGAAACACAGAGTGGATTCAGGAGAGGAAGGAGTATTCAAGATCATATATTCACTATGAAGATATTATGCGAGAAAGCAAAACAAGAGAATAGAAGATTGTACTTGGGCTTTATTGATCTGGTGAAAGCTTTTGACAAAGTGAACAGGGAAAAACTGTGGACAATACTGAAGAAACGAGGAATAGATAAAAAATTTATCTGCATTATAAAGAATATATATAGATTGAATAAAAACCGGATTGTTAGCCACAATAGAACATCAAAAACATTCCACACAAAAACAGGACTAAGGCAAGGAGGAAATTTGAGTCCGGTACTGTTCACTATCTTCATGGACGAGATTTTAAAGGAATGCACAAGAAGAACAAAAAAATTTCACGTAGGACACAAAAATATGCAGCGGGTGGAAATATCAGAATGTGCTTTTGTAGTTGACATTATCGTGATTACTGGACGAAGAGACGATTTGCAGGGAAATATGAAGATATGGGATGAAGTTGTCAAAAAGTATGGAATGGAAATAAATAAAGACAAGAGAAAAGTTATGGTGATAGGAAACTCAGAAGAACTTAATATAGAGCTAGACGAAACAACAATAGAACAGGTGAAAATTTTCAGATACTTGGGTGTTGAAATAGATGAAGAGGGAAAACAAGATGTGGAAATTAATAAGAGAATAGAAAACACAGTTAAATTGTACCATACGATGAATAAGAGTTTCATAGGTAAAAAGGAAATTTCCCAAAGGACAAAGATGAACGTGTATAGAGCAATATATAGACCTACCCTGACATTTTCATGCGAATCATGGGCCTTGAACAATAAACAGAAAAGTAAAATCCAAGCAGTAGAAATGAAATACCTAAGAAGAGTAAAGGGCGTAACCAGAATGAATAAGATAAGGAATGAAAGAATACGTGAAGACCTAGAGATTGAACCAATACATGATTTCGTAGAAAGAAGACAACTTAGCTGGTGGGGACATTTGAACAGAGCAAATGTGGAGAGACCTGTTAAACAGATATGGGAAGCTAGAATTCAAAAGAGAAAAAGGACAGGAAGACCAGAGCTGACGTGGAACGAAACAATCACTGAAATAATTAATAGGAGAGGACAAACATGGAATGAAGCAAGGAATATTGCTAGGGATAAGAAACTGTGGACCAAATTTGTACATAGAAATGAAATACTTTGATTTTGTATACACTGAATTTTAATTAAGTTGAAATGGAATACCCTACACCATTATATGGTAATTGGGTTTTTTTGATAATATATATATATATATATATATATATATATATATATATATATATATATATATATATATATATATATATATATATATATATATATATATATATATTTAACGAAACACCTTCCGATTGCTTTCCGTAAAAAAACTTGAGGAAGATATTAAACCATAAAAGGTGACAAAGTTAGTTAGCACAGTTCATGATTATTCAAAACCGTTTTTGAACGCTTACAGAATGTTTCATTTTTGAAATTTTTGTCGGATGATTTGTTTTACTAGTGAGAATACGCCTCGCTATTTTTTTCAATCGGTCTTTATTACCGACAACGCTCAGATAAATATTGACGTATATTTGAAATTTTTCATCGTCCGAAACGAAGTCCGCCGTCTCCGGCATCCTATGGGCGAACACTTTTTTCTAGCTACTGAATATGTTGAGGGAAGTGATAAGGAATGATATTCAATCGGTCTTGATAACCGTCAATGCTCAGATAAGTATTGACGTTTATTTGAAATTTTTCATCGCCCGAAACGAAGTCCGCCGTCTCCGGCATCCTATGGGCGAACACTTTTTTCTGGCTACTGAATATATTGAGGAAAGTGATAAGGAATGATATTCAATCGGTCTTTATTACCGACAACGCTCAGATAAGTATTGTGGTAGTTTTGAAATTTTTCATCGTCCGAAACGAAGTCCGCCGTCTCCGGTATCCTATGGGCGAACACTTTTTTCTGGCTATTGAAAATGTTGAGGGAAGTCATGAGGAATGATATTTAATCGGTCTTTATTACCGACAACGCTCAGATAAGTATTGTGGTAGTTTTGAAATTTTTCATCGTCCGAAACTAAGTCCGCCGTCTCCGGTATCCTATGGGCGAACACTTTTTTCTGGCTAATGAATATGATGAGGGAAGTGCTAAGGAATGATATTCAATCGGTCTTGATAACCGACAACGCTCAGATAAGTATTGACGTATATTTGAAATTTTCTATCGTCCGAAACGAAGTCCGCCGTCTCCGGCATCCTATGGGCGAACACTTTTTTCTAGCTATTGAATATGTTGAGGGAAGTGATAAGGAATGATTTTTAATCGGTCTTGATAACCGACAACGCTCAGATAAGTATTGTGGTAGTTTTGAAATTTTTCATCGTCCGAAACTAAGTCCGCCGTCTCCGGTATCCTATGGGCGAACACTTTTTTCTGGCTAATTAATATGTTGAGGGAAAAAATAAGGAATGATATTCAATAGGTGTTAATTACCGACAACGCTCAGATAAGTATTGTGGTAGTTTTGAAATTTTTCATCGTCCGAAACTAAGTCCGCCGTCTCCGGTATCCTATGGGCGAACACTTTTTTCTGGCTATTGAAAATGTTGAGGGAAGTGATAAGGAATGATATTTAATCGGTCTTTATTACCGACAACGCTCAGATAAGTATTGTGGTAGTTTTGAAATTTTTCATCGTCCGAAACTAAGTCCGCCGTCTCCGGTATCCTATGGGCGAACATTTTTTTCTGGCTAAAGAATATGATGAGGGAAGTGCTAAGGAATGATATTCAATCGGTCTTGATAACCGACAACGCTCAGATAAGTATTGACGTATATTTGAAATTTTCCATCGTCCGAAACGAAGTCCGCCGTCTCCGGCATCCTATGGGCGAACACTTTTTTCTAGCTATTGAATATGTTGAGGGAAGTGATAAGGAATGATTTTCAATCGGTCTTGACAACCGACAACGCTCAGATAAGTATTGTGGTAGTTTTGAAATTTTTCATCGACCGAAACGAAGTCCGCCGTCTCCGGCATCCTATGGGCGAACACTTTTTTCTGGCTAATGAATATGATGAGGAAAGTGCTAAGGAATGATATTCAATCGGTCTTGATAACCGACAACGCTCAGATAAGTATTGACGTATATTTGAAATTTTCTATCGTCCGAAACGAAGTCCGCCGTCTCCGGCATCCTATGGGCGAACACTTTTTTCTAGCTATTGAATATGTTGAGGGAAGTGATAAGGAATGATTTTAAATCGAACTTGATAACCGACAACGCTCAGATAAGTATTGTGGTAGTTTTGAAATTTTTCATCGTCCGAAACTAAGTCCGCCGTCTCCGGTATCCTATGGGCGAACACTTTTTTCTGGCTAATGAATATGTTGAGGGAAAAGATGAGGAATGATATTGAATAGGTGTTTATTACCGACAACGCTCAGATAAGTATTGTGGTAGTTTTGAAATTTTTCATCGTCCGAAACTAAGTCCGCCGTCTCCGGTATCCTATGGGCGAACACTTTCTTCTGGCTAATGAATATGTTGAGGAAAAAGATAAGGAATGATATTCAATAGGTGTTAATTACCGACAACGCTCAGATAAGTATTGTGGTAGTTTTTAAATTTTTCATCGTCCGAAACTAAGTCCGCCGTCTCCGGTATCCTATGGGCGAACACTTTTTTCTGGCTAATGAATATGTTGAGGGGAAAGATAAGGAATGATATTGAATAGGTGTTTGTTACCGACAACGCTCAGATAAGTATTGTGGTAGTTTTGAAATTTTTCATCGTCCGAAACGAAGTCCGCCGTCTCCGGCATCCTATGGGCGAACACTTTTTTCTATCTACGGAATATGTTGAGGGAAGTGATAAGGAATGATATTCAATCGGTCTTGATAACCGACAACGCTCAGATAAGTATTGACGTATATTTGAAATTTTCCATCGTCCGAAACGAAGTCCGCCGTCTCCGGCATCCTATGGGCGAACACATTTTTCTAGCTATTGAATATGTTGAGGGAAGTGATAAGGAATGATTTTCAATCGGTCTTGATAACCGACAACGCTCAGATAAGTATTGACGTAAATTTGAAATTTTCCATCGTCCGAAACGAAGTCCGCCGTCTCCGGCATCCTATGGGCGAACACTTTTTTCTGGCTAATGAATATGATGAGGAAAGTGCTAAGGAATGATATTCAATCGGTCTTGATAACCGACAACGCTCAGATAAGTATTGACGTATATTTGAAATTTTCCATCGTCCGAAACGAAGTCCGCCGTCTCCGGCATCCTATGGGCGAACACTTTTTTCTAGCTACTGAATATGTTGGAGGAAGTGAGAGGGAATGATTTTCAATCGGTTTTTATAACCGACAACGCTCAGATAAGTATTGTGGTAGATTTGAAATTTTCCATCGTCCGAAACGAAGTCCGCCGTCTACGGCATCCTATGGGCGAACACTTTTTTCTAGCTATTGAATATGTTGAGGGAAGTGATAAGGAATGATTTTCAATCGGTCTCGATAACCGACAACGCTCAGATAAGTATTGACGTATATTTGAAATTTTCCATCGTCCGAAACGAAGTCTGCCGTCTCCGGCATCCTATGGGCGAACACTTTTTTCTAGTTACTGAATATGTTGGAGGAAGTGAGAGGGAATGATATTCAATCGGTTTTTATAACCGACAACGCTCAGATAAGTATTGTGGTAGATTTGAAATTTTCCAACGTCCGAAACGAAGTCCGCCGTCTCCGGCATCCTATGGGCGAACACTTTTTTCTAGCTACGGAATATGTTGAGGGAAGGGATAAGGAATGATATTCAGTCGGTCTTGATAACCGACAACGCTCAGATAAGTATTGACGTATATTTGAAATTTTCCATCGTCCGAAACGAAGTCCGCCGTCTCCGGCATCCTATGGGCGAACACTTTTTTCTAGCTATTGAATATGTTGAGGGAAGTGATAAGGAATGATTTTCAATCGGTCTTGATAACCGACAACGCTCAGATAAGTATTGACGTATATTTGAAATTTTCCATCGTCCGAAACCAAGTCCGCCGTCTCCGGCATCCTATGGGCGAACACTTTTTTCTGGCTAATGAATATGATGAGGAAAGTGCTAAGGAATGATATTCAATTGGTCTTGATAACCGACAACGCTCAGATATGTATTGACGTATATTTGAAATTTTCCATCGTCCGAAACGAAGTCCGCCGTCTCCGGCATCCTATGGGCGAACACTTTTTTCTAGCTACTGAATATGTTGGAGGAAGTGAGAGGGAATGATTTTCAATCGGTTTTTATAACCGACAACGCTCAGATAAGTATTGTGGTAGATTTGAAATTTTCCATCGTCCGAAACGAAGTCTGCCGTCTACGGCATCCTATGGGCGAACACTTTTTTCTAGCTATTGAATATGTTGAGGGAAGTGATAAGGAATGATTTTCAATCGGTCTCGATAACCGACAACGCTCAGATAAGTATTGACGTATATTTGAAATTTTCCATCGTCCGAAACGAAGTCTGCCGTCTCCGGCATCCTATGGGCGAACACTTTTTTCTAGCTACTGAATATGTTGGAGGAAGTGAGAGGGAATGATATTCAATCGGTTTTTATAACCGACAACGCTCAGATAAGTATTGTGGTAGATTTGAAATTTTCCATCGTCCGAAACGAAGTCCGCCGTCTCCGGTATCCTACGGGCGAACACTTTTTTCTGGCTACTGAAAATGTTGAGGAAAGTGATAGGAAACGATATTCTATCGGTCTTTGTTACCGACGTTGCTTAGATAAGTCTAGACGCAGATTTGAAATTTTTCCTCCTACAAAATAGAATCCGACGTCCCTGATCACTTTTATTTGATATTCAAAATGCTATGAGATGTAAACAAGAAATGATTTTTATCCGGTCCCATGCCTTCATCAGAAATATTTCCTTTAGTTCCAAAATTTTCCTACCCTCAATTTTCAGTCGACCTTCACTGTTAATCCAACAGCGAGGACTAAACATTTGCTATTGAACGCTTAATCTGTAATGATAACTGATGGATATCATTATTCACGTATATAAAAAATTTCAAAAAGCACTGCCGTGAAGGCAGCAACTTTTGCGCGCATGTTCAATGTAGATGACCGCTTCAGCAACGAATTTGAACATGCACGCAAAAGCTGCTGCCTTCACGGCAGTACTTTTTGAAATTTTTACTGATAAATTACTGGATTTGAATTCGATCAAATCTGTATTTTTGGAAATATTGGAAAAATAAAATTTTGAATGGGTATATCTACGGAATCATTGGGCGGATTTTACCCATTCACGAATTCGACCTTCGTAATTAAGCCCCAAACCTTCTCTACAAATATCGAGTTTCTAAGTCGTTTCTTCCGGAAGTTATTGTGTTCACGGTCAGCCTAACGGCCGACTGCGTAAACACAATAACTTCCGAAAGAAACAACTTAGGAACTCGATATTTGTAGAGAAGGTTTGGACCTAAATTACGAAGGCCGAATTCGTGAATGGGTAAAATCCACCCAATGATTCCGTAGATATACCCAATCAAAATTTTATTTTTTCAATATTTCCAAAAATACAGATCAGATCGAATTGAAATCCAGTACTTCATCGAAAAATAACAGTTCGAAGTTTCATACAGAATCTGATGAGGATGATATGATAAGAAAAATCATAGAAATTTTTTTTTTCAAATTGTTCTGATGACACGATTATCACGAAATGTCGCAAGAAGTTGTCTTTCAGCATCTCAAACAGACAAACGGACAGAATCGATTTTGACACCGGATTCGTCATCAGTGAGTCCAACCTAGTCGATTGAGACCATTTTCGGCTCAATCATCCAAAATTACAGACATTTGGACAAAACGATAGCACGCTGTTCCCCTAGAACATGCGCGCAAAAATGAATGTTCCTCATATTTTGCACTACCTACTACGGCAATGACTTCCAAAATGCATTGTGGTGGTTCATAATCATGAATAATTGATATTTGAAATTATCTGATTACTATTAGCACTTTTCCACCCGATACATATTCATAATACGCCCGAACTTGCATCATTCCATTCCATTCGCTGCGTATAGGAAATAAACAAACCAAGTTGTGCGCGGAAGCAGATCAGTTACGGGTAGTCCCGAACGCCCCGACATAGTACCCTGGCTTCGACCGCGCCACGTTGCCATATGACCCCCGTCGACGAAATCCATCGGTAGAATCCATCGGTAGATTCACACCCGTGAAACGTTTTCATTTTTTGCTTTAGGAAATGTAGTGGGTAACTAGACTAAAATCTAATGAAATCAAGAAAACGTGAGTGTTTCGAATATTGTCCCGATAAAGATTTAAAAACTCTATATTCCAATAGATTTGCATAAGAAACGAAAAAACAATTAAGCTCCAAGAATGATTTGATATTATGAAATATTATTTCGTGGATGAAGTGAGTAAGTGACTGCCTCGATCAAAATAATGAAATGTTATTCTGAAATGAATCTACGAGAGAAATAAACAGAAAAATTCACTTGACAAACGATACGGAGTTGTAAAAAAGCGGATTTTGTGGATGGAGAATCTCAATTTTTGTTTGTTTTTCGAACGACGGTGAGTGCCTCGGTCGAAATAATAAAATAGTATTCTGAAATGAATAAAAGAGAGAAATAAACAGAGATTTTCACTTGACAAACGATACGGAGTTGTGAAAATCGGATTTCATGGATGGAGAATCTCAATTTTTTTTTGTTTGAACGATGGTGAGTGCCTCGATCGAAATAATATAATAGTATTCTGAAATGAATAAAAGTGAGAAATAAACAGAGATTTTTACTTGACAAACGATACGGAGTTGTGAAAATCGGTTTTCGTGGATAGAGAATCTCAATTTTTTTTTATTTGAACGACGGTGAGTGCCTCGATCGAAATAATAAAATAGTATTCTGAAATGAATAAAAGTGAGAAATAAACAGAGATTTTTACTTGATAAACGATACGGAGTTGTGAAAATCGGATTTCGTGGATAGAGAATCACAATTTTTTTTTATTTGAACGACGGTGAGTGCCTCGATCGAAATAATATAATAGTATTCTGAAATGAATAAAAGTGAGAAATAAACAAAGATTTTCACTTGACAAACGATACGGAGTTGTGAAAATCGAATTTCGTGGATGGAGAATCTCAATTTTTTTTTTGAACGACGGTGAGTGCCTCGATCGAAATAATAAAATAAAATTCTGAAATGAATAAAAGTGAGAAATAAACAGAGATTTCCACTTGACAAACGATACGGAGTTGTGAAAATCGAATTTCGTGGATGGAGAATCTCAATTTTTTTTTATTCGAACGACGGTGAGTGCCTCGATCGAAATAATATAATAGTATTCTGAAATGAATAAAAGTGAGAAATAAACAGAGATTTTCACTTGACAAACGATACGGAGTTGTGAAAATCGGATTTCGTGGATGGAGAATCTCAATTTTTTTGTTTTTGAACGACGGTGAGTGCATCGATCGAAATAATAAAATAAAATTCTGAAATGAATAAAAGTGAGAAATAAACAAAGATTTCCACTTGACAAACGATACGGAGTTGTGAAAATCGAATTTCGTGGATGGAGAATCTCAATTTTTTTTTTTTTGAACGACGGTGAGTGCCTCGATCGAAATAATAAAATAGAATTCTGAAATGAATAAAAGTGAGAAATAAACAGAGATTTCCACTTGACAAACGATACGGAGTTGTGAAAATCGGATTTCATGGATGGAGAATCTCAATTTTTTTTTTTTTTGAACGACGGTGAGTGCCTCGATCGAAATAATAAAATAAAATTCTGAAATGAATAAAAGTGAGAAATAAACAGAGATTTCCACTTGACAAACGATACGGAGTTGTGAAAATCGGATTTCGTGGATGGAGAATCTCAATTTTTTTTTTTTTAACGACGGCGAGTGCCTCGATCGAAATAATATAATAGTATTCTGAAATGAATGAAAGTGAGAAATAAACAGAGATTTTCACTTGACAAACGATACGAATTTGTGAAAATCGGATTTCGTGGATGGAGAATCTCAATTTGTTTTTTTTTAACGACGGTGAGTGCCTCGATTGAAATAATAAAATAGTATTCTGAAATGAATATACGAGAGAAATAAACAGAGATTTTCACTTGACAAACGATACGGAGTTGTGAAAATCGGATTTCGTGGATGGAGAATCTCAATTTTTTTTTATTTGAACGACGGTGAGTGCCTCGATCGAAATAATAAAATAGTATTCTGAAATGAATATACGAGAGAAATAAACAGAGATTTTCACTTGACAAACGATACGGAGTTGTGAAAATCGGATTTCGTGGATGGAGAATCTCAATTTTTTTTTTGAACGACGGTGTTTGCCTCGATCGAAATAGTAAAATAAAATTCTGAAATGAATAAAAGTGGGAAATAAACAGAGATTTCCACTTGACAAACGATACGGAGTTGTGAAAATCGGATTTCGTGGATGGAGAATCTCAATTTTTTTTTTCAACGACGGTGAGTGCCTCGATCGAAATAATATAATAGTATTCTGAAATGAATGAAAGTGAGGAATAAAAAGAGATTTTCACTTGACAAACGATACGAATTTGTGAAAATCGGATTTCGTGGATGGAGAATCTCAATTTTTTTTTATTCGAACGACGGTGAGTGCCTCGATCGAAATAATAAAATAGTATTCTGAAATGAATATACGAGAGAAATAAACAGAGATTTTCACTTGACAAACGATACGAATTTGTGAAAATCGGATTTCGTGGATGGAGAATCTCAATTTTTTTTTTATTTGAACGACGGTGAGTGCCTCGATCGAAATAATAAAATAGTATTCTGAAATGAATATACGAGAGAAATAAACAGAGTTTTTCACTTGACAAACGATACGGAGTTGTGAAAATCGGATTTCGTGGATGGAGAATCTCAATTTTTTTTTTTTTGAACGACGGTGAGTGCCTCGATCGAAATAATAAAATAAAATTCTGAAATGAATAAAAGTGAGAAATAAACAGAGATTTCCACTTGACAAACGATACGGAGTTGTGAAAATCGGATTTCGTGGATAGAGAATCTAAATTTTTTTTTTTTTTGAACGACGGTGAGTGCCTCGATCGAAATAATAAAATAAAATTCTGAAATGAATAAAAGTGAGAAATAAACAGAGATTTCCACTTGACAAACGATACGGAGTTGTGAAAATCGGATTTCGTGAATGGAGAATCTCAATTTTTTTTTTTTTGAACGACGGTGAGTGCCTCGACCGAAATAATAAAATAAAATTCTGAAATGAATAAAAGTGAGAAATAAACAGAGATTTCCACTTGACAAACGATACGGAGTTGTGAAAATCGAATTTCGTGGATGGAGAATTTCATTTTTTTTTATTCGAACGACGGTGAGTGCCTCGATCGAAATAATAAAATAAAATTCTGAAATGAACAAAAGTGAGAAATAAACAGAGATTTCCACTTGACAAACGATACGGAGTTGTGAAAATCGGATTTCGTGGATGGAGAATCTCAATTTTTTTTTTTTGAACGACGGTGAGTGCCTCGATCGAAATAATAAAATAAAATTCTGAAATGAATAAAAGTGAGAAATAAACAGAGATTTCCACTTGACAAACGATACGAAGTTGTGAAAATCGAATTTCGTGGATGGAGAATCTCAATTTTTTTTTTAACGACGGTGAGTGCCTCGATCGAAATAATATAATAGTATTCTGAAATGAATGAAAGTGAGAAATAAACAGAGATTTTCACTTGACAAACGATACGAATTTGTGAAAATCGGATTTCGTGGATGGAGAATCTCAATTTGTTTTTTTTTTAACGACGGTGAGTGCCTCGATCGAAAAAATAAAATAGTATTCTGAAATGAATAAAAGAGAGAAATAAACAGAGATTTTCACTTGACAAACGATACGGAGTTGTGAAAATCGGATGTCGTGGACGGAAAATCTCAATTTTTTTTCTGTTTGAACGACGGTGAGTGCCTCGATCGAAAAAATTTAATAGTATTCTGAAATGAATTTAAGAGAGAAATAAACAGAGATTTTCACACGACAAAGGATACGGAGTTGTGAAAATCAGATTTCGTGGATGGACAATTTTTTGTTTGTTTTTTGAACGACGGTGAGTGCCTCGATCGAAATAATATAATAGTATTCTGAAATGAATAAAAGTGAGAAATAAACAGAGACTTTCACTTGACAAACGATACGGAGTTGTGAAAATCGGATTTCGTGGATGGAAAATCTCAATTTTTTTTTTATTTGAACGACGGTGAGTGCCTCGATCGAAATAATATAATAGTATTCTGAAATGAATAAAAGTGAGAAATAAACATAGATTTCCACTTGACAAACGATACGGATTTGTGAATATCGGAATTCGTGGATGGAGAATCTCAATTTTTTTTTGTTTGAACGCCGGTGAGTGCCTCGATCGAAAAAATAGAATAGTATTCTGAAATGAATATACGAAAGAAATAAACAGAGATTTTCACTTGATAAACGATACGGAGTTGTGAAAATCGGATTTCGTGGATGGAGAATCTCAATTTTTTTTTTTTTTTTGAACGATGGTAAGTGCCTCGTTCGAAATAATAAAATACTATTCTGAAATGAATAAGCGAAAAAAATGAACAGAGATTTTCACTTGACAAACGATACGGAGTTGTTAAAATCGGATTTCGTGGATGGAGAATCTCAATTTTTTTTTTTTGAACGACGGTAAGTGCCTCGATCAAAATAGAATTCTGAAATGAATTAAAGTGAGAAATGAACAGAGATTTTCACTTTACAAACGATACGGAGTTGTGGAAATCGGATTTCGTGGATGGAGAATCTCAAAATTTTTTTTATTTCAACGACGGTGAGTGCCTCGATCAAAATAATAAAATAGTATTCTGAAATGAATATACAAGAGATATAAACAGAGATTTTCACTCGACAAATGATACGGAGTTGTGAAAATCGGATTTCGTGGATGGAGAATTTCAATTTTTTTTTTTTTTTTTTGAACGACGGTGAGTGCCTCGATCGAAAGAATAAAATAGTATTCTGAAATAAATATACGAGAGAAATGAACAGAGATTTTCACTTGACAAACGATACGGAGTTGTGAAAATCGGATTTGTTTTTATTATTTCGATCGACGCACTCACCGTCGTTCAAAAAAAAAAAAATTGAGATTCCCCATCCACGAAATCTGATTTCCTCAACTCCGTATCGTTTGTCAAGTGAAAATCTCTGTTTATTTCTTTCGTTTATTCATTTCAGAATACTATTTTATTATTTCGATCGACGCACTCACCGTCGTTCAAAAAAAAAAATTGAGATTCTCCATCCACGAAATCTGATTTTCTCAACTCCGTATCGTTTGTCAAAAAAAAATCTCTGTTTTTTTCTTTCGTTTATTCATTTCAGAAAACTATTTTATTATTTCGATCGACGCACTCACCGTCGTTCAAAAAAAAAAAAAAAATTGAGATTCTCCATCCACGAAATCTTATTTTCTCAACTCCGTATCGTTTGTCAAGTGAAAATCTCTGTTTATTTCTTTCGTTTATTCATTTCAGAATACAATTTTATTATTTCGATCGACGCACTCACCGTCGTTCGAAAAAAAAATTGAGATTCTCCATCCACGAAATCTGATTTTCTCAACTCCGAATCGTTTGTCAAGTGAAAATCTCTGTTTATTTCTTTCGTTTATTCATTTCAGAATACTATTTTATTATTTCGATCGACGCACTCACCGTCGTTAAAAAAAAAAAATTCAGATTATCCATCCACGAAATCTGATTTTCTCAACTCCGTATCGTTTGTCAAGTGAAAATCTCTGTTCATTTCTCTCGTATATTCATTTCAGAATACTATTTTATTATTTCGATCGAGGTACTCACCGTCGTTCAAAAAAAAAAATTGAGATTCTCCATCAACGAAATCTGATTTTCTCAACTCCGTATCGTTTGTCAAGTGAAAATCTCTGTTTATTTCTTTCGTTTATTCATTTCAGAATACTATTTTATTATTTCGATCGACGCACTCACCGTCGTTCAAAAAAAAAAAGAAAATTGAGATTCTCCATCCACGAAATCTGATTTTCTCAACTCCGTATCGTTTGTCAAGTGAAAATCTCTGTTTATTTCTTTCGTTTATTCATTTCAGAATACTATTCTATTATTTCGATCGACGCACTCACCGTCGTTCCAAAAAAAAATTGAGATTCTCCATCCACGAAATCTGATTTTCTCAACTCCGTATCGTTTGTCAAGTGAAAATCTCTGTTTATTTCTTTCGTTTATTCATTTCAGAATACTATTTTATTATTTCGATCGACGCACTCACCGTCGTTCAAAAAAAAACAAAATTGAGGTTCTCCATCCACGAAATCTGATTTTCTCAACTCCGTATCGTTTGTCAAGTGAAAATCTCTGTTTATTTCTTTCGTTTATTCATTTCAGAATACTATTTTATTATTTCGATCGACGCACTCACCGTCGTTCAAAAAAAAAAAAAATTGAGATTCTCCATCCACGAAATCTGATTTTCTAAACTCCGTATCGTTTGTCAAGTGAAAATCTCTGTTCATTTCTCTCGTACATTCATTTCAGAATACTATTTTATTATTTCGATCGAGGTACTCACCGTCGTTCAAAAAAAAAAATTTGCGATTCTCCATCCACGAAATCTGATTTTCTCAACTCCGTATCGTTTGTCAAGTGAAAATCTCTGTTTATTTCTTTCGTTTATTCATTTCAGAATACTATTTTATTATTTCGATCGACGCACTCACCGTCGTTAAAAAAAAAAAAAAAAATTGAGATTCTCCATCCACGAAATCTAATTTTCTCAACTCCGTATCGTTTGTCAAGTGAAAATCTCTGTTTATTTCTTTCGTTTATTCATTTCAAAATACTATTTTATTATTTCGATCGACGCACTCACCGTCGTTAAAAAAAAAATTGAGATTCTCCATCCACGAAATCTGATTTTCTCAACTCCGTATCGTTTGTCAAGTGAAAATCTCTGTTTAGTTCTTCCGTTTTTTCATTTCAGAATACTATTTTATTATTTCGATCGACGCACTCACCGTCGTTCAAAAAAAAAAAATTGAGATTCTCCATCCACGAAATCTGATTTTCTCAACTCCGTATCGTTTGTCAAGTGAGAATCTCTGTTTATTTCTTTCGTTTATTCATTTCAGAATACTATTTTATTATTTCGATCGACGCACTCACCGTCGTTCAAAAAAAAAAAATTGAGATTCTCCATCCACGAAATCTGATTTTCTCAACTCCGTATCGTTTGTCAAGTGAAAATCTCTGTTTATTTTTTTCGTTTATTCATTTCAGAATACTATTTTATTATTTCGATCGACGCACTCACCGTCGTTCAAAAAAAAAAAAATTGAGATTCTCCATCCACGAAATCTGATTTTCTCAACTCCGTATCGTTTGTGAAGTGAAAATCTCTGTTTATTTCTTTCGTATATTGATTTCAGAATACTTTTTTATTATTTTCATCGAGGCACTCACTGTCGTTCAAAAAACAAAAAAAAATTGAGATTCTCAATCCACAAAATCCGCTTTTTTACAACTCCGTATCGTTTGTCAAGTGGATTTTTCTGTTTATTTCTCTCGTTTATTCATTTCAGAATACAATTTTACGATTTTGATCGAGGCACTCACCGTCGTTCAAAAAAAAAAATTGATATTCCCAATCCACAAAATCCGATTTTCACAACTCCGTTTCGTTTGTTAAGTGAAAATCTCTGTTTATTTCTCTCGTATATTCATTTCAGGATACTATTTTATTATTTCGATCGAGGCAGTCACTTCACTCACTTCATCCACGAAATAATATTCCATAATTTCAAATCATTCTTGGAGCTTAATTGTTTTTTCGTTTCTTATGCAAATATATTGGAATATAGAGTTTTTAAATTTTTATCGGGACAATATTCGAAACACTCACGTTTTTTTGATTTCATTAGATTTGAGTCTAGTTACCCACTACATTTCCTAAAGCAAAAAATGAAAACGTTTCATTCACTTAAGATTTAGTTATGCGAGCATTGTGTCGTTGGTCAACCAAAAATATCTCCATACAAAGTTTCGGTCATCCGGGCGAACCAAGAGTCGGTGACCATATAGGTAAGCAGTTCACTTCAGCAAAGCAACATAATCTTTTTCGTTCTCGTATAAGATAGTGAAATTATATTATTTTTCATTATCGTATTTATTTGATCTCAATGATTTTATCTCACTCATCTTATAAAACATGATAACAGAGAGGCCAAACAAATGCGGAATTTATGGTTGATATGGCAACGCTGTTCGGGTAATTCCATGTGGCCCCGGCGCGACTAATATTAGCGTGAAGTTACCCACACATTCTCATCCACACTTTACGACGTAGGGACGGTCGCGCCGGGACCACATAGCATTATCCGAACAGCGTCCATATCAACCATGAATTCCGCATTTGTTTGGCCTCTCTGTTATCATGTTTTATAAGATGGGTGGGATGAAATCATTGAGATCAGATACATACAATAATGAAAAATAATATAATTTCACTATCTTATACGAGAACGAAAAAGATTTTGTTGCTTTGCTGAAATAAACTGCTTACCTATATGGTCACCGACTCTTGGTTCGCCCGGATGACCGAAACTTTATATGGAGATATTTTTGGTTGACCAACGACACAATGCTCACAAAACTAAATCTTTAGTGAATGAAACGTTTTCATTTTTTGCTTTAGGAAATGTAGTGGGTAACTAGACTAAAATCTAATGAAATCAAGAAAACGTGAGTGTTTCGAATATTGTCCCGATAAAAATTTAAAAACTCTATATTCCAATAGATTTGCATAAGAAACGAAAAAACAATTAAGCTCCAAGAATGATTTGAAATAAGGAAATATTATTTCGTGGATGAAGTGAGTGAAGTGACTGCCTCGATCAAAATAACGAAATGGTATTCTGAAATGAATCTACGAGAGAAATAAACAGAAAAATTCACTTGACAAACGATACGGAGTTGTAAAAAAGCGGATTTTGTGGATGGAGAATCTCAATTTTTGTTTGTTTTTCGAACGACGGTGAGTGCCTCGATCGAAATAATGAGGAAGTATTCTGAAATGAATAAACGAAAGAAATGAACAGAGATTCTCACTTGACAAACGATACGGAGTTGTGAAAATCGGATTTCGTGGATGAAGAATCTCAATTTTTTTTTTTTTTTTGAACGATGGTGAGTGCCTCGATCGAAATAATATAATAGTATTCTGAAATGAATATACGAGAGAAATAAACAGAGATTTTCACTTGACAAACGATACGGAGTTGTGAAAATCGGATTTCGTGGATGGAGAATCTAATTTTTTTTTTTTGTGAACGACGGTGAGTGCCTCGATCGAAATAATGAAAAAGTATTCTGAAATGAATAAACGAAAGAAATAAACAGAGATTTTCACTTGACAAACGATACGGAGTTGTGAAAATCGGATTTCGTGGATGAAGAATCTCAATTTTTTTTTTTTTTTTGAACGATGGTGAGTGCCTCGATCGAAATAATAAAATGGTATTTTGAAATGAACATACGAGAGAAATAAACAGAGATTTTCACTTGACAAACGATACGGAGTTGTGAAAATCGGATTTCGTGGATGGAGATCTAAATTTTTTTTTTGTGAACGACGGTGAGTGCCTCGTTCGAAATAATAAAAAAGTATTCTGAAATGAATAAACGAAAGAAATAAACAGAGATTTTCACTTGACAAACGATACGGAGTTGTGAAAATCGGATTTCGTGGATGAAGAATCTCAATCTTTTTTTTTTTGAACGATGGTGAGTCCCTCGATCGAAATAATAAAATAGTATTCTGAAATGAATATACGAGAGAAATAAACAGAGATTTTCACTTGACAAACGATACGGAGTTGTGAAAATCGGATTTCGTGGATGGAGAATCTAAATTTTTTTTTTTTTTGAACGACGGTGAGTGCCTCGATCGAAAAAATAAAAAAGAATTCTGAAATGAATAAACGAAAGAAATAAACAGAGATTTTCACTTGGCAAACGATACGGAATTGTGAAAATCGGATTTCGTGCATGGAGAATCTCAATTTTTTTTTTTTTTTTTGAACGACGGTGAGTGCCTCGATCGAAATAATAAAATAGTATTCTAAAATGAATATACGAGAGGAATAAACAGAGATTTTCACTTGACAAACGATACGAAGTTGTGAAAATCGGATTTCGTGGATGGAGAATCTCAATTTTTTTTTTAATTGAACGACGGTGAGTGCCTCGATCGAAATAATAAAAAAGTATTCTGAAATTAATAAAAGAGAGAAATAAACAGAGATTTTCACTTGACAAACGATACGGAGTTGTGAAAATTGGATTTCATGGATGGAGAACCTCAATTTTTTTTTTTTTGAACGACGGTGAGTGCCTCGATCGAAATAATTAAATAGTATTCTAAAATGAATATACGAGAGAAATAAACGGAGATTTTGACAACTCCGTATCATTTGTCGAGTGAAAATCTCTGTTTATTTCTCTTGTATATGCATTTCAGAATACTATTTTATTATTTCGATCGAGGCACTCACCGTCGTTCAAATAAAAAAATTTTGAGAATCTCCATCCACGAAATCCGATTTCCACAACTCCGTATCGTTTGTCAAGTGAAAATATCTGTTTATTTCTCACTTTTATTCATTTCAGAGTACTATTATATTATTTTGATCGAGGCACTCACCGTCGTTCAAAAAAAAAAAAAAATTGAGATTCTCCATCCACGAAATCCGATTTTAACAACTCCGTATCGTTTGTCAAGTGAAAATCTCTGTTTATTTTTTTCGCTTATTCATTTCAGAATAGTATTTTATTATTTTGATCGAAGCACGAGTCATCGTTCAAAAAAAAAAAAAATTTAGATTTTCCATCCACGTAATCCGATTTTCACAACTCCGAATCGTTTGTCAAGTTGGAATCTCTGTTTATTTCTCTCGTAGATTCATTTCAGAATACTATTTTATTTTTTCGATCGAGGCACTCACCGTCGTTCAAAAAAAAAAAAAAAAATTGAAATTCTCCATCCACGAAATCCGATTTTCACAACTCCTTATCATTTGTCGAGTGAAAATCCCTGTTTATTTCTCTTGTATATTCATTTCGGAATACTATTTTATTATTTTGATCGAGGCACTCACCGTCGTTGAAATAAAAAAAATTTTGAGATTCTCCATCCACGAAATCCGATTTCCACAACTCCGTATCGTTTGTAAAGTGAAAATCTCTGTTCATTTCTCACCTTTATTCATTTCAGAATACTATTATATTATTTTGATCGAGGCACTCACCGTCGTTCAAAAAAAAAAAAAAATTGAGATTCTCCATCCACGAAATCCGATTTTAACAACTCCGTATCGTTTGTCAAGTGAAAATCTCGGTTCATTTTTTTCGCTTATTCATTTCAGAATAGTATTTTATTATTTCGAACGAGGCACTTACCATCGTTCAAAAAAAAAAAATTGAGATTCTCCATCCACGAAATCCGATTTTCACAACTCCGTATCGTTTATCAAGTGAAAATCTCTGTTCATTTCTCTCGTATATTCATTTCAGAATACTATTTTATTATTTCGATCGAGGTACTCACCGTCGTTCAAAAAAAAAAATTGTGATTCTCCATCCACGAAATCTGATTTTCTCAACTCCGTATCGTTTGTCAAGTGAAAATCTCTGTTTATTTCTTTCGTTTATTCATTTCAGAATACTATTTTATTATTTCGATCGACGCACTCACCGTCGTTCAAAAAAAAAAAAATTGAGATTCTCCATCCACGAAATCTGATTTTCTCAACTCCGTATCGTTTGTAAAGTGAAAATCTCTGTTTATTTCTTTCGTTTATTCATTTCAAAATACTATTTTATTATTTCGATCGACGCACTCACCGTCGTTCAAAAAAAAAATTGAGATTCTCCATCCACGAAATCTGATTTTCTCAACTCCGTATCGTTTGTCAAGTGAAAATCTCTGTTTAGTTCTTCCGTTTTTTCATTTCAGAATACTATTTTATTATTTCGATCGACGCACTCACCGTCGTTCAAAAAAAAAAAAATGAGGTTCTCCATCTACGAAATCTGATTTTCTCAACTCCGTATCGTTTGTCAAGTGAGAATCTCTGTTTATTTCTTTCGTTTATTCATTTCAGAATACTATTTTATTATTTCGATCGACGCACTCACCGTCGTTCAAAAAAAAAAAATTGAGATTCTCCATCCACGAAATCTGATTTTCTCAACTCCGTATCGTTTGTCAAGTGAAAATCTCTATTTATTTCTTTCGTTTATTCATTTCAGAATACTATTTTATTATTTCGATCGACGCACTCACCGTCGTTCAAAAAAAAAAAAAATTGAGATTCTCCATCCACGAAATCTGATTTTCTCAACTCCGTATCGTTTGTGAAGTGAAAATCTCTGTTTATTTCTTTCGTATATTGATTTCAGAATACTTTTTTATTATTTTCATCGAGGCACTCACTGTCGTTCAAAAAAAAAAAAAAAATTGAGATTCTCAATCCACAAAATCCGCTTTTTTACAACTCCGTATCGTTCGTCGAGTGGATTTTTCTGTTTATTTCTCTCGTTTATTCATTTCAGAATACAATTTTACGATTTTGATCGAGGCACTCACCGTCGTTCAAAAAAAAAATTGAGATTCTACATCCACGAAATCTGATTTTCTCAACTCCGTATCGTTTGTCAAGTGAAAATCTCTGTTTAGTTCTTCCGTTTTTTCATTTCAGAATACTATTCTATTATTTCGATCGACGCACTCACCGTCGTTCAAAAAAAAAAAATTGAGATTCTCCATCCACGAAATCTGATTTTCTCAACTCCGTATCGTTTGTCAAGTGAAAATCTCTGTTTATTTCTTTCGTTTATTCATTTCAGAATACTATTTTATTATTTCGATCGAGGCACTCACCGTCGTTCAAAAAAAAAAAAATTGAGATTCTCCATCCACGAAATCTGATTTTCTCAACTCCGTATCGTTTGTCAAGTGAAAATCTCTGTTTATTTCTCTCGTATATTGATTTCAGAATACTTTTTCATTATTTTCATCGAGGCACTCACTGTCGTCCAAAAAACAAAATTGAGATTCTCAATCCACAAAATCCGCTTTTTTACAACTCCGTATCGTTTGTCAAGTGGATTTTTCTGTTTATTTCTCTCGTTTATTCATTTCAGAATACAATTTTACGATTTTGATCGAGGCACTCACCGTCGTTCAAAAAAAAAAATTGATATTCCCCATCCACAAAATCCGATTTTCACAACTCCGTTTCGTTTGTTAAGTGAAAATCTCTGTTTATTTCTCTCGTATATTCATTTCAGAATACCATTTTATTATTTCGATCGAGGCAGTCACTTCACTCACTTCATCCACGAAATAATATTTCATAATTTCAAATCATTCTTGGAGCTTAATTGTTTTTTCGTTTCTTATGCAAATCTATTGGAATATAGAGTTTTTAAATTTTTATCGGGACAATATTCGAAACACTCACGTTTTCTTGATTTCATTAGATTTTAGTCTAGTTACCCACTACATCACCTAAAGCAAAAAATGAAAACGTTTCATTCACTTAAGATTTTGTTATGCGAGCATTGTGTCGTTGGTCAACCAAAAATATCTCCATATAAAGTTTCGGTCATCCGGGCGAACCAAGAGTCGGTGACCATATAGGTAAGCAGTTCACTTCAGCAAAGCAACATAATCTTTTTCGTTCTCGTATAAGATAGTGAAATTATATTATTTTTCATTATCGTATTTATTTGATCTCAATGATTTTATCTCACTCATCTTATAAAACATGATAACAGAGAGGCCAAACAAATGCGGAATTTATGGTTGATATGGCAACGCTGTTCGGGTAATTCCATGTGGCCCCGGCGTGACAGTCCCTACGTCGTAAAGTGTGGATGAGAATGTGTGGGTAACTTCACGCTAATTCAGGAAATGAAGTGTACCTGTATATATGGGTGACATAGAACCATGTGAAAACCCAAAAAAAATTAAACTACTGTGGCAAATTGCAAATGAATCAATAGCAAGCAAAAACATACTATCAAATATTTACAAAATAAAATACAAAGGTCTAACAAGAAAATACAGACTGACTTTGTATGACCTAACAACTCATCTGAAAAATTCTAATAAAATCTCCCCAGAATGCTTTTCAATTCTTGAGGTTTGCTAGTAACTTGAACATAAAAACGAACGAGCTGCTGAATTTATTTTTTTTTGCTTTTTTTTTAGTTGTGACGTTATCTGTTGCTGGTTTACCTTAACACTACACATTACATCACAGTGGTAAAATTCACAAAACATTGATGGTTTTTGTATGCATAGGCAAATAAATACTATTCAGTTGATTTTTTTTAATGAAATATCAATGCAATCAACGAGTTGATTGACCAATCAAAGTTTTGTGAAACCTTTCCCATAAGTATCTCGAATAACTTAGTTCCCTTTGATATCATTATTTTAAATGTGATAATCTGATCATTCTAAAACTCCTATACAACTAAGAATGTTGTAATTGTATTCAACAAATAAAGGTTAACAAGAAACATGCTTAATTGGTTTGATGTTCAACATGGTTGCGAAAAAAAATAATTCCCAGCATACCCATGAACTTATATAAATTTATATTTTTAGGATTGCCTGCCAAATGCAGAAAAAAAATGTTGCTTAGACAGCAATATATATATATATTTATTAATTTTGTTAAAGCAGCTCACCTTCAACAATTTTATAATAGAAATAATTTATTTTCTTTGTACCTAAAAGTAACTATGTTATGGTTTTGTAATCAATTTTATTTTATTATATTACTGTTGAAAAGATTTATGATTTTTCATATCCGTTCATTTTTTCTTCAAGCTTTTGTTAACTGGTTTGGAATACTTTCATGTTTCAAAAAGCGGGTAAACGCTGATAATTTTTCGGAGTTAAAAGCAGAGAAGTTGCTACTCAATCAGTTTTACTCGCTGTCAGCTGCTTTGAGCAAATAATATCGACCCAAAACTAAACAAATAGTTTTAATCCCCGGTGTTTGTAGTCCAAAAAAAATCATAGTTGCGTTAGGTAAATTTGAAATATTTTATTAAATGTGGCACATAATGATTGAATAACATGAAAAATAATTCATTGTCGACTATTGTTTCGTCGGGTAATAAGTATTTTCAATCATAATACCATTTAAATCACTTAAAATTCGTAAAATGGTAATATTCCTTATAAGCGCAATGTAAATCCATCCTTCGATCATGTGACCATTTTCTACCCATCTCAGTCGCACATGACAGATAGCCTATAACCATTGTATAAAGACAACATAGTAGGACAACCCTATGGAAAAACGATTTCATACGTTTTCAAGCGACATCTAGCGAAAATATTTGAAATATCTGAAATGAGAGCCCGTAAAGAGGCGCCCTCGTTATAAATTCATATGAACAGCATAAGAAAATCCAGGGATGGCTTGAGGATATGTTCTGTACGGATAGTGGGTAAAGGATACATTCGCGCAAGCAATTATTTAACTACAACTCTTGTCTTTATACAATGCTATAACTCTTTCTCTCTTGTACGGTGGGATCGATGCTCAGTACGGCATGCTAGCTCAAGGGTGCATCTAGTATATTATTAGTTCATTGTATATTATTAGATCATTGCGACCGCTATCCAAGGAATTGGCGCCAATACCAAACTTTATCTTCATCAAGTATGAGGAACATCTACCAAAATAAAGGTTAGATGGTTGTCAGATATTTTCGTTTATTTTCAATGAAATAATGGATATTCCAGCGAGAAAGCGATACTAATGATTGTGTAAAAGTTCGAAGGTGATTTGTGATCATTAAAGGGAAGTGATGAAAGGTTTTTATGGTGGAAAATGAGAACTGAAGATGTGACATTTTGGAACTTTGTTGGCCCATATCTTTGAAACTATGTGAGAGCGCCAAGTTTTGATTGCAGATTTGAATTCAGGAGACCGAATTGAATATATTAAGCCAAAAACCGTAACTGTTTTTTCTGAAATTCTGTGGGAAAAGGTTCATAGCTGTTTTTCGTTTCAAAATGCTTTGTGCAATAATCCCTTGAAGATCCATATGGAATACACTACAGAAACAGCTGCATATATGTATTATTTGAAGCACGGAATGTTGAAATATCAAAAATTAATTTGATTTGTCATCGCCATCTGTGAGATGATGTGTGAAACTATCACTTGTCATTATTAGTTGCCCATGCTTCAACTTAAATAAAGCGAGTAGTCTATGGCGAGATAGCAATTAGAACACTTGTTTGATTTCACCCGATCCTCGATTATTAATAGGTTATGAGCCCAGGACGTGAAAAGTGGAAATAATAAGATAGTTCCTGGTTGCTACGCAGATATAGACTGAAAGTGTTAGTTAACCTTACTACTAAACTAATAAGAAATTTTTTTTGATTGAACAGTACAGTTGTGCGGGAGTGAAAACCAATATGGCCGTCAATTATCTTGCGAGTGTCCCGAAGTTGATCGGTCGCGATAATTATGAAGAATGGTCTTATGCCATGGAGAACGTTCTAGTGCTGGAAGGATTAAGTAAATACATTGAATCTACAGTAACTGCAGAAACCGAAGCGGCGTCAATAGCTAAGACTAAGGCCAAAATTGTGCTATCTCTACATCCTTCGTTGTACGTTCATGTGAGGGATCTTACAACTGCGAAGGAAGTTTGGGATACACTGAAAGAACTTTATGAAAACAAAGGAGTTACAAGAAAAATTGGTTTACTCAGGGCATTGATTAATCTGAAACTTGAAAACTGTTCATCTATGCAAGAATATGTGAATAGTGTAATAGAAACATCGCAGAAGCTTGCCAGGACGGGTCTTAAACTCGATTCAATGTTAATTGGCAGTTTGCTTTTGGCGGGATTGCCAGAACGCTTTGCCCCTATGGTGATGGCCTTGGAACATGGCGGAATCGACATTACCGCTGATGCAATCAAGACTAAACTCCTTGATATGCAGGAAGATGGCAGCACCCAAACTAACTCGACAGGTGGCGCTTTTAGGATACATTAATTGTCTCAATTCCTAACCAATCAAATGCGATGCGCTTCCGAGGAATTCCAAGAGCATTCGTGTGAAGTCGGTTATTGATCGGCTGGATCTTGGCGGGATTTCTCTCAACGCAATCTGTTTTGTGCTTTGTTTACTAACCTTTAATCGACTCACGACTTGATACTTGCTACTGTTCTGTTATATTTTGAAAAATAATTAGCAGTGCAAATTGTCCAGACGTTTTGAAAAAGCAATTATCATTACTTTGCTACACAATTTGAGATTTTCCCCTAAATTATGGACACTGTAAGGTAGGTTTAATTTATGTATTATGGAATAGTTTTTTGATGAAATTTCCGGTTTCTTGCAGAGTGAATCCACTAATTTGTAAAGAATATCGAAAGGAGATTACCAGCCTATCTAATAAAAACAGGCACCTCCGGAAAATACATAAGCATGATTCTCCATACGTGGAAAGGAGGCCGAATATTATGTGTTCTCTTAGTCCGAATTAATACAGAGAGAAGTTTCCATCCTTTAATGATTTGGATGAGCATTTTACAAATATCCACAACATGAAAATAACAGAAAGTATTACTAATTTCAGAAGCCATGAAGAGTTTGAAGTATGGCAAGGAGAGGAAAACAGACATGTTAATTGTGCTTGTACTAGGGCTGTTGAAAATAACAAGGCGGATAGAATTGTGTACTACTATTGTAACAGAAGCAATTATAGAAGTATGTAGAAAGGAGACTTCTGACCATTGAGAATCAACTGTGTTGAATTTAAGGATACCAAAGTAACTGTGTAAAATGTAACGTGAAGCTAGGAGGAAGTATTCATATTCAGGGAATATGCCCTTCAAGATTTTCATTTCAAATTTTGTCAGATGGTAATAACCATTAACTAAGCATATATTCGTATTAATCTGATTTTATTACCTCTTATTAGACTTATTTACAGTAACATTTGTTGAAATACACGTGGCACATGTGGATGTTTCGATAACAGCAGACTCTCAAAGTTACAACAGCGAGAAGCGAGTCAGTGTTTTAGTTTCTCCACATTCAGATGAAAACGATACACTATATCTCAACAAACTTATAAGAAGCAAACGTATTTTCCAAATGATAAATAAAACATTCTCGCACGTTTTAAATTCATCATTTTCGGAATCTTTTCTTATCGTTTTTTGTTATGTAAAGAATGTATATCTTTATCTTACAAGGTTGATGGTAGTTTCTGTTTTTATATAGCTTAGGTGTAGTTAATATTGCTAATGTTCAAGATGCTTAGAAGTTGTGAAATGTGTATGATGTTTTGAAGGTGAGGGTTAATCCGATGTGTGTATAGTTACAGTTCTTAACATATTAAGGTGCAAATAATAATTATAGTTAACACTCTCTTAGCAATGCTTACTTTCTTGAAGAAACACAGTAAAAGTATTCAATTTTATTATTTTGGATTGAAATGTACTCTGTATTTATACAAATATTGCATTTTGGTTCAGGTGTAGGGGAGTTGGGAGCTAGTTTCAGACAATCCCAAATGACATTCATATGTTAAGTTGGGATTTGAATCGATGATGTGAAAAAACTGTTTTCTCTTTGTTCGCTTTGGATTACTAACCCTGGAAGTTATCGAATATTAATTTTTTCATTTGTTATTGTGATAATTTGCTCGAAGTTTATAATAAAAACAATTTCAAATATGATTATTATGTATATTTTTTCTGTTCCTTATTCCTTTAAAGTAATAACCTACTCTTCATTAACTATTTTGTAACGAAAATTTGGTGAATTTTAAACTGAATCATTGATGAAATATGGATCCTTCACCAATTTGCAGATAGAAAAGTGCTAAGTAGAATATTTTGAGAAATACTAATATTTGGAAGTTAAATTAGAAAATACTAATATTTAATAAAATAAATGAAGCTTTCTTCTTTGGGACAGTGTTGCTCAGACAATAATTTAAAGAAAGTTGATTATCTTAGAATATATTAAGAACCTGAATAATATCTTTTTCGGGATATCCCTAAGATTCAGAATTCATCATGCATTGTGATAATTCATCGTGATATTCCTAGCACGTTCTCTACATCTAAATGTATTTATTAATAAAATGGTAATTGATACACAACGAGGCAAAAACATCTTAATTTTGGCCAATATACTGAATGAATAACATGTAGAAATACTAATGTAAAGCACAATGTACTTTATTGTTTGTTTATAATAATATACCTTATCAAATGGTAATATACTGAATTAATGTAATATTATGTTTATTACTATACATTCTACTGAAATACAAACAGTTCAGTACAATTTACAGTACACCACATATACATTAACGTCTTGTGGACAACGTGAGATGATGACAGTTTTGTTAACTTCAGATACTTCCAAGCAGAAATTCAATTCAAACTGGCGCCAAAGAGACCACGCCCACATCGATTTTGATTGGTTAGGAATTGAGACAATTAATGTATCCAGGCGCTTTTGCGAGTAGATCAAATCAACCATCGAAATGTCAAAGTCAACCGAAAGGTCGCCGTCATTTTGACAACAAAAACGTCAAAAACAAGGACAAAAGTGAAATTATCTGTTACCGGTGTAAACAACCGGGTCATTATATGTCAAAATGCCCTAGAAACAATCAGAATCAAAATAGAGGCGAAGATAAATCCAAAAGTGCTTTCACAGCAGTTTTTCTTAGTAAGGATTTCAATAATAAGGATTGGTACCTCGATTCTGGCGCCAGTGTGCACTTGACGTGTAGGCAGGATTGGCTAACGAATAAAATGGAACCATTGATTCGAGAAATTACCGTAGCAGATAATACAAAATTTCCAGTTGAAAATTGTGGAATAGTTGAACTCACCACCAAGGTTGGAAATGATGAATTCAAAGTGGATGTACAGAAAGTGCATTATGTTCCTCAATTAACTACGAATTTGTTAAGTGTTAGTGAACTTATAAAAAATGGAAATTTTGTTAAATTTGACATGGACTATTGCAAAATATACAATGCGAAGAAGGTTCTGGTGGCTATGGCTTTCTTAAATGATGGGATATATAAACTAGATGTCTCAAATAAATATGTGTTTGCAGGTCATGCAGTGGAAACTTGTGAAACTTGGCACAAAAGGTTAGGACATATAAACTACAATTACCTGAACAAGATGAAAGACGGATTAGTCCAGGGTATTACTTATAATGGGAACGCGCAGATTCAAAACTGCGAAGTTTGCTGCGAAGGTAAGCAAACACGTCAGCCTTTCAAAATTAATGGTAATAGGGCAACAGAATTGTTAGAGTTCGTTCACAGTGATGTTGCAGGACCCATGGAGACTGCTTCCATTGGCGGATCCAAATATTACGTTCAATTTCAGGATGATTTCAGTAGAATGTGTTTTGTCTACTTTATGAAGACAAAGAATGAAACCTTTAGGAAGTTCAAGGAGTTTCAATGCTTAGTCGAGAACCAACTGAATAAGAAGATCATAATCCTGCGCACAGACAATGGCGGTGAATATGCAAGTACCGAATTCAAACAATATTTAAAAAATCAGGGAATAGTCCATCAAACCTCTAATGCTTATACCCCTGAACAAAATGGTTGTGCTGAAAGAATGAATCGTTCCTTAGTAGAGAAAGCCAGGTGTTTATTGTATGAAGCAGGTTTGGATAAACGCTTCTGGGCAGAAGCGATAAACACAGCTTGCTATCTAAGAAACAGATCAGCTGTGGCAAATGGGCCTAAAACACCATATGAAATTTTCTACAAACGAAAACCTGACTTGAGTTATGTCAGGGTTTTCGGAAGCACTGCCATGACCCACATACCGAAAGAAAAAAGGAGAAAGTGGGATAGAAAGGCAGAAAAAACAATTTTAGTGGGTTTTTCAGAAACAACAAAGGGATACAGACTGTACAATCCAAGAACTGGCAAAGTACACACCAGCGGAGATGTCGTCATTTTTGAAAAACATGAACACATACCAGACATAGACATGAATCCTGAAGAAAATAGTCTGGTTGTAACGGAATGTCAGAATCCAGAAGAGGAGATTTCAGTTTCAGTGGGGGATCAGAGCACACTACAGGAATCTGAAGAGAGTGCAGAGAACGAGACCAGTTTGGAAACTAATACAAGTGATGAAGAATACATTCCTCATGGTGCAGTCATTTCAAATGAACACATCAGAAGGTCCAATCGGGAAAGAGTGCCAAAGAATTATGACGATTATGTTACCTACATGTGCTCTAACATTGGCTCTGATGACCTTGTTGTAGAAGATACACCATTGACGGCATCGGACGCTTTGTCAAGACCAGATGGTGAACAGTGGAAGGGGGCGATGATGGAGGAGTTGAGATCTTTTGAAGAAAACGATACTTGGGAACTCGTGGACGCTCCAGAGCAGGGGACAATAGTGGAGTGCGAGTGGGTATATAAAATAAAGTGCGACAGTGAAAATAACAAAACGTATCGTGCAAGACTAGTGGCGAAGGGTTTTGCACAGAAAGAAGGCATAGATTATGATGAGACATTTTCCCCCGTTGTTCGTTTTAGTACTCTTAGACTTCTGTTGGCGTTATCTGTAAATTTAGACTTAGAAATCACTCGTCTTGACGTGAAAACCGCGTTCTTAAATGGTTTACTGAAAGAGAAGGTTTATATGCGCCAACCAGAAGGGTTTTTAGTTAAAGGATCAGAAAACAAAGTGTATAAACTCAAAAAGGCTGTTTACGGGCTAAAACAGTCATCTCGTTCATGGAACAATCGAATAGACAGTTTTCTACAAAATTTTGGTTATATGAAGTCTAAATATGAACCTTGCATTTATATTAAACAAAGAAATGGTTTTATCACAATAGTTGCTTTGTATGTTGATGATTTTTTTATATTCAGCAATGATACTAAAAGCTTGTGTTTATTAAAAGAAAAATTGAGATCAGAATTTAAAATAAAAGACTTAGGTAGGGCTAAAGAGTGTTTAGGAGCTAGAATTAGGTATATGCTAAGGATAAAATCAGTTTGGATCAAGGACAATACATAGATCTGATTTTAAAGCGGTTTAATATGACAAATTGTAAAAGTGTCAGTACTCCTATTGACAATAATTGTACAAAAGTTCAGGATACCACAAAATGTAGCAAGGATGTACCTTATCAAAGACTTATAGGTAGTCTTATGTATTTGGTTGTATTAACAAGGCCTGATTTGGCATATACTGTTAGCTATTTGTCTCAATTTAATAATTGTTATAATCAATACCATTGGAATTCTGCTAAACGTGTCCTGAGATACTTGCAAGGGACTAAAAATCTTGGTTTAGTATTTTCCATGGATGACAAGCCTCTGATTGGATTTGTGGACGTTGATTGGGCATCGGATAGGACTGACCGGAAATCCTACACTGGTTATGTATTCAAGCTATCTGAAGGGTCGATTTCCTGGAAGTGTAAGAAGCAAAGTACGGTAGCACTCTCAAGTACCGAGGCTGAGTATATGGCATTGAGTGAGGCTACTAAAGAGGCTGTTTATCTACGAAACCTACTTGGAGAGCTCACAGGCAGAATGAATTGTGTGAAAATGTTTAACGACAATCAGTCAGCTCAAAAATTGTGTGCAAATCCTGTATTTCACGAAAAGACAAAGCATATAGACGTCAGATTTCACTTTGTAAGAGAAATTGTATCCAAGAATATTATAGAAATTGATTATTTGCAAACATCTGATATGACGGCAGATATTCTTACAAAAGGATTGAGTAGTATTAAGCATACTAAATTTGTTAAGGAGTTAGGTTTAAAAGATCAAAACGCTTAGTTTAGTTTATTTGTTAATTTTCGATAAGTGGGGGTGTTGAAATATCAAAAATTAATTTGATTTGTCATCGCCATCTGTGAGATGATGTGTGAAACTATCACTTGTCATTATTAGTTTCCCATGCTTCAACTTAAATAAAGCGAGTAGTCTATGGCGAGATAGCAATTAGAACACTTGTTTGATTTCACCCGATCCTCGATTATTAATACGGAAACCTTCCTACACTTATTGTAGTTTCATAACTTCATGATTATGTGTTCAATCAAGCTAAAACTATTGTTTTGTATCAATGCCCCGAAAGCTAAAATCAATTCCACACATTTTTTTATTGGATTGTGCTGATGAATTTTTGTATCTTTCTTTTATATAGCCTTGAAAAAGTTCGAATATACGGACGAAACGTTGGCATTTAGTTCAACTTAGTCTTGTTCTTCACCACCTGTCCTAGCTCCTGTCAAAACACTCAGCTTACATATGAAATTTTATGTCATAAATCTATAATTTGTAAATAGATTTATTTGTAATCATCATTTTATATCAAATATGTAAGATACGATGACTTCAATACATTCTTGAAATAAAACTTTTCCTTTAATTTTCAAATATGACCGTACTGTTGAATGATTCAAATAAATTAGTTTCCCGCCGTAATTCGAAATTATTCCCGCCATGACACCAACAAATGGCGGACACTTTAATCGATTTCAAGCGATGGACCAAAATCTCCGGTTATAGTTACGGTTATCCACATTGACAGATAATCCTTTGCCTGTATGTCATTTTGGTTAACCGCAACTATAACCGGAGCTTTTGGTCCACCGCTTGAAATCGATTATAGTTTCTCTGGTTCGATACACTTGATGGAAAAGGTCATTATCTGGTTGAACCTATCGCATTTTTGATATCTGAATTGAATTCTTTAACTCCTTTTCTTAATTTTTTTTTCACAAACATATTGCTGAAAGACTTCTACCCCCTACCGCGCCGCCCTGACGGCCGGAAATTTGAAACTAAGCTACTCACATACATCATATTTGTCAAATTTTAAGGTGGTAGGATGCTGTATAAAAAATAATGCTGGAAGAGTTCCAGCCCCCGCCGCGCCGCACTAACGCCCAGAAAGTTTAAACTGAGTATTGTATGGTCGTTTGTTACTCACTGACATGTGCCAAATTTCAAGGTGGGAGGATGGGATGCCTCACGAAAATATCACTGAAAGATTTCCACTGCCTACCGCGCCGTCCTGACCGCCGGAAATTTGAACCTGAGTACTTTTTCCTTGTTACAGAGTCACAGACAACGTAGTTGCCAAATTTCAAGGTGGCAGAATTCTTTATGAAAATATTGCTGAAAGATTTCCGTCCCTTGCCGCGGCACTCTGACGGTCGAAAATTTGGAACCGAGTCACAGTCTAGTATCACTTCATCGTTTGCGGGAATAGCGTCTTTATTCCGACTTTGAGAAACTAACAGACATGTGTGGTTATCCACACTTTCTTCTTCCTCAAAACTGCTGTCAAATTGATTTGAATACTTGACTTCCGAATATCTAAAATCGAAATGTAACAGAGGATTTGTCGAGATTCAGGAATCACAGGATTAAAATCAGAATTATTTCCGATGATACCGGAAGCCATATTTGCCAAAGCAAATGCCAAAGATAGTTTTTCTTCTCACCCTAAACTATTTTGAAAATAAGTTGAAGAACTCGGTTGGAGTAAATGGAAATTCTGGAAAAATGTTATGGAAAACCTGTTCAGAGAATCTCGGTAGTGACTTATACGTATAGGCCTCCAGGAAACCCCTCAAAAACTCATGGAAGTTTGTATGTGTTCTATTTCATTGCAAGCCACGCGCTTGTTCTAGAGCTGAGGGAACAGTGCGTTATTATCATTTCGTCACGATGTCTGTAATTTTTGAATTTGTCCCGAAATTGGTTTCAAACGACTAGCTTGGACTCACTGATGAAGAATTCGTGGTCAAAATTGATTATGTCCGTCCGGCCTGCCGTGTGCGCTATAACTCTCGAAAGAAAGGACCTGGAGTCTTGAAATTTTCAGGTTAGGTTAAGATCCTGAATATCTCGGTTAATTTCGTTAATGGGCCAAATCTGCCGAATGGTCTTGTGCTGCAGCCATTTGAAATTTTGATTTTTCAATAACTCGAAAAATATTCCTCTGATCAAAATGAAACTTGAATGGAAGATGAACAGTGTGAATGAGAAGAATTATCCATGGAAAAATTCGAAAAAAAAATTTTTTTTCTCGAAAATTTTCATATTTCATTAAAATTTCACCATTTCGCAATGTGAACAAGCGCGTAAAAGCTGCTGACTATACGTCCGTGCTTTTCTAGATTTCTCCAATTTGTGTAGCTACAATCGAATTTATATGTTCTAAGGAATGAAGAAACTTTAAAAATTGGTGAACAAGAATTTGAATTTCTATGGAAACTGTTTACGTTGCCTCATCTTCTCCATAACACTATCGATTATTATTTATATAAATATATTATTATATGTTATGCTGTAGTATATTTACCATGTTCACGTCAAGTCTGCCAAACTGTTTTTGACAAAAATAAATTCAGCAATCGAAGTATTTATTTAAATTTACTTCATTAATTTATCAACTAGTACGCGCCCAGATCTACCTAGCGATAGATCAATCTTTACTGTAGATCTACTTAAACGATACCTACGTAGGAAGCGCCCAGATCTACCTAGCGGGTAGATTTGCCTTTTTGAGTAGATTAATTGAATAGTTGACTGAATTATTAAAAACGAAGCACACTGTTTATAAATTTACAAACAATTAGTCGCTAATGTAAGATTCGATCACAGTTATCGTCTATCCTCGAACTGAATTTGACCAAATCGTGTATGTATTTTTGTGAATATTGAAATGATGAAATTTCAAATGCGTTCATCTACTGAATTTTGTTCATTCCGAACTTAACCGTCGAATTCAAACTTTAAACCTACCCGGAAAATTTCGACTGTCTAAGTCATTCCTTTGCAAAGTTATCGCGCTTACAGCCGGCCTTCGGCCGTCTGTAAACACGATAACTTTGCAAAGGAATAACTTAGACACTCGAAATTTTCAGGGCAGGTCAATAGAATACATTGGGTGATACAAAAAAATTCCAAGAAAAGATAATTGAATGAATGAGTTCAAGTAAACTTGTTCATTAGAGAAAGGTGTCAGGGGTTTATGTGAAGAATTCATCAGTTGATAGCCTTCATCAGGTATGTTGCATATTACGATTCAAGAAGTTTCACATTGTTTTCAAACAATATCTGCATAAGCCTCTATATACCATCTTCTATCTTGATGTTGTTGGTGCAACTTCATTTGTAATTTTTCTCAAAATAGTTTCAGAAAATGGAGGATATCCTGTGAAATACACAAAATTATCAAGATTACCTTGCAGAATAGATAAATTTCACTTCAGAATATTTCATCTCATTTCATATAATGCATACATTAGAAATTATACCCATATAAAGAAAAATTAGTAGTTACTTGTAGGTGAATATGAATTTCAACTTAAAAAAGCTTGATTCTCACTAAACATTCAGTAACCTTCCCATTTTATCTAGGAAAAATATTATAAGGTGTAAATTAATTGATGTATCCTTCCCGGTTATGTTCCATCCCCACGCCATTTTTGCCAACCAAATTTTGATGTAGCAATATGGAAGGGATACATGAGTATTACGGAACATATACTGAGGCTCAACCTTAACTCCCTATTGTGAATATAAAATTTCATACGTTTCTTGATAATGTAATCTTCTTACTCACACTTTTCTATCATTTCTATTATCAATTGACATCAAAGGTTACATAGACTTGTGATTTTTGAAGATTAACCTCTTGTGAATAGTAAGAATCTATTGAATATTCCTGTTTCATTCACAATTATGAATAAATATATCAGGGGTACAGTATCATACAGTCTTGTCCCACACCAGCTGTATATTATTGAAACCATCTATAGATTACATAGTATTTCTGCAATTTCCACTTCTCAAAATCTATTGAGCTCCCTTTTTTTTTCATAATGATAGTCCATCTTCTACAAAGTATGCTTAGTTAAACCTAGGAATGTGATACATAAATTTGCCATGATCAAGTTTCCAATTTATCAGAATATTAGATATTATCCATATCACAATTCGAATACTCACCATAAAACTCAAATGGTTCAACATATATTAAATTCTCAGCGGGACGATAGTGATATTTTTGAGAGATTCATAAAATATTCTACAGTCCTTTAAAGGCTTTCTTCCTTTGTATATGCTCAATGCTTGGATGGCATTTCACTTCAACAACACGACCTCACATATCTCAAATCTGGGTAAAAATACTTTGCTGACTGAAATAGAATTATACCGTCAATTTCAGACTTCTAGTAAGAATATGAGACTCATAATGCAAACCTAAGATCTATCGAGGATCGCCTTCTTGCCACCATATTCAAAATTAAAATCCACCCCAATTTGGGGGTAGTTTATTCTTGTAATTTTTCAAAATAATTTGCTGACCGGAGGTTTCCAGTCGAGATATTTTATCAAAACGCTACATTATGATTGAATGTGGCATACTTTTTGTGCCACCATAAAAAAAATTCAGATCCGCCCCCGTTTGAGGGTAGTTTATTCCTGTGATTTTTCAGGAATCCTTGCTGATCGGAAATTTCCCGTGAAGATATTTTATTGAAACAATGTATTATGATTAACTGTAGCATACTCTTTGTGCAACCATAAACAATATTCAGATCCACCCCCTCTTAAGGGTAGTTTATTCTTGTGATTTTTCAGGAATCCTTGCTGATCGGAAATTTTCCGTGAAGATATTTGATTGAAACGATGTATTATGATTAACCGTAGCATACTCTTTGTGCCACCGTGAAAAATATTCAGATCCACTTCCTATCAAGGGTAGTTTATTCCTGTGATTTTTCGGAAATCCTTGCTGATCGATATTTTCCAGTGGAGATATTTCATTCAAACAAAGTGAAATAATTGCAAATCGGATACTCTCTGTGCCACCATACAAAAATTTCAGGTCTGATTCGTTTAAGGGTAGTTTATCCTCGTGAGGGCCAATTGCACCGTTTTCGTCTTAAGCTACAGTTAGTTAAGCAACGATAAACTTATTAAACTCTGCTTTAAATATTCGGCTTGCACCGAAGCTGAATGTAACTAGATTAAAATTAATCTACAAATCTGGTTACTTTCTCATGAATTGGTACTTGTGACTAGCTTCATGTTGTTTATTTTAACCCTAATTGAAGAAATATTTTAATTCAAAAGATGAAACCCATTATTATGGGTTACTACTACCATATTTCCATAAGTTATGAAAAATCAAGATGCATCTATTGAAAAACCCAACGAAAAAATATATATGACAGACTTTATAGCTTCCATAAAAATATTGCATGTAATGTTCCTGACTTGTTTATTATCATTAAGACTATAGGGATCTCTTACCACAGACCTGTGCTCTTACCTCTGCATCAGGCTTTAAACCTTATTCAAATTTATAGTCATATACTCAAGTAAACTCATATTTTGTAATATCTCAAGATTTAAGTTTCTGCATGGAATTACAATCCTGGCGTTTGTAAGATGAATAAATGAATAGTATTGATTTATCCGAAACAACTTTCCGATAAGGAACACCTGAGAGTAGACTTTCTATTAAATTATTTTGTTTGTAATAAGTATATTAGGAATTGAGTTAATTTTTGGTTGAAGATAATGAAAACTCTGATGTGGATCGGCAGACTAAAAAGTATTCTATATAAATATTGAAGTATCATGGATGGATTGACAAAAGTGTACGTTTGAAGATTGTCTAACACAATGATGCAATTTCTTTCACATTAATTCGTTTGTAGTTATATTTTGAGTCCAATTAATATATAATAGAGGATAATGATAGCACAGAGACAGCACCTGCACAATAATGAAGTAGTACATGATAGCTTTCCACGTAATATATCACTGAATGAAATAGTACTGAAGAATCTTCATGAAACTATGTTTTCTCATTCCAAATATGTCTTCGATTTCATTCTGCTATTCGCTCTTGGAAATAAATGAGCATATCATTGTAACTTTTTCATTTCAAATAGTTGAAGGCTTATAGAAATATCATTAAGTTTACGAACTCAATGGAAATACTGGTGTTAATTCTTCATGCTTTAAAACATACGAATCAATGCCTACTGATGCCAGTTTCTCCCTATATCATTTTTCATAAATATCATCTGAAAATCAACCACTTTTAATCAAAATTTGATTACCAACTCGTAGGAGTTCTCCATCAATGTCCAATGTAAACAAAAAAAAACGTAAACAAACTGGAGGTTACGTCCAGAAAAATGTCAAACTTGTACGAAATCGCTCGAAAGTAGGGTTAGATTCCGAAGCTTACCATTAATCCTTCTTTTAAACCCCCAAATTCGTAGGCTTAAATATAACAGTCTGTTAAGGCCATTTAACGAGGATTACGTGACGGTGCAAGATAATTTTGTACCAAAACCTTGCTTATGGACCTAATCTATGGTTTTGTAATACGGTGCAATTGGCCCTAATTTCTCGGAATACTTTGCTGACCGAAAATTTTCAGTGGGGATATTTTATTGAAACAAAGTATTATGACTGAACGTAACATAAGCTTGGAGCCACCGTAAAAAAATTCAGATCCGCCCCTGTTTAAGGGTAGTTTATTCTTGTGATTTTTCAGGAATCCTTGCTGATCGGAAATTTCCCGTGAAGATATTTGATTGAAACGATGTATTATGACTTACCGTAGCATACTCTTTGTGCCACCATGAAAAACATTCAGATCCACCCCCTATTAAGGGTAGTTTATTCTTGTGATTTTTCAGGAATCCTTGCTGATCGGAAATTTCCCGTGAAGATATTTGATTGAAACGATGTATTATGACTAACCGTAGCATACTCTTTGTGCCACCGTAAAAAATATTCAGATCCACTCCCTATCAAGGGTAGTTTATTCTTGTGATTTTTCGGAAATACTTGCTGATCGATATTTTCCAGTGGAGATATTTCATTCAATCAGAGTAAAATAATTGCAAATCGGATATCCTCTGTGCCACCATACAAAAATTTCAGGTCCAATTTTTCAGTGGAGATATTTTATTGAAACAACGTATTATGACTAAACGTAGCATACGCTTGGTGCCACCGTGAAAAAAAATTCAGATCCGCCCTTGTTTAAGGGTAGTTTATTCTTGTGATTTTTCAGGAATCCTTGCTGATCGGAAATTTCCGGTGAAGATATTTGATTGAAACGATTTCCGGTGAAGGTATTATGATTAACCGTAGCATAGCCTTTGTGCCACCGTAAAAATATTCAGATCCACCCCCTATTAAGGGTAGTTTAGTCTTCGGATTTTTCGGAAATCCTTGCTGATCCATATTTTCCAGTAGAGATATTTCATTGAAACAAAGTAAAATAATAGCAAATCGGATACCCTCTGTGCCACCATACAAAAATTTCAGGTCCGACTCGTTTAAGGGTAGCTTATCCTCGTAATTTCTCGGAATACTTTGCTGACCGAAAATTTTCAGTGGAGATATTTTATTGAAACAACGTATTATGACTAAGCGTAGCATACGCTTGGTGCCACCGTGAAAAAAATTCAGATCCGCCCCTGTCTAACGGTAGTTTATTCTTGTGATTTTTCAGGAATCCTTGCTGATCGAAAATTTCCCGTGAAGATATTCTATTGAAACAACGTATTATGACTAACCGTAGCAAACTCTTTGTGCCACCATAAAAAACATTCAGATCCACCCCCCATTGAGAGTAGTTTACGAGGATAAACTACCCTTAAACGAGTCGGACCTAGAATGTTTGTATGGTGGCACAGAGGGTGTCCGATTTGCAATTATTTTACTTTGTTCCAATGAAATATCTCTACTAGAAAATATCGATCAGCAAGGATTTCCGAAAAATCACAAGAATAAACTACCCTTAAACAGGGGCGGATCTGAATTTTATGTATGTTACGTTTAGTCATAATACGTTGTTTCAATAAAATATCTCAACTGAAAATTTTCGGTCAGCAAAGTATTCCGAGAAATTACGAGGATAAACTACCCTTAAACGAGTCGGACCTGAAATTTTTGAATGGTGGCACAGAGGGTATTCAAATTGCAATTATTTTACTTTGTTTCAATGAAATATCTCTACTGGAAAATATCGATCAGCAAGGATTTCCGAAAAATCCGAAGAATAAACTACCCTTAAGAGGGGTTGGATCTGAATATTTTTTATGGTGGCACGAAGGGTATGCTACGGTTTGTTATGATACATCGTTTTAATAAAATATCTCCACGGGAAATTTCCGATCAGCAAGGATTCCTGAAAAATCACAAGAATAAACTACCCTTAAACAGGGGCGGATTTGTTTTTTTTCCACGGTGGCACCAAGCGTATGCTACGTTTAGTCATAATACGTTGTTTCAATAAAATATGTCCACTGAAAATTTTCGGTCAGCAAAGTATTCCGAGAAATTAAGAGGATAAACTACCCTTAAACGAATCGGACCTGGAATTTTTGTACGGTGGCACAGAGGGTATCCGATTTGCTATTATTTCACTTTGTTTCAATGAAATATCTCTAGTGGAAAATATGGATCAGCAAGGATTTCCGAAAAATCACAGGAATAAACTACCCTCAAGAGGGGGTGGATCTGAATATTTTTTATGGTGGCACCAAGAATATAATACGGTTAGTCATAATACATCGTTTCAATCAAATATCTCCACGGGAAATTTCGGATCAGCAAGGTTCCCTGAAAAATCACACGAATAAGCTACCCGTAATAGGGGGTGGATCTGAATATTTTTTACGGTGGCACCAAGAATGTGCTACGGTTAGTCATAATACATCGTTTCAATCAAATATCTCTACGGGAAATTCGCGATCAGCAAGAATTCCTGAAAAATCACGAGAATAAACTACCCTTAAACAGAGGCGGATTTGAAATTTTTTTACGGCGGCATCAAGGGTATGCTACGCTTAGTCATAGTACGTTGTTTGAATAAAATATCTCCACTGAAAATTTTCGGTCAGCAAAGTATTCCGAGAAATTACGAGGATAAACTACCCTCAAACGAGTCGGACCTGAAATTTTTGTATGGTGGCATAGAGGGTATCCGATTTGCAATTATTTTACTTTGTTTCAATGAAATATCTCCACTAGAAAATATCGATCAGAAAGGATTTCCGAAAAATCACAGGAATAAACTACCCTTAATAGGGGGTGGATCTGAATATTGTTTACGGTGGCACAAAAGGTATGCTACGGTTAGTCATAATACTTCGTTTCAATCAAATATCTCCACGGAAATTTTCCGATCAGCAAGGATTCCTGAAAAATCACAAGAAGAAACTACCCTTAATAGGGGGTGGATCTGAATGTTTTTTATGGTGGCACAAAGAGTATGCTACGGTTAGTCATAATACATCGTTTCAATCAAATATCTCCACGGGAAATTTCCCATCAGCAAGAATTTCTGAAAAATCACAGGAATAAACTACCCTTAAACGGGGGCGGATCTGAATTTTTTGGGTAAAAATACTTTGCTGACCGAAATAGAATCATACCGTCAATTTCAGACTTTTAGTAAGAATATGAGACTCATAATGCAAACCTAAGATCTATCGAGGATCACCTTCTTGCCACCATATTCAAAATTAAAATCCACCCCAATTTGGGGGTAGTTTATTCTTGTAATTTTTCAAAATAATTTGCTGACCGAAGGTTTCCAGTCGAAATATTTTATCAAAACGCTACATTATGATTGAATGTGGCATATTTTTTGTGCCACCATGAAAAAAATTCAGATCCGCCCCCGTTTGAGGGTAGTTTATTCTTGTGATTTTTCAGGAATCCTTGCTGATCGGAAATTTCCCGTGGAGATATTTTATTGAAACGATGTATTATGACTAACTGTAGCATACTCTTTGTGCCACCATAAAAAATATTCAGATCCACCCCCTATTAAGGGTAGTTTATTCGTGTGATTTTTCAGGAATCCTTGCTGATCGGAAATTTCCCGTAGAGATATTTTATTGAAACGATGTATTATGACTAACTGTAGCATAATCTTTGTGACATCATAAAAAATATTCAGATCCACCCCCTATTATGGGTAGTTTATTCTTGTGATTTTTCAGGAATCCTTGCTGATCGGAAATTTCCCGTGAAAATATTTGATTGAAACGATGTATTATGACTAACCGTAGCATACTCTTTGTGCCACCATAAAAAAAATTCAGATCCACCCCCTATTAAGGGTAGTTTATTCGTGTGATTTTTCAGGAATCCTTGCTGATCAGAAAATTCCCGTAGAGATATTTGATTGAAACAAAGTATTATGACTATTCATAGCATACCCTTTGTGTCACCGTAAAAAATATTCAGATCCACCCCCTATTAAGGGTATTTTATTCTTGTGATTTTTCGGAAATCTTTGCTGATCGATATTTTCCAGTGGAGATATTTCATTCAAACAAGGTAAAATAATTGCAAATCGGATACCCTCTGTGCCACCATACAAAAATTTTAGGTCCGACTCGTTTAAGGGTAGTTTATCCTCGTAATTTCTACGAATACTTTGCTGACCGAAAATTTTCAGTGGAGATATTTTATTGAAACAACGTATTATGACTAAATGTAGCATAAGCTTGGTGCCACCGTAAAAAAATTCAGACCCGCTCCTGTTTAAGGGTAGTTTATTCTTGTGATTTTTCAGGAATCCTTGCTGATCGGAAATTTCCCGTGAAGATATTTGATTGAAACAATGTATTATGACTGACCGTAGCATACTCTTTGTGCCACCATAAAAAACATTCAGATCCACCCCCTATTAAGGGTAGTTTATTATTGTGATTTTTCAGGAATCCTTGCTGATCAGAAAATTCCCGTGGAGATATTTGATTGAAACAAAGTATTATGACTATCCATAGCATAACCTTTGTGTCACCGTAAAAAATATTCAGATCCACCCAATATTAAGGGTAGTTTATTCTTGTGATTTTTCGGAAATCCTTGATGATCGATATTTTCCAGTGGAGATATTTCATTCAAACAAAGTAAAATAATTGCAAATCGGATACCCTCTGTGCCACCATACAAAAATTTCAGGTCCGACTCGTTTAAGGGTAGTTTGTCCTCGTAATTTCTACGAATACTTTGCTGACCGTGGAGATATTTTATTGAAACAACGTATTATGACTAAACGTAGCATAAGCTTGGAGTCGGACCTGGAATTTTTGTATGGTGGCACAGAGGGTATCCGATTTGCAATTATTTTACTTTGTTTCAATGAAATATCTCTAGTGGAAAATATGGATCAGCACGGATTTCCGAGAAATCCGAAGAATAAACTACCCTTAATAGGAGGTGGATCTGAATATTTTTTATGGTGGCACCAAGAATATGCTACGGTTAGTCATAATACATCGTTTCAATCAAATATCTCCACGGGAAATTTCCGATCAGCAAGGATTCCTGAAAAATCACAGGAACAAACTACCCTTAATAGGGGGTGGATCTGAATATGTTTTATGGTGGCACCAAGAATATGCTACGGTTAGTCATAATACATCGTTTCAATAAAATATCTCCACGGGAAATTCCCGATCAGCCAGGATTCCTGAAAAATCACAAGAATAAACTACCCTTAAACAGGGGCGGAGTTGAAATTTTTTCACGGTGGCACCAATCGTATGCTACGTTTAGTCATAATACGTTGTTTCAATAAAATATCTCCACTGAAAATTTTCGGTCAGCAAAGTATTCCGAGAAAGTACGAGGATAAACTACCCTTAAACAAGTCGGACCTGGAATTTTTGTACGGTAGCACAGAGGGTATCCGATTTGCAATTATTTTACTTTGTTTCAATGAAATATCTCAACTAGAAAATATTGATCAGAAAGGATTTCCGAAAAATCACAAGAATAAACTACCCTTAATAGGGGGTGGATCTGAATATTTTTTACGGTGGCACGAAGGGTATGCTACGGTTAGTCATAATACTTCGTTTCAATCAAATATCTCCACGGGAATTTTCCGATCAGCAAGGATTCCTGAAAAATCACAAGAATAAACTACCCTTAAAGAGGGGAGGATTTGAAATTTTTTCACGGTGGCACCAAGCGTATGCTACGTTTAGTCATAATACGTTGTTTCAATAAAATATCTCCACTGAAAATTTTCGGTCAGCAAAGTATTCCGAGAAATTACGAGGATAAACTACCCTTAAACGAGTCGGACCTGGAATTTTTGTGAGGTGGCACAGAGGGTACCTGATTTTCAATTATTTTACTTTGTTTCAATGAAATATCTCCAGTGGAAAATATGGATCAGCAAGGATTTCCGAGAAATCACAAGAATAAACTACCCTTAATAGGGGGTGGATCTGAATATTTTTTATGGTGGCACCAAGAATATGCTACGTTTAGTCATAATACGTTGTTTCAATAAAATATCTCCACTGAAAATTTTCGGTCAGCAATGTATTCCAAGAAATTACGAGGATAAACTACCCTTAAACGAGTCGGACCTGAAATTTTTGTATGGTGGCACAGAGGGTATCCGATTTGCAATTATTTTACTTTGTTCCAATGAAATATCTCCACTAGAAAATATCGATCAGAAAGGATTTCCGAAAAATCACAAGAATAAACTACCCTTAATAGGGGGTGGATCTGAATATTTTTTACGGTGTCACAAAGGGTATGCTACGATTAGTTATAATACTTCGTTTCAATCGAATATCTCTACGGGAATTTTCCGATCAGCAAGGATTCCTGAAAAATCACACGAATAAACTACCCTTAATAGGGGGTGGATCTGAATGTTTTTTATGGTGGCATAAAGAGTATGCTACGGTCAGTCATAATACATCGTTTCAATCAAATATCTCTACGGGAAATTTCTCATCAGCAAGGATTTCTGAAAAATCACAAGAATAAACTACCCTTCAACGGGGGCGGATCTGAATTTTTTTTATGGTGGCACAAAAAGTATGCTATATTCAATCATAATATAGCGTTTCGATAAAATATCTCAGCTGGAAACCTCCGGTCAGCAAATTATTTTGAAAAATTACAAGAATAAACTACCCCCAATTTGGGGTGGATTTGAAATTTGAATGTGGTGGCACGAACATATCAATGTACACAACTCAGTTTTAGAGTTTGGTTCAATTAAATATTCTTTAAGTTCGTGATTTAGAGGATTATATTTTGGTCAGCAAATTATCCACACCCGAATTTTTTCATGGTGGCACAAAAAGTATTCTATATTTAATCATAATATAGCGTTTCGATGAAATATCTCAACTGGAAACCTCTGGTCAGCAAATTATTTTGAAAAATTACAAGAATAAACTACCCCCAATTTGGGGTGGATTTGAAATTTGAATGTGGTGGCACGAACATATCAATGTACACAACTCAGTTTTAGAGTTTGGTTCAATTAAATATTCTTTAAGGTCGTGATTTAGAGGATTATATTTTGGTCAGCAAATTATCCACACCCCTCAAATCTGCAAAAGTTTCATATTTGATGCATCTGCTAAAGGAAAATAACATAATAATGTATACCTTCGAAGTCGAGTTAATCTCTACCATTTCAAATAGGTATGGCAATGTGATGTTTTTTCGACGAATTCTGGATTAGCATTCTGATTCTTATCGTAGTCTTGAACCCATTCTAAACATTCTTCACTTTATGACTTCAATGATACAGAAACTTTCCAATGTCCAGTTCATTTAAAATATCTGACTCATCTGAAAATAAATATTTCCTCATGATATTCAGGTTGGAAAAACTAGTGATAAGTTAAAGTATCTTCAATTGTAGGTAATACTTACTGTTTCCTCTCGTGAATGTAGCATAAGGTTATAATAACTTGCTAAAATTATACCGATAACTCGATGTTAGAGTTGGAATTAGGCAGTATTGACCATGATTGATACTTCTAAATGCATTTCAATTCGTTACCAACTTTATTTTTGTCAATTTCAATGTATCTTCCATATAGGATGCTATTTTGACGGCAAATTAGAATTGATGTTAATGACAATTGACATAAACATAACGCCGGTTCGGCTTGAAAATATTGACGGAAGTACCCGATCTTTGCGGACGGTCAAAGCCTACGATGTTTTCCGCGAAATCGACAGAAATTCGAAGTTCGACGTTGCAATATATTCACTGTCGCAAGAAATTCTACCTCCAAAGCGAGCCCGAAGGCGGCGGAGATAGCCGATCACGGCCGAGTCCACAGAAGAATATGAAATGGCGAATTTTTACCGGATTTTCTTAGAAATGTCACTTTTTTCCATCATTCCTGCAAGAATACGAAAGTGGGAATCAAAACAAGGGGCCCGCTACGCCACAATTTCGTCTTTCGTCTTTCTGTTCGTACCAAAAAACTCTACCTAGCTTGAACCCAGCGACCAAATGCTTTCCTGTGGTTTTGCACCTTTGGGAAATATCGATATTTTCGTTATTTTTCGGGAATTTTTGAAAAGTATCTCTCGATTTTTCCGCGATGAAAGATCAACAGTAGGGGAAAATTCGAAATTTCCTCTTTCTTATCACGTTCAGATATCACGCCAAGACTCCCCGGAAATATCAGAAAAACTCTCACGAACATAACCCTTTCTTAGCAAAAGTTTTTCTTGATCTCCTGCAGTGGTTTCGGCGGTGTTGCCTGTAACGCGTTTAGTATTATAGTTAAAGAAAATATATAAGAGTCATTTATTAAAAGAAGAGGTATTTTTTACTGAAAACTTGTTCTTTGAAACCAATTCATCATGCAGACATCATTTCAGATAGTGACATTCTATTGTTTGAACAGGAAAATGTATAGGTTGTGATACTGCTTTCCGATCAATCAAGATTCATTTTAATATGAAATCAATCAATGAAAAACCAATTTTATTAGATTCCAATCCTCATGGTTGTGTAATCATATATACAGTATCACTTAGACATTGTTTTATTCCAATAATGCAGATTGTAATTCTTTTACTTCAGTTGCGATTACTTTATATTATATATCATCAAATAAACAATATGAATGAGTTCACCTAAGTTCGATTCCAATTCTTGTTGTTGTGAATTAAAAACATAATTTAAGTTTATTTTATTTATTTATTCAACCATGTACACTCAAGTATAGAACGGAACAGAAATTGCACATGATAAATAGTTGCCGTTTAGTGCTACACGGCTTGTCAAAAGTATGAAAGAGATAAGTATAAAACATCACATATCCACATTAAGGACAAACAGGACAAGTTAAAAACTCTTCAAGGCTATATATTGTCTTCTATTATAGACACTTTTTCCCACTTCTGCTCAATTTTTGATCGTTCATCAATCTCTTCACATGTTCGGGTAACTTGTTATAAAGTTTTAGTGGGATGTGGTTCACTATCCCTGCTGTGCTTTCGCAATTCTAGTGAAGGGAATACTCAGAAATTGCTTTCTTCTTGATTTCTTGAGGTGCTGGTGTACATAGACCACAGCAGTGAGGATAAAAACCGAAATACAGGTGAGTATGCCCCCCCTTTTCCGGCAACTGTCGCACTGTTGCATTCCAAATAGGGCCTGTATGGCTCTCTCTGCTTGATGAGAACCCTCTGCGCAGCACTGCCATGTCCCCATAGTATTATACTATACATCATTTCAGCATGAAATGCTGCATAATAAATTAACATAAACACAAGGACAAATATCCGTCGATAAATCAACAAATATTCCCCCTTGATCAGAGCTATTCATTCAATCAACCAAAAGATCTACACCGAAGAAGCGGATCTAAGGAGAATGACTACAGCTGTTTCACAGTTGTTACTGATCTTCAGGTCAACTTAACTTGGATAAAACCGCAGAGGGAATCTCGATACTTGTTACCTTTCAGATGGTTTAACAACGTACAGCGCGCCATCTTCTGGAAGCATCTCGCGAATCCCACCTTCGAGTGCAGAATACTTTGATTGATTTGCACGACGATCATCTTTTAGTTGCATCATGGTTGCTGTATCCTCGATATTGCAGTTTCTCAAACACCATTATGACACGGAAACGCACGGTTCATGTGGATTCCCACAAGACGAAAATGTCCAACATCTAACAAAGATGGGAATTGGTTTAACGGAGAAGAAATATCAGTAACAACTGTGAAACAGCTGTAGTCATTCTCCTTGGATCCGCTTCTTCATCGGTGTAGATGTTTTGGTTGATTGGATTATTAGCTCTGATCAAGGGGGAATATTTGTTGATTTATCGACGGATATTTGTCCTTGTGATTATGTTGATTTATTATTACTGGAACTCCTTCTGCCTCGTTAAACCAATTCCTATTCTGCATAATATGTGAGCTTATAGCCGTATCACTATTAGAAATTGTTTTATTGTTTCACAATAACAAGACTTCCAGTTTTAATAATTTATTGTATTATCAAAGACGCTACATTAGTTTGAATCCTTGATCAACAACTTTACATTCTCCAATTGATCTAACTAAACTCTTCTGACAATGACAGATATTGCCAAATTCTTTAAAAAATGAATAGTATGCAATACGCAACTACACATATATATTTTGCAGGGATCGGCAATTGTAAAGTACATTCTAATACATTCTTTCCCTTCAAGATCTAATTTTTTGCGCGCATGTTCTAGGGGAACAGCGTGCTATCGTTTTGTCCAAATGTCTGTAATTTTGGATGATTGAGCCGAAAATGGTCTCAATCGACTAGGTTGGACTCACTGATGACGAATCCGGTGTCAAAATTGATTCTGTCCGGCCGGCCGGTTGGCCGGCCGTAGACACGATAACTGTCGACAGAAGCAAGCTAGCTACTTGAAACTTCCAGGATAGGTTGCGCATCAGAATGCCGCGGTTGAGTTCGTTAATGGGCCAAATCAATCGAATAGTTTCGGAGTTATAGGCACTTGAAGTTTTGAAGTTATTTATTTTTTATTTCAGAAACCACTTGAGCGATTGGATTCAAACTTGGCAGTTTGGTGGAGTATAACGACGCGCAACTTTGAGCCAAATTTCGTCAAGATCATATTGTCAATAAATTAAAAAAAAAATTTTTTTCGAAATTTTTTCGGAAACCATCCATCATATCCAAAAAAAAACATACTCACACTATGCCCTTCTAATTTCACAGCAGTGTACCAAATTTCAGTTCGATACGATCATAAGTTTTGGAGCTATCGGGAAAAAATATGTCAAATTTCGAGGTTTTCTTCTCGATATCGTTGATTTTTTCGGTATTACTCGAGAAATACTGATTCAGTCCTGATTAAACTTCACAGCTAGTTTTGAGATGCTGAAAGACAACCTCATGCAAAACTTCGTGATAATCGTGTTATTAGAACAATTTGAAAAAAAAAATTTCCATGATTTTCTCATCATATCATCCTCATTAAATTCTGTATGAAACTTCGAACTGTTATTTTCGATGAAGTACTGGATTTCAATTCGATCTGATCTGTATTTTTGGAAATATTGGAAAAATAAAATTTTGATTGGGTATATCTACGGAATCATTGGGTGGATTTTACCCATTCACGAATTCGGCCTTCGTAATTAAGGTCCAAACCTTCTCTACAAATATCGAGTTTCTGAGTTGTTTCTTTCGGAAGTTATTGTGTTTACGCAGTCGGCCGTTAGGCTGACCGTAAACACAATAACTTCTGGAAGAAACGACTTAGAAACTCGATATTTGTAGAGTAGGTTTGGGGCTTAATTACGAAGGTCGAATTCGTAAATGGGTAAAATCCGCCCAATGATTCCGTAGATATACCCATTCAAAATTTTATTTTTACAATATGTCCAAAAATACAGATATGATCGAATTGAAATCCAGTAATTCATCAGAAAAAAATTTCAAAAAGCACTGCCGTGAAGGCAGCAGCTTTTGCGCGCACGTTCAAATTCGTTGCTGAAGCGGTCATCTACATTGAACATGCGCGCAAAAGTTGCTGCCTTCAAGGCAGTGCTTTTTGAAATTTTTTTATAGGTCTAGTGGTGCGTCCTGATCTAGTTACATAATTTTTCTCAATTGTGGGTTCTGGGCTGGACTTAATATTTGATTCACATTAATTTTCAAACATACACGGATGTTGCATAATTTAAGATTTCTGAGCCTCTGGGGACACTAATGTATCATTTTCTCTACTTTTAACATTAAAATCATTCTGTGATACTCTTAAATCTACACTTTTCTTCTAATAAGTTCTCCCTGTTCTGTTTGCACAATAAAGGAACGAGGACTCTCGTGCTTTTTTACAATTTGGCCAGGCTCCCAACTTTTTGTAATGTGATTGTAAATGGTGACATCTTGATCTGGGTCAACATTCGGCAAAGCTTTCGCACCTTTATTAAAATATCGTTCATTCCGATCTAATCTGTATTTCAACTTATCAGAAACATGCTCACAAAATGTTGGTTTTAAAAGGTCTGCTGAAATGGGATTTTTTGTTTTTCAACAACGACTCATCAATAATAGCTGCGTAGGCGAATAATTAATGAATTTCAATGGTTTATTATAGTATTGCAATAATGACTCAAACCTTTGAATAAAGAACAACAGGAAGTGGCATAACGCTGTTCTACTTCGTATATCAGTGGGACATAATCGCCCATATTGAACTTCCAAGTATGACTCATGTTAGTTAGTTTCTTCAGACAAAGAAGTCTGAAAAAAAGTTGTTCTCTCTTCAAAGTGAAAGGGAAGTCGGCCATATGCAATATCCATCCCGGACCCACTCTGTGAGGCCTTATGCTCCCTCCTTATGTTCTTTATTCAGATCCTCAAACATATATCTTTCCCTTCTTCAAGAGATTTTTTGACTATACCTTTCGCTATGCCTACAGCCTTTTCAGATAACCCATTTGATTGTGGATATTGAGGACTTCTGAGCAAAATTTCAAAATTCCATTCTTTAGCGAATTCTTTCATTGAAATACTTCCAAATGGAATATTGTCACAGGTCAGCTCGTCAGGGCATCCAAACTTCGAAAAAATTGACTTAAGTTTCAAAATGACTTCACGAGCTGAGTTATCTCTCAAGATTACCAACTAGCCAATTTGTGTAAGCATCATAGACTACCAAGTATATATGATTAGCATAAGAGAAAATATCAGCTGAAATTCTTTGCCATGGTCTTTCAGGCAATTTGTATGGTTTTAACGTTTCTTTGATATTTCTTCTTGCAAACTTTTCACAAATTTTGCATTTTTTTGTAACATTTTCTATGTCTGAACTCATATACGGCCAGTAAAATATCTGTCTTGCTCTTAATTTTACTTTATCCATTCCAATATGGCCTTCATGCAATTTTTGAAGCATCATAGGTCGCAACTTTTTCGGAATTACAAGTTTGTTGCCAAGAAACAAAAGTCCATCACAGACTAAGAGATCATTTTTCAATTCAAGAAAATGATGCAAATGAAAGGGAATTCTATTTTTATCAGGCCAACCAAAATTCACATAGTTAATAATTTCGCTCAAATCGGTATCATCTTCTGTTGCTTGTTTCAGTTCACTTTTGCGTTCATTTGAAATAGGAAGATGATTTATTGAGTTGGCTCTGGATGAAGTATCTGCTATGTATCGGTATTTGCCTGTGCCCAACAAACACAAAATACAGCAATTGTGCAGTAACTGCATTACAAGTGCCACCGAAATGCAGTACATAAAAAGTTGTATTGAAACTGCACAATCTCTGCATTGGTGATACTGCTTTCCTAAAAATGCAGTCTTTTAAATATAGCTGCTGTACAGCTTTTGTACAACAAAATCGAAATGCTGTATGAGACAAGGCTGTCTCTGTCTTTGATGCTATACCACAGAACTACTGTGCCGGTTGAGCCGTTGTCAATCGTCGTCGTCGGCCCTGCTGTTTTGTAACGGAAATTTGTTCTTTGTGTCGTTTTTGATTCAAGCTTTTTGAACTGACTGTTTGTTTCAAGTTGACTGTGTTACAACTGCGAAAAACAAGTGTATCGACATGATAAATTCCCGAAAAAACGAAATAAGGCAAATTAGGTGTGGCTAAGTCAATTTAGATTATGCCGTTTCTTTCGGAATTGGAATGAATAGACAATAGTAGAAAACACCTGGGTCTCTACCTGAACTGGATAGGGCCAACTAAGAAACAGAATTTCGAGGTACTAAAATCAATGAGGAAATTTCAGGTATTTTATTCACACAAGGTAAAACTTTTTTTGTTTATCAACTCATTTTTCTTCACTTTAAGTTGCTGTACGCAAAAACAAAGGGAGCAAAAATGATTCACCAACCGATATTGAATCTTCTGACAATGACAGACATCGCCAACTTCTTGAAAAATGAATAGTATGCAATACGCAACCACACATACATATTTTGCAGGGATCGGCAATTGTAAAGTACATTCTAATATAGAAATCACACAATTTATCTACGTACGGACTCCAGCTCAATGATAAGAGAAAAGTCACACCCAAATACTTTAGAGAGGCGGTTGTATGTTCCTTGGTAGTACATAAATTGTATCCTCGTTCAACAAAAGACCATTTGACGCGAACCAATTCTGAGCACTTGATAGTGATGTTAAGGTCTTCAGCTCGAGTTAATGTGTAGATCATTCATGATTAGGACTATAAATGATTTCAAAATTTTCAAAAAATCAATCTTTTCAATTATAGTTAAATGTGAACCCTACACAATATCTGAATTCAGAAGTTACTGTGATACATTGTTGTAAAGCTTCTTTCATGATGGTTAAATGTTGTTGTTATTGCTGTAATTTTGACTTGTTTCCTCTTCTTTGTACTTTGCCATGTTGTATATATAGCTGTCAATGATTTAGGAAATAAAATAATATTCTATTCTATTCTATTCTATTCTATTCTATTCTATTCTATACAGATAATAAATAATACCGGACCAAGGATCGAGTTCTGCGGTATCCCCACTGTGATGTCCCTCGAATCAGACATTCAGTCATTCCACCTCACCACCTGACTCCTTTTTGTCAGGTAGGATTCGAATATTTTGAGAGCCTTCCCTTTTATACCGCAGAATTCTAGTTTCTTCGGAAGAATTTTGCGACTAACGCTGTCAAAAGCTCGATACAGGACAGTTCCACTTCCTCACAGTTGTTGTAAGCCTCGATTATGGTACCTATAATAGATCAATCATCGCTGTAACTGTTAATTTTGTTAAGACTCATGTATGAACATATTGCTCTCAAGAAAACTCATCAATTTTTCTTTAAGGAGTAGTTCAAACAGTTTCGGCATCACCAGCAAAACAGAGATTCGACGATAATCTTCAACAGTTCCTTTTTTTAATATTGGTGTTACCATAGCGACTTTGGCTCTTGCGGAAAAACTTCTTGTTCAAAGCAATCGTTAATTATCTTACATAATGGCTGATTTATATGTGGAACCATTTGCTTTAACAGATCCACTGAAATGCCGTAGAAATCTCTCGTGTGTTTATTTTTCATCTTTCTTGTTGAATTCGCAATTCGAACTCAAATAGATTCATAGTATTTATTTTGAGGTTTTTCATCAACTCGCTCGAAAGACTCAAAGATGGTCGTACCCTCCTATGTACGTATGGTTGTCTCCTGACGTCGGCCTATACAATGCCACTACAATGAGCTTTGAACCAGGTAATCTGACAGCCGCCATCCCAATTTCTTTTAGTACAGGATACTTTGATATATTCATCCATGTCCTGATGGTTTGCGACAAAAGGAGCTGGCCAACAACATGTTTCCTACTCGAATTTTCCCCAGCAAATCCTACTGTAACCAGTGCTCCGTAACACAGGCTATGTCTATTTTTTGCTTATGAGTGAAGAATATGAAATCATCAACTTTGTTCGTTAGCGATTGTACGTTAATATTTGCAATAGTACAATATGGGGTAGTTTCGTGTATTCCCTCCATTTCAGTGTTCTCGGAAAAAACGAGAAATGGCGTACGATTATACCATTTGGCCAATTGTCACCATCATACAAATCTTCAATCAGATCCATATCACCACCCACTTTGAAAGAGACACTAGTGGCCTTAAGTTTCACCTGTAAGAATTCCATTACAAATGCTTCTCCCGGGAATTGTTTAAGGTGGTCTAATATTATACCTGGAGTCGTACCTAACTAAACCTTACCAATATGGGACCATATCATCTGTTTATCACAAAAAATGAATTTTGTCTTTTTGGAATTTGTCCTTTGATGATCTTTCTCCGTCCCTGGTCTATATTTCTCTCAGTTTTATTCTTATTATCCGTTGTATTGGTAAATTATAATGTGATACTGTTTGGGTTAAGAGGTGATCTGCTCATCGATTTGCATGAGGTTGATGAACCGGTATTCGATATCTCAGGCGGGAGGGTAGCATCTTGTGATTTGTATATTGTTTTTTGTGTTCTTTCCCGATATTGATTTTGGTTCGGGATTTTTCGATATTCGCTAATTTTTCTACACCTGTGTTGAACTCCGACAAACCTTATGTGTTTTATCCACTTCTAGTACACTTATTATGGAAAGTAGGAGATTGTTTTCCTCTTCCATCTCGGCTACGAGTTTTCTCAAAAGGAAATTTTTTCTAGAAATAGTTCCATTTTCCTTCGTCAAATCAGATATTACCTCATTATTTGTTTTCAACATTCCATATATATCGATCATTGTTTCAACCGATGTATTTAATTCTTCTACACTATCACTTTCAGTTTTAAGGTAAGGTTCTCGTTCTTTCTCTATCTCACTGAAATATTTTAAATATACTGGATGCATAACTGTTGCTCAATTCATGCACTGTAATCTTACATTTGGAATATTGTGAGGACTTTCATCATAAAATATAACCTCAGAGAGGACTTAACAATTGCTTTTGTTGTAGGTACTGTTTGGATTATATTCTACAATGGAACAGATACGAAATCATTCATCGAATAAATAGGAAAAATTTAATTTCAGTTTGTTTACATGTTTATAACCTCTCTAAGAGCGTCCGCACACGGGTCGATCCGATGTGCTCGATGCGTTTCCAGCCTCGTTTCTCTATGCGGTTTCCTAGGCAATTCAAGCTAACACCGCACACGGGTTGCACGATTCACGCGTCTGGCGTCCGCACACGGGTCGATTCGATGCGCTCGACGCGATTCAGTCTCGTCTCTCGAATCAGCTTTCCAAGCAATTCAAGGTGGCACCGTACACGGCTCGTTTCGAAACGTACGTTTGAGTTCCGTTCGCATGCCTCGTTTCACGCGACTGGCATGTAAGCAGAAAGTTCGAGAGGTTCGTACGTCGCTAGCTTTCCGGTATAACGAAACGATATAAATATGATTTTTCATTATTTTCAACATGATTTTGAGGCTTCATGTCTTGGAATTGATCATATAAATACATGTAATGATGGAATCTTTCTATTGTCCTCACGCAAGGAAAATACTATGTGGAATAATACTGGACCAATTCGTAAAAAAATCGAAATTTATTATCCGAAATAACAATGATGCGTCATTTTTGAGCGCATGTTCCAGGTAGCTCGATAACAGCCAAAAGCTTAAACGATTATTATCGACACATTTATGGAAAGTTTTGGGGTCAAAATCAATTCTGTCGGCGCGTCCGTCCTCTACCACTATGATTTACAAAGGAAAAATGCCAGCGATTTGAAATTTCCAGGCTACAGAGCACATCTGAATGCTGATTCGATCAAAGGAAACTTGGTAGTTTGATGTCAAATACCTTTCGTGGAAATCGTACCACAAGAAAAATGAAAAAATCAGGGATTTATATTCAAATATTCGAATCTCATTTCCTAGCGATATACCTTTATTTCCATTTGATATTTGAAATTACTAGAATACTAGTGAAAAAAAATCTCGAATGCATATATCTCTGAAATCATTAGATGGATATTGATCAAATATTCTCTGTATCTAGGCTCCAACTAACGACTGATCAAACAGATAACTTGCAAATGACCAAAAATTCTTTATATGTGAGTCCTACCTAATCGTTCAAAACTATTTTCGGTGCAAAATATCAGACATGCGCGTAAAAACTATCATCTAATGCGTAGATGCTCACCAAATTTATACGTCCAGCTTCGTATAATTCACATTTTTTGTGCGATCAATGCACAAAAACCCCTCACCATTCACCTAATTGTACGAGATAAATATATGAACACAAAAAAAACAATAAAGTTTAGCACGAACCTCGAGGTCACTATTTAACAAAAGTATTTCGATTTTCAATTTGATTGGATATTTATATTCGGAGATCGAAAAAAATATAAGTTTCGTGCTCATTTCCTCGGTATCATAGTTTGCTACTCACGAAATTGTGCATCAACTCTCAAGCTCATCCAATTCTGGATTTCAATTCGATTCGTACTGTATTTTTGGAGATATTAGAAATATAAAATTTTCAATGGATATACCTGCATTTTGTGAATATACCTAGCCAATTCGCGAATTCTGCGTTCTTCATCGAACTCCAAACCTGTTCTGCTGTTATAAAGTCCCTGAGTAGATTATTTCGGTAGTTATTGTGTTTATGATCGGTGGTTAGGCCAGCCGTAATCACAATCGTTTTCGAAAGGAGCTTCTTTGAGACCCCATATTAACTATATGTAATATAATATTATAAAGTAGGTTTCGGGCTTGTTAATTACGGAGGCCGGATTCGTGAGTGGTTGAAACCGTCCTAATGATTCGTAGACATGCCCATTTAAATTTTATTTTCCCAATATTTCCAAAACTAATGATCGTATCGAATTTGAATATAGTATTCGATTGAAAAATGACAGATTGGAGTTTCATGCAAAATTTCGTGTGAACCATTAGAAAAGAAAAACGCCAAATCTTTCCATCAGAAAGTGAAGTTGCAATTGGCAGGGTCAACGTAAATAAGTGACCACCTTGTTCAGGAATTTGAGCTATCGCGTAACAGTTCCTGACCTCTCGTTGATGCTTTTCAAGATTATTTTTGGAACAACCTGTATATCTCATTCGAAAATCAAACCACTGTGGAGCCATACGGAACACAGAGAAAGATAAATCATCAAAATGGATATATAAGCAGGAGAATAGTTCTAATTAATATTTTGAGATTCCCTGTATATCTCATTCTGAAATTAGCCCACCCTGAAGCCATATTGAATGCAAACCAAGGGATATTACAAAATATATCCATAAACATCAGAATTGTGGAAATTAACTTCTTGATACACCCTGTGTATTTTGCCCTAAATATCCTGCAGTAGGTTGGAAATTTCCTACCAATTCATTCAATAGAAAGTTGGTGATGCCAACGAATGAAGCAATCATGCTGTTTTATGTCTCTTAAGACAAATTGTATATTTTATTCTAGAGAGGGACCACCTCGTTGTTATACTGAGCCCAACGCAAAGAAATGATCGAAATCAGCCCCTGAGCAAAATAATTATTAAACTTTAAAAAACAGTTTTCTACGAATTGACAACCTTCTTTTTACGCGCTGATTTTGAAATCAACACTATCTATGGTCAATATTGAATAAGCTCTGATCTTATGACGTACGAACTTGCCGACGTCGCACTGTTCGAGTCGAGCACATCTCGTCGGCCACATCGCGTCGACCCGTGTGCGGACGCTCTAAGCGAGCCCAAAAGCGTCGAGAGTCACGCGATTCTATTTCGCAACGTGCTGTCAGCTGGGGGAGTGTCATTTTCCACTTATGCTGATGATACGAATTTGCTCCTGATCTCTGAAAGTGTAGCGTCGCTGTCGGAGGATATTGGAGGAGCAATGGGAATTGTGGAGGCTTGGTGAAGTGAAAATCGCCTATCTATCAATGTTACCTAGGGCAAATCTTCCCAGAAATACTTATCTAGATATATAGATATATAGAACCCTTGGTGTTTATATTGATAGACATCTTGTGGTCTCAGCATGTAGACTGCATCAATAAAAATGAATTCTGACATATATACAGGGTGTCTCACCATAAACTGGTCCAACATATATAGCCGTATAAATGACATTGAGAAAGTCATTTTTGCCTAATGACATATACAACGTTCTCGAAGCATATGCGAGATACAGGGTGTGTAATGTCAACTTTGAGCAATATTCTGATAACTGTGGTGATTTATATGTGACCTTCGAACTAACGTTTATTGGTCACATCTTAGTATTTTTCAGTGGGCAATTCAATTGTGTAGAATTGTGGAAAAAATATTTCAAAATAGCGGAAAACCTACAAAGTCGGAATTTTTTGTTTTCGATTGCCAAATTGGATAGCATTATTTCAATGTATTCAATTTTCTGAGATTTTCCGTGAAAAAATGTCATCGCTAAATGATGTGTGCATTGAAATACCATAAATACTTTATTGAAGTAGATTGAGTGAACTCAACATTAAAATTTTTACGTTGCACCTTCAAAAGGGATCGTTTCGTTAGTCGAAATATCTCCCGACGCCACTGGTCATTTGGCTGCTGAAATGAATTTGACTGCTAAAAGCTGGCTGCCAAGTTCACGCTGGTCTTCTTCAGGGAGTCCAACCTAATCCTTAGACCATTTTCGGCTCAGAATTCGAAAATTGCAGCAATTGTGACGAAACGAAAACGCGCTGTTCCCCAGAACAAACGAGTAAAAAGCCGATCAACTCTAGAGAAGAACTGGCAATGGCGGTAGGAAAGGAAAGGAGCTAGAACGAAAATTATCGACACTTTGAACACCTCATTTGATGAAATTATTCGTCGTATGTTATGAAATTAATGAAGTTTGAATTTTTATGGTCCCGAAAAGAACACTGTTTTTCTTCGAACAACAGCCAACAATCAATGTTTGCGTTATTTTGTTTTCACCGCCTCACAGTCCGAAGTCTACATATCCAAGTGATAAAATTCAAGAATTCAGTATTTTTAACTTGACTCCAGAAAAATATTAAGTAGGTATATGCTGATTTTAAGCTCTATCGAAATAGGAAAATATACAGGGTAACCCATTCGTAGAGAATATTATCATCTTATGAAATATAAGTTCGCAAAAAATTAAATTAAACTCATTGAATTCTACGTTAAAAGTTGCCAGGAGAACGTTTTTACAGGGAAAAGAATTTTCAACAGAACAGAGACTCTATTATTGAATGTGATGGAATGAACCTTCTCTATCGTTCTATCAGAAATGCACCGGGTTTCCTTGGCAACAGCGTCGACACGCCTATTTTCTCCCTTCCCCGTTTCAAGAATAGGGACTATGTAGTTTTTGACACCCGGTATCTATGTATCGGTGACAGCTATGGAGTTGCGGTTTTTGCCAAGGAATTTCTTATGAAAATTGGTCCTTCGACATCGACATCAGTTTTCGTCTATCTAGTACAAAAACAGGATTTCCCCATCAAAAGTGTCCTATTTGGTCCATCCTGTACAGTCGGGTTATTAATCAGGAAATTCCTCAAAGCTGCTAATGTGTGGGCGTTTTTTCCCCTCAGCTACTTTTTGGATTGATTCGAGCAGAAGATTTAGTTGCTTATTTTGTGAAATATCCGCATTCCTCAATTTCGATAATTCAGGATCCAATGGTTTTATTACGTCTACAATAGCGTCATGAATGATCGAACTCATCTCATTCATCTTGCGACCGGAACTATCTTCTAGGAATACCGTTCAAAAACTAGGAGTTTATTCACAGGATTGATAAATCCACCCATTGAAACTGAGGCATTTTATTATGATGCTCCAAGTTAATATTCATGCACAGACTCGATGTATAAAATACTTCCACTTGATTCACAACAAATTGAATCGTCGTGTCAATAAATCTTATTTGAACACAGGGAACAACTTAAAACGCGTATTCTCTACACAATAATAAACCAATACAATCTGTGAATTTTGCGTAGTTACCGTATATTGATGGGTGAATATACTCTGAATGACGTTGTATTATCGTTTTGGTGTTCTGACGTTCGCCAACAAAAATCAAAAATAAAACTCAATAATCGATTTCAAGCGATGGACCAAAATCTCCGGTTATAGTTATGGTTATCCACATTGACAGATAATCCTTTGCCTATATGTCAGTTTGGATAACCGCAACTATAACCGGAGCTTTTGGTCCATCGCTTGAAATCGATTAATGTCAGTGAAATTTCATTGAATTTTTCAGAATGTCACACTGAGGTTTTAGTTAAAGTGGTGCAATAGATCAGAAAATTTGCCACCAGAAAATACTGAAACAACAGATTACTATGTTAGGGATCAGCTCCTGTTGTTATGTGAACATCGGACTTACAAACTTTGTGCTGATATTTTGGATGAAAAACTAGCAGATATAATGAAAGATTGGACATTCCCCATTAAAAGTGCAGATGGCAAAGGATTTGAAGAGATTAGAGTAAAAATCTTCAGTTTTGATATTAATAAACAAAAATGAAAAAATATTCGTTTTAGAAACGTAACGAATACCAACGCGAGCATAGGCAATACACTTCAATTATACCAACCTCTTCACTCGACGTATAATCAAATATTGTCTAGGCTCTTGTGATATCATAACTGAAATAATAAATCATGGATAATTGTTGAATGCATTTCAAATTGAATAATAAATGCTATAATAATATAATATGAGGAACTAGAAATGGCAATAGAATCATTCTTTCCAGACTATTTTCTCGATCCATTCCACATAATAGGAAATTCTTGTATAGAAAGAAGGTGTATTGGGTTGACCACAAAAAAGTCCGAAAGAAGTGACACCTAACAAACGATACATATTCAGAGAGTTGGGTATTTTTATTTGCAATGGGCCACCAGAGTCGCCATGACATGTATCTTTTCCGTCAACACTTCCTGCACATATCTGAGACTTGACAACTCCCTGTTGTAATACTTCTTTGATAGCATGCGCGTGAATTCTTGAACAGTTTTTGTTGGGGTAAATCTCCAAGTTTGTTTTCATCAGATGGTTGCTCATAGCAGGGGAAGCTGCAAAAAATCAAGAAATATTAATTATATTTCTACCTACAGATTCGCGTTATCTGATGGCTCCAGAATAAACTGAGGTATGTTGGGTGCTGTAATAAATTTGTTGAGTATTTCTCAAGTTAGTCTCTACTAAGTTTATGTCAGAGTATCGGAGAATGCTTGATACCTTCTATTTTGAGTTACAATAAACCGAATATTTCGTGTAAGGTGTTGCCTATCTGCGAATGTTATTAGACGCAAAATGCAAATATAGAAGGATGAGTGCTTTCTCCCATCTGATACTTCAGTCTGCAAGTGCGGTTTTGCAACGGCGCCGGATGTCTGCATCAGTCCTAAGGTCCAGTGGACACATACGGTTTTTCAAATTTCACAGTATCAGATGGGAGAATGCACATATGCAGCCAGCCATGGCTCCTCAACTTTCCTGGCCGGGGCACACATCCGATTCTTCAAGCTCCGACGCCATTGCAATGCACTTGCCGGAATTATTCATCCCGAAACTGTTTCAAGTAGATAGACATAGATGTCTTACTCTTAAATTACGTCTATTTCTAGACCTTATAGGTGTCATATCCCTATTGGGTATCCGGAATCATCAACCAGATTATGGGTGCATGAACCAGTCCTTTTCGCAACCATGTAAGATTCTTCGTATTTTGCACTTAATTTAGAAAGAAGCAAAATAATTACTTTTGTTAGTGAACGTATGGTGGTGGTCAATAACACACTATGTCTCCTACTGACAAGGTAACAGGTCTTCTTCTCAGATTATATCCTTTGCTAATCTTCATAGACATTCCTAAGTCTCTTCTTGGCCGAATCAAACTCTTTTTTCATTACAGATCGCAAAGGAACAATCACAGGTCGATCAACATTTCAATTTCTTTCATCCAATTATATTTCCTCATACTGTTAACCCGGAATTATGTGATCTCTTTCGAACATAACGAAATGGATTGCATAACTGGTAAACTCATGCACCAAACTGCAAGTAGCACCACATACCGATAGTACATGAAAGTCCCATTTCCGATGTTTGCCTTGAACATAGAAAAATAGCATTGTTTTCATAACTGGATTATTTTGAGGGCAGTTGAAAGCATTCAGGAAAATTTTGGTTCAATATTTCCTACATAATTTATTCAATTTTTCCTCTTGAATTGAGCCCGATCATCAGCGGTTAACCATTGAGGTGGGTACTTCAAATATCACAAATACTTCGCATTTGATTGATTTGGTCTTTACTTGGTGGAAGTTCAATTCTAATTCATATGAACTAACAAGACACAAGCACGAATATCTGTGGAAAAATAAACAAATATGCCACCTCGATCCGAGCTGATCATCGTATTTGCGCATTATTTTACGGGAAGGCTGAAAAGTAGTCTTGACCACTGCGCCTTTTTTATTTTAGTATCTGTAATTTTCAGATGAAGGATTTTAATATTTATTCAATTCGTGTGGCGAATGTAATTGTGTTCGAGTATTTTTTCCTTCAGCCCTAACTTTCAACCAGATGAGCTATGAAGGGACAAAAACTGATTAAATGGTAAGTTCACAGTATCGCGTATTCCCAGCTGGTAACCCCGTCAAAGATTCATTTTTCGGTGATTTTCCGATTTCCGATCAGAAGTTATGTACAATTTCATCTGTAATGAAAAAATTCCTAATGCCTTTGCAACCTCTGAAAGTTGAGGCGGATATAGTCCATTTATTTTGCAGTGTAGGTATTTATCCTATATTGCTGTTCACCAAACAATGCATCAAAACTCATGTCTCAAGGGTTCTTTATAAATTGTTATTGGGTTTTTATGGTTAATCGACGCAAAGAAGGTCATCATGGTGCCCATCTGTTGTCGGTCCGGAAAAATTCCAGAACTTTCTAGAATGTCAGGTGAGCGAAATTTTCCATGTGTGCCCCCTTCCCAACCCCAAGGTTATAAAGATTCGCTAGCAAGCGATTAGAGGCATTCTAGTTTTCAGTCTTGATTTAGTAGCTTGATTCCGAAATTATCATCGAAAACTATCCGCAGTTGATTACCGATTTTAAAAAAGTTATTTCCAGTCTTTAAGAGCGTCATTCGCATTAGGAATTACAGCGTTGTTAATTCATTTACCTGTTTAGTGAAAGTGTACGAGATAGAGTCTGCAGTGTACCAAAGTGTTCATTCAGTTACATCCATTGGTGAGCATAAGAATTTAGGGGCCGTCCTGTCTTTCCGATTGATTCTCTTGTGCTTCCGATCAGTGTAATTATTTCATTTCATTCCGATATTCCCGTCCTAAATAAATTCGCTATCAGTACCGTACGCACAAGGGGCGATAACAGTTTTCCATTGTCTGGTCTCTCCGCATGTGGAGACTTAAATTCAGCTGGTAGTCGGCAGAGCCGGATCTAGGATTTCAGCGCCCGTGGCAAGTTATCGAAATGCGCCCTTTTCAATTTTTTTTTCAATGACTACATACTTTTCATGAATGATAGTATTCATTCTATTCCTAAGATATTTTACTATTATTATATTCTTTTGAGAACGAGCAACAGATTCTTAGGTATAACAAACAATATGTTTATAGAAATTACTATAATCTCCCATGTATCTTATAAGGTAGTGAAGAGAACTCACAAACGTATTAATATACGATAATGAGGGTATGAAAAAAACAAAAGGGAAGCAAATAGAATAATTCATTCTCAAAATAATATATAAGCATTCAAAGCTTAAAAAAACAATAAATGAAAGTGTAAATGAAAAACTGAAATATATTAGAGAACACACATGCCAACAAAGGTCATAACGAACATTTTAATATCACTTTTTGTAATTCGCCATGATGTAGGGTCATTAAAATCAACTGGTTCAGGTTGAACCTCGGGAAGTCCTGATTCCTCGTCAAAAGAATTTTCCTTGTTCGAATTATCCGAAATGGAATACTTGCTTACGATAGGCTCGGTACTTGAAGAAGTAGAAGGAAATTCCGCTACACGATGGGCTTCGCTAGTGAAACCACTTTTTGTCGACTCAATACCCGGATCGTTCTTAAAGTAGCTTGAGATATTTCTAGTATTTTTTTAGGTCTAATAATTTTTATCCCTGATCTTCCGAGATTGCGATCCTGATAGTTTCTTGGGTGGCATTTCGTTGGTTATATCAACCTAAAATTATATAAGATTCTGAAAATGCATGGACGTCGAATCGGAATGTTTTGCGCGCTCGTTTATATTCATATCTGAATTGTCTCAATGCTCGACAAATGTCAAAAGGACAGAAAAATGGTTCATGTTTCAGTGAAACTCAAGAATCATACTATTCATTTGATCGACATTTGATCCTCTTTCTGTAGTACCGATAGCTAAGAAGCTGATTAATAAAATACTAGAGATACGATAAATTTATCGTATTCTTCTCAACATTTTGAACTTCTTCTTACACATATGAAAACTCGTGTAATTATGGTACAAAGCAATTTTAATTGAATCGGTATAATTAGGGACCTCGCAAATAAAATTCGAACGATAATATCGCCAACATATTCCCAATCCAAACATAACCTTATAAATTTTGCAGTATCTTTCGAAAATGATTGACTCTCGTGTGCACGGACAGAATATAATTTGACCGAGCGCGCAAAAATCCTCAACGCAAAATTGAATTATTCAAATAATATACCTGATTGAAATTTTTAAACTTTTCCCAGCACGAATAATTTCCCGTGTCTGAGGGTGGCTTCCCAAGTGCTTTTCTGTAGCCTTCACTATTCCGACTTCATACAAAACTTAAAGTCTGAAGACAGCTATTCGAAATGTGCTCACTGATAATCTGATCTGGAACGCAAGGCTTGTTTCACTTTGCTCGACCTCACACATTACCTCATTGAACGCTCTTATATATGTTTCTTGCTCTAACCTCACACCATCCGTGCTTATACACCCTTCTGTTCATTAATCATCGCAATTATTACTCTGATCATTCTTTTCAATACCGTTCGATACCGTTCAGTTGTTCGGTGCATATTACCTGCTATTACACTGTTAAAGTCCACCATACACGTCGAGTTAATGTTATCTTGGTGTTTGAACCCATTATTTATTTCGTTCCGGGTTGTGAATTATTGCCGGCTCTTATTTCTGTAATTATAATTGTGTTCCTAACTATTCCTGAGTTGGACTTTCTGCCCACTCTTTTTTATGTACCAACATCGATATACGTATATTGATATTCAGTTAGATTGATTGATGTCCGCTTTGATGTTTCAATCACCAGGACATAGTGTATTTATTTCTGACCGTTAACTGCTCATATATTGTGATAATTCTCCTGACACTACACTCCTGTTTGGACACTGCCTTCACTGTCGGTGTATATTAATTTTTTAATATTGTAATAAAGTTGAACATATATTTTGAGTGTTTTACTGCTGTAACGGTACAATGTCAGGGCAGTGTGAGAAGGAACATATACTAATCAGGGCTGCCGTGAGCTTTCAATCGAATGTACTTTGTCTTTGATGAAAATGTACTGTAATGTTCTGTGTAAAATCAGGATTTGATATGTTTTGGAGAAAGGATTACGGAACCAGTGTTGCCAAGTTGTTGGAATACTCTTCTGTTCCACTGATTTTGAGGATTCTCAGAATATAATTATGTCATCGGCGAGTCGAAATTCTGGTTTCGCAGAAAAAAAAATACATAGTGACCTGTATGTATTTTAAAAGTCCAATTTGGAAAGCATTTCGCAAATTGTACTAGACTACGAATTTTTCTGATAAATGTGTACTGTTGTACTTTTCTGTTGAAAATGTACTGTGAATAGTACAATTGTACTATAACGGCAGCCCTGATACTGATTAATCGCTACTACCTCCGCCTAACGGAACCCTTCTTCAACTGTTTAAAAGCTACCCAGAGGTGAAAACATCAGTGAGCGATTCTGTGAAGGAGTTACAACCTTTTAAAACTAATTGTAACTGGCGCAAGGGCGAGTTGTGAAAAGCGTAGATAGAGGAAAGAGAAGATGAAGTAAGCAACACAGAAAAACGTGGAAAACACCTCTGTGCTTATATTTACATTTTTGCAAAACGTCAAAATTGTTTATTCAGTTATTTGTGATATTTCGATCGAAGTAGTTGAATATTTTCAAGTGTGATACAATTATATAGTATTAAGTAGGCCAGTAAAGTGTGTAGTGTGTGGTAAATATGATGAAAAGGAAAATAATCGTTCCGTGCGTAGGTTAGTATTTTGCTTTTCTCGCCATTGGCGTAAGTCGTCAATATTTTGGATGCAGATATTATTCAGACATCAATAATATAACTATTTATTCTTAGGCCATCTCTTATGAATGCTTTCTTTGCATTATATTTGTTATATTTATATGAACGATTCGTTTCCAATTAAGAATTATATCTTCTATGACTGTATAAAATGATACCAATATTTATTTATTTAAAGATTTATTTATGATCCTTAAACAGCATATTATTTTCCTTCATTTTGGATCAAAAGGTCGTTTAGGAAGTTTCCCCAACAAGGTATGATATACGTAAGATGTGGCGCTATTAATGAGTTATTCAAATAGGTCCTTGGATCTTTTGTTAAAAAATACAGCAAATCTTCTCATAGCACCAATATATTGAACTATTCTTGTGGCTTGATCTTCACAGGAGTTTCCTTACAATTTTTCAATAATATTATGAATCTCTTCCGAATCTGTAGACTGAAAGTAAATAGTTAGCATAGTCTCTTCCTCGGTGAATTGGACACTTGGATATTATTAAATATTGTATTGTCCGAGCGAGGAATTCAATATTTAAAGGTATTCTTTATCACTTGGATATCAGCTCAGAGAATTTTCCGTATTGAATATACCTATATCAATACAAGAAACCATACTATTACCTCTTTTCAAAAATGAACAATAAACGACAATGAAATTTATCTAGAAACCATTCAATTATTTGGGTGCATTGATATAAGACGTTATCCAGCAATCTGAATATAGTTGCTTATTCGCTCCACTTCCTGAATTTTATTCATAACAATGAAAATATTTTGGTTTCAGGAGAGAAACTCATTGGACTCTTAGTTTCGTCTGAAATATTTACCTTAATCAGATTCTGAAGCTTACTTGAAGCATTTTTTTTGTAATTTGCGTGAGAAAAGCAAGTTTTTGGGTTGAATACCACCGAAGAACTGCTCAAAATTATCATTGTATAAATCTTTTATACAATTATATTATCATTTCGTTAACTAGTCCGATCCCTTTCTACCTTATGATGGGCACGCCAATGATCGCTGTGGAGAAATGTAAATAAATATTTGACAACAAACACAAGGGATGTTGGCTGCAAATATTGAGTGAAGGATGAAGGGGAATGCGGAATCTTCTTTTTCCTCTACCTACTGTGGAAAGGTAAACAACATATGTTACTCCATCACCGAAAAAGGACGTCACAAGCTGCAACGTGATTGGGCACCACAACGCACCCTAATACTTGTTGTATACGGCCACACTCGATTCTCGGCCACGTACACGTGCACATAGATTTACTAAGTGAATAACGCGAGTGGTTCATCTGGTTGATCTGTGGTAGTGCGAATTGTATACAATACACCAGATTCGTCCAATTTCACTGAGTTACGAAACATATTGGATCCTCATCTGGCCGGATTTTCAGTTTTGGTGATTAGTTCACTTTTACATTGTGTAGATTGTATATGATTATTTTCTTTTCCATATTTGTTAATATACCATATTTTGACTTCAAAACTGGCTGAAGGACTTCGGTCGATGGCCTTTTGGATTGTTCCAATAAAGAACTGTTAATAAATAAAAAATTAGTTCACTTGAAGCATTCGAATTCATTTCAATCCATCCACACGTGCGCGGTGTGTATTGAATCGGCGGTTATGTGGTATTGTGAGATTATTCAAATCAGCGGGAATGCAGAAAAAATTTTTTCTTTCGGTTTCCAGTTCCCAGATTATTATAGGTATTATTGGAAGTGGTTGCTGAGTTTATTTACGTAGGTTCAGGTTCAATTTGATTCGATTTATTCGGTAGTACTCGCTGAAATTTCTGAATTTTCAGTTGAGCTCATTGTTGAGCTCATTTACCATAACCGCCTGGTTTGAGTTTTTTTTGGTTCTTTAACTAACTGGGGAATTTCAATATGGGTGGAACGACAGCAGAAAGACAGTGTTGAATGAATGGCAAACATTCCATTATTTATTTAAGAGTATGATGCATAAAATCACAGCTTCAACTGATCTCGACAAGGTATTTCATTTACGGGTGAAAATTATGATATAATTCACAATGCGCTCAAAGATAAATGAGAGAATTAACCTTACCTACCTACTTAGCAAACTTTTATTTGCACCAGATGATGGAATTTAGGCCAATGAATCGGAAAAGGGATTGAATTATTTTTAAGAGTGTTTTGATGAAGCAGTTTCCGCTTTGAAAAGAATCAAACTGTCAGATCTATCAGATTTCATTTTGTTTCAATCAGCGTCAAGTAAGTTATATAAAGAGAACGAAACAGAAATACGCTCATTGAATCTTATACATAGATGATCTCAAAATATATGCATCATCACCGATACAACTCAGACAACTCATCAAAATCACAGAAAGTATCAGTAAAGAAAGTCATATGAGTTTTGGCATCCACAAAGGTGAAGTTCCACATATTGAAGAATTCGCAGTTTTGGTATAATTCACTGGGCAGATACCAATCTGGAAATTCTGAACCGAATTATCAGAGAAAAATCTAACATGATAGAGGCATCAAAATCCAAGATGGAGTATCAAGAGTGTTACTCTTCCAAGAACTGTGGGACTGAACGGGATTTAGAGGTCAAATATCTTCATCATAGACAAATAAAATACTTCGAGAGTACTTTTGGTATAGGACGGATAGTTCACTGCACGAATCAGTGAACCAATTTATTAGATCTGAACCTCACCCAACTATATCTGGCGATACACTAAGATACACCTGTATTTGATGATTGCATAAAAACTATCGAGTGGGAAAAAAAGGAATTCACAGACGATATATCAACATCATCAAACAGCCCCATATAGACAGAGACAAAACTTTTACATGGCTACTCAAGGACAATTATTTCTTGAAATAGAATGCTCCATAATTGCAATACAGAATCCAGTCATACCCACCATGACCTACAGAAAATATTTTCTCAAAGAAACTATTGCAACAGATAAATTGAAAAAATGCCACATCTTTCCAGAAACTATTGAGCCTATTACATGTCGATGATCAAGATTTTACCATACACTGAATACACTGAGACACATAAGAATATAGGAAAAACAATACATGCAGAGCTATGTAGGATATCTAAATTGAACACAAACCTTGGTCCTTACTATGAATACATTCCTAGGTCTGTCCCAATACAAAACGTATTATGGGATAACACAATCATGAACGACAAAACAATTATTGCCAACAGATTTGATATAACACTACTCCGAAAGAAAGGACAATACTTTCTAAATAGCCATCGCAAAAAAGTATAAGGAACTAATAGAAACGTACCAACCTCTCGCTGGAAAAATAAAAAGAAACTGGAAACGAAGAAAAGTCAAAATTGTTCCTATAGTAGTTGTAGTATCAGGAACTGTACCTAAAACTCTGAAGATAGTTTAACTGAACTGAATCTTTAACAAGAAAAAATTTAATTGAAATTGCAATTTCAACTTGTTTGAATGACCGTTAAAGTTTGTATAGTTACCTAATTACCGTTATGATTCATGAAGTTAAAGGAACCGAAATAATAATAATAACAACTTAGCGGTGGAATTGAAGAATAGATGGCATCTAACCAAAGTCACTATGATACCATAAAGCCATTGGTTATCTCGGCTGAAAGAATCATGTCTGAAGCATTCGAGAAAAACAGCTGTCCCAGAAAATCACTGGATATGCACAAAAGGCCATTGTCCAAGAAATTTGTCACATGGTGCGGAAGTTTCTGAACTAGTGGGAGGAATTGAATTGTTTTTTCACCCTTTCAAAGAAGAAGGACCAGCAGAAAGTGAAAACGGACTGTATGATAATAATAATAGTAGTAATCATAATAATGGTGAAAATAATAATAAGGATAATATTTATAACATTAATATAAACAATAACCTAGGAACAATTACATAAATCTCCACCATGTTGCCGAAAGACACATATAAATGTCTAGCTACACCAAAAAACCAAAGAATTGACCAACCGTTCGAAATATGAATTCATAACTAAAGATAAGAATAAAATGGAGAACAGGGTTACCAAAGTAGTGGAAAAATCTGAGGACTGCCTTTATAATAATAATGGTAGTAATAATAATAATAATAAAAATAATAATGAAGATAATAATCACAACACCAATAATAATATCCTAGGAACAATTAGACATCTCCAATATGTTGCTAAAAGCCACATATGAATATCTAGGTACACCGGGAAACCAAACGAATTGACCACACCCGTTTGGAATCTGAATTCATAACTAAACACAAGAACAGAGTCACCAAAGTGCTCAACACCAAATTATCTACGGAGCACCAGATCGATGTTATGAATTATACTTTTGAAATCTTGAAGTGGACAGATACTGACTTGAATGGAATAGACCGACTTACTCGACGCTTGATGACAAAATTCCGATGTCTACATCTCGATACATCAGTCAAAAGGCTGTATCTTTCTCGGCGAGGTGGATGAAGAGGACAAGTGCATGTCTTCAGACTCTGGAATCTGGGAATAGCCTCATGAAGTTGACAATAAAAGAAATTAAGGGATATACACCTCTGAATTTGCAACACCGACAAATGATAATTGAGATCTCAACCAAAAGTGAATAACTCGACGAAAACAAGTTTCGCATGAATAATTCCCCAACTAACTAGAGGAGACAAAAGCAGCCAGAAAGCTTTTTCATCGTGGGTCAAACTAGGTCAACTTTACTGAGGGACTGAAGGTTTATTGATGGCTATTCAAGATGATTATAACAGTGAGAGTAATGAGAACACTAAATTATAAGAAACATATGATTGAACATTGTAATTTACATTTGTGGTCCGATTCTAGAGACGTCTTATTTTGTTTGAAGGATCATCCATCCCGGTTTTTTTATTGCAGATATTCCAAATCCATTCTATAGTTTCTCAAGCTTGTTGCAGACACTTCAGTTCTAGCCATAAACCTGCTGATCTCACGAGGAATTCATTTTGGCGATTTGAAACATTTCGAACTATGGTGGAATGGTCCTGAGTGGTTCAGAGATAACGCTATTGTTTCAAGAATTCGAATAGTAACAATATAGCAGATTCTGTTTATAATTCTAACCCATATTCAAACACATCCCTTATGACTAAGATCCTCGAAACAATACATATAAGTGTGCATGTGTTGAGGTGCAGACGTTATTGGAGGTGTTCTCCGGTTTATTGGGATTGTGGTTATATTACGTGCATTGTATATCAGTTTAATCTTTATGAAGGTGAGATTGGACGGGGACGAGAATCGGTATTGTTTTCCCGGTTTTGTTTCGAATTTTTTAAATGAATATTTTGAGTTCATTTCACTTAGATTCTGAATGAATTTGTCATCAACATATTTCCGATATCTTTGCGGGAAACAGCTGTTTTCTTATCAGTCAGCTGATATAGAGGTTACTCAAGCGGAATCACCTATATTTATTCAGTTTCTCTCTTTTGTTTTTGATACCTCTGTTCCGTGATCTTGCTTTCTTTCCGCGATATTAAGTCTCTCATATCGACCCATGAAAGTAAACCGTGTATGATCCTCCTTCCCCCCAGTATAACCTCTGCTTTACCATAGTAAATTTTATTCACCACAAAACTTACATTGCTTTAATAAGCGAAAAACAAAATTTGAAACATGATTAATAAGTGTGCCCTTTGCTCCAGGAATACTGTCGATGCAAGTCGTGCATTTCCTGCACTGAAAGTCGAAAGTCACTCCATGGTCAATGTGTCAACATGACAGATTCCGATATCGAATACCTTGGAGACATCAAGAGATCCTTCAGTTGTTCCAACTGCAAAACACGTAAAAAGTTTAGGAGTCACTCATCCACAAGTGTCTCTCACGAGCAGGATATTCATTGCTAAGGAGCACCATCGAATGATCCTTTCACTTCGAAGTATTTCGATCATTTGATGATAAAGATTTCTGAGATATCTTATACTATGTCGTCTCTTGACACCAACTTTTCGGGACTCCAGAGACATCGCTGAAATTAAGTCATCTCAATCGGATATTTTCAGGGAGTTGTCGGGCTGTCGATCCTTGCTGGAAGATCACTCCGCGATTTTTGATCAACATCAAACTGCAATAGACACCCATTCTTCTAGACTGCAGACCATTGAAATCAAACAGAATGCCGTGGAGACTGATATGGCATCGATAAGCGACGAAATGACGCAGCTGAAGAATATATATATATATTCTTTTGAGAACGAGCATTACAATTCTAAGATATATCACAGTGTTAGCAGAGGAAATGTAAACGGGGTAGCATACATATTTGCGTATGATACAAGAGCACAGATAAAAACCTCAGGAAAAATTCTGTCTCCTCGCATAAGTGTAGTAATTTGTTTATAGAAGATGGATGGCATCTTTTTCATTTGAAATTAATTTTTTCGTCATCTTGAATTCATTTCGACAAAATATCTTGACATAATATCTGAAACAGAAAGAGGGACAGAAAACCAGAAGAAAGCAGTAAATAATATCACCTACATTTGCTCATGACCGAGAGGGTCTTTCGACCAGGTTCAGTCCTCCAAGCGATGATTTTCAAATCCTCAGATAAACGAAGAACGCTACAGGCCCCTTTATTGGGGAATCATCTCCCATAAGAAAGAATGAACTGTCAGGATTCGATTCTTCTGGCTGTGACTCAACTCGGGAGATTCTTGAAAGATTCAAAAGATTCAAGAGGGCACATAATTTAGTCTTGAACTATATCAGCGTTCCAAAAGAGTCGTTGCTCAAGCCATCCCTAAAATTATTGAACATATAGATGCCCCAGCTGTTGGTCAAATAACTGATGTGGCTCGCCTCGGTTCGGATGGCTCGCATTTATGGAAGGTTACTTTTTCTTATCCTCAAACTGTCCCCAAAATTCTCCGTAACAAAAAACTTTTATTGGGTTATGCTGAATTCAAGCATGTGAGTATATCGGATTTTTTAACGCCCAAGCAATCAGAACATCTCAAATGCCTAATATCGGCGAATCGCAGTTAACCATTAAGTATATTGAAGGCACTTCAACCATTGTTACTCAGCAGCAAGCATCTCCTGCAAAAAACTTCAATACAGGCAGATACATGAATGGAATTTCATTCACACGAATATTCAGTCATATAGTTCGAAGTATTTCGAACTTACCACTTTTGTAAACGTATACCAACCTTTGTTTATTTTCATCACTGAGTCCTGGTTGCGCCCATCTCAACCAGATTATATGTTTTCTTTGCCAGAGTATACTCTTCACCGCCAAGACAGTTCTACAACTGTTGTACATGGCGGAGTCTGTATCTATGTACACAACTCGATCTCTGATTTTTTTTCAATAAATGTTTCTTCCCTTGACACTGTGTACTTTGTGCCTTGGGGATTTCAATGATTTCGACGTAACATGGCCTCTTCTGCCATCAGATTTCCCATCGTTGGGTCCTGGTTCATATAAGTTCACGGAGTTTATCCTGAATTCATCCCAGCACCAGATCGTCGACGCACCTACTCGCTATCGAAGTGGTAACACTCCATCACTATTGGATCTGATCCTGGTGAATGAGATCAATATTTTAACACCTGTCCAGTATTTACCACCATTTTGACGCTCAGATCATGTAGTTATGTCATCTCGAGTGCAGTTCGTTCCCTCGACAAAAAATGAGAATACATATAAGGATATCACTAGGATAGACTTTGCTGGGATTAATAGTTCTCTGGGAGATGTGGATTGGGATGACCTGTTGACGGACCTAGATGTTGAGAATATGTGGGGTATATTCTTGGAGATACTTAACTCTAAAGTTTCTATAAGAAAAATTTTTACCATAACCCTACAAAACCATGGATAAACTCTGAGATTTTGAAGATGATTCATTATAAGAGGGCACTATGGCAGAGGTTTCTGAGAACCAGAAGCGACAGAGATTATGGAATTCAAAGGAACTATTCGAATTACACCTCTAACGTGAAAGCTGAGCCGAGAAAAGAATACGTCAATAGCTTACTAATGAAGAAAGATAAAAAGAAATTCTTCAAATTTGTGCACTCGACTATGAAAACCAGAGTTGTGGTAACTCGGTTTAGGGACCCTAGTGGACGTTTATGCTTAACAGACGAATAATCTGCTGAAACTTTGGCTAACACCTTTCATTCCGCATTTTCTACGGAACAAATAGGGCCAAGATGTATCGGGGATCTTTCCGAGGTGTCATTCACGAAGGAAATCGTCAAGAAGTACATATCTTGCTTGAACCCTGCCTCATCACCTGGACTGGAGGGACTATCTTCGAGCATGCTGAAGATATGTACGAGACATTTGTCCTATCTCTTGACCCTTATATTCACCGAGTCTATGCAATCCAACCATCTACCGAGAGATTGGCTCGTTTCCTTGATAACTTCCATTTTCAAGAAAGGGGATAAACTCACACCCGATAATTATAGACCACTTAGTCTCCCTTCAGTTGCATTGAAAGTTTGTGAGAAGGGAATTGTTGAATACATGCCAAATTTTGCGAGAGACAACAAACTTTTTCCTCCAAATCAACACGGCTTCATACCTGGACGCTCCGTGATAACAAATCTTTTGCATTGTATCGATGACTGGTCATTGGCATACTATGCGGGAAAATCTGTAGACGTAGTTCACTTCAATTTTTCGAAAGCATTCGATACGGTGCCACACAGGCGACTTCTTTACAAATTGGAACAGCTTGGGATCAGAGGCAACTTGTTGATGTGGATCTCTTCATTCCTCAATAACCGAAGTTGAAAAGTAAGAATTTGTGATTCATTTGCCATTTTAAGATTAGCTACGAGTGCGGTACCCCAGGATTCCATTCTTGGATCAATTCTGTTTGTTTTGTACACTTCTGACCTGAGCCATCATCTCTTATCTCCATCTTTTTTTTTGCCGACGATGCGAAGATCTACAATTATCCGCTATTACACACCGATTCTTTGCAGCGTGATTTGGATACCGCATTCTAATGGTGTGCTGATTGGCTCTTTTCACTGAACGTTCAAAAGTGTTCCATTTTACACATTGGTAAAAATAATCCTAGGAGGGAGTATTTTTGCGGTGGAGTTCATCTTGTGAGTACGAAGTGTCAACAGGATTTGGAGGTTACCATAATCCATAAATTAACATGGTCGGATCATATTCACAATATGAGTTTGAAGGCTTCCCGCCTGATCTATCTCTTCCAACGGTAGTTCAGAGGATGTGATGCGGAGACGTGTTGAGAATTGTACAGGACCTACATCCGTCCAATTATTGAGTATGCGGGCCCTGTCTGGAGTCCCACACTCATAGGTGATGCTGCTCTACTTGAGTCGGTTCGACGACGTACTACGAGGATTCCATACGGTCGAGTACGTCATTCTTATGAATTTCGTATGGAAATATTCAAACTAACCCCGTTTACTGACTGTAGGATGCGTGGTGATTTGATAATGACCTTCAGAACACTGAAGAAATTTTTTGGATGTGATATGTCCCACAATTTGAACCTACGGGGGCACTCGCTGGAGTTACATAGGGAGAATATCAAAACTGCTCAAACGCAAAATTATTTCCGCAACAGAGTATTTAATACGTGGAATAGGTTACCACAAAGTGTACTAAATTTCAACACGGTTAACGATTTCAAGAATTCTCTGGATGCCTGGTTTGATGCAGTTCTTTAGTGTGCAATACATTTCTGAAGTTTTTCATTCCTTTTCGAACAGTTCTGTTTTTGTTCTTCAGTTTTTTATCTATACCTTTGTGGGACTAGTTCAGTGGGAGTCGCATTTTTGTGTTCGTTTTTCGGTTTGCGAATTATCTTACTGTCAATATGTGCACTATAAATATGTATATATTTTGTAACAATGAGTCATATAGGTTACGTGCCTTGACTCTTATCATCGAATCAATAATAATAATAATAACTGCTCACTAAATACTCTTCCATGCTCGAAATCACATGGGTAACTACTTATATACTGCTTTTTACAACTGACTAACTGAAAGAACTAACATTCAGGAATTTGTAAATACACAGTTGATTTGTGCTGATTGGTTTTAACACTGCAGTTATTATAATGATTTTCTAGAACCTAACAGTAACCAATCGAAAAGAGCTCGTCTTTCCCTAGTACGCGTACCCTTCTGCCCGCAACAGATTACGTAACTGACAGCCAACCGCTTACCCCAGCAAACTTCTTTATACAAATTCCATCATTTATAGTTCCCGAACCTTATTATTCTAATGAGACTATTTCTTTTTTTGCAAAAAAAAACTTTTTCAACGAATGCTTCAACAAAATAAAGGGCAGACTACTCAACGCCTAATTAAAGTCGGTAACTCAGTTTTAATCAAAGATAGAAACTTTCTTCCTGCAATATGGCCTTTAGCGAGAGTTATAAAAGTTTATTTAGGTTCTCACATTCTTCTCTGAGTGAAATTGCGAACAGATACAACATAGTTTGGGAATTTATTTTGCTAAACTAATAAGTTAAATCAGAGGACGCATGCAAAAGAAAACTTTGTTCAAAATTTCTAGATTAGCCAGTCGCAAGCTTTAATCTCTTCATTTTTAAAAATGTATTTATTGTTCTTCTGCTGCTCAAACAGATAATGTTGTTTTAATTGCTGAAATGAAGTGAGAGGAATGTTTGGAATACAATAAAAGTTTTGAATTCAATATACTCTCTTAAATCTAGGAGCCACATTCTCCATCTCCATTCTTCATTCTCTCATTTCTCGTTCATTTGATTCAATTTATATTTTGGTTCCTTAGAGTTAGTTGTTGCCAAGGAAATGTATAACGGAGTTTTTTTTGCAAGAAACAAAAGCTGCTATTGTCATTACGAAATTGCTCCATTGAAATCAGCAAAAGGAAACTCACAAATTTCGATGAAGCAATTTTATAATGAAAATAGCAGCTCTTATTCTGTGCAATGCTTCGTCATACATTTCCCTGAAAACAACTTGAAGAACTAAAATATAAATGAAATCAAATGAGCGGATGGAATGTGGTCTCCCAGATTTAAGTAAGTATATTGAATTCCCAACTGTTATGTATTATAAACATTCTACCCACTCCAAAGGATAAGTGGTATATATAGGAAATGGAATCTGGGTCAAGGGACAATTATGAGAAAGTGTGAATATGGGGATAATATACTCCGATTACTGTCGGACTCATCCACGTATAAAGCGTTGAATAAAGACCCGACCTATGGAATTCAGTTGAAAAATAATAGATTAGTCAGCAAGTTGCAGAAAGTTTTCAGATGAAATACAAGCGAAGTCTGAGAAACAATACCACTTTGTAGCACCAAAAATGTATAACTTGGTTGAAATACATAAGGTGGACAGGCCGTTAAGACCGGAGAATTCGTGTTATGATTCAACCACATATGATATTTCTAAAGTTTATAAGGTATTTGAAGTAATATTAGATATGAATCAGAACATTCCATAAATGATTCGTTCACGTTGGTTTCGAACTTGCAATATGTTACCAGAGCTGACAATTTCGTGTTGGTTAGTTTTGACGCCTTTTCATTGTTCACGAACATTCCGAAAAATTGATTTTTGATCTAGTTGGTGAACTCTTGGATGACTTGGAGACATATGAGCCGTTTTCGATCAGCACATATTTGAAAGAAGCCATTGCTGTTACGATGACAATAAGTTCTTCGCACAGATTACAGTTTCAGCTCCCTCTATGTTAGCTGCAATGATCATGGATAAGTTCAAATTATTTGTTGCATCAAAGATTGATTTTCATATACCATTTGTTTATGTGTATATTGATGATGATAATATGTCTATTCCAGAGGAAATTGTTGAAAATCTCCTTTATCTTTTCAATTCATTTAATGCGGATCTCAAATTCACATATGAATAAGAATCGAATAGCATGATTCCTTTTTCTGGATATCCTGTTGATCATAAGAGACAACAAAAAAAATTGATTTTCATCGTAAGCCAGTTACTTCAGGAAATATACTCCATTTTGATTCATCACATTCCAGAATCTAAAAAGTGACTGTCATAATATAACGTTTTCTGATTTTATCAATACGTTCAGAATAATTAAACTATTTATTTACACTTATTCACACACTACCGTTCTAATAACTAAACAACTAATTCTTTCAAATTCTGTGCACAATTTATTTCCACACTTATTTATTTTCACTGTCCCCTTCGAATAACTCCGCTGAACAGGTCCCTGTGCTACTCTGCACCCGTCCTTTTATCAATCGTGGAACTTCTAGCGATTGCTAGAACGCTCTAGAGAGAGGCGGGTGACTCATATACGTCTGGAGCTTTCTGGAAGATACGAGCACAGACAGGGCCGTACTCGTCACATTGTCCCCCCCTCAATCCTGTTCTGTCCCAGAACAGATTCCACTCATCCTCTCATAACTTCATACGGTCTTTCCGACTGTCTCTGCAGCTTCGGTGAAAATCCTCTTCTTCTTTGCGGGTTATACAACCACACCAGATCACCTGCGGTGAACCGGCCTTCAATGGTCACTTGCTTGCTGCATTTGATTGCGTACCTTGTCATAAATGTAATCTAGCTTACTTCTCAATTTACTGACGTAGTCCTTCCCGCCTACATCTTCTCCAGGTTTACAACCAAATTCTAGGTCACAAGGTGGTCTACTTTCTCGGCCGAACATTATATTGGCTGGAGTTTCCTTCGTAGACTCTTGAACCGAAGATCTATATGCCATGGTGAATAGATACAAATATTCGTCCCAGTCCCGCTGGTGATCGGAGACTACCTTGGCAAGATGTTTTCCCATTGTCCTATTCATTTGTTCTACCATGCCATCTGATTGGGGATGTATGGGTGTTGTCATTGTCTCATTAATCCCCAATTTTCTACAAACTTCTCGGAATAATGTCGACTCGAAATTTCGGCCTTGATCACAATGTAGCCCCAGGGGTTTTCCAAATCTGCAGAAGAATTCTCTGACCAATTTATCAGCAACCGCACTTGCCCCTTGGTTAGGAATACCGTACGATGATGATAGCTACTCGTTCCATGGGAGATCCGACGTTATATTGCTTCATTGGGGCCTTCCCTTTGCCATGAGGACCGTTAGCTGCAGTATAAGCTTTACATGTCCTACACCAACTTTCAACGTCTTTCTTACAGTTTATCCAATAAAACCGCTGCCTTACTTTCTTTAGTGTCTTAGTAATCCCAAAATGTCCACCTGAAGTTCCATTATGTAGTCTGGTCAAAACGTCTATCACTCGACTTTTCAGCACAATCAACTGGAGCCTCTGTTCAGATCCATCGTCATTCTCCCAACAACGCTTCAGAAGACCTTTATCGATCTTCAACGTTTCCCATTGTGCCCAATACGACTTAACATTTTGACCCAGTTTGGATACTTCTTCCCAAGTAGGTTGTCTACCACTCTTCTTCCAACTCAGGATTACTTTCAAGTCTGAATCTTCTTCTTGTGCTCGTTGGATTTCTTGGGGTAGCCAATCATCTTCAATTACTGTGGCCCGTCTCAAATCGGCCTTGTCCTCCACACGTGAGCAATGGCTGCAATTCTCGGGGCAAGGTCGTCTTGCTAACGCATCGGCATTTCGATGGGTAGCTTCCGTTGTATGTTCGGTATTGAAGTCATATTCTGGAAGTCTCTTGTCCTTCTGGGTTCTTAGAATTCAGGAGCCATTTCAAAGCAGCATGGTCCGTTCTCAGCAGAAATTTCCTTCCGTACAAATATTTGTAAAAATGTTCTACGGACTTGATGACTGCTAAAAGTTCTCTTCTGGTCACGCAGTAATTCCGTTCTGGCTTCGACAAGACCTTGCTGAAATACCCTATGACTCTCTCTTGTCCATCCTATACTTGTGATAGAACGCTCCCGATGGCTGCATTACTAGCATCCGTGTCAAGTACAAACTTCCCCTCAGCTCTTACGTAGCTCAAAACTGGAGCTGTGACCAGAGCCTTCTTTAGCTGTGCGAAAACTTCAGCGCAATCATAGGACCATATGTACTCCTGTCCATCCTCGGTTAATTTTGTTAGAGGTTTGGCAACGTTGGCGAATCCAGATACGAATCTTCTATAATAGGTGCATAAGCCTAAGAAATTTCGCAATTCACTCTTGTCTCTCGGTATAGGCCATTCCTGTACTGCTTTGATTTTGCCCAGGTCAACTTTAACGCCCTCTCGAAACTACGTGTCCTAAATGTTTCCCTTCTGTTCGAAATAAATTGCATTTCTTGGGACTCAGCTTAGGGTTGGCTTCACGAAGTCGCTGGAAAACCTCGGTTAGGTGGTGTAGGTGATCTTGGAATGATTTTCGCACTACTATCACGTCATCTAAGCACACCAGGCAAGTCTTCCAGGGGAGTCCTCTCAGTATAGTCTCCATTAAACGCTCAAATGTAGCAGGAGCATTGCATAAACCAAAGGGCATCACTTTATATTGCCACAGACCCGTTCCAATACTAAAGGCAGTTTTCTCTTTGTCTCTTGGATCAAAGCCAACCTGCCAATACCGACTCTTCAAATCCAAGGTGGAAAACTAGCGTGATCCCGAGAGTGTATCCAGTGTATCATCAATTCTCGGTAAGGGGTAGCTGTCCTTATTTGTAACTTTATTGAGCTGCCTATAGTCTACACAGAACTTGGTGGACCCATCCTTTTTCTTCACCAGCACTACAGGCGACGCCCAGGGGCTATTGGATGGTTCAATGACACTTTCTCTCGCCATGTCTTCAATAATCCGTTCAGCCTCTTCTATTTTTGCCAGAGAAAGACGTCTAAGGTGCTGTCGGATGGGTTGTGCATCACCAGTATTGATTTTATGCTGCACAATATCCGTCTTCCCTGTTCTTTCGTCAGTGGCAAACACGTCGGAGAATTTCTGAATCAGTTTTCTCACTTCGGCTAGTTCAAAACGGTCAAGATCTTGACATTTCGAGGTGAGAAGGGCCACCAGCTCTTCAGTATTCTTTTGGCTCTGCGAGACTCCTGCAGTATCTATCTCACCAGAAATATAGTACACTGGTACCCCGTGTCCCATCAAGGTGTTCTTCTTCAGGGTGAATGGAAACCTGTTGACATTCAGTAATCGGATGGGAATACTGTCTGTTATTCATACCAATGTCTTCCCCACTAACATTCCTTTAGCCAGGATCTCTTCACTCCCCAGCCGAAGAACATTACTTTTCATATCCAGTTGGCATCCAAGTTTCTTAACAAGGTCCAATCCCAGGATAACCTCTTCCGTGATCTCAGCAACTAGAACTTTATGCCTCGCTGTCTTATTTCCCAATTCAATAGTGGAAACAACCGATCCAGTTGGTATTTCCTGTCCAGACGCAGTTCGAAGTTTGATATAAGCTGGAAGAATCTCACATCCTTCAGCTATTTTTGGGCACACAATGGTTCTGGTCGATCCAGTGTCTACCAGTCGACCATTTATTTTTCCGGGAACAACAATGCTGGATAAATCCGTGGACATAAATCCTCGGGTTATCACTTCAGGGGCATCTACAGCTTGAGTAGAATTATGTCCCTTATCTCCGGCCCGTTTCCGTTTTCCTGATGCGGCTCTTTTTCTACTTTTTGAGCTATTTCGCTTATATGCCCACTTCGATTGCAGTTCCAGCACACAGCATCTTTTTTCTCAATACTCAATAATCTACTGACTTCTTCTTTGATGATCTCTTCAACAGGTCGGTCTATTTCTGGGACTTGTCTCACACGAACGTGTCCTCTAGGCGATGCCTGCTTCGCTGCCTCGAATTCTAAAGCCTGAGCTAAGGCATCATCCATGGTTTTAGGGCGTGAAATTCTCAGGGCTTGTTGTAATTCACTGTCCTTGATTCCATCTACAAAGGTTTGGATTGACAGCTGTTCAAGGAAGATGTCTGGAGCAGTTGGGTAAGCCAGCCTGACTAATCTAGCCACATCGGCTTCAAACTCCTGAGATTTTCTCCTGTATTCTGCATCCGGTTCTTTATTTGGGCATGATAAACTTGTTGTAGATGAGCATTACCATATCTCATCTGAAGTTTCGATATTAGAACTACATAACAGGCTTGTTGGCTCCCCGGAATCGTTTGCAGAATGTTGAGTACCTCTCCTCGTAGAGCTATTATTAATGCTGTGGCTTTTACGTTATCGCTCCAACTGTTTGCTAGCGCAGCAGCTTCAAATTGCTTTTGATATGTCGACCATGTTACTTCTCTAGCAAATGTTGGAGGCTTGATCTTAATTTTTCCACTTTCGCCGATATTTTCCGTTTTCATGATGCTGTAGGGTGATGAAGCCGGGTAATCTTTTCCAATTGACTTTCTTTTCAGGGACTCTATTATTCTAGAATGCTGTTCAATTATTCCTGTTATTTCTTCAAATTTTCCGTTCACTTCTTCATATACTTCGTCAAATTTCCGTAAAATCTTTCACAAACTTCGTCGAACTTTTCGTCTACTTTATCGAATTTTTCATTCACTTCGTCAAATTTCTCGTCAACCCTATCAAATTCTCACTTACTTAGTCCATTCCTTTCTTCATTTCTTCCTTGATGGTTTCCATTACTTTCCGAGAATTTTCTTCCATTTTCTCTTTGATTTTCTGAGAATTTTCTTCCATTTTTCGAGAATTCTCTTCCATTTTCTCATTGATTTTACTCAAAAATTTCATGATCGCCTGCGCCTCCATTGTTTTCTGCAGTCTTGTAGTCACTGTAATAAATAGAGTTCATGTACTCAATTCGAGCGATGTCGAACTGCACACCTGAGACCAATGTAACGTTTTCTGGTTCTATCAAAACGTTCAGAATAATTAAACTATGTATTTACAGTTATTTACACACTGCTGTTCTTATAACTAAACAACTAATTCTTTCAAAGTCTCTGCACAATTTATTTCCACACTTATTCATTTTCACTGATCACTGTCCGCTTCGAATAACTCCGCTGAATTGGACCCTGTGCTGCTCCGCGCCCGTCCGTCAATCGTAGAACTTCTAGCGATTGCTAGAACGCTCTAGAGAGAGGCGGGTGACTCATAGACGTCTAGAGCTTTCTGGAAGCACAGCCGTCTCTAGAAATAGCCTGGAACACACTTTGACAACGCCGCATTAAATCGAAACTGAGAGGCCGGCCGCTTGAGAATTTAGAACGTGAATATGAGTACAAAGCTTCACTTTCCACTTCGTCAAACTAATTGAATGACTTTATTTTCGAGAAATATCTGAAAATATAATAGTATTATGCCCTACTCACTCTATAAATCGAATAGCAGAGTTTATTTGTTCTCAATAATCGTGAAATGACGTTGAAACTCGAGTAATGACATAGAAGCTGTTTTTCTATTTATTGTTCAGCAAGAACCAAGGGCCATCTCCTGCCAAAATAACAAGAATTTAAATAAAATTCTCAAAATGAAACTATATTCTAAAACTTAACAATGTATATATGTTGGATTAGGGCGAATGAAAACGTTGACATCATCGACTTGAAGTTTCTAACTTTTTGTTTTTCATCAGTGACGTAATTATAATATTCAGGAGTGAATTGGCGAAAATTAAACGGAGTGAATTCAGAATAAATTTCGAATTCAAACCAAAACTACAACTTTCTACGTGAATTCTGTAAGTTCACATAAAATACATTTCTGATCCCGACTTGGCAAAAACTTTGATGAAACCACTTCATCATTTAAAATATATTCTGAAATAGTACACATATGTACGAAAATGAAATTGACAGAATCTGTGGCTATTAAAAAAACTATTTCGCTGTGAATTGTCAAAATATTCATTATTGATTTCTACTCTTATGGATGAAATTTTTTCGCGGAATGGATTTTATCCATAGAAGCCTCTTTCTATATTCTTTGGAAATCCGAAACAACTAAAATAATGTACATTTTGGTAGATTTATAATTACTTTTACAGAATGGGACGCAACACTTGTCTCAAAACGATACTCCAAGAAAACAAAGTAATCCCAAGGGAAATTCACTATTTACAGAACGACACTTAATAATTACAGTACTGAAACACCTGTTATTGATATATTGCGCTCTTTTTGAACACTTGTTGCACCGATAAACGTATTCGCGAAACAAAAAAAACAGCACCTGCTACTTAAAAAACTAATAGAATCGCCGCCAAATGCAAAGGGTTCGGGCCGTTCGGGGTCTATCGCAGACGTTGCCAGATTTTCTGTTCTCGGCTTGTGCTGGAAGATACGAGCACATACAGGGCCGTACTCGTCACAATAAATTCAATCAAACACAAAATCCTCAATTTATCTCATGAATCCTTTCAAAGTAAGAATTCAAGGGACACACCTTGTTTTTGTTGAAAATTGGTTACCCTAGGTACGTGATTAATAAAATCTTTTACTCGTCTAATGAAGTTTCACGAATAAAAAGTAACGAAAGCAACATAAATGGGTGTGCAGTTATAACTTGTTGATTGGTATGTGGTGGTGGGTTGTTTGAACAACTGAAAAATATTGTAACGTTTTCTAGGTTTTCAAAACGTTTAGAATATTTAAATTATTTATTCACACTTATTTACACACTACTGTTCCAATAACTAAACAACTATTTTTATCAAAGTCTGTTCACAATTTATATACACACTAATTTATTTTCACTGAACTCTTGCCGCTACGAATCACTCTGCTGAATTGGTCCCTGTGCTGATCCGCCCTACCTTTTTATTACGTGTGGAATTTTCAGCAGTTTCCAGAATGCTCTAGAGCGAGGCGGGTGACTCATAGACTGCTCGGGCCTTCTGGAGCATTCTAGAATAGACAGGGCCGTACTCGTCACAATATTATGAAATGTGGTAATGATCGAGTAATTTTCTATAATAACAGATGTTTCGTTCTTTGTTTTCTGAAGTTAGAAGTAGGAATCCCAAGCAGAAATGTTCCGATGTGGTGTATAAAATTAACTGTGGTGATTGTGACGATTGTTATACGCACCCTGCTGGGTAAAATTTTGGTGAGAAGTCAGCGCAACACTGGAGAGGTTGTAAAAATGAAAAAGCTTCTACCGCGTTGTCCTCTCATGCTGTTTTTCTGAGCCATAGTTCCGATTTTGACCATATTGAAGTGTTTAATAGGGAGACAAATTTCGGTTCAGATGAAATTTCAAATATACATATGAAAAGAAAAGTTCTAATTCGGCGACTCTCAGGTCTGCTATTGGTTCCTTGAGTGTTGCATATTCGAATCTAATGAGTAAATTTTGAAAATATTCATTGGATGTTGTCAAGTTTTGTTCTCAGTAATATTGGAAAATAACTTCACAATCGGACGTCCAACACAATATGAAAAAATATGTATATAGGTATGTTTTTGATGGAGAAAAAGGTCCAATAAAACGCCGACGTTCCGATTCAAGTTCGAGTCTTCTTCAGGGCTCTGGTTCTTGTTGTCAGTCAAAATAAAATATTTACTTTCGAAGAGGAATCGTACGATGGACGGCACATTACTACAAGGAAAAAAAACGGACTTGGTACTGAAATGAAATTATCAACGATGATACAAACGGATTTAGGGAAACATTTGACCCCTACAATTAACAGTTTTTCTTTCAACCTATTGATTATATTGTGATATGCAGTTCTTTTGTTGACGTTTCGGGGGTTTGTTCGATGGATTCATCCCATCTATTAATCTCTTCTTTAAAATGTTCTGATACCCCAGAACACTAACACTATCATAATCGAAACTATGCATTTCAGCATAACAAAGTTCTGCAAGGGCTGTGTTGTTCTCCTTTCTCTTTTTTGTGGGGTTGTTAACATTGACACAATCTCTTTTGCGTTCTTTAATTTCAATGTTCAAGTAATGGCTTGTCTGTCCCACATAAACCTTATTACCATCTAGGCACGGTATCCAATAAACTATATAAGAGTGTAACAACTTCGGAGTTTTTGACTTGATCTGACTGAAAAAAATCGAGCGGTCTAAAGGAAACTATTTTTTCGGCGGATTTTAGAATGTGCCCAATTCTCAGAAAGCCCTCGGATATGAGGAATTTATAAATATCTTCTAGATATTGATTCCTGAGCTCCATTGTTCTACCTGCATCAAATAGGACTCTATCAATAATTCCAGGTGGAGAATTATTTTGAACCAAACATGATCTTATTTTATCAAGATTTTTTGTATGTTGGCTTGGACCAGAAGGTGACATAGCTCTCTGCTTTAAATTCTTGATCAGATTAATCTTGTGTGAAAATGGATGCTGGGAATTATAATTCTAATATCTTTCAGAAAGTATTTCCTTCTGATGCCAATCGGTAACTAGTTCAGAACCTCTTTATGACCACGTCCAGAAAACTTAGTTTATTGTCACTTTCTAACTCGAGTGTGAAGTGTTAGTGCGGGTGGAAAGAGTTAAAATTTTCAGGTATATCATCCGCACAATAAGAACCCAAAAATGAAGTTTACCAATAGCAAATCCCTGTAATTCTGCTATGACGGTATCAGCCAAAATAGGGGCTAAACAATTGCACATATGTTATAAGTAATAACCATCTTCAAATACGAAAAAACTATTTTCCACACATAATTTGAGCAAACCAATAAACTGATCGAGATTGAGTTTTGTATGAGGTTCCACTCTGTTCCAGTGTTTCCTGACAAGAGAGAAAACAATGTCGGTGGGTATATTACTACAAAGTGAAATGACATCGAATGGAATTGGACCGTAACCTGGTGGCAAAATGACATTTTTAATGTTGTTAACAAATTGAAAAGAATTAATGATATGTCTTTCGTCCCTCAAATAAGCAAACTGAAGAGCGTCCGCACACGGGTCGACGCGATGTAGCCGATGGGATTTGCTCGACTCGAACAGTGCGACGTCGGCCAGTTCGTACGTCATAAGTTTCGAGTTAATTGAATATTGACCATAGATAGTTCCGATTTCAAAATCAGCGCGTATAAAGAAGGTTGTCAATTCGTGGAAAACTATTTTTTTAAGTTATAAGAATAATTTTTTTAAGTTATAAGAATAATAATAAGAGTAATCATTTTGCCCAGGGGCTGATTTCGATGATTTTTTTTTGGGCTGGGTTCAATATGACAACGAGGTGGCCCCTCTCTAGAATAAAATATACAGGGCATGTCTAAGCTACATAAAACAATATAATTGCTTCATTCGTTGGCATCAACAACTTTCTATTGAATGAATAGGTAGGAAATTTCCTACCTACGGCAGGATATTCATGAGAAAATACACAAGAGGTACCAAGAAGTTAATTTCCACAATTCTGCTGTTTATGGATATATTTTGATGATATCCTTTGGTTTGTATTCAGTATGGCTTCAGGGTGGGCTTATTTCAGAATGAGATATAAAGGATGTCTCAAAATATCAATTAGAACTATTCTCCTGTTTATATATCCATTTTGATGATTTATTTCCCTCTGTGTTCCGTGTGGCTCAACAGTGGTTTGATTTTCGAATGAGATATACAGGTTGTTCCAAAAATAATCTAGAAAAGCACTGAGGAGAGGTCAGGAACTGTTACGCGATAGCTCAAATTCCTGAACAAAGTGGACACTCATTTACGTTGACCCTGCCAATTGCAAGTTTACTTTCTGATGGAAAGATTTAGCGTTCTTCTTTTCATATGGTTCCCACGAAATTTTGCATGAACCTTCAATCTGTCATTTTTCAATCAAAAACTATATATAAATTCGATCCGATCATTAGTTTTGGAAATATTGGGAAAATAAGAATTTAAATGGGCATGTCTACGAATCATTAGGACGGTTTCAACCACTCACGAATCCGGTCTTCGTAATCAACAAGCCCGAAACCTACTTATTATATTATATATAATCATTATGGGGTCTCAAGAAAGCTTCTTTCGGAAATGATTGTGATTACGGTTGGCCTAACCACCGATCATAAACACAATAACTACCGAAATAATCTACTCAGGGACTTCATAATTGCCGAACAGGTTTGGAGTTCAATAAGGAAGGCAGAATTCGCAAATTGGCTAGGTATATTCACCAAATGCAGGTATATTCATTAAAAATTTTATTTTTCTGATATCTCCGAAAATACAGTTCGATTCGAATTGAAATCAAGAACTTGACGTGAAAATGAGAGCTTGAAGGTTGATGCACAATTTCGTGAGTACCAAACTATGATAAATAGGAAATGAGCACGAAAGTTATGTTTTTTCCGATCTCCGAATATAAATATCCAATCAAATTGAAAATCGAAACACTATTGTTGAATAGTGACCTCGAGGTTTGTGCTAAACTTAATGGTTTTTGCGCGCATGTAGGGGAACAGCGTGCTATCGTTTTGTCCAAATGTCTGTAATTTTCTATGATTGTGCCGAAAATGGTCTCAAACGACTAGATTGGACTCACTGATGACGAATCCGTTCGACAGTTATCGTGTCCACGGTCGGCCGGACAGAATCGATTTTGACACCGGATTCGTCATCAGTGAGTCCAATCTAGTCGTTTGAGACCATTTTCGGCTCAATCATAGAAAATTACAGCAACTAGAAATTTTCAGGTAGCGCATTGGAATGCCGCGGTTAAGTTCGTTAATGGACCAAATCGGTCGAATAGTTTCGGAGTTATAGCCACTTGAAATTTTGAAGGTATTTATTTTTTATTTCAGAAACTACCCAAGCGATTGAATTCAAACTTGGCAATTAGGTGGAGTATAACAACGCACAACTTTGAGTCAAATTTTGTCAGGATCATACTGTCAGTAAATTAAAAAAAAAAAAAATTCTCAAACTTTTTTTCCAAAAAATTTTTTTTTCGTTTATCATATCCGGAACAAAATTCCACTCGGACTTTGAGCTCCATATTTCACAGCAGTGTACTCAATTTCAGTTTGATACGATTATAAGTTTGTGAGTTATCCGGAAAAAATATGTCAAATTTTTAGGTTTTTCTCGATATCGTTGCTTTTTTCGGTAATACTCGAAAAATACTGATTCAATCCTGATGAAACTTCGCAGCTAGTTTGAAGATACTGGAAGATAACTTTATGCAAAATTTCGTGATGATCGTGTCATTAGAACAATTTGAAAAAAAAAGATTTCTGTGATTTTCTTATCATATCATCCTCATTATATTCTGTATGAACCTTCGAACTGTAATTTTCCGATGAAGTACTGGATTTCAATTGGATATGATCTATTTGCTTGGAAATATTGGGAAAACAAAATTTTGAATGGGTATATCTGCGGAATCATTGGGTGGATTTTACCCATTGACGAATTCGGCCATCGTAATTAAGGTCCAAACCTTACCTACAAATATCGAGATTCTTAGTTGTTTCTTTCGGAAGTTATTGTGTTTACGCACTCGGCCGTTTTCCAATATTTTCAAAAATACAGATTAGATGGAATTGAAATCCAGTAATTCATCGAAAAAAAATCTAGAAAAGCACTGCCGTGAAGGGAGCAGCTTTCGCGCGCTAGTTCAAATTCGTTGCTGAAGCGGTCATTTACATTGAACATGCGCGCAAAAGCTGCGGCCTTCACGGCAGTGCTTTTCTAGATTTTTTTTGTGTTCATATATTTACCTCGAACAATTAGGTAAATGGTGAGGAGTTTTGTGCATTGATCGCACAAAAAATGTGAATTATACGAAGCTGAACGTTTAAATTTGGTGAGCATCTACGCATTAGATGATAGCTTTTACGCGCATGTCCTAGGAAACGAGAGTGAATAATTTTATCACAGAAGTCTGATATTTTGCACCTAAAATAGTTTTGAACGATTAGGTAGGACTCACATATGAAGAATTTTTAGTCATTTGCCTTTTATCCGTTTAGTCGTTAGTTGGGCCCTAAATACAGCGAATATTTGATAAATATCCATCTAATGATTTCCGCGATATATGCAAACGAGATTTCATTTCGCTAGTATTTCCAAATATCAAATGGAAATAAGGTATATCGCTAGGAAATGAGATTCGAATATTTGAATATGAATATCTGATTTTTTAATTTTTCTTGTAGTACGATTTCAACGAAAGGTATTTCAACAAACTTGAATTTCCCATTTCCCGAGTTATCTAGAAAATTAGAGCGAAATCATCGCATTCAGGTGTGCTCTCTAGCCTGGAAATTTCAAAGCGCTTGCATTTTTCCTTTGTAAATCATTTTGGTATAGGACAGACGGGCCGACAGAATTGATTTTGTCCCCAAAACTTTCCATAAATGTGTCGATAATAATCGTTTAAGCTCTTGGCCGAAAATTCCAAAAACCAGGCTTCTGGACATAAGCATGCTGTTATAGAGCTTCCTGGAACATGCGCTCAAAAATGACGCGTCAATGTTATTTTGGATAATACTTTTCGATTTGTCTGAGAACTTGTCCAGGCACATACAACGGCCGTGATTTCCTCTAGTTTTTCGTAGGTTTAAATATTATAGATTTTTTTTGTGTCGAGACAACGTTCAATTCATTCGAGGAGGTAAAGATAAAAGGAATTCACAATTTTAATAATGAAGTCAGTATTATCCCACATAGTATTTTCCCTGCGTGAGGACGAAATCGGGCAATCAATAGAAAGATTCCATCATTACATGTAATTATATGATCAATTCCAAGACAGATAATGCATGAGCCTCAGAATCATGTTGAAACTAATAAAAAGTCATATTTATATCGTTTCGTTATATCGGAAAGCTAGCGACGTATGAACCCCTCGAACTTTCTGCTTCCATGCCAGTCGCGTGAAACGAGGCATGCGATCGACCCGTGTGCGGACGCCTGACGCGTGAATCGTGCAACCCGTGTGCAGCTTTTGCTTGAATTACTAGTATCGAGAGACTAGGCTGGAAACGCGTCGAGCACATCGGATCGACCCGTGTGCGGACGCTCTTATAGATTAGCCAGAAATTTACTAAGGTTATACAGGTTATACAGGGGACTGTCTACATAACTAAAATTCGGTCTAAGGGGACAGCTATTTTTCTAAAATTTCAGGTAGAAAAATATACAAATACAAACGAGAAAATCAAACGTTACAACTAAATATGGAAACACTAGTCGTGGGATCGAAATATTTCAATAGGAACATCCATTCACTCTTCGAGCTACGTTTCGCAACTTTATCGTTGCTTTTTCAAGCTCTCGATTTCAATGATGTTCTAGTTCATAGCGAATTGATAGCAACAACAAAACAACATCTTTGACCAGCGACGCTCTCCTTTCCGTCCGATTATGTTGTGGTTTGCGATCAGTTCGCAATGAACTAGAACATCAGTGAATTCAGCAACGAATTTGAACTTGCGCGCGAAAGCTGCTGCCTTCACGGCAGTGCTTTTCTAGATTTATTTTCGATGATCATCACGAAATTTTCCACAAAGTGGTCTTTCAGCATCTTCAAACTAGCTGCAAAGTTTCAACAGGATTGAATCAGTATTTTTCGAGTAATAATAATAACGAAAAAAGCAACGATATCTAGAAAGAAACCTCAAAATTAGACATATTTTTTCCCGATAACTCCATAACTTATGATCGTATCGAACTGAAATTGAGTACACTGCTGTGAAATATGAAGCACAAAGTCCGAGTGGAATTTTTTTCCGGATATGATAAACGGTTTTCGAAAAAAAGATTTTTTGGAAAGAAAGTTTGAAAAATTTTTTTTTAATATACTGACAGTATGATCCTGACAAAATTTGGCTCAAAGTTGCGCGTTGTTGTACTCCACCTAATTGCCAAGTTTGAATTCAATCGCTTGGGTAGTTTCTGAAATAAAAAATAAATACCTTCAAAATTTCAAGTGGCTATAACTCCGAAACTATTCGACCGATTTGGCCCATTAACGAACTCAACCGCGACCCACCCTGAAAGTTTCAAGTTGCTAGCTCAATCCGTTCAACAGTTATCGTGTCCACGGCCGGCCGGACAGAATCGATTTTGACACCGGATTCGTCATCAGTGAGGGAGACCCCATAATGGTTATATATAATATAATAAAGTAGGTTGATTACGAAGACCAGATTCCTGAGTGGTTGAAACCGTCCTAATGATTCGTAGACATGCCCAATTAAATTCTTAATTTCCCAATATTTCCAAAACTAATGATCGGATCGAATTTATATATAGTTTTTGATTGAAAAATGACAGATTGAAGGTCCATGCAAAATTTCGTGGGAACCTGTATATCTCATTCGAAAATCAAACCACTGTTGAGCCACACGGAACACAGAGGGAAATAAATCATCAAAATGGATATATAAACAGGAGAATAGTTCTAATTGATATTTTGAGACATCCTGTATATCTCACCCTGAAGCCATACTGAATTCAAACCAAAGGATATCATCAAAATATTTCCATAAACAGCAGAATTGTGGAAATTAACTTCTTGGTACTTCTTGTGTATTTTGTCATAAATATCCTGCCGTAGGTAGGAAATTTCCTACCAATTCATTCAATCACAGCCTTCAAAAGCACAAGCCGTGATGAAGGGTAGAAGCGGCAACGAGTATCTAGGCCGTTGATGTCGGATGTTTTCGAAATATTGTAGAATATGACCGGTAAATAGCTATTCCCTTTCACTTGTGCCTACTCTGTTTACCACTTGTGTCGTTCGCAGGTACTTTTTTGTGTGCACTGTGAAATCACATCAGCCAGTGTTTAAGGAAGCTTTGGTGAAATCAAGTGAATTATTTGTGAAAAAAAGTGAATTGAAGTGCTACTGTTGTTATGTACCCACCTAACTACCTACCTATTTTTCATTTTTTTGTATTAGTATTATGTAAAAACCTACTTATGTAAATATTTAAGACTCCTATTTTTCTCATAATGATTTTCGGTTAGTCACTCTAATCTGTTCCTATAAATTAAGACATAATCTGTAATATTTGTATTTGTATTAGGATAACTAGAACCACTGGTAAATTCCCAAGAGAATCTCTTGTTATCATTATTGTATTTATCTCTTCACTATCATTATTTCATGAATCTCTTTGTTACCCTTGAATCATTGTACAGGGTGATTCATTAAGGGTGGCCACCGGCCGTACCTCGGAAACTGTTCATCCTATTACTTCCGGAAAAAAATTCTAATGGCAAAATCGGCCCCCAGAAAATGATTGAAAATATTTTCGAGTTCGTAGTTCCCCACTAGAGGGCGCAATCTGTAACTTGTAAAATATAATCTCATTTTTTACGAAATATTCTCCAGCTAACAGTGGTAAAAAATAATAAAATAAGAAAATGCCTTTCCTATTCAACAACTTTTGTTTCAGTAATTTTTCTATATTTTCTTTTTTTTACTGATGAGATGGAAAAACTGTTCTTCACAAATAAAACACTCTTACTTCTGTATGCGTGTACCGATTTTCACCTAATTTGATTTCATTCGAAGGCCATTAAAAGCAGATCACAGAAAAATATGACAACAACATACCGGGTGATCCAATTAAAAAATACAGGCTGTTTTATGTCACTTCACCCTATTTGCGCGTTTTACTGGAGATTTTCAAATGCAATGCTATGATTCTAATCGACTGAGAATAAGCTAAGCATTATCACCTATTGACTCGTTAAAACCGCAGACAGATATCTCCGGTCACTCCGAAGATATTAACATTTTTGTAAATTTTGATAAGTGTTGATCAACCCTGCGAGCTTGAAAAACTAGGAAGATACTTTATTCGTCATGACAACGCAGAAAAATACTAAACACACATGAAATAATCATAATACGATAAAATTAAACAAAAATTAGCAACAACGAAAATATCTGAACAAAAAACAACCCTTATACATAATCATTTCAAATATTCAAAATGTCTACCATTTTTTTCTATACATAAATTTAGTCTTTCTCTAGTTGATACTGGTCACATTTTCAGTATGAGAAAAAGTTTCAGCTGCCTGTCGAAATATATTTTTCATTTCCTCACTTGTAGTTGGTGGTGTCCGGAAAACTTCATCTTCTCTCCCAAAAATAAAATCTAATACTGGGAGGTCGAGTGATCTTGCTGGAAAAATACTCCCTCGTCCAATCCACCTCTTTGAGAAGACGGTATCTTAATATTCCCTAACATTAGCAGCATAATGCGCCGGGCAACCATCTTGTTGATACCACATATCTATTCTGTCTTGAATAGCAATATCATCTAAAAGAATTCGAAAATTTTCCGTTAAAATTTCAAGCACCTTTGTCCCGTTAAGATACTATCGAAGAAAAATGGTCCGACAACTGTTCCATCAAAAATTCTGCACCACACGTAAACACTCCATCGGTTCTGATTATTGACTTCCCTTTGCCAATATGGGTCGTTAGATGATCAGTAGTGGCTGTCGTGTAAATTTACTTTACCATTGCTAGAAAAAGTAGCCTCGTCAGTCCATAATATTCTATGAAGTAAGTTAGATTCGCCATTCAGCATTCGTTTCAACCAATTGCAAAAGTCCTCTCGTCTCTTTCAATTCTTGGTGCAAGACAACATGATACGGATGCGGTTTATGGTGCTTTAGTATCCTTTGAACTAGCGAATAATTCGATCCCAAATCACTTGTAATTTTTCGGATGGTTGAATGTGATTCAGCATAAATACAAGCCAAAACTTTTTTGATATTATCCTCATTACGGCTTCTACGTTTTCTATTTTTTCTTCCAACATATTGAACCTTCCAAGTTTGTGGCACTCTTCGTGTCAATCTTTTGAATACTTTTCTGGAATGACAACGTCTTTCAGGATATCGTATCGGGTATTCCCTTTCAGCTACTGCATCTTCTAAACATTCAGCATAAACATTAAGCATATCATATGCTTCTCCGTTTGAATAATTAGGCCTCATAAACTAGTAGTTTCCAATCGACTTAAATAAATTTTACAGCTATTGAAACCGAGAATAAACAGTAACGCCAAAGCTTACTGGATCTAGATCAGCTTGTTTTGTGAGTGACATACATTTTTGATAAGTTTTTTCTTTCATTTGATTGTTTAGCTGATGAAATAACTCAATTCCTCCTGAATTTCACAGGGTTGATCAACACTTATCGAAATCTGCAAAAATGTTAATATCTTCGGAATGACCGGAGATATCTGTCTGCGGTTTTAACAAGTCAATAGGTGATAATGCTAAGCTTATTTTCAGTCGGTTAGAATCATAGCATTGCATTTGAAATTCTCCAGTAAAACGCGCAAGTAGGGTGAAGTAACATAAAACAGCCTGTAGTTTTTAATTGGATCACCCGGTATGTTGTTGTCATATTTTTCTGTGATCTGCTTTTAATGACCTTCGAATGAAATCAAATTTCGTAAAAATTGGTTCACGCATAAAGAAGTCAGAGTGTTTTTTTTGTGAAGAAAAGTTTTTCCATTTCATTACTAAAAAAAAGGAAATATAGAAAAATTACTGAAACAAAAGTTGTTGAATAGGAAGAGTATTTTCTTATTTTATTATTCTTTACCACTGTTAGCTGGAGAATATTTCGTAAAAAATGAGATTATATTTTACAAGTGATAGATTGCGCCCTCTAGTGGGGAACTACGAACTTGAAAATATTTTTAATCATTTTCTAGGGGCCGATTTTGTCATTAGAATTTTTTTCCGGAAGCAATAGGATGAACGGTTTCCGAGATACGGCCGGTGGCCATCCTTAATGAATCACCCTGTATACATTGTAAATCTGAATTCATTTAAATAGTTTTCGAACTCAGAATTAGAGTCAGTGTTCTGCAGTCTACAGTATCTTACAGTTTACAAGCTAAAATCTTTAGCTTCAATCATAACTCCTAAATCTTAAGTGTTAACCAAGTCCGTAAGAATAAACCACACTGTTAATCAACTCTGGTCATTTCTCCTTTGCTGTTCCATCACAAAAAACTGGTGTCAGAAGTGGGATATCTCTCATCATTAGGGATATCAGAACCGTCGAGAACTTAGAAGAAGCTTGGATCCTGTTGTTCATCAAAGGCAACCCTAGAGGAGCAAGACATCTACTGACGAGTTCGAGTCGTAAATTCTTCGAAGACCTCATCAAGAGCCATCCAGCTGTGAGATCAAGAAGAAGTTTTGGAGCAAGAGGCAAAAGGAAAGAGTAATGAGCCACCTAGGATTTGTGATAACCACAGTGTGAGTTTATTTCTGCAAGTTTCAACAAACACTTTCTAAACCCTAAATTATTTTTACTGTTATACTCATTTTTCAAAATGCCAACCGACATTGATTCTTCTCATACCAATTCCTCTCGCAATTCTTTCATTCCTCTTGAGCTTGCTTGTCAAATGCTCATCAAATTCGATGGAAACAAACAAAAATTATACGAATTCATTGATAATTGTGATAAAGCAACGAATCTAGACAAACCAGAATTCCAAACAATCCTTTTCTCCATAATCGAAACTAAATTAACGGATAATGCTAGAGCACTCGTTAGAAATAGGAATTTCCCTGATTGGAGTCATTTAAAACAACACCTATTAGATGTATATTCAGAAAAACGAACGATGGGTCAATGGCAATTGGAATTAAATTCTTGTAGGCAAAATCCATCTGAATCTGTTATGTCATATTCTTCTAAGGTAGAGAATTGCTACATAAAATTAATAAATACATTAGACTCTAACCTTAGTATGGAATCCAGAGAATCATGCGTAAAACTTCTGAAAGAACAAGCATTAAGTGTTTTTATAACAGGCCTTCAGCCAAATTTGTCATTACTTGTGAAATCACAACGTCCTAACAGCCTGGAAAAAGCTATCGCTATCGCTCTTCAAGAAGAACAAGAACTAAAGTCAAAAATCGAAATGAACAAATATCAAAATATTCACAATTCCTCAGTACGTCATTGTAATTATTGCAATAAACCTGGTCACACATCTTTTAACTGTAGATACAAAACTAATCAAAATAACAGACAATTTTCTGTAAAACATATCCAAAATCAAAATCAACCAGGTCCCTCCAGGAATACAAATAATTTCCCGACGAAAATATGCGCTTATTGTAAAAAACCTGGTCATCTGATCAGTGAATGTCGAAAAAGACAATATAATAATAATCGAAGACAAAATCCGCCAAACGAATCCCAATCGTCGAATCAACAAAATCCTTTAAACTCCCAGGGCTCTCGATTCACGGCCCAAACGAGAAATGCCCAAGTAATTCAGGCCGAATATTCTCAATAAACTTTTCAGCCACAACTTACGTTATTCTAAACATCGAAGAACTAATTCAAAATCAGAATACCTTTCTATTAGACAATGGTGCCGATGTGTCGCTTATCAAATTATCAAAGTTAAAACCCGACGTTGAAGTTTTCGAAAACTCTCAAATTTTACTAAAAGGTATTGATCGAGACGTTCCAAATCCTACAAAGACATTAGGTTATTGCTTCATGAACATTCTCATAAATGACGAAATTATAAAACATACCTTCCATATAATTCCTGATTCGTTTCCTATAAATTTCGACGGAATTTTAGGTAATGATTTCAATCTAAAAACTCAGTGTTCAATCGACTATCATAATGGTTCACTCAGTTTTGGAAATTGTCGCATTCCTCTAAATCATATGAAGAAATTTCAAAATCCAGAAAACATAGACTCTTACTTAGGAAATAACATTTTAATGATTCAGCCCAGATGCGAGACTATAATTCAAATAGAAGTTGCGAATGAAAATATTTCCGAAGGTATCGTTCCGAATATTCAAATTTTAGAAGGTGTTTATCTCTGTCCAAGCATTGTCAAAGTGAAAAATAATAAAGCCATTACTTCAATCCTCAATACAACAGAAAAGTCAGTCAGGATCTCAAAATTGAAAATTTCCCTCGATACTGTCGACGAACCAGAAGGCGAATCAAATGTTTTCCATTTTTCTCAAACATCAAATCTAGAAAATCACGAGTCAATTCGTCTTTCAAAAATTACAGAATCCCTCAGATTAGATCACTTAAATCAAGAAGAAAAGGAATCAATAATTGAAATTTGTCACGAATATAATAATCTATTTCATTTACCTGGAGATACATTAACTAGTTCAAATGCTATCAAACACTCTATACAGACGACAACAGACAAACCGATAAGTGCCAAAACTTATCGATACCCTCAGGTTCATAAAGAAGAAGTCGACCGTCAAATAAATAAAATGTTGGAACAAGACATAATAGAACCTTCGAATTCCCCTTGGAATGCACCCATTTGGATAGTTCCGAAAAAAATGGATGCATCTAAGGAAAGAAAATGGCGACTTGTAATAGATTACCGTCAACTCAACGATATTACAATCGGCGATTCATATCCTCTTCCAAATATTTCTGAAACCTTAGACCAATTAGGACATTCGAAATATCAGGGTTCCATCAAATCGAACTGAATAAAGAGGACGCTCCAAAAACAGCCTTCTCCACACAAAGCGGTCATTTCCAATTCAAACGCATGCCATTTGGTTTGAAAAACGCACCAGCATCATTTCAGAGAATGATGAACACCGTCCTAGTAGGAATTAAAGGCATAAGATGTTTAGTGTACATAGACGACATTATTATTTTTGCAGATAACTTAGAGAACTATAATAAAAGACTACGTGAAGTTTTCGAAAGACTATCCAAATTCAACTTGAAAATACAACCAGACAAATGTGAATTCCTAAGGAAAGAAGTTATGTATTTGGGTCATGTCATAACCGAAAATGGTGTAAAACCAGATCCGGAAAAGGTTAAAGCAGTTACAGAGTTTAAAACTCCAAAAAATGAGAAAGAGACGAAAAGTTTCCTAGGTTTAGCTGGCTATTATCGTCGCTTCATCAAAGATTTCAGTAATCTCACACTTCCATTAACTAAACTACTGCGGAAAAATGAAACCTTCAATTGGACTAGCACACAACAATCTGCCTTCGAGACATTAAAAAATATATTATGTTCTGAACCTCTACTCCAATACCCTGACTTTTCAAAAACCTTCATTCTTTCGACTGATGCAAGTAATTATGCAATTGGTTCAGTCCTATCACAAGGAGAAATTCCAAATGACTTGCCAATAGCTTACGCCAGCCGATCACTTAACAAAGCCGAGTCGAATTATAGTACGACCGAAAAGGAACTGTTAGCCATAGTTTGGAGTGTGAAACATTTCCGACCTTACCTTTATGGAAGGAAATTCATCATACTAACAGATCATAGGCCGCTCACTTGGCTGTTTAATGTTAAAGATCCTGGTTCAAGACTCGTAAGATGGAGATTAGCTCTCGAAGAGTATGAGTATGAAATAAGGTATAAACCAGGGAAAATTAATAATAACGCAGATTTCTTAAGTCGAAACCCAATCGACAACATCCAAACAACTTCGTCTGCAACAATACGAAATGTACAGCAGACTGCGGAAAATTATAATGATTTCCTCCAGAAATTCCAATCCACTTTAATAGCGAATAATAATATTGAAGAAAGAAGTGACAAAATTATTGATTCATCATCAACAATATGTGTTTTCATTTCAACTGACTTACAGCACAAAGAAAACTTTCAGTCGCAGGTGGAAAACAAATATTCTCATCTAGACGAACTAAAAACTAAAAACCCTCAACTCAACCAAATCATTCAAATTAATAAAGTGTTGTACATTTTCTTCAAAGAAAATTTTTGGGAAGCAACGTCATATGAAAATTTATTCAAAAATCTTAACGATCTAAAAATGTACCTTTTAGAAAATGATATATCAGAAGTTAGTTTACCTAGACTATCTTTCGAATATGACAAATTAAGCTGGAATAAAATCAGATCTATGCTTAGGTATATCTTCAGACAAACTAACATTCATCTAATAGTTCATCATGATATTTTATACGAACCGAAAGAAGAAGAGATCCAGCAAATTCTAAAGGAAAATCATTCAAATCCAACTTCCGGACATTCAGGCTATCACCGAACATATAATAGAATAAAACAAAAATTTAAATGGAACGGAATGAAGAATGACATCAAAAACTTTGTAAAAAGGTGCGAATCTTGTCAAAAAAACAAACTTGTACGGAAAAAGAATCTTAAACCTATGGAGATAACTACGACCAGTTCCAATCCTATCGAAAAGGTATTTTTAGATATTGTAGGTCCGCTTCCAGTAACGGAATACGGTAACAAGTATATACTCACATTACAAGACGATCTTTCTAAATATTCGCAAGCCTATGCTATTGCAAACCATGAAGCTAAAACCATTGCAGATACCTTTGTGAGAAACTTTGTTTGTAAATTCGGTATTCCAAAATATATCGTTACTGACCAAGGACAAGATTTCATGTCAAATATTTTAAGTGAAACTTCAAAGTTGTTCAAAATAAAACAGATCAATTGTACTGCTTACCATCCTCAAAGCAACGGAGCTTTAGAGAGAAGCCATCAAACACTTGCGGATTATTTACGTCATTACATCAATGAAAATCAAACAGACTTGGACCGTTGGATCGATTTTGCGATGTTTTCATATAACACGACAACTCATTCATCAACAAAATTCACACCTCACGAATTGGTTTTCGGGAAGCAACCTCAAATACCAACAAATCTCACTAACTCAGTCGATTTCAAATATACCTATGAAGACTATGTAGATGATCTAAAGCTCAAACTTCAGAAATCACAGGAAATTGCAAAAAATAACCTTTTAAAATCAAAAGAAACGAGCAAAGCATATTACGACAAAAAATCTCGAAACGCAGAGTTTAAAGCCGGTGAAAGCGTCCTGCTTTTAAACCAGAAAAGTGAAAGAGGAAAATCTAAAAAATTGAGTCCGCAATATACCGGTCCTTACAAAATCATCGAGGTAAACTCGCCTGTTAACGTTACAATACAAATCAGAAGAATAAAGGTGAAAGTCCACACTAATAGATTAAAACATTTTATTTCAGATGGTTAATTATGTGGTTTTGCATACTGCAATCAAAGGGCCATCACATCCAACAGATCACTAAGTCTTCGGGCATTTATTATGAACACGTTAAGGATCTCCGATTCATCGAGTCAAAATGGAATCTCGTAACGTTTATAGACTTATTACCCTTTGAAGAAAAACTACAACTTATAAGTAACTCTCAGGAAGAAACTCAAACCCTTTGCTCTAAGAATACATTTCTAAATTCCATCGCTTGTAAGACATCTTTATTATTATTGAATCAAATGGTTCCATCATTGTATAGAAAAGATCAAATGTTAAAAGAAATGATAAATCGCCAACATCACGTAAGTAAACGTGCATGGTTCAATATAGTCGGTTCAGCATTCAGAACAGCTTTCGGTACACTTGATGAAGATGATGCAAACATATATAATGATGTGATAAATCGTTTTAAAGATAATGAACATGATTTAGCTCATTTGCTGAAACAACAAATACAAGTGGTTAAAACAACCATCACTAACTTTAACCAAACTATCAATAATTTGAACACAAACAAAGACCTTTTCAATGCGAATCTAGACAAGATAACCAATTTCACGAAAAATTTACAAAACCGCTCATATTCTATAGAACTCCAACAGATAATTGAGGAACATTTCGAATTGCTCATTCTTTTAACATCAGAATTAGAGCATGAGTTATCCACACTCATTAACACAATTCTATTCGCGAAATCAAATGTCTTACACCCAATAGTAATGACTCCTTACCAACTCATAGCAGAATTATCTAAAACTATACCTCACCTCAAAACTTCCAACATCTATCCTCTCTCTTTATCTAACGAAAACGCGAATAAATTTTTAGATATCATCGAGGTCAAATACCATTTCTCAAGTAATCGAATAGTTTACGTAATTTCTGTCCCATTGGTGAATAATATAAGATATTCCTTGTATAAACTCGTTCCTCTACCTATACTCCATTCCTCAAAAGAAAATTTTGTTTTCATCCTTCCATCCATCAAATACTTAGCTCTTTCGGAAATCCGCAACTCATACACATCGTTCGAAACAATTAGTAATTGTAAACCTCTTGACGAGAAGGAAATCATGTGTATTCCTGAAGAACCTATTTATTCTACCCAATCCAGAAAGATTTGTGAAACAGAACTCCTTATTGCTACCGGAAAGTTAGATTTTAATTGCGATACTAGAATTCTACCAGCTACCTATGAAGTATGGCATAAACTCATTTCTAATAACAGTTGGATTTTTGCCTTGCCAGGTCAAACATCCATTACTTTAAATTGTATGTCAAGTTCTCCACTATCCTTATTTATTAATGGCACTGGAATAATAACATTAGACGAAGGATGCAAATTATATACTAGCACTACGACATTAATCTCAGATCCTATTACATTCAAAGAGACCGTTTTTAGAGAACCAATTTTTCCAAATTTTAATATACTTCAGGATTGTTGCGAAAAATTGGATAACCAACATAAAATTCCAAATGAAACTTTACACATTGTACCTATTCAATCAATTAGTCTGAACAGTGATGAGCTCAATATTGCTAGCAAAATCAATGTTTTCTTCAATCATAAAAAATAATTATTTCTCATATATAATGTGTAGTATAATTAAATGTGTTCTAATATACTTAGCCTATAAGATCATCAAGTATCTTTATAAAAAATATAAAATAAACTCAAATAACAAACCACTAGGAATATGTCATAAGGTCGATGTTGAAGATCAACACTTAGGTAATTGTTGTCAAAGAATAACAAATTGTCTCACCTTCAATATAAAATCAAGATCAAAATCACCTGTAAGAGTAGAAAGTGATGATGTAAATGTCATAGAAGCAGAAGAAATACCTTTAAGAAGAAGCCCTAGAATTGCTCAATTAAAAGATCGATGATCTTTTAATCTTATGGGGGGAGGTGTTATGTACCCACCTAACTACCTACCTATTTTTTATTTTTTTGTATTAGTATTATGTAAAAACCTACTTCTGTAAATATTTAAGACTCCTATTTTTCTCATAATGATTTTCGGTTAGTCACTCTAATCTGTTCCTATAAATTAAGACATAATCTGTAATATTTGTATTTGTATTAGGATAACTAGAACCACTGGTAAATTCCCAAGAGAATCTCTTGTTATCATTATTGTTTTTATCTCTTCACTATCATTATTTCATGAATCTCTTTGTTACCCTTGAATCATTGTATACATTGTAAATCTGAATTCATTTAAATAGTTTTCGAACTCAGAATTAGAGTCAGTGTTCTGCAGTCTACAGTATCTTACAGTTTACAAGCTAAAATCTTTAGCTTCAATCATAACTCCTAAATCTTAAGTGTTAACCAAGTCCGTAAGAATAAACCACACTGTTAATCAACTCTGGTCATTTCTCCTTTGCTGTTCCATCACACTGTTCTGAATCGGATTGAATTTTTCAAGACGAGGATACATTTCGAATCATGCCTCATAAATGCTGTGTTTCTAGCTGCAAGAGCAATAATTAGTCATCAGAAAACAAGTATGTTGCTGTATTTTCGTTTCCCGAAAATGGGGAACTAAAGCAGTCGTGGATAAAAGCAATTCCTAGAAAAAACTTCGTTCCCAGTAAGTATAGTGTGATATGCGAAATTCATTCTGAAATGGACGATATCGTGCGATTCGAGAAATGTTTGCGGGCTGACGGAATTTTATATCAATCGCCAGTTGGACGTCCACAACTTAAAGATAATGCAATTCCTAAATTATTTCCAAATTTACAGTCTTATTTATCGAAAAAAGTTCCCACGCGAAGAACTGATCCTCAGTGTAGAAAAGATAAAATAATTGATAGACATAACAAAAATGTAGAAAATTTTCGGCATTCTGATTTAATCAATGATTTCGATCACCTCAAAAACAACTATCGCGGAAAATTGGATATTTTTGGTTGGGAAACGAAATGCACGACGACCAAATATATTTTGTTCATTGCAATTTCAAGAACCTGTTACAGTAGTTGCTTCCATTATAATCAGTGAAACCCTTCAGCTGAAATTTTTTATTAGAAATATTCAGTTGTCATATAATGATTTGAAATGGATCCTACCTTTTGATCTTAAACTTTCAAGGTGGTCTCAAATCACGAATCTACTTTCGAGGTATGAATATGTGGATGAAGTCAACCTGGAAGGTCAGAATGTAGTTATTTTAAATGATTTAAAAAAGTCTTCAGTTTTAGTAGAAACCTTTCAAAAGAAGGCGGCGAATGAAAATCCTGAAAAACTTCGACAATTAGAAATTGTGGCGGATCTAATGCGTCAGATCATCTCTATAAAACCGAAGTATTCATCATGTATGATAGGGATGTCATTTATTCTATATTCCCGATCTCCATCCTGTTTATCTTGTAGAATTTTAGTTCAGTTGTTATTACTCGATTGTGTATATGAATATATTCATCTGACAGAGAGAGCTATGTCACTTTCTGGTCCAAGCCAACATACAAAAAATCTTGATAAAATAAGATCATGTTTGGTTCAAAATAATTCTCCACCTGGAAATATTGATAGAGTCCTATTTGATGCAGGTAAAAGCAATGGAGCCCAGGAATCAATATCTAGAAGATATTTATAAATTCCTCATATCCTAGGGCTCTCTGAGAATTGGGCACATTCTAAAATCCACCGAAATAATAGTTTCCTTTAGACCGCTCAATTTTTTCCAGTCAGATCAAGTCAAAAACTCCGAAGTTGTTACACTCTTATATAGTTTATTGGATACCGTGCCTAGATTGTAATAAGGTTTATGTGGGGCAGACAAGCCATTACTTGAACATTGAAATTAGAGAACACAAAAGAGATTGTGTCAATGTTAACAACCCCACAAAAAAGAGAAAGGAGAACAACACAACCCTTGCAGAACTTTGTTATGCTGAAATGCATAGTTTCGATTATGATAGTGTTAGTGTTCTGGGGTATCAGAACATTTCAAAGAAGAGGTTAATAGATGGGATGAATCCATCGAACAAACCCCCGTAACGTCAACAGAAGAACTGCATATCACAATATAATCAATAGGTTGAAAGAAAAACTGTTAATTGTAGGGGTCAAATGTTTCCCTAGATCCGTTCGTATCATCGTTGATAATTTCATTTCAGTACCAAGTCTGTTTTTTCCTTGTAGTAATGTGTCGTCCATCGTACGATTCCTCTTCGAAAGTAAATATTTTATTTTTACTGACAACAAGAACTGACCAATGATGTAGGAAGCTCCACTTATATTCTATAATATGATGAAGATCTTCATGCTCTTCCAGAGCCCTGAATGAGACTCGAACTTGAAACGGAACGTAGGCGTTTTATTAGAGTTTCTTTCTGATTTGGACCTTTTTTTCCATCGAAAACACACCTATATATTTTTTTATATTATGTTTGACGTCCGATTGTGAAGTAATTTTCCAATATTACTGAGAACAAAACTTGACAACATCCATTGAATATTTTCAAAATTTACTCATTAGATTCGAATATGCAACACTCAAGGAACCAATAGCAGACCTGAGAGTCGCCGAATTAGAACTTTTCTTTTCATATGTATATTTGAAATTTCATCTGAACCGAAATTTGTCTCCCGATTAAACACTTCAATATGGTCAAAATCGGAACTATGGCTCAGAAAAACAGCATGAGAGGACAACGCGGTAGAAGCTTTTTCATTTTTACAACCTCTCCAGTGTTGCGCTGACTTCTCACCAAAATTTTACCCAGCAGGGTGCGTATAACAATCGTCACAATCACCACAGTTAATTTTATACACCACATCGGAACATTTCTGCTTGGGATTCCTACTTCTAACTTCAGAAAACAAAGAACGAAACATCTGTTATTATAGAAAATTACTCGATCATTACCACATTTCATAATATTTTTCAGTTGTTCAAACAACCCACCACCACACACCAATCAACAAGTTATAAGTGCACACCCATTTATGTTGCTTTCGTTACTTTTTATTCGTGAAACTTCATTAGACGAGTAAAAGATTTTATTAATCACGTACCTAGGGTAACCATTTTTCAACAAAAACAAGGTGTGGTCCCTTGAATTCTTACTTTGAAAGGATTCATGAGATAAATTGAGGATTTTGTGTTTGATTGAATTTATTGTGACGAGTACGGCCCTGTCTGTGCTCGTATCTTCCAGGACAGCCTTCTTTAATGCACAAGCCGGGAACAGAAAATCTGGCAACGTCTGCGATAGACCCCGAACGGCCCGAACCCTTTGCATTTGGCGGCGATTCTATTAGTTTTTTGAGTAGCAAGTGCTGTTTTTTTTGTTTCGCGAACACGTTTATCGGTGCAACAAGTGTTCGAAAAGAGTGCAATATATCAATAACAGGTGTTTCAGTACTGTAATTATTAAGTGTCGTTCTGTAAATAGTGAATTTCCCTTGGGATTACTTTGTTTTCTTGAAGTATCGTTTTGAGACAAGTGTTGTGTCCCATCCTGTAAAAGTAATTATAAATCTACCGAAATGAACATTATTTTAGTTGTTTCGGATTTCCGAAGAATAAAGAAAGAGGCTTCTATGGATAAAATCCATTCCGCGAAAAAATGAACCTGAACATGAACCTCAGAATCATGTTGAAACTAATAAAAAGTCATATTTATATCGTTTTGTTATATCGGAAAGCTAGCGACGTATGAACCCCTCGAACTTTCTGCTTCCATGCCAGTCGCGTGAAACGAGGCATGCGATCGACCCGTGTGCGGACGCCTGACGCGTGAATCGTGCAACCCGTGTGCCGCTTTTGCTTGAATTACCTAGGAAACCGTATCGAGAGACTAGGCTGGAAACGCGTCGAGCACATCGGATCGACCCGTGTGCGGACGCTCTTATAGATTAGCCAGAAATTTACTAAGGTTATACAGGGGACTGTCTACATAACTTAAATTCGGTCTAGGGGGACAGTTATCTTTATAAATTTCAGGTAGAAAAATATACAAATACAAACGAGAAAATCAAACGTTACAACTAAATATGGAAACACTAGTCGTGGGATCGAAATATTTCAATAGGAACATCCATTCACTCTTCGAGCTACGTTTCGCAATTTTATCGTTGCTTTTTCAAGCTCTCGATTTCAATGATGTTCTAGTTCATAGCGAATTGATAGCAACAACAAAACAAAATCGTTGACCAGCGACGCTCTCCTTTCCGTCCCTGTCCGATTATGTTGTTGTTTGCGATCAGTTCGCAATGAACTAGAACATCAGTGAATTAGAGGGCTTGAAAAAGCAATAATAAGGTGGCGAAACGTCGCTAGAAGAGTAAATAAATATTTCTATTGAAATATTTCGATCTCACGGCTAGTGTTTTCATATTTAATTGAAGGAATACGATCAACAAATTGTTGTTACCACTTAGATTCATTGTGTTGTATGTGCAGGCATCCGTGCAAGTGGTGAAAGGTAAACCGAACAGGTGACATCTTCGAAAAGTAGTAGTCGTCGTCATAAAATTCAAAAGTTGATAGGTAGCAGGGTATTACTCACAATAGTCTATGGACCCAAAACCTGTTGCGATCGCTTTTCCAACTTGACATCTTCCGCAGGTATTCAAGCATGCCGGCTTAATGTAGTGATTGAATGCTACTGGACGATCCAATCTCATCAGAGCTATATCATTATAATAGCCTTTTCTACTTGGATGCTCCAAGGTCGCTACCACAGCTCTAAGTTGAACATTTTTTTTAGACTCAACATTAATACTCCCTAATCGAACCATCTTAGGTGTGCCACTAGAAATAAACAATGGAATAAAATGGCTTAAATGAATTGACGAAATACTGTTATATCATCTTCAAATGGAAAGGTTTTTTTCAATGAATTTTTACGAAGGCTCTGATGATAGCATCTGTTGAAAAAAATTCAGAAATAATAATAATAATTTATTCCATTTTTTCCATATACATAATAATATAGGAACTAAAGGGGGCTATATTGCCCGTACATAGGATGACCCTTAAAAACTTAAATAGACTAAAATATAATCCTCCTTTTTTACCCATTTATGTATGTTTTTCATTCTCTTTTCACAGTTTTTTTTCAATTATGTATTTAGGTCTTTCAATCACAAAAACATAATTTCTACATCCCATTATAATTCACTAATCAACCTCTACTTGTCTTATCATCTTTTCACTTGCTTTTTTAACACTTAAGTTACTTAACTATTGGGTGAAAGATAAAAATACTTTTTTGCATAACTTATATAACTCATTTTTTCTTTAGCTATTGTTTTTCTTTGCACTTCAACACTTCTATTTCTTGTATTTACCAGTTGATTGTTATATTCCATCTTTTATTTACTGTATTGATGTACTACTGCATTTATTGCAAATACCTGCTTAATTTTTAATGGGTTATTCTAATCATGTTCTTGTTTGCCTATTTTTTTGAGTATTCTGCTTTGTAAACGTTCCAATGGTTCTAGTACTGCCTTATGTAATCCTCCCCAAACAATTAAGGCATGCTGCTATGCTATTGAATGAACCATAATATAACCTCAATAGTTGGTTTTTTGATAATACCTGCTTTGATCTATAGAACACAGATAGTAGATACTTTAATCTATTCACTGTTCTGGAAATATGGACGTCCCATTCCAAATTGCAGTCATATGTAAGGCCTAGATATTTGTAATTTGTCACTGTATTAATGTTGTGACTTTTTATATTAACTGTAATATCTACATCTACATAATTTACCAATGTCATAATTACTGTTTTTTTAGATTAAATATTTGTTTATTATAATAGAGCCATGAATATATGTAATTTAATATTGTCATTTCATTAGACAATTCTATCCATGACTCAACTGACAACATTAAAACTGTGTCATCTGCATATGCTATTATTTCATCAACTTGGCACAGCAAGTCATTTATGTACAAAATAAACAATATCGTTATTAACGAATTATTAATAATAATTTTAAAAATAGGTTGACTTTTAGTACCATTGATTTTAACATACCGAGTTCTGTCTTTTGAATAACTTTGTATAAGTTTTAAACATATACCTCTTATACCAATCCTATAAAGTTTATGCAATAATCTATCATGGTTAACTGTGTGTGTTACGTGATAGAATAAAACAACATAAATATGATTGTGAGAATGTTGCAAATTTTGATAAAACAGCTTTAACTTTACATCAGAGAACCATGGGTCATAAATTTAATTTTGATGGTGTACGGATACTTGATAGGGAAGAGGTTGGTTATAAAAGAAATGTCAGTGAGATGATCCACATAAAAAGAAACTATACTGTCAATCATAGAGAAGATGTGCAACACCTTAGCATTGTTTATAATGGTATACTTAGAAGATGAGTGCTGGCCTCATCAATAATTTTATAGGGATATTTAAGATCATGTCATGTTGTAACCTTAATGTCATGGTCAAGTTGAATGTGATTAATGACGTTTATATCGCGTGCCTGTTTGTTCGATTCGATTCCTTAAAAGTCTAAATGTTTTTAATAAGTGTACAATATTGTTCACCGTAACTAGGTGATGTTTTTCACATTATGTCTTATTGTATACTTTATATTTGTGTTTATTTTCAGCCTTGAAAAAGAAACGAACAGTTTCGAAACGTCGGCGTTGTTACTAATGAAACAGTAAAATAAAATAGTGTCCAATATTCCCAATATTTTCTTTCAAATAATTTCTCTTAATATTTCTGATATTTACATGAAAAATTAACAACTCTGACTTAGAAAATATATATATAAAGCTTAATTCTTCATTCAAACTATAATCTTTTATTTCCATTTCATTTAATATTCAAAAGTTTGAAAATCTGGTGTTCAGAGGAAATGGTATCGATGAAATATCCCACCTTACCTTATAGGTATCACATTTTGAAATATCATCAGCTGCATGATCTGAACTTTTTTAGATAAGTGTTTATTCGCCAGTTCACAGTTGATACATTTTTTACAATTGCTGTACAGGTTGACGAAACACGATTCCCTGCACATTTTACACGTATTCGCTTTCTTTTGGAACTTCCCACACCTTTCCTAAGTGAATGATTGTACCCACCACAATTTTTACACTTTTTTATTCTGAAGTTGTCATAAACTTTACAATTTTCTGAGCAAACAAACACTGATTTTGTTTTCCTAATGATACCATATGCTTCACACGATACTTTTGCTGGAGCAGCATGTTGATTATTTCTCTGTTTATATTTGTGTACTGTTTACTATGTTGACACTCTCTTCTGGTAATTCATTTCTATGTATGATATCATTAGCAAGTTCTACCTCATCTACATCCTCTGATAAATTAGTAATTCTTACTTGTGGGTTATTTCTAAGAAATCATTCTGCAAGAAGTACATTGTTATTTTCCTTAGCAACACTTTCAAGAATCTATGATTTCTTGTTGCCCTTTATATGAAAAGAACCATTATCAGATTTATTAATTTTCAACACTTTTGCTGTAGTTGCAACTTGTTTTTTACTATACTTAGTACATAACCTGTAGAATCTTTCTTTGCTTTTATTGTCAATTTAGCAAAATCTTGTTTTCTGAGTGAATTATTACACACCACAGCAGAATAAGTATTTCTTGCTTCTACTGAATTTTTCTCTGTATTCTGGACAGATGTTCTCAAGATCTTATTATGTTTTCTCAACTCATCATTTTGCTCGATCAATTCTTCATTCAAATTATTTTCATAACTTAGTTCTTTAATGTATTCAACATAGTCTTCACATCCAACATTTAAATCTATTTTACGTTTTTATTACTTATTTCACTTGAAATTGATACACTATATCATCTTCATCAACTTTATATTCTATAGATATTTGTTCAACTTCAGTATCAGGTGTAGTATTCACTCCAATCTTTATATAGTTCATATGTTTCTGCAATATTTTCTCGTCTGTAACTTAATTTCACCAAATTATTGTACATCATCAATTGTTACCATGTCATCAAAATTGAGGTGAGGGTGAGACGGACATACAACTAGGTGTCTTGTAACAAAAAACCCTTTCCTTCACTATGTTTTCTTATAAATTCCAACTTGCAAAAACCACCATCACATATTAAACATATTACAATTCTTAACTTTCTACTATCATGACAAATATGAAATTTTTGATCGGAGGAATATATCTCGCGCGTCTGTACTCATCCACGCCATTTCAGATGGAAATGAAAATAATTTATTATCTATCGAATTCATTACTAAGCTGCTTTTGAGAAGTTAGTAGTATCTGTATAAACAACGTAAGTTATAATAACTCACTTTAATGAACGAGAAAATAAAGAGACGAAAATGGCCAAAGGCAAGGGTCCCTGGCTCAGACCGAGAGTGAGGAAATAACATAGAAAGACCGAGCGGTTTGCATTACGTTTTTCATTTCTCGCAAATGAACCTGGAGGTTCGAGAAATACGACAGAAGGTTGTCAATTTTTTGACGTTTCTCAAAACTGCTCAAAATTCTTACAACTATCGAGAATTATAGAATACAATAGAATAGTCCTTATTTCAAATAGAGAAAGGACATCTCGAAGTGAAACAAAGTCGAAATTTTACATCAAAAGTTTAGGAATTCATTTACACAATATGATTCTATTCTCAGTAGTAGTTGAAAGATCAGTCTCTTGAAACCGATCAGGGTCGTCTCCGCTCTTATTTGGGGTCAGAGATTGTTGAAAAATTTCGTGTAGCAATTGGCGAATGAAGATAGGCGCTACTCCCTCTGGTGACTATCCGAGTAACCCGAGGTACAGACATTATCATTGACAAGTTAAAAGAAATGTTAAGAAAATGAGAAAGTTTATGCATTTTTCTTGGCGTTCGAGTGATTTTACAAGTGCTTTTACTGAGGAAAAGCAAACTCATATGTCCCTTCCCATAGATTTCTACAGCCCGGTAAAAAATTTGGAGTTAGGGTGAATGAAACTTCCCTTAAGAAGTCAGGCCTGAAAGTGTTGAAGAATCAATAAAAAGCAACAAACAAGATTTATGAGAGTCTGTTACCTGTATTTTATCGATGATGATAATTTTTAAAGAGGGAAGCACGAATTGCTCATGAAATATTAGATAACATTCATCAAGACAATTTTTTCCAGGCCCCTAATGCAAGCAGAGAAATTTACATAAGAGGAATGGTATGCCTTCCAGAAATCTGCCTGTTGAATTGATCATTAAGGAACGACGTAAATGTTCTAGTGATAGAACTGACTATTGAAAAAAAGAGTCTCAACAAGGAAATATCCGGTGATGAATACTCTTCTCTCAAAGTGCTTCTGCCGATGGAAGCAAAGTTGTACGAAGCTTATTTATTACAGCTTTTTCGAGACAAATCATATGAGTGTTGAAAAATTTATTTGTCAATCCATAATGAATAAGGTTTACGGTAGAAGTAGCATTAGAATCAAGCGAATGTATTCCTTTTATTCACAATATATTGAGCATTTAGTTTAGTTATGAGTTATCTATTTATTATTCCAAAAAGTAGGTTCTACAATACTATCTGTTTTTCAACTTTCAAGACAGCCTAAGAAATCCACCAAAGTCAATCTTGCCATTTGGATCTGAAAATAAATAATATCAGAATACAGACTAACCTTGGAGATATCCCCGTAATTTTAGAGTTGCTACACTCAATTCGATTGAGGGATGATACATAACTACTTTATAAGAATGGAATATGTACGCTCAATAATACTCTCATCAACTATAAAAGTCTAAAAAGTCTTTGAATAAATCGTGAAATCAAAAATTATCAAACCAAATACTAACAAACAGTACAAAATCGACTACAAAAACAAAATCTATGTCTGTATGTGAGGTTCTGAAACTGGCCACCGTGGCGCTGCCATCTTAAATTCAGACGCCAATATTCAGCATTGCGCTCGGTAAGAGTCAGCCTATGTCTTGGATACTTCAGTTCAGTTGTTTTTGTGCCATAATCTGTGATAGTTTTCTCCTCAAAGTATTTTTTATTTTTGAAGACAAACAACAGACACTCCTGAATGTAGATGGCGACTGCTGTCTCGGCAAATAGGTCATTCATAAAAATGATGAAGATGATTGGGCCCAATATGCTTTCTTGTGGTACTTCTGACTCGACTTGTAGTGGTTTTGAGGAAGCTTGGGATTCCCCATCGGTGATTAGAACTTGTTGTGTTCGAGAGGAGAGATATGATCTAAACCATTCTAGTGAGGTTCCTCTTATGCCGCAGGAATCCATTTTTTGAAGTATATGCTCATGGTTCAGAGTGTCAAAGGCCACTGAAAGATTCATAAGAACAGCCATCACAAATTCGGAATCCTCCAGAGCCCTCAACGTTTTCATTATGAACTCGGATATTGCAATCTGTGTTGTTTTCCCTTTTATAAATCCATGTTGTCAGGAGGAGAAAATATCCTGATCAATGAGGAAAGCCATTAATTGTTCACATACAACTAGCTCGAATATTTTAGAGAAAGTTGGTCGATGACTGATCGGCCTATAGTTTTCTGGTGCTTCTCCACTACCTTTTTCCAACAATGGTTTTATAAGCGCTTTTTTGAGTTGCTCGGGAAATATGCCCAGTTTTAGTGAACTTTTTATCAGATACGTTAAAGAAAGGACCAGTTGTTCTCTGCATTTTCTAATGATGTTCATTGGCACACCTTCCACTCCACAGCTGCTCTTATTCTTCAGAAGTGACATAATGTTTAGTAGTTCATTTTCATCTATTTGTTGGAATTCAAATGAGTTTGGATTTTGTGGAATATTGGAACAAGATGGAGGCAATTTGTGTTCTATTAATTTTTTTGCAGATGTTAAATAATGATAATTGAATCTCTCAGCCATTACATCAAAATTCTCTGGAACCGAGGAAGTTCTGATATTTCGCCCTTCAATTGTTTTCACTGTATTTCACAAACTTCGAGTTCTATTGTCTGAGTGTAGAATTTGTGTCTTAAATGTTTTTTGTCTTTCTTCTCTTAGCAGATTGTCGTTTTGCTGTTTCTCTTCTTTGTATGCCTCATCGAAAATAGGGTTTTTTGTTTTGCATAGATGCAGGATGTCAAGTTCCATTTTACACTTTTTATAACTTCATTTTCAGCCCTTATGTGCTTTGGCTTGGTAAAAGGATTCCCCTTTAGAGGGCATGTCTGCTCAGACTCAGTTGTGAATAGTTGCAAGAAGGTGTTCCATTGCTTATTGATATCAGATTCTGGAATATTCTGTATAATATTCCACATGTTTCAGTCGTTCCACCAAGTTGTCAGTTCTTTCTTTGGACATTATTCTTATATTGCGATATTTTGTTGAGTCTGTTTTTTGTATTACAATTGTCAATATTTGAGCTGTTTCGTGGTCCGACATTCTTGTTTGAATAGTTTGAGCTTTATAGTGCTGTTCCTTAGTCAATATATTGTCTATGCATTTCTTAGTAGTACTGGTTGGTTTTGTGGTCTCCATTATGGTTGGATGGATGTCGCATGAGCCTAGCAAGTCATACAAGGATAATGTGAATTGGTTTTCTAAGTTTAATAGATCTATGTTGAAATCTGCTCCAAAAATTACTGTTTTCTTGGTCCAGCAGACAGCATTCAGGACCTCTTAAAAATTTTCCAAGAAGACTTTGCTATTTCCTGATGTTGTGTAGACTGAAAGCACAGTAATGATTTTTCTTCCTATTCAAAAATCGAAGGCAGATATTTCGATCACCTTGTCTACTGACATCCTCATCAGATCATTTCTTACATTATAAGCTGTGCCCTGTGTCACATAGATAGCAGAACCTTCATGTTCATTTGTTGATCGACAAAAGGATCTTGCCAGTTTGAAACCCTTCATTCCGTAGCTATGAATTTATTGATCTTTATCTTACCAGTGCTCAGTGAGACGTGTTACATTCAGCTTAGTTTCAAGCGATTCAATTTCCCTTTCCAACTGATGCACAGAGTTACCAATTGATTGAATATTCTGATGCAAAATAGAGATGTTACTGCATAGTCTCGTTTTAGACAATATTTGTTGGTTATTGTGACAAGAAATCTCTAATTAAGATTCGGATCGTCGTCTAATTCTTTGACTTCGACATCGTAGCTAGACATGTCCATTTGCAGAATGATATATTCTCGGATCTCCTGCGTGAGGTGTTTATTGATACGATTGAAATAGAGCCATACTTCTCTTTCAACTGCAGAAAATCCAGTACATGTTTCTTTGTCGTCCACTTTGGCCGTACCAAGGTTCCAAGGTTCTTCATGGGCCTTCTTCGATTGTTTCATTTATTGGACATCATTTGAAAATCGTTTTTCAGACGATTATCTTTCGTTTAATTAATTATTTCTCTTTGTTTTGGAGCTGCGCGTTCGTTTTGGTTTTGAATGTTGTTGTTGACATTGACCACCTCGACGAGATCTGTGGTATGTGGCTTCTGTGTCTGTGCTGACATCGTTGACAGTCCAGCGGCGATATGCGCGTAGTTTGAATTAGATGTTCTGTGGTTTGAACGAGATTCATGATTTGATTTTGACGTTGCGTCCTTGCTGATGAGAGAGTTTGAAGTTTCTTTGTCTCCAAAATTGTTTATATCTTTTTTGCCATTTCATCCTTCAACCTGTCCAATAAAAGAAATTGTTGAGGCTTAGAACCCTGTTTTTGTCCTTCATTTCTTACACCAATAGTTTTAGATATTTTACCTCGAGTTTAAGCTGGAAAATTTCTCCATTTTCGTTTTCCGAGTTGACTTGAATATTTTCGAAGCAATATTCTCACATTTATTCGATAAAATTTATTGACATCTCGACCCGACACGTCCATATCGGTTGCGGCCATCTTGCTTTATTTTGTGATTTATCAATAGAGTTCTTCATCTTCACCTGCATTCAAGTAATTCTTGTTATAGCAATAAATGAAGTATAAGGGTTTACAGGATTACATTGTGGAGTATAATGACACATCCCTTATATTTCCACAAATCGACGTACGGTGGCACTCAAAGTGTAATATACTGTGGTATTATGTGTCTGAGATATTATAAACCTCATTCAGTATAGACTGGTCAATTGTAGAGGATGCATGACGGGTTTTTGTGTTTCAATCATCGAAAAGTCTTTGGAGAGACGTAGTAAATCAGCTGTAACTTTCAAGTGTTTTGAAAAGGTGAGTTGAAATTCCTGTAATAAGTTACGTTGCTGATGAATTTTGGGATTGTACACATCAACCCTATTCTTGCATCTGATGGTATAAACGTTCTCTATCGTTCCATCAAAAATGCACCGCGTTTACTTGAGAACAGCGTCGACATGTCTATTTTCTCTCAATCCTCGATTCGAGAATAGAGACCCTGTTCTCATGGATAAGTTGTTGGCTTTTAAAAATTACATTTTATTTGGCAAGTACTAAAGTGGGGTAAAATAGATCTGAGAAGGAAAATTGCCATACTATCTCATTTCACCCGACCACACAATGAAATTCACAGAAATTACAAGAGAAAAACCAGTAGGCAGTTGTGGGATGTTAATTCTACGATGAAGACAACTCAAGCTGTTGATAGCGGTGAAATGGGGTGTCCCAAGTAGTGATGCCCACGAGATCAACTCGAAACTCTCTTAAAATCTAGTCTAGTCTCGTCTTTGAAATCGAAGTCTTTCTCGAGTTTTGTTTCGCAGTCCTCAGTCTCATGGTTGAAAGATTCCATTTAAGAATAATTATTGCGTTAGTTATTACTTCTCGTTCAATTTTAATTTCCGTATAAATACAAATGTTGGAAGTTATCAGTTTTCAAGATACAGAGTGTAAAATCTGAAATAATATTGTTTGTCGTCGTGAACAAATCTGAATATAATTCAACTTAAATGATCTTTGAGTTAGAATAGAATAGAAAAGTCAGATGTCATGTAAGTTTGATCCTTTCCTGGGAATGGCATCATATACATAATATATCTCTTCGGTCATGTTAACTTCCATAACTGTTAGGACGCATGTTCTGGGGTACAACGTGCTATCGTTTTGTCCAAATGTATGTAATTTTAGAGTTTTTTCCCGAAGACGGTCTCAAACGACTAGGTTGGATTCACTGATGACGAATCCCGTGTCAAAATCATTTCTGTCCTGCCGGCCGCCTACAGGATATCTGTCGAGCGGAGCAAGCTAGCAACTTCAAACTTTTATATCAAGTCACGCATTGAAATGTGGCGGTTAAATCCGTTAATGGGACAAATCGGTCGAACGGCTTCGGAGTTTGAACTTTTGAGATTGATTCCCTGATGTTTCAGAAACTACTCAAGCGATTTAGTGGAAACTTGGCAGATAGTTGGAGCATAACATCACGCAACTTCTCATGAAATTTTGTTGAGGTCGTACAGTCAGTAAATTGTGAAAAAAATATTTTCCCAAATTTTTCCTAAAAATTTATTATTCGGAAACTATACACCCTATTCAAAAAACTTCTGCCCTTACCTTTAGCTCCATACTTAATATACTAAATTTCATTGCGAAACGAAAATAATTTCCGGAAATATCGGAAAAAATACGTGAAATTGCTGGTGGACAACTTTGCGCAGAATTTCGTGGTGATCGTGATTGGAACAATTTGAAAAGTCTCAATATTTTTTCAAATATTCAATACCTACTCCGCGATCTTCTGATCATGTTATCCTCATGAAATTCTATATGAACCTTCGAGCTATCATTCTCGATATAGAACTGGATTTCAATTCGATATAATCTGTATTTTTGGAACTATTATGAATTTTTTTTGAGTGGGTATCTGCGGAATCATTGACTGAATTTGAGCCAGTCGAGAATTCGGCCTTCGTGATTATCGTCCGAACCTACTTCACAAATATCGAGTTTCTAATTTGTATCTTTTGAAAGATTTTATTATTATTACTATATAGTGCCTAACGGCCGATCGTAATCACTCCTATATCCATTCAAAATTTCATATTCCCAATAATTCCAAAATACAGATTAGATCGAATTGAAATCCAGTACTTTATCGAAAAAGCCTAGAAAAGCACTGAAGTGAAGTCAGCAGCTTTTGCGCACATGTTCAAATTCGATGCCAAAGCGAAGTCATCTTCTTTGAACATAAACGCAGAAGCTGCAGACCTCACCTTTCTAGTTTTTTTTTGTACGCACGGCTGCATTATGCAGTCTAATGAAAAAATCAATTTTCACTTTTTTTTTTTGTAAAAATTATATTCTCGTTACTGGTCACTACGGGCAACTACGTGTAATGTTTTCTACAAAGGTTTGATCAGCGATCCTTCAGAAAAAGTTCATGGTTTTAATCTTCCTAGGAAAATTTGGTGCATTTTGAATCGACTTAGTACCGGTCATGGCCGTTGTAATAGTTTCCTCTTCAAGTGACATTCGGTCGGAAGTGCACGCTTCGAATGCGGAGAAGAAGAGGAGATAATAGAACATTTGGTTAATAGTTGTCCAATATATATAATTGACGATGGTTTCTAAGCAATTCATTCGGTGTCTGATTCTTTTTTGAGATGAATCGTTTGATTTCGAAATTCCAACCTGCATCGAAAGGAAAGAAGAAATTCTGTTTCGTTGACGAAAAAGAAGCCCTTCAATAATAAACAACAACTTCACTACACTTATACGGGGAGAAAGAATTTTTCCCGGGATTTTATCTGTATGTATGTTACCCTGTTTCCATTTTCTCTGCTATAATAATAATAATATTTATTTATTTATCCATGTTACAATTTAAAACTACATGTAAAAATATTTCCCATTAAAATATTATAATATATGGCCTGTCAACAAAAAGAAAATATACACATATACATTAGTGGCTTATTCCACCTACATAATATAAAATCAATAAGATATCTACATGAAATACTGTATAAAAAAACGTAAGCACATCAATAAATATATAACACTTAAAGGCAAAAGGTTTTCAGTTCAGAAACTCGGTAACGTCATAAATAGTTTTTCGAGAAGCAAACTCACCCTTCTTGTGAATGCGGGTAGGCTTAATGCTTGTTGCGTTCTCCTTATTCTTGCGTATGGAACACTATAATTATTTTTTTGTTTAGAAGGTTTACTGCAGGGTTATTTCGGTACTTCTAGCTTTTCAACTATCCTGAAATGACCTATTTCTTACTGTTCGCTACCAGATGTAGCTTTTCGAGATTATTCAGGTTTGGGAACGTATGGTCGGTTTCGAAGAAATGGCGCGTGAAATTCGAGTTATCTTTTCGGTATTGGAATTATGCCTGGTGCTTTTTGAATCATATTTTGCAATGGTTCAACCTGTTGGACCTACATAGACGCTATTGGATTCTTGACAATTTTTTGATTTTAAGGCCCCTGCATTATCGAATTCGTTGTGTTTTTCTTGACATTGAGAAGAAATGAGAATTATTAAATGACAGTATGATGGCAGTTTTATATTATTTTTTGGAATTGGTGCATCTTCATTTCAATGCTGAGACTGATGGTCAGTATCACAAAACACAAAACTTTCAAGATGAAGATGAATTGTGAAGAATTATAGAATTTACTATTGATCTCTAATCAGGCCTTTGATTGGGCATTCGTAGATTTGTGTAATCGGTCATGAGGGATTTAATTAAGAGATGCGATATGATTGCATTAATGTTCTTGAATGTAGCGAAAATTCACTACTCATCTGATCAATATAAGATCGAATCGGAGACAAATTTTGATGAATTCGATTAGTTTATATTATATTTGCTGTTTCTCAAACTGAACGCTAATATTTCAAAATTCTGTACTCACTATCTGTATCAAGCTCTTTAATAATTAAGCAAAGAATATGATCATTAAAGCCTCAATGCTTTGTTGTATTCCATCTTATCGATCTTCGAGTACAATTGATTCAATTACTAATTAGAAGTTTAGCAATTGAATTCTATTCAATATGAAAACGTTCTGTTAATATTCATCAACTTTTAGCTAATGAAAATAAAACATGAGGACAATTTGATTGGAATGGGATGACACCTATGAGACTCTCAAGACCTTCGAGACTCTCGTACGAGACTCGAGAAGAGACTTCATAATGTCCTGCTCGCCCCGAATGAAGAATTCACGGTCTCATCTCAAGTCTGGTCTCGTTTTCGAGACGGGTTTCTCGGAAACGAGACATCAGCATTTTCGAATAAGTTACCAAATTCATGATGATTGGATCAGTATTTTTTGAGTTATTCCGAAAAAAAACAAAGATACCGAGGGGATAAAATCGAAATTTGATATACATATTTTCTTTCAATTGCTCCAGAAATAATAATTGTAAAGTACTCAAAATTCGGTACACTGCTGTAAAATATGAAGTTGAAGGTTTTTCCAGCATTTCTCTGAACAATGATAATTAGTTTTCCAAAAAAATTTCAAAAAAAAATCTTTTTGAAATTTACTTAAAAGAACGATACAGAAAATTTCGCAAAATGTTGCGCGTTGTTATGTTCCAACTAACTGCCAAGTTTCAATTCGATCGCTTAATTATTTCCCAAAATACCTGGGAATTAACCTCAAAATTTCAGATGACTATATAACTTCGGTACCGGCTCGCCTATTTTGCCCATTAACGAACTTAACCGTTACACTTCGGAATTCAGCCTGCCCTGGAAGTTTCGAGTTGATAGAATTGTTCGTACGTTACTACTCGTGCCTACAGCCAGCCGGACAAAATCGAATTTGACACCGGATTGGTCGTGAGTCAAAACTAGACGTTTGAGACCATAGCATGCTATTTTCCAGACATGCGCGCAGAAATTACAGCTTGAAGGTTCATACAGAATTTCGTCAGGATAATATAATCAGAAGATCGCAAAATATTGAATATCTGAAAAAAATATTTGAATTTTTTTCAAATTTTTCTTATGACCTGGTCATCACGAAATTAGGCACAAAATTGTTCATCAGTGATTTCAAACAATTTACTAAGTTTTATTATGATTGAAAAAAAATTTAGAAAAGCACTGACGTGAAGCCGAGCTTGTGCGGGAATGTCCAAATTCGTTGCCAAAGTGGTCATCTTTTCAAAAATTGACCACCGCACCTTCACTTTCCGATTGGGAAGTTTGGTGATCCTTTAATGATATCATCTCACGAAATTCTTCAATAACCTTCAAGCTGAAATTTTTCAATCAAGAGTTGGATTTCAATTCGATCCAATCTGTATTTTTGGAAATATTGAGAAAATATAATTTTGAATGGGTATGTCAACGGAAACATTGAGCGGATTTTACCCATTCACGAATTCGACCTTCGTAATTAAGTCCTAAGCCTACCCTACAAATATAAAGATTGTAAGTAGTTTCTCGTGGAAGTTGTTGTGTTTACGATCGGCCGTGAGGATTTTTTCTTTTATCTTCCCCATAATTGAAATTTAACCTTCTCAACCTTCTTGGTTTGAATAGATGCCACCCGCACGATGCCGTCCCTTCCTGGCTGAAGGTCAGTGATTCTTCCTAATGCCCATCGAAGATGTGGGAGATTATCTTCTTTCATCAGTGCTAGGTCGTCCTTCTGATGATTATCTTGATTGGTAGTCCGCTTGCGTCGTTGATGTAGTTCGGCTATATATTCGCAATACCATCAGCGAGATCAGAAGTGCCCGAGTTGCTGAAGCCTCTGGTACAATTCCAGCCTGTTCTCTGCAAAGGCTAACAAATATTGGTCAGGTAGAGCCGTGAGGGCTCGTTCAATGAAGAAGTGGTCAGGGGTAATTGGTTGTAAATCTGATGGATCGGAGGACCGAGGATACATGGGACGCGAGTTCAAAACCGCTTCAATCTTTACAAGAAGTGTATATAACTGTTCGAATGTAAGAATGGCGTTTCCAGCCACTCGAAGAAGGTGATGCCTCGCATAATCCCCCATCATGAGGAGAATGTGGAAGGGTGAACGACCAAAGAATGTTCTCGTTTTCGAAATATTCCTTCAGTGCGTGTTCATTGGACTTCAGAAATATTTTTTCAGATTTGCGTGGGCTCCAATGAAATTGCTTCCATTGTCTGAATACATCTGAATTGGTTTTTCGTTGCGAGACATGAAACGGCGGAAGGTGGCTATGAAACATTCGCTGGTAAGATTCAAAGAAAGCTCAATATGGATCGCGCGAGTGACGGAACAAACGAATACGTATATTTACGCCTTTCTTATCTGACATCCACGCCCTTGTCGACCCTTAACTCTACACGGTCCTGCGTAATCGAACCCCGTGAAGTGAAATGGAGGAGCAGTTTGTTTTGGGGCCGGAAAATTACCCATTAGAGGAGTTGAATTCGTGAGGCGCCGCCTGAATCGGGTGAAGCAGTTATGTAATGTTTTCCGCGCGAGATTTCTTCCGCAAAGCATCCAAAATCTATTTCTAGTATGAGCTAGCAGAATGGAGTCCAGCGTGGAGTAGCCTCTAATGTTTCCCCGAGAACAGCAATTGGGCATAGCGACTCTTGTCGGATAAGAGAAAATGAAGCTGTTTGTAGCAAGGAAGAGATGAATTAGAGAGTCTAACCTCAACCCGAAGAATGGCATCCGCATCTTAAAAAGGATGCCACAGGGTAATGTGATTCAATTTTTCCAGTGATTTACTATGAAGAAGATATTGTATTTCGTATCCGAATGTTTTCTGTTGTGATGGGCGTGAAAGTCTTCATTATTTTTCCTTTTGATGCAGTTCTTGAAGACAAGGACTAAACGAGCCACCACTTGAAGACTTTGGGAATTGTGGAAGTGGCCTGTTCTGGGAGTATTTCTAGTTTTTCTGCGATTTCTGGCGACGTGCGTTGTTCAGCACCGAGCCATCTTGGTCATTTTCGATGCTGGATTAATCTTTTTCAACAATCGGCATGTTAACAGGGCGGCGACGAGTCCTAGCCTTGGGACTGTTTGTTGTTTCACGGGACATACTTTAGATTTCGCACAGACTAACTTGACTAAAAATGTACACCTTGGTTGACTGATTTCAGGTATAAACATGCTCCATAGGCTTTTGTAGAAGCATCCGAAAATACGGGCCCTTCCACATGATTTGGGTTGCTGCACACTATCTTCCTTGGTATTTCTAGTTTGCGTATGTATCCGAGATCACTGCAGAATTCAGACCATCGGGTATATATTCCAAGGGAGTGAAGCGTCCCCTTCAAGTTTCTGTAACCATGTGTAAAATCAACTTAACTACGATAGTCGTAGGGCTCAAAAGCTCTAGAGGGTCGAAAATCTGGAAACACTTCGATAAGACCATTCATTTGGTCGCTCGATAGTTGAACTCGTAGAGAAAGCAGTCTTCGCGGGCGTTCCAAATCATTCCGAGAGTTTTTGCATTTTCCTTGGATCCTTAATCGATAGTTACTGTTATCATGGAGTTTTATGTTTTGTAGTACGATGGGACCATTGTAAATGGACTTGCAGATATTGAAACCTCCCTTTGATAACATATCTTTGACAGTTTCTGCAATGTGAGTTGCCTCGGTGATGGTGGAAGCGCCGCTCAGCAAGTCATCGACGTAGAAGTCGTTTTTGATAACTTCTGCGATCACGGAATCCCTGAACTCTAATACCAGTTGAAGTTGAAGAAACGGGAGCACGTATGTGACGATTGATAACTCGCGTGTATCCAAGTTGTCATTAGAATCGTCACGCCAAATTATGTGCTGTAACACAACAGTACACTTTCTGTAAATATTTTCCACATCTACAGCTGCGTATTGATGTTTCCGAAAACGCATCATTATTGCTCATAAATCCGACTGTATTGTCGGGACGACTATCTGGATGTTGTTGAATGAAAAGCCGCTCCTGGTAGGACACGAAGAATCAAAATCAACTCTAAGTTTGGTGCAAGAATCACTCTGATTAAGTATTACATGATGAGGCATATAATAACAGGGCTAAGGATTGTTAACGCCGTTGATATTGACTTTGACCATGTGACCTTATTCACTATATTCATGTTGCGATATAGAGTTGAGAATTCAGTATTTTTCTTCAACTTACGTTCTGAATTCAGGAAGCGTTTCACTGCCGTCTCACGAGAGTACCCTGGTACTTCAGGTCCAGTTCTCAATGGAATTTTCACCATGAATCGACCGACGTTGTTTCGCGTCGTGTTAGTTATGAAGTACCTTTCTGCCTCTTTTTCTTCCTTTGATAGGGGTTTTTTATCTGGAAATTCTTCGATCTCCTAGAAGCGTGCTACTTGCTGTTGTGAGTCGGTTTGCCCAGTTAGATGGCACTGAACCACCGCGGGTATTTTTCCTGGCGCAGGGCCACCGATGACCCATCCAAATCATGTTTGTAGGAGGATAGGCCCGGCTGAGGCAAGCCTGCTGCATTATAGCTGCAGTTGGGGAAGTTATATATAATTATAGTTGGTAAGGGGTTACATTCCACTGCGACCTTAAGGTCTATTATGCCCCCTTGTCGGAGGTGTTTTCGCAACCTACAGCTCGCCCTCCAGCTCTAGTGCTCTGATGAATTCTAATATCTGGGAGGGCTTCAAGGAGGCTAAGTTCTCATTCCTCCTATAATGTTCCTGTCCAAGATATTTCTTGCGCAGGCTCACAATGGCGAGGCATTCTGTGATCAGGTGAACAGGAGTTTTTTCGTCTTCCCCACAGAATCTGCACTCGCCAGTTTCTGATAAGCCCATTCTCATCATGTGCTTCCTCAGGCGACAGTGTCCCGTGAGGAAACCAGTGAGGAGGCGTAACTTATTTTTACTGAGATCTAAATGATTTTTGGATCTAGCAACTTCAAAGTTCCGAAGGAAATTTTCAATGTTCCATTCCTGGAGAATTCCTCCAGAGTGCCCCTCTTCCATTTCTTCCTTCTCCAAAAACTCTTTCTTATAGGTACATTTGTCTATACCACAGAAAGGTTCTGGGCCAGTAGGTAGCGTTTGTGCTCCCTTTTTGGCTAGAGTGTTGGCCTCCTCATTTCCCTTGATTCCTTAGTGCCCAGGAACCTAGACTAAGTAGACCTTGTTATTCTTGCCTACTTCATTGAGTTTCGTTCGGCACTCCCATATCAGCTTTGAGCCGATGAGATAGGAGTTCAGTGCTTTAATAGCAGCCTGACTATCAGAATGGATCACTATGTCACACCCTTGATAGTTTCTTTCCAGGTTTATGTCTATGCATCTTTCGATTGCAAGCATTTCTGCCTGAAATACACTCGAGTAGGAGCCTAGCGATAGTGTACACTTGGTTCTAGGCCGGTATACTCCAGCGCCGGCCCCCATCGTGGTTTTAGAACCATCTGTATACCATTTAACGGTATTTGCTTTGAAGTTTTGGGTGGTGTATTCCTTTTCCCAATCTTCCCTTTTACATAGCGTTGAGTCAAAGTTCTTCTCGCTTGCTTACTTTTTCAATCATAACATCACTAGGTAGGTTCGCTGATGAGATGTACTTGTTCAGAGAGGACCATGCTCACTGACCTTTAGTTCTCTCATTACCTGTACCTTCCCTAGAGATTCTTAGGATAGCGTCATGGCCTACCTAGATGTAGAGGACTGAGACCTATGATGACCTCAAGTGCTCTAGTGGGGCATGTTCTCATAGCCCCAGTGATGCAAACACAGGCAAGCCTTTGAACCTTGTCGAGTATTTTCCTCGTGTTTATCTGCCCTACTTTAGCAAACCAGACTACTGCTCCGTATGTTATTAAAAAGTAAAAATGTAAAAGGAATTACTGTGGTCTTTGCTGGGTTGATTTTGAGACTCACTGATAAGCACCACTGCTCAATAATCTCAATAATTCTGAGGCCCCTCTGCAACAACTCACAGAGGACATCCTCGAATTTGCCTCTTACTATTAGGACTATTCATGAGATTCTCGAAAAAAGACTTTTTATATGAGCATTTCGCCTCGTGCCATTTCTCTCAGGTGTTCGGGTGCAGTTTCTCCTCCGTCATGAGTTTCATTATAGCTCCCCAATGTTCTGTTGGGTAAACCTTTCAGAGCCCTCAATCGATTCGATAGGATGTCCACCACGCGATGAATCGATGTAGTTGATTCTTCTTTCATTTGGGTAATGTGAATAATCATCCGCAGATGCACATCAGCCAGCAGATTGACATCGTTGAAACGATCGCACAAGGACGTCCACGTTCCTCATAAGTAGGTCTGGAGAATTGTAGATTTTCGAAGTCGTTCCTACTATGAATAGGGGACTCGAATGAATCCCGGAACCCTAACCAATATTCCGGGTCTTCGTTGAACTTCGGCAGGTTGATCACTGTTGACTATGCAGGTTTGTTTTGCGCCTGTTCGGTAACCTTCCTTGTGATATCGAGCATATTTGTCATAGAACTGATAGGCACTGATCTACCCCCGCACCGATCTCCTCTCGTCTCTTGCATTCCTTGTGGTCTTTCTCTAAGTCTCCTTCATCCACCAGCTTTTCGATTTTGGATTGTACATCATCGAACTTAACCTTTAATTGTTTAATTTTCTAGACGAACCGCTTCACTACTACAATTCCGTAGAGTGGAAGTAAGAATTAGATCAGGATGCTCGTTTGCCTGTTCATCGAAGTTTTTCTTTACTACTGTTAGCTGGGCTTTCAAACCCCCACTTGAACGCATCAAACTTTCGATTTCCGTCATTGATAACACGAACCCAAAATTCAAGATGTACGAGAAGATATAACGAACGAGAAGTTACTGTATCGGATCGGACGTAAAAAGCCCTTCGTTGAATAATGAAACTAATTCTAAACACCAAAAACTATTTGTGACAACAAATTTTCATGTGAACGGCCCTTGTAGGAAATAAATCTACTACACGAGAATGACAATAGTACACTTCGAATATTAGGTAGAATATAGGTACTCACGAGTAGGTATGCATGAAATTCACTTTTCACTATCCCAATCAAATATTTGCTAACTACTGCAAAAGAATAGACTCAGGTTCTACAGAGCTTTCCAGTTGTCCAATTCAGGTATGCTCGAACGGTCTTCTGATTATTATGCACTCACTATAATTTTCAAGATGAAACTTTCACCACGTGGCGATTTATCCGGCTCCGTTGGAACCAAAATGTTGACGTCTTTTTCTTCGGTAGGTAAAAGTGGGAATGTAATAACTTTGAAAACGCGTCAGGTTTTGATAAACTTTATTTGAAGAATAACAATTTTGAGACGTTGTTGTTACAAATGGCTGCTCGCTTGCTCAACATGTGTTGACCTTGTCTGCTTGGAGAGACGAGAAAGTTTTTCTGAGAGAGGACGGCTACCTACCTCTCTCCTCGACTCGGGGTAGTGGGGTTGACTCGGCCATAGAATCGTTGGTAGGCACAGGAATTTTTCTTAAGCTCTTGGCCACGACACACATTATGTTGCCACACATCCAAGTTTTCATTCATTGTTTGATGGCATATCCTATAACTCATCGATGATTACGATTAATTGAAAACTCGGAATAAAGGTAATAACTTAATAACGAAGCCTCTAATACAACATTCAATACAATATATTATCTAAAACTCACTTTAAATAAGGTTCAAGAAAACCTGGTTCAAAAGAACCATAACATAGATTGAACTCACCTCATTTTATTTTCTACACTGAAAAGTTTATTGTCACTAGGAACTACTAACACTAACGCTACGATTAAGGGCATGCATTGTGGAACTATCTTCACAGAAAATAAGAAGTTAACCTGGGAAATCTGATTCAAAAATGAAAGTGTGGTCAAAATAAGTTTTATAATATTTAACTGCTGCAAGAGCATATTGGGAACAAACTGGTAGATGGCGTTAATCGTTTTGTCGCAATAAAAGAGGATCATATTACCACAACGCATCATCTCGCACCTAGTTACAGTATGTGTTCGAAACGATTTGTGACTCATCTAACTTATGAAATTTCACCTCAAATGGGTCCTGAGTCTGTAAATTAGAACATTTCAATATTATTATGTCCAAATATTTGATGTTTCTATTGTGAAAATATTTATCTGTATGACTTCAGGTTGTGAATTTTGAAACGAGAGATCCGTTCAGCTAAAATCATCGCAATATTTACTCACAATTCTGTAGAGCCTGTGCAATGAGCAGCTGTTACCACATATAGTTCTGAAATGAGGCTGCCACCACAAGTCCAGTAGAGTGTTTCGGAACCATTTTTCATGAAACCAATCTGCGCCTTTCAATAAAAAATAAAATGAATCTCGTGTTTTTGCAAGTAAACAGGGTGGTAAGACTTTTCAAATGAATGTTTTAATATTCATGCGTTATTCCAAGGAAAGATTGGAAATCTGACCTGAGATATAATTCATATTAGTATAAAGGGAATCCAGTTCAGAAAGACATAAATTTCATTTAGTTACACCACAATGACATGAACCGTTTTCCCGAAAATCTGTGGGATATTATAGGTGAGATTACTTCTATTAATGAGCTACACAGCGAAATCAAAGTATGAACAATGTCATAAATTTTCCTTTCCGAGTCGCACAGTTGTGAAACTGAATTTTGATATTTATTCATTACAGAAGCCGAGTGGTACGGTACCATCTGTTGATGCAACAATCATGCCTTAAGACGCGGAGTAGAATTCCGCGACACATGTCTGCTGAAATTAATGTTCCTTCCTATGCAATCTTTCTTGACTAGTAATATTCGCATTGATGCTGTGCATTGTTCTATGAAAAATCTACAATTTTTCTCTGAGGATTTCCTAATTCAGTGAATTCAGGTGAAAAGGTAGGTGGCACTGTTTTTTTCAGTGACCCGTTCGTTTCATTTCATTTTTTTTTCAGTTTCGTTTAAATTTTATTCGAATTTTCTGTTAATATTTCCATTTGACTTACAAGTATAGTCCTTCTCACCGAAGTAAAATTTGGTACTTTGTCGTGGCCAAATAATTTCATGATTATTTCAGCATTCCTTTCAAAATCAATTTCATTTCATTATTTCTTCGCAGTTGATAATTATTTGATTTTTTCAATCATATGGTGATAGCAGCCCACATCGTATGTATTGATCCAGGTTCCGAATTCATTTATCTCTCGCTTTTCCCTTCTGTGAATAAGGAGAGATAAATGAATATTTGAATTGTTCAATTTATGGGTGAATCTGATGACAATAGTTTTAGGTAATTGCACGGTCTTTGCAGAATACTTTGATTGTTAAAATTGATAAAACGATGTGGTTTTGAATGAAACTCAGAAAAACAATAATTTTTCGAATGTAGAACCTCCAGAAATCTCTTAACCTTTATTTGATGGCAATTAAAGAATTTGACCTACATTTTCGATATGCTTACGAGCCTTATTCATAAAAATAATAGGTTAAATTTTGATAGTAGTTCATTGGTGGAGTTGGATAGATATGAATTAAAAGATAAAATCTAGAAAAGCACTGACGTGAAGTCAGCAGCTTTTACGCGCTTGTTCACATTGCGAAATGGTGAAATTTCAATGAAATAGAAAAATTAAAAGAAGAAAAATTTTTGTTCGAATTTTTTCATGGATAATTCTTCTTATCGACACTGTTCATCTTCCAACCAAGTTCAATTCCGATCAGATAAATATTTTTCTGAAAAATCAAAATTTCAAATGGCTGTAGCACAAAAACCATTCGGCAGATTTGGCTCATTAATGAATTTAACCGGGATATTCAGGATCTTAACCTAACCTGAAAATTTCAAGACTCTAGGTCTCTTCTTTCGAGAGTTACAGCGCACACACGCTTCATCAGTGAGTGCAACCTAGTCGTTTGAGACCAATTTCGGCTGAAAATTCGAAAATTACAGACATCGTGACGAAATGATAACGCGCTGTTCCCCAGAATAAGCGCGTAAAAATGAAGGTCTGCTCCACTCGAAAAGATTAATTTCCTTACAGGTTGCACTGCATTTCGGCAAGGTCACTTGCCATCAGCAGGCATTTCAAAAGCAAAGGCTTCAAACAAATTGCCTTCCTGTGAATACTTCTTATGAACAAAAGCTGAAATTTCTTCATTTTGAGTTGACGAAGAGACTGTAGAATGTTGAATTGAATTCATTACTTGAGCACATTGACGAACACGTTTCGAGGAAGAGTAAAGATCACCAAGGGTTATTAAATAGAAAAATTCACAGTTCAATGGAAGCTCACTTGACAAGAAAAAGAGAGAGGAATTTACAAACATCCTGACCAACAGTACCAATTCCACCCTAGATATCTTAACTTGAGCAAGATACCCCTTTCTGAAGATGAGATTCAAATTCTGAACCTTGGCTTGAAGTTCAATGTTTGCCACTTACAAAGCATAATTTGCCATGGAACAACTTATGGTCGACTGCGAGAGGGCCATTCAGAGCACGAGAGTTGGAAAACCCAATACTTTCAGAGCCCAGATTACCACTTAACTTAACGAATTCAGCAATTGTAGAAGTTCCGTGGCCGGGTCTATGCGGAATATCTTGTCTAATAAGATGAAATCCTTAAAACAGGTTTCCATTTGTTTTCCCTGTTTTCCTCCTTTCTCTTATGATGTCCGAATTTTGAAAATCCATCTTCAATTAAGAATTCACGAATTCACTAGAACTCAAACCTAAGCTACAAAACCTTCAAATGCCATCCGACTGCATACAAGTTTCTTTCGATGTCACAAACCTGTTCTCTTTCTTATATCCCCCCAGATGAATGTTGTGGGTTAGTACGACAACTGCTCTTTGAGAAATATAACTTGTGCACATTGTTAGACCTTTTTTCAGTTCGAGAACAAACATTACTGCCAAAATGATGGCTTATCCAGGGGCTCCAACGTATCACCGTTTCTTTCTGGGGTATTCATGTCAAAATTTGAACAGGAATTGTCAGAGACGAACTTATTTCAAAAGCACATCTCATTTTGGTACCGTTACATTGACGATGTTTTCACCATTTTTAGGTACTGAGCGCGATATGCGGAATTTTCTTGACCTGTCAAATAGTATACACCCTTCCATCGAATTTACGCATGAATCAGAAGTCAAAACCCGCTTACCATTCTTGGATACCATTATCGAAACGAATAATGGTTACCTAAATTTCGAGAAGTCAACAACTACTGACCTTTCACATCTAACCATACAGTCAAATGTTTTCTACCTTTCATTCCATGTTTCATATATTGTTCAATATCCCCCTTTATACCACAAATTTTCCGAAAGAATTAACAATTATACAACAGATTGCGGCAAGAAATTACTATCCAAAACACACTATTGACAGAATTTACCGGAAGCACATAAACAAACAACTGAACAAATCGAACACTTATGAAACCCAAGTAGAGGGAGAATCTGCTCAAAATCGGCAATGCTGATGCCGACTGGGCTAGAGATAAAAAGTCCACCATTGGATATTTGTTTCAATTGTATAATAACACTATAGCTTGGGAATCTAAGAAAAAAACAACTTCAGCTCTGAGTACAACAGAAGTTGAGTTCATATCTGTTGTAGAACCATGTTGATCAGTCAAAATGTTGTCGGATTTTAATTTCAATCAAAAGTGTAATACTTTATGAAGATGATCAAAGAACTATGAAAACCGTGCAAAATCCAGATCAAAAGAGAATGAAGCATATGGAAATCAAATCTAATTTTGCTAAACAAAAATAGGAGGAACGTTTAATTGATATTAACACAAAATCTCAAATGGCGGATATGCTAACGAAACCCTTATCAAATGTTCATTTTTCGTCATTCTTAGTAGATATAGGCTTGAAAATTGTGCATTGAGGGAGAATGTTGGTGAACAATGCAGGTCTTTCAATTCTGCTCTGTGGTCTGACACTTCAGATAGCTGTTAGGTTTTTAGATTAGAGTGTAGATGTTAGAGAATAAATGTCATAAAACTATATCGAGTGTTCTGATATTAATCGATCCCACAAAATACTCAACAATATGCACCACCCACAGGCTTCGAAATATCGAAGAAATTTAGCCAAAGACAAAGGTGGTAGAGGAATTTTGGAGCTGGTACAACTATGCAATTCACAAATTCGAGCGCTCAGAACATATTTTAATACCAACAAGAATACGCTGCATCGATTCATAATAAAAGCAGACATCAAACAAACACCGTTGAATTTCAACCACAGATATTACATACCATTTCCGAATATAATGAGCAACGATCAAAAGGACTGAACACAGAACAAATATGTATTTTTATTTTTACTTTATGGGATTGAATTGAAGTCCAAAGAACTTCGCGGAAGATTTCAGGCTGATCTCTGTCGTGTAAATGTTGACCGAAATGCGTCTGTACATTGGATTAAAGCAGGAGTCTTATATCCTGAGAAAGAAGGCTTTATTTTGAGTATTCATTACAATGTAACGTACGCCAGAAACCATAGAAAACATATACGCATGGAGGAAATGGATTCTGAACTATGTAGAAAATGTCATAGTCAAAGAGAAACTATCGAGCATGTTATATCGGCATGCCAATGCCTAGCAAGCACGGAGTATTGGGAAAGGCATATAATGAGGAGGCGACAATCATATAATGGATAAAGTACAAAAAAGGCCTATTTTGTAGATATAACAATTACCAACGGTAATAATATGGATCTCAAAATAAAAGAAAAAATAAATAAAGTGATGTGGAACATGGAAAGCGTGAAGACCTTTCCTTTCATTGTGCTAGCTATCAGTTTAAAACAGAGAAACCTAAAGAACAACTTATGTAGAAAGGTTGAAAACCCCAGAAAAAACCTACCACGTAATGCAAAAATCTGTCATTTTGGATACAACACACATTGCCCGGTTGTTTCTACTGATGTGACGCGGTATATTCAAACTGCTGCTGCCAATGAATATCTGAAAGTACAACCAAGTTAATCGAGAGAAAAAAATTAAAATAATAATAATTACAATTTGGAGAAAACCAGAACGCAGAATATAGCGAAGGCTCATTCGACATTCGAATTGAATTCACTCCAGAACGCAAGGGAAGTATATATACTTCCTTGTAATACTTTCAACACTACGACAGGTACCTGAGTACTTAACAGAAACCCTAGGAATCATCAATATCCATCCTAACGTAATAAGTAGACTTCAACCCTCTGTTCTTTCATTTACGGCACATATAACGAGAATGTTCTTGAACTTAAATAAGGGATCCCTGTCAGTAGCATTTGATCACTGTGAACCACAACTGACAGAATACCAACTGAAGTTTGTGAAGGACGAAAGTAATAATAATAATTATTATTGTTATAATAAAAATAATAATAATAATCATGATGATGAATGTATCGAATTTTCAGGTATATACAGTGCTTTCATGATGGAAGGATCAAATTAAAAATTAGGTTTCTATTTCATGTTTAAATCGTCGGACACTTCGATTAGTATATTTATTTGGACATTTTTCACAATGAAAACTTTGTATATAGGGTGTCGCATTTGAGTGCTATGACTTAGTCATGACTTTTTTTAAATGTAATACCCTGTATATTATTTCACTTTACAATTCTACGATGAATTCTCATAACTTATCAGTCCAGAAATAATTGAAAATGTGAAACGGGAAACATTGTATCGAATTCAGAAATGCCTCGAAGTAAACGAACAACAGATTGAACAATTAAATAGGTATTACATTTATTTGTTTACATATCGTATCTTTTATTATCTACTATATCCGTTGTATCTTGGAATCCCTCGAGTTTAGGCATATGGTATGTTCACAAGAAGTAATAAGAATTTATCGAAGAATTGTAAAGTGAAATAATATACAGGGTATTACATTTGAAAAAAGTAATTACAAAGTCATAGCTCTCAAATGAGACATCCTGCATACAAAAATTTCATTGCAAAAAATGCCCAAATAAATATAATAATCGACGTGTCCAAGGATTTACTGTATAATGATGAATACTTTATAGGTGCAGTCACACATTGTTGTACTAAGTGAGAAATTGAATTAATTCATCTTAGTATGCAGTATATTGAGTTGAAAATAATTTTTGTACTAAATGTCCGCTCGATTTACATTATTGTTTGGTCTATAGTTGAATTTATTGACTCGAGGTCCTCATGCAGGTCCTTTTTTGTTTGAAGTAAAATTTCAAGAGTTCCATGAATTATATATTTATCAGTCAGTGCTCTTGATCAGACAGAATTTGGGAACTCTGTAGGAGTTGTCTAGTTATCACTCTTATAGTAGGGGAGAGACAGGCAAGATGGCATATTCAGGCTAAATGGCATATCATATGTACTGCGGAACTCACTGCAGGTAAAACTCCTGAACTTCCAATAAATGTCTTAATAAGGCGGCAAAAGTGTACTAACGTATAGTTTTAACAAGGTCACGCTGGTGGTTGAGTTATTCGTGAAATTATTACTGTTACTGATGGTCGGTTTTCCCTAACTTTTATATTAGAGCAAAATCGCCTCTTTACGAGTTCAGCTTTGATAAATTCACTTTTACGAAAAATTTATAGAAAGATCCTTGTTGGTACTCAAGTGCTTTAATTTCTTTAATAATTGAAAAAACAAGGTTCAGAAAAAATGGTTACAATTCAATGTTCCTAGTGATGAAATTAAATTTCGTGAACATAGGGCCAAATGCATTCTTCAATCTAGAATTGACAGGCAGTTATATATTGATAAAGTTGAAAATAACTCTAAAAAAGATGTTAAACATTTTTAGAATTATGTAAATTCTTTATCGAAGTCTGATACTATTCCTGAAGAGGTATTTTTGAATGATGAGATTAGTAAGATTGGTAAATCTGCATGTAATTTGTTTGCTTAAAATTTTGAGAAGGTTTATTTGAATGCAAGATCCTCTTTTCAACATCAATTATATTTGAATGGGGAACTTGACTTTACTATTAGTAGGGAGGAGATTGCTTCAACTATTCAAAATTTGAAGGATTTCGACTGCCCTGATGGTTTGTTTGCTATATTTGTTAAAAATTGTTCTAGTTCTATAGTTGAAACGCTTTATCATTCATATCAGCAATCTCTTATAACTGGTTGTATGCCCACTTTGTGGAAGAAAACCTTTATAACCCCAATATTTAATGCTGGCAACAAATGCGATGTCATGAATTATCGACCTATAGCCATTATTGGAACTATTTATAAAATTTTCGATTCCATTGTTGCTGTGAAACTCTCTGAACTGTGTCTTCAGTTCATAATACGAAATGAACACGGATTTGTCAAAGGGAGGTCTACTATTACCAACCTTATATTTTTTAACAATTTTATTGCTGATACCCTCAATGATGAATCTTGTCCTGAAGAAGTTAAACAGGTGATTACTGTTTATTTGGATTTCACAAAGGCCTTTGATTCAGTCAATCATAATCTTCTCATATTCAAATTATCCAAGTTTGGCCTGAGCGGAGATACTTTGAAGTGGATATTATCCTATCTTGCGAAACGTGAACTTCGGGTGCGCATTAGAGGGAGTTTATCTGATCCGTTTATTGCAACATCGGATGTGCCTCAGGGTTCTCACCTGGGCTCATTGATGTTCATCTTGTTCATCAATGATGTGTGTAATTCGCTTAATTTTGCTGTTGTCCTGATCTTTGCTGATGAAATAAAAATTTTCAGCAGAGTAAGGTGCTTCTACGACCAGATTAAGTTGCAAAAGGATTTGGACCTGATCTACAATTGGTCATGTATTAACCGAATAAAGTTAAATTGTGCCAAATGTAAAGTTTTAGCCACTGTTAGAAGTAAGAATAGGAAACTTAATTTCAATTACTCTATTAATGGTCAAATTCTTGAGAATGTTTGCAATATAAAGGATCTAGGTGTAATTCACCAAAGTAATTCTGAATTTGACTTGCACCTTAATGCCACTATTTCTCAGGCCTATAGGTCTCTAGGTTTTATTATTAGGTCTACGAAGGAGTTCAGATCTCATGAGTCCATTATACATTTGTATAAAACGCTAGTCAGACCAATTATGCTTTATGGCTCAATTATATGGTCTCCATCTAAGTTAACTAACGTTCCAATTTTGGAATCGGTTCAGCATAGATTCTTCAGGTTCCTTGCATCTAAAATGGGCAATACATTTTCTTATACCGAGCATGACTACTCTCAGTTTGCTTTATGCGTAAACTTGGAATCTATTAAATCCCTCCATATATGAAAGAAAATGTCTATTTTATTAAGAAAGCACTAATGAGTTTTGTAAATTGCGAAGGTCTTCTTGAGCTTTTGGCTAAGGGGGAGGTCCCTTATGAGCTTAGATGTGTTGGACAATTTATTGAGCGTGGAACTCATAAACATTATATTTATAGCTCAGCCATGTTCAGGATAAGGAGAAAGTGGAATGAAATTGTTGTACCTACAGCTGTGCTTCATACTAATAACTTGAGAATATTTAAGAAAAGGCTGAAGCCGATTGTTAATCGGTATTTCTGAAGGAAATCTATTTTGCTGATTCTCAGTTTGTAAATTTTTGTATTTTTTTTATATTCACATGAAACTGTGTTTCGTTTTAATTATTATCTTTGTATTATTATGCTGTAATTTTTCTTTTTTGTTTACATTCGTGAAAAAGGATCTTTGATATGGTCATTGGTCCGTTGACATTGAATAAAAATAAAAAATAGATAAAAGATGATTCATTGATTTTTTGAATACCTGGATAGGACAAGTTGGCACACATAGTGTCCGGGTAAGATGGCATGGCTTCTTTTCTTAACAACGATGACATTGTTTTATATAGTGAACTCTTATCACAGGAAAACTGATATAGGAGGGTGGGATGAAAATAACATAATAAAAGTCTTGAAAGCTGTTCTGAAGAAACAAATGGGATGAGCTTTTGCGAGCAAAATGCGTTTCTGTTAGCATTTGAGTTGATTTCACTATCCGAGTATGTTAAAAGGATGTGTTCAATATCTTCAAAATAATTGGTTTTATTGAAGGATTTTTGATTTTTTTACTACAAGTAGTGTCATTCGAAGGTATGCCATTTTGACCGCTACATGCGAATCTTCGATGTGACATTAACTCCACGTTTTTATAATTTGTGGTAATAGAATACCGTAAGTTTTATTGTTTATTTGTTGTTTCAACATGAATCTTCTTGTTTGACTTGAATACTAGTTATCGAAGAGCACGATGTGTGTATCAATATGAAATTACAATCGTATTTATTTAGTTGTTTGGCAATTTTGTTCGATCCTATCATGGGGCTGATAAGGCTCACTGTGAGAATACGTGGGCCTTAGTATACAACCAGAGCAATTTCATCTCAAACTATTGCAAAATTTTTGAGTTTTATTACAGTTTTCGATAAAATGCCACCGAAGAGAGTAAAATGGAACGAAGAGAGCCTACGTGCAGCCAGGACAGCAGAAAATCGGCGACAACTTTCACAACGTGCTGCAGTAGATCATCATAACATTCCTAGACTAACACTGAGGAACCATTTTAGATCTGATAGTACTGTAGAACGATTACGTCGAAGTTTCATAATGGATCAAATCTATAAAATGATTCGCAAATATTGGTGGAAATACGATTTATTTTCTATTTAATTTAGGCGGGCCTTATATGCTTCCAGTACCTTACAGCCCTCATTTGGGACCCCCGCTGTAAACATCATGAATAATGAAAAATGCATGTCATTTCGTGTTCGTTGAATAATATGAGCTCCATTCTTTTCAAATGAATTATTCATTATATTTCGTGATTGGATTGAATATGTTCTCAAAAAATAACAGAAGCAATTTATAACATTTTCTGCATATTCATAAGGATAAGGAATTTTCTGAAAATATAATACCACTGAAAACATAAATGGTTTCGAATTATTTTCAGAATCCCAACCCAGTCCTAGAGTTATTCGATTGGGAATGAAACTGTTGACGACATACTCCTGATACCGGTGTTGGTATGGATGTAATAACAATCAACACCTACAAGATTCATGCACATTTATTTTCAGTCTGAAGATGCTGAAGAACAACTTTGTGCAAAATTTCGTGATGATCGTGTCATTAGAACAACCTCAAAAAAAATTGGTTTTTCAAATATTCAATATTCTGTAATCTTTTTATCATATTATCCTCATTAAATCCTGTAGGAACCTTCGAACTGTCATTTCTCGATAAAGTTCTGGATTTCAATTCGATCTTATCTGTATTTTTGGAAATATTGGAAAAATAAAATTTTGAATTGGTAGGATATCTGCGGAATCATTGGGTGGATTTTACCCATTCACGAATTCGGCCTGAAGTAATTGAGGTCCAAACCTTCTCTACAAATATCTTGTTTCTAAGTTGTTTCTTCGGCAAACAACCTAGCCTAATAGCCGACCATAAACACATTAACTTCCGGAAGAAACGACTTACAATCTCGATACTTGTATGTAGAGTAGGTTTGGGGCTTAATTACGACGGCCGAATTCGTGAATGGGTAAAAAACGCCCAATGATTCCATAGATATACCCATTCATATTTTATTTTCTCAATATTTTCGAAAGTGCAGATCAGATCGAATTGAAATCCAGTACTTCATCGAAAAAACCTAGAGAAGCACTGCCGTGAAGGCAGCAGCTTTTGCGCGCATGTTCAAATTCGTTGCCAAAGCGGACATCTTGATTGAACATGCGCGAAAAAGCTGCTCCCTTCACGGAAGTGCTTTTCTAGGTTTTTTTATTATTTTTTCTTGTCCGAGATTCTTGAGGAATTGATTATGTAACTTTTTTGGGCATTCACACAGTCAAATGATTATGTTCATGAAAAAATTGAGCAGTACGGTCCATGTTTAAAGCTAAGAGTTGTATTTAAAACCCAAAAATGCCCTGAGAATATCAGTGGGAACTGTATACGGCTCGAAAATCACACGTCAAATGATATGCTTCAAAAATTTCTCTTACCATATGAGGAAATTCACCTTCAATAGCATATTCACCAGCAACGATGAGGGGAAGAGGTGTTTCAAATTCAACCAAGTCGTCATTTTGTGCTCTCGATTTGCTGAGGTATTCCATGCATTCTATAAAATAATTAATACAAGCCTGCTGTTGTTGCCTTCTAAAATTAGCTGAATATCTCCAAGAAATAAAATTGAAGACTACTGGGACAAGAGTTGAAATAGGAATATCAGTAAAATTGAAGTAGTGATCTAGTGGCTTCTTCGTGTCTCTACAAACCTGTTGAATTTTCCAGTCAACGAACATCATTGTCGCTTACCATAAGGATTGCTTTGGTTCATTAACAATAGTTTATGTTTTATGTGGCGGGCAAAAATTATAAAGGTCAGCGCGAAAATAAACGAAATCAGCGATGTCACAATCAGTTTACAACTCTGTTATAGCTTCTGTCGAGCATTCCTGGCGTGCTTCAGGCTCGAATCGCAGAGGAAGTTATTTCATTTCTATAGCATTTCATAACCGATTGCATAAGTGGACCTATGACGTGAAAATTATCAGTAACACGAAACGCAACCAGACCTAGAGCAAAATTCAGCTGTCTGTAAGGAAATAACATCAAATCAAAGTTTCCCCTTGCCCTTGTTTCCGACAATAATGTTTATCTACCTACAATAAATAGTTGTCAGCATCCCTTTGAAATCAAAGTACATGCCACCGTCAATATTTTGTGGTGGGACGGGTGCGAAGAATGGCCAAGAATAGGCCGCGTGAAGTTAGCGAAAAGTTGATGAAACAAATCCCGAAACTAAGTTCAATATGTAGTTTCGAATTTGTTTAAATTTATTTGTATGAACCTTTTCATGCACTTTCATGGTTTTTCAATAAATCGCATTTCTATGATTTGCTGCTGACTTCACACTCCGCACCAACATTTTCCAGTTTTGAAAAAAATTTGATGCCAATAATCAGTCAGCAATTTGTTTCAATTTGTCTTGTTGAAAAAATCTCAATATCTTCAGTAGATGTTTTTATATTCGCATTAATAACATTTAGTGCCAACTTTACGTTCAACATCAAAACTTTTTGGTTTCGAAAAAATTTCAATGTCAATACTCGGTAGCCAATTTGTTTCAATTTGTTTCGTTAGAACTACTTCAAAATCTGTTTGAGTTTTCGGGTAATTCACGCTTGTTTTTAATGAAGCGTGAAGTTAGCGAAAAGTGTTCACTTCTTTTACTTTTTTTCACTTTTTTTGCGCTAATAATTTGAAGTCAGTTTGTCTTGATTTGTCACGTTGGAATGAGTTCCAGAACATCGGTAACTTTTGAGTTATTAACAATTTTGTGTTTTACACAACGCCATCTATGAAAACCAATCCGTAATTGAGTTTTCAACCCCTCATGGCAGTGTTCAGAGCGGCTCTTTCAAAGAGAGGATGATTATGTCGTAAACATAGTCTCGGGATAATGGGAATATGGTCGTAAATCAGATGTGACAAATGTGCGTTGCTTTTATGAAATAGGAAGCAAGTCGACGAAGTTGTTTTCCTTATGATATATTCGCAGATTGAGATTCGGTTTCGTCAGAATTAATTTGTTTTATTTCTTCCATCAACCTGTATTTGCAATCATCTAAAAAGCAGAATTGAATCACATTTTTGACTTTTTTGCCACTTCAATGAATTTTCTGCGTGAAAACCTCATTTATTCGAATTTGTTTATTGATCTAAAAACTGGATATTATTACTTAATACCAGTATCTGCTTATGTTGTCGCGATTAAATTGGAATTCGAGTAATGAAAATGAATAAATCACAATATGAAATATTTCATTGGTTTCTAAATAATTATGTTTTTGCTCTTGGAAAACCACTTTTTAAAAAATACTAAGAGAAGTTTATTCAGAAAATGTTATATACGTTCCACACAACTGATATGTATCGACTTCTATGTATTTGATTAGAATATTGTCTTATATAGTAAATTCTGAGTCAGTAGTACGATAGCGGTCGATGCCTTGTCGATGCTGTCGAGCAATATTATGTATTTCTATATTTTAACTTAAGTGTGGTATCGGCTCACATATCAATATATTAAGGTCTCTTTTTCTATACAAAATTAGTGACCCACCGAAATTTGATTTGGAGGTAACTGAACCGTATTATGCTTCTCTTATGGGTTAGGCCATAACCGAAACTCTAGTAGGTTTCTGAAATTTCAAAATTAGCCGACCTATTTTCTTGACTTGAAAAAAAAAACTATAGTGTAACTAACGACAAACCAAATACTTATTCGAACAGATTAATATTAGCATAAAAATATTCGGAAGATGTGGGGAATGTAATGCAACATTCGGAACGGTGAATTCTGATGGAATAGGTATTCACGTACCTCCCATTCTCATTCGTAAACTATCTTCTCTTAACGATGATTCTTAATTCTTTATTTCTCAAAGGTCAAAATAAAATTTTTCGAGCTGGAAGAATAGAAAATTTTAGGAGCCTTCAATGAAATTCAATATTTTTTTCGTTCTACTGACTTAAGGTGCCACCTCAAGAATTAAAGGTAGACATTGCTGTTTGTATTTTATTATTCAAAATCAACTAAAATTCTGGAAAACCACTTAAACAAAATATAACAAAAATATAACTACTTATTTGATATGAATGAACTAATAAGAAAAATCCGTCCGTCCGTTGTTCGGAATTTTTCTCTGAAAGTAGTGAACCGAGATTCGTGAGACTTGGTAGAAAAATCGTGTGTTGTTCGGTGGACTGAAGTAGAAACCGATGATCCACCTGATTCAGTTCTATGATTCAATATTGGAAAGCTTCAATTTTTCCAGCCAGGTAGGAATTCGAAATAATAAATGAAATTAAACAGTTTAAGAGATTTCCCGCCAATTTCGCAGTTTTCTGAATGAATATTCCGGAATGCAAGAGGCTTGATACGATATTGGCGAAAAATCTTGAAAAAATTCTCCGTTGTGGTACCCGCGACGATAAAAGTGTTATAAGTATCGCTGAAGAATTTGCACATTAAGCTGTAAAAAAAATGAACCTTTGTGTAAAATTTGCAGAGTTTTTTTTCATTTAGGGTCTACCTAGATAGTTAAAAAAGAAATGGATTTAATCGTCCGCAAGAATGCATCGATTTTGATCCCCCATCACATTCAACTTGCAAAAAATGGGCAATGAAATTAAGCTTTGAAAGAAAATAGACGGAATATTTATTGATCGATTGTGATGTGGGAGGATCGATCATTCTTAGGCAATTTCCATTAGAACTGATTGTTCAGTCTAAAACATCCTTAGAGGAGTTGCCAATTTCATAAGTCCGACGGCAGGAGTAGGGATCGGCCATTATACTTCCTTTTGTCGTCGAAAAGATGGACAGTGGGAAGAGTACAATGATTTGGAGAAAGAATTCAAAAATTTGAGAAATGATATTTTAGTCAACCCTCATTTACTGCTTTACACGATTTAATTATAAGTAGTTATATTTTCGCTATATTCTGTTGTATTTTGTTCATGTGGTTTTCCAGAATTTTAGTTGATTAGTTGACTGAATGAACTTTTCTTAGTATTTTTCAAAAAGTGGTTTTCCAAGAGCAAAAACATAATTATTTAGGAACTAATGAAATATTTCATATTGTGATTTATTCATTTTTTTAGATCGATAAACAAATTAGAATAAATGAGGTTTTTACGCAGAAAATTCATTGAAGTGGCAAAAAAGTCAAAAATGTGATTCAATTTTGCTTTTTAGATGATTGCAAATACAGGTTGATGGAAGAAATAAAACAAATTAATTCTGACGAAACCGAATCTCAATCTGCGAATATATCATAAGGAAAACACCTTCGTCGACTTGCTTCCTATTTCATAAAAGCAAGGCACACTTGTCACATCTGATTTACGACCATATTCCCGAAACTATGATCACGACATAATCATTCTCTCTTTGAAAGAGCCGCTCTGAACACTGCCATGAGGGGTTGAAAACTCAATTACGGATTGGTTTTCATAGATGGCGTTGTGTAAAACACAAAATTGTTAATAACTCAAAAGTTACCGATGTTCTGGAACTCATTCCAACGTGGCAAATTAAGACAAATTGACTACAAATTATTGGCGCAAAAAAAAGTGAAAAAAGTAAAAGAAGTGACACTTTTCGCTAACTTCACGCTTCATTAAAAACAAGCGTGAATTACTCGAAAACTCAATCAGATATTGAAGTAATTCTAACAAAACAAATTGAAACAAATTGGTTACCGAATATTGACATTGAAATTTTTTCGAAACCAAAAAGTTTTGATGCGTGAAGTTGGCACTAAATGACTTTAATGCGAATATAAAAACATCTACTGTAGATATTGAGATTTTTTCAACAAGACAAATTGAAACAAATTGCTGACTAATTATTGGCATAAAATTTTTTTCAAACCTGGAAAATGTTGGTGCGGAGTGTGAAGTCAGCACCAAATCATAGAAATGCGATTTATTGAAAATCCATGATGCTGCATGAAAAGTTTCATACAAAACAAATGGAAACAAATTCGAAACTAAATATTGAACTTAGTTTCGGAATTTGTTTCATCAACTTTTCGCTAACTTCACGTGGCCCCAAGAATGAGCTATGCTTACAGTTATTTGGGTGTAAGGGGCAAGGTGAAATAGTCAAAAGCTTCCCAAATGTCAACCTCACCTGCAATAATTAAGTTATCTCCCTCAAACCGACAACGGCCTTTTTCTTTATGAGAGGGCGGAAGAACAGTGGAGGTAGGGCAACCTTTTGTCCTGGGATTGAGAAACCGGTCCCGAAGGCGAAGGAACAGAGATACTGTAAACGGCATAAGGATAAAGAAGGCATGGTGAAACCACCGTATTAAAGGCTTAAATGCATCCCCTGAAAACTAGTATGGCAGAAGGAATCAAAACTACGGCCCTCAGGCCCCGGCAGCCCTTAAGTTAGAAGAGGGTGCTAAGAATCCCTGGGTTTACAAAAAATATTGCAACTTGGAATGTAACTTCAATGTTTGAGGCAGGAAAACTTCAAAATGTTATTCAGGAAATGAACATAGACATATTAGGAATCAGTGAGTCTAGATGGCCGGGCACGGGTAAGATAATACAAGAGGACAGTGTTGTCTACTACTCCGGTAATGATGAGCCTCGACATAGAAATGGGATGGCGTTAATAGTAAAGAAGAGTGTGGCTCACAGCCTTAAAAATGTGGTCGCACATAACGTGCTATAATGCTGCAGCTTGCCGGAAGTCCTATAGATATAACTTCGATACAGGCGTATGCCCCTACTCCCGACAAGGAAGAGCAGTTAGTGGAAGAATTTTGTTACGTGTAAATTGAATAATTAAAATTTTCAAATTGAGCGGGCAGGCTGACAACAGAGTTCGAGCGTATTCGAAGGTTCGCCATGTGGCTGATACATATGGTTGTGCCCGTCATCCTTGAATAATTAAATCTTCATTTGGAATCAGAATTTTCATCAAGTGACAGGAGAGAAAGTTTACAAAAAGTTATTTGACTTACCTTTTTCTGGGATTTACAAACTTCTCTCTCAACTATTTCAGGACTTTTGTTGTTGAAGCTTGATATCTCTATATAAAGGATTTTTTTTGTCACTTTGAGTAAAACCCCAAGAACAACTAGGGTGAGTTCGAATAATTGATATTGGAGAGGGAGAATCGACAGAACATAATTATTGTTACAGGTTTTTTTTTATTGTACCCATCTACATCTATTGCCAGTGGTGGCTAATTATTGGAAGCCTTTTATTATATTATAATAATTCAATTATAATAATTCAACTATAATAAAATTCGGATTACACCTTGGTTTTTGGTTTACTTCTTGAGAAGGTGAACTGGACAAGATGAGCATGTAACATATGAGTATTTCGGTAAACCATTGTCATTCAGTGATTTTCTGATTAAATATTTTTTTTGAATATTTTTCAAATAGAACAGTGACAAAATTTGGCGCCCAACGTGGGGCCTTTTTTTGATCATTTTCAGGAGAATTAAACTTCAAATTTTCGTGGATGCTGGAGGATTTCTCTATATGGTTGAGTGGGTTCTTATGATTTGAGAATTAACATATTATTATTCCTTTCAAAACTCATTTCAGTTTCACCATTACTTTTTCACCAGTGATTTTGAGATAGTTATTCGTTGGTTATAATTCAGGTCGACGTGAATCGTTCGAACTCTGATAAAAACGACATACGATAATTTTTTGTCCTCAGCTCTTCATTGCGCCAGGTTATCGTATTGTTTACCGAATTTATTTATTTCGGGAAAATTCATATTGCTCCATTTGTTCAAATTCCTAAATTATCTGAATTTTCATTCATTTCAATCTGAATTTTATAATGGCTGCTAATAAATTTGGAGATTAATCGTCTTTCGTCGTCGGAATTGCAATATTTGCTAGCCATCAGAGGCATAACGGATGTAGGAACAGTTAAATTGATGAGACAGACGTTACGAAATTTGTTGAGTATAGAAAAAAAATCCGATTTTTCCATTAAATATCCTGATTACCCTTTTTCATTCGAAACGGACAGGGCTGAGTTGTCTAATACTCTGGTCGAAGTTAATGCTTTGTTGAGTGATTTCGATGGCTCGGATGATTCAACTCGACAGAAAATCACCACAAAAATAAAATTTTCTTCAGAACGATTGAATAATACTAGGCCGGCATCAAATGCCGATAATGAAGACAAGTAAGCTTTGCTTGTTGACGTTCTTTCTAAACAAACTGCTTTAGATAAAAAAGTGAAACAGCACAATCGCTCTCTCTTATCGTCTAATCATGCTTTAGATTTGGATATTCTTCAGATCGTGGTCCCTAAGAATGGTTCCGAAATTTCTTCTTCTGACAACAATGATGTTGCTATTGGGAACAGATCACATTCTTCGAATTTTGTTAATGTTTCGCGAGTAAAGAAAGTGCCAATTTCTCAGTGGAATTTGAAATTCTCAGGAAAAAAGGTTCAAGTTCACTTAGTGCATTTTTGGAACGCGTGGGGGACTTGAGAGTTGCTAGAAATGCTAATGAGGATGACTTGTTCAATTCGGCAATCGATATATTTTCGGACAGGGCTCTTCTTAGGTATCGTGCGAACAGAAAAAGCGTTAAAAATTGGCCATCAGTGGTTGAAACATTGAAACAAGAATTTCAACCGGCGAATTGCACTGATAGACTTTTTGACAAGATCGAAAATAGAACCCAGGCGAACGATGAGAGTATAGGCATGTATATTGCGGTTATGACAAATCTATTCAATCACTTTACAATACCTATAGATGAGTCAATAAGACTCATAATTTTGTTAAAAAACATGGCACCTTTCTATCAAACTCAGTTAGGTTTGATGAACATAACATCCATTCAGGAGCTTCAAAATTATGGTAGAAGGTTAGAATCTTGTAGAACTTCGGTTGAATCGTTTAAACCTCCCCCATCGCGTAGATCGAATCATTTGTTGGAACCGGATTTGGCCGCTGTGGAACCAGATTTTCGAGTATCCGCAGCTTCTAGTTCTGTTCATTCTTCTGGAAGAGGGGCGGAGTATTCAGATGGTAGGCTGAATTGTTTTAATTGTGGGAAAATAGGTCATAGGGTAGCGCATTGTAGGGAACCAAAACGCAAAAGATGTTATCGATGTAACAATCGGGGTTTCAAGGTTTAACTTGTCTTTCATGCTCAAAGAATGGTTCAGACAGTTCGGGAAACGCGACTACGGAGCGCTAGATGGTCCACTAGACGTCCCAGCTTCGAATAAGAGCGCTCAGGAATTGGCACCCTTATTAAATTATATTTTGGAAAGTGTGGGTAGGGACGAGAGGCCATATTCAGAGATATCAATTTACGGTATAAAAATTTTGGGTGTATTGGACTCGGGAGCGTCCTCAACTATAATAGGCGGAACCGGTTGGGAAGTGTTTAAGAAGCTAAATTTGACTATTCATCCGTATTCCTGATCTCATTGCACAGTTGCGAACGGTAACGAGTGCCCCACTATCGATTATGTTACAGTTCCTATACAGGTTTGTCAACGTGTATCTCTAATGGACTCCTTGGTAGTGCCCTCTGTTTGACTCATGACCTAATTCTTGGAGCTGATTTTTGGCGAAAAATTGGCATAGTCCCCAATTTGAGGTCCAAAGAATGGAACTATATTGACTGAAGAACAACGGACTCAGTTGAATGCAGTGCGGGAAAGGGATTTTAGTCAGTCTTGTTTGGAAATCGGTCTAGCGAACCTCGTCGAGCATAAGATCGAACTTACCGACGAAACACCGATCAAGCAGAGATATTATCTCGTCTCTTCTGCCATACAAAAACAGATTAACAAGGAACAAGATCAGATGCTGAAAGATAAGATTGTCGTATCATCGATCATCATTGGTCATCACCAATTATCCTGGTGAAAACGTCGGACGGTACATACAGGATTTGTGTGGATTATCGTCGTTTGAACCGAAATACCGTGGAAGATGCGTATCCCCTTCCCCGAATTACGTCAATTATGGATAAATTGCGCGAGGCCAATTATTTGTGAACTATTGATATTAAAAGTATCTATGGCAGATTCTTCAAAAAAATTTACAGTTCCCAATAGACTGTTTCATTTCAACCAACTTCCTTTCGGACTTATAACAGCCCGGCGACGTGGCAACGATTCATTGATCGTATAATTACGGAAGAGTTAACGGAATATGCGTTTCCTTACCTTGACGACATAGTTATAGTAACTAAAACTTTTGAGGAACACGTTCGAAATTCTAGAAGCGGGGTTATCAATATATTGAGCTAAGTGCGAGTTTTGTAAGCGTGAGGTCAAGTACTTGGGTTATATTGTAGACAGGAATGGTCTTAGGGCAGATCCTGACAAAGTTTTACCTATTGTAAATATCCCACGTCCGACTTGTGTAAAGGAAATTGGCAGTTTCTTGGGAATGGTGAGTTGGTATCGGTGGTTTATTCCTAAATTTGCTCATGTTTCAACCCCTCTGAATCATCTCCTGCGGAAAAGCCTTTCGCTTGGAGTGAAAATTGTGAAAATACATTCAACGATATAAAACAAGCCCTTATATCTGCACCAATTCTGTCCTGTCCGAATTTTGAACTTACCTTCGTTGTTCAATGTGACGCCTCGGGTTACGGTTTGGGCGGAGTACTTACGCAGAAATTCACTGAAGGAGATAGACTCGTGGCGTATGCCAGTAGATCTTTAACTCGTAATGGACGAATATTTACGACAACAGAACAGGAATGTCTGGCTGTTCTTTTCAGCTTGGAAAAATTTCCTCCCTATATCGAGTGCTCTAGAGTCACGGTTGTCACTAACCATAGTAGCCTTTTATGGCTTCATCATTTAAAGGATCCTCGCGGTCGTTTGTCTGGATGGGCTGTAGCACTGACCCAATATGACTATGAGATTGTTCACCGATCGGGAAAGGAAAACATTGTTCCTGATTACTTAAGTAGATCGATTCGAAGGGAGAATAGTCTTGATGAACAGAAAGATTTCGATATTGTAGCCGCCACCGACGGGGAATCGGAAAATTTAGTTGATCCCTCTGATAAATGGTACACTCAGATGTTTTCTAGAGTAAAGACTAGTCCTGTGAAGTATTCTAACTGGAAATTGGAACGTAATAATTTGTTCAAATATTGTAAATTAAAATACCCTTCATTGATGTATGATGAGCAAGAATGTTGGAAGAGAGTAGTTCCTAAGCAGGAGCGAAGAACGAATATCTCTTCATATCATGACGACCCTAAATCGGGACACTTAGGTGTAAATAAAACAGTTGGTAAACTCTTGAAAACCTTTTATTGGCCAAAATTAAGATCAGACGTGTCCTCGTATTTAATATACGAGTCTTGCGTGACTTGTAATAAATACATAACTGTCCAGAAAGATCCTCCAGGGTTCATGGTCACTAGAGGTTACGTGAAAAAGCCTTGGCTGTTGATTTCCGCTGATATAATCGAACCTTTGCCCAGATCGATTCCAGGGTATAAATATATTTTAGTCGTGTGTGATTACTTTTCTAAATTTCCCGTAGTGTTTTCCTTGAGAGCAACGACCGCGGATAAAATTATTGAATGTATAGAAAACCACGTTTTCATGTTGTTCGGTGTTCCGAAATTTTTGGTGGTTGATAATGGGCCTCAGTTTAGGGGTAACAAGTTTGCTCAGTTTGCTTCTTCGTATGGGGTTCAGGTGAAGTTCACAGCTCATTATCATCCGCAAGCGAATCATACCGAGTGCGTTAATAAGGTATTGGAAAATATTATATCCTGTTACGTGAACGATAATCATAGAGAATGGGATGGGTTTCTTCAGAAGGCCGCGCGTGCAATCCGATCTTCGCCACATGAGACTGTAAGAAACTCACCATATTTCATTAATTTCGGATCCGAAATGCACTTGAATGGAGAGAGTCATTGTGTTGTCGCGGAATCAGATGAACTTCCATTAGTAAGAAATCAGGAAAACTTGATATCTAGAGTTGAGGGTTTCGCTAAACTATACGAAGATATCAGAAAATATATGGATGAAGCTTATTCACGTAGTTCAAAATATTATAATTTGAGGAGACGGAATGTTAGTTACTCGGTCGGGCAGTATGTCTACCGGAAACATGATGTATTATCGGATGCATTGCAGTATTACATTGCGAAATTCGCTCCCAAGTACCTGAGTCCGTTCAAAATACGGAAGAAGGTGTCGGCGTGGATATATGAACTGTGCGATTCAGATGGCAAATTTGAGGGGAATGTAAAGGGTTTGAAACCGGTAACGAGCGTGAGTACGGATGATTTGTAGAGGTTTATACGAAGGATTTTGAAATCAAATTTCGTAATGAAATTTGTTTTCTTTTTTTTTGCAAGTGGGGAATTGTTACGTGTAAATTGTATGATTACAATTTTCAAATCAAGCGGGCAGGTTGACAACAGAGTTCGAGCGTAATCGACGTTGCGCCATTTGGCTGATACATATGGTTGGGCCGGTCATCCTTCAATAATTAAATCTTCATTTGGAATCAGAATTTTCATCAAGTGACAGGAGAGAAAGTTTAAAGAAAGTTATTCAACTTACCTATTTCTGGGATTTACAATCTTCTCTCTCAACTATTTCAGGGCTTTTGTTGTCGAAGCTTGATATCTCTATATAGAGGATTTTTTTGTCACTTTGAGTAAAACCCCAACAACAACTAGGGTGAGTTTAAATGATTGATATTGGAGAGGAAGAATAGACAGAACATAATATTAATACAAGTTTTTTTATTGTACCAATCTACATCTATTGCCAGTAGTGGCTAATTATCGGAAGCCTTTTATTATAATTCAACTATAATAAAATTTGGATTACACCTTGGTTTTTGGTTTACTTATTGAGAAGGTAACTTATTTCGGTAAACCATATTCGACTTTGTGAGTAACATTTACCGTATATATTATATGGGAATATTAATTCAGACGAGAAGATATGATGGAAAATAGTTAGGTATAAGTATATTAAGTATAGGTAGGCTAGGTAGTTCGTTAAGTTTAAGGTAGATACATTTAGAATTAATAACTATAAGGTAAGGATAGATAATATAGGTCGATAGGATTGATAAAAATATAAAGTCTGTACTTATAGCTTAATAATTCAATTATAAGTGTACATACAAATTTAGATTTACTTCCCTTTTTCACCCTCTTGCCTCCACGAAAATAATTCATTCACTTTTTGTTTTGGTAATTTCGAACTATAGGTGATTGGGTATATATAATGGGCAAACCGGCGGTATCATTGGTCGGATTCTACCTATTCAAGAATTCAGCCTTCGTTATTAAATAGCAACCTACCCAAATATCAAGTTTCTCAGTGGTATCATTCGGAAGTTTTTGTGTTTACGATTGGTGATTGGGCGTAATGTACCTAACGAAGAGCCTGGATAATCATACTGTATTGAAGGAAACTGCACACATGAAAAGGAAAAAAAGATTTAAAGAGTAGTTTTTCGGCATTTCATATTATTTTTAGTTTTCAATCATTTTTTCTGTTCGTTTCATATGTTGTTCTGTAAAATGGAATACCTATCGTTTGTATTTTCACGTAATACTCTCTTGTTAAATTGTTTACATTTGTGTTGATTTCAAATCATTAGTTATATTTGGATTGATGCCACTAAATTAGATCAATAAATTTTATATTTGTATTGAGAAAACCGCTTTATAAGCGTAGGGCCCTGGAAATCGTCGAATCGCCACTGCCTTCAACCTCCAGCCTCTTCAAGAGCTTTTCACGCCATATCGTATCGAAGGACTCCAAAAAAATGTACCAGTAGTCTGGAAGGGTCCATTGACTTATACTTGACTTAGGCGAAGGAGGAAATCAAGTAGAAAATAGATCTTGGTTTCAGAATTTCAGAATTTGGAATGAATGGATCAACGCTGAGAAAACAGTTTAGCTGTGAGAACGTTTGACTGGAAACTACAGATTTTACGGTGTCACTGAGGAAGATCTGCAAATAAATGTATGCAGACAGATTTTCTGAGGCAAATAAAATTCAACACCGATTCAACAAGAATAAAAGAATTGTTGGCGAGACTTCAACACTTCCTCTCATAGTTACTGATCACTTTGAAGTCCATCACATATCGTAATTCCTGAAATTGTACTCTTGATAATTGTTTTGTACAGATGCCTACACACTGCATTTTGAAATCAATGTATTCGATCTTTATTTCGCCTTCTTGAAATTTCTCTCTCCTTTGTGAACTTTTTGAGATCAACCTCGCTTCAAACGAAAAACAGAACGATGTACTCTCTCACAAGAAAAATCCAATGATTTCTACTTTTTGGGTGAAGAGTCAGATGCCATATACCGGTGTCTTCCAATAATTGCATATTCTCATTCATTTTTTTCCATTCTCGAGCCTGTTATGATTTTATCTGTGGACTGTTTAAATCTTGAATTGAATATTCAGCCACTGCCGGTTTAAGGTATTACCAGGCCCGAGGTGCAGAAGACCGACGGACGCCCTTGACTGCTTTGATACTGGAAATTCCATTTGGGTCTAGGTCTTTCCAGACCTCTAAGAGCCCCGAGTCTTTGGGCGCCCTCCCCAAGCGACCAGTTTGTAAATCGGCACTGTATTCAGGTAATAAGACAATTATGAAACCGTGATGGCAATTTGGTGACTCGTTCACTTCGCCGAATTAGCAAAGTCCCCCAATCATGTGCTCATAGAAGTTTTGCTTATCAGTTCGCATCAGCTGCTCTTTACGTTCAACTGATTTCACAATAATTTCACTATCATCACCTTCCTTTTGTCGAAGTACTTCAGCCATTCACGTTGGAAGGACTTCTGGAGAAGAGTGAGACGTGAAGATGTTGTCTCTGCTCAATGTGAATTCATTCTGTACTTTTAAACCAAATCCCATATAGCAATCACTGTTTCCACAATATCCAACAAATAGACCTTCCTCCCTTTTCTCATTCAATTTTCTTGGTCTCTCTTCTGAAACATGTACGTATTAAATATTCTGTTGCGAAATCTTTGAAATAGGCAATACTATCCCATTCAATTTCATAATAAATTTCTTTTGAACATCTTGTCTTTTTCGGAGTTCGAGATGTACGATTTGAAATATATATTGCTGTACCAGCTGCTTCTGCTTACTGTTCAATGGGCGAATTTCACCGTAAATCATCGAACGCGCTGCGTCAACAATTCTACTATTTTCTCTCTCGGCAGCGCCATTCTGTTCATGACTATATTGATGAATGATTGATTGATTTTCTGAAACATATTCCTTATTGTCGAATTACCTTTCTGTCTCACACTACAACATTTTGATTTTCACGTAAGCAGGTTCTCCTTCATTTTAGAAAGTTGATAGAGACTCAGTAACATCGGATTGTGCTTTCAAGAAAAATACACGACGAAATTCCGAATAATCATCTTTGAAACATACAAAATATCTTATTGAGTCTACCTGCATATGTCCATATGTGTCACATCTTCCTGAACAATTTCACCTGGTATTGAGGTACGATTCTTTCTCGTTCGAAGAAAACTAGCTCTGTGTTGCTTTTCATACAAACAACCTTCACAGAAACAGGTTTTAGCTAAAGTTTATCATAAATTGCCGGAAGTATTGCCACGAAAATATAGGATGTTGGGATTGATCTTCCGAAATGCGAAAGATTTTAATTGTTCGACTATCACTCTGCTTTACAATGCCCTCGTAAGACCTCACCTCGAATATGCCTCGGTAGTTTGGATGGCATTCACAGTCACTAACATAGACAAAGTTGAGAAAGTTCAAAAAAAATTTCCGCGCTATTTACACTTGATAGAATATAATGAATATCCATTTAGAATATCGTACCAAACCATGCTGAAGGATTTCAATATGCTTTCCCTTGATAATAGGCGTAAGTTCAACCTTTTCGCTCAAAGTTCTGAATAGTGTGAGCTACCAAGATTGTGATTTTGTGAGATTTATCAATTTTAAGGTTCCTACGTCGAATTTGAGAATTTTGAACAAAGAACCTTTTCATCTAATATCAGAACATTTATCTCCTGTAAATTGTATGATGCATGTGTGTCATGAAATTGTAACAAAATTTGAGGTGGATATTTTCAATACCATCATTAATGAATTGAAAACTATACTGTTTCAGGTTAGGATATTTTCTCTGTTCTGCATTTGTAATTTACCTTTAAGGTGTTTGTGTGGAATTAAATTGAATTGAATTGAAAAGGAAAAAAACATGTAGGAAAAGCGGTAAACTGTATGAATGCCACATCTGATGACGATGTGCAATATAAGTTTTCATGAACGTGCCTAATTTCTCTGGAATCGGGTAAATATTTTTCGAAAAAAAAATTGCTATAAGTTGCGCGTCAGTACGCTATAACGGATTATCAAGATTCACTCTGATCGCTCCCGTAGTTCCTGAGAGATTGAGGGAAGGATTTCAAAGATTCTACAACTACAAATGACAGCAACTTTGAAACCATAGGGCTGATTTTTCCCCTCAACGAAATAACCGTCACATTCTGACGCGCAACGTACCGTTGAAGTTTCAAGTGGATAGGATTCTATATACGCCCGTGATCATACCTATTGCCGGCTGGCCGGACGGACAGAATCAATTTTGACACCGGATTCGTCATCAGTGTGTCCAACTTTTGTGACCATATTCCGCACAAACTTACAGACATTTGGACAATTGATATACGCTGTTCCCCAGAACATGCGCGCATAAAGGTCAAATTTCGTTGTTATTTGGAATTTTTGAGTATTTCCTATATATCTCGGAAAGTTTTTATGCGAACAAATCAGATCTTTTTTATTGTGCGAAGAAACGAATGCAGAGCTAATGGCAAAATTTCCTGAGGATATCGTTCGTGAAAGGTTTTTTTTTTGTAATCGGACAATTGATTAGATTTCATTGAAGAGGTGAATATCTGAGGAAATTATGGTGTACAGCCTCAAGGATTTACAGGGATTTATGGAGGATTAATTTATGTTTACGAGAATTGATTGGGACTTATCAAGGATTTGCGATGATTTATCAGGATTAACGAGGACTCACAGAGGATTTATCAAAGGTTTTACCAGGGTTAAAAAGGTTGAAAACATTGGTTATAAAAACTGGGGGAAGAAGAAAAATTCCGGTCCATTCATTTATAGTCAACGAAATTTTTCGAAGTCTAAAGCGACATGAAGACATATTAAGGAAATCGCAATTCTATCAGATAGCTCTGATAGTTATATAGACATCAATTTGAAGTTAAATACAATGACAGCACAAAAAACTGACTATTATATTGACATATAACTTATACGGGATGAAAAGTAACTGAAAAAATGTATCGCATACTTCCCAGTTCAGCGTTGTCAATCCATTAGGAAGTGATTATGACAAAGACTGATTTGTGGTTTATGGGTAAATTGTTGATAATGATGCCGTAAGTACAATAACGAAGATGACATTTTTGATGAAATTGTAGGAAAGCCCGTTCTTGACACGTTGCTTTTTTTCGTGTTTAAATACAAAGTCACTTCCCACAAAATTTTGCATGTACTTTCAAGCCGTCATTTTCGACTAGATATAAGATTTCTATTCGATCGAATCTGTATTTTCAGACATATCATCAGGAAATTTATTGGGCTGATTTCACCCATTCACAAATTAGACCTCTGCATCTAAGCTCTAAACATTTTTCTTCATAAATTATTGAGTGTCCGAGTCCTTTCTATCATATATTATTGTTTTGCATTAGAGGTATTCTACACGCTCTATCTGAAGCTGTGAACAAAATCACTTTCGAATGTAAAAACTTGGGGAAAAGATATTTTGAATAGCGGACTTGGAGCTTGATTACAATGACCAAAGTTCACGTTACTTTACGTTACGTTAATTTAGATGCGATAATAATTCTATAATTCTTTTCAGAAGTTATTGTGTTTGCGATCAACCTAGCAGTCGACTGTAAACACAAAGAATTCCCTAAAAAATAACTAATCGACTAAATCGACCCAAAATTTGGAGCGTGATAAAGAAGTTTATGTTAATGATTGTGTAATATACACCCTAACATTCTTCCTTTCGAAATATTATTTCAAAGACATTTCCGAAAGTATATCCAATCGAGATGGTGCACTGTTGGATGTCGAAGGTGTAGGTCGAATGTCATCAGAGTCTGATGAATAGTACCTATATCTCAATAATATAAGAAAAATACTATTTGAATTCAAAATGGTTATGACTATGAAACCGTCAGCGGATTTTTTCATCACTGGCGAGATATTTAGGCTCCAAACTTACCCTGAGAATTTGAAGACTCTAGGAATTCTCCTATTAACGTTGGAGAAATAGATCAATATGTTCATTTTTTTATCGAAATTCATTGAAAATCGACGTCACCTTTCTCACACACGTCAGTTGTTGAACATGCTCTAAAACGAACAATTTTTAAGAAGCTGGTGAACACACCGTGTATTTTCTCATCATCATCATTTTGATCATAGTAAAATTCTTGAAATATATTCAGTCAGTTTATCCCCATTGTATGTTTCTTTTGTGAATATGCTTAACCGTCACGTTGAAGTTTTGAGGATATATCCTGAATATCTCGAGAAAAACTGATGCACTCGAATTGAAACTAGCTTTATGAATAGAACGAATTTCGAGAGTTTTGGCATTTTTCGTTGGAATTTTTTTTTCTTTGGAATCAATCCATTAGATTTCTAAAAATTGGCGCAAAATTTTCGATGAAAATATTCAACAGTAATTTACCAAATTTCATTCATATTCAACAACAATATGTCAAATTTTGCTTTGGCGACGAATTTGAACAAGCGCGTAAAAGTTCACCTCACGTCAGTGTTATTATTCTAGGATTTCTCATATTTCCACCAACATATCAACTAACAGAGATTAACAAGGATACACGAGATTTACGAGGATATATGGGCATTTATGAGGATTTGTGGAGGAATTATAGGCGATCTACGGGGATTTCAGAGGATTTATCTGCCAAAGAGGTTTTATGGTCTACAACATTTGGGGTGAATACTTGGGTAAATATTTAGATTTGGTTCACTATTTATTGTAGAGATATAGTGAAAAAATATAAAATTCCGTTGTTATTCGAAATTTTAGGGATATTTCCTCAATATCGCGAAAAGAACTGACGTCATCAGGTTGAAACTTCAAAATAAATTGTGTTTGCAGAATACTGCCACACAAGGTTATGCGGAATGGCTTGAATATTTTTGTCGTAGAAAATGTTCGAAAAAATTTCAGAAATGTACTACATTTTTCTCGAAAAAAATTATTTTTCGGAAACTATTTCTGAGATTTCGATAAAATTTTGCAAGAAACTATACCAATATTCAGCAAGAATGCTTCAAATGTCAGTTCGATTTGATATCCATTCAAGGAGATACTGGAAAAGAAATATTTCCAATTTCGTAGCTATTTGAAATGTTGAGGTTAATTCCTGAATATCTCAAAATGAAATTACTAGAACACATCCAACCTTCGTAGATATAAAATACTGATGCTCAACTTTCTGCGGAATCTCGTAAGGATCGTACTATTAGAAAGTGAAGAAATTGCCTTCGAAAACCGTTCATTGAATTTCGATGAATTAGGCACAGGTCAGTGGGTATATCTGCGGAATGAGGTGGATTTTTCCAATTCGTTAATCAGGACTTGTAAATCTAAATCTAAATCTACGCTACAGGTATCGAGTCACTTCAATAGATTCCTTTGGAAGTTATTTTTCTTTCCCATCGGCGGTTAGGCTAGCTGTGAACATAATAATTTCTGAAAGAAACGACTTAAAGACTAGATATCTGGAGGGTAGATTTTCGGTTTAGTAACAGTCAAACGGATCGCATTTAAATCTAGCAATTGATCGGAAAACAATAGCTTGAGTTTCATACGGAATTTTTAAAGACCCAATGAAAAGAGATCAAGAAATCTTTCAATCAGAAAGTGAAGTTACGTATGGCGAGCTCAATACAATACAATGACTGACCGCTTTGAAAACGTATTTGAACAAACGCGTAGAAGCTCTTGACCTCACGTCAGTGCTTTACTAGAATTTCTCTAGTTTTCTTCGATAGAAGCTCAGGAACGTTCATTTTAATGAAATTTTTTGGAAAGTTCTAACGACCAATTGAATTTTCTAATTTTGTGTCATATGAAATAATTTCACCCAATCATGTCAACATTACACTGATTCAGTGCATTCAGTGCAACTAATAATCAATGCCTATGATAATATGATTGAGTTTGACAAGAGTCAAAAAATATTGGGCCGAATATCCCTCGGACATTGACGAAAGGCTCATAATTTAATGACAAATTTCTCATGCCCGTTGCTTGATAAAAGCCCTCAGCCTTCAGCTTCGAGGTTTCAATCGTCATATATAAAATTATCTCGTCTGGATATTATCAATGTCACGAAGATATTACTACTGAAAATAAATCGGTATACCTTTTCCAAAGAAATCGCTTTTATAGGTACGTATCCCCACGGAAGGTAACTATTTCACACAGTGGATAAATTTTTATATGTAGTTATACAATTATGTACGCACTCTTATATAACTCGATGAATCTTCAATGAAAAATTTCAACATTACTACACATTCGTAGTAAATAACATGTCGTTGTTCTTGCATTCATTTAGTAGAAAAAATCAACAACGTATTTAAATGATATTTATACTACCTCATAGGACACAGTTATTACAAACTACTCGAGGAAAAATTTCATACAACGCAGCGCCCGAGGTTAATATAGTGTTTGAATTTTTCTTGAGTGTATAAGGTTGTTCTCAACTGTCATCTGTTCAGTATCGATGATTGATTTAAATTAGGTAGTTATAAGTAATCTCATCATTTTTCCTGATAATGAACTACGTTTCACTAATAATACATTTTGAAATTTTCATCACACCATATATTAAATTTCGTTCATCCCAAGGTATAGCTGATGGCTGAACATTTTCTGGAGCGTTTTCATTTTTCAACCAAGTGAAACTGTGTCTCAACGAAATTGTGCAGGAATTTTCGTATCGCTATCTTGCGAGTAAACTCCGGCTGAAACTCCGAAACCGTCAGACAAATTCCGGCCACTAAAACTATCAGGTGAGATGAGATATTCGTGCTCCAAGCCGACTTGGAAAACTTCAAGTCTTCAAGTGACAGATATGATTGAGTTTGATCACGAATCATTCATCACATATCAACACTAACTTTTCCCTAGTCGTTTGGGACAATTTTCGATTCAAAATTGGAATATGAGAAACAGGCAAGTAAAAACATGCGGTAAAATATTGGAAACCGAACTTTATATGTGGGGAACGACCTATACCCGAATAGAAACTGAAAAATTCAACGGGTACGAGACAACTTTTTAAGCCTTACTATTCGAAAGGTTCATTGTGTGTAAATAATGACCCATGTTCATTACAGAAAATTATGAATTCTATAAGGCTAAATTACTTACTTAAATCTGCTATTGCGAATCCGAAAAGTAAATTGAAAAACATATGTAACACTAATATCCAGTTCCTTCTAGAACACGACCATTTTCCACTCTTGTTGATACAAATAAATTGGAAATTAAATGAAATTAGAGTTTCAACAACTGAATACTTTTTCTGTTATTTTGAACGTGAAGAGTTCATTCAATAAAACTAACTATTCCATTTCAATCGAGTCCGAAGTGGAAATATTTCTCGTATAAATTTTTATGAAATACTGAAAATTAACGAATTTGACGCATCATTAATCAATGCTCTGTATGAATAGCAGATAATTCTTTATTTCTCTAACTTGTTCGATATTTCGTCATTCATATTTATGGGATTTCCATCAAAACAATCCTACGTAATTGTATTTGAAAATAAAACTAGACGCTCTTTCAGTAATATAAGAACGATTCGATTTTTTTTGGAAAGAGAAAATGATGAGAGAGTGAGGAAAGGTGTAATTGGCTCCCTCCTCTTAACCCTCGAATTTAGGCATCCAATTCTTATGGAACTTGACATTCCGGTGTCACATTCCTTCATCCATTCTTATTGTTCAGAAGTTTTGTTGGTTTTCTTCGTCTAATTCTGATGAACAAGCTCGTTCTCATTTTGTTGGAATTTATGCCATTTTCGAATGACTGAGCTGAAAAATATTTGGTCAAATCCAATAAAGTTCATTCAATTCAATCATATTTCAATGGAAAATGCAAACTTCCAGAGAAGGTCTGAAGTCTCAGTTTCTATAGGTTAACTTCCTCAATGGATAAAATCCAGCCAACTGATTTGGAGATATTTCTTTTTGAAATTGCGAAGTTATTTTCGAAATCACTCAAAAAAGATTGATCTTATCGAGATAAAGCTTGGTAATCAGTTGTAAAAACCGATGCGCAAACTTGCAGAAAATTTCTTCGACACCAATCTGTTATTTTCCCTGAATTTCCAAAATTTATATGAAAATTTTTAGTTCGGAAAGTACGAGTCAGATTCAGGAAAAATTTCGAACATACCTTCAAACTGGCACTCGACAACTGCGCAGCAAATTTCAGCTCGATTCTGAATAACCAGTAATTGGATTTTCACAGTTGAGTTCTACAAATATCTAGTCCATATAGTCAACTATACAGACAAATAAAAATAAATTATATTGTCTTCAGGATTGGCCGTCAGTTGAAACGATTTTGAAGTAAAAATGCTCGACTGTGTGCGAAAAGAATGTAAACAAGTTCAATAAAGTTGGTGATAGTTGATGCAGCGATATTTCTAACATCTTGAAATATATCTAACTACATTAATATTAACTTCACTTCCCAAATGACCGACCGGGACAACTGAATAACTTCCCAGGACACGGGAACTATAAACGTCGAACCGGGAGATTACCAGGCGTACCGGACTTGAAATTAGCCAGAAAAGTTGACTTGTGAATGTTACAGAAGATACCGAACTCCTATAGGTATCACTTAAGAATATTCATATCGTATAAGAAATCCTTAGTCAAGATTAATCAGTTTTTTACATCACCAAATAGTGAAAATTATATCTTTATATAGTAGTATGCACTCAATGCTCAGTCGATAAACTTGACTGCATGGCATCGAACTACCTTGGTACAGAAATTGGCGCGCATCTCCGATAGGATCGTCATATCGCTAAGGTAATACAGAAACTCAGATCTGTACTGTTTACTTTCGAACGCCCAAGAGGATTTATAGATGATCGTTTTTCGAAGATTTTGTGTTCGCACTGAATGCCACCAACAATATGTCATTCTGACATATCGTATATTACAAGTTTCACAAGATTCTGAGTATTTTACTTGAAGGTGAAAGCATACACGGTCAGCAGATCGGCCAGATGAACAGAATTAATTTTGACCACGTATTCTTCTAGGAAATGTAACCGAATTGTTTAAGACCATTTTCGGATAGAAATTAAAACATTTACAGACATTAGGGTAACAAATAACGTGCTGGTTCCCGGAACAAGTACGTGAAAATAGTTTTGAAATTATATCATTCTAATTAATTGTTCCATCCTTATAAAGGGTTTTTCAACAAGAACTTTGTTTTTTAAAACAAAATAAAACAAAGAATTTAGTGGAAAATGAATAAAATTTTTATTGTATTACAAAGAGAAAAGTTCGGCAATTATGAATGAAAAATGATATCTGACAAATGTCCACCACGACCACGCTGACAGACGTTGATTCTTTCATCAAAATTTTTAATCACTTTTTGGCAAGATGGAGGGTCTATTTCGTTAATGACATCACGGATTTTGAGTTTTAAGGCTGCAATCGATTCGATTGGCTCCGTTTAAACTCTGTCTTTAACATAGCCCCACAAAAAATAATCCAGTGGTGTTAAATCATCTGGCCGATCTGGCCGGCCACTTAACAGCTGAATTTCGCGAAATTATGCGATCGGGAAATTTGGTTTGCAATAAATTGATCGTTTCATTGGCTGTGTGACATGTGGCACCGTCTTGTTGAAACCACATTTCAGTGACATCCATGTCATCAATAATAGGCCAAAATTCAGTTGTTAACATCTCGCGATAGCGTGATCCATTGACTGTTACCGCATTTCCAGCCTCATCTTCGAAAAAAAACGGCCCAATCACACCTCCAGACCACATAGCACACCACACAGTGACACGTTGAGTATGCAAAGACTTTTCAATAATTGCTTTAGGATTTTCAGAAGCCCAAATGCGGCAATTTTGCTTGTTGACGTACCCTGAGAAATGAAAATGTGCTTCGTCTGAAAAAATGATTTTTTGGAGAAAAACCAGCAGGTTGTTCCTGAATGAACTGAGCGAATCTACGGCGATTTGAATGGTCGGTCAGCTTCAATTCCTGCACCAGTTGAATCTTGTAAGGCTTCAAAGCCAAATCCTCTCGCAAAATTCGCCATGTTGTGCTTTTGGATAACCCCAATTGTTGAGAACGTCGTGAAATTGATTACTTTTGATCTTCTTCAACACTGTGGCTCACGGCAGCGATGTTTTCTGTTGAACGACCCGGTCGAACACGTGTTGGTGTTGGCACATTTTGTACCGAGCCTGTCGACTCAAATTTCGCGACCAAATTCTTGATAGCGGTCTCAGAAGGACGTTTATGTTGTCCGAAAATATAACGAATTTTACGAAATGTAACTTTAACAGAACGACCATTTTCATAGTGGATTTGAATTATTTTAATGCGATTTTCGAGCGAAATTGAATTCATTGTAACAATTGCCAAAGCATATACTGCGAATACGTCAAAAAACTAAATGTCAAAACTGTCATGTGGTGCCGGTGTTACCACATTGAAAAACAAAGTTCTTGTTGAAAAACCCTACCACCAACAATATGTCATTCTGACATATCGTATATTACAAGTTTCACAAGATTCTGAGTATTTTACTTGAAGGTGAAAGCATACACGGTCAGCAGATCGGCCAGATGAACAGAATTGATTTTGACCACGTATTCTTCTAGGAAATGTAACCGAATTGTTTAAGACCATTTTCGGATAGAAATTAAAACATTTACAGACATTAGGGTAACAAATAACGTGCTGGTTCCCGGAACAAGTACGTGAAAATAGTTTTGAAATTATATCATTCTAATTAATTGTTCCATCCTTATATTTGATCCTTTGAATAGAGACGAATATGATAAAATATTCCAAAGAGAAACTTCCTCAAACCCTAACTGAAAGACATAAATTGCGCACGAAAAAATTCTCCTTTACACAAAAGTTATTCATATTCAATCGATGCGCGAAATTAAGAATCATCAAACCATTGATAATCCATATATAAGCGCGATGCTAATATCGAATGAAAGACTGTTTTTTTGCATGTTGGTCTCTCTAGTTCCTCGATACGCGATCCAAGCCAAGTAAGAATTGCCAGTTGCACAGTAGCACTGCAAACTTGAGGTGCGTAAAACCATATCGGTTGTAAATAAAAAAGTCCGCTAGTTGAAGAACTGAAACCTAAGCGCTATGCTTATCGAATAAACGACTCTTCTTCTGCAGGTTGGTGGGGAGTCTCTAGTCCGCAGTCCCTCGATAGGCGATCGCGATCAAAGTAATTATTTGCCAGTATGCCAGTCGCACTCCAGACTTGAGTTGTGTTAGACCATCGGTTGAACATAAACACGACAATTTTATTCCATTGAAGAAGATGAATTGCAACAATGAATGAGAAATAATTTCCGTTATGAAAATTTGGGTTCTTCTCTGCCATATATGGTTTGAAAATGAAATAAATTCTACGAAAGTCAGAAATTGGAAAACAAAAAAAAATTAGAAATGCGAAATGGAAGGACGATAAATTTTAATTAGCTTTTCAAATAATCCATCTTGTTGTGCTAAACAGTAGCCAAATCTATAATTAAAAGATAATCTCATGCCTCCGAGCAGATTTGGCATAGTCGCTATTTTGGCACAAAGTTGGATAATTTTGAACCTTAGTTCATGAATATTCGTCGTTCTATCAATTTCTTGCCACAAATAAGGACCAGTTGATGCGATTACTGAGAATAGTAGCTTCATTCACGCGGACAATAAGAATGAAAATGGGATTGGACCACTGTGCTGTAGTTCACGTCAAAAGAGGGAAACTGGTGAGCGGAGAGAAAATGCTGTTACAAGATGGAATAGCGATCCAGAGCCTAGCACTGCAGGAGACCTACAAGACCTTGGAGTTCAGAAGGCTTTAGAAATGAAAACATCGAATGCGAAGACCTAATTCCAGCAAAAATTCTTTTACAGAGTTGAGAAAATTCTTGGAAAGAGGCGGAGGTCAAAGCCATGTTCACGGCGATGAACATATGCGCAATTCCTAGCCTACTCCTTTGGAGTTATAAAATATCCCAACACTGAATTGAAAGTCATTGATATTAGAGTGAGAGTTCTCATGAGTAAATATAGAATCCACCACCCCCACGCATCCATCAACAGATTATACCTACCCAGACAATATGGTGGAAGGGGTCAAAATATCGAGATGATCCATCAGAAGGAAGTGATAGAACTGACGAAGTACTTTCAATCGAAAAACTTACCTTTCTTCATAGCAATATGCAAGGAGGATAATAACAAAACGGCGCTCAATCTAGGTTTTGCAACGGATACTCCTCAGATGGTAACACATGAATCGCTGACAGAGGAATGGCACAGTAAATCATCAGGTTACCTGTTTCCAGAAACTGAGGGACGCATCGCCGCTATACAGGACCAGGTCGTGCCAACAAGAGCATACATGAAGCATATAGCTAGAAAGAATATACTAACCGAAAGGTGTCGTAAATGTGGCAAGACACTTGAGACAACACAGCATATCACTTCGTCTTGCTCCCTTCTGGCTAGAGGTTGACCATTTCAACCCCTTCTAAGCATAGTTCTGGTTGGAAAAAATTCCAAAATAAGTAGTTTTATTGACAAATGTTATTTACCAAGTTTCGTGCTTCATCTAAATCAAAATTAAAAATTTAAAAGACGAAACAATTTTTTTTAATCTTCGGAGCGGTGTAAATTTTACGGGAGGAAGTTTTTCGAAAAATTTCATACCAAATACCCAACTCTTCTTTCATTACAGGAGCCACCCTAAAAATTTTTCGGTGTCATTCAGATATATCAATAATACTAACAATACTGGAGCTCTCTTTTCTCCATGAACCTATCTATGAACAATAATTGCACAGGTGATAGACTAAGTTATGACCACTCAGAATATCGAAAAATTTGTAGGTAAAATTTTTACCGGTTTCGAGATAATGGGCATTTTGAAAATTCTTGAAAAATCGCTACCTTGGTGCTTTTCAGATTTATGAATCAATTTTCAGAAATGGATATTCTTCGGCAAAAAAGGGGATGAAATGACATATTTGAATTTTGTTCTCGTAACTTTGACCCGATTTTCTGAAAAAACTCAATGGTACGTGAATGTGAATATCCACTACAAAAATATGCGCACTTTGTCCACTTTCCAAAATTGTATGAATCATACTCTGATTATTTATGGAAGTTTTCAGAAAAAAATAAAAAACTAGAGTTTTAAGCAATACATTTCACTGACGAATATTAATTAGGGAAAAAATTTAATTATTCTTCATCCTTTCTGACGCAAATATGATAATGTTTCAATAAGGACCTTTTAAACGTTGTTTTGCCCCCTTTACAACGATTGCCTGATAGCATGTTGATACACCGTCCTAGTTGTGTCATGTCAGTTGCAGTTGTTGCTCAAACTTGTTCTATCATGGAGCCCAAGAGAAGTTTATCAAAAGATTTCAGTTCATTGATCTGGAGGCCCTAGGGTTGCTCTAGGATGTCTCATCCATTGTAAAAGGTACATTTAACCCCAACATTGTCGAACTCACAGGCCAGTAATACTCTGCCTACTTTCTTTAAAGATGGGTCAATTTCTATTACGAAAACACTAGTTAGTATTGAACCACAAGTTCAATATTATTTGGGTTATTTACGCAATATAATAATGGACTGGGGATTCCTAACCAATCTTGCAATTATCTGATTTTTATTTCACTTGGGCTATTTGACAGTATAACGGTAAGTTAAATAAAAACTGACGTGGCTCAATAATTGAGTTGGTGTATCCATTTGGACACTCAGAGCATCGTTGGTGCGGTGACAAAACATGTTCAAAACAGCACTTCTAAAAAGTATGTCATCTTCGGATCAAAACACATAGAAAAGAATTAAATAATTTTTTTCTATAACTTTTTTATGGAATTTATCTCTTGAAACTTTGGTTTCAAAAGAATTTAATTAGGAGAAGATTTTAAATTCTTTTTTTATTTTTCCGAAAACTTTCAAGCAATGAACTCAATATAATAATATTACATCATTTTATCCCTAAAAAATCGCAACAAAAGACTTTTTTCCTCAAAATTGTGAAAGTTGAGGATAGACCAGAATATCTCCCCTTTTTCTTGCAACGTAAATATCACCCCTTCCAGAAATAATCAGAGTATGTCTTGTACACTTTTGGAGAGTGGACAAAGTGCGCATATTTTTGTAGTGAATGTTCACATTCACGTGGTATTAAGTTTTTGCAGAAAATCGGGTCCAATTTACGAGAATAATATTAGGGAGAATTCAAATATGTCATTTCATACCCATCTTTCGCAGATTTTTTTTTGAAAATTGCTCTATGCATCCGAAAAGCGGCAATGTTCTGTGAAAAAATTTTTTCGAATCAGTACCAATTTACAGACGTGTGGTCCAAAACATCGAAAACGGTGAAAATTTTACCTACAAATTTTTCGATATTCTGAGTAGTCATGAGCTAGTCTATTACCAGTACAAATATTGTTTATCTGTGTTTATTTGTTGTAAGGTTTATCGGACATCCTGTATATGTGTTCGAGATGTCGGACAGTAAAGATCACGCCAGCGAACGCTCGGAGAAATTTGTTGATTCAAGTGGTAAAAAACTAATTTATTGTGCCCACTGCAAGAAAAAAGGATTAGAAGCAGTGATGTGCATAAAATGCAAGGAATATTTTCATCGATCGTGCTTACTAACGGCTGCTAAAAGAAGAAATGCCAATTGTGTTCATGATACTAATGATGAGGTAAATCTAGAATTACAGGAAGAAGAAAATCCTCTATTTGAGACTAAATTACTTCGAATAAAGGTTAAATATCCGGAAGACCTGTTAATGGAATGCAGGAGTAAAAACGACATCCTGATGCTTAATAATAAATTGCTGCTAGAAAAAATCAAATCAATGGAGAGACACGATGATAAACAACCGAAAAAAAGTGTTTATAATGAAGATATATCTGAATCAAATACAACCGTCCATGGAATTTCAGAACGAGACAATTTCATAGTAAATTCACGCCAACAACAGAGACAACAACAACAACAGGATGTGCAGAAATCGCAGAAACAACAGGAATCACGAATTGTTGTATCAGATGGCATTCGAAATAATTATCGTGGTGAAGCGAATACAAATTTTGCATCAAAACAAGATAATGGGAAACATGTTTATGAGACGGTTCCGAAAAGCAATGCATGATCTCATTCAAAATCAATTCATGATGAAAATGATTGGAAAACTGTTATCAACAAAAGGAAAAGTAAACAATCAAATACTCGTAAAATCATATGTACTGGTACCAAGTCCGATGGTTCATTACTACAGGGGGTGAAGAAGAGAAAATGGATATATCTTGGAAAAATTGCAGGAACGACTACTACTGAAGAGGATGTGAAGAACTACATGATGCAGATAAAAGACATAAGAGATATACAAGTAAGAAGGCTCCAGACAAGGGGTGGAAACTCTGCGATCACTATTGGTGTAGTGGACGAAGAAGATTTCAAATCAATTTGCAGTGAAGATTTCTGGCCAGAAGAAGTTGTTGTTCGAGAGTTCAGGTTTGGAAATTTTTTTCGCCAGATGAACAAAAAAAGTTTGAATACCTGGAGTTATCTAACAGTTCTAACATAGTCAAAATTGTTCATCTAATCATTCAGTGCCTCAATACATCGTTTAATGGACTTCTAGATTTTGTCAATGAAACTAACACAGATTTTTTTGCTTTAACGGAGCACTGGCAAAGTGAAGAGGAACTGAACAGTTTTCATATTCAGGGTTATGTCAAAACAACAAGCTAGTGCAGGGAAAAGAGGAAACATGGAGGGGTTGTCATTTACTCAAGAAATGTGTACAATTGTAAAAACAGGTTGGATATTTCGAAGTTTTCTATACCTCGGGTTTTTAATGTTGTGCTTTGGAGTGTTATATTGGAAATTTAAAACTGATTTTAGTATGTATATATAGGCCAGATACACCTCCTTTCGCGAGTGCAGATGTATTTTTTGAAAGACTGCTTGAAATTTTAAGGATTCTAAGTAGGGAAAAAAATAATGCAGTAATCATATTAGGGGACTTTAACTTTGATTTCCTCAGGATGGATAACGAGAATACCAATATGCTTGTAACAATTGTTGAAAGTTTTGGTTTAGATGTGTTGGTAAATGAGCCCACAAGGGTTACTAATCATTCGTCTACTTGTTTAGACAATGTGTTCACTAACATAAAGAGTAGATCAATAGATGTTGTACAACCGCATTTGTCAGATCATGCGGCACAATTTCTATGTGTTGAAATTGAAAATACAAATCAAATTCCAACTAAAAAATTAATTAGAAAATATAACGATAAAAATCTTCACAGTTTTTCAGAAAAGTTGTTATCATTTGACTGGTCACATTTGTATGATTTCGAAGATCATGAGATAGATGACATGTGGGATTTCTTTTTTGGTTACTTTGAAAATATGTTTCAAAGTTCATTCCCTATTAGTGAAATCAGAACTAATGATAATGGTCTATTCTTGCAAAACGTAACATCTTAATGTAAATCTAATCCAAAAATAATTGGTTTAAAGCGCAAACTTGATTCTCTATTTATAATGTCGCAACACAAGCCTGAATATACTCAAAAATACAAACACACTAAGAAGGATTATGATCAACAATTGACAAAAATTAAGCAGGAATATATCGGAAGTAAAATCATAAGGTCAGATAATAAAACAAAAACAACTTGGGGTTTAATAGAATCTTTAACTGGCAAAAATAATTCTAAGCAGCTAATACTTCCTTGGGGGGATCCACAGGTGATAGTAAATGATTAAAATGACTTTTTTGTGGATGTAGCTTCTGAAAGTATATCTGACCGTGCACAAAAGTCTTTTTTTGTATTTGACATAGAAGCCACGGAAGTCTTAAGAGCTGTCAAAAAATTAAATAATTCCTTCTCATCAGGATATGACCAAATACCTAGACCTATTATAAAAAAAGTAATTCATATTGCAGTTGAACCTGTGAGATATATTATCTACAAAGCCTTTGTAGCAGGAAAATTTCCATATGCACTCAAATTGTCAATAATAACACCTTTGTACAAATCAGGTCCCGTGGATGATTTGGGTAACTATAGACCCATAAATTTGCTAACAACTTTTTCAAAGATTTTCGAAAAAATTCTTGTAGATCGCCTGTTCAAATTCTTTAAAAAACATGAATTGTTTTGCTCTTCTCGGCACGGTTATTTGAATAATAAAAATACAAGCACGGCTATTTTTGAGCTTACACAAAGGGTATTAGAAGCGATAGAAAAAGAAAAAATTCCGATTGGTTTGTTTCTAGATTTATCCAAAGCATTTGACAGTGTAAATCACAGTGAATTGTTGGAGAAACTAGAAGCATATGGCATAAGAGACAAGCAGCTAAAACTTATTCAAAGCTACCTGGAAGGCCGAAAACAGAAAGTGTCTGTTACGGTCAACACTGAAACATTTGTATCGGATGAAATAGAGGTTTTTTTGGGTGTACCTCAAGGTAGTGTGTTAGGTCCGCTATTGTTTATAATATATATAAACGATCTTCCCCTTAATATAAGTAGCTTGCTGTATCTGATCATTTATGTTGATGATACTAGTATTATAAAAATTATCAATGACATCCTTAATTTAATGCAAGAATTGAATAATGCTTATATAGATGTGAAAGAATGGTGCTCAGCAAATTGCTTAAGATTAAATGTTATAAAAATGGATTGCATAATGTTCCAAACCGAGAGATCGAAAATAATGCCTCCTAATAACATTTCACTAGATGGTTCTCGAATTACGATGATGAACTGTGTAAACTTTCTTGGTGTTTATGTTGATTCCAATCTGAGGTGGAGAAATCATATTGACTACTTGAATAAAAAAAATTTCAAAAAGCACTGCCGTGAAGGCAGCAACTTTTGCGCGCATGTTCAATGTAGATGACCGCTTCAGCAACGAATTTGAACGTGCGCGCGTACCAAATTTCAGTTCGATACGATCATAAGTTCTGGAGATATCAGGAAAAAATATGTCAAATTTCGAGGTTTCCTTCTCGATATCGTTGATTTTTTCGGTATTACTCGAGAAATACTGATTCAGTCCTGTTTAAACTTAACAGCTAGTTTTAAGATGCTAAAAGACAACTTTATGCAAAATTTCGTGATAATCGTGTTATTAGAACAATTTGAAAAAAAAAATTTATATGATTTTCTCATCATATCATCCTCATTAAATTCTGTATGAAACTTCGAACTGTTATTTTCGATGAAGTACTGAATTTCAATTCGATCTGATCTGTATTTTTGGAAACATTGGAAAAATAAAATTTTGATTGGGTATATCTACGGAATCATTGGGCGGATTTTACCCATTCACGAATTCGACCTTCGTAATTAAGCCCCAAACCTACTCTACAAATATCGAGTTTCTAAGTCGTTTCTTCCGGAAGTTATTGTGTTTACGGTCAGCCTAACGGCCGACTGCGTAAACACAATAACTTCCGAAAGAAACAACTTAGAAACTCGATATTTGTAGAGAAGGTTTGGACCTTAATTACGAAGGCCGAATTCGTGAATGGGTAAAATCCACCCAATGATTCCGTAGATATACCCAATCAAAATTTTATTTTTCCAATATTTCCAAAAAAACAGACCAGATCGAATTGAAATCCAGTACTTCATCGAAAATAACAGTTCGAAGTTTCATACAGAATTTAATGAGGATGATATGATGAAAAAATCATATAAATTTTTTTTTTCAAATTGTTCTAATAACCCGATTATCACGAAATTTTGCACAAAGTTGTCTTTCAGCATCTTAAAACTAGCTGTGAAGTTTAATCAGGACTGAATCAGTATTTCTCGAGTAATACCAAAAAAATCAACGATATCGAGAAGAAAACCTCGAAATTTGACATATTTTTTCCCGATATCTCCAAAACTTATGATCGTATCGAGCTGAAATTTAGTACACTGCTGTGAAATTAGAAGGTCAAAGTGTGAGTATAATTTTTTTTTGGATATGATGAATGGTTTCCGAAAAAAAAATTTTTTTGTAAAAATTTTTTTTTAATTTATTGACAATATGATCTTGACGAAATTTGGCTCAAAGTTGCGCGTCGCTATACTCCACCAAACTGCCAAGTTTGAATCCAATCGCTCAAGTAGTTTCTGAAATAAAAAATAAATAACTTCAAAACTTCAAATGCCTATAACTCCGAAACTATTCGATCGATTTGGCCCATTAACGAACTTAACCGCGGCATTCCAATGCGCGACCTACCCTGAAAGTTTCAAGTCGCTAGCTCACTTCGTTCGACAGTTATCGTGTCTACGGCCGGCCAACCGGCCGGCCGGCCGGCCGGACAGAATCGATTTTGACACCGGATTCGTCATCAGTGAGTCCAACCTAGTCGATTGAGACCATTTTCGGCTCAATCATCCAAAATTACAGACATTTGGACAAAACGATAGCACGCTGTTCCCCTAGAACATGCGCGCAAAAATTGAATTCTACCATCTATGCTATTAATGTTTTGAAAAAGTCAGTGGATGTATTCACCCTGAAGATTATTTATTTCTCTAACTTTCAGTTGCATCGTATGGCAGACGAGTAGCATGTGTGTTGATGAGCTCCTCGAAATAATATAATATCAGCATTTTAAGTCCCGATTATAAATCTGGTCTGTTATTTTTGTGAAATATTCACATTTCCCATGAAAATAAACTGAAAATAAATTAAAATGGTATTAACACGAGAAATACGTGAAGAAATCCAATCATCAGTTAGCCAGGCAGTCAATAAGTGCGTAAAAAGTGACTCGTTTATCAATGCAATAACAAACATGATAAGCGATGCGGTTTTGAAAACAATAAACGATAAATTACGGAATCTAGAGGAAGCGATGGTAGAAGTTCAGAGAAATCAAGGTGAATTGGAAACGAATCTTGAACAGAAGATCGGTGTTCTGGAGAATGAACTCAAGAAAGCGAATTCACGTGAACTCTACATGAGGGAAATAATGGAAAGGATGGATCAACAAAGTCGAGGAAATAATTTGAGAATATTTGGTTTTGCAGAGGGGACAAAGGAGGACACAAAGAAAGAGATAATTAAATTACTCAACTCAAAAATGTCGTTGACTCTGACTGCACAGGATATTGATTTATGTTTCAGACTCGGAAAATTATCAGGAGGAAAATGTAGAGGAGTTTTTCTGAAACTATTCAAACACAATATCAAACAGGAAATTTATACAAAGAAGAGATTACTAAAAGGTACTGGGGTGGTCATAAGGGAGGACTTGACTAGCTTGGGGGTCGAGATGCTGAATGAAGCTGTTGGGAAGTTTGGTTTGAAGAACGTGTGGACCTTAAATGGAAATGTATATGCCAAGAATGGAGATAATAAAATACAGGTTGTTTCCAGGAACCATAAAAAACAAGGATAGGATGGAGTTGTGCCAGTGTTTTGAGGTTTAATGAACTAAGATATTAGGTTGGGGTGTTGAATGTTTCAAATTGATAAGAAGGAAGAAAATATATTTAATTAATTTACGTTTTAATGCATTAAGCTTGCTATTTTGTTTTTCTTCCTTCTGTGAATTATATCCTTTGGGGGCTCTCAGTCTAGTAAGCGAGATACTCTGTTGCTATGCTCGATTGTTTGAATTTAATTGATCAGGGTATTCAAATTGATACTAAAACATGCAATAGTTTTCAGGAATATGTGCAGGAAGGAGGAGGCGGTTGCGTGCAGGGAATTAATATTGTTCACTCTAATATCCGAAGTTTACAGAAACATTACGATGAACTTTTGATGCATGTGCAAATGTCGGGAGAGTTATTCGATGTTATTGTTTTATCAGAGACCAGAAGATTGGAAGATGTAAGTTTGTTTCCTGTTCCGAATTATACAATTCATTTTAATGAGTCAGAAATCAATAAATGCGACGGTGTTGCAGTTTATATAAAAAATAATTTAACAGCAAATGTAACTGTTAATCAGGTGAACGAAAGCAAGTTTCTCAGGATAATTTTGGTCAATGAATTTTCACTTTGTGATAGTAGAATAGGTATAACAGCTTATTATAGACCACCAGCAACAAACCAAAAAAATTATATAAGAAACCTAGAATCATATCTAAATACAATGAATCAGCAAGGTCTTGAAATATACCTAGGGGACATAAATATAGATTTACTTTGCTCTGATGTTGATACGAATGATTACTTGAACATTTTAAACTTAAACGGATTTATATCGTATATGAATAAGCCAACTAGGGTAACCCAGAATAGTAAGTCAACAATAGATCATATTTTTATCAGGATGAGTAATTCTTTACTAGATAGGGTTGATGTTGAGCCAGTTCTCTTTCAGACAGATATGACCGATCATTTCACCACCTTTGTGAGTATAAACATTAAAAACACCTGTTTCATTGATAAGTCAAACACAAAACCAAAAATTACGAGGAAAATTAATTTCGAGAAACTTTCAAAATTAGTGAGTGATGAGGACTGGTCTGATGTGTTGATACTAAGCGAACCACAAGAATCATATAACTTATTTTTTGAAAAGTTAAATACCTACATTTACATGAGTACTAGCATAGAAAACCTTAATTCATCTAAACAAACAAAAATTAAGCCATGGATCACGGCGGGTCTAATCAATTCGATAAATGAAAGGAATAGGTTAAAAATAAAATTGCGGAAAAATTATTCAGATCAACTAGAGTCTCAATACAAAAGCTATCGAAACAAACTGAACTCCTTGCTAAAACAAACGAAAACTGATTATTACCAAAATGAAATTACTAAAGCGGATGGGAATTATAAGAAGATTTGGAAAATAATAGATGATATTACGGGAAAACAACGAACTCGAACATTAGGAAACATTACTTTGGAAGACGGAAAAGGTGTGGCAGTCACTGAAAATAAAGAAAAAGCAAACTTCTTCAATAAATACTTTGTTACTCTGGGTGAAAAAATGGCTGAAAAAATTGAAAAAACTAATTTACCTAAGAATTTCCAGACGGATACTTCCATAAAGTCTTCGATATTTTTAAAACCGGTAACATCTAATGAAATGATTGGTCTTATGTCAAATTTGAAGAATAACTGTTCGCCTGGACCCGATAATATATCTTCCAAAATTATAAAACAGCTTCATAAAGACATTGTAACAGCATTAGTACACATCATCAATCTAAGCTTTGTGCAGGGAAAAATTCCGACACAATGGAAGCAGTCTCTTGTCACACCGGTCTATAAAACAGGAGATCCGACTCAAGTTTGCAACTACAGACCGATTTCTGTAATTAACAATTTCGCCAAACTATTCGAACAATCTCTAAAAAATAGAATAACCACATATTTCAATGCAAATAACATAATTACAGACAGACAATTTGGCTTCACAAAGAACCTTGGTACAGAGGATGCGATCCTTGATTTCTTACAGAAGCCAATTAGATCCATGGATAAATCCAAAAAGTGTCTCTCTGTGTTCCTTGATCTTGCTAGAGCCTTTGATACTATTCCACATAGTAGACTACTCGATAAGGCGGAGACTTGTGGAATTCGTGGTGTTGCCTGGACACTTCTCAGAGACTACCTCTCTGATAGATCTCAGTCGGTTGTAATTAGGGGGGAAAAGGGCTCGGCACAGGCCCTGGGTATTGGAATACCTCAGAGAACGGTATTGGGACCGTTGTTGTTCCTCATTTATATGAATGATATCACTAAAATAAAAAGCTTACAGGCTCACCTAGTTTGCTATGCCGACGTTACAGTAATCACATTCACTGCTGAAACCTGGGACGAACTAAAGAAAATTGCGGAAACCAATATGAGGAAAATTTATTTATGGTTAAAGAATAACTTACTAACCTTAAATTTGAACAAAACTAAATATATAACATTCTCTCCATCAATTTTCGACCAACCCAAGCATTTCACATTGAGACTACATTCCCCTCTTTGTAATACTCAAATATGTACTTGTCAACAGATAGAAAAAACCTCTTGCATAAGATACCTCGGAATTATTTTAGATCAACACCTAAAATGGACAGAACATATAAGTCACGTAATGAAGAGAATAAGGTTGATATTTCATAAGTTCTATAGGTTGAGGGACATCCTCTCAAGGAAAAATTTACTTTTATTATATAACAGCTTAGCAGAATCAATTATCAGATATTGTATTGTTGCTTGGGGGGTTGCATTTTCGACTTCGCTGCAGACGTTACAAACAGCACAAAATACTTTAATAAAAATTATTTTCAAACAACCAAGATTATATTCAACAGAACTGCTATATGAGGAGACTGAATTAATGAACATCAAAGAAATTTTTGTAAATCAGTGCATAATAAGAATGTATAGAAAACAGAATATGTATGAGCAGAGAAGTGGAGGGGTGACTAGATCGGCATATTGTATGAATTTTCACGTTCAACATTTTAGAAAGTCCGTAACCCAGAGATCATTTATGCATTTCGGTCCTAAATTCTTCAATATCATTCCAAATGACCTGAAAAAGTGTAGTAGAATGAGTTACTTTAAGTCGGAGATCAGACGGTTTATATTGGAAAATCCTGAGAGATTTGATTTCTGATGCACATGTTGGTTGGTAGTTCGGGAGTAGTTGTTTCTCCCAATCGGCCGTTATCGTTTCCTCCAGACTGAACATCGTATAGCACTGCCATTTTTCTTTATTCGTTTACATTTCACAAAGCACCAGGGAATGTGCGGGGGTACAAACAGACGACTGTCTAGGTACATTTGTGCGTTCTTGTGGTGTTTCATATATAATTTATAATGAGAATGTATGTACTATTATTATCGAAAATAAATTTGATTTGATTTGAAAATTTGATTTCAGTCTATCTTGTCGTATGGTATTTTATGCTGGGGAGGCGGTTCCTGCTCTGCATGCCTTTTTGTGAAACAAAAAATGGCTTTAAGATCAATGCTAAACATGAAATACAGGCAGACGTGCTGGGGTGCCTTTCGTGCTAATAATATTCATACTTTCACAGGACTTTATGTTTTCAATTGTATAAAAATTCTCATACAGCACATAGAGTTATTTGAAAAATTTAAAAATTAGAATGTCAAAACTAGGCAGGTGGATCAATATATGTATCCTATACACAATCTCACACTGACAGAGAATAATGCAATGTATATGTGCATCAAATTATTTAATGCTCTTCCAAAACATTTCCGTTTTATAATCAATGATAAGGTGCTTATTAAAGAGTTGTTTTCATTTATCATGAAATGTGAACCTTATAACTTGCAGGAATATCTTGACTACTGCAAATGTAATAATGGCTATACTTGAAATGATTTTATTTTGACATTTTTTCTATGTATTTACATGTATGGTATACTATGAAATGAATAAACTCATCTATCTATCTATCTGTACATTTCACACTTGACGTGGTATTTCCCACCACTGCCCGGGCTGCAGCCAAGACCCTTTCATTTATTGTTTTGACGGAAATTCACTTGTTAGAATTCGACCTGTTAGAATTCGACCATACAAAAATGAACATTAGCTCATTATAAAAAATCTTCCACTTCCGGTTAAACAGGAAGTCATAGACACACATTAATTACTTCTGTCGGTAAGAGACAATCTGTAGTATGATTTTACGAAATTTCAATTCGATATTCTGTATAATGAAGATTTTTTCGGATGTGAACCTGATTTCTGTGTTACCCTTTATACTCTTCCTGGGTTTGAAACCCTGTGAGAACCTTATTGACGAGTTAAACGACTGCGTCTTCTATTAGATGTTCTCTGAAACCAAACTGTGAACAATTATGTAATTTTCCTCGCAAAAGTTGAATATTCGTCTTCTAAGATATTTTTCGAAAATGTTGGAAATTATTATTCTCCATGGTCTATAGTTTGCAACAGACTTTCTATAGTTAGATTTGAACCTGATGTCGTTATCGAGAACTTAAAGTATGCAGGAATCTTGCTGTAAATATTCTGTCAATAAAATATGAAATACCCAAGTAAGAGAACCTAATTGAGTAACATATGCAATAATGACATACAGTATTAATCGAGTAGAAAGCTATTTTTTTCACATAAGTATATTTCTGGATCAAAATTTATTACCAGTATCGCTAACACAAGGGCAAACTTGTACAATTCGATGCGAATGAAAAGTAAATTCTTAAATATGTCAAATTTCCAGAATTCTCGGAAGAAAACAGAAAATGTAAGATTCAGTCGGAACTGCTACCTGTTTTGTTTTTCTGAAGAGATTCATCAGAATGTCGACAAATATGAGATCCGACGTTTTTCCTCAAAAAATTCTCAACACAATTCTCATTCAAATACGAACAGGGATTCCAAATCAATAATTTGTTTTTATATACCTACATTTCATAGTAATATGTATATAACCAATAATTCATCTCCATTCATTCCCAAAATACAAACGAGTATTCAATGTCGACCGCGCTAAACAATACTCAAAGCCATCTAACCACCAGACGTAAGAACCGACAATTCAAGCGCTCATAACACGATTTCGTCTGGTATATCTTGACCACGGATCTCGCAATCTCGCGGATCTCGGGTAAAGTAGAACTGTGATTTCTTGCCTTGATTATTCCTTAAGGCTATTCATGCGGATTTATGATCTAAGTCAACAGAGGAGCTGTCTGCTATTTTCACATAGCAAGTCCGCATAGGCGATCATTATATTTCCGTGAAGTTTCCTGTTGAAATTTTTGTGATTGATTGTTTATATATTTGTACATCCGGATATTTTCGCTAGGGACATTTCCTGAAAATATCAGACCTCCCATTGAGGGGAGTTTGAGAATTTCCACATGCAATATCTTCAGGATCTCTTTGAGAAAGTCACTGCCCCGGAAATTTGGGGGAAATATAGCACTCCCTGTGACTACTTAGTGAAGTTGCAAAGATACTCTCAATTTTGTGAAAAGTATCGCCAGGATAACTTCAAAACCTCTCTGCATTGCCTGGGTAGCGGCTTTATCAAATGTTGGTGGTATTTTTCAATAAGATGGGAGGGACTCTGTCAGTGCACGCGAGCTCGTGATATTTCGAGACGGCTTCTCGCTTAGTTATGACCCTGATAGCACCCTCGTCAGGGTTCCTACAAAAAATTTAACAGAGATTTTATTTATCCATTCCTGGAATTTTGTTGAATCTGAAATCCAATTAGATATATTACATATGATTACAACAAAATAATTCTTTCCATTTCGGTTATATTTGTAGGAACCCTGACGAAGGAAACAAATTGTTCCCAAAGCTCGGTAAATGAATAAAGAGTAAACTACTGAACTTATTGATTCGAGATCCCTTATTTCCTTCTTCATTATAATATAATATATAAATATATAAAATCCAATAGATTAAATACCATAACAAACAGTCTGTAGGTCTTGAGTTATAAAAGTTTACAAAAACACTCAGCAACATGAATAAATAATCGTTCAACACTGAATTAACTCATACAGGGTATCCGGAGAACCTTAAACAATATTTGATCTGGTGATAGAATAGATCATGACCACTAAGAACATCGAAAAATTTTCGAGATAATGGGCATTTGGTCTATCGTAAACTTTCAAAATTTTGACGGAATAAAGTATCCTGTTGCGAATCTAACGAGATGAAATAATGGAAGTATCGATTAAAGCTTATTTTCGGAATATTTTGCACCATTTTTAAGTTTTTTTTGGGCTTTCACTCCCAATATCTGAAACAGAACTATTAAAATTATTTTCTATTTCATTTATGGAAAACGCCCTTGCGGGTTGCAGAATCGAACTTTTTGTCAAGGGCAGTTTCTTGAAAAAGAGATTGCCGAATGAGCAATACAAACAATAAACAAAGCGAACTTAGACGTTTTAGAGTACTAAACTAACTCTTTCATCAGACAAACGAGAAAATTTTCAGAATTATTTTCTTTCGAAAATTAAGAAACTTTCAAACCAAGTGAATCTGCATTGCTGTGATTTCTTAAAATTGTCAATTTGACAAAAGTCTCAAAACGAATAAAAGTGTTCTAGAAATCTTTCCGTTTGTCTGATGAAAGATTCAGATTTGTACTCTGAAATGACACAGTTCGATTTGTTTCTGTATTGATCATTACGCAATCTGTTTTCCAAGAAACTGCCCTTGAAAAAAAGTTCAACCCTGCAATGATCAATAGTAATAAATCCATTGCTCAGGAATTCTCAGGAAAATAAAAAACTATTATTTCAAATTGATATCTTCAAACAAAGCAAAAAAAGTCAAGCAAAAAATTCTATTCTTTTCTACCTGATGCAGATATGATATTCTTTCAAGGACATTTTCAATTGTGTTTTGCCACCTATACAAACGATTCTCTAATAGCATGTGGATTCTCCTCATCAGTTGTTTCATGTCAGCTACAGTTAGTTGTTGCTAAAACTAATTTTTCCCAGCGAAGTCAATTCAAAGTTTTTCGTTCACTGATCTAGAGACCCTAGGATTGGTCTAGGATGTCTCATACATTGAATTAGATACATTAAGCCCAAACATTGTAATAGTCACGGGCCAGTGTTACTATGGCTACTTTCCTAAAAGATGGGCCCGGTTGAATTGCAAAATCACCAGTTAGTGTTGGACCACAAATTCGATAATATTTGGGTCCCATGTACCCGAAATAATGGATTAGAGATCTAAAACAATCTTGCAGCCGCCTAGATCACCAGAGTGCAATTATGTGGTTTATTTCGCTTGGCTCTTTGAAAGAACAAGTCTACGCTACGGTTAAATACAACTGACGCGGAACTATTGTTATGGTGTATCTACACTCACAGTATAGAAGATGAGGTGGCAAATCATGTTCTTGAAAGTCATTCTTTAAAAAATGTCCTCTCAGCATCAGAACGGATAGAAAACAATCAAATTTTTTTTTCTAAAACTTTTCACTGAAATTTATTCACTGAAACTCTGGTTTGAAGATCCTATTTCAAAAAAGGTTTGAAACTGTAATTTTCAGATTTCTAAGCAATGGATCCATTACTATTTATCTTCATTCCATCACTTTATTTCGTAAAATTCGCAACAGAATTCTTCTTTCGTCAAAATGGTGAAAGTTAAAGTGGACCAGAATAACTCCTCATTCTCTTGCAACGAAAATAAAACATACAATTTTGGAGAATTGAAAAAGTGTGCATAATTTCGTAGTGCATGTTCACATTCACGTTATAATTTTTTTCAGAAAATCGGGTCGAAGTTAATAGGAAAAAATTAGCTAGAATTCAAATCTACCATTTAAATAATATAAATTTTTGAAATCTGTTTTATAAGTCCAAAAAGCAACACTCATCAGCAATTTTCAGGAAAAATATTTTTCGAATCAGTTCCAACATAGTGCCATGCTATCCAAAACATCGAAGAAAGGTAGCGATTCGTCACGAATTTCCAAAATGCCCATTATCTCGAAGAAGGTGGAAATTTTATTAAAATTTTTTTTCGATATTCTGGAATGGTCACGAACTAGTCTATCACCAATTCAAATATAGGTTAAGGTTTACCGAATCCCTGCATTCTATTGATATGTATGTTTTTATATTCAGTTGAAATATTCAGTATTGACATCGGGTGAACTTCGGTTGATATCTATTCGCGTCGGCGACGTCCTGATATTCGGGAATCCGTATAATAGCAGGGGATCAGGAATTGGAGTCTCTACTGTACTGTATTCGCTGTGTATATCCACAGTTTCTAGTTTCGGATAAGAAGAGTGTATCTAAAAGCGTTATTTCTTCATCATGGGTCACATTTATTACAATTTCATAATTTTCTTCAGAATACATTCTTATTTCCTGCAAGCTATGCCAATTCAACATCTTTTAGAGCCTTAGTCCTGTTTTTAATTGGATACAGCATTGAACAAGTTTTCACGCATCAGAAATCAACTTAAAATTCCCAGTATAGTATAAAACAACAGCTTACCTAATTCGAAACAGAATGATGAGTTCAAGAGCAAAAAAATAGTTTCCGAAAGGGGTTCAAACATTCTTCAATTATGAACCGACCAGAAACAGTTACGAGTCCAGCTTCGAATTTACTCATAACAGAGTAATGTATATTATCGTACAAAATTAGCACCATATTCCACGAATATAATGGCATAGCAGAATATCACAACACGACAGATAACAGAAAGAAATGTTTCACACAGTTGAAGGACAAAACGCCTAACGAGAAATGATTGGAGGTGGTGTACAAAATTGATTATAGAGATAGGTGGTACAGGATAGAATACGGCAACACAGGAATGACACCACAAAACTTAACAACACAAGAAAGACGGCCCTAACCGCACACATACACACAGATGGACTCAGGTTCAACTTCGACAGTGTCAGCATTTTGGATATCGAACCGCACTTTAACAGAAGATTAATCAGCGAGATGATACACATTAAAACAAACAATGCGGTTAATTTCAAGGAAGACACACAACATCTAAGTTCAATATATGCCAACTTCATGCATGGTATTAACAGTGTTACTTAGAGATGAGAGGGTCGAAAACAATAATTGTTCGTGTATTCGAGTGTAAAAATGTAGTTTGTTCTTTGTTGATTCGACCGTTTTCACTTTTTCGAATATTTTGACTATTGTAACCATTTTATGATTATTTAACTATTTTAAATGTTTACATATGTATTTGTTTATTTGTAGTTTAAGTTTAGGAAGACTGGTGGAGAGGACAGATTTGCCGACTCATTCGAGAAAATAAGAGGAAGAGTACGTAACTTGATGAGGAATACTGACGGACTGACAGTAACATCACATAACCTCACTTTAAAACTAATAACAGAGCGATAAGATTACCACAAACATAAATAAAGAAATATTTGTTAAATGCATAATATTGAGGTGAGCGACGGATCTGTTTTACCAACCAACTATTGTATGAATATTATCAAATGTTTACAGCCTTGAAAAAGGATGAAACTTATCCGAAACGTTGGCGAAGTTGTTGAAAATTTAACAAAACAACACGATAAAATACATTCCAAATTCCTGTTACTTTTCAAATTAATTTTAGAATATAGATAACTAGAAACTATCAAGAAAGTGGAGGCAATCGGAAAGAATTTCCACTTCATACAGAATTACATTTTCATGATTTCTACTATCAATTATTCAGGCCATCGTATAACTTCATGGTCAAAAGTTTTATTTGGCGACCTGAATATGATGTGTAGAAATCAACAAAGTTGGCCCTCGATTGCTTCATAAGTTGAAAAATTCCTTTCGATAATTTTTCACAGGAAATCTAAGATAGTACGCTACCTATTTCTAAGAATATGATGGAATTATGAAAATTTCCTATTCAGAACTCTGAACACTTATGTAGTACCAATAATTTCCAGACTATAACCGTACCACAAATAATACATTGATATTATTTGAAATGAAACTAATAAGTTCTGATGTACTGCGCCACTGCATAGAATCATCCTAGATGTGAAGAAAGAGTAGCATTCAGACTAGGTTCATCTAGTCACTAGATCCTGAGCGTCTTCGTTATCGATGATCCTTAAGCAAATTCAGTTTGGTAGAACGAGGGCGTTCACCAAATTTAGCAGAAAAGACATATTTTTGTAGAGAAATTTCAAAAGCTTGCGCCCATGTGTGGTTTGTCCCCGTGACAAATGCCTCCTTCACCATAGCTCTCATTCTGACTCTTGATTTGTCATAACATTTTGAGCAACATTACTTAAAATGAATGAAGAATTCTTTTGGGACAATTGACTGTTCACATTACAAATGGTACACCTGATAAATACATCGGCTGATTTCATTTACACTTGTTTGTGTCAGAAAGGAGATGAGTTATTTAAATCTGAATCTGGATTACTACTCGAAATCAGTGCATTTCTGGGATTGTATGCATTGTTGATGTGGATGGTGAAGTAGAATGAATGAAAATACTGAAACTTAGTTTTCTTTATTTACAAATGTATACAATTTTCGTTTCTCTGAATATTTCTCGATAAAATGAAAATTGGTTTTTAATGCACCTAAATAATGTTAACTATGATATGGCATTTTACTATTCGTTAAATTTTGTTTGGTGAGTGATACATATATTCATCGAATTTTTTTTTTCAGAATAATTGTCTTTTAAAAACACACCAGACAAATATAAAATGAAAATAACGACAGCAATTTCCCACCCCAAATAAAACCATTACCGAAAAGAATCCACTATGAAGACATGAATATATTGCTGAGAAAACATTTGTCCCAGTTACCTCAAGAGATGTTTCACGATGCCATAAATGTCAATTTTCTATTTATATTTGTCTGCTTATATACTACCAACTATCCATAACTCATTCAAAAAAGTATTGTCGCTTTGCACTACACTTATACTTCGTTATGCTTATATCAATTCAGCTATATATTCTGGTTGTTCTTCACTGTTTATTCTCAATTCAGGCGTTTCTACTTTATCTCTATAGGATTCATAATTAGAGTGGTTCAAGTATCTTTCTGGTACCTGGAAAGTTGATCCTTGGAAACCCATTTCGGCTTCATAATACTAGAAAAGGAAAAAACCGTTGAATATCAGATGTGAAAAATAAGTGAATGATCTTCGATGTGTTTTCCGACAAAAATTTTTAATGCTGTATTATGCACAACGATTTTCATTTCAACATTCAACTGATCGTAATATTGCGAATAAAGTACCTTTCCAACCTCTCAAAGACCAACCCCCGCAAATAAAACATGAAATTCAACACCTTGGTGTGTACGTATGTGTTTTCGCGCGTGTGTGTGTGTGTTTTCCGACAACATTTTTTAATGCTGTATTATGCACAACGATTTTCATTTCAACATTCAACTGATCGTAATATTGCGAATAAACTACCTTTCCAACCTCTCAAAGACTAACCCCCCGCAAATAAAAAATGAAATTCAACACCTTGGTGTGTGCGTATGTTTTTTCGCGCGTGTGTGTGTTATTGATTTTGGCAGAACTTTTAGATGGCACAAATTGGTGAATCATACAGCGTAATCGCTTCAAATTTGGAAACTATTGTCATATATCAGGCCATCGAATTATTCACAAGAACCATACCGGAGAAGTACAGACCAGGACTATGAAATTTCGACTTCAAATTCCAGGTCTAATGAAACATTCTGTACATCGACTTTCATTTTGTCGTAACTATCATGTGATTCTGCATAGATTTTTCCTTCGAATACTGTTTTCCACGTGAATGGCACACCGACCGTTCTTTTTTTAATCGGAAATAATTAAACTCTTATGATTTTTGAGATTTATTGATTTTGGCAGAACATTCAGATGGCTGTAACTTCTGAACCACTCAATAAATTTGCTTCAAATTTGGCAAGTATTGCCATCTCAGGCCATCAAACTGTTCATATTAATCATTCAAAAATAGTACAGACCAGGACTAGGAAGTTTCTATTTCTAATTCCGGGTTTTATTAGAACATTCTGTACATGGAATATCAATTTGTCGTATCGATCATCTCATTCTGCATAGGCTTTTCTTTCGAATACTGTTTTCCAGTTAAACGGCACAGCAACCATTTTCTTTAATCGATAATAATTTAACGCTTATGATCATTGACAGCTTTCACGGACCTGCATAATGTAATAAGATTTGCCTGATATGGAATTTATTGATTTAAATGCTTTTGGAAGTTCAAATTAAGTAGCAATATTCAGCCAACAATGGCGTACTTATAACTCTTATTGATGGAACACATGCGCAAAACGCAGTGACCACAGAAATATTTCATTTAACATTTCTTATCAATTAAATTTTGTTGCGGGTTAATACATTCTGAGATTTTATTTTGAGTTATGCCTCGTTTTCTGAAAATTTGTCTCATGGTATGGTACCTGTTTAAGGTTTCTGTAATTCTAATAGACGAGTAACGGTAAGAGAGTATTGCAGAGTGAATCCGGATTCCGGATAGCGCAGATCCAAACCGCCAAACATTCCATCTATTTATATTTTTTATATTTTAATATATACTCACAAGCGAAGGTCTCGAATTTTCAGACGTGAATAGGTACATTCATATGAGACCAGGAATAAATATCGTTTCTGTGAGGAGAGGTCGGTTCATGCTTTTCATGAAAGTTCTCCGAATATTTCGGGTTGTAAACTTTTTAACATGTTGCCGTCTCGTTTAGCGCATATGTCTTATAAACACTTTAATAAGGCTCTGAAGGAGATTCTTGTTGATAATTGTTTTTATTCCCTGGAGGAATTTTGTAATTTTGGGAAAACCTTTTAATGTGTAAGGTGAATTATTCAGTATTATAGGTATATTTTAATATGTATCTTGCTTGTATGGACGTTTTCTGGATTCATGGATTGAATAAACATAATTATTATTATTATTACTCCAGGATATTGCTCGATCTCTGCTCCCAAACATCATAAGCGTTAAATTATTTTCCCGAAATTTTTTTGTGATCATAATATCAGTATATTTTGAAAAAAATTTTTTTCCAAATTTTTTTTTCACGAGCTATTCCTCACATCTGAAAGAAATGCAGCGCATGCTTTGAGGTCCATATTTCACAGTAATGTACCAAATTTCAATTCGATACGGCTATTAGTTCTGAAAATATTGGGGAAAAATATGTAAAATTCCGTGATTTTCTTCTCGATATCGTTGTTTCTTTCGGTATATCTCAAGGAATACTTATTCAATGGGAATGAAATTTGGGAGCTAGTTTGAAGCTGCTGAAAGACAACTTTTCGTGATGATTATGTCATTAAAACAATTTGAAAGAAATTTTTTTTTCAACTCTTCAATATTCTGTGATATTCTTATCATATTATCCCTATGAATTCTGTATGAACCTTCGAACTGTCATTCAAATAAAATTTTGAATGGTGTATCTGCGCAATTATTGGGTGGATTTTATCCATTTAAGAATTCGGCCTTAGTAATTGAGGCCCGAACCTACTCTATAAATATCAAGTTTCTAAGTTGTTTCTTTTGGAAGTTATTGTGTTTACGATCGGCAGTTAGACCGACACAATAATAAATCACAAAACAATTTCCAAAAGAAAAGCCTTAGAAACTCGATATTTGTAGAGTAGGTTTGGAGCTTAATTACGAAGGTAGAATTCGTGAATGGCTAAAATCCACCCAATTATTCCGTAGATATACCCATTCAAAGTCTTATTTTCTCAATATTTCCAAAAATACAGATTAGATCGAATTGAAATCTCATATTTCATAGAAAAAGTAAGCTTTTCCGTGAAGGCAGCAGCTTTTCTAGGTTTTTATTGAACACATCTTAATAATAAAGAATAGGACATTGAAAAATGATTTTTTCTAATTTACTGATTTTCGTGTTTTCGGTGAATATTTATCAGATAGCTATGAAATTTTGTAAAGACTACGGGGTTCATACTTGAAAATTTTATTATATTTTATATTTATATATTTTTATTATATTTATATTCGGGGATATTGGGAAGAAATTCGCCAAATTTCGTTGTTAATTTGAAATTTTCTGATTATTTCCCCGAAATCTGAAGAAATAATGATTAACGATTACATTGAAACCCCTATAATAGCATGAATAACGCGTTATCTGTCAACAACAGAGAGCACTGAAAAACCAAACATCAAAAAACCCACCCATTAGTAGAGTAGTTCTGTGTATTTTGAAGAAATAGGATTTCATATGGGTATTTTCAGAATTGTTGTAAGTAAATTCATCATTTGGACATCAATTACCCCTTTGTAATCAAGCTTCAAACCTACACAATAATCTATAGTTGCTCATACTCACGGCCGACCGTGGAAACCCTACCCCCACTTATTGATATTGGTAAAGTAGTTTTCTGAAATTTATTGAAATGTTGGTGTTCGTAGAATGGTAAAATTCTTCTAGTTATTTCGTAGATTTTCCCATACAAACTCACATATTCCCAAAAATACTGAGAAAAAAGGTTTGAAAGTTCAAGCTCGATTTTATCAGAGGGAAGATGTTTTAACTGGAAGCCTTCTTGGCTTCCATGGTTCTTCCATTAGGCAGGTCAGTATCTAGAATGGTCAATATAAATTTGTAGTACCTAGTCCAACAATTTTTTTCGAAAATGGTGAACAATTTTCTTTCAATTAATAATCATTGAAGGCAAGAGAATACTCACATTCGGTAATCCCCTGAGGGAGCTGTGAGAACTGCCACTATTGTGGTGGTGTCCATTTCCTGGCAAAGTGGCATAATCCGCTATTTCGTCATTGTATGACATTGTTGGTATATGATGTAAGGAACCCTTTCTATTGGAATGTTGTATAGTTGCATACGTATTTTCATCCTGAAACAATGCAATCATGTCACCTTTTTGTTCTGAGTAGAAACATATTGTGAATCACTTCGTGACATACAGTTCCATATAGTATTATTACATACAAGTCGTTTACAATATAGGCTGAAACTATTTCAGAAAGAATTGACGACATGAAGTCTTAAAATGAGCAGGAAACCTCGTCTTTTAAGTGATCATAGTATCCTGCTCACACCAACACACTCTCATATATGAAAGCATCAATAAGGTCTATATGAATCTCTATCATAATTGCGCCAAATTTGTAGAATCAATCACACTCATATATGTCAGTATTAACCGTTTCTCAATGGATACGAAAAAAACTTGTGTTTGTATTTATATGGATTATTATTCACACGTTATACTTTATATTTATTTTACATTATACATACCTCAAACTTTTTACTATAAGCTTTCATTTTCAGTGTTGAGGAATTTGCCGTTGTATTTTCTGAATTCCAGGAAGGTAAATACTTGATGTCTCCATCAATTCGCGGGTTTCAAAAAGATGAAAAGCTCAGAATGCTTGTGGCTTTTACCTTTACCCTTACCCTTACCCTCAGCCTTACCCTTAACCTTCCACTTACCCTTACCCTAAGTTTTCAATTCGATTAAATTAGATAGGATCAGTATTTTCGGAACATAGAGTATTTGAAAACAAGATTTTGAGGCCACATATCCACTTGTGTATTGCATCCTATAAGAAAGGTTCAATGGACATTCATTGGATGATACAATTCCGATACAACGGATGTACAATGAATGTTCATAGGATATCGAGTATTATTCCAATGTATTCTCATGAAATATCCATGCAGTTGGAGGATCAGTATTTTCGGAACATAGAGTATTTGAAAACAAGATTTTGAGGCCACATATCCACTTGTGTATTGCATCCTATAAGAAAGGTTCAATGGACATTCATTGGATGATACAATTCCGATACAACGGATGTACAATGAATGTTCATAGGATATCGAGTATTATTCCAATGTATTCTCATGAAATATCCATGCAGTTGGAGGATCAGTATTTTCGGAACATAGAGTATTTGAAAACAAGATTTTGAGGCCACATATCCACTTGTGTATTGCATCCTATAAGAAAGGTTCAATGGACATTCATTGGATGATACAATTCCGATACAACGGATGTACAATGAATGTTCATAGGATATCGAGTATTATTCCAATGTATTCCCATGAAATATCCATGCAGTTGAATTTATATAGAATTTCCATCAGGCAATAAACATTTTAATTGGAAGTCTATTGGATTTCTATTGAACATCCAATGAATATCCATTCCGTATCCATTCAGTGTCTATTAATAAAAATTATTATCGCATGGTTTATTATTTCTGTGTATTGTGTTCATGTATTTTTCTCTTCATATCTTGAGTCGTCAATAGAATTCTAAGGCAGCCTCTCTTCTTTGATTGTCGGTCTGATTGTAATTCAACGTAAATTCCCACTGATCTAATATTAAATATATGTTTCCTGTGACATTCAGGCACTCCCCTGATGGGGAGCAAACAGAAGTCAATCGAATCATATCTACAGAAATTCTCTTTCTAGAAGGGTACAATCTTTCACTTTCTTCATATAACATAAATGTTTATAGTGAAAATCTCTGTTAATGATAGCCAGCATTCATCTATTAATCCATTCATTCATAGTGCAATCATTGAAACTGATTCATTAAATATATTAATGTTTGATACCATACAACACTTCAAGGATCAAAGTCTTCTATAATTAAGTGGATAGTTTCGGAAATTTTTATAGATAAGTACGTATTGTTATTATAAATACTTGATTTTATCAAACTATTTTCGCACCCCCGCCCTCTCTCCTAATTCTGTTTGAGTTCATTATTTTAGACTAGATCTAGAAAAATAACAAAGAAATCCAACCTTTCTTCACCAGAGCTGAGTCGCGCGCTTCATACCCTTAGTTCATGTTACATTTTGAGAATTTCAATTTCAAATTGTGAAGTCAACCGGTAGTCCGAAATGAATTCTTTACCACATAATCATGCTGAAATTTATTGATCACCGATTCTCAATACAAATCGAGTGGAAGCTTTGTAGTATATAGTATCAAAACTCAAATAGTAGGAGATATATCATCATGTAACAAGGCTTGTGACATTTTGAGGTGGCCTATCATCAATATTTTTATTTCTAGGACATTGATTATGGACGAGGTAATTTTATGACAATCGAAATTCCGTTGCTGCGTTACAGTCCGAAGACAAAATGTTACCACACAACGAGCTTAAGAAATTTGTCATAAAATAATGAGACATTTCTAATGAGTAACGACGCAACTCTTCATTTCAGGCTGTTGCGCGACTGAATAATCGCGATCGCCAAGAAAGCAATTTGAAAAAGTTCCATGCGCCACTTATGGCAGCTCAGTCGAAAGTCGAAAGTATGTATATACAGTAACAACATGGATTTTACCGAAACCGCTTGCGTGGTAGTTTTACTATTACGAGAAAAATCAAGGAAACGGCGCACAAAGCAGAATTGCGTGCATCTAGTGATAAGGCAAAGGCTGCTAAAGGGCAATTTCAAAAAATGTATAGCGACTCCAGGAACCATCCTACAATATTTTTTCAACATTAAAGGATGAGTGTCAGTAAATTTTCTCCTTTGTCTAATGAAAGAGTCAAATTTGTACTCCGAAACGTCTCAGTTCACTTTGTTTATCGTTTATATTATTCCTGTATTGTTCTTTAGGCAGCCTATTTTCCAAGAAACTGCACTTGACAATTAGTTCAATCATTCAATCCGAAAGGGCGTTTTCCATAAAAACAATTCTTATTTAATTTTTAATACTTTTGTTTTAGGTCATCCTCAGCAGGAGAATCGTTGTCGGACATTTTTCTATTATAATTCCCACCCAAACAGAGTTCGGAGTTCGACAGCAACCAAATCGCTATTAAATAGTCGCAAGTGCGTGCCGATTAATTCCTGTCCATATGATTCATTTCAATTTGAGAAAATCGCGTTACTTCAAAAATGGGACAGGTTGCATCTGTTTAGTCGCGGCGATTATTTTGTCGTATGTAGCGCAGTTGTATGCAAGAGTATGTGTTTCATTTTTGCGACTAAACGATCGCGCGACAGAAAATCGCTCGTGCGCGCCTAGCCTTCATTTTAGTTTCGCTGAATTGAAGGAATATCCACACGTGTGTGCAGAATGTTGCGATTACGTATATTGAACAGATGGGCGTGGTTCATGGAGAGTATGAATTCGCGAGCGTAGTTAGGTCAAAGGAAGTCGATGAAACGGCAGTGCGACAGCTAAACCACCGTCCTGACCCAGCTGAAGAAGTAAGTAATTTCAGATGTCCCACATGAGCAAGGTAGTAATGTAAGACAATTCATTTTTCTCTTTGCTGGTATTGTTTTTAATATTCGATTTTCTTTTCCCTTACCTTTTCCTATCCTGCCGACCGCCCGAATTCCTTAGGATTGTGTAGTAGCTTGAATTGGCCTGCATGACCCTTTGGATTTCAGGGTATACAGGGATGTGTATGTTAGCTTGGAACGGTACATCATGTACCCTTGCATCTTTTCTACCGACCACCCGAATTCCTTAGAGTTGTGTAGTAGCTTGAAACGGCCTGCATAACCCTTTGGATTTCAGGGTATACAGGGATGTGTATGAAGAACAAAAACAACTTCAGGAATTCTTGTCGGAGGGACTGGCCAATTTCAGATTCACCTCCAGAAGAAAAAAATCGATAAAGCAGCGCTACCGACCGCAAAATCCGAAGATGCAGAAGGTCATCAATGAAGAAATGAACCGAATATTAGCCAAATGAATTATTGAACCTCTCAATAGTCTTTGGAGCAGCCCGATCGTCGTTGTGAAAAATAAACATGGAAAACCCCGGTTCTGTATTGACTTCCGACAGGGCGCACTGCGAAGTACATCTCCAGTATAGATTTGAAACAAGGATATTGGCAAATTCCACTGGCAAGAGAGTGCCGACCGATCACCGTACCCGGTAGTGGATTCTTCCAGTTCAAGGTTATGACTTTTGGGTTACATTCCGCTGCCGCAACTTTCCAATGATTGCTAAGCTGTATAATCGGACCAGACATGAATCAGCTCAGCTTTGCATCAATGGTATATGAGCGTTTGCTCTTCGCTATATTTGAAGCAGAAAAAGTCATTACTGGCATCCCGAAGACTAGCGAGCGAGACAGTTCCCCGGAGACCAACTCGTCCGCCAGTTCTTTCATTACGCGGAACTCTCCAGGAGAGCCAAGGATTGAAGAAGAGGCGGGTCCAGAGACCACTCACCGCGACAATAAGTGGGTCCGAGAGTGGGCATATATTCTGAAGTCCCTGCCTCAACGCACTCATACATGGGAGACTCAGACAGGCGAAGCCTATGGAGATTAGCCTTAAAGGGACCGTGACCTGTGATGAAGCAGGTGAATGAATAGTTGAGGCGAAGCCAGGGCCTAGAGGTAATCCACCGGTATAGAAGGCGCTGCCATTGAGCGCGAAGCAAATTCTTGAGAGAGGAATTATAGTCATTGGTTTCAGATCTCGCGAGAGGATGGTTCGACTGGCCGCGCGGAAAAGTGATGGGGCCATGACAAAACGAAATTCCCGAACGAGATGGACACACCCAGTCTGGAACACCACAAGAAGATCAAGGGGAATCCGATCACATATGACTTGAAGTGCGGAGTTGGAAACAGTACGACAGGCGTAACTGATAAGTGGAAGGAAGTATCGTTGAGCAGACAAAAGAACTCTAAGGACGTTAGAGTGGGTGGCTCTGCTGTACCAAGCTGTCGAGCAGTAGGTGGCAATTGGAACGAATATTGTATCATAATAGATGCTCAGAGCATCACGTGAGCCACCTCCAATGCTCTTCCGAACCTCATCACCTTGGAAGCGATTTTGGAGGATTTTTTCCTGAAGGCCCGAGCATGTGGCAAAAATGCCAGCCTAGAGTCAATGACTACACCAAGGTAGGTACATTGCGGGACCCAGCGCAGGCTGGAGCCGTGCAAACGAACGACAAGGGGACGACCCCGGTCGAGTTTACCCTTCAAAAAAAAAGCATGATTTGGTTACAGATATGTTTAATTTGTTTCGAGACATCCAGGTTGAGGGAATGTTCAGTAGCAATTGGATCCCCGCGCATTCACCTATCTGGATAACATCATCGTATTAGGAGAAACTTTTGAGGAACATTTAGGGAACTTGAAAGAAGTGTTCCATCGTCTACGGGTAGCAAATCTCCAACTCAAACCCGAGAAATGCGAGATTGGGAAGGGTTCTCTTCAATACCTGGGATATTAAGTGACGTCCACGGGAATCGGCACCGATCCGGACAAAGTCGAAGCCATCTTAGAGATAAAATCTCCAAACACCGTTTGGGAGTTTGTTCCTGGCACCGGAGGTCCATACCCAACTTTTCAACAACCGCAGCTCATCTGACAAGTGTAATGAAGACAGAGTCCTGATCCGACGATCAATAAAGTTCTTCCCAAAAACCCAAGAAATGTCTCAAGGAATCACCACTACTAGCCTGTCCTGATTTCGGCCGGCCGATCTAATTGGAAACAGACGCCTCGGAAGAAGGCTTAGAAGCGACCTTGCTACAAAATCAGGATGGACATGACTGTATAATTGCCTACGCCAGCCACACCTCACAACCTGCTGAACGGAAATACTCTGTCAACGAAAAGTAATGTTTAACCATCGTATGGGGTATAGTGAAGATGAGGCCCAACATGTTGGGTTACTGTTTTACGTCATCACTGGTTATCAGAGTTTAAAGTGGCTACATTCTATCAAGAGCCCGACCAGACGGATTGCCTGCTGGAGTGTTTTCCTACAACAGTACGATTTCGACATCAAATACCGAAAAGGAGTATTGATCACAGTGGCCGATGCATCCCGAGATCCATTGCCCGAACCAACCGCCACTGTGCATACCGAAAGTCCCGACGATGACAATGCGGAGACAATCATCCAGAACCAATGTTCGTGGTACTATAGGAAAATAAGAGAAGTCCAACAGATACCCGAAAACTTCCCGGATTAAACCATACTACATGAAGGAAAATTAATTCGACATTTATGGGACTTCAGCGACCTCAAGCAAGAAAAGGACACCGATCCTGGGAAACTATGTGTTCCAACTTGACAGCACGAAACTGTACTGCAGGAAAACCATGACGTGCTCTCAGCCGGATATTTAGGCATTGCTAAGACCGCTGCCTGCATAGCCCGGTGCTACTGTTGGCCGAACATGTACCGTAAAATCAGCGTGTAAGTCCGAAGTTGTACAGTCTGTCAGTCTTACAAATCTTCGCAACAACAACCACCAAAAAAGATGCAACCGAATTCAGCCTCCAGACCATGGGAAACTCAAAGTACCGACTTGACAGGACCGCTTTCACGATCTTCTAAGGGAAACAGCTATCTAGTTATGTTCCATGACCGATTTACAAAGTGGAGCGCATTCCGAACGATTCGCCGAGCAACCACCGCCACTGTAACCAAGGCACTCTACGAGGAGATCATCACACGTTTTGGGTGTCCCAGATCCACCTTCTCCGACAACGGATCACAACCTTATAGTAAGGTTTTTAAGGAAGTGATGGAGTAAATGGGTAGTCAACATAGAGTTACACCTTTTTACACACCGCAATGTAATCCTGACGAAAGGACGAACATAATCATGAAGACCATGATCGCACAGTTCTGCGAGAGCAACCATAACCGATGAGACCATCATCTACATGAAATCACCCTCACCATCAATATTTCCCGACATGAGTCAACAGGTTTCACTCCGGCATTTCTGCACTTCGGCAGAGAATTGCAGGCACCAAAAACGATATACAGGGAGGCCACTAAGAACTCCAAGAGTCCAGCTATCCTGAAGGAACGCACCGACCTTTTAGAAAGACTGCAGGAGATCTCCATTCTGGTACGCCATCTAGGTGATAGGATGATGAAACGGGAGCATCTTCTGCCGCGTGCGGTTAATGGTTTCGCTGCAAAGTTAGCCTCCAAATATACCAGACCGTTTGCCGAGTTATATCGCCAGTATTGTACGATCTGCGGAATGAAGCAGGGAGAGTAGTCCGCAGAATTCATATTGAAGACCTCAAACACTACGGCGAACCGACCGAGTTTGTTACAGACGAAATGCCGAAACCGTGGTTCAACGACTGATAAGTCCCCTTCCACCGACTCCTCCGCCGAAGCCGACCAGGGAGGAATTGGTAGAGAGGTTCTGTTAGCTTTTGCAAGAGCTACCACGGGATCCAAAACCTAGGCCGGAAATCTGGGCTTCAGCTAAAATTATTCGTCCTCATGATTGGCCGCCAGAGAGATTTTCAGGGTTAAAATATCCGTTGGGACGCAGACGAGATGGGTTAAAATATCCGCCGCTTCTTAGAACCTGTTATTTTGCGCGCTTGTCCTAGGGGAACAGCGTGTTATCGTTTTGTCCAAATGTCGGTAATTTTCGATGATTGAGCCGAAAATGGTCTCAAACGCCTAGATTAGACTCACTGAGGACGAATCCGGTGTCAAATGGACACGATGTCGAACGAAGTGAGCTAGCAACTTGAAACTTTCAGGGTAGGTAGCGCATTGGAATGCCGCGGTTAAGTTCGTCAATCTTCCAAATGGGTCTAGCAGTTTCGAAGTTATAGCCACTTGAAATTTTGAAGTTATTTATTTTTTATTTCAGAAACTTCTTCAGCGATTAGATTCAAACTTGGCAATCAGGTGGAGTATTACGACGCGCAACTTTGAGCCAAATTTTGTCAGGATCATATCGTAAATTGAGTAAATTTGAAAAAAAATTTTTTTCAAAATCTCATACCAAAAAATTGTTTTTTTCGGAAACCATTCATCATATCCGAAAAAAAATCCACTTAGATTTTGAGCTTCATATTTCACAGCAATGTACCAAATTTCAGTTCGATACGATCATAAGTTTTGGAGATATCGGGAAAAAATATGTCAAATTTCGAGGTTTTTTCTCGATATCGTTGTTTTTTCCGGTATAACTCGAGAAATACTGATTCAATCCAGATAAAACTTCGCAGCTAGTTTGAAGATGCTGAAAGGCAACTTTATGCGAAATTTCGTGATGACCGTGTCATTAGAACAAATTGAAAAAAAAAATGTTTGTGATTTTCTTATCATATCATCCTCATTAAATTCTGTATGAACCTTCGAACTGTAATTTTTCAATGAAGTACTGGATTTCAATTCGATCTGATCTGTATTCTTGGAAATATTGGGAAAATGAAATTTTGAATGGGTATCCTGCAGATACTGCAGGATCATTGGGTGGATTTTACTCATTCACGAATTTGGCCTTCGTAATTAAGGTCCAAATTTTCTCTACAAATAGCGAGTTTCTAAGTTGTTTCTTTCGCAAGTTATTGTGTTTACGCAGTCGGCCGTTAGGCCGACCGTAAACAGAACGGAATTCGAATTATTACAAACCAAGAACTTTATTTCACAAAGTTTTTGTTTTCATTCAAATGAAGTAGGTAGTTTTATAACAAAACTCTACCCCTACTTTTACAGAATAGAGCTAGGACATCCCGAGAATGGAAAATCACCAAAAACATGGCAGTGTTTGTGGGACGGTCGAGCAAGAACCAAGGGATACTTTTTGATCTGATAACCAAACATCCTGGCATGAGCTGGGTTTCTGAAAGGTTGATGTGCAAACTTGGTTCTATGCAGGAGTTGTTTGTGCTAGCTGAATACACTTATTTGATTGTTGGTTTTCTACATAACATTGAAGTAGGAAGAAAATGGATACATACTGGAATGAAATCTTCACTTTCTCTTCTGGCATTCTGCTCTGGTTCATTGAAAACTTGCATTGTGAGTTCTTGTTCTTCATATATCTTCAGTTTCCTGAAATGAGTTATGAATTAGAGGTTTTTCTATACAATGGGAATCGATTTCGTCAGAACTGGACTCGGATCATAGAGCATGTAGCGAACTCGCAAAACGGTCAATCAATTTTAGAATATCACATAATTCTATAATGACATACATTGTTGAGTTTGCAAGAACTGTTTTGTCACGAATAACTAGTACAGATCTTATCAAGCAATGATTTAAAATAAAAACAGAAATCTCAGCTGAGAATGATATAGTATTCTTACAGTGTTTATAAAAATATTCCCATCAATGGAATAACTGAAACAAACAGGAGACAATTTTTCTCGGTAATATGCAAAGCCAATTAATGTCTGAATGAGAACGATAATTGTTTTTATAGATTTTTCAATTTGAAGTGTGATTCATGAGGATCATGTGTTATAAATGCATGCAGGGGTATCAATTAATTAATCCTAGCTATATACTCTCTTACTTTCCGTACAGATTCTCAAAAAAACATTTTTTCATTTTGAAAATAGAACTGGCCTACTCAGATTTTTTATATATTCTTTCAAGCTTCTGCATCTATAATCCAACCCAACCATATTTTCCTTTATTTGGAAGAACTGTGCAGTTAGAGGCTGAGACAGAGGTGAAATATAATGTTTTTGGTATCAAGCTAAAAATATCAAATGAAAAAATTTTAAATTTACAGGGTAGTTTTCTATATCTCCTAGAATCTGCACATTACAATTCTTTTTGATACAATTCTATCGAAGATTGGTCATAGTCAAAATATTCCTTATACGAAACTTTCTATGGGCAATCATACTGTAAATCATACAAAAACACGTTCCAGACTGCTCTAAATGAGTGACCCTGTTTAATACATATCGTCACCAACACTTTGAAAATCGATAGTGTAAGTAACCCCTTATTTCTTGAAAAACTCTCTAGCACTCATTTTCATTACTACTTCTGGCAAAATTTTTTTGGTAATATGCGAAGCCAATTAATGTCTGAATGAAAACGATAATTGTTTTATAGATTTTTTAATTTCAAGTGTGATTCATGAGGAATATGTTACATAAATGCATGCAGGGGTATCAAGTACTCTCTTACTTTCCGTACAGATTTTCAAAAAAATATTTCTTCATTTCGAAAATAGAACTGGCCTACTCAGATTTTTCATATATTTTTTCAAGCTTCTGCATCTATAATCCAACCCATTTTTCTTCATTTGGAAGAACTGCGCAGTAAAAGGCTGAGACAGGGGTAAAATATAATATTTTTTGGCGCCAAGCTATAAATATCAATTGAAAAATTTGAAAATTTACAGGGTATTATTTTATATCTCCTGAAATCTGCACACTACAATTCTTTTTGATACAATTCTATCGAAGATTGGTCATAGTCAAAAAACTATGGGCAATCATACTGTAAATCATAAAAAAACACTTTCCAGACTGCTCTAACTGAGTGACCCTGTTTAATACATATCGTCACCAAACACCTTGAAAATCGATAGTGTAAGTAACCTCTCATTTTTTTAAACACTATTTAACACTCATTTTCACTACTACTCCTGGCAAACTTATCTATGTCTCACTTGTTTAATAATGATTCATCGTTTTGTCATTGCTTGGAATTATATATTTTTCATTTCTAGAAAAGACCTGACGTCAGGCCAGGTGCTTCAAATCCGTTACGGTTGTGGTCACCTAGTGACCAGTCAATTAATTCCAGAAAAATCCGTAAAGCTATTGAAGAGTTCTGAAAATACGCTCGAAGGTAAACATATGTTCAAAAGAAGAGATAGCTTGCAAAACATGACCTTACCCCCATTAGTAACCCATTATTCCAAATATTAACCTGACTCACCCTTGATAACCCAGTACTACCCCAATGGCCTTTTAATGAACCTTTTCCTATTGGTCCTGTATACCACCTTACCCACTCGTGCAGCATGTGAACTAGTACTTGTATTAGGTAACGATGTGTCTCTGAACGAAGGAAACGTGGCTTCCGAAACGTGCGTTAGACACAGAAAGTTTAAATGGATTTGAGAGTAGTTACACACTGTTTTGTTTTCGATATACTTTTATTGTATTAAACGTTTTACGTGTTCAATGACAAATTATTATATGAAGTGGCATACAATTATTGAAGTAAAAAACTTTAGAAAACGGTAACACAATAAAATACAATCCAAAAATAATACTAAACATAGTGTTTCATGTTCTATTTTTCGATTTATTATCATCAGTAGCATTCATTCTACATTATATATCAAAATCTTTCCACGTGTAATCACCCACACTTCACTACAACGGAATATAGCAGATATAGACTCACGCGCAAGCTTGTTAAATTATACAAACATATTGCCACAAATTCAACCCCTGCTTCTTTCCTTAACGAATGAAATGTGGTAAAAAACACTTGCAAAAATCTTTATAACTTGAAAAATTAAGTTACAGTTGATATTGACTCTGTACAACTATTCGTTTTATTTCAAATAATGAATATAAACGAGTCTATTTTATAAAGGCTAGTAATAAAATGATTAAAAATAACGACTTCTCTGTAATACCTTTACATAATATCAATCCAAAAATAATACTAGACATAGTGCAAGCTTGTTAAGTTATGCATACAACAACATTTCCGGAATTTCTACACCTAGAATCTGTGGCAATATTGTATGCACCATTCAACAAGCTTACACGTGGGTCTATACCTGCTAAACTCCCTTGCAGTCAAAGTATTTTGGCATATAGTGTAGAATAAATGCTACTGATGATTCTGAATCGAAAGATATAAGATGAAATTCGCCATTAACTCGGTTTTCATAGCTCTTATTATCTCAATATCTATTGTCAAGTCGCGAACCTTCCCTTTATTCACCCAACGTGTATGTTGGGCTGCCTAACTCGGGTTGTGTTGGGCGTGAAACGCATTCTTGCTGGAATCGTCTGTCAAGCGTTATTCACTCTTCTAAAATCGCCGAAGTTAGTACTTACGTATTAAAGAGATAACCTCTAAATTCATCCGAATTGGAATCGCTAATTTATCGTCGCATTATTTCGCCAATTGTTCGTCTGATCTAAATACAATTTCGTCTGTTTGCCTATACGGGTAAAATCCACTGCAAGTGATATTGAACAGTTTGGAGTGGAGTGTCTTGTGATTTTGTTTCCATCAGGTGAAGCCCGAGGACGCTGAGCAGAAGGAAAGGTACATCCTTGAGTCCCTCCCCTTTACCTGTACCTTTTGCTACCAGACCAGTGGCAATTCGCCTAGTTTTTCACCTTCAACCCATTAAGGTAAGACATCGCATTTCGCTTCCTAATTGGGCAATATCAGCTTGTATTATTGTCATCAGAAATTGACCGAGATAACAAATCTCGATCATTTATCTATTATCAATTTGTTGTTTAGTCTGTGACCAATTTTATTCTGAACATTTTTCTATATGCTCAAGTGTTTTTGGTCCAATACGTACTGTAATGATTCAACTATGTTTCAATCAATCTCATATGCAGAACGATCCTTGCGATCACAAAATAAACATAGTTTTTTCTTTATCAAACGCTACGGATTTTTCTAAAATACGCATGCACTTCTGCTAAATTTTAAGAATTTCTGAATATTTGTGTCAACATCATTTCTTTCGATGTTTGCAGTTTTTAAAGTTTTGAAGTCACGTTTTAGATACATTAATAACATATTTCCCTCCTGAAGGTGACTTTTCACAGATGAATCTAATGAACCATAATTCCGAAGTTCCACATCCTTTGTTTTCGAAGTACCCAGATCATCAACATTCACACTTCAACTTCCATTCCAGTATTATACATGAGTATACGATAATAATCATTCATTATCAAGATAGTGAATTTTTCCAGAGAATTTCATTTTTTCTAAATTTGAATCTACCTTAGCTAAAAAAATTTCCCCACTCCGTAGCTAACATACGCCTGATCAAGTAAGATTCATCCTTGAAATTAATTATTAATTCTAAATCCATCCCGTATCACAATTTCTTCAATAAACACGGAAATCCGAAGTAAAAATTCTCTGCTACGCAAGAACGAGAACGAACCAAAACCTCGCGAACTATCTGCCAGTGGACGACCCCGAAGCCTGAGACCGCTTGGGTCGTAAAAGCTCATCGGCACTCGTAAAACGCGTAGCTCATAAAAGCCCCAAATCGCTTCCAATGGACGGCCAGGCTTAGGTAGATTTACCCACTCTCGAATTCTTGCTTCGGTAACAAGCGCCAAACCTACTCAACGAATATTGGGTATTCAAGTCTTAACTTTCAGATATTTTGTTTGTCGGTAAAGACAATATCTTCGAACATATTGAGAATAAAAACTAACGAACCCAATGTTTGTAGAATAGGTTTGGAGCTGAATAATTTCGAAATCCGAATTCGTGAATGGGTGTGCATGAGTTCGCGAAAATAAAATTTCCAACAAAAAATCGAAAATTTTCAATAATTTTTTTCAAATATTTCAACGGAACGAGTCACAGAAACCATTCAAGTAATTCTGCGCATTAATAAACCCAACGGCTGCATTTTGATACGAAACATACCATGAAAGTTTCATGTCGCTAGCTTCTTCCGTTCTGAGGTTATCGAGGCAACAGCCGGACGGCGTCTGAGGCAATATGATTACGCGCTCTTCTCCAAAACAGCTCAGGAAATGTCACCTCAAATCGAACACTTTTTCCGTCAGAGAATTACAATTTCAGGATTCAATTCAACCCCCTTTCCCCCGCTGATTTTTCTACTCAACGTCAATTGACTTTTCGAATAGTTTTCGATTGGTCCTGAAAAAACCCTTATTTTCGCCCTATGTTATCCTCCTCAAAAATTGTCTATTTATTTGATTTCATTACTCTATGGCAACTTAATTGTCGAATAGTATTTGTTTGGACCTTAATCAAACACGTATTTTTGTTACCTGAGAAATGTAACTTTTGGGTTATCTTGTTCGATGCCGCTCCCTCTATAACTGACTTTTTTTCTCTTTACGGCAAGTATATTGTCGAAAAATTTTCGTTGTCCTGAGGCAAATGCTCAGTTTTGTAGCCGAAAAAGGCAAATTTGGAATCATTTTATTCAGTGTTATCAAAATGCTCTGCCTAGTTGATTTTTCTACTGTATGATGAATAAATTGTCGAATTATTTTCGTTTGGTCCTGACTCAAATACTTTTTTCGGCTGATATTTTTTCACAACTTTAATCTACCCTAACGAAGATATAAATGGATTTGAACATTTTTCGATACCTATAGCATATCATAAGAACATCAACATTTTCAAGAGCTATTGTGGTAATGCTAGCCCTAAGGGTCGATCGTGAACACCAAAACTAGTCAGATAATTTTCGAGCAAGATACCTACTCGTGTAAAACATGCATATGATACTAAACGAATTAGAGTAAATCAACAAAATTTCATGAAATATCGATTGAAGGTTGTTTTGGGAGGATTTTGTGTTATTTTTCAGGTGGTTTCTAGGTTCTAATTTCCAATATCTAAGAAAGAAATATTGAAAATTTAATAAAATTGTCATTTATAGAAAACGCATTCGCGGATGACAGGATCCTAATGTTGCCTAATAAACAATATCGGAACAATGCAAACGATAAACAGAGTAAACTGAAATATTCCAGAGTCTAAATCTGACTTCTTAATCAGACAAATTAGAACATAAAATATAAAAAAAATTATTTTCTATCGATCAATTTTTCGTGACAAAAGTCTCGCAAAACGAAAAATATCGAAAGAATAATTCTGAAAAATTTCTCGTTTTTCTAATGAAGGAGTCAGATTCCGACTCTGCAACCTTACAGTTGATTTTGTTGATAGTTTGTATTGTTCCAGTATTGATCATTAGATAACTTTTTTCCTAAAAGTACCCGTGATAAATACCTTCGCTTCTGCAGTCCGCAATAAGGGCGTTTCGTATCAACAAAAAACTTTTCAATTTTTAATCATTCTTTTTCAGATAATCAAAGTGAAAAACTAAAAACAATCTGAGTAATAGCACGATTTTTTGTCCACTTCGATGCAAAAAGAATCTAAAAATTCAATAAACTCCTTCAATAGATCGCTCGTTCATATTCATATAATTAAGTAATACTCACTGTTCAATCCAAAGTGGATTATCTGTGGTATTCAAATCGTCTATAATTGCTTTCTTTATAAGAGTGTCTTTTTTCTTCAAATCCGTTGAGGAGATGACCCATCGTCTCAAGCAGCAACACACAATGGAGAAGGTTAGAATACCAACAATAAGAACAATGAGCATGGCAACCAACGCAGCGAGATTTGTGTTGAACATTTCTTCTTCTTGTGTCAAAAATGCTGGGACAACGTTTACAATGGCATAACCTGCATAGTAGTCTTTGAGGGAATCATACTTTGAATCAATCAATTTCAATACTTCAGCAACAGGTCGTATGATTTGCGTCGATGGCTCGACCACGAGGACATACATGTCGCACCTGAAAGTTTGTACAGTTAATTTCCAAATATTTATTCGAGACCTGCATATTGTTATGTCATCAGTGTTATCACATATAATGAGCTCTTGTATCATACGTAAAAAAACATAATACCCCGGTTACATTTCCTCTGCTTATAACTTTCAGAATAAGAGTCTAGTGAGGTTGGACTGTGTGGTCGTGTATACTCATTTGAGCCGCACAAATGCTACTGTGTGGTATGATTAATCTTCATTTGAGCTAACAAAATGTTGAATTGTGCCTAGTGTACAAAAAAAATCATTTAGAAATATTGGAAAACGGAAGGATATACTGCCCATTTTTATGATTTCTTGCTGTGGGTGACGAAATTTTGAAATGATCAATTATATGTTTATACTAGACGGTTAGACGAGATGATGATATTAATACCTGCTTCGAATGTATTAGGGTTTCGTGGGATTAGTTACTGTCTGCTTGAATCGAATGGACCAATGTTAGAAATTCCTCCCTTTTATTGCACCACAATTGATGCATCTAGAAATTCGTACCGAGAGGCAAGACAGTTTTTCGAAGTTTCGAGCTCGATAAACACTTACATTCTCTTTTTCGCAAGGCCTGTGGCCTCAAGCGGTTCATTTGGAAGGTGAGTCGTTATGGTACAATTTTTTCATAGTTGATGATTGGTTTGATTATTGATTTTTTTATTATGTGAATTATAGACAAGGGCAAACACAAATATACAATTTGATGAGAGTAGATATTACGATCTTGAATATGTAGAATGTCCAGAATTCTCGGAAGAAAACAGAAAATCTAAAATTCAATCGAAAGTGCTTCATGTTTTCCTGAGGGGATTTATCAGAATGTCGACAAATATGAGACCCGAAGTTTCTCCTCAAGGAATCATCAAATCATTATTTTGTTTTCATAATAACCTTCATAGTAATATGAATATATTTTTTCGAGATCCCATAATTCGTATCCATTCATCACGGAAATACACATGAGTATTCAATTCCGACCGCGCTAAACAATAATCGAGGCCATCTTATCACCAGACGTAAGAACCGACAATCCAAACGCTCCTATTACGATTTCTTCTGGTATTATGTGCCGGAAACGCACATTTCTGTCGCGCGATCGTTCAGTCCCAAAAATGAACCACATACTCTCAAATACTAATGCGCGCATATACGACCAAATAGTCGCAAATAATTGCTTTCTTGACAATCGCGAATTTTCAGTCGCGCGACAGAAAATCGCATGTGCGTTTCGGCCTATCTTGTCCACAGATCTCGCCATCTCGAGGATCTCAGGGTCAAGTGGATCTATGATTCCTTGCCATGAGTTTATTTCTTGTGGCTATTCGTGCGGATTTATGATCTGCGGTGGAGCTGCCTGCTATTTTCACATAGCAAATTCGCATATGTCGTCACAAAAATCTCAACAGGAAACTTTCTAAAAATATAATTTACGGGTTCATATATCTGTACTTCGGGAAATAATCGCTAGGGGCATTCCCTGAAAATATAGTATGGCGTGTTTCCAGAAATCTCGCAATGGGCAGTATTTGAAAAGTTTTAAACTCTCCGCCATGATGCTATTGTGAGTGGACCTCCCATTGTGGGAAGTTTGAGAATGTCCGCATGCGATGTCTTCAGAACATCTTTGAGAATATTGTTGTGGCGGACATTTGGAGGAAAAATAACACTCCCTGTGACTTTTTAAAGAAGCATCATATGTATTATCAATGTTGTAACGAAGCGTTTTTCGTTACGAAAGAAGAACTCCGTGAAAAGTTAATATTTGTTGGTCATTTTCCGTTTTCCAATCAGAAATAATGATAAGATTTCATTTGTAGTGAAGTATTTCTAATGTCTTTGCGACCTCTGAAAGTTCATGTAGATTTATTTTCTGGCTTACGGACATTTAATTATTCCATTCATTGAGGTTTACAGTGTAGTTTTCTATCCTATATTGAAAAAATGCCGTTTAGAAAACATCGCATGAAATTTCACGTCACAAGAGTTTTTTTTTCTAGTTGGTATTTGGTTTTTTGAGGCGTCTAAAGGCGCACAACGGGGTAACATGTGTTCCCCCCGTTGTCTGTTTCAATATCAGGTGACATTTATTTGGTGAGGCTGACCTTTGGACAGACATAGTGATCGGAGCACCCGATATGCTTGTCCAACCAAGCCTTGACGAGTTGAGTCCTACAGTCTTTTAGTCTTCTGGACCTTGTCCTTTACAGGATTGAATCGGGGTCTAAGGGCAGATTTCCCAGTGCAATTCCGTTGGGCCGCAGCTCTTACTACAACTTTTTTTGACAAATTTGTGCCCCAGTGCCTTCAAGTCACTGGTTCTTGTCCTCTTCAGGATTGATTTCGTGCCAAGAGGAGGTGTTCGCCGCTGCCTCTGTTTCGAGTCGCCGACCCGATTCTGTTACTATTTCGCCGGTTGCTAGGATTCCGAAGGATCTTTATTTGGCTTGGCTGTTCGTTGGATAAAAACTATTGTGGAGACCCCGAGGTGGTTGTCCAACCCAGTCTCGACAAATTTGAGCCCTGCTGCCTTTTGGTTACTGGTTCTTGTCCTTTTCAGAATTGACTTCGTGTCTAAGGGTGGTTTTCCCAGTGCATTTCCGTAGTCTTCACTATTCCGGCTTCAAACAAAGATTACAGCTAAAGACATTCGAAGTGTGCTCGCTGATAATCTGATCTGGAACGCAAGTCTGTATCACGGTCCCTCACATTAATTTGCTTGACCATTTACACATCACCACATTGAACGCTCTCATATATTTTTCATGGTCTAACTTCACACCATCCGTGCTTATACACCCTTCCATTCATAATCATCACTATTATTACTCATTCTATTCAATACCGTTCGATACCGTCTTGTTGTCCACTCTTTTTTTGTTCCAACATCGATACAATAATAATAATTAATAATGATAATATTCATTTCGAACTGCATAGTGATAATATCATCAAAATTCACAAAATTTACGAAAACTTGAACTGTATATAATATTCATATTGAGTTTGATCGATTGCTGTCCACTTTGGTCCTTGAATCACCAGAACATAGTAGGTTTATTCATGACCGTTAAATGATTATACATTGGGATAATTCTCCTGACACTGCACTCCTGTTTGGGCACTGTCTACAGTGTCGGTGTATATTAATTTGTAAATATTGTAATAAAGTTGTACATATATTTTGAGTGTTTTACTGCTGTAACGGTACAGTGTCAGGGCAGTCTGAGAAGGAACATATACTGATTACTCGCTACCATCCTAGATCAAAACCTCTCTGTGTTGTCTGGGTATTCAATTCTCAATTCCACATCAACCAACCATATAATTGCTGGAAGAATACAGACGAGCATATTTGAATTCGGGAACAGATGCTATTCATTAGTAAGTATTACTGTAATATTTCGAGACCATTTTCGCCACTGAAGTGGAAAGACGGTGATTTGGGATGAGCGCTAAAAGAATCAAATAATTTATTTATCAATTGTCATGAATCCGGGGATGCCGTACTGAAACCAGCGCTCCAAGGAATTTGAATGAAACGTAAACCCTTCTAAGCCAAATCACCAAAGAGAAGTAGTTTCCACGGATAGTCCCTAGGTAATGCCGACAAAAAATATATCAGAGAACAAATATATTAGATATCAACAAGTTTAAAATGCTATAGAAGGTTGAATTGATATATAATATCAGAATCAAAGCCATGAATTCATCAATTAAATTGAATCAAGTCAGCGATTGCCACAAATATTCTATAAGGGTCTCAGACGTTGTCCGAGGACATATTTTAACAGAGTAGCAAGATCTCGGAACGAATACAATACAAAACATGTCCTCGCATACATTATACCACGAAATATCTCAAGTGGAAATAATTTTGAGCGAATTTGCCGTAAACTCCGGATATATCTTGAATTTCTTCTTGTTGTATTTTAATTTTTGTTACCTAGAATTCGATAAGTGTGTTAATTTGGAATTTTTCTTCGATATCTCGAAAGGCTCTGTTATCAGTTCAAGAAACCGCATTACGAGTCAGAAATGTAGCTTTATTTATTTATTATTATCTATTTCTAGCAATACGTCATAATGAGCGAGTGCGATCATTCACCACATCATTCCCGATCCACAATTGCATAGCGGTTATTTGTACAGCGACCCAAACAAAAAAACCTTTACTCACCATTGTTCATTTTTGTTTCCATCATCATCAGTATGATACCTGATTTCATCGATTATAACCAAGCTTTGAGTAGAGTTACTAAGATCAGCGATGATTTCTTGCTGCTCTTTGGCTACTTCAGTAGTAGGTCGGGAGAATATTATCCTGATTAGTTGCTGTGGCTCAAATATCCATACCTTATAAATTTTATGATATTTATTGAGAGTATTTTTTAAGCAATGGAATTATGTGTTTCATTGAAAATACATATCGATATATTATATGTATATATAAGTTGTACTGAGCTGAAATTCAAGAAGCAGAATAATCTCGAATGGTAACTCACATGAACTTGAGCATATGCTTCCCTCTCTGGAAAAGCATTTTCCCTTGCTATTATATCCACAATGAATCTATGCTGATTATTTTCAGCCAAGAATGTTGCAGTTGATATCTCACCGTTTTGAGTTATATTGAAAGGAGAGGGTATTATGGATCCTGTACTTTTTTTAGAACCATACTTGTATAGATTTGAAGCTTTTATATAGTATGTTAAGGATTTGTTTGGACCAAAATCAAAATCTACTGCTGTGACTTTGACAACAAATTGATTTATTTCGGCCATTGCATCCACTGCAGCAAAATAAAGGGATTCTTCGAATATCGGTGGATTGTCATTAATGTCGTTCACACTTATGATTACTTTGGCAATACTACTGTCGTTCATCAACTCATCAGCAGTCAATAATAGTCGGTCTTCGTAACTCAAATAAAATTCTGGATCGTTACTCGCTAAAATAAATAAGCTGTATTCGTCCTTAACTTCTCGGTCGAGAGAGATATTGGCGAAAATTATCCCATCTAGTTTATCTACATAAAATGCTTCAGGATCTGATTGTATTATCATATAGTAATATACTTTGGCGTGAGCTCCTTCATCTTTATCCAATGCCATCACTTGTCCAATTTGGGTATGTATTTCGTTATTTTCAGTAACATAGAAATGATATGGATTGGTGGTTTGTGAATCTGGAAATTCGGGCTTATTGTCATTCATATGTACTAAGACAATATTGAGATTTCTCTTAGTTTCATACCATATTGGACTTCCATGATCTCTTGCTACTAGGGTTAGCTGAAAAAAGTCATTGCATCCTTAGTGGGGTAAATGAGGAGTAGTCATCCTCTACTAAAATTGTTCAGTCTAAGATTTGGTAATAATTATTGAATGTTATTTAAATTTCAATTAAATCATACTGACGGATGAATATGACAAAGAGGAATACTTGTGGATAAACCAAAGAATACACTCCGCATTGATCAACAAGAATTGTTCAAGGAATTCTTTCACTGCCGACTCACCTTGTTGAAAACTGCCTTGGATCTAGATATAGTTGTTAATGAGCAAAATCCGACAAGTGGTTTCAGTGTTAGCCATTTGAAAGTTCGTTTTTTAATAACTCGAAAAATGTTAACCTGCTCGGATTAAAACTCAGTAGATCAATGATATCGACGAAAATATGCCTGCAGGATTACGTGAGCAGTATATCAATTGAAAAATTTCAAAAATCTGATGAAATTTGTGTTTTATCAACAAAGATTTCTGCCCCAATTGGTTAATACAAATTACTACAGGAAAAAACGCGGAATCAAATATTTCAATTTCCAGCTGAAAGTTGACATAAGGAGACCCACCATGACTGTCAATAATAAAAATCACAACATCCTATTGCTTCATGGAGTTGAAAAAAAAAACGAAATAAAATTCAGATTATTATATTCACGATGATGTTATCCGGATAGTAACACATTTCATGCAGGTACAATTATCAGAGGGTGATTCAAATTTCTTTCATCGGCTTGAAAAATTCAAGATAGACGCCATAAGCCGAGGCTCATTGAAGTGTATTTTGGTCGTCGTTGGATGCGTGATCGAGGTTTCTTCATCAAGAAGATTTTTAAAGGCTCACGATATTTAATAACAGAATTGCTCGACCTGGAAACTCTGGAATTTTTAAGTCAATACGTGGGAGGTTCAAAAACTCTTGTTGGACAACTAACGGAAAGGTTTTGATTCACAATGATGGTTCGAAGGTGCATTTTTAAACTTGAGGCGGTAAACAATTAGTTTTATTGTTTTGTTTGTTGATTTTCATCCCGAAAAATTATTTATTATTTATTTATTATTTCGCTGTTTTCATTCAATGATTCCTGTAGGGATTGTTCCGAATGTATTTTCTTATTGTATGGGTGCGTGTTCAGTGATCGAACATAACCCTCATTTCCGATTCCCAATGCTTTTCATGTCATATAGATCACAATAATTTTTTTTTTTTGAAAAAGTTGGATGGACACGATGTGCAATGAATCTTATGAGATATTGTAGTTATGCTTATGATGGTGTTTTTTTTTTCTGTTTAGTTTTTAAGTCTTTTAGGAGCCTTGGGATGCTTGAGTGGGGTTCGCTATGGTATATGAGATTTAATTGCTTTTTATTTGATATTATAGATGAAACCTGAGAATTTGTATGTACGCGACGAAGATCATAAAAAAATAAGCTTTTTAGTCTAGCGCATCTGAATGTACGATCTTTTAAAACAGGTTTCGACGAATTTACAAGTATGATGCAAGATTATGAATTTGATATTGTTGAAATCTCAGAAACATGGCTTATACTTGAGGATGATACTTCATTTGATATTCCGGGTTATAATTTGTTGGGGCAGGACAAGGATGATATAAGGGGTGGCTTGGGTTTTTACGTAAAAAATTGTGTAACGAAATCAAGAACTGTTATTGAAAATATTCCTTAGGAATTCAAATATATCAGCTTGACAATAAATAGAAAAAACTTCATAACAACTTCATACAAACCCCCAGATTACAATACTGAAACCTTTGGCTTCAAACTTTCATTTCTTATGATATATTGATTTTTTCAGTGGATGTAGATGTAGATTTTCTCGAAACCAATTCAGAAAAAAAAAATTTTGGTCTAAACAGTAAATTCAAGTTCAAGCAACAAATAAATAGTTATACAAGATTTGATCCGAGAACAGGTTCGCAAAAATTGATCAATTTGATCATTACAAATGACAATGATAGCTCTATAATTACTTCTCCTTTTCTGATTCCAGAAAGCTTACTGACTTCAATTTCATTCATGCCCAATTCCAAATGCAAACTTTCAAAACTGAACTCCAATATATAAAGTCTAGAGACTATGAAAACATAGACATGGATCAATTTAATGCGGACACCTCAAAAGTGAATTGGGGAACAATTTACAGGAACACAAATCTAGACACAAAAGTTGATATTTTCAATAAAGGCATCCTTGAATTGATAAATAATCACGCTACGAATAAATAAAAATTTATACGAAAGATTTTTCACGCCCTGGTTGATGAAACTTAGGAATGTGGCTCATCGACGCAACCGAAAAAAAACGCAGGGTAATCATCAATATTATAATATAAGGACCTGAAAAATTACACGAAGCATACATTAGTCTGGGAAAAAATTTCATATTTTAATCACATGTCTTCTAAAAACGGAAGAGATTTTCGGTCAAGGGCAAGGCGGTTGAATCTTTTAGGCAAGCCAAGGAACTGCATACTTCCAGATTCTTTGTCGTATATGAATAAAATTAACGAATATTTTGGTGAATGTATTAACGTAACCGATACGACATCTCAGAAAGAAATTCATTTCTATAAAGTAACAAACAATAGACTTAGAATTCAATCTTCAGCTTATTGATGAAATATTGAAGACCAAATTTAAATTAGAGACATTTTTTTCGTTCACGTATGTCGATCGTGTTCTGGTGTGGTGCCTATAGGTGACGTTATTTTGTAAATTCTTTGGAAAAGTAGAAGTGAAATGACATATCTGGACATAGATGAATATTTGGACTATTGAATAGTATAAGACCCTAGAGGGAAGGGGTGTTATTACGCGAATATAAAAGATATTTGCAGTGATTTTCAAGCAATAATTTGAAGAAATAAATAAAAACCTTATCTGAGCGACAGATGTCTGATAAATTTGAATAGTAGATAAATGAGGGGGTCCATATGCTCGAAGATTCGGTTGTGTTCTTGAGATTTATGAAGGTTGGACAATGTGAGTTTTTCCGTCTACACAGATTTGATGGAATTTGTGAGAGATGAGTACAACTTTTGAATGCTGCAGGAAAGAGGAGAGCAGTCATGTTGTGTGTGTACTGCTTAAAGCATTTTCATCAGAGTTGCCTGGAAAGGAGAATGTCAGCGAGAATTGTCGAGGGAGGAAATTGTCTGTGCTCGGTTGAATGTCAAAAAGGCCACAGTCGCTCAGAAGAAGAAAAAATTATACAGGATGGGAAACTTCAACAGTATACCACTAAAATGAGGGAGCTGGAAGAGAGAATGTTGCAGATGGAGGGAGAGAATGAGGACCGAGTCAAGAAGCTGAAGGGTGAAATTGATAGGATGAGTTTGCTGAATATAAGAACAGGGTCGACAGGAGTTGGGGAGGAGCAGATATGTGGAGGATGGGCTGAAGTGCAGGATAGGTGAATTGGAGGGGGCCAATAAGAGTTTGCTGTTAACTATGGAAGACCTCAGGAAAGAAGTAGTCGAGGAGAGAGATAGGCTATCGATGGAATCAGCAGAAGTGCAGGGTCTTTAAGAGGAACTGAGACGACTGAGGGAGCAGAAACAGGAGTGTCGTCCCACTAGGGAAAAAAGTATTGGACCTATCGATTGTCAGATGCGAAAAGATGTGGCGGTGAATGTTGTATCGGAAGCCGAGAAGGTGGCTGAGGAGAAGTTTGCTCTCTGAGACTGAGAACATGATGAATGTGACAGATAATTGTTTGGGCCAGCAGGTGGAAAAAAAGGAAGATGAGTGCCAATTAGAAGAAAAGAATGTTCTGCTGCATGGGTCATGGAAAGAACAGTCAATTGCTTGGTCCAACAGGTGAGAGCGCCGAAGATTTCTGGAACTCAGGTCATCACGAAGATAAAGGATGGAGAAGAAGAAAAAGCGGAAGGCAGAATGCTTCAACTGCTCCGAACAGAGCAAATTGAATACCTCTGATGAAAGTGAGTGAACACCCGACCTCAGCAAGTGATGATTCTCAGAGACAAAGCAGGGATAAAGTAGCAGATGTCACGGGTGAACAGCAGGAGTCTTGGACTGGCGGAAAGTAGGAGGCAAAGAAGTTGGGGTCCGAGATTGATTGAGGGAAGCAGCGACATTGCCAGTCTGCCGTCTGATGCGGTTTTCACTGGTGCGGAGAGAGAGCTTGGTTTTATCTGGGCAGGATAAGTATGGAGGAGACAGAGGACAACATTAAAAATATTTATAGCAAAGATTTCCAAACAAAGTGTTTGTGATGAAGAAGTTGCCGGAGAGGGAGAACGCTGGCAGTATTGCATTCAAGGTTGGTGCTGGTATGTCGGTTTTGTAAAGAACCAAATTTCGTTATGTTCAAATTCCTATGAAAATTAATTTCGGTTAGTTTCCACTTCAACTGAATAAATTCTATATATTGAAAATCAATGTTGAATTCTATCCTATGTGGAAAGAATTACGTACAAAAATTACAGTTCGCGATTGTCTCAATCCTTAGTTTTTTTCAGTTGTTGTTTCAGTTTTTCAGATGATGAATAGCACAGAAAAGAGTGGAATGATTCTCCTTTGTTACCGTTTCAGGAAAATTCTAGATCTTTCCAGAACACAAGATAATTTCAAACCAACCAATGAGCAACTTCGAGCCCCACTCAAGAAAAATGACCGAAAATCCGGACACATGTTTCCCTCCTCCTCCCGAGGTCATAAAATCCCTGTCTGCCACCGGAAGAGACATTCCGCAACATTCAGACCTTTATTCAGCATTAAATTCCGTATTTATCCGAGCAGTTCTGAGTTAGTTAGCCTTCCATTCCGCTTCAACATCTAGAATATTTTACAGTTTGCCTTTAAATTACTTTTCTACCGTAACTCCGGTTAAAATTCAATCCGCGATTTAAGTGCAACATTTCTCTGCAGAAGACCCATGTTATACCGTAGTGCTCTCAGTAATGAAAAACATGGTAAGAAAACTTATTTGATTTTGTCTGATTTACCGTTGTTAAACTCTCTTGTGTGCCGATGAGTTATATTTTCCAATTCCGAAAATTTCCGTTAAAAATAAATAAATTATTCCGATCTTATATCCACACGTGGCGGAGATAAGGATTGCATTGTTCGGGGGCCGCGTCTGCTGGGATCGGGCTGGTCCAGGTGTGACATATTTCGGTACAATATTCACCGAGAACACGTACCACGAGAGGTATATTATTAATATAAAGTGAAATTTATGCAAAAATGGTTCCTTGTCTGTCATAAGAATATCCTTAGATGTAATTAAGTAATAAGCTTGGACTTACATTTTTAAAGAAATAATATTGAATTTATGGTCCTTTTCCATTATCGCAAATCTTTATCCCGAAAGGCCAGACTGACCTAATAGTGTCCTTACTTAATTTTCAGAGTTATAATAATTATCTTCTAATCATTGTAATGAAGGAATATACACTAGAATTGGGCACGACTATTGAATTATTGTTTTAATCCAATAAAAATATAGGTAATAATAATCATTGATCGCATTCTCATTTCCCGTATATGTTTCGACCTGGCGATATTTCTTAGCATAGCAAATTCAATTCTGTCCGCCAGGCCGTCCATCCGTATGTGCTCTTAATTTCGAAGGAAAGGACCTAGCGACTTAAAATTGTCAGATTAGGTTTGGAGTCCAAATATCTCGGCTGAGTTTGTCAATGGATGAAATCGGTTGAAAAGTTTCGGACTTAGGTTCATTTGTTATTTTGAAGTTAATTCCCCGATATCTCATGAAGTACTGAATCGATCAGAATGGAGCTTTACAAACAGTTTTGGAAGACCAACACACAACCGAGTGCCAAATTTCGTGTGGATCCAGTTGTAAGAAAATTAAAAAAAAAATTATTCGGAAATTTTCAATTTTTTGATGAAAAAGTTTTTTTTTCTCTGGAAAATTTCAACGAAATTTGACTCAAACCTTAGAATCACTACTTGAAAACAATGTTTCAAATTTCAATTCGATCCCATATTTATTTCGGAGATAGAAGGTAAAAAAATATTCCAAATTTCGTTGTTATTCGGAATTTCAACATTATTTCCGCAATGTGTCAAGAAGTACTAATGCAATCAGATTAAGACTTCGCAATCAGGTGAAAAATACCAACCGCAAAGAGGTGCAAAATTTCGTTTTCAGCTAATGGTTAGAATTTGAGAAAAGTGTAAAAGCTACTGACGTTTTTAGAACTGTGAGGTTTTGTAGCACATATATTTTTCTCGAGATCGACAAATCTCCAACTTATTTCTCGATCTCATAGGGTTTTCTCGATCTCGGCTCGAAGAAATCTCGAAATTCGAAAATCTCGTGAAATTCTATCCTAAACCGTTTGACCAATTCTGCCCATTCACGAACTTATAAGTCGCATTTTGAAATGCAACCTACTCTGAAAGTTTCAAATCCATAGGCTTCTCCGTACGCCCGTAATCGTGCTCTCGGACAGCCGGCCGGCAAGCCGGGCAGAATCGATTTTACACCGGATTTCTTAATCACAACCCAAACTAGTTTTTTGAAACAATTTTCGGAGAAAGATTGGAACATTACAGAAATTTCGTAAAAATGATGGCAAGCTGTTCGCCATGAACTTGCGCGCAATAAATGTATTACGTACTATCTTTCCACTAAGTTTCCAACTTAATCCAATCAACCGTATTAGAAATTACCTGTAACATTATAGGCTTTCGACTTCAGACTGAAAACATATCAACACGAGTCGGAAACACAAAAGGCGCGTTTTGTCTACATAAAATGATAATCCGATTAACTCCTATCTCCTTCTTCTTTGGAGGAGAATATAAGAAAAGATAGGGAGATACACCGATTAATCAGTTCGATGAAAATAACAAAGTTGCTCGTCATTATGGTGCAACTAGCTGCCAAGTTTCAATCCAATCTCAAAATTTCAACAATAACCCTGAAACATTTCTGCCGATCCAGCTCATTAACAAACTTAATCATGGCATTCCGATGCGCGACCTACCCTGAGATTTTTAAGTCGCTAGCTTGCTTGTTCAACAGTAACCGTGTCCAAGGCCAGACAGACACTGGACTCCTCAGTCTGTTAATGGTCTTTTTGAGAGGTTCACATTATTTGCGGCAACTGTGCGGTGTAATGAAACTTTATTCACGCTAAAAACGCAATAGCGCTGTACTCTAGAACGAACGCAAATAAAACGAAATGAGCGCAAAATCTGATTTTTTATAACTTTCTATGTGTAGACGAAACAATTTAAATCGAATTATGACTGTTCGAGAGCTTTTCAAAGGGAAAACTCAAGACTCTTAATCATTTAGACAGATTCTAAGTGTTTAATGCCCGATGAAGTTTGTAATGTGCAGACATTAGAAAATGATTTGTGTGAATTATTCACCAAAAATCAATCAAGTAGATAAAAGAAATAATTCTTAACCTGTTAACTGAAATCCGATCATTTTTTCCGTGAAATGGTTTGTCCTTAAATTTTGAAATTTTCAACATTAGAACACATGAAACATTTAATTCAAACTTATCTGAGTTGATGCTTCCGCATATAAAAACAATCTGGTGCTCACCTCATATTTGAATTGCTTTCCTATATCCAAAGTTTTCCTTGTCCTTAGTTCCCCTGTCTCAGAGTCAATAATGAACTCCTCAGTTTTATGAACATTTTCAACACCACTTCTAAAATGGTATGTAATTTTTCCATTATCACCTTCATCTCCATCGATTGCTTTAACGGTCATCACTAAATAATTTTCCATCGCATCGTTCTATAATGAAAAACAATTGCATAAAATGAATATTGTATATTCAGAACCACACAAATAAAAACGAACATTTATAATAGGTAAGTAGGATTGTTCATGTCCATTATTAACAATAGGTTATAGAATCTTGGCTATATTGGACAGTATTTGTGGGGAAGATGAATCAAACCCAATCGAATATCGTCGAAGTTTAGGACTTTTATGATTCGATTCTCACACATTCCCCACAAATAGAGTCCAACATAGGCAAAATTATACCAGCTATTCATTACAGAATATATACATTTTCTCTCAGCGGCGATTTCCCGACACAGTGTAGCCAAATTGAATTGAATAAATATCAACTAATTTTCAGCGAATCCACATGCCCTTTCTTGGAACACCTTTACCCTACCTGAAAAAGCAAAGGCTAAATACTCGAAAAACTCAGTAGATCGATGGCAATTTTCTCTGCCCTAACTTCAATTCCCATTGTCCTACCACAAAGTCATCTCTAGCTTCGGCCCTGTAGCTCATTCGTGTTCGAAATTCTTAAATGTCATTCATGCAAGGCGTCCGATAAACCTCAAACAATATTTGAACTGGTGATGGACTAAGACAAGGTCATGATGATTCAGAATATCAAGAATTTAACTTATAAATTTCATTGTATAAGAAATACAAGGCATTTTAACCATTATCTCGATGTTTTGAATACCATTTCTCCGAATTAAGACATTTATCTTCTAAACATTGCCGGTGAGTGCTCCTGTTTTAGATGTTCGTAACAGTTGTCAGATATTCATTAAAGTTTTTCGAATAAGGATCGAAATTACATATTCTTCTTGTTTTGGATAAATTTGTTCATAACAAATTCTGGTATAGATATTGAAATATTGATGCAATTCGAAAAATACCAGGATGTATTTGTTAGCCTCGTTTCCATTCAAGATTATCCTGATATGAAAATTGAAAAATGACTTCTCAACATGATATCTTTCACATTCGGGCAATATATGCTCAATAGTTCGACATCTCTCACAAGGCGAATTTCTTACATGGAAACATCGAATAGTGTAATTATTCGTTATCGTCTTAAGTGAATGCCCCTTCGGAACTCAAAAGTAAAACTTACCCCATAGCGTTCAATAATTTATTGACATGGTATTCAGACCAATAAGTACTTTCTTGATCCTATACTGGCATTCGATGCAGCAGGCTTGAAGAGTAGCCCCATCCAATGATCCCATTGCATTACGTGATTTACTCACGTTTCAAACAACAATACAGGGTGTTCCTAAACTGTACGTACGAACATAAAGAGGAGGTTCCTTGAATGATTATAAGAAAAAAAGTTGCATAAACATCAGACCGTAAACGTTTAATTTTCGAGATACAGGGTGTTACAGTTAACTTAATATTATGACAATTTGGATTTTCCTGGGCATTTCGAGGAACGCTTTCAGTTTTTTTTCTCGGAATCGGTAGCAGTAAGGACGAAACTATAAGAAATTATAAAGAATAAGAACAAAGCTTCTTTCCACAATTTTCCAAACTTAAATAGGCTCTTCAGAAATCTTCGGGAGGAAAACAGGGGATAGTGTTGTAGAAAATATATATCCTTGTGAATTTTCAATCGAAATTGTTATGTGACTTGGTGCGAACTGTGAATTATAATATCTGTGGCAAATTTCAGTTGAATGTCACGTGGAATGCAGCTACTATAAGAAAAAACCTCAAACTTAAACAAGCTCAAAACGGACATAACCGCTGTGGCAACGAATTTGAACATACGCGCAAATGCTGCTGCGTTCACGGCAGTGCTTTTTCAAGGTTTTTTCGATAAAGTACTAGATTTCAATTCGATCTAATCTATATTTTTCAAATATTGGCAAATAAAATTTCGAATGGGTATATCTCCGGAATCAGTGGGCGGATTTTACCCGTTGACGAACTCGACCTTCGTAATTAAGCCCTAAACCTACTTTGCAAATATCGATTCTCTAGGTCGTTTGTTTCTTCCGGAAGTTATTGTGTTTACGGTCGGCCGTTAGGCCGACCGTAAACTCTCGAAAGAAATAACTTAAATACTCGATATTTGTAGAGTGGGTTTGGACTTTAATTACGAAGGCCGAATTCGTGTATGGGTAAAATCCACCCAATGATTCCGCAGATATATCCATTCCAAATTTTATTTCCCAACATTTCCAGAAATACAGATGCGATCGAATCGAAATCCATATTTTCATCGAAATATGGCAGTTCGAAATTTTGTTCAGAATTTCATGAGGATAGTATGATTAGAAAATCACAGAATATTGAATATTTGAGAAAAAAATATTTAAATTTTTTTTTCGTATGACACGATCATCACGAAAATTTGCAGAAAGTTGTCAACAGCATTTTCGAATAAGCTCTCAAGATCAATCATGATTGAATCAGAATGTTTTGGGATATCCGAAAAAACAACAATATCGAGAAAAAAACAGGAAATGTGACATATTTTTTCACAATATCTTCGAAAATTATTATCGCATCAAACTGAAATTTGGCACAATGCTGTGGAATATCAAGCTCAAAATATTAATTGAATTCGTCCGAAATGATTTGATAGTTTCTGAAAGAAATAATTTTTCGAGAAAAAAATTTTGACATTATTTTTTCAAGTTTACTGACAGCACGATAACAACAACGCGAATGGTTGTAAGTCCTCATGTTCCAACTGACAGACAAGTTTCAATTCAGTGGTTCTCGAAATATCAGGGAAATAAACTCAAAACTTTAAATAGCTATAACTTGGAAACTATTTGACCGATTTTACCCATTAGCGAACTTAAGCTTCGCATTTTGAAATGCAATCAACCATGAAATTTTCAAGTCGATGGGATTCTCCGTACGCCCGTATTCCTGCCTACGGACGGCCGGCCGGATTCGTCCTCAGTGAGTCCAACCTCATTTGACAAAACGATAGCACGGTGTTCCTCTAGAACCTACGCGCAAAAAACCTTTAAAAAATTCAACTTCAACACCCTGTATCTCCAAAAAAGAAACTTTTGCGGTCTCATATCAATGGCACTTTTTTGCCTTGAAATTATGAGAGAAATCTCCTCTCTTCGTTTGTACCCTCAATTCAGGAACACCCTGTATATCTCATTGCTGGAAAATGGCTGGTTTTCGGTTGCTGTATAAAATCCAGCAAGGAACAACAACAAAGATTGTTACTCTATCAGAATTCGTTAAAAAATAGTGTAAAACTTTAGATACTATAATATCTCGCTTTCCGCTTTTCGGTATAAGCGACTTTAGATACTGTTGGATAGAGGGGATATCTGAAGTTTCAAAAAGTTTCAAATAGCAATGAAGCTGATACTTGAGGAAAGTTTTCACAATTATAATATCAGTACCTTTATTGGAACATTTTTTCGATAAAATGGCGGAACAAATTTGATGTAAATTTCTATCTTGGAACAAATCTCCTAATAAAACAATGTTCTTTCGATTTTTGTTAACTGGCTTTAGCGGAACTGAATATGGTGAAAAAGTGAAATCGTGTTTTCTCTTGATTGGGGGTACATTTTTCGCCGTATGTCTTATAATTTCGGAGGTATACTCTGTTTTCCGGAGAAAGATAGATATGTTTCCAAAAAAGACAAAACGAGAAATATCTGAAAATTTGTGGAGTTTGTGGAAGTTCGTATGAGCACACTTTTTGTTGGAAATGACCCGTACTATTACCTCCTTAAATATTTCACATCAACTCTGTTACACCCAGTATACAGGGTGTGCCACAAGAAACTGTACATATTCCTACCACGTATATAGACTACTCAAGTGATTATCAAATGTGCACAGTGCTACTACCGACATCAGAAACCCATCCCAACGTGTCTCTTCATCAACGAACAGTTCCGTAGAATCCTCTTCTTTAAGAGGTGGAGTACTCCACGCCATCACTACCGAAATGAAATAATGTTTGTGAAAAAACCCCCCCTTCCTGCCAATTTTGAAGCGAAAACCGCGGGCAACTCATTTTAATTGTACCACAGTAATAATTAGTAGTTTCTATAAGAATGACTTTGGAGAGAAACAACTCAAGAAATTTGCAGTTCCTAATAGTGTTGAGATTGTATTATTTTATTCACTACCAGTCTTCAGAGGAAAGTCATCTGCATCTGAATATTATGAGGGAAAGCACTGTGTGTTGACAGTGAATGATTTTATTGTTTGAATAACGAATATCATATATTATGTTACTCATTCCATAACAGAATTATGCCCTTTTTGTCGTATAAAATTTAGAAATAATTTCAACAAAAGTGATTTCCTCGAACAATTGAAAATAAACATGGTCCAAAATAGGGAACCACTTTCCTTAATGGAGCTATTCTATTTTGAATGGATTTTTCAATTAACTTTCTGAACTGAACTTCTTTGAGCTTGTTCGTTAAGGTATTACAAGATAGGAAATTATTTGTCATTCACAGAGGCAAATAAATTCCTCGCAAACAATAGTTATTGTCGTATTTATTTCAAACGAACTTGGTCTATCGCATTTCACGTTTGGAGTGCTACTAACCAGGCCAACCAGATAAACCTATCGCGTCATGTACTAAGGAAATCTATGTTGACACGTATTTGGCCGTGAATCCAGCATATCGATATTTCACTTGCAGTTTGTGGTTATAAACATGTAAACGAACATAAATTAAATTGAATCATATTCATTCAATGGATAATTTCGTATCTATTCCATTATAGAATATAATTTCAGACAGTTTCTACAACAAAATCAATTGTTCAGTCATTCTTGCGGTTCTATTATAAGATGATCAGTCCTCATTATATGCTGCTTTTATTGCAAAAAAAAACAAGAATTGGAATAGAACTTAGGTGGATTCATTCATATCGTTTATTTGATGGAATATCAAGGAATCTCAACTGAGGTACCCAATAAACACACAAACGTTGGAAATACGTTTATTTGTAGTTGCTTCCGTTGATTAAACGTTACTCGTTGATTGCGTATAGATATTTCTGAAACCTCAATTCAACCAAACGTAGATTCAACGTATGATAAACGATTACAATTCAACTCATTATAGCACCAACCATAAAGCAACATATCCACATCGTACTTTTTACACGTATATTAAATACGAAATGAAAAACATGATATCAACGTTGGACAAGACACGATTAATCAACTAGAAACCCATTAGAAATCTTCAATCTACGCTGAATAAACTTTTTTTAAGTATTTTTAACCTAATGAAATGACGCAATTGTTGCGTAGTATTGATTTCTTGATGATTGACTCGTTTCTGTTGCCATCATAATTTAACGTTTACTCATCGTGAGTTTTTCAAGTTCATTCAGTTAGATCTGAGAAACATAAACGCTGAATACAACACTATTCATACACTCATGGTCCTTGTCCAACATTTCAATCCACGTTTTAAAATCTCTTTTTTTCACGTTTATTCATGAAATAACGTATTCGTTGCGTGGTATGCATTATTTGATATATTAATTTCATGCTAATTTACTCATCACTGTAGCTAATCTCATATACAAAATTTGAGATTTAAATTCTCATTCTTTAGAATAAATTAATCCGCTCACCCTTTCGGCTAGTGTATTGAACTTTCTTCTAATGATTAAACATTCATTTATATCACTTGTATCAATTTGCGATCATTATTCAGTTCTGACTCCTGAAAAGATTATGTCGTTCGTATTTTCAAAATGTTATAATTGAAAGAAATCTTGATATTCTTCTAACAAAGAAAGAAAGTATATTATGGTTCAGGGAAAGGACAAGTGCAACCTCATTTATTTCAAGTGTTGTCACGCTTTCGATTTGAAATTTCAGAAATTGGAATTGAATTCATTTACTCGCCAAGTGCTCAAGTTAGATATCTTGATAGCCCACGACCAAGTCTTATATTCACCTCTATGGCAGAAATTGATAAAAAATCATAAACACATGGGTTTACAATGTTTATATGCTCATATTTACAAATTATAAAATATTTTATCAAGAAACCAAGGATGTTTGGCAACGTATGCAACTAGCAGGTAGAGCGGTGGGTATTCTCAACCAATGACCAATGACACACAGCACACAGCACCGACGTGATGATTTGATCCGACCCCAAGACGTGGGTTGGACTGAAGTTTAAAATCATCACTTCTCCTTATTTCTTATGTCGATCCTAATCCTAGAGTGTCATATACATAGTATCGTCTGTTGGGAAGCCGTAATTGTGTTTTTTTATTCCTCTGCGGAATAACACCAGTATGGTAAGTGTCTACTTTGTTTTTTGCTTACTTTACTATTTATTGCTTTTTTTTTTAAAAATTAACTACAATAATTTGTGAATAAGAGAATTTATTGTAAGTTGACTAATAGTATTCTTCAACTCATATTCGATTATGTATTCGTTCAAAAACTTTCGGTTTAATCCGGGTGAATTTATTTTTGATTTATTTCAATAGATTCTCCACTTCAGTTTTTATATGAATGCAAAGCGTATCGATTGGTTCCAGGACTCAAAAAGAAAATTTTCTAATTTTTTATATCATATTTGAAATATTTCAATAGATATATGATATATAGTTACAACTATTATTCTGTAACAAAAGCAACATGTCAGTTTAAATAGTTGCTTACTACTGAATAATATTCAGAAAATAATTATATTCATGGTGAGTATTATTTCACAGCTGCTGTCGGGAAAAGAATTCGGTACTGCGAATGATTTGCAGATCGGAGATGCTACCTCAACATGCCCGAAATTTACCGAAAAAAGCTGACTAGTACGGCCAAGCAGAAATGAAAAGCATATTCTCATTCATTCAACGGAATTATTACTATTAGTATAATTCAATGCAACATTTCAAGTTATTTTTTATATTCCAATTTCTTATTTTTTATCCGTTTGCCTAAGAGTGAATAAATCATATCTAATTTTATAACTCTTCAATTGCTGTATTCAATAAAATTTTCAGATCCATTCCTCGTCTAAATATTTTTTGCATTTCCCTTGATTCGTTTCCCATAAAAACCATTAACCATAAACACTAAGCAGAATTTGTTTTTGCATATTTTATGTTTTCATTATATGATAGGTGACCACAATTTTTTTTTATTTCAGCAGTGGGTTCTTTGAGATGAACTGATATGAAAGACTTACTTTCTTCAAATGAAAGAGAATTAATGAAAAAATATTGAAGAATATTGAACGACTTAAAAACTCGATATTTGAAAAGAAGGTTTAGGTCTTCATTACAAAGGTCGAATTAACGAATGGGTAAAACTCACTCAATGATTCCGTAAATATATTCATTCAAAATTAATTTTCCAAATATTTTCAGAATTACTTATTTGTTCAAATTGTCATCTAGTTTTTGGTTGAAAAATAACAGCTTGAAGGCTCATTGAGGACTTCATGAGGATCTTAAGAAAAGACGATCGCCAAATCTTTTCATCACGAACTGAAGAAGGGTTTGCCGGGGTCAACACGTGATCATATGACCGCTTTCGTAACGAATTTGAACTTTTTTTATATGAATATATACACAAAAACTGCTGACTTCTTGTCAGCGCTTTTCTAGAATTTATGTGAATGGTTTCCACAATGATCATTTTTGGACCGACAAAAACCCCTACGCAGTTATAAAATTTAACCATCAAAAACAATATTCATTGAATAACTGGGGTGAAAATTTTGAAACAACCTAATTGGATTTGCTTTTAGCCTGAAAGGCTGAATGATCATAATACACCAATGGTTCCCTCTAGGTCTCCAGATGGAACTAGTTTGGACTGTTTCAACTAGGGACATCTCAAAAGTCTGGTATTCCGCACCCCAGTGAACAATTAAGAGTGCCGATGAATCGTATAAGAGCTGCCTTTGATTTAATGGGGAATGCAGAAACTATACTAGGAACTTCAAAACCGAGCAAAAGAGGCAAAGAGCAAAAGCATGTATCCTTCTAGGTGGAAGGTATTCTCAATAACATATCTAGTTTCTGAATAAATTATTTAGAAACAACAAAACAATTCACTTCCTGTGGTTTTTGTCACTGATTCTCAAAATAGGCCTTGAAATTGCCCTCTCAAATATTGATATTCTATTATCAATACTGTATATGACAAAATATCAAATAACTCAAAATTGGTGAATTTTTCTTACCTCTGTTATTTCAACCGTTGCATTATCAAGGGATGGCATGATGAAATTAGGTTTGTGATCATTCACGTTCAGAACTTGTATATGTATAACAGCTTTGTCAGAATTTTTTCCATTGCCAGCTTCATCTCTTGCCTCTACCACCAGGTCAAACTGCCTCATTTGGCCAACTAACGATTTATGTGGATAGAGTATTCCGGTTTCGATTCCCAATAAAAATAAGTCTAAAAACCAACTGATATAAATAATCATAGTGATTGAATAATACCTAATCATTTCAGGCCATAAAAGCGGATTTGATTAGAGCCTTAAACATATTCCACTCTAATGAAGTCAGTCGTGAGAATTGCTTCAGGTCTATAAACTTTTCGTCAATAGAACTGAGCCAAGTTGGCACTACTAAAATGTAGTCAAGGTCAAAAATTCTCGGCGGGACGTTGTCAATTTTGACATAACTTTGTCAATGACTCTATGGTTTGGTTTAGTTACATACGCAATTAATACTATAAACGCCTTCGCGTAGTTATCTGATAGCATGATGTAAGTATGATGTTTTTTACATCATGTCTGATAGGAAAATTACTATAACCCAACAATTTTGAATTAAACACAGTGAAATATGTCGAATTTTCATGAATAACCGCCTGGCTTTATGAAAGTTTATGCAGGGAAGACCGTTTCGATAAGTTTTGTGCTGAGAAGACACCTCAAACGAAATATTACTGAATACTCACATATAATATTCACCCTAGTGGAAATACTCTAGTTTCGAAGTTTGTTTTCAGAGGGCTTGTGATTTCAAGGGTAAACAAATCATTGCAATATCAGAGCAATTAAATTATGAGTATGACAATGAATTCCTTACTAATATTTTGTTCTAAAAATTTGAGACCCTTCCAGGTCCATAATTGTAAGAATAAATCATTTGGAGCTGAGGATACCATCTTGAAACCACCTATCCGAGAGAATATGAAGGACAAAGAGCCATTTATCCAATATTGTTAGTACCTAATTAATCATTCTCGAAATTCATATCCGAATAATAACTATCAAATTTCAAAAATATACTCTTAATTCCAATTAAACACCAATGAGTAACTCCTGTGGAGATTCCCTAAGTGAATGCTTGGGTTTGTCTTCAGCTCTACGTCATATTGAGCGAGTGAGATAATTTTCCATCTCCCCAAGAGCAAAAGCATACCAGATATTTTTATTGTGGTAACTATATACTATTTATGATTTCAATATACTTACCATCTTCATTTCCACTGATAATAGAATAATGTATATTTCCATGGAATCCGGAATCTTGATCAGTTGCGTTCACTTGGATAAGAGGCTTAGGAGGATTCAATCTTACATTTTCTGTTATTTTCAGTTCATATTTGGATTGATTGAAAACAGGACTGTTATCGTTGACATCATCTATATTAATGTTGATCGGGACAGCAACCGATCTCTTCAACAAACCACGCCCCCCATCACTAGCTACCACTTCTATAACCGTATTATTGATCATTTCATGGTCCAAGAATCGGGACTGAGCTACAGAAATTATACCCTTCTTTGGAGATATCCGAAAGTATTCACTGTGTTCACCCACTAATTCGTAAGTTACTTCGCCATACTCATCCCGATCTGAATCTGTGGCTTTTATGGTTATAATCTCGGTACCATTAGGCGAATTCTCTTTTACTGTGACGTTGTAACCATTTAATTCAAACTGTGGACTGTTATCGTTCAAATTCTTAATTTGGACCAATACCACAGCAGAAGTATTCAGTTGCGGTATTCCTGAATCGAAAGCGTAAATTGTGAAATTCACGGATTGAACCTCTTCATAATCTAGAATTTTTTTGACTGTGAGGATGCCAGAGGAGTTGTCAATTTCGAAATAAAGGGTCGGGGGTACTATGGCATATCCTGAGATTTCTGAATCCTCGTCGATAGCTTTGAATGTCGTAACAGTTGTATCCAGAGGCTGGTTCTCTTCTAGTATCAGGTTATACACAGGATTTTCTAAGGTCCATGGTGGCAAAAAAACTGGGGGAGAATCGTTGACATCGCCGATAGTGATGATTAATAGCCCTGAAAAACAAGATTCGATATTTTCACTATTCACTCATAACTGGGGTGAGAGTACATTATATTCCTGATAGTACTGAAAACCACTGGACTCCTTAACGACCAAATGGACTTAAATAAATCGCCCTTACTAAACCTTTTTTCAAACCTAGGAATTCCCATAATTTTGTTGTATTTCGCACCATATTTTTCAATTATTTAAAGAACTGTATCCCAAATATGTAGTCAGTTACCATGCTCACCTGATGAAGTCATGTTATCATGACGAAACAATTGTTATGAAAATATATAAAGCGGAAATAAGTTATTTTACTTTTTGATCATCAAGATGAATTTCCGACAAGTAGAGAATGAGACCATCAAGTATTTGCAAGAGTTCAATTCAGGATGAAGCTTGATTCACTGCTTTCGGCCGAAAGAACAATTGACACTGGATTTGTTTGACCAATTGTTTCTATCAAGAGTCCTTCATAATCCGAACTAGGAATTACCACCTCAAAGCATGAATAGCTTACAGGATACCTCGATACTAGTTTTTCTACAAGTGACTGTGGAGAATATTTTATACAGAAAATCATACAGTAGTCTCAGGCTTCAAGTTTGACTCATGAAATTCCTTGATTCTTTCCACTCCTGCCTTTTCTTTGTTGCTGGACTCCAACAAACCCTAAATTATTCCATGCCAAGGCACAGCCACAAGCGTTTCTATCCGAGCAGTGATTGTAGAAACTCCATCTCAGCGAACTTAGCACTAGAAACCCCGAACAAACTAGGTCGATTTACAAGGTTGATCGGAAATTACAGTTAGAGTCTCCTTCCTACTAGGATCAATGGAAAAACCAGAATAACCCGTAGCACTAGCTGCACTATTCTTCACTACGCTTGATGACTTATGTAATGTGGATTTATCTGCTAACCTTGTTCATGTGAGTGTTGCCGACCTTTTTGGGAGAGGTTGTCAATCATTCCGATTTTATTCATAATTTCTGCTTCGACAGTAGAAATCTTAAGTCCCAATGGCTAATTAGATTCTATTGAAAGATATGTATTCGCCCCTGATTCGAAGGTTATCTTCAGAAGGTGTTCCATATTGCTAGACTCATTTTTGAAATTTTTATTTCTTCGATTAACATCAAAAGGTCAGTGGAACTGCAGTTGCTATTTAATCATTGCAATACTTTTTACTCTCATTGGCACAGCCAGGATAGTGAACTTTGGTGTAAATGTCACAATTCAACCTTTTTTTTGCTATATTCTTCTCGAACAACTACATTCAGGAATAAGAATCTGCAGAGATTCGTTAGCACTGACTTTTTCATTCGACAAAATATTTCGGAATATCGAATTTCTGTACTATGAGTAAAATGAATCGATCAATCCGGTTCTTATACCCGGAGTCAGTGACTCACCTCAATATTTGAATACGGTAGCGGTAACGACCAACACTACTACATCGGTTGCATATACGTTGACGCAATATTCTGTGGAATTTGCACAACAAATTCTTATATCGATTCTTATTTGATTGTAACAAAATATTGTGATATTTTTATACAGACCGTATATACCCTCTGTCTGTGAACCGCTCGGTAGCCAAAGGTCTTGAAAGCATTAGAGCCGTTTTCAGAGGATTCGGAAGTTACAATATTTTGCGAATTATATATTGAGATAATAAAAACATCAGTCCGAAGTGATGGACGGATTTCTTCAACAGATGAACTGCATTATCGTATTTGGACTTTCATATACAACTCCAAATTAGGAGACTACAGATATATTTTGGCAATATGACAGCACTCTGGCTCTTGTAAACAAGCGGGTCGGAATGTAACTGTGTTGAAAAATTGAGCGATTCCCACTCAGAAATAGAGGAAATACTAGACCACGTAATGAGTAACAATGTTTTTCTAGTTGCAAAGATATTATTTTGACCGGGCAGAAGAGACGAGCATTTTTCATATTGAAGAGAATGTTTAACGTTGAAAGAGTTCATAATACGAATCATAAATACGATATTTAGGGATGAATCAACGGATATTCAACTTTGTTACGATCTACTCTTGTCATCACCTAAAGTATTCACAAAGCGAGTTAATACAGTGTTCGTTTTTGGGACCAGGGTCTTAGAAAACTGTAATCAATGTCAATAATCTCCCAAAACCGGTGAACGTCATAGACATCCTTCAGGGTTTCTGCATCACAGAGTTCGTGATACCTCCTGATATGGCAGTTTGTGAATATCCTTTGAATTGGCATCATTGAAATTATTTGGCTTAAGGGTTGCCAACCACAGAACTGAAGTTCCAGATTGACCCTCACAGTCATTCAGGTTTACTCTACGCTGATGCTTTTTGAGACTGCAATGGAAAGTTGCTCTGATTGAGAAAGATTTTATTGTGGATAATTTGAGTGATGGTATGAGTAGTTCAGACTGAAGAGGGTTATTCATTGATTTTTGGATGACTTTTCGTCCTTGTTTTCATATATGACATTTTTATTATTTTGATTTCTCATTACTTACCTTCACCTTGCTGCAGAGTTGAAGCAGCAATATCAGTTACTCGAACAGTCAATCTTACTGTAGCAGCAACATTTCTTCGTAGCAAATTTTTAACTTTCACTTGACCACTGTACTTATCCACGAAGAAGAAGTCTCTATACACATCGTTGAAAAGGACCTGGTTACCATATTTATCTAGTGCGGTGGTAGGTTCGATAGACTCGTATTCGAATGTATCTGATGAATTTACATCTGGATCTCTGGCTGTTAAGTTGTGTACAATAGTTCCTATGGCTGCGTCTTCCATTATCTGGAAATAAGTTTTTATTTGTACTTTCGAAAATCATTCGAATGAGTTAACTAATAACTGTAATAATAATGATAACTGATATTTAATTGGCTTGACTTATCTGAGATTACGCAACAAACTCCTTTCATGAACAAGTGATAATACTTATCCGTCCGGTTTTTCCACCCATAGAACGAAGTGCCCCCTCCACCAGTTGAGGTGCCATTTGTGCGAGGGGATTCGTAGATTTGGGTATTGAGGTACTGCCAAATTTGAAGGCAGACAGGCGAACTAGCCAAAAGACCATTTTCTGCGTTAGTTATTTGGAGATTCGAGGTTGGTTATTTGGAGATTCGAGGTTAGTTATTTGGAGATGCGGGGATTATATAGCTAACCTTAAAGTTAGTTGTGTTTTTGTCGAAATAATGCTTGTTTTATTCATTATCATTCGTAATACTGGCATGCTGTCAATGAAAACCATCAAATACTGCAGAACAATTTGCTTAATAACAACATAGAGCGTACAAACAAGCTCAGTCAAGGTTTAATATACGCTATACGCGTGCGTAAAGTACGTGTCATCCCCGAAAAGTCCAACTTCACCAATTTTCGGGTATTTGGGGAAACGGTGATTAGCTGGAGTCACGTGATCGTCTTCCGCCAATAGAGTGAATCTCCGATTCACCAAATCTCCGAATCTCCTCCGCACAAAAGGAACTTATAGAGGGTGGCTAGGAGTGGTGCTGTTTCAGCGTCCGCTGTTCGTCAGTACGCTGTTAATTATAGAGTAGTGGACGAGTACTATGGATCAGCGAAGTCACAAAATTGTTCAACACTGTGTAACGTTCTGATATTGTGACTGTATCCTTCCGAAGTCAAGTGGTTTCTTTAGGCAATGTGAATTCAAAAAGGTTTTTTCCTTTTCTGTAGTTGAGAGATACCACTGTACGAGAGCCGAAACGTTTTGTTGTTTGAACACTTTGGCGTCCAGCATATTAGTGCGGAATTAAAAAAAAGCTTTATTAGTGGCTAATCTATTGATTAAGGACTGTAGAATAATGTCCGCTACACTGGTTTCGATGACATTATTATCATGATTAATTGAACGGGTAGAGAGATATTTATAAAGCAATAATAAGAACAGTTCTCTCTTGAGGCCGAAATAACAAGAGACCAAGACATTTTCTTGAAACAAAATCTATAATTCAAAGCTATAAAATGAACAAAACGAAACCTAAAACGTCGAATAACATCAGTTTGAACAACAATAAGCACACAGTATTAAAAATAATTTTCGGTCGAAGTCGAGCGAATTACTCTGCTCAGAAGCGGCCGGACAAACAAAACAAAAGGGAGGTGAACGTCCATTGCAAGTATGTCACAAATAAACTGAAATATTAAAAAATATAAACAAAAGTATAAAAAAAGACAAAGATAAGACAAGAGATGACTTCCCATGCTGATGTCTCTGATAATATATCGAACAAACATCGGCACAAGGCGTTGAGTGTATTCACTGAATTGTTATTGCTGTGGCTATATATTTCTATTTCCCCCAGCACAGATTGCCTTAGACTAAATTCAGACGGATGTAAGAACTTGACATCAAAATTGAAGTCAAAGTTATGCGTGGAGAAACTTAAGTGTATACTTAACACAGATTTATGACACCTCCCATTTTTTTGTCTGAGAAGGTTTTGAGAGATATGCTGTTGTAGAGTGCGTCTTGTTCTATCAAAGTACACTATGCAACACTCTAGATCCCCACAGCTAAATTTGTATACATCACTCTGTTGTAATGCGGGTATCTTATCTTTATTGCGTACAAGAATGTTCTGTAAAGTATCGGGAGATACTGCCATAATACCAAGTTCCCGATATAAACTGCCAATCTTGGTAGAAATGGGGCCTATATATAAAAGGTCTATATATTCAAGAACGGGTATCTCCTCCTTCCCATTTCAGGTCGCATCCGTTAACAATGGCAAGGTATCCTTTTATATTGAGCTCAGATTGGAAATCATCGTCGGAAAGGGAAAGGCTTAACAATCTGTGTACCATGAATCTTAGACGTTAGCTCAAATAATGTTTCGATGTGAAGTGAATCAGATGGCCATCAGTAAAGGATCCAAAGAAGAAATGGCAGAATTTTTCTCCATTTCCATAGTGAAAGTGATTTTGATGTGAAGACAAATAATCCCGTTCAAAAAGCCTTCCGATTACTTTCGATCCCCTCTCCAACACGCTTTCCTGTCATACACATAACAGTACCAGAACAATATTTTATCAACAAAAGAATTAGCTGTGCGGAATACAAACTTTCTCTTGAAAAAGGACAAGAATAACTCGTCAAAATAGGAGGAGAGGGTGTTGCTCATATCGATCCCATCACACATTATGTGAAAGTATAGAATGTAGAATAATTCTGTTTCAAGAACAATCTAACGAGATGCAAAATACTCTCACCCTGTTCATCAGCCAACCCTCCCTGTCAAGATGAGTGATTTAACCAGCGAGTCCGCAAAAGAAAAATTGAATTTTCAACAGGTTGAAATTTTTGCCTCCAGAACATTTGACAGAAGGTTGGACAGAAAAGAAAGTGATTCAACTCTCTAGAGAACAAGTTTTAAGCAATCCTGTGGAACCTTCAGTCTTCAATAAAATGAGATTCGCCCTTCCTACTATGAGAGTTGTGAAAAACGTTCTATAAGAAGCAGATAACCTTTCTGAAAATATATTCAGAAACATCAAGCTCTACATTCCAAGCTGGAAATTCTGCAGAGCCATGATTATAGGTTCCCTAGTCCTCATCACCAGAACTTAAGGATAAGGTGTATACAATGATTGCCATAGTCTGCGCTCACATAAATGCCCTCGCCAGGGCACAACTAAACCAACTCAGTCATCAGCTGAAGAGAAAAATTACTCTAATATAAATGTTTTCCTAAGCAGCTCCGAATCTAGGCAAAGTATTAAGTTGCGCTGATACCCTAGTTCTGGAATTTTGCCTGAACTAAGAGATGCTCACTTCGGACATTCCAGCATCTAGTTCAGTAATTAAGGCAGAGGGTATTGCCTCCCAATGGGTTTGGTTCTGAGTCATGGAACAATATAAGTTATGAGGAATTTCAGAACGTCCTGAGGCCGCGCCAGTATTTGGAGCTATCAAGGTTTATACCCAGTTGAGTGGTTCACCGAACAAACCTTTCGATTAAGATCTACTGTTCGAATTTGATAGCACCTTAGGCATCAACTGCCATGCTCTCTTGAACTAATGAAAGGCCCTAGCAGAAGCTTTAGAAGGTCGGAACGTTGAACATCTCGGAATGATTAGATAAAAGCAGAAGATGCCATCTGAAACCAGAGCGAAATTTAAAAATTTAATTGGCGAAACCGTTTTATTTCTCATCGGTCCACCACCAATTCTTTTGAGAATCTTCGTGACGTTAAAAGGAATCAGAGAGTCCAATGAATTGCATCATCATGGAAGCAAGGGGAGTCTTTGTCTCGAAGTTTGTAGCAGGTCACGTAAGAAATATTTCTACCTGGGAAGACCACAAGGCACCACCATCAGTACAAAGGCCTATGAAAGTTTATTCAATTCCCTTCGTGGTGTAACCTCCCATTGTACCCTTCAGGCAAGCTGATGAGAAAATTTCCACGAGAATCTCGAAAGTTATGACGAGAGGAATCAGAATTTTATCAGACATTTTAAAGCCCCAAATAAGACAAATCCTTGGAGGCATATCCAAATCCCAAGAGCTTTCGTCTGGTGAACCATAACAAGGCACCTGTCATACTAGAAGGCGACTACGAATTAAAACTGGACCTCTTCCTGGCAAATTCTCATTTTCCAATAAAAATAGGTCATCGCAGGTATCTCGAATTTGCTTGCAAGGAAAGTGTACCAACTGACGTGCCTTTCATTCGCACTGTTCAGTGTATCCCAGATCTTTTATCGGGTGTGCAATTGGTTGACAAGCGTCCATCCTGCGGAAGTAATCCGAGTCATTGGTTACCTGGACGATTCTTTCCTTGAAAAATTCAGCGACACTGAAGAATCAGTTAGATAGATCTTTTTCAGATCCCAAGTTGGAAGGTGAATTTAGAAAAGTCCAACCTGGAAGCAATCAACTCGATGTAGTTCTCAGGCATACTTTGGGACAATAAAAGAGTCATTGCTGTACTCAAGACTAAAAGGACCTTTTCTATCTGCACTTTTACCAACTCTGGCATAGACTGCCACTCCTAATCGGCTCATAACGGGTGAAGAGGAAACTTTTCTCATGGGCGAAGTATCCGCACATAAGTTGTTCACAAAAGGAATTTGCATGGTGATCTCCGATAGGTCAAGTATCGGCAAGACCTAAAATATCTGTTTTCTTACCCTTCAGGGTGGAAATCAGTTCTTTTACATTATAGTTGCATACAGTAGTTAGTTGGCTTGAGTATCCAAATTTGTCCAATTAACCTGATCCGACAATCAAGTGAAGTTTCAATGTTAATCGGGACCTATTTGTGAACCCATGTGGTGCTCGATCGGTAATCGACGGCCATTGATCGACGTCAAATCGTTGATCACCGATTAATTTAGATCAATAAGCATAGAATTTGGTTTTAATTGTCCGCTTAACCGATTGATTCCCAGACTCACTCTGGGTAACGTTTTTTGAAACCAGACATAAATAAATTATAATTTGAAAAAATAAAGTGCTTTAGGGCTTGTACGTCAAGTAACTGGATTATGTACCTCAGAATAACTGAAGAACGATGACTATAGCACTCACCTCAGCCCTCTGTGTTGGTGGGAAAAAATAGGGGTTCTTGTCATTCGTATTTATGATATTGATTGTTAACGTAGTTGAACCAGATAGCCTCGGCTCGCCGTTATCTGTTGCAAGAATTTCTATGTGGTAAATATGCTTTCTATCGTAGTCGAGTTTGGATGCTACAATAACAAGTCCTGTTGAATTATCGATTGTAAAATCTGATTCACTTCCTCTCTGTATGGAGTATTTAACTAACGAATTTTCGCCCATATCTGCATCTGTAGCTTGGAGTGATGTAACAATAGAACCTAAAAAAAATGTGATCGATAAGGGTTATTCTAGTACCAAGAGTTCCAATTACTCAGGGAGGGTTTTAGGCAGGCTGAACACTACCTGAAATATACGTGGATTATTTTGTGTGCAAAAAACACATCAAAAACCTAGATAAGCACTAACGTGAGGTCAGGAGCTTTTACGCGCTTGTTCACATTCGAAGCCATTTACTCAAGACATTTTGCATGAACTTTTTTTACACCATCATTTTACAACCAAGTGTAGAATCCCTACAATCATATCTGCATTATTGGTAATATTAGGAAAATAAATATATCCAATATCTACGAAATTATTGAGGGGATTTTAACTTTTCACGAATTCGACATTCTCAATTAACCCCAAACCTGCTATGAAATAAAAGTCTCTTATAGTCGTTTCGAATGTTATTTTGGTTAATACGACATATCTTTTCCCTTATATCTCCAGAAATGAACATTAGATCAAATTGAAACTAAAAAAAACTGTTGTCGAATACTATCTTCAAGGTCTTGCCGAATTTCTTCGAAATCTGACCAATAAATCAGAAAAACTATTTTTTTTCGAAGAAGATGTGGACTATTTTCGATGTGATCGCATTTATAGCTACTTCTCGAGATATTGAGGAAATAACCTCGAAATTTCAAACAACGAAATTTGACATTAAGTTTCTATATATCTCCGGATGTGAATATCGTATCGAAATGAAATCTGAAACATCATTGTTATCTGTGCCAAATTTCATTAAGATCTGTTCAACATTTTCTGAAATTTCAAACATTTTGAAATAATTGGAACTATTGGACCTATACGAAATTCTGCAATAAGTTTCGCTTCGGTATTTCTCAGATAATTACGAATTTCGATCTCATCGCATTTCTACTTCTTGAGGTATTAAGGACAAATTTTCAATTCGAAAATTTCAAAAATTTTTCAATAATATTTTTTTTTGAATTCTCTAACAACGGGATCCATACGAAATTCCGCATCGAGTTGCGTGTTGATATGCAAGAACTTATCACAAAGTTTCAATCCGATCGAATCAGTACTTCATGAGATATCAGGGAATTTACCTCAAAATTTCATATGACCATAACTCGGAAACTGTTTGGCTGATTTTGCCCACTAACGAACTTAACCGAGATATTCAAGACCGAAACCTATCCAGAAAATTTCAAGACTCTAGGTCCTTTCTTTCGAAAGTCAGAGCATACACGGACCTTCGGACGGACAGAATCAAATTTGACCACAGATTCTTCATTAGTGAGTCCAACCTAGTCGTTGAGAGCAATTTCAGCTTAAAATTCGAAAATTAAAGACATTATGACGAAACGATAACGCGCTGTTCCTCAGAACAAGCGCGTAAAAATTAGTTTTTAGAAACTCTTCGTTAATTGGCTCTCAACATAGCAGTGTTCATGAATGATTTCAATATTAGGTAGGAGCCCCCCACCCCACCACGTTCCACTTTCTAAACATTTTTAATTTCGCTCATCACCTCAAAAATATTGCATCCAAAAACTCGAAATATGTTTCGTCGAACTTTGTCTGTCGCGATTCTTGACGGGCTGACCGCGATAGTACATTTAGAACGTCCTGTATAAAACAATTTCCCGTTAGATTCTCCTTCCATTTTTCGAAACGTGAAGTGCGTATTCTTGAATATTAAGGAGATGTCCCAATGAACACTTCACGATACGCAATGATGACAAAATAAATATTCTAACCAATCAGAAGAAAAGTATTTTTCGACAGACTTGACGCTAACTTCATTCATGTAGCCATATAGACCAATTCCTGTGATTAGTCTGTGATATCTTGTCCTGACACAAAATTGAAATCAAACTGTTGTCATAAGTGTTGAACCGTTTCTTTAAAGAATTAAATTGATTATTGTGAAAGAAGAGGATCACTTTCTTATAATGATAAGCAGAAGATGCTGAACATGGGTTTGTACATGGTGGGCCAAATTAGGCACTTTTAAAGGACAAGTCTCATTTGTGTACAAAATGAAGAAACCTTTCTGTCGGTGTCTAAGGCCCAATTTTCATGAAAAAGGCTTTGGCGAAAAGGAACTCCATAGCTATAACCATTGCATATTTGATAGGTGTTTCTCGAAGTTTTTCATTTTAGCGATATTGGTGTAAATTTTCTTCTATTGGAAAATTTTCATTACTGTAAAAACATTCAAGTAGCAAATTTCGAGGTTAAATTCAATGACGTCAATCGGAATTTCTGCAAACTGATTTTACATGGATTCATTGTTTTCAAATGAAACACCCTATAAATTTTCACATACTTCGATAGAACTTGAAATTTACATTCTGAAAATATAGCAAACTTGATATTTTTTTGGAGGCATGTTCGAGATATTGAATTTTCAAATTTCATAGTAGGCTTCGGAGGATGCGATGATGAAGAAAACCATGGTAATATTAGTTATCAGATGTTCCTTCAAACCACACCTTCTCTGAATGTTTTTTGCTGAATCGATAAGTTCAATGGAAGTAAGAGGAGCGGAACGATGAACCACCGCCGTTTCCAGTTCTTCTTTAGTGTTATTGGGCTTTTTACGCACTTGTTCTGGGAAACAGTGCGATATCATTCCGTCACGTTGTCTGTAAGTTTCGAATTTTGCGCCGAAATCGATCTCAAACGACTAGGTTGGACTCATTGATGATGAATCCGTGGTCAAAATTGATTCTATCCGTCCGGCCGTGTGCTCTGTAACTTTCGAAGGAAAGAACCCAGAGCCTTAAAATTATCAGGTAAAGTTAAGATACTGAATATCTCGGTTAAGTTCGTTAATGGGCCAGGTCTGCCGAATGGTTTTTGTGCTATAGCAATTTGAAATTTTGATTTTTCAATAACTCGAAAAATATTCATTTGATCGGAATGAAACTCAGTTGATGAATGAAAAGTAGCAATATGAAGAATTCTCCATCGAAAAAATTGAAAAAAAAAATATTTTTTCTGAAAATTTTCATATTTCATTTAAATTTCACTGAAGTCTCCATACCGCCACTTCATAACCGAGTACTTTATTCCAACCCAATCAGATTTTCTGATTTTTCTGAGGAACAAATCAAGGGAAAAATTTAGAGAATTCATTTCAGAAATTCATATATTTGAAAATGCATATCTCCGATTCCGTTCAAACTTTATTCTAATCGGCACCGGAAACTCGAAGACCCTAGCGAATAAGCAGTGTATAGGAATCGTCCCACTACTCAACAACAGTGCTCCAAATTTCCGCTTGATCAGATATTCGTCTTGGGAGACATTCGAAAAAAAATATGTCTGATTTCGTGCTGATTTTCTGAGAATAATTGATATTTCCGAAATAACTAAGAAAAAATTTATCTGATCATGACGAAACTTGGAACTTGATGCGCAAATTCGTGCAAAATTTCTCGATCATTGCATTGGAACAATTCAAAGATTTAGTTTATAAATGAGTATCTTATATCTTCTAATCATATGTTTCTGGGCAACAGCGTGATATCGTTCCATCACAATGTGAATTATTGTCGAATTTTAAACCGAAATTGGTCTTGAACGGGTAGGATTTCCTGATGAAGAATCCGCGATGAAATTCAATTATGTTCTGCCGACCGTGTGTGCTCTAACTGTCTAAGGAAAAGACATAGAGTCTTGAGATTTTTAGTTTATGCTCGGAGTCTGAAAATCCAGGTTGAGTTCGTTAATGGGCGAACTTTGCCGAAAGGTTTCGGAGTTATAACAGTTTGAAATTTTGAGGGATTGTTCCAAAATTAATTGAGCGTAACAAGTTGAAGAATATCAACTCGCAACCTGTTCATAATTTTGAGATGATCTGATAGTTAAAAAACCTAGAAAGGATCTCTGAAGTGAGGTCAGTAGTTTTTACGTGCTTGTTCCGATGCCAAAGCGGTCATCTATATAAGTATTGACCCTGACAAACGCAGATTTTATCTTCATATGGCGAATTCAACCCATTTAAGCATTCGACCTTCTTAATTAAACTGAAAACTTACTCTACAAATATATTCCCAACGTCGATTCTTTGGAGTTTAATTACGAAGGACGAATTGGCGAATTAGTTAAAACTATCGAATGATTCCGTAGATATTCCCTTTCAAATTTTCAGTTTCCCAATATTTCGAAAAACATAGATCGAATCGCCTTTCAATAATTTTTTTGCTCATTGCTCTGTAGACCCTATTTGGCTGAAACTTAAAGGTGGCATTTTTCATTGAAGGGCGATTCGATCTTGGTTTTTGGAAATATCGGGAAACTGAAGTTTTGAATGGGTATATCTGCGGAATCATATTGTTCACTATCAGTGGTTAGGCCGGCCTTGAACACATTAACTTTAGAAAGAATATATTTGTAGAGTAGGTTTCCAGTTTAATTGAGAAGGTCGAATGCTTAGATGGGTTGAATTCGCCAATTATTCTTTAGAAAGTTATACCTATTCAAAATTTGGATTGGCAATTAACTAGGTACTTGATAGAAAATTATAGCTTGTTGTTCATGCAGAATTTCATGAGAATCATTCAAAAAAAATCGGCATTTGGCAGGGTCAATACTTGTATAGATGACCATTTTGGCAACGGAACAAGCGCGCAACAGCTGCTGACCTCACGTCAGTGCTTTTCTAGGCATTTTATAGATAAGTTTTTTTAATATTCTGCAAAGGGAATGTCCATAGGGGTAAGGTCAGGCAAACTAGCCAGTCGTCGATTGGGACGTTGGTTGGCAATCCGATTGTAGCTGAAATTTGGTGTAAACATTTTTTGATGATGCTTGCGTTGTGGGGAGGAACGCCATACTGTTGAAAGTAAATTTAATATTTTGGTGCTGAGCAAGAGACATTTCTTCAACAATTAGTTCTATTTGTTGTGGATTGCCCTAAGATTTGTAGGTACTTTTGTGATGTGATATTGTTATTATAAATGGATAGGCTCATAATTATGCCAGGTTAGAAGAGTGGGAAGAATCTTCTTCACAAATGGAAATGCTAATCTTTAACAAGAGTAATGCATTTCGATGAGTTCACTCATCATCATCAGAGTCACATACTGCTCAGCTACACCATATCTTCTGAGCAGTTATGACTCGAGCTAAGTAGAGCTTCCTATAGGTACGGACTTGGTATGCCAAAAAATAGGAAGCTCTACTTAGCTCGTGCCACAACTGCTCAGAAGATATGGTGTAGCTGTATGTGAGTCTGATAATGATGAGTGAACTTATCGAAATCATTACTCTTGTTAAAGATTAGCATCTTCATTTGTGGACAAGTCTTTCCTTTCTTCTAACCCGCTATAATAGCAACTCCACTTCAAGAATGGATTTCTACTTACAAAAAAAATCTGCATGTCTTGCATACCAAGTCAGTACCTATAGAAAGATCTACTTAGCTTGTGTCACAACTGCTTAGAACATATGGTGTAGCTGAGTATTTTATGAGTATGAGTCTGACAAATCATAATTATGCTCCTACAAACGAGTGTCCATTCATTGAAATGGAATCTTCTTCGATTTCTCTGATCCGTTAGTGAATGGGGATTTCGTTGCACGCAAGAATAGGAGTAACAGCGGTTGAAAATACCGTTACTAGATACATGGGTTTCATTTGTGAAAATATAATTGATTGGGAAATTAGGAGTCTGGTCATATTCATCTAATAACTATTGACAAAACTCAATAACGTGTTCGAGATCTAGAGTCAAGGGGCGGTTAACTCTTTTTCAAAGATTTAGTTAGACTTTTGGCCGTATAAGGTTATAATGAATATGTTTTCAGAATTCTTCTGACTACCGCTTTTGATACTCCTGTAACTTCGATTATGCGATCTGATGTTCTAGAATTGATTTCAACAACTCCTTAAACGGCGATTTCCTCTAAGTCTGTATTCGTAAGATATTTTTTCGCTCTTTTTGTTTCAAATTGACTTTCATTATATAGGTTGTGATGCAATTGTGAGAAAATATCTTCGAACGGTTTTCGTCTTTCTCGATATTTTTCACCATACTAATCACTTGATGACTCTGCATGTTTTCCGATTTGTATAAAAAAGACTAAGAAATCCCATTTCTCATGATTCTCGTATTTCATTGCCGACACTGAACATAACCTTTATCATTAAACTAAACGTTTGATAACATTTCCATTGTTTCATTCACCGTAGCATTTTCCGAAGCCTATTTATCTAAGACATAAAAGTTCAACCAATGGTGAGGTGTTAAACAATATGTAAGGTTTACATTTTTGTGTCTAGTTTCGAACTTTCGTTAATCTTCAAACACCTGATCTCTGTGCACATGGTACAGGGTATTTAGGTAGATTCAGGTTAAACGGAGTGATAATAAAAAAGTGACAGATTTTGTCTGTAACAGATACTTTTTTATGGAATTATTAGGATGTACTCAGGTATCATTTGAATGCCTTGAAATTTGGGAAATGAACGAATCTGTTTGAGGTTCACTATTCCAAGAATATTTTCCTGGATTCATTTATGAATTTAAATGGACTGCAGATAGTTGAGTTTCGTTCAGTAAAGTAACATTTTAAGATTACATACCTCTTTCTCGGTAAAATCATCAATCATATTCACAGTTCGCTTCGAACATCTGGACGTGGTTTAGCGGTAATCAGTTCGAAATTTTTGATCTGTTCGGCATGAAGTCTCAACAATCTCAATTATCTTTCACAGCGAGACTTTTGTTTGCACTCGAAGTTTGTTATGGCGAGTGCAGTTATGTGAAGCGTACTGAATGAATATTTTGAAAACATAAAAATACGATACCGAATACGTGTCGATATGTTACCCAAACGAAACTCTTTGGGGATATTTTATCGCTAATTTATTGAAATGTTTCTATTAAGGGGAGCTCTAACGATTCAACTCATATACCTAAAATTCAAAGGGTGTTACAAATTGGAAACTTCTCAGGGGTATTTGAAGTCTTATTTCTGTACTAGACGGGCAAAAACTGGTGTCGGTGTCTGAGGGCCAATTGAAATAATGATAGCTATCACCGTTGCATGATTACTGGATATTTCCCACTTCTCTTTCATACTTCGGTGATAAGAATTAATAGAGCTTGCGAACCAAAAAATAAACATGACAACTTCCGAAAAAAAAACTAAGACACTCGATATTTGTATAGTAGGTTTGGACCTTGATCACGAAAGCTGATTTTGATAAGGGGTAAAATCCCCCCCAATGATTCCTCAGATACTCATTAAAAATTTTATTTACCCAATAAAAAATGAGAATTTTTTTTCATATAGTTCTAATCATACGATCACCACGGAATTCGGCATAAAGTTGTCTATCAGCATTTCCGAACTAGCTGCCAAGTTTCATTTCGATTGAATTAGTAGTTTTAGCCAATCAGTTCTTCATGAAAATTGGCCCTCAGACAGCGACACCAGTTTTCACCCGTCTAGTGAAGAAATAAAACTTCCACTTCAAACGTGTACAATTTGTTCCTCCCTGTACGTTATACAGGGTAGTCTAAGTAGTTACATCAATCATTTCTTTCAGATTCCTGACACCTTGGTGTATCCAAAAATACCCCATGTATATCACGCGATTTCTTGTAGTTTTCGAGTTATATGCATTTTTTGAAATATCGAAAAAATTTAGTTCACTCGTGACTTTCTGTACTCCAGTTACATGCCCTTCAGGAATTTTCTGAATTTGCTCTGGGAATTTTTTCAGTCGAATGGAATTTTCATGGGACTGTGACGCGTGAATGGACAGAGCATATGCGGAAAAGCTCCTGATTTCACGTCATTGCACGAATGACAAGTCTTATTTTTGAATTTTCACCATCGAACTATGGAATTCTCATCGGAAATTCACAATTTATGCGAAACCATATCGAAAATCGTCATGTCGCCTTGTTGAATCACATATAAGACTACAATTCTCATGTGAATTAATAACGAAATAGAAACCGTTGCACAAATAGTCATCGAAGCGGGATGAAATGAGTATGATATATTCTTCAGACAAAAAACTGTCATCGCACGGACGATCATAAATCATCAAGCATAACACACCTATTGGAATGTCTTCTGGAACTGATTCCACATAGTTTTCTTTTGTGAATAGAGGAGCGTTGTTGTTGATGTCTTTGACTGTAATGTGAACAGGAACAGTGGTTGTAAACTTTCCATCGCTGGCCTGAAAATAAAATTCAGTAGGTATATAGTTTTTCTCGTATAGGATCAATAAGATTCAGAAAATCAATCAATTATTACAATTGATCATACCAAAAAAGCAAATTAATAATGAAAGAATGACCAAAATGCATATCCCTTGAGATTCAGAGTTTGATGCAAAAATTCCTTGAAAATTATTTTGTGTCATTCTGCTTTTTGTTTTTGAGAGTTTCATTCTGGGCACAGCATTATTCTTGTCATTCATTAAAGGTATCGATAAATCCGTGGCATCATTCATTTCTGTCATTAACACGATTATATCCTGAAGAAATATATCCCGCGACAAAAAATTTGCAGGTACCTGTGTTGAAGAAAAAACCTAGGAAAGAACTGATGAAAAGTCAGCAGCTTTCACGCGCTTGTTTACATTGCGAAATGGCGCCTTGAAATTTTCAGTGGAATTCAAATGAAATATGAAAATTTTCGGAAAAAAAACTTTGTTTCGAATTTTTCCATGGATAATTCTTTTTATTGACACTATTCATCTTCCAACCAAGTTTCATTTCGACCAGATAAATATTTTTCGAGTTATTGAATAATCAATAATTAAAATGGCTGTGTTAGTATGATTTGGTGAATAGATTGAATTTGCACTGATTACTTATTAGTTTTTATTTAGAGAAAATACCTTTACAACTTAACATTTATTTCTCTCACGACTCTCATTGATCATTGTTCTTTGTCATCTATCTGAAACATATTGACAGAGAGCATAGGATCGGGTATGTGGTGTTGCCTATATAAATGTATCTCATATAACAACAGGCTGTAACACAAAAACCAGTAGGCAGATGTGGCCCATTAATGACCTGAAAATTTCAAGACCCAAGGTACTTCCTTTTGAAGTTAGAGCACACACAGCGCTGTTATCCAGAACGAGCGCATAAAAAGATAAGAGGGCAAATCTCAAACGTGGGAACGCAAAGTTGAATTTAATCACGAAATCTCAATTTGAAGGTCCTAGATAAAAATTCCTCATTTTGGTACGATATTCGAGAATACAAATTGTAACGGTTTCGATTACTACGGATTCCTGATTAATTTAAAAGTTTCAGTGTTCAATTTTATTGTTAATTTTTACACAAGTTAGAAATTCAAGTTGGCAACATACTACCGAAAAGAGCCCAGTACCTACACACGCATTTCTTAGTAAAAGTATCGTAGCGCTTCAAAAATTTTTTTCGTTATTTGATAACTTATCGCATTTTTTGAATATCTCCATTCTGTGGAATTTTCAAAGAACAAAAGGAAAGTACGTTGACCAGGAACACAATTGCCGATGGTCACGGTAGGTGCTAGTGTCTTTCCAACATTTTCCTTCTTTTTCAAACTTCCAAATTTTCAATTTAAGCCTCAGCCCCTAATATTATTTAGACCTTTTTCGTAGGCCGATATAACAGTCTGTAAGCATTTGAATATCTAAAATATAGTCAGAATTATTTGTGTTTGAGTTGATTTTTTATCGCTTGTGACTGATAACAGGTGACAAGAGCATCAGTTCTCTTTTCAGCCTGGGAGTCCGTTTCTTATCACTCAAGTCATATAATTCTGCCATATTTTCCAAACGTTTTCATTCGCTCAATGTCTGTAAATTTCACACATTTCTGCAGAAATTTTATTTTCAGTTTGATAATCTCCTCCTTTAATTCGCATACTCAATTGTAATTTCTGTTGGGTTTTCGATAATATTTGACTCAGAATGAAAATTATGAGTAGTTATAAACCCAGACAAAGAAGAGCTTTGCGCCAACTACAGGTGAAGGTAATTAAAAAGATATTTTTACTGGCTCAAGCTGCAGTAACAGATGAAACTTTGTAAGATAGAAATTACGCTGCTCACATCTAGATGAAATTATCCAAGAATTAAATAAAACTATGATTTCAATCATACCCACACCTGAAAATCCAGATTGAGCAACTGAAAAATCAATTCGAATTACATTTATGGATAATTTTTCCATAATCAAAACTATTTATGTCGATTTATTTCCTGGCAGTGAAGTAGATTTCCACAATCAAAGTCACAAAACACCAAATATCAAACTGCCGAAAAATTTTTATCAACGTTTGATGGCTGTTATGAAAATTGGCTCACATTTTATTATAAATTCAAAAGTTTTATTAACAAAAATGGTTCGGTATCAGACAGCGATAAATTTCAATATCTCTTGAGCTCTCTGTCCTCTCAAGCTGAGAATATCTTTCAATAAACAAATGAAAAATATCATCGAGCATTTGAAGCACTTACTGACGGATATCAAAACAAGAGGTTACTCGCAAACTCATTCTGACGAGAAACCTGTTATGCTCCGAAATTACAAAATTAATCAGTTTATGGCCTAAGGAACTCATTTTCAGTGATCTCAGAGATTTGATCTGCTTTGAAAAATTTTGATTTCCAACAGATGCATTTCATTCTATTTCATATCATTTTGCACAGGTTAGATACTTCTAAAATTGAACGATTCGAATCACAAAAATCTTCCACGGAAATTCCATCTCGTCAGTCATTATGAAAATTTTTAATGAACCAATGTACTTCTCTGGGGTCATTTGCGTTTTCAATTTTTCCGAAGACAGCACTTTTCGAGTTTCGAGAACTGCGAGAAATGTCGGACACTTATAAATGGTGTGAGTGCCTTAAAATAACTGCACGAGACTTTATCAGGGGAAGTTGGTTGGGTTAAATATGAACTCTTCTTTCGTACATTTTCGAAATATTTTGATGGGTGTGAAGTTGGCGCAGCACTTTTGGAGAATTTTTTTCTGTCCTGAATTGTGCTAGGTTTTTGCTGCTTTGTGCCATTGAAATTTTGTTTTTATTTCGTAAGTTTCTCCAGATATTGCACAAAATGTATAGAGTAGGCCAATTTCGAAAAATTGAATTTTCATTGCTGTTATAGATTGTGCTATACATATACTGAGTTGTGATGTTCGAATTTTTCCAAAAGTCCTTCTCAGGTTCCGAAAAATCAAAAACTAAGAAAAAATTTTGCCCAGTGCTTTTGTTTTTTCTTCTCAAAAATAATTAATTGATTTATTTATTTATCATACAGTGATTATTAAACGGGTAACCCTCATATGAAACAACAAGATGTATAAACTAAAACTAACGTTCACAATTTCACAGAATATAAAAAAAATACAATCTGCTCCAACTATCAACCCAGTATCCTAAATAAATTGGGCCTGAATGCTGACAAGGTCGAAAAAAAGAAACCAATATCCCCATGGATTCTAATCGCCAACACTAAAGATCTGTTAAAAAAAATTTCTTCCATAATTGAAAGAGACTGACTTGTGCCGTAAATATTTTTCCGATATTCTGCCGGATTTTCCGACAAATCGCGAAATTGAAAAACAAAGTTTGCCCACCACATTTTTTTTTGTGATATATATATATAAATATATAAAAAAATCGTAATTTTATGCGAGCTAACTTATGCCGTTAAAACATTCACGAAACTCCTGCTAATTTTCCAAAAAAAATACAGAAATTGCTGAGCTAATTTTCTTCCTAATTTTTATTTCTCCGAAATATGGCGGACTTTCGAAGAAATTCGAACGGCACAACTCGGTAGGTGGACAGCACAATCTATTTCCGCCGTTGACAACCAATTTTTCGAGAAGTTTTACCTGCCCTATTTCATACATTCTGTGGAATATCTCTAGAACTGTATGGAATACGATAATCGAAAAGTGCTGGTCCAACTTCACACTTATCTGGGCGGTCCATTTTGTACATTTCGTGGATTAACTCTAGAACCGTCTAGAATGATGGTCAAATTCCAACGACACGAAGCAGTAAGTAAAATTAGCAGGATTTTCGTGAGAAATTAAACGGCACAAGTTACCTCGCATAAGAGACGTATTTCATATATATTTTCATCACAAAAAAAACGAGTGTGCAGGGCAAACTTTTTTCAAGTTCGCGATTTGTCAGAAAATTCGGTATATTATCGGGAAAATATTCACGGCAAGTCATCACAAACGTAGCACAATCTTTTCCACTTATTTTTGAGAAGAAAAAACAAAAGTGCTGGGCAAAATTTTTTCTTAGTTTTTGATTTTTCGGAAACTGGGAGGACTTTTGGAAAAACTCGAACAGCACAACTCAGTATACGTATAGCACAATCTATAACAGCAATTAAAATTCAATTTTTCGAAATTGCTAGAGTGGCCTACTCTATACATTTTGTGCAATATCTGGAGAACCGTACGTAATAAAAACAAAAATGCAACTGCACATAGCAGCACAATTCAGGACAAAAAAATTTTCTCGAAAAATGCTGCGCCAACTTCACACCCATCAAAATATTCCGAAAATGTACGAAAGAAGAGTTCATATTTAACCTAACCAACTTCCTCTGATAAAGTCTCGTGCAGTTATTCTAAGGCACTCACACCATTTATAAGTGTCCCACATTTCTCGCAGTGAAAAGTGAAAATTTTCGAATAAAATAGCCCAAGTAACACAGACTTCCCGGCGGGATATCTAAGAATTCCTAATCCGGCTTTCACGCGAACTCCTAAAATGATTTCCTAAAGTATTGCCCTTCCTACATAAAGATTGTATTCCTTTCGTATGTATCTAAACCAAACCTGGATTAAAATATGCGTAAATTGAAAACGGGTGCCAACCTGATTCAGTTCGAGTTTTCAAAAACTTGATAAAACTTCTTCAAGGCCTACCGACTGATTTCATAAGGGTAAATGGAGTAAAGGTCATTTTCTGTCGTAGACATGTAGACGCATCATTCATCATTTATATGTAATGGTTTCACTTACCATGATTGTAAGTACCATGACACTGTCACCTTCGTTCGTAACCTCGAGACCTTTTTCATTATGGATTCCCATTTTTCCTGTACTCGGTTCTATACTGAAGAGATCATTTCTATTACCAGAAATGATCGAATATGTTATGTTCGAGGACATATCCGCGTCTTTTGCTACCACTGCAAATTCTGGGTTGAACATAGTGTCACCCTCATTAACGAATACGTGATATGAGGGTTGCATAAATATCGGCGCGTTGTCATTACTGTCGGTCAGATTGATTCTCAAGGTAACAGAAGTACTCAGTCCTTTGCCATTATCATCGGTAGCCTGAAAAAAATCAAATGATAGTATCAAAGTTTTTGATATGATAAATCTAATACTGAATAAAAAAAATTCTAGAGAAGTACTGACGTGAAGTCAGAACCCAGCAAACTATGACGGTACTATAGCGCTTTCCCGTGACATAACATCTAAGATAAATAATGCTCATAGCTGATACATCTCAAAACCAATCTATCTGAGACATAATATTCCATATATCAATGATACGATCTGAACTATTCATATATCATATACGTCACATTGCTATATTACTGAAGTAACATAGATGATATATGTTCCAGCGTCCCTGAATGCTAGTATTGTAATTACATATAACATCCGCAATATATAAATCTTTTTGTAAATGTCACTTATATGTTATGTAAATATAGCATCTTCATCGTATATCAATCAGATTTATATAAATACGATTTAAATTTACATATAATGTAGGTGTCATTCACAATATATAAACCATACATATATCATATATGGGTCAACTGGCGTAAATGCTGAAATCTGAAATGTTGGGGACCTGAGGACAAGTTAAGACAGTTCTATAACTCGGCCACTGCTTCCTATGTTCCATAACCTTGATTACTGAAGATTTGATTGCCTGCGGCTTGTGCCGCAAACTCCACCTTCCTGAATAACAGCAGTCATTATATGCACAATGAATAATATACTATTAAATACTCCCGCTAAACTTCATATTCCTCATGCTACTTTCGAGCAGTTAATAGTGTATAAAAAACAAACAACATAAGTTATAATAACTCACTATAATATATATCCGACAAGAAATAGAGAAAAATTACCGGAATCAAGAATCCTCTGCTGGCAACGAAGATTGGGGAAACAACGTACAAGAACCGAAGGGTTTGCAGGGCGCAAATGAACCGAAATGTACGGAAAATATGAAAGAGTGTTGGTAATTTTGTGATGTTTCTCAAATCTCAACATGCAATAATGGCCATAACTCATATTATGAATAATAATATTTCAATTCGATCTGTTCTTCTGGAAATATAAGAGAAATGAATTTTTATATGGATACATCCGAGGATATATCTATGGAATCGTCAGGTGAATTTTATTGATTCACGAATTTTACCGTCTTAATTGAGTTCCAAACCTTTTCTCTCCAGATATCGGGTATCTATTTTGAAGTTTTTGAGCTAAAGATCGACCTAAAGAATCAACTTAGAGACGCGGAATTCGAAGAGCGGGTTTTGACACACATGTCAGTGGAAGTAGACGTTTCTTTCACTAGGTCTTGATTCAACACAAAGTTTACCTGATATTGAATAAGCAATTCGCTATACTTAAAACAATCGATAAAAAGTTGCCACAGATGGAGGAAACAATAATAAACCTTCGGAGTGATGTGATTGGAATGAAAGCAAAAAAAATAATGTGAATTCCAGAAGGAAACAGATACAGATGGAATAGAATGGTGCTTTTAGAAAAAAAAATAAATTCTAGACCAATCTACACGAAAAATGAACCTCTGACTGTTCAACTTCAAGAAACGACCAAATGAGGAAGCCCGTACAGAAGTCCTTGAACTCATCAGCTCCGAAATGTCGGTTAAAATTTCTTCAAATAATATTGACTCGTGTTATTGAGTTGGAAAAAAGCAAGAAGGAAAAAACAGGGGAATTTTTTGAGCCTGAAATCTTTTGAGATGAGGAAAGCCATTTTCAGTCGAAACAAGATGTTCACAAGTATCGTACTGGTGATCAGGGGGGACTTAATTAACCGAAGATTAACTTTACTCAAGATACCATAAAGAGGCTAGTCTCAAGATCACCTGGATTGACATAGGGAAACTTCACGTTAATCTAGATGATAGAGTTAACATTTTCGAAAACGAGATCAATGTAGATTGCTTGGTAAAACTTGGAAAATTTTTTCTCGAGTTTTGGGGGTTGCTTTTTTCAGTTTTTCTTTGTATAATACAAAAAGGTTTGAAATTGAATGATGTCGAAAAAGTAATGCTTTTTTCTATTTTCTCAGAAAGGATTCTCAATTTCATAGAGGACTATTAGCTCTGCACCACGATGGAGGTTTTTGATTGTCTTATTGAAAATATTGAAATTAAAGTTTTGTCAAGTTCACAGGATGACGAGGGTTATAAGGTTTTTGTGCAGGTTGGAAATCAATTACTTCAACATTTCGACGGATTAATGGTACTTTTGCGAACTATGCAAGAGTAAGAAGATGTTGTTGTTTCATCGGAGATGGGAATTATTGGGGTGGTAAATGATGAAACGTGATAAATGTGAATGGGTTATTGTATATGTTGAAAATAACATATCGACAGAAGTGAATAACACTACCTACTGTGGGCGAGAACAAGTTTTGAGGATAGGTTTTTCGTTGAAAGATCACTCAGATACCAGGAAGGTGGGTATAACAGCCTCGTACAGATCTCCCTTCACAGACAATTAAAAATATTTGGATGATTTGGAGTATCACTTTCGGGTATTCAAGAATTATGACCTCAAATTTCTTATAGGTAATATAGATATTGATTTGCTGAGGGGAGATGCTACTAAAACCATTAAGTATCTAAGCTTGATGTACACAAATAACGATTGATTAGCCAACCAGAGTAACTTTAGATAAAAAATTAATAACTGATCATGTTATCAATAAATGAGAAAAATGCCTGAATAACATATTTATTGAACCAAAAGTATTTAAAACTAATTGTTGATAGTTTATAACGTCCAGATATCAGGAATGAAAAAAAGTATTTCGCGCATCGATATACATATGCCAGTACGTAGATATGCGCATTGTATCAGATCATCATCGTTTTCCTTATCAAGAAACTAACAAAAAATAACTTGAGATGTAGCACGCTACAGATGAAACTGCATTATTTAAAGCTACTCTATTTAATGCCTGATGTGGATATTTTGAAACACTAGTGAATTTGTGTACATCAATGCCAAGCCTACTACATGCGGAAAAAATTTTCAGATTAAATTTTTTTGTTCAGGAAAAGCATCTAACAGGGAACTCTAAACTATGTTGGCCCTAGATTGTTAAATATGTTGCCGACAAACATAAATAACCTCTATTTCCGAAGGTATAGAATATAGGTGAGGAATTTTTTCCCACAAATCCGAACATTAAGATTCATTCTAGTTGATGTAAAGTTCCTTTCTAGCGTACATAAGTAGGGACATAATTTTGAATAACCTCTCTTTTGTTCAGTTTTTTTCCTGCCTGTGCGCACCTTGCACCCATCTTAATGGCGATATTTGTTAATCATAGTTAATATCAGTGAGGATGTTTTTCCACAGTGGGATTCCTGTAGAGGCACAATAAGTAATTGCAGATTCAATGGTACCTTTCACGAAGGTTGCGAGACAAAATACAGGCATTTTCCCTAGATGCACCCTAGCCTGATTTTGGAGCAGAAGAAATACGATTATGTTTAAAAGTTTATCATGTGCATAATCAATGTGTGGAAATCAATTGAAATTGAAGAGATCAAAAATGAGAGAATTTTATATTTCAATGATTCCAAGAATGAATATCGAATCGAATTCGAATGAAGTACTCGGATTTTCCATTACTGAATTCAACCTAGTTGATTAATACCTGTTCTGGCTCAGAAATGAATATCACGGACATTTCGCCAGAATGATAAAGCTCATTGCTTCAAATTCGAAAGAAACTTACTTACAGTAAATTTGAATTCATAAGCTGCTTGAGTTTCGAAATCTAGACAAATCTCTATTCCAGGTTTGATGCATTCCGCTATGGTTACTGTTCCAGTTCGGTTATTGATGGAAAATTTTTCGGATCCGGCTCCCTCCAAGAGATATATGATGCCATCACTTCCAAATCGGCCACTATCTTCATCTTTGGCTGTTATGGTTGTCACCAATGTGCCTGTGTACAAGAAATGGTATTCTCTGAATCGCTTCAAAATTTTTGATTGAGCACCACACCTCAACATAAATTTTCAGTCTAGGGGACAGCGTTGCATGAAAAATTATGATTCATGTTTACTTGAATTGCGGTGTTACCGACATAACTATAAGAACACTAGGCAAAATTTTAAACATAATTTATATTGATTGAATGTAACGGTAGAATTTACCATGTTACATCCTTCCATAATTCCATCACATCGTGGCCTACCCAACAAACACAAAATACAGCAATTGTGCGGTTACTGCATTACAAGTGCCACCGGAATGCAGTACATAAAATGTTGTATTGAAACTGCACAATCTCTGCATTGGTGATACTGCTTTCCTAAAAATGCAGTCTTTTAAATACAGCTGCTGTACAGCTTTTTTACAACAAAATCGAAATGCTGAATGAGACAACGCTGTCTCTTTCTTTGATGCTATACCACAGATCTACTGTGCCGTCGTCGTTGGCCATGCTGTTTTGTAACGGAAATTTGTTCTTTGTGTCGTTTTTGATTCAAGCTATTTGAACTGACTGTTTGTTTCAAGTTGACTGTGCTGCAAGTGCGAAAAACAAGTGTATGGACATGATTAATTCCCGAAAAAACGAAATAAGGCAAATTAGGTGTGTAGCTAAGTCAGTTAAGATGATGATTCCGTTTCTTTCGGAACTGGAATGAATAGACAATAGTAGAAAACACAGGTATTTTCTACTATTGACCCAGGGGTCTCTACCTCAACTGGATAGGGCCAACTAAGAAACAGAATTTCGAAGTACTCACATCAATGAAGGAATTTTAGGTATTTTATTCACACAAGGTAAAACTTTTTTTGTTCATTAACTCATTTTTCTTCACTTCAAGTTGCTGTACGAAAAAACGAAGGAAGCAAAAATGATTCACCAACCGATATTGAAACAACCATCACGGTATGATTGAGAAGTATGTACTCATTTTAGAGGAATTAGAAAGGAACGAGAGAGTGTCACCCAATAATATGTTATATTTATAATATTTGATATCGCCGGTATTTCTGTAAATTCTAGTTTTTTCTATTAAAATCATGTTCCTAGCGCAATATTTCTTTTATTCAGTTGAATTTGCTGTGAATCACTTTCCGAAATGTGCTCAACATGAATTAGGTTAACCCGACTCCTAAGACAGCCAGTATGTTTCAGGAATCAGGCTCACCTCCGAAAAACCTATATTTTTCAAGTAATCGCATTGAAATTCTAAAAATGCATACTACAGACTGTCTTTCATCGACTGAGGGTAAATAGAAAATTTTATTTTTTTTCGCTTCAACCGGAAATGGCCGAACGATTTTTTCGAAGAATGTTGTGTATATTTTTAAATATTTGAATTCCATGCTGAATTTTTGGTGAAATGTGGAAAAATTAAATTATTTGAATCTTTTTTTTGTAAAGTAATCAATATTTAGATACAGAAAAAATTTGCAGTATTTTTTCTACCGTAAAGCATCATATGAGAAAATCAAAATTATTCAGCAATTTCCGAATGAACTGTAAGTCGTAGACCCTCTTTTTTCACATCTGTAGATGGTAAATAATTAAGTATCAATGTGCAAAGTTTCAATTCAATCTCTTAAAAAATAATTATTTTTTCGGCAGTGAGTCTTATTCCTGTGAGTCTCGTTATACAGCCGAGCTTCTGCTGCATTGTTGCTGCTTAGAAACATCATATCGAAGTAGCACAGTTGGTGCATTATTACTACGTACAAACTGCATTACAACGAGGCATAGCTCCTCCACAACTACTGCATAGTGGCTGTTCTTCAAACGCAGTTTGAGCTGCAATTCCGCGGGACATATACGGTCCGTTTCGATACAGTTACTGCACAACTATCGCTGCACTTCAACTGCAGCAACGCTGTACAGTTTTTGTACTATTGCTGCGTTTTAGTGTTTGCTTGGTAATGTCACTGTCACGGCCAAAGAAACTGAAGAGCTTCGCCAGCGTGGTATCCTTTTTCGTTTATAGTGTTTGCTTTGGGCTCGTGTAAGGTGTCCGGATTACTGAGGGGTTTTTGAAGTGATACTGTTTCAGCTTTGACTACGACGAAAATTTTGAGATTGCGAGCTGGCCCTATTTCATTGCTGTAGAGGAAGAGGAACGAGAGCAATTTTTTTTTTCGTTATGAATTCAACCTCGAATTGCACGAATTTCCACAATGTGGAAATCAACTGAACTAGCTAAAGTCTCTACTGTACAGTTTATTCTCACAGTGAGGATCTGATGAGTCTTTTACATTTTCTGAATCATTATTTTCTGGCTTTCATGATATGAGTTTAATATTTATAATGATTATTTGAACATTATAATACGAAATAGAGCATTAAACCATCGAGAACAAAGACGCACCCGAACAATATGCTTGTTCAGTGTTCTCCGTTTCCCACTGCATTTAAAAAAACATCAAAAGAAATGCAAATGACAAGTATTTTCATGAAATTCACAATACAATATGCTTCCAAAAAGGAACCCTTCTGAGCTATCTGATCGAAAATTTATACAAATATTCCGATTGAAGAAACAATCATATCCCATTTTCAATATTTGACAGCAGCATGCGCTCATTCATTTGCGAGAAATACCCGGTTACTCTTAAACGAAGGCATACCTCGATATGCAGTTTTCATCATAGATTACTCCATGAAAACTGAACCGCAGACACCTATATAAATTCTTAAATTTGGTATAACCTGTACAGAAGACCGGCGAATCGGTACTCACAATACTTAATCGAAGAAGATAAGAAAGCAGAAGTGGTTTCCACTCAACAACAGCCGTGAAGTGTGCTTATAGTGGTCTCAACAGAAACCTTCCTTCTGATACTTCATGATGACCTCCCATGTATTGAAGCTTCCACACGTCAGTATAGAATCGATTAATTTCCATTTGACAATTTGAGTTTAGCTATGAGAGATGAAATTCAAATTGCAGTTGCTGAAGAATGGAACCACATAACAGCTTATAGTGAACAAGAATATTATTTTCGTTCAATGAATAATCTTTAAGAGACGATAATCAAGACGAGGTGATAACATGTTACATTTTAGTTCTGCATATCTCATATTTTCGACATCATTTCGATATCGGAGACCTGCGTTTATGAGTTTCTGAACGCTTGAACTGCTGGTTGGTAAATTGGAAGTCTGCGCCGTAATTTCGAACAGACGATTGCGATCGAATAGTGTGGCGTTAAGGATTCTGACGTTTTCTATCGTGCAAACAAAAATTGATTTTAGTTCATTGATCTGGGGGCCCTAGGATTGTTCTAGGATGTCTCATCCGTACAAGGTACTTCAAATCATGGTATATAATGATTAAACCAAAACATTGTCGAGCTCACAGGCCAGTTATAATCTGCCTACGTTCCATAAACATGGGTCAGTTCCCATTACAAAATCAGAAGTGAGTATCGAACTACAGGTTCCATAATATTTGGGTATAATTTACTCAATATTATAATGGATTGGAGACTCAGAAGCAATCTTGCAATTATTCGATTTCACTAAGGCTGTTAGATAGTATAACGATATAGTTAAATACAACCGACGTAGAACAATAATTGAGTTGGTGTGTCCATATGGACACTCGTATCGTCGGTGCGGTGGCGAAGCATGTTCAAAAAGTCCTCCTTGGAAGTATGTCATCAGAATACATAATTTTTTTCTATAACTTATTCTTGGAATTTATTGCATGAAACCCTGACTTGAAAAGATTTCAATTAAGAAAAGATTTGAAAACCCTCTCGAGCAATTAATTCATTATAAGTAATCATTATTACATCATTTCAGTCAGAAAAATTCGCAACAGAAGACTATTTTCCCCAAAATTGCGAAAGCTGAGAATATCTCCCCATTCTCTAAAAACAAAAATATCACCCCTTCATACAGTTTTGGCGAGTGGACGAAGTGCGCATATTGTTGTAGTGAATGTTCACATTCACGTGGAAATGAGATTTTTCAGAAAATCGGGTCAAAGTTACGAGAATAATAATAGGTAGAATTGAAACATGTCATTTCATACCCAGTTTCCGCAGAATTATATCAATTTTTGAAAATTTTTTTATACATCTGAAAAGTAGCAGTATCAGTTCCAATTCAGAGACATGGTTTCCAGAACATCGAGGAAATGTAGAGATTTTTCACGAATTTTCAAAATTCCCATTATTTCAAAAACAGTGAAAATTTTACCTACAAATTTTTCGATATTTTGAGTGGTCATGAGCTAGTCTATCACCGGTATAAATAATCTTCAAGGTTTACCGGATGCCCTGTATCGTGGTGTTCACTCCACGGATACGTACACGAGAGTGATACGTACAGGAAAGTTTAGATGTGCATTAATACTGTAGTCTGCCCCGTTAGTGATCATTCAACTATGGGGGTACCTACCCCGAACCAGTTCCTTCATTCCTCTTCAGATATGATAATCGACTGGAATCGGACCCAACGAGTTGGCGATTGATGACTGATGTGACGAAATGAACCGATATTTTGTCCTTCTTTATACCCGGATTAGTCAAAAGTTGATTCTCACGTCTGGGTAATGATGAAAAAACTAGTTTACAATGACGGCATTCAAGATTGGCATGAACCAAGGGTGTTTTCATTTGGTACAGGATCCAATCATAATTAATTAATAAATGAAAACATCCCCGAATTTTGATTTCATTTTGTAGTGAGTCATATGCATTTCTTTCCACAATATTTTTTTTTCGGATATCACCTACAACACTGTACACTAAAGAGCCTTTACTTTGGGAAGTGACAAATAAAAAGTTCACTAAAATTCTATTTACACTTAAATGGAAGTAAACAATATCATGAAAATTGTTCGTTGCACTTATATTAAGTTTGGAATCAGGTCAAAATTATAGCAGAGTGTATCAAAACATGAAACTTTTTACCTGGAGGACCTGTTTCGGAGATGGTGGAATTATAGATAAGCTCGCTGAACGTTGGGTAGTGATCGTTCACATCAGTAACAGTTATGGTGATGGTTGCTGTGGAAGATAGCATTTCCTCTGTGAGTATTTCCTTTGCAACAGCATATAAAACGAATTTTCGTTGATCCGGATTCTCGAAATCTAATGAAGCGTTCGCAATTTTTATTTGTACTTTCGTTCTTCCGACTCCTTGTTTCGGTTGTATACGAAACATTCCTGATTTATCTTGCAATTCCAGTGAATAAATGGAATTATTCTCCTGAAAAAAAGAGTTAAATTTCAATTTTTGGCTTTGAACCACTTGCGAAATTTTCGAATCGAAAACTCAGAAGAAAAAAGATTAGAAGAGACAAAGAGAGACTTCACTCTCGAAGCCTCATACAGGTCAATTTCCAGGATAATGAATAAATGAAATCAATGAAATCATTTCTTCATCGAGTATATACTGTTTCTATTGTTAAAAATGAGTTTTCAAACTCATATGAAAAATTAATATTCGTATAAGGAAATCATATATCAAAAACAAGAATTTTTTTCCGACAAAGTGATCAACTCCGCTAACAATTTGAAATTGTCAATAATATAACAGGTCAGAAAGAGAAACAGAAGAAAAGTATGAAAGGGTTTATGGAGAAATAAGAGCTCCAGTTCAACGATATAAGCTAATACGACGAAATATCTGTCAATAAATCAACAAATATTCTACCTTCAGTTGAGCTAATCATTCAATCATCCAAAGACTCTACGTTGTCCGGCCACATACGTTACGGTCTACCGGAGAGGTTGACCTGCGCAGGTCTACCTGCACAGGTCAACCGGTGCGGGTATTGGAACAGACCTGCGTAGGTTCTCCAACCTGCACAGGCGACCGGAGAAGAAGCGAAATTCGAAGTGTTGTTTGTCGAACAAATCTCGAATTTCCATAATATTTTTTGGTAGCCTATTCTTGTGCATTATCTTCATGAGAAATTATTTTGTAAGCAACTATATCGTCGAATTGATCATTGATAACATACCAAATTGTGTAAAATCGAAAGGTTTATACGTGAAATATTGTCGTAACTGCACTTCATCTATGATAACCGTCAATTCATCTTCTACTTCTACTTCATTTTCTTGAGCTTATCACATCGATTTCTATTTCAATTTTGTGAATTTTTTGCTGTGATATCATCTGATTGAGACTTTTGGCTACTGTTTCAGAGGAAAGAAATTTTAAAACCATGCAGAAATCAAACTCTATATGATAAACTACGACAGGATGTCATGTCATATTACATCAAACAATATTACGAAATATCGAATTCTCCCAAAAAAATTTAATTTTTCACGACACAACAACAACACTTCTGAAGAAACGTAGAAGAATCGGGAATTAATGAAAGCATAAATGAAGAACTTTAGGTACTCTTTCCTTTTGGAAAGGTACCGCCATATATTGGCAGCGAATCGATGTGTGTAAAGTTTGCCCAGCACTTTTCGATTTCCGAAAAAACTGTTTTGGTCCTGAATTGTGATAGGTTTGCGCTGCTTTGTAATAATGAAAATTTCGTACGGTTCCCCAGATATTGCACGAAATGTATAAAAAAGTCCCTCTCATTTTGAGAAAAATCAAAATCCAAGAACAAAGTTAGCCCAGAACTTTTGTTTTTTTTCTCAAAAATGAGTGAAAAAGTTTGTGCTACATTTGTGCTGACTTGTGCCGTAAATATTCCGTCGAATTTTCCGATAAATCGAGAAATTGAAAAAAAAAGTTAAAAAAATAAAAATATTCGGTTCCCAAGATATTCCACAAAATGTACAAAATGGACCGCCTAGATAAGTATCAAGATGGCCCAGCACTTTTCGATTTCCGTTAATTTTTTTTGCTGAATTCAGCTAGGTTTATGCTGGTTTGTGTTGTTGAGATTTTTCTTTCATACCATACAGTTCTATATTCCATAAAATGTGTGAAATAGGACAGCTAAAACTTTTCGAAGAAGTGAGTGTCAACGGCTGAAATAGATTGTGCAACCACATACTGAGTTGTGCGGTCCGAATTTTTCCAAATCCATTTTTTCGAAATGTGTCAATTTTGTACGATGTCTGGAGAACCGTACACAATTAAGAAAAAATTTCAACGGCACAAAGCAGCACAAACCCAGCACAATTCAGGACAAAAAAATTTTATAAAATCGAAAAGTGTTGGGCCAACTCCACACACATAGCGAATAGCGAACGTAGTTCACGAGTATTGCGAACTATATCTATTTTTACATTCTTCAAAGAAGCCCACAGTTTTTGATAGATTGTTTTCTATAGAACGAAACGATGAATTTAATGGTTTATCAATCTTTTCTTAACTGCCTGTTTGTGGGCACCAACAGTTCTCGAATGTAATAATTATTAAAAAAAATAGCGAGACTTGAAGATATCGACCAATGTTCAAGGGCAAGAAAAAGCGAAATTATTTTCTATTCAATTAATTGACCACCAAGGTATCATCTTATGATTTCAATTTTGTTCATAGTAAACATTTGGCTTCCCGAGGAAAACTGTTTACTCTCAACCGATATGGATTTACGCATTCCACGTTTGAAGTGCGACTAATTCAGGTCCAACAGAATGTTTGCTTCTATTTTCGCAATCGAAATGAAAAAAAGCCCTAAACTCTAGACTTTTCGAAAGACCTAACTTTTTTTTTCTTTATTAATAGGTATAGTTTCAATTTATGGAATTAACTGAGTTATTATTTGCCCAAATATCTTCAGTAAGTCTCGAGATACCCCAGAATGAACTGTTTCAAAAAAAAAACCCCAAAGCCAATTTTTCACTATTTGATTGATTCAAAAAATATTTAAGATTCTTCTCGTCAATGCTTCCATGATTGAATATGCCGACGAAAGGTGTAAACTAGAGTGGGTCACAATAAATTGGGGAATTTCGCTACCCTTCAATCAGGAGTTTCCGACGCAAAATATAATATGTTCATATTTTCATTGCAAAAACGTTCATAATGTAGGGAGAAAGTTAACTGTGAAGCAAACATATTGAAGAAAGGTTTGGGAAAAACTTTCATTGATCTATTGTTATGAATCTGGAAAACACCGGTACTTTCGTCATAGAATTGTGGCTGGATTTGTCGAAAAATTCGAAAATGACAGTTGTTTGATTTCCTTCCCAGGTAAGGAAAAATGCTTTACACCACTAGTCTGAATTTGAGTCGAGTGGTTCAAGACCTGAAATCCCCGGATACCCCGTTAAATATTTTTTTATTAAAAAATACCCAGAAAACCGCAAAGAAAAAAAACCTTTTTTTGAGAAAATTTCCTATTCTGGCAACCCTGGAGTAATTATTCATTCGATCTCGTACCACTGAGCTGACGATAAACGTTTCTTTCTGACTGTTTTCTTCAGACCTGTTCATAGAGGGTGTCCAGAATAGTTTGGAAATCTCTCGGATTCAGATAAAAAATAAAAAAATTGATAAAAGTTCCTATCAATTTTTTCCCAGCGGCCCTCCCTACAGCGATACGGCCTCCTAAATGAGGCCACTGAAAATTCATTTTACTGGAATGCATTCTAAACTACTCAGTATAATTTAATGAAAATTTGATATGATAAACAATAGTAGGGACATCTCAAAATACTGCCCTTTAATTTGAATTAGCTTGTTCAGTTCACCAGGGACGGACTAGGTTGAAAATTTGAATGCTAACATTTTTAACACCCTGTTTGATAAGGAGTTGAAAAACGAATTTGGATATATATACAGGGTCTTTCACGAGGAAACTCACCCATATTTATACGGGAAACTACTGAACGTATTTTCATGAAATTCAGCACTTATAAGTATTTCACGATGCTGATGAAATCTAAAATATTTTCAAGGCATGAGCACCTCCGGTTTTTCCGGAAATGACGTCAACTTCCGTTTTTCAAATTAGAACACCATTTTTTTATTGCAGAAATAGATTCCTTAGAAAATTTGAATTTATTTTGATGTAACATTTTTCAGTTTTGGTTGGAAAATTCTCTCTGAGCAGAAAAATTCGAAAAAAAAATCGAAAATAGAGCTCCGCTGAAACAAGAATAACTTCGAGGTTTTTGAATGAAAAATTTTCATTTTTGGGATTTTCTAAGATGTAAGATTGATGTATCCATTTTGAAAATCGAAATCGCGATTCATGATACAGGGGGTGAAAAAATTGCTTTCAAAGTTAGGGATGACAAAATCGTGAAAAATCAATTTTTTCAAATTAGAACCCCATTTTTTTATGGCAGATATTGAATCTAAGTTAAAAAATAATGTGAGTGTATGCATCACACCCTTGCCCTAAAGTGGATATTTTCTGAGTTATTCACAAAAAACTGTTTTTCAGCTATTTCTTTTCCCTTCATGCCAAAAAGATGAAATTTTCAGGAACTGTTATTTGAACCATGCTGTAGATTTTTCACCCCTTCTTGAAACCGACTTCAAGTTACTATTAGGAGAACCATGGCAAACTCTCGCAGTTATAACTAGAGAAGATGCTCAAAGTTTTGACCGTTAATTTCTAGACATTTATTTATACGTCTCAGGAATGCTTCGTGCGTTGAGAGATCTGCAAAAGTGTTTAAAAACCAAATTGAGTTTCAAAACTATGAATCTAAAAATCTAAACAAACCTGAACGCATTTCTGACTCGTTCTATGCAGTCCTCTTTATCAGTCAGGGGAGTTGAGTAGACAATATTTTTTATCCTACCCCAAACATAATAGTCTAAAGGAGTTAAATCGGGAGAACGTGGTGGCCAAAGATGTGGACCATTGTTCGCCAACCATCGATCTTCAAATAGCCTGTAGAGGATATTTGACACATTGAGTGAATTGTGTGGAGGCGCGCCATCTTGTTGATACCATAAGTCATTATGGTTCTGTACTAGCGGCTAAATTATTTGAGTCAATATGTCAGAATATCTATCTCCTAAGGGAGAACATTCTTTAAATAATGCAAACATGTTAGTGTTCTATCTTACCAGTTAAAGTCCCATCATAAATGTGAACATCGAGAATTGCATTATTTTTGATGGCGCAAAAAACATTGAAACTCCAGGTCTCTTGAAAGTTCCATTGTCTGAAGTGGTGGTTGTTCTCTTCATCCCAATAATGACTATTATGCCTATTGAAAGAACCATTCTTTGTGAATTTAGATTCATCTGTCCAAATTATACAGTCCAAAAAGTTTTCATTCTCTTGAAATCGAATCATCATAGCTTCGCAAAACTCTGTTCTCCTGACGAAATCAGTTTCCTTCAAATGCTGTACCCTATTGAATTTATATGGGTGCATTTTATGTTTTTTTAATATTCTCCAAACACTCGATTGAGATAATCCCAGATAAATCTCGGCATCTTTGAGAGAATTTTGAGGATTCACACGAAAATATGCAAGAACTGTAATTTCGTTGTTCTCATCTTCTACTACACTTTTTTCTCTGTGCGTAGTTTTCTTAACGAAAGATCCGACATTTCTCAAGTTTGTCATGGTTCTGTTAATGGTATCTCTCGTTGGTCTGGGTCGGTCAGGAAACTTCTCAATGAACAGTCGAATCGTTCTATCTACAACTTTATTACATTTTCCATGAAGTAGAATGAGATTTAAATAATCTTCATTGGTAAAATTAGGCATAGTGATCGATTTTATAACTTAATACGAATTATCACCAAATTAATAGTAAACAGAAAATGCTACTGAATAAAGAGGAATTTGGCAGATGTAATTAATGATATCTATCATTAAAAAAAAATAATGTAAAACATGGTAAGTTTTTGCATATGGTTCATAAGGAATTATTTATTTATCACTGGAGAGAAAACCGATGGCCGATTAGTTGAAATAAAGAGGTTTCCGATACAAATTCGAATCCAAATTCGCCATCTATTTAGGAACAACCTGTAACTTTTTTCTCTTGCTTATTAGGGTAGTAAAATCTAAAACATGGTTTAAGTAACAGTTCCTGAAAATGTCATCTTTTTGGCGTGAAGGGAAAAGAAATAGCTGAAAATTCAAGACGAAAAACAGTTTTTTGTGAATAACTCAGAAAATATCCACTTTAGGGCAAGGGTGTGATGCATACATTCACATTATTTTTTAACGTAGATTCAATATCTGCCATAAAAAAATGGGGTTCTAATTTGAAAAAATTGATTTTTCACGATTTTGTCATCCCTAACTTTGAAAGCGATTTTTTCACCCCCTGTATCATGAATCGCGATTTCGATTTTCAAAGTGGATACATCGATCTTACATCTTAAAAAATCCCAAAAATGAAAATTTTCCATCCAAAAACCTCGAAGTTATTCTTGTTTCAGCGGAGCTCTATTTTCGATTTTTTTTCGAATTTTCCCGCTCAGAGAGAATTTTTCAAACAAAACTGAAAAATGTTACATCGAAATAAATTGAAATTTTCTAAGGAATCTATTTCTGCAATAAGAAAATAGTGTTCTAATTTGAAAAACGGAAGTTGACGTCATTTCCGGAAAAACCGGAGGTGCTCATGCCTTGAAAATATTTTAGATTTCATCAGCATCGTGAAATACTTATAAGTGCTGAATTTTATGAATATACGTTCAGTAGTTTCCCGTATAAATATGGGTGAGGTTCCTCGTGAAAGACCCTGTATATATTCTCATGAGAACGAGCATAACATTATTTGGTATATCAGTGTTAGCAGAGGAAATGTGAACGGGGTAACATACATTTTAACGTATGATACAAGAGAACAGATATAAATCTCAGCAAAAACTCTGTCTCCCCATATAAGTGTAGTAATTTGTTTCAAGAACTTGGATGACATCTTTTACATTGAAAAATAATTTTTCGTTATCTCGAATTTATTTTGACAAAATATCTCGACATAATATCTGAAACAGAAAGAGGGACAGAAAACCAGCAGGAAGCAGTAAATATTACCTACATTTGCTCGCTGACTGGAAGGATCTTTCGACCAGGCCCGGTCCTCAAAGCGATGATATTTATGATCTTCAAATGAACGAAAATTATTGGTTAGTTAACTCTAGAAATCTAATGAAATATCGGAAACAAACTGAAAAACTTGCGACATATATTATGTCAGGATGACATAAAGAAAAGGTACTCTTCTTCATTATCGATAAAATGAACTGTTTTCGAAAAACGAAAGAAAATTAGAATTAATGGTTCTATTTAATAGAAATAAAAAATAATCCTTTTGTTGTTTTCTTTTTCGAAAACCGTTCATTTTATCGGCAATGAACAAGAGTACCTTCGTTTTAGCCTAAATTCAAGATATTCGAATAAATTTGTTTCATTTAACTATGCAACATAAGGGGTGTTTGAAAAGTAAGCATTAAAATGTACAACCTAGTCCGCCCCTGGTAAACTAAACAAACTTATTTAAATTTAAGGGCAGTATTTCAAGTAGGGGTTACTATTGTTAATCATATCAAATTTCATTGAATTTCATTGAGTAGTTTAAAATTCATTCCAGTGGCGTCATTTTTTTGTCCACTTGCTGCAGTGTGTAGCAGTTATAATAGTCTCGATAATGTTGATATATTTTTTTTGTCTTTGCCACAGTTTATTCACTCAGTGTCGGGTGCTCTACAGAATTAGTTTTTGATTGTATTAAGATTTTCTTTTTGCTTTTTGGTTTGTAATTGGTGAGCGTATAATGCTTGGGATAAAACAATTATTTTATACACCTGTAATTGGGCTTCGACCTGTTGGATGTATCATTTCTGAATAAATAAATAAATAAATAAATTACGGAGGCCGTATTTCCGTAGGGAGGGCCGCTAGGCAAAACACTGATGGGAACTTGTCATCTTATTTTACGTTTTATCTGAATCCGAGAGATTTTCCACATTCTCCGGAGATTCATAGTAATAATTATCACCAAATGATGAGTATCTGATAAAAATGTAATGGAGGAATAACTTAAGAATGACTAGTTCGAACTCACATCATCAGAATCCATAACCATCATGTCCAAGCCAGGAATCACCTCCCCTTCTTTAATGTCCTCTGGAATTTCTAGGAAATATTCCCTGCTATTGAAGGTGGGCGACACATCATTCACGTCGATTATTTTCACTGTAGCCTGAGCGGTTGCCGTTGTCATATCGTCGTTTCCTTTTTTTCCATCTATCAGCTCGCATGCCTATAATGATTGTAACTTCAATGAAAACGATTTCTCATTCCTGGAGCTTTCTTGAGGAGGAAAGATTATGTGTAATGGAAAAACAAACAATTCGTTTGTCCAGAATAATAGATTATTCAAGAAGCGTATATGTAGGTCATAACTCAAGCAGATGAAGTTTGCAACTCGAACCGCATGCCTGGAATGATTCAACCTTCAGCGAAAACGATTTCTCATTTCTAGGAGTTTGCTTGAAAAAAATGATGTGTAATGGAAACACAACACACTCGCCGCATGCGAGCAGTGTCATTCATCAAGTGAGTCATAACTTCTACTGCAGGTAGAGTACTAAATTATTTATCTACGAATTTAACAATAAATACTAAGATACGAAAACCACAGGGAAAAAACTGCATTGAATCATCAAAAAAAATTCTCGATGGTTGTCAGAATTTTTCAGAAATTTGAAACCCTTCGGTCTTTCTTGTAGGTTATTTCCCCACCGTCAGTTCGACCCGAGGACTCTTGATTTCGGCAATTTTTCTCTCCTTCTTTTCCGATTCATTATAGCAAGTTATAGTAGTGAGTTATTATGAATTAGGTTGTTTGTTCACAGATAATATTAATTGTGAATAATGAATATATATATATATATATATATATATATATATATATATATATATATATATATAGATAATATATTATCCACTATATAGATAATATATTATCTACTCCTATTATATATTATTCAACGAGCGGTAATGCAGGAATAACGCAGATGAAATGAACCGGAAGGTACGAAAAATACGAAAGAAAGTTTTTCGACGTTTCTTAAATACCCGAAAAATTTTTTCAACCATCGAGAATTTTTTTGGAATTTGCCAATGAAGTTCTTTCTCTGTACTTGAATCTTTGTATTTATTGTTGTAGTCGTAGATAAAGTATAAAATCCAAGTTGCCTCCTAATCGTGCTGCAAACTTCATTTCCGTGAGTTATGACTAACAGTACCGCTCGTTCAATAATATACTATCATTTCTCCAATCGAAGGAAGTCGACTAAGAAAATCTGTTATTCCTCACCTTAACTGTTAACACTATTTCCCCTTCCTTGTTGTCTATGGCTTCCTTGTCTAATGGCCTAGCTGTTCTTAATTCACCGGTCACAGCATCGAGGAGAAAATAGTTCATAGGATCTGAAATTGAAATTTCTAGGATATAACGACGGAGCTTTCTCCAGGTTATAACTCGATTCGATGAAAAAAAAAGATGTATCAATATAAAATGTTGTTTCACTAATTCGGCTGACATAATTAATTTCTTCAAGTCTGGCATACACACTGAACTCAAACACAATAAGTACCGAGTGAATTTGCTTAGAGACTCAATAATTGTAGAGTAGGTTTGAAGTTTAATTACGAACGCGAAATTCCTTAAATCCATCCAGTGATCCCGCAGATATACATACCCTTGCAATAGGACATCGGCCATATAGGCATTGTTTGAGTTATTTCGGAACTAATTAACCATGGTATCGATGAAATCAGCACGAAATTGAACATATTTTTCCTAATATATCCCAATTTGAATATCCGACCAAATTCCAAAATTTGATATGAGTACTGTGTTATGTAAATACTGCCCTAAAGTTTGTGCCAAACTCCATACATGTTAAGTTTATGAATATATTTCGAAAAAAATAGTTTTTTCAACAGAAATTTCGAAAGTTATGGCATTATTCACTTAAACTGAAATTTGGAACACTATTTATTATTTTGACTTTGAGGTTGTGCCAATTTTCATTGAATTCTTTTTTTGTAATGGAAAAGGACAATTCTTGGCTCAAAATTTGAAAATCACAATTACTGGGAAAAACGATTACGCTTTTGTTCCCAAGAACAAGCGCATAATGAAAGAAAATAGCTTTTTGCTCCATATGTTTTATGGAATGAAATAAATATCTGGTAGCGTTGAAATGTTGAATGTTGACTTCACGGTATGTGCCAAATTTTATCCAGATCTGATAAGTAGTCACTTTGAAAAAAATGTTTTCCAAAAACTTTTGTTTGAATTTTGTAACGGTTAGATCATTTCAAAATTGTGAACAAGTTGCGCGTTGGTATTCTTTAACTTATTACAAAGCTCCAATCTGATAGCATCAATTAAGTTTCGCCCATTAACGAACCCAACAGAGATTTTCGAACTATGAACATAAACTGAATATTTCAAGACTCCAGGAAGTCTAACCTAATCATTTAATACCAGTTACGATTTAAAATTTGATAAGCACACACATTGTGATGGAACGATATCACGCTGTTGCTCAGAACCATATGATTAGAAGTTATAAGATATTTAAAAATTAAATCTTTAGATTTTGAATTTTTCCAATAAAATGATCTAGATATTTAGGACGCATCAATATTTTTTGAGTTATTTCGGAAATATCAATTATTCTCAGGAAATCAACACGAAATCAGACATATTTTTTTCCAATATCTCCAAAGACGAATATCCGATCAAGGTGAGATTTCAAACAATGTTGTTAAGATTTGACTCGAAGGTCTGCACCAGACTGTAGTATTATTGTTTAAGAAATCAGTATCATTCCGAAACCACTACTCATTCGCTACCGGGAAGTACCGATAAAACTTCCAGGGAATCACCTCATGAAGCATAGAGTGTAAACAGATGACTGTTATACGTCGATTGACGATCTATTGACGCCGCTGTCCTGCATAATGCCGCTGTAGGATCCAGTAAATGCTTCGACTATTCACCAGTAGATGTCGTGAACGGTTGATTCAAAGAAATATTATCTCCTGATCGTATGTTTAGAATAATTCAAATGATACAAATCTGTTCGGAGTCGAACAGGGTCATGGAGTTTTCGGTGTCGATTAGAGTAAAATTTCAATGGAATCGGAGATATGCTTCTTGGAATATATGAATTTCTAAAATAAATTTTTGCAATTTATCTATTGATTTGACCCACTAACGAACTCAGCCCATCCAGGATCGAAACCTAATTTGAGGATTTCTTTCTAGGTCCTTTCTTTCAGAAGTTAGAGCACACACAACTGGCCGGACGGTCAGACCGCCGGACAGCCGGTCAAACAGAATCAAATTTGACCACGGATTCTTCCAACCTAGTCATTTCAGACCAAATTCCAGTTCAAAATCCGAAAATTACAGACATTGTGGCGAAACAATAACGCACAGTTTCCCAGAATAAGCGCGTAAAAAAAGTCGAAATTACTGAAATTTCCCACAGAACGGGTCTTCCGAAAACTGAATTTACTTCTTTTTTTGCTAGATTTGATGATTTCAAGTCGAAACAGCTCAGGTGAGATGGAGATTCAAGAATAATTCGAAAAATATATGTGGAAAATCTCATGTTTGTGTTGTCATTTCAGTGAGTCTATAGTTTGAGTATTCTCTGACAATACAGGGCTAAACTAGTCACATCCTATCTGGATAATTCCACGAAATGAAAAAAAATATAGAGGGTGAGTCTTCAAGTTGACCATTAATTTCAACCATGGATTCCTATCATGAAGTAAAACTTTCTTTTCATTTACTATTTTTCTAGATTAGAATCTGGCTGAAAAATACAGGCTTTTGAAATTTACAAAAAGAAATTCTTTCTGTAGGGTTGACATGATTACTCCGTATTGAATGAATTTTGGTGTGAAGTTCTCTATGAACATGACACACGTTCTTCAGATATCACTCTCATACTACTTCGAACGGCTTCGTTTTCACAAAACTAAACGAAATAAGCGTGAAGAATGCAGATAAAGTTCATTCGAATTCACCAACAGAATCTTCAATCATTTTGGAGTACTGAATTACTCTTCAAACATATCGTTCCAGAGATAGATCGACGTTGCGAATGCTATACTTTCTGAGAAAATTCGTGAAATTTCCATATTTTCGTAGATCCGCCCCTCCCCTGAGCTAGTAATGACTTTATATTGAACTCCGCCCACTTTTTTCAGAACTTCGAATACACTGTTATTTATCTATTTTGTGACCAGGGCATAGAAATAGAAACTAGGTCTATGGTACAGACTTTCTATAGAATTCATAAAGTGTATGTGGTGTGTTTATAGGTTGGCTGAATAATTCAATATAATTAATTCGGATTTGGTGAAAACGGGCAAAGTTACAAAAAAACAATTGGATATTGCGTGTAGTGAAATGATTTCGTTACAACTTCAAGCAATGGATTGGTTATTCTGCATAACAGGTAACCGTAAAATATATCTTTGGTGAACTTGCAAACAGAGTGCAGGAATGTATCAGCACATTGAGAAATATTTGAATGCTTTTTGCTTTAACCTGAGACTAATCTGAAAAAATGTCAAATGAAAACAGTGTTTCATTTGTTGATAAAAATCTATGGTTGAAATTTATAATTTAAAAGTTCCAGAGGAAATATCAGACCTGTAGACTTATTTTCAATGAATTGGTAGAGAGACAATTTCGTTCCGATCCCAACTCCCCTTTTCATTGCAGCACTGTTCGATTAGGTATATATGGATTGTATGCACATGAGAAAAAGAATCGTAGAAAATAGAAGATGATGACCACTATTGCAATGAAAGGGGATGGTTTATAGGTGGAGGCCAGAGTGTTTTTCATACAAACTTTAATTTAATGATAAGTCTACCAGTTTAGATCTATCACCATCATCAACAGGGCTCTTAAATGCAACAAAAACGGGATAAATAGAAAAAAGACAGAAAACACATTAAAAAACAATAAATTGAAACAGTACATCATTGAAATTCACATTCTTAATAGAAGATTTTAATCACACACACTCATACAAGTTTCTGATGTCAGGCAGACAATAAAACAACATTTTTGTCTGACATCAGAAACCTCTGATAACTGTGAGTGACTCCAACCTAATTCTAATTATGTACTGTTTGAATTTTATAATGCGTTTTTGTTCTTTCTTATTCTATTTACCCCGTTTTTGTTACATGCTAGAGCTTAGAGATGGGCAACTCGAGCTATCCAGCTCGAGTAACTCGAGTTACGCTATGGACGAGTCAGCTCGAGTTGTTTTTGAATGAACTCGAGTCAACTCGAAAGCAATTCAGATCTAGAGTTCAGCACCCGACTCGATGCGTAGAAATCACGATTTCGTGAATCGTGGGTGCCTCCCGTTGTCGATGTCGATTGATACAGCTCGAGTTGGAGTTGGTTAGCGGATCGGCAGTCGCAGCCGGCAATAGTTCGATCTGCTCGATTCGAATGTATTTTGATTTTGTCATTTTGTATTTCAGTTCAGTCGGGATCGATTTCAACAGAGTGTTGGTCTATTACGGATGAATTAAAATTGACTGCCTATAAACGAAAATATATTCGCGTTGTGAAGGGAGTGATTTAAGACTAGAGTTGGATTGATTGAACTCTATTCATTTATTTATTGACAATGGCCCCCTTTTCGTTATAAATATTATATTACAGTCATTTTTGAGAAGTGTGATTTTTTTAAACTTTTGAACCCTTAATCTTCAATTGAATTATTCCTCATATAAGAGTTAAAAGTAATTCAATACATGATATGTGAGTCAGCTGTTAGCGAGACTCATAAAAATTCCAACTTCCGAGTCCCGATTCTACAATTCTTTCCAATTTCAATTCCTTCTCACTCCGAGTAGATCGAAATCGGGGCATCGAGGCTCGAGCCGGCGAACGAATCAGTGTCGAGGCCCGACTCGAGGGGACCCAACTCGACTCGATACGGAGGCGAATCGCTGGCGCGGAAGCATAAGCACCGAGTCGAGTCAGCTCGAGTTGCAACTCGAGTTGGCCATCGATTCAACTCGAGTAGATCGAGTTGAGAAATAGTCGACTCGTCCCATCACTACTAGAGCTCTGATGATGATGCTGATGCATCGGAACTGGTAGGCTTATCATTAAAGTGAAATTTCTGTGAAAAACACTCTGACCTATACACGTTAACCATTCCCCTAGGAAAATCATAGAACTCGATTTCTGTTTTCGTAGTTTCTCATGTAAAAGGAGAAATCAGCTAATGAGAGGACGCTACGTTACTGTTACATAAAAAACGATAATCACTGACTGACCAAAATTTATTTCGTACGACATTGATATAGGACAATCCTCTATTTATTGAATGTGTACGACAGATATGCAGGGCGCGGCTAGTCCAACTGGTCGATTTTTGGAACGTATTGAAAAACTTAAGGAGCTCAAAGCCCTAGAAATTATTTTTTAGAAATATGATAAATTTTGCAGAAGTTGCACCTCGTTATAGTCCAACTAACTGGCAAGTTTCAATCCACTCACTTCAGTAGTTCCTGAATTATCATGAAAAAAACCTCAATATTTCAAATGGCTCTGAGTCCGAAACCATTTGGCCGATTTTGTCCATTAACGAACCCAACCACCACATTCAAAAGGCAACCTACCCTAAAAGTTTCAGGTCGATAGGATTCTCAGTACACTCGTTATCGTGCATACGGACGGCCAGACAGAATCCATATTGATACCGGGTTTGTCATCAGTGAGTCCAACTTAGTCGTTTGAGACCATTTTTGGCCAAAATTCGAAAATTACAGACATTTGGACAAAACGATAGCACGCTGTTTACCTAGAACATGCGCGCAAACAAGGAAAAGATGCTAATAATCATACGAATTGAGCTCCAAGTTCAAATCCGAACAAGTTTCAGAATCACAATGTTCAACTTTCGAAATTTAGAAATATAACATCCCTTCTGAAAAATATCCTTCACCATACATTGTCATCCCAGAATCATCCTTCTATGGAAGACACGACGTAAAACTTAATTGCTTTTCCGCCGCCCGTGAACACGATATTTTTTTGCAAAATGAAAACTTGGAAACTCAAAATTTTCAGGGCAGTTTCGGAGTTTGAACACGAAGGTGTAGTTCAGAATGCAAAAAATCCGCCTAACGGTTCAAAAGATGAACGCGTAGGAAATTCCGTCATCTCAATATCTACAAAAATGAAGACACGACGGGGTCAAAAATCAGCAGTTCTATAGACGATGGCAATATGGTCTCATTTAAACATCAAACCCATGCCTTGTGAAAAAACACTAAGTACTTCTTGAAAATATCACTACCTTGAATCAAAACTACAATGTTTTGTTTTTCCAAGTCCGAAAATTACGGGAATTTTCCATCCCAAAATCTATCGAATATTAAATATTACCAAAGCAATAGAAACGATCGAATTAAAATTTATGATTCATGTGAACTGAAGTTTCCTAAGAACTTAAAATGGAAATTTTTAACTATAACCGAGATTATATCTCATTATAACTAATTTTAATCATGGCGATTATCACGAAATTTCGCAGAAAATTGGACAACAGCATTTGCCACCTTAGTCAATAAGATTCATAATGATCGAATCAGTATTTATTGAGATATTTCGGAAAAATGAACGATACCGAGAAAAGAGCCAGGAAATTGGATATATTTCTTTTCCTGATATCTCCGCGAATCGAACCCGATTAACCGATTAGCAATATTTTCAGGCGCTTTCGACCTTTGAGTTTCAAACTTTTCGTAACAGTACCAAATGCTTCTGACGTCATATTTGTTGAATTATATAATCATATCTCACATTTTATATATTTGAAACTACCAACCAGTAAATATAATGTGTTTTGTGGGAAATGAATATATGGTTACACAGAGTATTCCAGAATACATGAACAATTCTCAAAGATTGTGAAGAAGAGCCATTGATCAATCTGAAAAGAATATAATAAATAAGTCTTTACCCGGTAGCAAATATTTTTTGATTAATGATTTCTACTACACCAAGTTGCGTTCCTGTGTAACAAACACTCAACAAAAATCCTTCAGTTTATTCGTGGTAAAATATTCTTCATTCAAATACCAATAGATATGAAGAAAACAGTAAGAATTTCTTTACTATTTTTTTGGAAGAACAATCAAACTTCAAATTTCATCATAAAATATGATGCATGTTTCATTATGTGAAATATTGAACGTTCATGGTGGAAAAAATATATGAAAACCCATACGACCAACTCATCTTCATAACTTATGTAAACGCGAAGTTATTGCTATGACTATACCGAATGGGCAAATTTGGCTTAATAACAGAGGATCGAAGATTCAATAATTTTTCCTCCGAGTGTGTGCCTAACTGATGATTAGAGCTCCATAAAAAACAACAGTTTACACTGTTTATTTTATCATTTAATGCATTTATGTGTTAATGTGTAGATTTCTCCTTGACTAATCTTGATGAAACAACAACAGTTATTGGTTTTCTTTGCCTAATAACTCTACTTTTGAAGTTTGCTGATGACGTTACGATTTGGTCGCAATCTTCACTGTTTCCGTTAAGTTTGGAACAAATTCAATTTTAGCTAAACAGGTCATTTCAAGAAATAATCCTGGAACAGGTCAATTTTTTATTTTAATTTACCGTATTTTAAAATTATAATCTAATATACAGGGTGAATTACGTTCGAGTAATGACGTCACCGTCATTTTTTTGAATGGAACACCCCCATTTTGTCTCAATATTCGGATTACTCTAGCTGAGCTGATTCCAAAAATGTATCACATTTTGATTCTAATTGGTACAGGGTGGACAAAAATACAATAGTTTTGTGTGTGCTCATAAAGTAACGCGTAACATTCTTTATTAGGTGAATTAACAATATTATCAAAAATACTTATTGTCTAGCGGCAATTGGTTTTAATGTAACACCCCGTAGTTTGCTACATGTTTTGAGTAATAAAAATGAGCTGTTTCCAAACATGTTTGGTACTTGTGGTCTAGCAGACAGTATATGAAAGAAATTATTTCTCATCTATTTATAAAAAAACATAGTCGTCTAGTTTTTTGTGAAATGTCATTATTTGTTTAGTAATTTATTGATGTTCAGTGACAGTTTAGTACTACAATATTTTTGGTATTCGTGAATATTCAAATGATTGCTTAGATTTAATTGAAAGTAGAAATGGAGTTAAGTGTAACACAAAGAATTGAAATACTTATGATGATTGGGTATGGAGACAGATCTCGAACTCAGATGGAAGTGTGCAATTTGTTCACTGATAAACATCCAGAAAGACCTATAACGCGTTCAACAGTCAGTAAGATTGAAACGAAATTTCGAGAAACTGGTACGGTTGAAAATGTACGCAAATCAGTTCGTCCCCCTGCAAAGGCTGATACAGCATTAGATGTTTTACTGAGTTTTGAAGAAGATGCGCACACTTCGTAAAGTTAGTCGCGATATCGGTGTTAGCAAAACAACGGTACACAAACTATTGAAGCTTGAAAAATGACATCCTCATAAAATCAAACTTGTGCAAGAATTAAACGAAGATGATCCCGATAGGAGACTCCAATTTTGCGAAGAAATGATGGATAAATGACACCGAGACCCTCTCTTGATACAAAACATTATTTTTTCTGATGAGTCCACTTTCAAGTTAAATGGTGGTAGACGTGGAACCACTGATTGGCCAGCGAGGTCACCAAATTTAAATACTTCAGATTATTTTCTGTGGGGCCATCTGAAGAATGTTATTTATAAAACGAAACCAGCAAATATTGAAGATGTACAAGAGAAAATTCGAACAGAAATAAACAATATTACGCAAGTAACCATACACAAGGTTCAACAAGAATTTGTACACCGTTTGGGTTACTGTCAAATACAGCAAGGGCTGCAGTTCGAACATTTATAAAGTCATGTATTCCAGCATATTCTGTCCGCTAGACAATAAGTATTTTTGATAATATTGTTAATTTACCTAATAAAGAATGTTACGCGTTACTTCATGAGCACACACAAAACTATTGTATTTTTGTCCAACCTGTACCAATTGGAATCAACATGTGATACATTTTCGGAATCAGCTCAGCTAGAATAATCCGAATATTGAGACAGAATGGGGGTGTTCCATTTAAAAAAATTGCCGGTGACGTCATTACTCGAACGAAATTCACCCTGTATATTAGATTATTATTTTAAAATACGGTAAATTAAAATCAAAAATCGACGTGTTTCAGGATTATTTCTTAAAATGACCTGTTTAGCTAAATTTAAATTTAATTTTTAATTTGTTCCATACTTTACGGACACAGTGTATAATAATTCTCAACTTTGAATATTCTACGAAATGATAACACATCACAGAAATACGTGAATATGCATTTCACCTGTGGCGAGTGCAGATGTATTCCAGTGAAGGTCCAACCCTTTATGGAAAAAGTTATTCTTACATGCGTCATTCGGATTACTTCAATCGTCCCTAATGGCCGTTCTTTAGTTCGGTGGAGATGAACGGCGCAGCACGTTATGAAAATGCTGTATGAACATATCTTCAGCTTCTAACGATAAAAAATATGAAGCTCGGAATTTGACAGATTATTTCCCGATATCTCTGAAGATACCCAGATATCCGATCAAACTGAAATTTTAAACCTCAAGGTCTGTGCCAAACTTTATAGCGAGTTGATGAATAGTTTCTCTTTCAGTTGTCTTCAACAAAGTCGGAAAAATTCTTGAAAAACAAGAAAAATTTGAAAAGTGTTTGCAAATAATTTTTTCAGATAAATTTTCATCGACAACATCCTTAAGAATTCTTGGAATGTATTTAGTGTCGACCACTAGTAACGAAGTATCAATTTGATCGTTGCAGCATTCCTTAAGGAAACAATCTCAAAATTTCAAATAAACATCGACATTTCGCTTACTTTCCAATATCTCTGAAAATAAATATCGGATAGAATTGATATTTGAAACACTGTTGTGAAGGTTGGTGCCAAACTTATCTGATAAACAATCCAACCGATCCGTTTCAGTTCCATTTTCGTCTCAGAACAAAAATTATAGATATTGTTTGTTCCCCAGAACAACCAGGTGAAAAGAAAGATGTTTGGAGAATTTTTCATATACTAAAGATAGAAAAAATTCTTTATGTACTTCAGGATGTCATCATAAAGCTGCAGCTACTGAAACCAGACATTGCAAAGAATACACAATTTTCCACAGCCAACTCACCAGAAGAAAAACTATCGACGTGTCTGGAGGTATCGCGTATAGTCTTATAACTATTTCTTCTCGCAATAACTCAAAAAATACTGATCCAATAGATTTGAAACTGGGTTATATGTTGAAAAATACTTACGCAAAAATTCCTCTATCAATTAAGTATGGATCGTTTCGCGGAAAAAATGAATTTCAATGATTTGTCATTTCGGAAACAAGACGAAAAAATGTACAGTAAACGTATGGAATTGAGTCGAATGATATAAAAAATTAATGAGTTCGAATGATTTCCGCTATGATCTCCGTCCACTATATCGGCCACGTAGTTTCAGCAAGACCGCGGTGCATCATGCCGCGCTCCAAATGTCTGCTGAGTTGCCTAACGCCGACCGTAATAAAAAAATATTTATCACTCAAAATGAGTGCAAGTCTAAAGATAACCAGGCAATATTGCTTTTCTGTCAAAATTTTCTTACAAAGATGAAAGAAGATCCACAATTCTTCAATAATATGCTGTGGAGTGATGAATCAATACTAAAGCGAGATGGTCGGATGGATATTGCACAACAGCCCAGCAGACGAACTTAGGATACTTATTAACTGAGAGAAGACAGGTTCAAGTACCAGTTCAAAATCAATTATTGAATTAGAGTTTTGAATGGCAAGACTAAATTAGCCCTTCCGAACTAACGGTTATTAAGTGGAGAAATCTATCAAGAATTCCCTCAGCATGAATTGACAACGTTGTTGAAAGAGGTACCCGATGAACTGAGATAATCTCATTGATACTAAAATCATAGGTATCCAGCTCAATACGCAGTCAACGTCCGAGTTAACGTGGACGCACAGATGAATGGATTGTCCGTCTGGGTCCCAGATCATGGCCTTCACGTTCCCAGGACATGATAACAAAGCAGTGTGTAACCACTCTCTGATCCATTTACACTTTCTGCGTCTAACGCACGTTTCGGAAACCGAATTTTCTTTGTCAAAGACATATCGTTACTGTGGTGAATTTAAGTGGTATTCGTTATTTAGGTATTTTTTTAATAAATTCTGGGACTCGACTTTTCAGGGTTGTCACTGACTTTGATACATATATCGCAATATGTACACATACAATATCCGAGTCTATGTTCGGCCAATAAAACATATGAGCGAGCTATAGATTTACATTTGTTTATTCCTAAATGAGTAGTATGAATCTCCCTTAATATGTTTCTCTGCAAAACTCTGGGTACAACTACACGGTTACCCCATAAGATACTTTTTTCTCGAAAAGTCAGTTCTATCATCTTGGCCTAATACGAAAAAACCATGGTCCAGAATTCACATATATTTTGTTGGTCCGATATTTAATAGTAAATATTTAGTCATTGTAGATTCCTATTCAAAATGGATAGAAGTCAGTGAAGTGAAATCGACAACTGCCTTTTGTGTTATAAATAGTCTGAGAAACATTTTCTCCCGATTTGGTTTCCCGACACGGTAATTTCTGACAATTGAAAATTATTGGAAAATGAACGGTATTCGGCAACTTAATATAAAGGATGCAACATTGGTGATATTATCGCTTTCAAAGACTTTTCAATTCAAAATAAACCTGTTTGGAAGAAAGGAAAAATTGTGAATAAAAGTTGAAATGTTTTATATGAGGTACAATCTTCTGATGATGCTAAAATCTCTAAAAAACATATTGATCAGATTGAGAAATTAATTTACCCAGTTCATTCCCAATCGTAAGAAGACGGTATTTCACAAAATGTCAAGAGAGAATTCATATATAATAAAAACAAGGTCAGTTCAGATTCAAATGAAGAATATACTTTAGATTCGAAAATTGATTATGAAACTGATGAAAATGCAAATATACAAGTACGGTCAGCCTAACGGCCGACTGCGTAAACACAATAACTTCCGAAAGAAACAACTTAGGAACTCGATATTTGTAGAGAAGGTTTGGACCTTAATTACGAAGGCCGAATTCGTGAATGGGTAAAATCCACCCAATTATTCCGTAGATATACCCAATCAAAATTTCAGTTTTCCAATATTTCCAAAAATACAGATCAGGTCGAATTGAAAACCTGTACTTCATCGAAAAATAACAGTTCGAAGTTTCATACAGAATTTAATGAGGATGATATGATAAGGAAATCATAGAATTTTTTTTTTCGAATTGTTCTAATGACACGATTATCACGAAATTTCGTATAAAGTTGTCTTTCAGCACCTCAAAACTAGCTGTGAAGTTTTATCAGGACTGAATCAGTATTTCTCGAGTTATACCGAAAAAATCAACGAAATCGAGAAGAAAACCTCGAAATTTGACATTTTTTTTCCCGATATCTCCAAAACTTATGATCGTATCTAACTGAAATTTGGTACACTGCTGTGAAATATGAAGCTCAAAGTGTGAGTGGAATTTTTACTTGTATTTGATGAATGGTTTCTGAAAAAAAAAATTTTTGAAAAAAAAATAAACAACTTCAAAACTTCAAGTGCCTATAACTCCGAAACTATTTGACCGATTCGGCCCATTAACGAACTTAACCACGGCATTCTGATGCGCAACCTATCCTGGAAGTTTCAAGTTGCTAGCTTGCTTCTGTTGACAGTTAGCGTGTCTACGGGCTGACGGACAGAATCGATTTTGACACCGGATTCGTCATCAGTGAGTCCAACCTAGTCGGTTGAGACCATTTTCGGCTCAATCATCCAAAATTACAGACATTTGGACAAAACGATAGCACGCTGTTCCCCCAGAACATGCACGCAAAATGGATGGAAATCGTTGTTTTCGAATTCGACGTGTATTTAATGAAAGGGTGTTGACTGTTCATTTTATCGGTGAATTATTCCACATCAAAATTTTCTTCGACTATAGCAAAGACGTCGTCGACGTATCGGGCCCAAAATTTGAAAAATTTCTATTAGATTTCTTTAATTTTTGCGCGCATGTTCTAGGGGAACAGCGTGCTATCGTTTTGTCCAAATGTCTGTAATTTTGGATGATTGAGCCGAAAATGGTCTCAATCGACTAGGTTGGACTCACTGATGACGAATCCGGTGTCAAAATCCATTCTGTCCGGCCGTAGACACGATAACTAATGACAGAAGCAAGCTAGCAACTTGAAACTTTCAGGATAGGTTGCGCATCAAAATGCCGCGGCTGAGTTCGTTAATGGGTCAAATCGGTTATATAGTTTCGGAGTTATAGGCACTTGAAGTTTTATTTATTTATTTATTTATGAAAAACAGGAATACTAACAGGTTAACCCCAGAAACAGTATTCGCTAAAAGTACAAATATCTACATCCATGCAATAAGCTCACAACCAAAAAACAGCAGAAGCAAAACAGAATATACACATATATAAATAATTAACAATCCATGATTCATTAAATAATACAATACATCAGCAATTCTATGAGAGTTCTTTCTTCAGCATTTTCTTGAAAGACAAAAAGTTTGAATTAAAGAGATCAAAATTATCAAATAATGTCCCATAAGTATCCATCATACGATTGAGTGGAGAGTTTCGTGAACAATTTGTACGTCTGTACGGGGTGTAAAACAAATTATTATGACGAAGTCTAATGTCAGGAATCCTGAAGGGAATACTCTCCAATGTCCTTGGAATCGAGACCATATTATTTACAATTTTAAAGAGCAACAGAACGTCCGTGATTTTCCTTCTATCTGAGAGCAACATGAGTCCAAAATCCTTCCTTATCTGTGAATAATCGTGATTGACTATGGTACAATTATTTTTATATGCCAGAAATCTGAGGAATCTTTTCTGTACTCCTTCCAATCTATTAATATAGCATTTATATTGCGGATTCCATATACAGGATGCGAAATTCAATTTACTATAAACAAAGGAATAGAATAAGGTCAAAAAAGTTTTATTATTCCCAAAGAGTCTGCTTTGGCGAAGAATGAAGCCCAACATCCGATTATTATTTATTTTTTATTTCGGAAACAACCTGAGCGATTGGATTCAAATTTGGCAGTTAGGTGGAGTACAACGACGCACAACTTTGAGCCAAATTTCGTCAGGATCATATCGTCAGTAAATTTAAAAAAAAAATTTTTTCGAAATTTTTTTCCAAAAAATTTTTTTTTCGGAAACCATTCATCTTATCCAAAAAAAAATCCACTCACACTTTGACCTTCTAATTTCACAACAGTGTACCAAACTTCAGTTCGATACGATCATAAGTTTTGGAGATATCGGGAAAAAATATGTCGAATTTCAAGGTTTTCTTCTCCATATCGTTGATTTTTTTCGGTGAAACTCGAGAAATACTGATTCAGTTCTGATTAATCTTCACAGCTAGTTTTGAGATGATGAAAGACAACTTTATGCAAAATTTCGTGATAATCGTGTCATCAGAACAATTTGAAAAAAAAAATTTCTATGATTTTCTCATCATATCATCTTCATTAAATTCTGTATGAAACTTCGAACTGTTATTTTTCGATGAAGTACTGGATTTCAATTCGATCTGATCTGTATTTTTGGAAATATTGGAAAAATAAAATTTTGATTGGGTATATCTACGGAATCATTGGGTGGATTTTACCCATTCACGAATTCGGCCTTCATAATTAAGGTCCAAACCTTCTCTACAAATATTGAGTTCCTAAGTTGTTTCTTTCGGAAGTTATTTTGTTTACGCAGTCGGCCGTTAGGCTGACCGTAAACACAATAACTTCCGGAAGAAACTACTGAGAAACTCGATATTTGTGGAGTAGGTTTGGGGCTTAATTACGAAGGTCGAATTCGTGAATGGGTAAAATCCGCCCAATGATTCCGTAGATATACCCATTCAAAATTTTATTTTTCCAATATGTCCAAAAATACAGATATGATCGAATGGAAATCCAGTAATTTATCAGAAAAAAATTTCAAAAAGCACTACCGTGCAGGCAGCAGCTTTTGCGCGCACGTTCAAATTCGTTTCTCAAGCGGTCATCTACATTGAACATGCGCGCAACCGAGGAAAAAATTAGCTAAACAAGGAGAGAACGGATTTCCCATGGCCGTACCGAATGTTCGCTGGAAATGCCTACCATCAAAAGAAAAGACATTCTGCTCCATGCAAAGGGAAGTCAACATCAGCAACTCATCGACTTCTATCCGAGGGATCGGGCATATACGAAATAAAATGTCCAGACTGCGATAAATCTTACATCGGAGAAACAGCGAGGAACATCAACATGAAAATCAAGGGACACATGAGCCATATCTTTAACAACCGTCCCGACAAATCGGCGGTCGCTAATCACGTTTTAACAATGGGTCATTCAATTTCAGGAAAAACCGAAAAGCTATTGAAAAGCTCGGAAAAAATTCACTTTAATACTTTTGAAGGTATACATATGCTCAAGAGGAAAGACAGATTGCTAAACAATGATCTCACTCCCATAAGTAACCCATTATTGCGAATATTTACCTGACTCAACTTGATAGCCCAGCACTACCATTATGGTCTTGAACAACCCTTTCCCATTGGTCCTGTATACCATTCTCTCACTCGTTCAACATGACACTGTAGTTAGTAACGATATGTCTCTGACAAAAGAAACTGGGTTTCCGAAACGTGCGTTAGATGCAGATAGTGTAAGTGGATTAGAGAGTAGTTACACACTGTTTTGTTATCAGTATTCTATACACAGTGAACTCAAATAGTTATCCCATGACCTGAAATGAACTTTAAATTTTAACTGGGGTTTCTTAAAATACGAGGTCCAGCAAGCTGCTTTAAGGATTTTTGTTCGGTGTCTTTCGCGTCTTCGGAAGAGAGCATTTTTTCGTAGATGCCGCGCATCCATTGTAGCGCACAAAAATAAGTACAAGATTGTGGAAATAGAGGCCAAACAAAGTTCACCAATGTTGAAACAATAAAGAATGTCCACCTTTCACAATATTGGGCCGAAATTGCATATCAATATACATCCAATATTAGAAAATAACTAACATAACTACAAGGACGAATATGTGTAGATAAATCAACGAATATTCCACTTTGATCAGGGCTAATCATCCAATGAATCGAAACATCTATACCGAGAAAGCGGTGTCCAAGGAGTATGGTTACTGCAGTTTCACGGTTATTACCGATCTTCAGACTACTTTACCTTGTAAACCGCAAAAGGAGATACTTATCTCATGTTAAACGGAACACTGCAGTATAACATACAGCGCGCCATCTCTCAGGAGCATCTTGCGAATTCCAATCCTAATACTTTGATCGATGTGCATGACGTTCATATTATTGTCGTTCCGCTGAATCTGCGATATTGCAGTTTACATCTTTCAAAGCATTCTGTACTCGAAGGTTAGGATTCGTAAGATGCCCCTGAGAGAGTATGTTGTTGAATTTCACTGTTCCGTCGAACAGGTGATGAGTATCTAGAGTTTTATTCTGCGGGTTACAAGGTAAGGTGGCCTGAAGATCTGTAATAACCGTGAAACCGCAGTAGCCATTCTCTTGACATTGCTTCTTCGGTGAAGATGTAATGGTTGATCGAATGATTAGCGCTGATCAACGTGTAATATTTGTTGAATTATCGAGAGATATTCTTCCTTCTGGTTATATTAGTTTATTATAACTGAAGATCTTTTCTCCATGAACGTATTCTGTCTTCATTACAAATGACTATTGATAAAATATTTCCTAGTTGAATTCGGCGAGACGATTTTGGAGTTATAACTATGTGACATTTCGAGAACTGATGCGATCAGCTCCAAACTGTGAAATCAATTGGAGATTACAAACGCACAACTCCGAGCAGAAAATTTCGAGGATAAAATCATTAATTTTTCGGAAATTTTTCTGATTTTTGTTGGAAAATGTTTTTTATGACACTATTGATCAGATCACGATAAAATTACGCAAATTCAACAACAGTGTTGAATATTCTATTCAACAACAGTATTGAATATTTACTCAATTGTGTCAGTTTGATCCATTTTCTTCTCGGAAATACTAAAAAAATAATTTAAATTTCGTGGTGAATTTGATATTATGAGATATTTCCTCAATATTTGAAGAAATACCGAAGCTATCAGATTGGAACTTTGTAACTAGTTGTGGAATACTGACGTGCAATACTGTGCGATATTTCGTGAGCACGGTGAGCGGTTCATAAAAAGCGCGTGAAATCGCTTGATTCAAATATCTTGGTTGAGTTGGATGATGAGTGAATTCGATCAAACTGTTTCGGAGTTATGCTCATTTCAGGGTTATTTCTTCATATATCTCAAGTGCTGATTTGAACTTCGATGTTAATTGAAGAGTATCAAGCATTTTCTTGCAGTATTATGTGAGGATTCATTCGTTAGGAGATTATGAAAAAAAAATTTCCTCATGGTTGTTTTTTCGGAGACTATTCATCAGGTTACGATGGAATTGGGCACACACCTTGAACTTGACATTAAACAACAATTTTGGAATTTGGATTCGATTCGATATTTATTCTTGGAGATATTAGGAAGAAACGTTTTTAATTTCGTTGTTAGTCAGAAATTCTGAGCTTATTTCCTCAATACCTCCAGAAATACTTCAGCAAACAGATTGGAACTTTTTAATGGAATTGTTTTCAAAAAGTCCCCAGAGTAAGATGAAAAGAGCACAGGCCTTGGACTCGAAATTTCCCAATAGTGCTTCCTATGTCAAATTCCTGACTATTTGAAAATTTGAAATTATATCCTTAATATGTCTAAAAAATTACACTCTAGCGATAAAACTTCACTTCAGTTCTAGAATACCGACATATAACTTTGGGTAAAATTTCGAGTGGATTATACAGGTGACAGATCATTTTTCAATCTAGTAATTGATATCCATTCAATCCAATCTATAGTTTTCGAAATACTGGGATATAGTGAAAACTCGAGGATTCTGCCTTGGTAATTTAACTCTAATGCAGCTCTTCAATTATCAAGTGTCCAAGTGGATACTTTCATTAGTTATTGTATTTACGACTGTCATTTAGGACAATTGACGTAGAGATACGAAATTTATAGTATAGGTTTCAAGCTTGAATAAGAATGCTAGATTCCCCACGAAATTCACCATAAACCTTGAAGCTATCATTTTTCGATTGATTACAAGGTTTGAATTCGAGTCGGTCTGTATTTTTGGAAATATTCGAAAAATAATGATTTGAATAGGTTCATCTACGAATAAGAATTACATCAGTCTATCAGGAAGAAGATAACGTCAGTGAAGCTTTCCAAAATTTTGTTGAATTTCAGGGCATATTGGGCTGTAGGAAGAACTACTGTTAATACTCACTATTTACTATCTCGTAGACAACTTTCCTAGGTACTCCCTTATCACCATCCTCAGCAGACAGTGTCATCACGAGGGTATTTATCGGTGCGTTTTCCGCTACTTCAGCTGTCAAAGAACCTTTGAACTGGGGTGGAGTGTCTTGAACATCAGAAATTTTAATTATGACCTGGGATGTGCTACTCAGTTTTCCGTCCTGAAAATGGGTAAAATTCAAGTTCATATCATTCGCGAAGATTAATTCAACTTCCATTTGTTTATAGTGTAACGAAGTGATTTTCGTTACGTAGAATTTAATCGATTTGTTTCATTTATTTCGAGAGATTTCCTAACAGGAATGAAAGAATTATTACATCAAATCTATTCCGATGCATTTCAATCTCCGACCTATTTCGACTAAGTGATTTTCATCATTTAAGAATTGTCGAATTAATTATATTTCGTTTTGAGAAATTTCCTATCAAAAGGAATTATTCTATCATATTTATTTCGATGCATTTTCAGTTTCCGTCCTATGTATGAAAACCATGCCGTACTCGGCGATTTATCGCTTATCGCAGTTTTTCACATGTTTACGGCGGTCTCGGAGATTGAATTGTATGAAAAACGGGTAAATGCGTGTTTACGTGACCCGCTGTATAATTCTTTCAGAGAACAAAGGAATTTGAATGAACCAATCAGGGAACCGTAAAACATCCTACTCTAGGAAATTTCTCGAAATTTTGGACATGTGACATCCCCACTTTTCCGAAGTTATAAAAGGACTTGTCCAGACAGAATGGGCAACTTTTTGAGAGTATTCCGAGCCGTCAAGTCTAGTTAGATTTTTGCTATCCCCGATTCAATTCACTATTCTGCAATAATTAGTTATTAACATTTTTATCGTGTCAAATCCGACAATTATTTCAAGTAAATTTGAGAAGTAATTTAATCTTCAAATTTGACAACCGTATACAGTAAGTGAAAGTGGTGTTTTACCTGGTAAGAACCCTTTGGGCTTTATTCGGCTTTCCGTTTGATTTCTGTATATTTTCCTGTGTTCCATTTCTATTTTCCGTTCAATACAAATCGAGAAATAATTTAGCTATATTATTTAGTATTCCGGTGAATAATTTTTGTAGTGTTTTCGGGAACGTTGTGGGGGACATTACCTGCAACCTTAGTTCAATTGCCCTCTCATAGGGGTTGAATTGAGGTGGTACTGTACCCAAGTTATCCTCGAATTATCTGGTTGTATCCGACGCTCTGGGCTAAGCACGGGCGAAAGATACAGGCTGTGATTCGAGTTTGAATTAGCGAGACGTTTCTGAAATATCCGGTTTATTCGTTTCGTACGTTGGAATACTGCCGTTATATTTTAGTTGATAATTTTTGTAGTGTTTTCGGGAACGTTGTGAGGGACATTACCTACGACCTTAGTTCAATTGCCCTCCAATAGGGATTGAATTGAGGTGGTATTGGACCCAAGTTATTCCTCGAATTATCTGGTTGTGTCCGACGCTCTGGGCTAAGCACGGGCGAAAGATACAGACTGTGATTCGAGTTTGAATCAGCGAAACGTTCCTGAAATAGCCGGTTTGTCCATTCTGTAATTCGGAGCACTAGCGTAATATTTTAGTAGGTCATTTGTAGATTGTTTTTGGGAACGTTGTAAGGGACATTGCCTACAACCTTGGTTCGAGTACCCTCCCATAGGGGTTGAATTGAGGTGGTACTGTACCTGAGTTATCCTCGAATTATCTGGTTGTATCCGACGCTCTGGGCTAAGCACGGGCGGAAGATACAGACTGTGATCCGAGTTTGAATTAGCGGAACATTCCTGATAGTTCCTTTTAGATTTACGGAGTGCTCTGTCGTCACGGCCTTGTATTTTGATCAGTCATACTCGACAGTATTTCGGAGTAGATCGACATTATTTCCGGATTTTCCTCTTTTATTGGGTTGCGTCGAACGCCCTGGGCTAAGCTCGGGCGAACCATTCAACCTAGTATTAAGGGTTTGAACCGGTAATACGGACACGGAGGTACTGTCGATCTAGTTGGCCGTGACGTTTATAAATTGAAGTGGGTGCGCCCTTCAGGCCGCACACTCATCTTTGTTTGAGACATTTTGAACGACTGGTTTTCTTGGAACACAGGTCAATACCGTAGTCAAAGCCGGCCCTGTCCGTTTACTGCTTTCTCACTTGTATTTGCTCATTATATGCTCTCATTGTCCGTCATTCACCAATTTGTCGATACCGCCATTTTTCACCGCTTTTATCACCTGCTCTGCTCGCTCATCTCATTCCTCACTACCGTACACCGTTCTGCTTAGTTCAAGATTACATATTTCTGCTTTGTTAACATCTGACTGCACATTATTTCATTGCTTTGATCATTTCTTATATTGTGTAAATATTAATACTGTTCATATCATAATAAGTTGAGACACATTGACAATCAACATCAGACAGCTCTTTGTGTAAATCTAATTGTGGTCAACAGTGTAAGTGACACCGTGAAAATTTGTAATATATGTGTACATATATAGTGTGAGTTTCATTCCTGTGATATTGGTCTTCTCTACAAACAAAGAAATTACCACCAAGCAATCGCTAAGATCTTAGATTGCAACGAACCCTTCTCCAACTGTGTAAAGGCTACCTGGGAAGGACAGAGAAGTGTACGACAAGGAGTTGCAACCTTGGACCAAAATTTGCAACTGGCGCCCGAGAAAATAAATCAAAACCGTTTAGTCACACAAGCCCGAGAAAAGGTCGTCACAATAGAGATATAAACAGATTTTTCAACAGAAAACAACAGATGCGATCAATTTAAAACTTGGTTATTATTTGAAGAATATCAACGCAAAAATAATTGCAACATTTCGTATGGATCCAGTAGTTATTCTTATTATTATTATTATTTGAAATTTTTGTTGACTTTTTTTTTCTCAGGAAATATTGATCAGATTTTGACGGAATTTGGCACAGACCCTAGAATCAGTATTCAACAACAATGTTTCAAATTTCAATTCGATACATGATTTACTTTCGGGGGTATATGAAAAAAAATATGTCAAATATCGTTGTTATTTAAAATTTTAAGGTTGTTTCCACAATATCTCAAGAAGAACAGATGCGATCATATGGAAATGTTGTTATCATTAAAAGAATATCAACGCCCAACTACAGAAAAATTGTTTTGCGAAAATTATTCACTAGGAATAATTTTCATCGAAAAAAAAATAGTTTTTTCTGTTTGTTGACCAGATTCCGATGAAATTCGACACATACTTTGAAGTTGGTATTTATTCCACTTAACAGTTAACTTAGATTTGATCTGATGTTTATTCCTGGAGATATTAGGAGAAAAATATAATATCCAATTCCGATGGTATTCGCGAGTCTACACTCACGGTGTTTGCATCGCTCTTCAATAGTTACTTACCAATTGAATCTATCTAATAACGAAATAACTGGTTATCAACGAGTATACGTAAGTGATACTCACTTTGAGCTACCCAACGAAAATTTGAGAGACTTTTCCTACCCCGACTCCGTTTGTAAACAAACGAGTTTTTCCCCACTTTATTCTGTCAGCTTATACACAAGGCTGATAGTATGAACAGATTCTTCACTGCCTACGGGTAGGCAACCAATAATACATTATGATGTATTCAAAGCCGCTTATACTCAGAAAGTTTTCAGCTTATAAACCTCAAACTGTACACTCTTGAGTACAGGGGTGTTAGCATGGCATCCATGAACCATACTGCCATACAACAATGCCGAAAAATACTGAACATATAACGAACTCCCAAACCTACGTAGCTGCTGCTGAAACAATTCCAAAAATCAAATTTTCTCAAAGAGAACAAGCTATAGTGCAGAGGACAACCTGAAACTCTTCGATTACGTCCAGGCTATAGGCAACATTATTCAACCGAAAAATATCTGTTTCGCCTCCAGAAAATCTAACAGGATCTGCGTATACTTAGCCAACATAGAACAAGTAGATCAACTTATCAAAACCCACCCAACTGTGACTATAGACGATACAAATTTGAATGTAAGAAAGCTAGTTTCACCAACAAAGAGGATTGTGATTTCGAATATTTCACTACTGACCTTGGACTACAATTGGCTTCCCCCGTTTCATTCTTGAAAGCTGGTATACCTGGAGATGAGTACTCCCACATACTCAGTTTCCAAAGACAAGTTTATATTTTCCCCCCTAACGAAAATAACGAACTACAAACATCCACCTTAGTCCAATACGACGGTAATGAATATAGAATTTTCCTTTCAACTGACAAGATGGAGTGCTTTGTTTGTCGTCAAACTGGCCACGTAGCATCAACCTGCCCTAACCCACAAACAGTTCAAGTACACAACACCCAACTGATACAAGCCCCAACAAACTATTCTCAAGCTGAACATCACCCGTCCTCTACGATACCACAAGCGGGGGAGATTCCCATTCTCAAGGGAGTACTCTGAGAGACCCTTTCATCTAGTGATCGAACCACTCAACAAGGGCCTACCACCGAGTCTAACCCTGTAAGTGAGAATTCCATGCCGCTCCCCCAAACTTCAATAAAAAGGACGCCGAATAACAAAAGAGTTAGGAAGAAGCGGAAAATAGAGGTACCTGAGGACCACGCCCTGAGCGACTCCACCAAAACTGAAATTTTAACTGCTTATCAAGAAAACCCAGAATTCTTTCATGTACCCCGTGATAAGCTTATTGCGTTCCTGGAAAATTCTTATGGAAGCCCTTCACCATATTCTGAAGCTGAAAAATTCACAACGGATGTAAAAGCACTACTACAGGACCTACACAATATTTATCCATACGTAGAAAGAGCAAGCGAAAACAGAATCACCAGAATTTCGAAGAAAATTAGAAAAAAAGTTAAGAATGAAGAGATTGAAGTCGAAAGCCTCAATAGCCCTGACATAAATACAGAGGACGACGACCCCTCTGACACTTCTTCCCAAATGTCCTTCAGCCAACTACACACTTCCAATAATAACCATCCATCTTCAACTTAATACAATGGAATTGCAAAGGGTTTTATCCTAGACAAGAACGGATTCAACAACTTGTCTCCGATGTTTTTCTCGATATTCTATGCCTGCAAGAGACGAATTTCAAAACTAATCATAAACCATACCTAAAAAACTACTCAGGCCATCACTTCATCAGAAGAACAAACACCAGAGCTAGCGGTGGTGCATCCATATTTATTTCAACAGAAAATTGCTATAAAAAACTCACTCTCAATACCCCCCTCGAGGCCGTCGTCGTCTCTACCTGGTGCCCCCAAAAAATTACTGTTTGCAATGTTTATATACCACCGAATCACAACCTCTCTTACTCCGAACTAACAGACCTCGTAAAACAGTTGCCTACCCCTTTCATCTTGGTAGGAGACTTCAACGCACACAATATGGACTGGGGCTCAGAGGCAACATTTGGTAAAGGAAAGGTGGTAGGAGATGTTATAACAGATCTTGACCTCAACTTACTCAATGTGGGAGAAAAAACATATTTTGATGTATCAACTGGTCATCTATTTACCTCTCTTTGTGTGATCCTGTTACAGCGACTCATTTCTCCTGGATCACTCTGGATAGTCTATATGATAGCGATCATTTTCCCATTGTTGTGACAGATAGCAAATCCCATCCCTCAGATATCGTTACAAAGTGGAGGATGGCGGAGATGGGGACTCCTACGCGGAAGAGGCGAACTCTCAAGTAACAGCTACAGAATTCATGAACATTATAGATCAAGCTGTCCACTAAGTCACGAACATTTTAATCTCAGCAGCAGAAAAACATGTCGGACGAATCACAATAAGAACAAACAAGAAGATAGTTCCCTTGTGGAATGAAGCCTGCAAACTGTCCGTAAAACAATGTAAAAGTGCATTGAACCGTTACAGAAGAACACGACATCAAGAAGACTTAGTAAGTTTCAAAAAAACTCGAGGCAGTCTCCAGAAGAGTTCTAAAGGAAAGCAAACGGAAATCTTGGATGAATTTTGTGTCTTCAATCTCTGCTAATACAGCACCTACTCAAGTTTGGACTAAAATAAAACAAATAAAAGGTCAGAACACAACCTACAGCATTTCTTCCGTCCATGACGAGAAAGACGAACCCATCACTAAGACTCAAGACATAGCAAATACATTGGCAACACATTATTTCGAAAAAGCAGTTAATCAAGATATTTCACAACACTCCGAGAAACACGCTAGGAATACAGAACAGTCTGAGGAGACAATCAATCATCCCTTCACCTTACAAGAACTTAAATTAGCCCTTTTCTTTATGAGGAACACTGCAGCAGGCCCGGACGAAATTCCAATGATATTCCTAAAAAACTGAAAGATGAGACACTGCCACATCTACTGAAGCTGTACAATAATATCTGGACAGGTCATCAATTTCCCAAACAGTTAACAATCACACATCATACCAATTAAAAAACCAGGCAAATCAAAACCCACTCCTAATGCATTCCGACCCATTTCATTGACCTGCACAATGTGCCAAGTTCTTGAGAAGATGGTCAATGCGAGACTGATGTGGTTTCTTGAAAAATACAACCTCCTACATTCCGCCCAATCAGGTTTTAGACAAAATCGTAGCACAACAGATAACCTCATCATACTTCAGACAGAAATGGCGCACGCATTTGCGAACCAACAAGACCTTATTGCTGCACTGATAGACATCGATAGTGCCTCCGATACTACAAGTCGAGAAGCGATTTTGAGGAAGCTTCAGGACATCAAACTTAACGGAAATATTTACTGTTTTTTTGGAGAACCTCCTGACGGATAGAAGTTTCAAGGTGTTGGTAAATGGCAAGTCTTCCGACTCATTCGTCGCCCATAATGGCATTCCTCAAGGTTCCGTGTTAAGCACGACGTTATTTATACTTGCCATCAATGATATTTGCACCGCCATTGAGGCCCCAATCAAATTCATCTTATATGCCGATGACCTCCTTCTCTACTGCTCGGAAAAAATACCAAAAGTACATGTAAAATTTTGCAAAGGGTTTTGGATATTATCACCACATGGGCCAAGACAATAGGATTCAATTTATCCCCTTCTAAATCTAAACTAATCAGGTTTGCTAGAAGACACCCTAAAGTCCAACCACAACTGACGATATATAATGCACCCATAGAACTCGTTGATCACCTACAATATCTCGGAATGACCTTCGACCAGGGGCTCACTTGCTCACACTTCATATCAAGAAAATCATAGGCTCCTGTATAAATACCATAAATATCCTTCGAATTTTATCTCACCATCAATGGGACTGTGACGAAGAAACACTACTCAAAATCTAAAGATCACTCATTCGTTCGAGACTTGACTACGGGAGTATGCTTTATTCTACATCTAGCAAATCTAATTTGAAATTGCTCAATAGCATACCCAACACTGCTCTGCGCCTCTCCCTTGGAGCATTCAGATCCAGCCCATCAATAAGTTTACACGTTGAAGCACAAGAGATTCCGCTCAACTTGCGCCGACAGCAAACCCTCCTTACCTACATATCCAAAGTGTCTGCTCTCCCGAGTCACCCAGTGCGACACCTGCTTGAAGCTTCACAAGAGCCGCCCACTATGAAGCCCATGACCTTGCTTTCAATTCCACAAATTGCAATGCAAAACTTGAGGCCCATAGACGTCACCTCGACATCGCCCATAGACGTCACCTCGACATCCCCCATTAAGTTCCCGAAACACACCTCAAGGCTACACACCTCTCTGCATAGATATAACAAGAGAAACATCAGGAACAATTCTTAAACAATACTCGCTCGAGCTAATTGGGCATGGAAATTTGACGAACAAACTTCCATCCACCTGCAGCATCCACACCGGAGAACTCTTTGCAATATATAAATCTCTTTGCAGTTCTTTCACCCCAGGTCAAAAGCTCGCAATACTAACAGACTCTTTATCTTCGGTTGAATCCATTGCCAATATTTAATCGAAGAACCCTCTGGTCCAGCAAATTCAAGAACTATGCCATACCCTTAAAGCGAACAAGAATATTTCCACCACTATAATCTGGATCCCATCACATGTTGGTATATCAGGAAACGAAGCTGCAGATCAGGGCGCAAATCAAGCACGAACTTCTGACCTACCTGTGACCCAAATTCAGCTTCATTCAGACCTCAAAATTGCCACTAAGCTGAGATCCTTACAGGAGTGGCAAGCCCAATGGCAGGGAGCTAGCACTGGCCTACATATGTTTCAACCCAAAATTTATAATCCACCACATATTAATTTGGGTAGAAAAGATAAAACCGTGGTAAGAAGGTTTCCAATAGGTCACACCAGGCTAACACACAGCTATCTCATGACTTCAAATAATCAATCCAAGTGCGAGCACTGCCACAATACCCGTCTAACTGTTGGACATCTACTATCTATCTGCCCATATTACGAAGACAACCGACGTAGACTAGGGTTGAGTGAGGATCTTGGAAATATCTTCAAAACAGAAAAACAAATTTAATTAGCACTTAAGTTCCTCAAATAATGTCAGCTTTACAATTGTATATAATCTTTTGTATTTTCAAATTTTAGTTTCTTAAGCTTCGAATATTTTCTGAATATTTCCTCGATATCTATCGAAACGATCAGATTAAAACTTGGGAAATACCTTGAAATCAATATTTCGAAACAGTAGTTCGAATTTCAGGTTGATTCGACATTTATTTTCAGAGATATTGAAAGATTGAGGTTATTTCCTCAATATCTCAAGAAGAACAGAAGCGATCAGATTCAAGCTATGTGGTAAATTGAAGAATACCAACGCAAAATATCGTAGGGATAGAAAACAGAAAAACAATATTCGAACATATTGGAAATTTTTGTTAAAAATTTCTTACATGAAACTTTTCATCAGATTTCAATGAAATCGGCAAAAACCTCAAGTCAGTATTTTGCAAAAGAGTTTCAGAGTTCAGTTATATCCGACATTTATCTCCGGATATATTAGCGTAAAGTGTATCAAATTTTTTTGTTTTTTCCTCGGTATTGTTGTTATTTACAGAATAACTCAAAAAAACTGAAGTAATGAAAATCTGAATGGATATATATCTATGCGAAATCATTGGATGAACCGGTTCAACGAATAACAAGTCTCTAAATAGATTCTCATTTTACGGTTGGCAGTTACGCCGACCTAAACCATAATGCCACAAAAAAAAGACTAAAGGCCAATTGCACCGTATTCGTCTTGTGCGCCTGTTTGTGAAGCCATAATTAACTTTTTAAATCCTGGATTAAATAAACGGCTTGCCCCGAGGATAAATGTAACTAGATCAAAATTTATCTAGAGATCTGGTTACTTTCTTATGAATTGATACTTGTGACTACCTTCATGTTGTTTATTTAAACCCTAATTGATGAAATATTTGAATGCAAAAAAAGAACCAGAGAGATCAAGAAAGAACCTGCAAAGGATGAAACCCATTCTGATTGGGTAACACTACCATATTTCTATAAGATATTAAAAACCACCAGAACAATATATCCGATAGACTTTCTAGATTTCAAAAAAATCATTGTTGGTGATTTGTTCGATATTAAGACGAGGGATCTCAAGTGCATCTTACAGCTGCATCAGGATTTTAACTTCATCTACATTCATAATTATACATATATTCAAATAAACTTATTATATTATAAGATTTAAGACTCTGCATGTAATTACCATCCAGAGAAAGCATTTGTATGAGGATCGGCTTACCCAAGGATACAATTTTGCAACACAAGAAAAGAGCTCTTCTGCTGATGTCTTTTACTACTTCAGTCTTGAATCCGAATGATTGTAGTCTCCCAATAAACCACTTCTCAGCCGAGAATCTCCAAATTATAATTCGTACGAAATAGTGGTATTTATTTTGTAATTTTTGAAAAAGTAGATATATGTATTACTTACTGTTGCCTTCAGTATGAATTTTACTGATGGATGCTCTGTGTAGTTGAGTTTCTTTTTGAGTATAATGGTACTTCTGAAAGTGTTTCTTCCTATTTCTACTGTTTTAATTTTGAAAGAGTCACACGCTTCTGGAAATTTCTGCAGATTGATACACGTAACGTTCAGCTCGGTTCCAGAACTATCTTTGTCCGTGACGAGGATATCTTGGTAGATTTCGGTTCCTTGTTGAGTATCTTCACTGACAGTTAGTTCGTATGTTCTCTATAAGAAAGAAAATAAAATGAGAATCTTCGTACAAGATCACGAGGCGTGTGCACATAACGAAGCTTGGTCTGGAAACTAGGTGCTAAGATAAGAATTGATGATGTTTTCATTACTAAGAATATAAATTAATAATCCTTCATTGTTGTTATTATTATTGAATAAACAAAAGCCGTTAAGGTGAAGACCTATAAACTGACCGAAATTTCGGGAAAAGTAAACACTAAGCAGAACAGGAGGCAAGCCATTCCAAATTTCGAATACTCGTAAACCTCGTTAAGATGTTTTGAATTTCTCCTTTACTCAACATCTAATACTTGTGCCAGTTAGGAGACCCGGTGGCGTATTGGCATTGTTTACTATGCTGCAACGCATACATGGTGTTGCAACGCGGTAAAAAATGACTGAACCAGTGCTCTCTACCCAGACATATCTTGCCACGACTCAGCACAGGCAGGCGTTCAGGCATAACAATTGTAGTATTGATACGCTGCCATTCTCGAGACATCGTTTACCGCATTGCAGCACCAACCACGTTCAAATTGAATTTCTTTTGCATTTTTGCAGTACGCGTTCATGAAAATAACAAGAATATACGATCGCCAAAAATAGTTTATTGAACCACATTTTATACTGAATAATACTTATATATACATAAAAATAATAGCAACTGTATAATACATATACTGTGGGTTTCACAAAGCTTAATCCTCTGATCAACGCGTTGATATTCTGTGGTTTTGCTAAAAATGAACTGAAATTGAACATAGAATTGTCTTGATCAGAACAATCAAGTTAATCAGAGCTTTGTGAAACCCGCTCTAAGTATCGCTAAAAACAGTTTTTTAAACCACACTAAAATACAAAAACTACAGGTAATACAAAATCCACTAAAGAATAATCCTTGTGGGCATTTCCATGTGATTTTGCATTTGGTCTATTGAGATCAATATTTTCCTCTGAAGATCTTTGCCTTTTAGGATTATTTGGCATCTCTTTCTTGGATGCGGCCTACTAGCGTGAATACGTTTTGCGCCACACGATAAACCACGTCTAATTTTTCTTGGGCTAACTGATGTTAGCTGAACAGAAATGTTTTTTCAATGATTTTTTTTGACACATGAATGTAAGTAATTAAATCAGAAGGTGTCGTAATTTTGATGACAGTTTTATTAAATTTTTTCATGGCATTAACCATATCAACGGTTTTATTTTTGGATGCTATTTTACTAATGCGTTCGAAATTTTCTGATTGTTCTGGTACAGCTGCGGTGTGTTCTTCACCTAAATTTGTTTTATTGGTATTCTCGATAGTGCTTATTGTTTCGAAGGAAAAATTATCTTGTTGGATGAAAATATTGCTTTGTTGCTCTGTAGCAGTTGGCAAGTAATTTTCTATACCCACATGCGTTGACATGTCGTCATAAAATTCTGGGATTATGTTTTCTTCTAGTGCTAATTTTGCTAATACTTTTCTGACATCGGCGTTTATTTGCATTCAGGTCCTAGACGTTATTCCAAACTCATTTTGTATGGTGCAAAGGTGCGCAATATCTTCCACCCTGTCCAAAAAGACAGTCGCAAAATGCAGTATAAAACATATGATCGTCGGTCTCTGAAGCAACGAAAAAAGTATTTTCGTCGATTCTTAGAACAGAGACATCAGCGAAATGCGACATTTTTTAAACAGTATTTCGTTCTTAGAGTTCCAGAAATTGGCAAATGACAGCAAGTGTCGTCTATGATAGGACTCGAAATGGCGACGAAATTCAACAAGCATTGAACGGTTTACATCTTTGTAGAATAATTAATGTCTTTAAAAATGCGAATGGAAGCTTCTACATAATTGTTAGTATCATTTCCGAGTGTTAGTAAAGTACTTCTATAATCCAATGACCACTCTTCCCTGCGATCCCAATAATTTGCTAGATGAGCTTGAACATTATCATATTTTTCAAAAATATCATCATTTAGAATATGGACATAATTCTCTCGAATCTCTTCATTGGTATTTGAATACAGAATTTTTCTGAATAATAACATAATATGCCTGATTTTTTTTAGGTTTTTCTGGGTTTTCACTCCCAATATCTGAAACAGACCTATTAAAAATTAAATAAAACTCCCAATGTGACACAAGTCTCAAATCGAAACGAAAATCGAAAGAAAATAATTCTTGAAATTTTCTGCTTTGTCTGATGAAAGAGTCAGATTTGTACACTGAAACATCACAGTACGTTTTCTTTATCGTTTGCATTGTTCCTGCATTGTTCATTAGGCAATCTTTTCTGCAAAAAATTTCCATTGACAAATAGTTTGATACTGCAATCCGCGAGGGCGCTTTTCATGAAAAAAACAATTTTTATTTAATTTTCAATAGTTCTGTTTCAGATATTGGGAGTGAAAACCCAGGATTGTTTTAAAATACCATGATGACTATCCCATAACCATCGCTACATAGCCTGACAAACATGAAAGATTCATAAAAGTCTACAGGATTCGGAAAAAACATTTTTTAATGCATTTCGTTCGGCAGCGGAGTCGTCTGTCATAAATCTTGTTGGAAAGCCAAAACTTCCGAAACCTTCCTTTGGTAAAGTGTCACGTAATAATTGAAAAGATGCCGTGTAATTTTCCTCCTATTGTTGAGTATGAAGAATGCAGGCCAGAGGTACTGCACCAACTTAAGTAGCCCCAAAAAAGAATGTAACATGGGAATTTGTTTGGTCTCATGAACCACTGGAGTCTACAAAAACTATTTCATGACACGTGGGTATGGGCTCTCATCATAATTGGTGTTAAGACAATGACGGTTAAGGGATTTTCTTGAATTACTACGGTGATACCCATTTCGAAAAATAATTTCTGCTTCTTTTTCAACACAGCTATAACATCTGAATGTTCACGACCACCAACGTGTTCCTCTCTGAAAAAATCACAAATATTACAATGTTGAATGTAAACTGACAACACTTTTATACAAACCTCCATTTATAGTACAGATACTTTACTTGTCACTCAGTTGGATTGATATGTGCATTTGCAAGGATAACTGGGTTTTCACTTTCATCATTTTATTTTCTGATTTTATTCCATGATATCCTCTAGCTCCGTTCTTCCTAACCTTAGCAACGTCTGCGCCTGTCTAGCGGACTTGCGAAACTGACAACACCTCAAAAAGCACGGTGGCTAGTACAAGCTGGTGCGGCCGTGTAGGCGGCGCAGCAGAACAAGCATAGGCGCCCAATATTGAGTTGAAACGCGGTAAACAATGCCTCGAGAATATAATACAATAGTTACTACGTCTCAACGCCTGCCAGTGCTGAGTCGTGGTAAGATATGTCTGGGTAGAGAGAGCTCTGATTCAGTCATTCTTTACCGCATCGCAACACCATGTAAGCGTTGCAGCATAGTAAACAATGCCAATACGTGACCGGGTGTGTTTTATGTGGGTTACTAATCCCTGCGCCACGTTAGGAACAGAACTGTTAATAGTTTAACCAACAGCGAATGGTTGGACGGTCCCCTGAAGATAGGAACAATTCTTTCCTGGCCAAGGACTTAAACACCAGACCTTATAATCATGAGGCCTGAGTTCTAACCACTGAACTAAGCCGCTCTGAAATAATGACGAAAGTATAAGGAAGAAGAGTTCAGGTCCGTTGAATGGCTTCAAATGCACCCATATCACCGCTGAGAGATTTTCACTAAACTAGTCAGGAAAATTCCATCAATGGGCAAATGTTCGTGCAATATACATATAGAATAGGTGATTGTGATATATACAAAGTGAGTCGAGAGAACCGCACAAAACTCCATGTGAATATAATTTCAAAAACCCACATGGTCTTATATGACTCTCATTTCTTTCCAAAATATAGCGTTATTACAAACAAACCGAATTTCCTACATTAACATGGTTGCAATTATAGCACTGTACGAAAATACCGCCATTAACCTCTCAACACGTTCTACATTGTCTGCGACCTCTTGTTGCCTTTTTTGAGTGATTCATATATGTATTTGGCAAACACTGCCGCATTTCTAATGCGTCGAATAAGCGCCTCCCGAGGGTCGACTCCCCATAAATAATAGCCCAGTGATGTGAGGTCTGGAGATCTTGGACGACTACTAATAGGACTACGGCAACAAATCCATAGTCGTGGAAACTCTTCGTTATTGCAAGCAATTGACCTGACGAGCGAAATGCCTGATTATATTCCTGAAGTAAACACTATACAATTTGTTGACGACACCACCGATGAGATTGGGGCAGAGGATATTGAAAAAATGCATGAACTGGAGCGAGTGGTTGTAGCGGGGACTTTCGATGGTTCTTGGAATGGTCTGGGCATGAACGAAAGTAAGACACAATGTCGAATAACGCTCCTCTCAATTCGAAGAAATTTGAATCTCACTGCTCACTGTGAACCCAGTGTAGTTGCTAATATGTTCGGTGAATATTTCTCCTTTGTGGCAGAAGATGAATTATTCAGACAGTTTTGTGATGATGATGAACTATCACATTCCTGCATGTAGGTTTCTGAGCCATTTACAAGTAATTTCTGTTTCAACCTGTATTTAGTTTCGAAATTGAGGAGATTACCGGAGGGTCAGAAGCTGCTACCAGCTTGTTAAATTCGTTTTTCGTTCGAGTACTAGATTTCAATTCGATCAGAACTGTATATCTGGAAATTTTGGGAAACTGAATTTTGAATGTGTGGATATGAAAATATTTTCACCATATCTTTGAAAAAAAGCTAATAAAACTCGAACTGGAACATTTTTGTTGAATTTCAGAAAGATTTCCTGAACGAAATTAGATTCTTGAAAAACATTTTTTCGTTCTTCACCGATACAGTCTTAACGAAATGTTGCACTTTATTATGCGATAGTATTCTAGAACAACTAGTTTCAAATCTAATTGCTGCAGAGAATGAGATTTACAATGAAATTCTTTTTTTTCCCAATATCCCTGGAAATCAATATTGAATCGAATGAAAAATTAAGAGCACTGTTGTTCAATATTGCCTTCAAGGTCTGTGGCAAATTTCATATTGATCTGATAAATAACTTTTGAAATAAAACGCACTTACTCAACAAAAATCAGGTATAATTTTCTGAAAGATTCACTCAAGATTCGCCAAACTGATAAATCCTCACGAAATTCTGTACGGAGTTGCCCGTTGATATTTTTCAACTAATTGTGTAGTTTCAATCTGATTGCATCAGTTGTTCTGGAGGAATTGAGGAAATTACCTCAAAAATTCAAATTCACATATATTTCATTTCCAGTAACTACGAAAATAAATATTAAATCGAACTGAAATTCGAAAAACTGCTATTGAATATTTACTCTATGGTCTGTTCCGAACGAAATGATAATCTGATCGAAAAAAAATAATTTTTTTCAACGAAAATCAGAAAAATTCCCGAATATTTTTTCTTCAATTCCAGGAAAAACCCCACAAAAATCTGCACGAAGTTGGGCGTTGGTATTTTTCAACCAATTTTGAAGTTTCAAACTGATCATATCAGTAGGTACTGATAGTGAGGAAATTACTTTCCATAATATCTTCTTCCAATTTATCCGAAAATGAATATCAGATCGAATTGAAATTTGAAACACTGTTGTTAAATATCGATCTAAAGGTCTGTATCGAATTTTATTGTAATCTGATCAATAGTCTCTGAAAACAAATGAATCGTCACGAAATTCTGCACATTGGTTTTCTCCCAATCAGAAATTCATAATTGATCGCATCAGTACAGTAAGTGATAAAGTGGGAGTGTCGATGCTGTTGCCAAGGGATACGCTGTGCATTTTTTATGGAGCGATAAGGAACGTTCATACCATCGCAGTCAAGAAAAGCAACCCTCGGGTATTGAAGAAATAACCTCCGAATTCCAAACGATGGCTCTCAATGACTGTACATGCAAATCAGAGCTCCTGGCAAATGAGCCCAATAAGTTTAACAAAAAAATATGATTGTATTCAGAGTATACCAACTGAATTAACAAATGGAGTGGTGAGAAAATATTTCACCGATGTTAAACCATGACTGAAATTTCTACGAAACTGGCAGACTGAGATATGAAAAATCGCTCGGCTGAATCCTCCATCATCGCTGACGTGAAGATTGAATCGCACAAAAACGAGGTAAAATACTGGATCCTTTGAATCATCATCTAGAACTTCGTTAAAGGGATATACGTGAAATAATTCCATTGATGAAAGTAAATGTGACTAAGTATCACAAAGCCAGTGTTGACAATAAAAACCAGATTATAGATCTGCAGAATTTGAGTCATATTCTCTCGATTTCCATCAGAGGTTCATTGGCTCCACGTGTTGATGAGAAACTTGAATGTTATACTGCAGATACAAATAAAAGTAAAGAGACGCATATGCAACCTTCTGTTGCGGGCGAACAAGAAACGATGGGTTATGATCGAACAAACAACAAAGATAAAACTGAGTGGATTACGGTTTCTAGTAAGAAACCTCGAAAGAAAACAAACGTACTCCATTTGTTGGAAAACAACTTGGAAATCACTCTTTAGAAGGAAGAAAATGGCAGAGATCTCTTCATGTTTCGGTTCGGAAGCCACCGACGACTGAGAATACGGCGCAATCCTTCTTGAAAGAAACTTTCTCAGAGGAAAAATATAAAAAATTAAAAGCTCGTTAACCCGAATTCTTTTCATCTTTCAAGGTATCTATACCAGCAGGTGAATAAGAAAAAGCATGAGTTGTCGAAAACGGGTCCACTAGGGCATGTTTCAATTTTTTTTTGTATTACCGGAATTCGCAAAACCTCAGTCAAGGAAAGTGGTTGATGAAGTTGAAACTCGCTTCAATGCAAGATAGTGATCAATGCTTGAATAATAAGATCCATGGCAAAGTAGTTCTGCTGGCTAATGAGAATCCAGATGGGGTGATTACTATCGAAAACTGGTGCAATGAGGATGGATATTGTGCAGCTTTCTTTTGCAGAGTGAACCATAAAAATGGTGGAGCAGCCATATTCGCGAGGTCTATAGGCAAATAATAGGCTTTTTGCTATTTACTCAGTGTGAATTCGCTGCTGTGTGTGTTGAATCTCAGAACTCTCAACTTGAGATTGTGAGTTGCCATCGTCCACCTAGTGATGGCCTTCAATTATTTGTGAATAAATTGAATGATATTCTATTACACTGTACTCGTGAGTGTGACTTCACATTTCTCTGTGAGGATTTGAACGTGTTCAACCAAGATGAACCATGTACCAAAAGAAAATTGCTTCTCAATTGCACCATTTAAAGAATGTGCTTATGTGTTCGATCACACTATGTGTGACCATAGTGTTAACATTCTGTAATTTTAAGAACTTTTTTTTACAGATTCCCAGTCACTGAAGGAGTAAGAGTCGATTCTGATTTCGAAGGAACTGGTCGAGTCGGTTTTTAAAGGAGTTCACCGAATTTGAAGCAACAACACCATGTGGTAGCCAATTACGTCCTCCGAAAACTCTGTTTCAAAGGAACGTCTGTCGCTATGTGGTCTCAAAATTCTCCTCAGCCAGTATGAGGGCGTGGCCACAGAGTTATCTGCTGCTTCTCATGTAGAGGGAATCGAGATTCACACCAAATAACCAACAAGGACCAATAAATTATAATGAGAACACCTCTACCTCGTTGATCCCCAAAGCTTTTCAGTTTCTGTAGTCTCAAACGAGCCTGATAGTCTGGTCCTCTCCTCCCGATGGGAATCATTGTATACCGAGGCTGTACTCGAGGGGAAGTTGGTCACTCCTGAGAGAAGCGTACCAAAAAAGGTTCAGCATATTCCACCAAAGGACGCAAATAGCTTCAATAAAACGATTTCTGAATCATGTAGGTCATCTGTTTGGACCTAGCTGCGACAGTTGCCACATGGAACACTATGATGTCCAGATAGTTATAGTGGTTAACGGGAGTCAAGCGGTGACCATCGTCTACATATTGGGACTTTGGATTGTTTCTTCCTAGGTGTAAAAAGTGGCATAAACCATTCTCGAAACCATTCCTCCAAAGCCCTAAAATCTTATTGCGCGGTACACGCATTTGATACCTGGTTATTTATTTTCGTATTACCTCTCATTCAGAGCGTTCTATCAGAGAGAAAAGCCTCGATCCACGAGAGCAATTCTCCCCTTATTCCCAAGTGTTGCAGTTAATATGAAGGGCGATTATGTTGGACCTGGTCGAACGCCTCGACAAAGTCCGAATACAGGACATCAGTATTCATGATAGAACGGCCAGGAACGAATCAATGTTGTTCACCAGGAATTATATTATTAGAAAGTGCAAAGTGAAGAAGCTGCTCACAAACCATTCTTTCCAATACCTTGGACAACGAGGAAATACGGCTTATGGGTCGATAATTATTGGGCGAGAGCTTATGTCCCTTTTTAAATATAGGAGTAATCGAAGCCGCCAACCACCCCTTCGGGAACACGAAAGTGTCCAACGACTGCTTGAGTATGAGGGACGAGGGGAGCGTAATAAAAGAAGCACACTTTCTTAACATCAAAGAAAAAAGGACACCAGGACCAAAAGAAGAAGCGTCCTTGAGATTCATCAGATGTTTGTGTACCAATTCTTCATCATGAGCCATATTCCAGGTTCTGCACTCGAACCAGTAACACAAACAGTGGTTAATGGCCCATCCGGTTCGTAACAGTAGACGCTTGCAATCCATTCCGTAAATATTTACTGGGCAAAAATGGCACGGAGATGGAACTCTCCGGGAAGGATCCTGTGCACACATCAATTCATTTGCATCGTACAATATTTTACGGAACTGATACTGGAAGGTTATGGAATGCATAAGTAGAATTAATTTTTAGTTGGAAAAGTGTAAAGGCTGTTATTGGTAGAAGATTTGAGCCAAATTCCTTATAACATATTGATGCAAGGACGACGCTTCTGAACAGAAGAGAGCATTTCAGAAAATTGAGATCTAAACTACTGTATATTTGTATAAATGAGTGGCCGTGAGATATACTACTCTTTCTCCATTTTCCTTTTTATCACCTTTTCTACCTGAATAATCAAGCCTGAAGGACCAATTATTATTGTCATAATTTTTTTGTCAGTCAGAAACGAGAAATATTATTTTTTTAAATGCATTTCAATTATGGTGTTCCTCGGGAATCCGCATTGAGACCTCTGCTATTTTTGCTCTTTATAAATCACTTTCCCACATTTATCTCGCTTATTGATGTTACTATTCTACTGATGACACATCGTATGGCTGAATTAATATCTGGTGTAGCTCCAAGAACTTCATAGTTACTATCAGTAAAACAACTTGCTTGTATTTCGGTTTGAAGAACTGCGAAAGGGGAGTCTTGAAAAATGATTATTCGGGTGCTACTACAGTTCCATCAGATTGTACTAAATTCCTTGGTATCCATATGGATAGGACAGTTGTGGCCGGTCAACCCATGTTGATACTCTATGCAGAAAAATAAACATTGCATTCTTCCCTATAAATAGACGCCTAAACGCTAGGGATAATTGAGCTCATTAGGAAAACTTGAAAGCTCGCATCATCATAGACCACGTAATTCACAGATGCTTCTGATTCCCATAGATCACACTCACAATTCTGTTAATAAGAGTATAAGATTGTTCATCAGCTCCTATTAAATCACACAGGGTGGTCCGCGAGTAATTGTACATCGTTCGATGGTGAATAGATGGTACCTAGGAGGGTGATGTATTGATTTAGGTAGAACCTTTATCTTGGCAAACTTGTGAATTATGCTACTCATTCGTTTCAAATTCGTTCTGTCATCTAAGGTCATCAAACTGTTCATTTTTTTATTATTATTCTTATTATACATACAAGTTAAGTTGAGGAAATTCCTATAAACTCAAAAGAGAAAACAAAACCAGAAAAAAGTTAACAAATACAAATAAGTAGTTTTTGCATCAAAAAGATCCAATGCATTCTTGAAGCCATTGAAGGTTCCAGCATCGACCACGATACTCGGCAAATGGTTCCATCTCTTTAAGATTCTGTTAGTCAGCATTGAGATCATTGAGATTTTTTTTTTTGGTTTTCCTTCGACAGTTTGAACTGATGTCCTCTCAGATTTTTGTTGTTCACAGTGTACAGGCCATGAATACGATTCACGAGGTCACCACGCAACCATACCGAAATAATACAGACCAGCACTAGAAAATTTTAATTTCTGATTCGAGGTCTAATAAAACACTGTACATTATCAATTTGTCGTAACGAGCAACTGAATCTGCATGGATATTTCTTTTGAATACTGCCTTCCACATGAAGGGCACATCAACAGTCCATTTATTTCACTCGGAAATTATAAAACGCTTATGATTTTTAAGGTTTAATGATCTTTTGGATGGTAATTTTTTCTGAAAAATTCAACTAATATTATTATATAAGTATTATCATATCAGGCCATCGAACTGTCAGTATGAAACATACTCAAATAGTATAAACCAGGACTCGGAAATTTCGATATTACTTCCAGGTCTGATGAACCACCCTACGTAAATATCAATTTGTCGTCAAAACCATCTGATTCACCATAGATTTTTTTTCGAATACAGTTTACCACGTGAACGAATGATTTTTCCCCTCGAGAATCATTTAACGCCAATGGTTTTGGAGAGCAGAGAATGGGCGATGAGTGTTTGGTGGTTTGGGACTGCTCTATCAGGATACCTTCGACAATATTCTCTCACCGTTGATCGTCCATTCAAATTGCATAAACCATGAAAAAGTACCATTTCGTAATACTTAAGTTTCGTAAAACAAGGCATAATTCAAAAGAGAAATCTCAGAATATAATGAACAGCAACATTATCTAATTGATAAGAAATGTTAAATGAAATATTTCTGTAGTAACTAATTTTAAAGCATTTTTAAGAGTAATAAGTATGCCACTGTTGGCTGACTATTGACCCAATCTGAACTTCCAAAAGTGCAACAGGCATTCAAATCAATAAATTCAATATCAGGAACATCTCCCATTATGCAGGGCCGTAAACAGAGTATTCCAATGAAAAATCTATGCAGAATTAGATGATAATAACGACAAGATGACATTCCTTGTAGGGGGTGTTTCATTAGACCTAGAGGTAAAATCAAAATTTCCGTGCCCTGGTCTGTACTATACCGGCATGGTTCATACTGACATTTCGATGGCCTGAGATGACAACAACGGCCAAATTTGAAGCGAATTACTTGATTCGGTTGATAGTTACGACAAATAAATACTCCATGTACAGAGTGTTTTATTATACCTGCAATTAGAAATCATTATTTCCTAGACCTGGTCTTTACTATTTCGGTATGGTTCATATGAATAGGATGACAAAACTTGCCTAATGTGAAGAGAATACGTTGACTAGTTCATGAGTCATAGCCTTTTTTATGTTCCTCCAAAATCGATTATATCTTAAAAACGAATAGCCTCAACACATATTTAATTGTTGTTTTCTGGCTTTTCAAGGTACGACGCATCAGTTCACCATCAAACTATGTCAGTTACCCGCGGACCACCATGTATATTCATTATTCAACTGCTTCTGAGCAATTAATAGTATCTGCAAATAAACAATTTGAGTTATAATAATACACAACTATAATTGCAATAAATCGGAAGAGAGACGAAAATCGCCGAAGGTTAAAGTCCTCGGCTCGGAGCGAGGTGGCGAATACCTACAAGGACCAAAAGGCTCTATAAAGCATTTTCCTAATATTTCCAAGAATAAAGATCGGTTCAATATTTGATAAATTTTCTCCAATATCTCCCATAAAAAGTATACGATCCCACTGAATTCCAGAAACTTTTGGTGACTACAATGTGAGTGTCAAAGTTGATTGAGTTTTGATCAACAAAATTGAAATAGAAATTGGAACAATTTGGAAAAGAATTAAATTTTTCGATTCACTACTCATACGACCCTCAAGAATTTTTCTGACATGTTACCTATCGGTAATCTGCAACTATCCACGATTTTTGAATCTGATCGCGGTAGTTTTTCTCGAAAAAAATTGGGATGATAACCTCAAAATTTCAAATATCCACAAAAATTTAAAATATTGTTTTTTTTTCAATTTATATTCCCTAACTATTGTAGGTTTCAAGGAAGCCCTTCAGAAACTATTTAAGTGAACGAAGTGAAATTCAATGCTTTTTGAAATATTGAGGCAAATACCTCAAAATTCCAAATACCAACGAAATTTGACATATTCTGCTCCCCAAATCTCCAGATCAATCCAATAGAAATGAAGCACTGGTGTTGAATATCGAGTTGAAAGTCTGCGAAACATTTCAATGAAAAAAAAGTCTCAGCGAAACATTATTTTTCAAACAAGATTCGCAAAGTTTTCGAATAATTTTTTTTAAGAATGTCCTGACAGATATATTTACACAAAATTCAGCACCAAGTTGCGCTTCGTCAATCTACAACTAACCAAGAAATTTCAATCTGATCGCATCTGTATCTCTTGAGATAATGAGGAAATATATCAAAATTTCAAATAACAACGAAATTTCACATATTTTTTTCTCTATATATCCGAGAATACACATTCGATTTGAAATTTCAACCACTGCTGTTAAAGATAAGCTCCATGACATCTGCCAAATTCAATTGAAACCATGTCAATAGTCTCCGAAAAAAAAACTTTCAGCATATTGCCATACTACTTCTCCCTATATTGAAGTTTGAAGCATTGTTGATGAAACTTAACTCCAAGGTCTCTGCTTAATTCCATCAAAATCTGGTCGGTGGTCTCTCAAAAAAAATTAAAAACATTTTTTATCTTGACTATATACTAAATAGATTCAGTAGTGAGGGGCTCGATGTCCTCTTTCAATTGAACATGCAGTTTTAATCTGATCGCATCAGTACTTCTTGAGATATTGAGGAAAATTATCTCAAAATTTTAAATAACAACGAAAGTTGACATATTTTTTCCTTTATTTCCGAAAATAGAAATCAGATCAGTACGAGCCGAATTCCATCGAAATTTGATCGATAGTCTTCGAAAATGAAAATATTTCAACAATTGGATTTTTTGATACACACTATTTTTCGCGGAACGTGACCAGTAAGTATTCTTCAATTAATAACGATCAAATCGCATCAGCACTTCTGGAGGTATTGAGGAAATATCCCCAAAATTTCGAATATCAACAAAATTTGATATATTTTTCTCTCTATATCTCCGGGTAAATACATTCGATCGAATTGAAATTTCAACCACTGCTGCTCGAGATTAGCTCCATGACCTGTGCCGAAATTGATTGAAATCGGGTTAATAAATTCTCTGAGAAAAAAAAAACTTTCAACTGAAATTTTGAAAATTTTCGAAGTATAAGATGCCCAGAAATTATTGGGCGAGACCAGATTGATAAGATGGCTGAGCCGTGAGATCTGGCAGATCACCGCGGCTTGTCAGTTGGCTTGTGATTGAGTTCAAATATAGTTGCCGTTCTTGATTTTGTTAATTCCTAGTGAGCTTTATAGTGCAGCGGCGGGATAAAAGCGCTGTGATTGGTGAAGTTTGATTCTGACATTCCTTTGTTCAAACTGGGACAAAAATCTGAAAGATGTGATACTTCGTCGGAGACGGAATCTGATAATGATTATGGAAGGTATTGTTGGAAGAGTGGACGATCCAGCAGGAAGACAAGACCTTCTTTGTCGTCCGATGATGAAACCACTCTTACACCACCTCGGAAAACTCCAAAACCAATTGAGATTCAAACAAATGTACACACTAGGGAATCTTCTCAGTCTACTCAAAGAAATCTCACCAGTGATATTGTAAGTGATCGAAGTGGTATTGTACAAGTCCAAAATGAAAAAATAAAACGGCTTGAAGGTATGATATCTGAATTCTTATATGAAAATGCAAACACTGGACACTCGACGTAATCATTGATTGTGCGTGGTGATTGTATACCTGAATTTTGCATTGGTAAATCGGAGCTCACTTCAACGAAATGGCTGAATAAAATGGAACGAATAGGACAAATAAATGGAAGGGATGATTCTATGAAAATCTATAATATGCTGTCTCGTTTGAACGGTCTAGCCAAATCTTGATTTAATAGCTCAGAAAATTACAAGCATTCGTGGATAGAATGGAAAAAAATAATCGAGGCAGCTTCTCCAGATCATCCTGATTTTCCGACAGCGTTAAAATAGCTTATTGCAAGGACAAAGTAATCATCTGAAACATGGACTGAATACTATTCCGATAAAATAAAATGAAATGAGACTCCTAAGGTGATATAACTGAAAAGAATGCAGTAGCCATGATTACTGATGGCATAATGGATCACGGAATTCAAAATGGTGCAAAAGCTGGAAGATATAGTAATCCCGAGTCGCTTTATGGTATATCTTTCGTCTCTTGCACCAGTAGAAAATCTGCGGCATGAGATGGTCGAAATTAAAAGCAAAACGTTTGCCAAGTTGCGACATGACATGAGGATCGAAACTGGTAACCATTCGCCGAAGATAAGCACAGAGGTGAAGGTTTTCAGTTTGAGAGGAGAATCAAAACGGACATTTAAGTAGGAATTGCCAGATACCACGTTAGAGTGCAAAATCGGTAAGCGTTTGGGACACGTAGAAAACAAATGTTCTCGTAAGCAGGCTAACTATTCCAAAGATGTGATGGAGTGTACTTTGCCCTCTGGAAATAAGACCAATTTAATCATACCTTGCAGTATCAATGGATATAGATAGATATATACATTCTTTATTTCAAATCAGCATTTATGAAAAGAATACGAAATGAAACAGTGTCATGAAGCAATTCGGATATACATGAAATATTTCCTCAAACTATACGGTTCAAGATTTATTACGAGCTGTTTGGTTTTAACGTAGAAAATTCTATAATTTTTGTAGCATTTTCAAGTTATGTAGCACATTATTGAAGATTTTGATGCACACATAAGATGGAGTTCTCTGTTAGGGACAACCTATGCTGCGGAATTGATATTGGCCGTTCTTGTATTGTATGTGAAATTTGTGTTATTTTTGAGAAACTATATACAATACGAGCACTTATTGACATAGATTGTGCCGTCGTGACAATGAATGTGAGAACTGCCAGACTACAGAGGATAGCTTGGGACCCTTGCAATGTAAAAATGAATGGATATGCTGGAGGAACAGCAGCAGCGTTAGGGAAAGCTAAAGTTAACTCGAAAGTGGATCTGGTCGAAACCGAAATTGAAGTGCTCATTGTTCCGGATAGTGTACAGAAAATTCCTGTAATGATTGGACAAACGCTCTCAAGGCAAATGTGACGCTGGTAATCAAAGAAAATGAAGCTAGATTATTTAACTCCGACATAGCTGAGTTACCACAAGTGGTTAGAGTCCCAAAAAGTAAGATCAAAATGCTTGCAATCAAGGATATAGAAATTCCACCCAATCACATAGGTTTCATTGAGTTTACAACGTTGGAACTGTATGATGGAGAGATTTTCGTGGACTACCAACAAAATCTGAAGCCGTCACAGGAACAAATTTTACTAAGGAGAATTACTTTTAAGACCAGCAGTGTATTATCCGTCTTAAAAGCATCCAAGCATGTCTTGAAGTTCAGGGCAAACGAAGTTCTTGCTAGAGGGGAAGCTTGCCTAGAGAACGTTTCACAAAGGTTTGAGGAAGAACAACACGAAGCTTCCGAGAATCTCTGTGAAATTCTGATTACAAGACCAGTCTCAGCCATATACAATGTCAGTGCAGAGACTGCACTCCATACAAGTGCTTCAAAGTGGGGTGTAGCTGGTATCTTATTGCAGAAACAGAGTGATGGTAATATAAACCTATGTTGTACTTCAGCCGACAGACAATTAAGGAGGAACAACGATATCACTCTTATGAACTGGAATCAATGGCAGCAGGTAATTCAATGCAGAAGTTTCGAGTATATTCATTGGGTATTGAGTTCAAGGTTGTAACAGATTGTAATGCATTAAGGACTACGTCATCTTAAAGAGATCTTATACCCAGAATAAGACGCATATGGATGGCAACACAAGAATTCACATTTCACGTCGACTATAGAACAGGGACTCGAGTGGCTCATGTAGATGCATTGAGTCGAAGTACCGTGATTCTAGGTATAATATCTTCACCAAATTTTGTCACAAGAAGCAAATAATGAGGAGGAGAAAAGGGTGCACAAGAAATATAGTTTGAAAAACCTAGAGTATACGAGGTTACTTCTAATGGACCCAAATGGGTAGTGCCCAAATTTGGAAGACATGCAATCACAAGATATCGTCATGTGGACATTTTTCATTGGATAAAACGAAATCCCTCATCAGAATTATTGGTTTTCAAACATGAAAAAGTATGTTTCACGAAACATAAGATGTGCTCCAATTCCTGCTATAATAGTGAGCCTACTGGTAAGAAACCTGGTAAAGTGCAGCCTACAAAGAAGATTTCTGCTCCCATGGAAGCAACTCATATTGATGATCTTGGCCCTTTTGTCAAGAATAAACGAGGAAATTCTTACCTCATTGTATGTGTAGATGCATTTACTAAATATTTCTTAATAAAGGCAGTTGAAACTACCAAAGCAGCACCTGTTGTGAAGCTCATGAAAGAAATGTTCGAAACGTACGGAGTTCCACGAAGAATAATTTGTGATTTCTTAAAGTGCACCTTTCAACTAGTTCACCAAGCATCTGGGAATTCGAGTGGCACATAACGCAACTGCTTCGCCAAGGGCTTATGGACAGGTCGAGAGATACAGTCGCACTATACTTTCTGCGTTTGCAGCTACAAGCAACGATGAACGAGAATGGGATAGAATTAAGTCAAATTAAATTTGAAATTAATTCGTCAATCCAGAAGTCGAGCGAGAAAAGACCACATGATCTAATGTTCGGTAACGTACCAAGAGGTATTAGCGAATCTTTCCCTCTAGACGAAATTCAGGCTCCTGAAATCAACGACAAGATTGCGGAGAATCGCAAAGATGCCTCACCCAGAATCAAAGTTTTTCAGGAGAAAATGAAAACCAGGTACGATTCTAGAATAATCGAGTCCGTCAAGTATTTTGTTGGACAAGAAGTGCTCGTTAGACGAACAATAAATTCGAATGATGGAAAAAGTAGGAATCTTTTACCAAAATAAAGTGGACCGTAGGTAGTTGAGGCTGTATTACTTCATGACCGATATATCATTGAAGAAATGACTCGAGGCGTGGAATCTAAGAATGTCTACACTGGAGTTTGTGCAGTTGATAACCATCGGCAACGTGCTGATAAAGATCAACAACGTGTCGATAACCATCAGCAACTTGCTGGCGAAGATCGGCAACGTGGTAATAACCATCGGCAACGTGCTGATAAAGATCGACAACGTGTCGATAACCGTCAGTTACGTGCTGGTGAAGATCAGTTACGTGCTGGTAATCATCGGCAACGTCCAAATACAGATCAACCACGTGTCGATAACCATCAGCAACATGCCGGTGAAGATTAACAACGTGCTGATTAACATCAGCAACGTGCTGCTGTTGAAGATCGTAAATGTGCTAATAACCATCAGCAACGTGCTGATGAAGATCAACAATGTGTCGATAACCATCAGCAACATGCTAGTGAAGATCAGCAACGTGCTGGTAACCATCTGCAGCGTGCTGTTGAAGATCGACAACGTATCGATAACCATCGGCATCGTGCTGTTAGAGATCATCAAAGTGGTGCTGACGGTCAGCAAAGTGCTGTTTCAGGTCAAAATAAATTCGACGAAATGTCTATAAGGCCAAATTATGGTCAGGCACAAAGTTTGTCTCGAGTAAAAGGACATCTGCACACGCCAAAAATCGAAAAGCAACGACGTGAAGTCAGCAGGTCTTGGACCTTTTTCCAATTCGTCGCCGAAGAGGTCACCTCTTCACGTGTTGATTCTTGCAAGAAGAAGCTTCACTTCCTGATGGAACGATTTAGTGATGTTCCCTTCGTATGCTCCTCACGAAATTCTGCATGAACCTTTGAGCTATCATTTTTCAATTATGTACAACATTTCAATTCGATTCTACCCTTTTCTTTTGGAATCGATCTTCATAAACAATTTCAAAATTCTATCTGATCGCGTTGATTATTTTTGCGATATTGGGGAAATAAGCTCAAAATTTCGAATAGCCACGAAATGTTGCATTATTCGTTTCCAATATCTTCTGAGCTGAACATCTGGTCAAACTGAAATTTGAGGAAATTTATTGAAATCTAAATGATAGTTCCAGAAAAAACATTGTTTCCTAAACAAATTTTGTTCATATTTTTCACCATTCAAATCGTATGGACAGTTTACCTTTTGTTGTTCGGCGGTATTCTAGAACTTTTCACGAAGTTTTAATCATTAGATTACTATGATCAGAATAATAGATTTATCGACATATTTTTTCGTACCCTCCTCATTCTAATAATGACGAAAAAATTAGTGGTTTGAAGGGCTGGGTGATAAGAAAAACTAACAATCTTTTTCGATTGGCCGACGTTTCGAGTAACTTTTACTCTTTTTCAAGGCTAAAATGAAATCTCAGTTACACAATATTTCACATAAAATTACAATGATGGTTAACAAACGACAGAACAAGAAATGTTGAGGGCGAACATATCAAAATAAAAAAACCTCACCGAATTGATAAGATTGTGTCACCCCTCATAGGGAGATTGGTATGTCATGGAAACTCATTTTCTCTATAATAATCATCTCTAAATTAACAAGAAAATTCTTCTGCAAATAATTGTCTCTCAATCGTAACATATGAAAACATGTCAGCTAATAACTTCGAACGAATTTCCGTCCATCACGCATCTGGAGGACTCGATGTTGTCATATTTATCCTTCTTTGACTATTTTTTACTCTTTCTAACAAACTATGATAAATCACGCTAAGACCTTGGGTGTCTGTCCTCAAATTAACGGTGTTATGTAATTGTATTTGTATCATCTCACTTATACTTCTTCTTACATAATAACTCTCCCTGTCTAACACTATGAAGATAGTTAAATCAAAATTATGTCCGCTATTGAAATGATGTTGAGCTAAGGCTGTTTTCTCTTTTTTTCTTCAATTTATTGGTCTACAGTCGTTCGAGTGTTGATTCATTCTAGAGCCTATATATTGTTTCGTCATCCTTATATAACTTTTTTCGCAAACCTTCACACTTTACCTGGTATACCACGTTGGACGTCTCTACTTTCTTAGTCTCATCTTTCAATTTGGTGTAAATTTGGCCCATTTTATTAACAAATAAAAAATTTCATCAATAAAATGGGCAAAATTTACACCAAATTAAAGACTAAGAATGTAGAAATGTCCAACGTGATATACGAGGTAAAGTGTGAAGGTTGCGAAAAATGTTTTATTGGGATGATGAAACAATATATAGGCTCTAGAATGAATCAACACTCGAAAGACTGTAGACCAATAAAGGAAACAAAAAAAAGATCCTTAGCTCAACATCATTTTAATAGCGGCCATAATTTTGATTTTACCAACTTCAGAGTGTTAGACAGGGAAAGTAATCATGTAAGAAGAAGTATAAGTGAGATGATTCAAAACAAATCAAATAACACCATTAATTTGAGGACAGACACCCAAGGTCTCAGCGTGATTTATCACAGTTTGTTAAAAAGAGTTGAAAATAGTCAAGGAAGGATAAATATGACAACATCAAGTCCTCCAGAAGCGTGATGGCTGGAAATTCGTTTGAAGTAATTAGCTGACAAGTTTTCATACGTTACGATCAAGAGACAATCATTTGCAGAAAAATTTTCTTGTGAATTTAGGAATGATTAATATCGAGAAAATGAATTTCCATGACATAACAACCTCCCTTTGAAGGGTGTATCAGAATCTTATCAATTCGGTGAGTTTTTTTTTCATTTTGATGTGTTCGCCCTCAACGTTTCTCGTTCTGTCGTTTGTTAACCATCATTGTTATTTTATGTAAAATATTGTGTACCTGAGATTTCATTACAGCCTTGAAAAAGAGTAAAAGTTACCCGAAACGTCGGTCAATCGAAAAGGATAGTTAGTTTTTCTTATCACCCAGCCCTACAGACCACAACTTTTTGTCACTATTATAATAATAGGTTTGTTTTGGTTCCGAGTTCAGAACTGTTCTGGAACGGTTCCGTATGCGCGATTGCGATTTTGTGTTTTGGTTCATTTCAGAACCGGTTCTGGATTCGAGTAATCCTGTTTTGGATATTTTCAGAATTGATTCCGAACTGTTCCAGAACTGTGAAAGGATTTCGGACGTTAGAGTCTGAACTGCTTCAGAATTGGGTAGTTCGCACAAGCGTAGAGTGGCTGTCAACGATTTAAATGGTTAACCTGACTTTTTCGACGTCCTGTTGATTTGGTTTTTGATTTGATTGTTGTATTTGTTGAGGAAATGATTAACTGTTAAAAATACATTTTTGTTATTGAGGATAACTTCTTCGCTACGACCGCCCAGGATAATCTAATGGATTTTATTTCCATTGTTCACACTTGGGATATCTATTTCTTAAATAAATCTATGAATGCAAGAGCCCTCTTTCTGTATTGAATAATAATCATGTCGAATGAATATTTTCCTGAAAAGCACGTATCTGAAATATTTTTATCATTAAATTCATTAAAGATAAAGAAGAAAAGGATGATAAAGAAAGTTCAGAAAAACGATTTTTACAAAAAAAAAAATTAAGTGGACGGACGGTATCCCCAAAATTATCTACATAGTGCGAGAAGGACTTTCACATATGTTCAATTGAACCACAGGCAATATATAAGACCTTATTAACAGCTCTCTTTTCAGCCAATTCAAACGGAAGTTTTTCTTCCTCTACAATCCGGATGAGAACACGAACTTAATTCGTGTTTTGGTTTCTTCGCATTCAGAACTGTTCTAGGATAGTTCAGAATCGTGCTTCAACAGCATATAGATTCTACGCAGTTCTAGAACTGTTCTAGGACAGTTCTGAATTTCGCAACCAGAACAAACCTAGTATAATAGTAATTTGATAATCTGCAACCTACAGTACTATTCGTCGAAATGGTACTGGAATGTTGGCTGTAACACAAAAACCTTTTGGCAGATTTTGCGCACTAATGAACTCAACCGAGATAATAGATAGATATTGCAGTGTCAAATTTGTGCGAGGTTATTGCAGCAAACGTAAATTTTGACATAAAAGCATGCGCAGATTCAGTTTCAGAATAACGCGACGTGAGCGTCGGACGTTATTTACGGAAAATTGCGAGGATTCGTTAAGTTTCGGGCTGTTTTTTGGTATTAATTACACAACTTCCTCAGATTTTTTAAATCTATTTCATAAAACCTTTTACACACAACTTATATTAGACATTAAAATTTATTAGTGCTACCACAGCAATTTTTTTTCCTATATAGATAGGTATTTGCTACTTTTTCACGAATTGAGAAATATTTTCGGAAACAACATGGGGGGTTTGAAATTAGGAATAATTCAAACCATGCCAATTATGTTATGCAAAATAACTAGTTCCACTTCTTCTGCAATAGCACCAGCTGAAATTACCGCTTCCGATTTCTTTTTCATCTTGTCCAGAATCAAAGAACTAATGCAGAAATGCAAATGATTAAACCTCAGGAGATTAAACGTAAGTTTGTTACACAAAAATCTGACGTTTTACATAACCTAATCAAACAAACTGATAACTAACGCAACGGTAACCAAAACGTGTAGTAATACGTCTACTTTTGGAACGACCGTTTAATCCAAAACTTAGCATAACTGTGATAACAAGTTCTATCTATTGAGGATCGAAACCTAACCTTAAAATTACAAGCTTCTAGGTTATTTCTTTCAAAAGTTATAACACACACGGCCGGACGGACAGAATTAAATTTCAAAAATTATTGGAATTGCGAAAAAACCATAACGCGCTGCCCTCCAGAACGAGTGCGTTAAAATGACAGCTTGAAGGTTCATTCAAAAATTTAGTGAGGATAATCCGATGGGCTACCTATTCAGAAACTTTCAAGTTGCAAGCTCGCTTCCTTCGACAGTTATCGTGTCCTCGGTCGAACTGCCGGATCGCCAGGCGGACAGAATCGATTTTGACACCGGATTCATCATGAGTGAGTCGAACCTAGTCGTTTGAGACCAATTTCGGCAAAATCGAAAATTACAGACATCTTAACAAAACGATAAAACGTTTTGCGATGCGCAAAAAAATGACAGCTGGAAGTTTCATTCGTAATTTGTGATTTTTTTCCAATTGTTCTAATTGAACGATCCCCGCGAGAATTCATCGCAAAAATTTGCACAAGTTCGCTAATAAGAATTTCTACCAGTTTTCTAGTTTCATCATGATCGGGAGCAGTATTTTTATATTGATGTATAATGTCAAAAATGAAGAAAATAACGACACCGCGGAAATAACCACGGAAAGTGGAATTTTATCCAAGATTGCTAGAAATTACAACCGGATCGAACCGAAATTTGCGACTAAAGTATAAAATATCGACTGCAAGGCATGTGCCAAATTCCAACGAAATCTGATGAATAAATTCCGTTGAAATTCAGAAAAGGTTCATTGTATTTTTCAACATATTGTACAGATACGATCCAAAATTCCGCACGCAGTGTGTTTTTTTCAATATCTTCAAAATGAATATCCTATCAAACTGAAATCTCAAAACTGTTCTTGAACTGACTCAGGCTAATTACTAAGTTCTAATCTGATGGCGGCATTATTTCGCGAGATTCTTGGGTATTTGTCCGAAACCGTTGGCAATTCAGCTTATTTAAAGTTAATCGATATATTTAGGCACCAAAGCTGCTTAAAAATTTCAAGACACCATGTCCTTTTATACAAAAGTGAGAGCCAGACAGCCAATCAAAATCAATTGGGATTCTTTTTCAGGAAGTACAACATAATCGTTAAGGAACAAATGCGGCACAAAATTCAAAAAAATTAGGGACACTTGGGCAAAATTATATCCCGCTTTTCCCCAGAACAAGTTCGTGAATATGTTATTCTGCACATTGAGAAGTGTCTATTCAGGAAAATTTGTCCACTTGTAGAGATTGGCTCGATGCATATGCCTGACCTTATTTTTATTTTAAATAATTTGACATGATGCAATTCTATCAGGAGGTCATTTCAAATTTCAATTCAGAGTTCGTTCAAAATGTTTTAATAATGAAAAACGCCTCATCTTCTGGTATATAAACTGAGCCATTAGAGAGAATTGTGCACTTACATTCTGAAAGTCAGGAGTATTGTCGTTTTCATCAAGAATAGTAACCGTTACGGGTACAGAAACGATATTTGCTTTTTCTCCTGCCTTTGTGTCTGCCTCATCCTCCATGCCAACAATAACGTTCAGCGAGATGTTGGTCTGCAAATTAGAAACAAGGATTATGATTATTACTTTGTATTAAGTAGTATGAAGGGTGTTCCTTGATGACATGCTCATATTCAAAGGGGCGATTCTTGGAGTCATTTCAATAAAAAAACTTCATGTGAAAATATGTCGTAAAGTACTTTTTTTTGAATTACAGGGTGGTGAAGTTTTCGGAAGAAAATATATTGCTCATAACCACAATGACGCTATTGCAGATATTTTTATGGAATTTGGTACAAGATTCCAATTATTATTATTGTTATACCACATCAAGATTCAGTTTCTGATGTGAAATAAATTTAATTTGTTACACCGGTGGCGTCCTGCAATGAATATTGCTGGAGAAAAGCATGGTACGATTCTGCCTTTTCAACTTTATTATTATATTATTATTTTTGGAATTCTCAGCAATTGCTGAATGAATTCAATCTTTTGATTTAACTTTATCAGGCGAAGAAACATGAGGTCTTCAACTAGCACATTAAACAACTGGACTGGACTGAAGGTTTTATGTTGCGAGGTTTCTACTGCTAAATAAAGCATTACTGCTCTCAGTTCCCGAGCTGATGCAGACTCATCCGGAGTCTCTGGCAGCGTTTTTTACGGCATATATCTCACGACCACTATATAGCCCATCGTACCCTTTCACTAAGTTTTCTTTTTCCATCCAGGGTTTGATTCATTTCTCCATTTCTCACGTCAATTTGGTGTCAAGGTTGGATGTTCTCTTTCATCTTCACTTGAAGCAAGAAGAGGTGTCCCAAAAGGTTACTTATTCGTTCCATTACTGTTTCTGATTCATAGTGCTGACCTACCATCGCTCCTTCAGAGTTCCTGTTCTTGTTATGCTGATGATGTGATGACTATAACCACTACAACCACTGATGGTAGCTGGTTCCAAGGGTTGAAAGCCTTATTAGGGAGAAACATCTGGCGTGTCGAAGATCTGAATGCTTCCTTCTGTAGCTTGAAACGATAACCTCTCAAACTGTTCGTATTCAGCTGGAAAATATTCTTGATGTCTTTCCCGAAATGACCATTCAGAGCACGAAAAGTGAAAACAAGATCACCCCTCGTACGACGTTCGGCAAAGGTGGGCAAGCCGTAGATGAGTAAGCGATCTTCATAGGACAGAAGTTGGTATGGATATGGTAGGCGTTTAGTGAAATGTTGAACAGATTCCAGGATATTTTCATCGAACCTAGTTGACGACCACCAGATTTGCGCAGCATACTCCATAATGTAATAATATAAGTCCACGTCGAGTCAGAGGTCTAGAAAGTTTTTCCGAACAAGTACGCCATCCGCTTTGCCCTTCCCGTAATTGCTGCCACATGGTAAGACCATCACAGATCCGAATCGATGGTAACATCCAAATCGATATGACGGGTTACTGACTTCATCTCAAAGCCATCAATCCAATAGGCCAATTTCAGGTTGTTTTTTCACACAACACACTTCGATGTTCAGTGATAACATCTAGCCTTGGAACCATTTGAAGAGGATTTGAAGGTCATTCTGGAGAACGCCGCAAAGGAGGAGAGGAAGGCCAAACATTTTGATATCGTCTGTAAAGAAGGGAGAACCGATTGGATCAGAGGAGGTAGGTTAGATATGTATAAAAATAAAGACCAGTTCCCTAGAACTAGTGTTTTAAAATAGGATGGGTCCAACAAGGAGCCCTGGTGAACACCGGATGTAACTAGTCTATCAACAGAAGAATACGCTTCACCCACTTCAACACGAAACCTGCGATTAGAGAGAAAGAATTTGAGCCAACATAACAACTTAGCAAGAAGACGCCTGTGCTGTACCAGATTGAATGCCCTCGAAAAGTCCAGGTATACCACGTCGACAAGAGATACGGAATCTGGCGCTCAAGTTCACACTGTAATGCACGAAAGTAGTTTTGTCGTTGTAGAACGTGGAGGAACAAGTCCATGCTGACCCTTGGGATCAGTTCATTTTCCAAACAAACCGTAGTAGATGGTCACTCTTTCCAAAGCTTTCCAACAGACGAGAGAATACTTATGGGACGGTGGCTGGAAGGATCATGTTCATCACCTCTTTTGAATATGGAAGTAATCGATGTAATGAGCCAATCAGATGAAATATTAGATGAGTCGATTGCTTTTAGAACAAAATGTGCAGGGGAACGGCAAATGCTGCGGCACACCGCTAGAGCAGACGCGTAGAAATTCCATCCTTGTCGGGTGCTGTATCCACCTTCAGGTACAAAAGATATCTCTCGATGGTTTGTTGATCAATAGAGATGTATAGTATTGTTTCAGCGATGCGGTCTACTCTAAAAAGAGGAATGTAAATGAAGTAAATTTTGAAACGAAAATTTCAGAAAAAACAACCGCTGATTCTCCGCAACTAGTACACGCACTACCTGATAGGTCCATCACATTAGGAATACTAACCTTAAAATTCATCGAAGATCTCACGTACTCGTGAAATTTCTTTTTGTTTTTAAATGTGGCCGCTTTTTTTTCAGAAGAAGCTTTCTCGAGTTGAATGGGTGTCGAAAGGAAATTTGAAAAAGAACGATAATTACCATAATACGTAGCCAACTTGCTCCGACTATATTTTCGACGTAATGATCTCTTCTGTCTCACTAGAACTAAGATCCGCCCATCGATCCAAGGCTTCAGTGGGTATCCACGGACTTTCCTAATCCGCCTCACGAGTTTTATCCAGGAATATTTTCAACATCGAATCAATATCAGAATCATCCATGATGCTGGCCCAGTCAAAAGATTTGAGGTGAGCAGAAACCCCATCAATGTTTTTTTCCTATGGTCATTTGGAGAGAGCAGCTGTATCCTAGTAGTTAACGCTAAATGGTCAGATATTCCTAGAGTGGGCAGATAATTTATTTCAGAGATGATGTTGGGATCTGAAACTAAGAAGAGATCGAGAAGCGAAGGAACCTGGCCAGATCTGAATCTATTTGTTGACAACCAGAGCTATGCACGGAACAGCATAGAGGAAAGAGGCAGAGTACTGAGGTGGCATCGTTGACGAAGTCCAGTTGATATCTGAGCAATTGAAATCTTCAGTGATCAATATATTCTGGTATTGTCGAAGCAGTTGTTAGGAACTGTGTACGTTCGCTGTCAGATTTCTCAGTCCTTGAGCTCACTCCTCAATGCGTGTAAGGTTGTTATTTGGGACTTGGTTTTATCGTCTTGTATTACTATTTACCTGAGTTCGGGATGGCCGCGAAAAAAAGTTCCGTTGCGTAGAACACTCGTAACAGTATCAGAATTTGAAAAAGTTAACTTCATCCATCAAGGTCTTGAGGAATCCTTGGATCGTAATCTGGTAACATTCATCAGCGAGGGACTCAACGACTTATGAATGTGTTCAATAATAGCAGATGCCGTGCTTTCAACATCCGACTCACACGTTGTCTTTTGTGCGTTAGTGATTATGATGTAGTAAAATCGTTTAAATCGATCTATCTCAGGTGTCGAATCAATAGCAGTAACTGCTGGAGAGCTGGACCCAGCAAGCGAAGACTACAGGTTATTCACTCTGCTCTTGACCGATGATAAATTTTCAGGCAGGGCTAACTAACCTGGACGCAGCTCACCGATCTCTGTCTCACAAGCATGAATCGCAGAATTGTGATCAGTTGGAGTCTTAGAGTGTAAAGCGATAGCTTCAAAACAGCTCGACAACTGTTCAATAAGGTCATCCTAGTGTTTCTTTGTAGGTTCCATTCTGGAAGTAGGACTGCGCATCTGCTGACCTTGGGAGTTGCTGCGAAGAAGTCTTTCACCCGGCGCACACACAGAACAAGATCACCTCTGACTCCCCTTCCTCAGAAAATCAACATCATTATCGGTTAGATCAACACAGCTATGGTGAAAATGCTTCTCACACTTACTTAGGACATTGTATCAACTGAACAGAGCCGAATGACCACCCCGCTACAACTAGCACAAATGCGCGGCAATTTTATTACAATGTTTTGGTTAGGGATCGGAAATGGTCAGACTTTCCACCTTCTTGTACCTATTGGAAGGACTTAAACAGAACAGGGAGGCAACGGCAAGGAAAACGAAATCAAAGGGAACGAAGTCAAATAATTCATCGATCGCAACAACCAGGGTCGAGTCAGCCGTGTAGTGGGCACACCCTAAGAGTTGACCAGGTACGGTGCGTACCGCGGTGTCAAGGTCGTCCAACGTGAACTAGGTTTGGAAGAAATGTAAACAAAAATGAAGGAAACAATTAACAGCAGATAAAAGAAATTGCTACTCAGGTAAAAAGTATCGAGGATGTAAGTACAAGAGAAAGAAATATTTTTAGATTATCTGGAATTTACCAGAGTGTTCGCATTCAACTTGCACAGCAATACACACACGTCTAGACTCTTCGATTGTAACTCTTGATATAATTGATTGTAATGATACCGAGTAGACTTGTTCGAATTAAATATGGAAAAAAATTGCTTAGAAAAACGAAAAAATTTCCTGAATTCCTGAACAATTCCCAAATCGAGCATCGCAACCATGTAATTTTACTTGACATTCTGGAGCATTTCCAGGGTAATTTTGCTTTATTCGTCGAAAAATCGCAGGCGTTATGGAAGCCATCTCTATTTTTTCAGCAAGATGGAGCTCCACCTCATTATGCCACCTCTGTCAGACAATTATTTTAGATATGAACTTTCCGTTGCATTGGTTAGAGGAGTCCTCCATAATAGCGGCCATATCTCCAGATCTGTCATCTGTGGACTTCTTCTTATAGGTCCACTAGAAATCGAAAATTTATACCACAGGACATATCTGTCTAGTAAATTGGGTGATATTCAATTTTCAAAGTCGAATATTACGCAAATGAAGGATCAAACAATACAAAAAATTAACTGTCATCTTCAGAGGGAAAAGACCTTCTCAACAATGTATTGCATGGCCGGCCCATCTTCCCTATTCAAATTTGAGAGGTTGGGTTACAACGCAAGGGGACGAAATAATATGATAATGGATTTTATGAAAAGAAGTTAGTAGAGCATCGGGGTAGGGCCAGGAATTACTACGCTCATGTTCGAATTCGTTGCCTAAGCGGTCTCCAATCCACGTATTAAGCCTGTCAAACAGAGGTCTAATTGAAGACGATTTGGCGATCTTTTTTCATATGGTCCTAACGACATTCTGCATGAACCTTTGAGCTATCATTTTTCGATAGAATACTGAATTGCCATTCGATCCGATCTGCTCTTTTGAAAACATAGGAAAAATAGGATATACCGGTGTCCCACGAATACCGTTCGTTAGAATATTTTTGGGAATAAAAAGAAAGTCACGTTTGCAATTTCAGACTCAAGCTTTGACTAGAGAGATGATTTTCTGTAAATGTTTTCAGATTCCTGCGACTTACAGTTTCACCGGAAGTGACACGAACTTTCGTTTTTCGAATTACAATTCTCTAAAATTCAATTTTTCTGAGATATGCAGTCGAGATTACATTCGTAATGTAAATCTTCCCAAAAATACAAGCCAAACTGAAAATTCAGAATTTCTATGAAATTGATAAATGTTGAATATATCCTCCATTTTCTTCGAGACAACCGTTTCTTCCTGAGCATAATAAAATTTGGAATGTAATCGCGTACATTATTCTTCACGAATATCTCAGAAAATATGGATTTTAGCGCATTGGTTATTTTCACACTCACATTATTTTTCAACGTAGATTTTATTATGGCCATAAAATGTGTGGCTCTCATTCGAAAAAATTTAGTTTTCACCTTTTCGAAATTGCCAAATTCGACAACGCTTTTGTTACCTTCTGTATCTTTTATAATTGCGACAAAAGCATTATTTTAACTTCCTGCGGAACCCTTGAAACGGCATTTTTTCGGTGAAAAACCTGGAAGATTTCCATGTTTCAGCAGAGTACCAGTTTCAATTTTTTCATTAGAATTTCAATTTAAAGAAGAATTTTCTGAGAAAATTCAAAAATTCTACATTAATGAAACTTTCATGAGGAATCTATTTTCAATATAAAATATGGGTCTCCCTATTTGAAAAAAGAAAGTTGATGTCACTTCCGGCAAAACCGGAAGTCCCACGAATCTCAAAAAACTTACATTAATCTCTCTAGTAAAAGCTTATGTTCGAAATTGCCAACGTGCATTTTGATTTCTTCCCAAAAATATTCTAACGACCGGTATTCGTGGGACACCCGGTATATCTACGAATCAATAGAATTTTACTCATTCACAAATTCGTCCTTGGTGATTAAGCCCCAAACCTATTCGATAAATATCGAGATTCCATATCATTATTATCTTAATTGTGTAACTCCGAAAGTAAACACAAAAACTGCCGAAGGAATTTTATCAGAGACATTGTAGTGCAGGCTTGGAGTTCGATGAAGAAGGCCGAATCTCTGAACTGACCTGTCCTACATATTGTCGTGAAGACTATTTGAACACAAGATCGCAGAATATATAATATGTCGAAGGAAACTGCAAACCTTTTTGGCGTTTTATAACGGAACGATCATCAGAAAACTTTTCATAAATTTTTGCCTAGACATTTGCCAATCAGTAATCAAGTTTAATCAGGATCCGATCAGTATTCTTTGAAATAATACTTCTTTTCCATTATCTCCGATCAAACCCTGGTCAATCAGAAAGTTGAAACACTGCTGCTAAACAGTGACCTCAAGGTCTGCGCCAAAGTTAGTTGCTAGCTAGTGAATTGTTTCTGAAGAAACAAAAATCGGAAAAAATTCGTCGGAAATACTATTCATTTTTAACTTTCTACCCGTATGATCCTCCTAATTCCTCGCTTATTTTGATAGCGTCCTTTCTTCCCAATTTTTTGAAGAAATAATATGCAAATTTCAAATAGTCACAGAATTTAAAATTTTTTTCAATATTTATAAACATAAATGTCCGATCCAACTCAAATTTGAAGTTTCGTATTAATGAACTGTGACTTCAAGGTCTTTGCAGAATTTAATTGAATTCTTATGTATATTTTATTGAGTTATTTCATGTGGGCATTACTCCGAAATCGTTCGACCTATTTTGCCCCTCAACGGACTCAAGCCAAATTTTCAAGTTTCAAACCCAACCTGAAAATGTCGAGTCACAAGGTTTTAAATTAATAAATAGGATCATCGACAATATAAGAGACATTATTCTATAACAATTAATTAACAACTGTCTTCTACCTATTTTCTAATAACTAGATAATTATAAATAATATAACATCTCTCAAGTTCAAGTACCATCTTCTCCCCCATCAGCAGTCTTTTTACGCGCTTGTTCTGGGGAACAGCCCGTTATCATTTCGTCACGATGTCTGTAATTTTCGAATTTTGAGCCGGAAATGGTCTTAAGCGACTGGGTTGGACTCCCTGAAGAAGAATCCGTGGTCAAATTTAATTCTGTTCGTCCGGCCGTGTGTGCTGTAACTTCCGAAAGAAAATAAATATCTCGATATAAGTTCCTTGATGGGCCAAATCTGCCGAATGGTTTTTGTGTTACAGCCATTTGAAATTTTAATTTTTCAATACCTCGAAAAATATTTATCTGATCGAAATGAACCTTGGTTGGAAGATGGACAGTACCAATAAGAAGAATTATCGATGAAAGAATTCGAAAAAAAAATTATTTTTGTTGAAAATTTTTATATTTTATTTGAATTTCATCGACATTTCCAAGTCGCCATTTCGCAATGTGAACAAGCGCATAAAAGCTGCTGACTTCACGTCGGTGCCTTTTTAGATTTTGTTGATTGCGAGAAGAAATTTTTTATTCCTTCGGGTAACGCGACCACTTGGTGTAATTATAATGTAATCACAATTCTTGCCAACTTCGATAAATTCGCCAATTGAGTCTCATAGTTTTGCCAGTGGATCTTGTATTCGAACCTTTTTACGGAAAGAGGTTTAAGACTCCTGATACCTCAGTCATTTATTTGATAATTTGTCTTTTAAGATGCCTTTATACGTGCTTTTTGTGGGGAACAGCGCGTAATCGTGTCGTCACAATGTCTGAAATTTTCGAATTTTGAGCTGAAATCGGTCTCAAACGACTAGGTTGGACTCAGTGATGAAGAATATGTAGTCAAATTTGATTCTGTACGGCAGGCCGTCCGGTATTTGTCCGTGTGTGCTCTGACTTTCGAAAGGAAGGACCTAGAGTCTTGAAAATTTCAGGTTAGGTTTTGATCTTGAATTTCATTTAAATGTCACTGTAATTTCGCCATTTCGCAATGTGAACAAGCGCGTTAAAGCTGCTGACTTCACGTCAGTGTTTCTCTAGGTTTTAAAGGGAATATGTACTAATTTACCATTCATGACTTTCAATTCACTTGCAGTATTGAATACATTTAAGTATTATTTTATCGACATCTCACGAATTATTTCAATTTCATTAGGACTCTGATTTTCTGATGAATAAGTATCAACAGATAATGCCGTAACTGAAGTATTACTATCTATTAATTCGAGAAAATTTCGATGAATTATTCTCAAATCTATCATATGTAAATCAAAATGTCTCTTACCTTTCGGTAAATATTTGAGGTTTTATTTGATGTTCTTTTTCTTTTTTTTTAAGAATAATTCCAGTGAACCTCAAACCATCATACTTGAGCCATCAGCACAATGGAACTCGATTTTAGACGTTATTATGCGCATGTTCTGGGGAACAGTGTGCTATAGTTTTGTCCGAATGTCTGTATTTTTCGAATTTTGAGCCGAAAATGATCTCAAGCGACCAGGTTGGACTCACTGATGACGAATCCGGTGTCAAAATCGATCCTGTCCGGTTCTTCCAAATATTCAATATTCTGTGATCTTCTGCTCATATCATCTTCATGATATTCTGTGTGAACCTTCGAACTGTCATTTCTCTATAAAATACTGAATTTCAATTCGATCTGATTTGTATTTTTGTGGATATTGGGAAAATAAAATTTTGAATGGTTATATCTGCGGAATCATTCGGTGGATTTTACCCATTCACGAATTTGGCCTTCGCAATTCAGGTACAAAACTACTGTTCAATTATTGATCACCAAGGCCGATCACAAACACAATAACTTCCGGAACGACTAAGAAACTAGATATTTGTACAGTAGGTTTGGGGCTTGAATAAAAAGGTCGAATTCGTGAGTGGGTAAAATCGGCCAAATGATTCCGCAGATATAACCATTCAAAATTTTATTTTCCCAATATCTTCAAAAATTCTGATTAGATCGAATGGAAATCCAGTAGTTTATCGTAAAAACCCTAGAAAAGCACTGCCTTGAATGAAGGCTTCAGCTTCTGCGCGCATGATCAAATTCGTTGCCAAAGCGGTCATCTCCATTGAACATGTGCGCAAAAGCTGCTGCCTCCACAGCAGTGCTTTTCTAGGTTTTCTATCTGTGAATCCGTTTCAAAATCTATAACAAAGCAGATTCGATTATTAATGAGACAACAATGGAAGAAAGGTTTCTAGAGATGTTATCTGCCGAGGAGTGAAAAAAAGAACATATTAAAAATCACAAAAAAGTACTGCAGTGAAGGTAGCATCTTTTGCTCTTATGTTCAAATTCGTTACCAAAGAATTCATCCCCATTGAACATGCGCGCAAAAGCTGCTACCTTCACTGCAGTGCTTTTTTAGGTTTTTTACTATGTTCTTTTTCATTATTGGCGAGAACAGTATCATATTGTTTCTTAGTTTGAGTGTAGAGATGAGCCAATTCAGAACGAAAAGAGGTGAATGTGTAAAGGAAATCCACTTGTTTTTCTAACTTCACGGCAGTGCATTTAAAGGTTTCAATTGAGATCTTGCTACTTTCACTGAATCTAGGAAAATTTTGCTTGCTACACAAACCTCTGCATCCGTATCAGGTATTGTTCTGTATCTAAACTGTTCATCGAAACTCACAACTTGAATTGAAATTTCCATCAGACGATTTATTTCATTGTTATAATCCACTCTGGGTACAGACGAGTAAGTTAAATTGAGTGATTTGTCCTCTTGAATATCGATATTTTAAGTATTCTACTTATGTTTGATATTTATCTGCCAGGTTCTGATTTTTATGAATTATGGTAGAGTATCGTGGACTGATGTACAGTAGGATGGAATAGTGATATATAATCAATTTTAAATTGTCTTTGATAGAAGAAAGGAATTGGTTTTATTAATCGTCGAATCAGAAAAAATATTCGATATGTACGTCAATCGACTGTTCAGGAAAGAATAATATTTTCCACATATGCGTTCCTCCTTATCATGAAGATTCAAAAAAAAATAAGGCATGTTGCCAATATTATTCAAATTCCTGAAAACAATGGAATTCTTAACATCTTTCGACAATACTCGGAAAAATTTCCTTTCAATCCGCATTTATTACAGATGGTATTTTCAGCTGGACACAAACGTGAATATTTGTGCCAATTTTGAGAATATCTCGAAAAGTTTTTGGTACTGTTTACTACTGAATTTACACAACTGAGACTCTTTTTCTTCTTGTTGTACAATTTCTTCAGATTCACAGATTTTAATAACATCTTCTAATTTGATATTAGTTGGTTATGATCTACATTTTCTTATCATTTCCGAATCCGATGATACTTCTTTAATATAATGCGTTACAGTTCTTTCATTGCAATGTGTGAATATGTTGAAATAGTTTCACTTTCTCTCTATAAAATGATATAAATGACTCGCCTGGTTCTTATCTACCATTCATGATTTGACTTGTTCGAATTCGATAATTTATTGCTACTTCTTGAGAAAAACACTCAGTATTGCTACCATTCAAGGTTCTGGGATATTTTTCACAACTTGGAAGTTACAGTTAATTTAAAATTTTGTTCTCCAATCTCTAAATATGTCAGATAATCAATTGTTTTATCTGATACTGTGTACTGCAGAAGACAGACATAATTTTGGACGATCAGGTTCTCGATTTTGATCAATACTCTTGTCCATAATATTTATTACTTCACTGGATCCAGTAGCTTCATCAATTTTCCTATTAGAAACATTACTTGACGTTCCTCCAAGATCAAATTTTTTCCTGAATGCTCTCAGTCGTTCCAATTGTTATTGAACGTTTTTGTTGAATTCAAATATATTATTTTATGAAGATTTAACTGAGTTGCTGCAATTGAATCTTGTGTTACTGCAATCTTTCTTCTACGTGCTTCATCTTGTCCTTTGAATTGGCTCCGCGACTCTTTCTCTTGTGCATGTTTCCACTATCACCTCGTTTACGCATTTAGGACTACAGTTAAATACGTAATACCGACTGCTTCATGTTATGTGAACAAAAAGGATTGTAGACAGTATAGGAAACCTTATTCAATCACAATAAAATAACAACTCTCATCTACATATTTTTTAGTAACTGAATAGTTTTAAATAATATAAGTAACACAAAAGCCTTTCTTTTAAACATTAGAGCACATGACGACAGATTTAATTTTGACCAAGGATTTTTCTCCAAGCAGTCCAATTAAATCGTTTGACATAATTTTCGGCTCAAAATCCGAAAATTACAAAGATTTGGGTGAAAAGACGCTGTACCTCACAAAAAGCGCGTGAAAATGTCGCCCACGCAACAAAAAAATTGACGGAATCATAGCAATTTACAAAAATCCTGATTTTTCTACTGCTTTGTAATGTGACTCAAAATATGGATCTATGAATTTAAATTTTACGTTGAATCTCATCGTGGAAAAAAAATTTTATCGAAAAAAATTTTTTCTCTATGACCCCGTTCCGATTTGAATTCTAGACATATTGAATATTCGCATTGAAAATAGAAATAAACTCATATCCACTCAAATTTCACCTTTGCGGCAGAAGTAACTCGGCTTTTGTTCCTTGCGGTGTTGAAGACGATCGATAGCTCGGTCCTCGGTAACAGCCCGAAAACTATAGAAGTGTGATATTGACATGATTGGGTGAAATGGTTTTTTTTATAACACAGAATGAGTAAATTTGATTGGATGCTAGAATTATCAAGAGTTTTCCAGAAAAATATAATTCGAAATTTAATGAAATTATTTTTCGATGCGATTTCTGTACTGTTCGAAGCGACATAAACATGTGACCAGATATCAGGTATTCATTCACAGTCGAATGAATTATTAGTGTTATTATCGCAGAATATGAGCGCAAAATTCCATAAACCTTGTCACAGGATATGAGAGTTAAAGCAGAAGACTCAATCCTCACAAGGTACTGAAAACACCTGTGATTCTAATTCCTGAATAAGTAGTCAATATTCAGTTGGAAACTTCTAACTGATTTTTAATAAAAATAAATACCGATATATCCAAACGGTCCAAGGACAAATACAAATTTTTATTTTCTTCGTTCTTTTTTTCATTTTTTCTGTGACACACGATCTATTGAATTTGGTAGGAAACGAAGAATATGTTTGTCGTCAACGGCACGTTATAATTATTTCGAATCAAAAACAATATCAAAGTTGGAAATGGAAAAAATCGAATCTAACTAATGGAAGAAAATTAAGAAAAGCACTGGACGTGAAGTCATGAGCTTTCAAACGCTTGTTCAAATTCGAACTCATTCCCTTCAGAAATTTCGACCTCCGTAATTGAACCCTACCCCAAAAATATGAAGTCTCTGAGTCATTTTGTCGGACAGTTATGTTTTTCACGGTCAGCCTCACGGTCCATCGTAAAGACATTGAGAATCTATTTAAATAAACTATATTTGTAGAGTCGGTTCGGTCACTTGAAAGGGTCGAATTGATGAATCGATATTAAATTCAGGAGATGATACCACAGAAATATCCATTCGAAATTTAATTTTGACAATATTTTCAAATGAAAACACTGAATGAAGCTTCATCGAGAATCCATTATAAAGAACCGAATTGTGGAGTATCGAAGGTTTTGTACGTGATATTTCAGAGAAATTGCTTTAACTGAATAAATGTTTACCATTTTTTTATCTCTGAAATACCACTTCATTTTTCGAAACTCATTACATCTATTTCACAACATTCCATTTCAGTTTTGTGAATCTTTCACTGTGATTGATGAACAACTTTAGTTACTGTATTAGAAGAATTTTCAAAACCCTGCAAACATAAAACTCTAAATGATGAACCGCGACAGCTGGTCATGTTATTCGAAATCAGAAAATTATACAAATTATCAAATTCTCCGAGAAGCTAGACTGGTGCGACTCGTAAGGTTGAATATAATGTCGGGTCCAGATGAGTGTAAAGCCGGGTCCAGATGAGTGGTGCGCCGGGTCCAAATAAGTGTAATCCGAACAGCCAATGCAATGAAATTTGATGAACGATTTGGCGAATAATGTAGGCGGCACTCGAGATCTGCCTCGAATGATACATTCGAATGCATCGTTCGAGTTGAACGCCGAGTCCCGATGGAGCAGAAAGAGCGCTGCCTCGAACCATAAAACTCCTTGTGATGTATGGCATTCGCTTTCGCATTACACTCATTTTGGCCTGGCTTAATGCTAATAGCCAATGTAATAAATCACAGGAAGTATGGTTCGAGGCAGCGCTCTATCTGCTCCATCGGGACTCGGTTTTCAACTCGAACGCTGCTTTCGAGTTTATTATTCGAGGCAGAGCTCGAGTGACGTCCACACTATTCGCCGAATCGTTCAGCAAATTTTATTGCATTACCTGTTCGGATTACATTCATCTGGACCCGGCTTAATGCAGACAGCAAATGCCATCAATCACAAGGAGTTTTATGGTTCGAGATAGCGCTCTTTCTGCTCCGTCAGGACTCGCATTTTTCAACTCGAACGATGTTTATCGAATTTTATTACATTCGTTGTTCGGGTAACACTGATCTGGACCAGGCTTCACACACATACATTTGAGATTTTCAGTATTTATACATTTGTGAGATCATTAAAATACGTTGAATCATTAACGTAATTACACTTCAGGTCTCACAAGACTGATTTGACACATCGTTCAACTTTTCTTTATGGTCCTTCGAGTCGAATCTGACATCATTCAAGTTCTCTTCAGCATCCATAAAGAACTCCAAATTTTCTTTTTGGAAAGGTACCGCCATATATTGGCAGCAAATTGTGATTAACGAGTTTTCTGAACTATGTTCTTGAATTTTCCAGCGAAGCCTATATTTTCCGATAAAATCACGAATTTTTCAGAAATAAACGTTACTTTTTCTAGCGATGTTCGGCAGCAATCAACATTTTTGCCTCTTCTCTATATAACCACATCTTTGCTAATCTCCGATCCTATCTCAAATAGCCGAAATGCACACCTGCAAAACAACACCTCCTTCAAAATTCTCTTGATGTCCCCCTGTGGTTTGAAGACCTATTAAATTAGAAAAACTCAAATTTATATTCACGTGAAGCAGTTATAAAGCTGTGTTTTCATATAACTTATTTCATATGTGCCCGTTATAAAGACACAAAATTTCAGCAGCATGTGGGAAATAGTATTTTTCATACGTCTCCACTTTGGTACTTTTCAACTGCGAACCAAATTCCAATTCGATTAAGTAACTACTTGTCGGGTTGTTGATGAAACAAAATTGCAGCAGGCTATAACTTCGAAACCGTTGGGCGGATATTCTGCTCAATGAACTTAACCCAGATTTTTAGGTTCCAATCCTTCTCCGAAAATTTTAACATATAAGGTATGTTTCCTTGTAAGCCAGAGCACACAGGGCCTGTCAGTAGGGCAAAATTGAATTTGAGCATGGATTTTTCCCGAGGGTGTCCAACCTAATAGTTTTAGACCATTTTCGGCTCAAAATTTAGAAATTACAGAAATTTGGGAGATAACGATCTATTCACTAGAACAAGTGCGTGAAAATCCGATCAATAAAATAGAAAATTATATGAATGCACAAATGTGAGATCACACAACCATTCCACCCAACGCCGTTAAAAGTTCTGATGAAAACAGTTTTGCGATCTTCTTATCAAATGATTCAAAGAAATATGGAACGAATCTTCAAATAGTCAATTTTCAATAAGTTACTGGATGTCAATTCGATTAGACCTGGATTTTTGGAAATATTAGGAAAATAAAATTTCGAATGAGTAATCCGGAAAAAAAACACAGACTCGATGTGTGAAGTGGTTTGTAGCTTTCCGAAGGTCGAATTGATGAATGCATAAAATCCTTCTGATGATACTGTGGAAATACACATTTAAACATTTTTTCTGATCGTTCCAAAAATACGAAATGGATGGAATGGAAATTAAGTAATTGGTTGGGATATAAATGTTTGAAGGTGCATACAACATGAGGATTATGAAGTCAAAAAATTGATTCTTCGCAGATGTGAAATGATAATTGTAATGATATTTCAGATAAAATCTACAGAAGCATTGTTGTGAAGGCAGCAGCTTTCGCTCACATGTTCAATGGAGATGGCAACAAATTTGAACAAAAGATACTGCCTTCACGGCGGTGCTTTTCTAGTTTTTTTTTTTTTCGATAAATTACCGGATTTCAATTCGATCTAATCTGTATTTTTGGGAATATTGAGAAAATGAAATTGTGAATGGGTATGTCTGCGGAATCATTGGGCGGATTTTTCCCATTCATGAATTCGACCTTCGTAAATAAGCCCCGAGACTACTCTACAAGTTTCTAAGTCCTGTTGGCCAATCGTGAACACAATATTTTTCGAAAGAAACAACTTGAAAACTAGATGTCTGTAGAGAAGGTTTGTACCTTAACTACGAAGGTCGAATGCGTGAATGGGTAAAATCCACCCAATGATTCCAAAGGAGCTTTAAACTTTTGAGGGGTTTCGTTAAAGCCTAGGAAAAAAAACAATACAATAAAATACAATATATCCATCCAAAATTTTATTTTCCCAAGATTTCCAAAAATACACATTAGATCGAATTGAATTCAAGTACTTTATCGAAAAATGACAGTTCGCATGTTCATACAAAATTCAATGAGGATAATATGATGAGAAGATCACAGAATATCAGATATTTGAAATAAAAAATTTGAAATTTCACATATTTTTCCCAATATCTCCAAAACTGATAGCAGTATCAAATTCAAATTTGGTACACTGCTGTGGAATATGAAGTTCCAGTTATAAGCAAAATTATTTTCGAATATGACCAATAGGATCTGAAGGAAATATTTTTTCTGGAATTGATTCCACCTGAATTTTGCTCAAAGGTGCGCGTCGCTATGTTTCAACTAACTACCAATTGCTTCAGTAGTTCCTGGAATATGGGGCAAATAACCTCAAAATTTCAAATGGCTATAACTCCGAACCGTTTGGCCGATTTGGGGCCCATTAACCAACTTAACCGCGGCATTCCGATGCGCGAAGTACCTTACAAGTTTCAAGTCGATAACTTGCTTCGTTCGACAGTTATCGTGTCCACGGCCGGTCAGTCGGACAGAATCTATTACGACACCGGATTCGTAATCAGTAAGTCCAACTTAGTCGTTTGAGACCATTTTCGACTCATAATTCGAAAATTACAGACCTTTGGACAAAACGATAGCCCGACGTTTCCCTAGAACATGGGCGCAGTAATGACAAAAGATGAAGTTAAGTCTCTATAAAAGCTCTTTAATAGAGCATTGAGTTTTTTTCTGATAACGAATTCCATGATAGGAATATCATTAAAATACAAGCGATCCTAAAAATAAACAACTTTCTTTCACGTAAACTTACAGTGTCATTCCTAAGGAATTTTTCAAAGAGATTCCCTAAACATCCTTAATCCATCGAAAAACAAAAACGGAATAGGACTTCTTTACCAGAATATAAGGAAGATGATCTTCATTCTTTTAATAAGGATTTGGGCTCTATTGGCATATTGATCAAACAAAAAAAATTGAAGAAAACGCTTAATACATGGGATGATATCGATCAGAAATGACAAAAATCTAATCAATAAATGAACTGATCTTGAAAATCCTAGAATTGCGTAATCTCATTCAATTGAGGAGTTCAAAGATAAATAATAATCTGTTTTCTTGCTCCAATATGTAGTTGCCATCTCGATCCAAACATCCTTGGAAACCACCTGAGGCTATTGACAATCTTCCATGAAAACAACAGTTATCATCTCCAACTTTTAAATCTTGGACGACGAAACCAAACAAAGAATAAAATATAGGCTACAATTCATACATTAAATCAAAGAACCGAATGTGATTCCCCAGTACATGTGTCTTTACTTTGTTTTCAAAAAGAACTATAATGTGCTGATCCAAAACATGTTATTTGTAATGTATTTCTTGTGTTCCATTTCAAAGCCTTGGTGAAAATTTTCGAATGAAGTTGAAACTTCAAAGTTCGAAAGTTGATTTTGTGATAACGTGGACCTAAAAGCCTCTCAATTAAAATTTATGCATTTGCATAAATTTAATTTCAAAGGCTTTGAAAGTAGGTGTCAACATCATCAATCGTTATAATAAGAACTTGTACATACAAATGTAAAATACAAATGTAATCAACTGTGATCATATATAGCTTGTCAACCGTCAGAAGATTTCTAATGAACATGTTGAGGGGACACGACTTTGGTGCCAACATGCTAACGCCATTCAACTGCCACAATATCAAGAAGAAGGGTACCACAGAGAAAGTCGATATAAATATGATAATAATCTGTTGATTGATTGCATCCAGGTTCCTGTTATTTATTGGAATAATTTGATAATAATATTTTTTTTCGAAATATCTCACTCACTTCGTAATCCAGAGGCTTCGCCAGGCTAACTTCTCCAGTTTTCGAATTCACCTGAAGTGCATCTGTTCCTTCCAATCTGAACTGCACTGTTCCATTTTCCGGATCCGATCCTTTTAATGTGTAAACAACTGTTCCAACCGGTGTACCTTCAGATATGGCAAGGTTATTCATGTCCATCGTGAAAACTGGTGGGAGATTTCCATCACAACCTAGAATAAAGATAAAGTGTTATCAAAACACATTTCAAAAAAATTCCATACATTCATACTATATAATAGAATTCATATACCAGAGTCGTTAAGTTGTACATTTATTTTAACCATAGATTCCTCTAATGAAATGAAACACTTTTTCCATTTTTCCAGATTCGGCTCCAATAAAAAGATAGAGGCTGTTTAAATTTACACAAAAAAAATCAGTTTTTCTTTTGTAACTTTGATATGGTAACTTCGAATGCAATCATTTCAAGATACTTAATTCTTCCTCATAATTTTCTCCTTTAACGCACCGTTTTGAAGATATTCAACGTTGAATGTTATTAAATCGGATAAAAATTCGAGTAGTCAACTTCAAAATTCTGGTTGACCATTGACAGCACGGAATATCGGCGTTTTATTTCATTTTGAGATTGTGGTTTATGACTTTCTCATCTTTCTACCCTTACAGAGAACAAGGACACTTCAACGGCACAACAGCCCTTATGTGGGGAACAAGAGATACCAGAGGAAATAATGGATGTTTAACGAAGATCCATTTTTTTTCCGGTGTAGAAATATTCAAAAGGACTACACAGCCATGAACATAACCATCACGTTACCATAGCCTGTAAGGCTAGAATAGGAATTCAAATTGTTGCGAAGCGCTCTTCTTTCAAATATTTCAAACCCGCCTAACGCAGCTTCACTTTTATTGAAATGTAAATCATGGCGCCGAATGCGGATGCTGTCAACAAGTTAATGGTTTAAAGGTTTATTTAGATATTGTCCTGAATAAAAAAAATCCGACAGACCCAAGAATTCATTGAAAGTACAAAAATTGATTATGATGACCAAAAGAGGAGTGAAATCCCCCATGATCCTGAATTTTATCTGAAATTGGTGAATCTGATGTTTCGATCATAACATCGATGATCGAAAAGGGAAATTAGGCTAGTGAAAACAGAAATGAAATGTTTCAAGACGTTGATGGATCACATGGAAAAAACTATTGAAAAAAAATATGATCGATGAATTGATGAAAACAAATAAACACAATCCTCCTAGGAAGAACAGCGTTGCCGTACCTGCTTAAACTTCCCAACATCCGAGAGAAAAATCAAGCAATAAAAAATCGCTTCTTCCAGATAATTCTACGAGAGCTAGAAGAAGAACTCAAAAATCTAATCAAACTATACTAGGTGAAAAAGGATCAAAAATTTTCATGGAGAGTGCACAGAAGTTAGACTATTTTCATGTGTGCAGGCTTCATCCTACCGTGGATGAAAAAGTTCAAATAGAACGTTTGAAAGTTAATGTGATCGCCGAAGTAACGCGTAGAAAGCTGTTGTTCTGTCAAACAGAGGGGTATCTCTGCTTCATATTGTGAATCCGGATATTCGGCCAGAAGGTAAAAGTTCAAATCATTTTTTAATTCATCTAATGATGAAGAAATAAATCACATAAAAATTGCTTGCGATATCACCAGGGAAATCATACTAATTGTTTAAATTGTCAGTACTTGACTTCCAGTGAAGTTGATCGATCAAATCAACCAAAAATTCACTGGCTATCAACGACTGAGTTTTTGAAAATCTAAAATATGTATTTCTTGTACCTAAGCGAATTATGATGCAGATACTATAATTTTGAGTGTATAAACTTTCATAGTTTTACTATGGAGCTAACTTCTGTAGGTCCCGACTTAGGGGTGGAGGTGCCGGAATTTGGTATAATTACAGTGTTCAAACGAAAAACTTGATTTTGAAGAATGCTGTTTTGAAAAACAGTTTGAGATATGTGGTGCTACCTTTCTACAAGGCAATATGAAGACTGCAATATTGAATTGATACCTTTCTTGCATAAATACTAATGTGTAAGTTCTACGAGCCGAATTGGAAATTTTAACTTTGGGGGGATTACAATATGATCACAAAAAATATAGACATCTCTCGAATATTTTGAAGGTTTATAATTTCCATAACAATGTGCATGAGAAAACAAGCTAGAACATCCCCTCAAATTACGTGTCCACAAATTGTCGAAAATCCTCAACTGATACACTTAATGTTCAGTTTTCGCATCAAGAAGCTTTTCTTTAGATTTGTTTCCAGGAATTTCAGCCAATAATATCCTGAAGGCTTGATATGATACTTTCCTATACCTGATCAATATGATTCATGTCTGAAATTTCTGGCCAATTCATTGTTTGGATATCTTGCTCCTGCAGAAAGGGCTGAACCTTTCTTGCCCGATTTGGCCTTTCATCATCGACTTAAAAATGAAATTACTTTCAAAATCATTGTGCTAATGCCAATGATTGGTTCGATAAGGTTTCTAGCTCATGAGGCATCTTTCATTGTTTTCTCAATAAGGATTAATGGAGTACACCGACCAAACGTCAAATCTCCTCAAAAAATCACGGATCCCTTTTTATAGGTTAGCTTCTTCTGCAAACGATAGTCGTCCGTATCTTCGAGCGGATCAATTCTTGAAACTCGATGAAGAATTGAAGAGTATGACAATTGTCATATGTTCATGTCGATTTTTCCACATAAACATATGACAATTGTCATACTCTTCAATTCTTGATCGAGATTCAAGAATTAACTCCCAGGAGGCTGATTTTTGAATCTCGATCAAGAATTGAAGTGTATGAAAATTGCCATATGTCCACGTCGAATTTATAAGTTAAATATAAAAAACAAGTGGACACGACCTGCGCATGGAACCGAATGTCACTCGACAATTGAATGTTATATCTCCTATACTCCGTACCACTCGTTGCCAAGTCGAAGGAAATGGTGATAAGGTTATGTTTGTATTCCGATTTGAAATTTCTCCATATCTTGCATTCAGTTTATTCCTTGAATATTTGCTTGAAAACATAATCGAATTGGCGAATAGAATTCTCACAAATTTTGCGGATGCTCGAAAATTTAGATTTAGAAAATCGATATAAACATACGACAATTGTCATACTCTTCAATTCTTGATCGAGATTCAAGAATCAGCCCCCTGGGCTCCTACAAACTACCGTCGACTGGACCTCGAAGGAGTCTTACAGTTATTCTTCTAATCCTCGGGTGCATGTGACCATGTAATGTTCTTTTCTTTCCGACGTAACTCTAGATAGATCAGCAACTGGCCTCTTCTCAGTTTCACCCATTTCTTCAAAAAGGTCTGCTTTTTTTCTTACTGGAGAGCAATTTTTCCTGCCCAGTCAAAACGAGAAATCGGATTTCTTGGTATTTCACACAAAATTTAATTTGTTCCCATTTCAATATCGATATCTTCTCTCAATAAAAACTGCATATGTTGGCATGCGATTTTTTTTGTCAATTGAAATTTGTATTCGGTTAATAAGGATGTTGAGAAGAATATATATTCAAAAAGTTCTAGAAAAGCATTGACATGAAGTCAGGAGCTTTCACACGCTTGTTCGAATTCGTTATCAAAGTAACGTATTGACCTAACCAAGCAAACTCAACTACCTGATGGGAATATTCGTCAAAATTCAACGAATTCTGATAGATAGATATCTGAAAAAAATTATTCCTCAAGAAAACTGTATTACAGCTGAGTACAAAGTTTCATTCTGATCGCTGAAATATTGAGAAATATCGAGGAAATATTTGGAAATTTCTAATTAACAACGAAATTTCATAAGTATGTTTTCTCAATATCTCCGAAAAAAGATCGAATCAAATCTGAAATTGAAACGCTGATACTAAATATACACCTCAAGATTCCTAAAAATTTTCGAAGAAATTATTATTTCATTTCTTCACGAGTGAATAGCCAAAAAATTCTCCACAAAGATACGAGTTGATATGCTTCTATTGATTTTGAAGATTCGAACTGATCCCACCGGTACTTCTTGAGATATTGAGAACTAACTTCAAAATTACAAATGGGCATAACTCCAAAACCGTTAGGCCAACTTCACCCCTAAACAAACCGAAATATTTGGACGCCAAACCTAATCTGAGAAGTTCATGTTGCTGGGTCCCCACTTTCGGAAGTTAGAGCACACACAAACAGCAGGACATAATTTAATTCGCATGACCACGGCTTATTCTTTAGGGATTCTAACATGATCGTTTAAGACCATTTTCTGCTTCAAATTCTAAAATTACAGACATTGTAATGAAACGATAATGCGCTGTTCCCCACAGCAAGAGCGTGAACATTGCCAGTTTGAGTTCAATGAGATAGAAGTCACGAAGGGGGTACTTATAAGACTTTTGACAATGTATGTAGTTAGTATGCCACGAAATTATCTACTGAATGAAGACAACATATATCACTGGCCGTATTTGCTTACATATCCACAGAAATTTAGTAGCATTTATTGAACTAATAAACCCATATTTAGTAAACTGAAGGCAGGTTTTAAAACTTGAATAATGAAGTCAGTTTATGATATGGTTTCTAAGTTCGAAAATCAAAACCTTTCGAGGTGCAGAAGAATTCGTGAATGTTCCCTACAACTGGAACATCTGAGGGAAAATTCTCTATTTTCATTCCTCCTCTTTTATCTTTCGGAACGCAGAAAAAGGGTAGTTGATTAAGGTAATTTCGCCGACAATTGGAAGTGAGATAAATAGCCCATTTCCTCCTTGGATTACAAGATAGGTCGGAAGATGTTCGTTGAAGGTTAGCCATTCGTTTTAGGGTTGGATATTGTGTCAATCGAAACTCCAACTAGGCAGTGTAGATTTTTTTGCTGAATATGCATTTTCATTGAAACGTGGTGATAACTTTTATATTTCAAATGGGATCTCCTGTTAATGATTGCGTTTCATGGTTTAAAGTCGTTCTGCTATTTACTGCCCTATACTTATCGTAAGTAAATTATTGAAATTTCCTTTCTCAGTTCTGAATATTACTCATTTTTATGTGAGAAACCCTGAGTGGTAGCCTGTTCATATGATTAGCAGGTTCAGTAACGGTTGGTAGAAGTCTAGACATTTAAAATTATTTAAAAAATTATGAATTCTGTTTCATAGATTCAAAATATTAAAAATGTTGCGTAACCGTTTATATTGAAGAATTTGGAAGTAGTAAAGCAATTCGACATATACTTTTTTCAACATTATATATTATTTCTGAATGATTGGGGATGAAAGGAGTGCAAAGTCTATAAATTGATATTGTTCGAGCCATTGCAATATTTGTATCTGTGTAGTTTTTAGTTTGAACAATAATTCATTAATTGGGAACTCGATAATTCAAATATAAGTAAAAAAATCTGCTGACGATTATTCAAGTGAGAATTATCAGTTGAACATGGTGTTTTTTCAAGGAATCCTTACCTTCCTGTGTTCATTCGCAATAGTTTTGGTGATATTGGACTTCATAAGTAAAAACTCAAGCTTGTGTTGATAGCAAGACATAATGTATTGCAGAGAATATTATTGGGTCATCAGCACCAAGCATCAAACGCGCTGGTTAGTTGAACATTGTGATTTACATACAGATTTTATATTTGAGTTATTTTGGTGCTAAATTTTTCTGTACAAGAATTCTTTTGTGATGCATCATTTTAATACACATTTTTCCCTTTTTCAGCTCAAGAAGAACATAATAAGGGTTCTGTTAAGTGGTGAATTTGAGGACGATAAAGCTGCACTTCTAGGTGGGATTTTCATTTCAATTCCAGTTTTACCTGCTTGTGAGTTAAACGTTTTATTTCAAACAACATAGATTCGAATTTCTTTGCTATTTTGATAATCAATTTTGCTATAAAATACATTTTAAATTTTGACCCTGAGATATTGTTGAGGTGAAAGAACATATGCCTGATGTGCATAACTTTTTTGGAACGTTGAGTAAGGAATCTTCAGGTATCACGGCTGACATCCCTTGTTTTTCTGCAAGCGAGCTCACTCCTCAAAGTGAGGAACTTTCTCAATATTTATTGGAATATAAAAGTATTTTTGAAGAAAATGCTAACCCTAAGCAAAGTGTACTACCATGGACATGTACATGTTTCCAGTACTGTGATGGTTATGGGTAATATAGCCATCAGGATATTTGGATACGTGCAGCATTTGTATAGGTGATAACTCTATACTATCTTTAAGTTGATCTATCCTTTTTACTATTGGTCAGATTTTCTCATTATTGTATGTATAGATCCATTCAGTGATTTGTGATTATCTGTTATTTTTACTTTCAGGTAAAGAAAAAGGCAGAACCTGTTGTCTATTTCTACATCCACGAAAGCCGCAGAACTTTTCAAAGATAAAAACGTCAACATACGGAAGTGCAAGAACTAAACATGAATGTCATGTGCAAATGAGGTGTCAATATGGTCCCCTTATCAACTTAAATTGTTCCATTTTTTCTTCATAGTGTACTTGTACGTGTTTTTTTTTATTGATATGTACTACATGAAATTTTTGTGCATCAGATTCATTACTATACATGTATTGTATTGACCTCTTAACATTTAACTGACACTGTGGCCCTTTATTTCATAATTATTCGTAAGACTACCCATTTTTTTGTGAATTGATTTTTTATGATGGTTTTATTGAAGAGCTGATGAGAACATAAGGTACTTTCATTTCCTAGCTGAGAGTAATTAATTGATAGAATCATTCTTTGCTAGTCAAGAATTATTCATCAGAATAATTTCACATAAATGTGACTTTTTCAAAGAGGATGGAGGGTGCTAGACAATTCAAAATTCTCTCCAATTATTTATATTCATTGGTTGCTATAGGAAACCAATCAGTTGTCATTAGTTGTTTAAGCAGTCGCTTGGCGTCGCTAGTATCACGGTTTTGGAGAATGCTTCGGATACCCATCTACCATCAGCCATCAATTGTTTGAGAGGAATTCATTTGCCATAATGAATGACACAAAAAAAATTTCTGTGAAAATGTTCATTTAAGTTATATTTTGCCATAACTGATTCGTAAATGGAATACATTCCACGAAAGTAAGAAATTGGAAGACAAATTCTAAATATGCGAAATCAAAGGTCGACAAATTCAAATTAAATGTTCAAATAATCCATCTTGCTGTGTCCAACAGTATCCAAATCTATTATAAAAAATAATGTCATATCTCTGAGCGGATTCGGCCAAGTTGCTTTTTTGACACGAAGTTGAAGTATTTTACACCTTAATCGATTAATATTCATCTCTCTCTCTCTCAATTTCTTGACTATAAACCAAATTTTTCAGATATCATCGAAAAAATGTTATTGGGAGATAAATCTGGTGATCTGGGGGACCATTTGTTCGAGTCATCTGTAGAAATGCCATGGTTCGAAAAAATCCTCGTATTTTAATAATAATAATGTAGTATAATTTATAAACACTGAGGACATTAGTAGCTCTATGGTTCAGAGAAGATCAATATGTCAAGAGAATATTGTAGTCTGTGGAAAATACTCTGTGTTCGAGTAGTTGTTGAAGCTTAAGAAGGAGGTTAGTGGTTAGTCAGGTTATGGCCGACAATCGAAAGTTGTTGTGAATTATGTCTTATGAATAAAGAGAATTTGGAAAAACTAGGTGATTAGAACAAATCACAGATACCGTTTTATTGCGCCCTATGGTCTCCTGCAATAATAATAATAAAGTTTATTTCGGTAAATAAACAAATTCATCACAGAGATATATAATAATATTATAATCTGTACGTGCTATTTAAAACAATATATATTACCAATAATAATAATAATATATAATAACAATAATATTGTGTGACTACTTCTGCATTGTGACTCAGACACCCATCCAGTTAAAACCAGACATCATCGAAAGCAATTGGTAGCTATCAAATTGTCGGAATAATTTGATTATATTAAAGCTCCAGTATTTGGAAACATTCAGATTACCATCGATAAATAATGGCTCGTTGATGCTGTTCCCCAGTGTTCTTCACTCTTCAAACATTGCGTTTTTGAGGATACTGGGTACGGACATAAATATATACTAGAAGCTTTCTTTTTGCGCGCATGTTCTAGGGGAACAGCGTGCTATCGTTTTGTCCAAATGTCTGTAATTTTGGATGATTGAGCCGAAAATGGTCTCAATCGACTAGGTTGGACTCACTGATGACGAATCCGGTGTCAAAATTGATTCTGTCCGGCCGGCCGGCCGTAGACACGATAACTGTCGACAGAAGCAAGCTAGCTACTTGAAACTTTCAGGATAGGTTGCGCATCAGAATGCCGCGGTTAAGTTCGTTAATGGGCCAAATCGGCGAATAGTTTCGGAGTTATAGGCACTTGAAGTTTTGAAGTTATTTATTTTTTATTTCAGAAACTACTCAAGCGATTGGATTCAAACTTGGCAGTTTGGTGGAGTATAACGACGCGCAACTTTGAGCCAAATTTCGTCAAGATCATATTGTCAGTAAATTTATAAAAAAAAATTTTTTTTTCGGAAACCATTAATCATATCCAAAAAAAATTATACTCACACTTTGACCTTCTAATTTCACAGCAGTGTACTAAATTTCAGTTCGATACGATCATAAGTTTTGGAGATATCGGGAAAAAATATGTCAAATTTCGAGGTTTTCTTCTCGATGTTGTGCATTTTTTCGGTATTACTCGAGAAATACTGATTCAGTCCTGATTAAACTTCATAGCTAGTTTTAAGATGCTGAAAGGCAACTTTATGCAAAATTTCGTGATAATCGTGTTATTAGAACAATTTGAAAACAAAAATTTCTATGATTTTCTCATCATATCATCCTCATTAAATTCTGTATAAAACTTCGAACTGTTATTTTCGATGGAGTACTGGATTTCAATTCGATCTGATCTGTATTTTTGGAAATATTGGAAAAATAAAATTTTGATTGGGTATATCTACGGAATCATTGGGTGGATTTTACCCATTCACGAATTCGGCCTTCGTAATTAAGGTCCAAACCTTCTCTACAAATATCGAGTTTCTAAGTTGTTTCTTTCGGAAGTTATTGTGTTTACGCAGTCCGCCGTCAGGCTGACCGTAAACACAATAACTTCCGGAAGAAACGACTTAGAAACTCGATATTTGTAGAGTAGGTTTGGGGCTTAATTACGAAGGTCGAATTCGTGAATGGGTAAAATCCGCCCAATGATTCCATAGATATACCCATTCAAAATTTTATTTTTACAATATGTCCAAAAATACAGATATGATCGAATTGAAATCCAGTAATTTATCAGAAAAAAATTTCAAAAAGCACTGCCGTGAAGGCAGCAGCTTTTGCGCGCACGTTCAAATTCGTTGCTGAAGCGGTCATCTACATTGAACATGCGCGCAAAAGTTGCTGCCTTCACGGCAGTGCTTTTTGGTCTTTTTTTTTCGATTAATATCTTACTACTTATGGGATATATTTTCCATTCAATAAAATCGGTTACTCACTAGTGGACAAGATATGGTTTGGAAATAAACTATGTTCGTTCTATATCATCATAGTTCCACAAAATTCCATTTGTTTGATATGGTCTGAAATTTTTTTTATATTTGTTCGAACCTCATAACATCGGTGCTCAAATCCGAAAAATACTTAATAATATTTGTATACCGTACGTTATTACGAATGATGATGGGAGTGCTTTCATTATAAAGGAGCATTTGTCTGACCATTCTAGACAAATATTTACATTTGCTCTAAATCTGGAATATAGTCAAGGAGTTCACAAACAAGAACAAAAGAACAGTGGATGAAACATGTGGTGAAAAAATCTAAGTGGGTCCAAACTGGCGGATAAGCCAGTTAACATGTCGAATATTTCACCACATAATTTTACACCGGTCAAACTGCTGATATCCGCGAGGAACCTCGAATCATGAATTCATTTTGTTTGTTTGAAGTCTAGAAAAACACTGACGTAAAGTCAGCAGCTTTTACGCGCTTGTTCACATTGCGAAATGGTGACTTGGAAATTTCAGTGAAATTTCAAGGAAATGAAAATTTTCAAAAAAAAAATTTTTTTTATAAATTTTTCCATGGATAATTCTTATTGACACTGTTTATCTTCCAACCAACTTTCATTTCGATCAGATGAATATTTTTCGAGTTATTGGAAAATCAAAATTTCAAATGGCTGTAGCACAAAAACCATTTGGCAGATTTGGCCCAATAACGAACTCAGAAGAGATATTCAGGATCTTAACCTAACTTGAAAATTCCAAGACTCTAGGTCTTTCCTTCCGAAAGTTATAGCGCACACGACCGGCCGGTCTGACGGCAGGACGGACAGAATCAATTTTGACCACGGATTCTTCATCCGTGAGTCCAACCTAGTCGATTGAGACCAATTTCGGCTCAAAATCACAGACATCGTGACGAAATGATAAGGCGCTGTTCCCCAGAACAAGCGCGTAAAAATCATGTGGATATGCCGGAGTCCCGATGATTGTAATAAATCGCGACATTACGCACATAATCGAACCCTTATGTCATAATATAATGAATTCATCATTCAAATCTGGTATTTTTCCGTATGGCCTGGAAAAATCGATTGTAAGACCGTGTCACAAAAGAGGATATCCCCACGAGTTATCCAATTACAGGTCAATTAGTCTCATTTCATCGTTCGATAAGATCTTTGAAAAGATATTGGTGAATCGAATGATGGGTTTTCGCAGGAGGTTCGGATTGTTATCTGAAAAGCAGCAAGGTTTTACTCAGGGAAAAGTTACAGAAACTGCAAATTCGGGGTTTCTTCAGGACATTGTACTTTCTATTGAAAAAGGTGAAAGGCCTGCGGGACTTTTCGTGGATTTCTCGAAAGCCTTCGATTGCGTCAGCTATAAGATCTTGCCAATTAAACTTGAAAAACATGGAATAGGGGGTATACCACTCGAACTATTTGAGAGTTACCTCAGTAACAAAAAATAGATAGTTATTTTCAATGGTAAAAAAGGGTGTAACTGATATTATGAGAGAACCATTATCATTGGTGTACCACAGGGTACCTTGGTAGGGTCAATATTGTTTTTGGTATTCATCGATAACCTACCCGATATTTCTGAATCAACACAAGTAGAACTGCCTTGTTCTCAATAGGGACACAGCAAATATTCTATTTTTAAAAATAGCCGGTCAAACTGGACACCACCAAACAGCATTATATTCAGCTCTGGTACAGTAAAAACGAGATCACAGACAAAACTACTTGGAATACATATTGATAGCCACTTGAATTGGTCACCACATTGTGAATTTCGCAAGGGAAAGTTGAACTCCACCATATACTTGCTGAGAGCTTCAAGAAACCAAGTAGACGATAAAACCTTAATGCTTGTTCACTACGCGAATTCTCAATCTGTGTTGTCTCATTAAATTATTTTTCTTGTCGGGGAAGTACGTCGGCAGGACAAGTATTTAGGACACAGAAGCTTGCTCTAAGAACGATGTTCAGTATGAAATACATAGAGGCTTGTCGAGTTGTATATTCAAAAGACAATGATTTGCTTGTACATATGCAGAGTATTATTGTTTTCTTATAAAATAAACAATATTTTCAAGACCATAAGACTACCAACGCAACTCGCAGGATGGCTGATTATTTCTTTCCCATTCACAAATTTTCAATGACTGAACAAAGCATCTTTTATATGAGCATACATTTTTTCGACTTTTTACCAGGAATTATAAGGATTATAAATGATTTCTGAATTTTTGAAAAACTTTTTTTCCAATATAGCTAAATGAGAACCCTTTACAATATCTGAATCCAGAACTTACTGCGATACATTACTGTATTGAGATTTCTATTGTTCCGAAGTGTTTGATGGTGTGATTGTTGTAACTTTGACTTCTATTCTATTCTATACTCAAAATTTTTCGTTTTACACTGAATATTTCGATTTAGGAGGAATATACTTTGTCATCAGCCGAGGTAGTCTAACGCATCTCACGACTGATTCTTTATTCGACCTCGTAGCTCGTATCATTGCACAGACGAGGATCTCCTTCTTTACTATTTCAAGAGAACAGTTTTTTATTCCATATGGTTTCGAATCTTCCACTGGTCCATGCGATGCTGACCCTCGTCTATAAAAATGTTGAGTTTCACATTTTTTCTGTTGTCTTTTACAAACCTGCATATGCCATATCTGTACAGGAATGCCTTCTATTTTTCCATCAAAATCCACAAATCTCTTTGAAAAATACAAAAGTGGACAAAGGTTCACCACAAGAACTCTGGATTATAGCAAACCCAAGTTCAATCTCATGGCCACCAAAAAACAACCAGAATATAGACCCTCAGCATTTAGAATTATTAAAGACATCAAAATATTCAAAACACAGTTATTCAAATATTTATTAGAGCAAAAATCATATTCTTTCGCTTCATGTAGCTTATGTACCGTTGGTGGAATGATTTGAAATGAAGAAGTTTGTTTTTTGATCAATTTTATATGTTATATTTTAACAGTTGAGCTAGCCAATATTCATGAATCTACTATCTGGATTTCCGTATTCGTGAGAGGAGAGTTGAGTAAGTACGTCATTTCGGAAGGGTCAATGAAAATAAAATCCTCGACATGAAAGTTCGATCCAAAGTTCAAACTTCAGGCTGATTGTAGACTTGGGTTTTAACGAATTCGTGCATTTAAATTGGAATTTAGAGAGTTTTGAATTGAGCGCTGGGAATTCACAGACCATTAGCATTCATGTATTCGAGCTAAAATAGTAAGAGGGAAGAAATGAACTTTTTGATAATGCTGAGCGGTAACACATAAGTAACTATTTTTTTTTATTCTGAATGACAGTGACTGTATAGTAGATAACTTCGTATTGACATATTTGTGCAGTTATTTGTTGAAATTCTAGTAAAACCCTGCCGTGAGGTCAGGAGCTTTTGTGGTTGATTCTCACCATACGTCCCGTTACCTTCCAGTATACCTTCCATATGATTTAAGTCAAAATTAAGTAGGCAAAAATGTCATTTAGACGGAACGTAAACGGGACATAAAGTGTGCATACATCAATTCATATGAAATATTGGTTCAAATTTGAATTCATTCAGTTGTTGTAAAAATTTATCTCAAGGTCTGTGTCAAATAGCATCGAATTCTAGTCGCATCAGTACTTCTACTGATGGAATTTAAAGTATCTGTGAAGGAAATAACCTAAAAATTTCACATAAACGCAATATGACGTATTTTTCTCCTATATCTTCGAAAATGAACATCGCATCGAATTGAAATTCGAAACGCTATCGTGAAATATTGATTTCAAGATATGTGCGAAATTCAATCGTAATATGGCTCATAATCTCCGAGAAATTAAATATTTTCAACAAACATTCGGAAAATTTTCGAAATTTTTTTTCGTTCATCCAACGATTGAATCCACACGCAATTTTGATTTGAGTTGTGCGTTGGTATTTTCTTACCAACTTTGAAGTTGGAATTTGATCGCAGATGTTAAGGAAAAAAACTCAAAATTCCAAATATCAAACGAAGTTTGAAAATTTTTTTTCCCATATCTCAAAAAATGGATATGGTGTCAAAAAGAAATGCTGTTGTTATATATCGATTTCTTATACGAGTGCAAAGTTTACTCGAAATATTATCGATAATCTTGGAGAAAAAAAAATTCTTTTTAATCTTCTAACGACTAGATCTACACGATATTGCATCAAGTTGCGCGTTAGCATTGTCCAACTAACTACGAAATTTCAAACTGCTCACATCAGTACTCCATAAGATATCTAGGAACGAACCTCGAAATTTCAAATTAAAATGACTTCGAGCACACACGGAATAATTGAATTTGTAAGATGATTCGTCATCAATAGGTCCAACCCAGTCATTTGAAACGATTCATGGCTGAAATTTTGAATTCTACAGATATTACGGCGAAACGATAACGCACTTCTCCCCAAAATAAACAAGTGAAATTTAGAAAAGCACTGACGCGAAGTCAGCAGCTTTTACGCGCTTGTTCACATTGCGAAATGGTGACTCGGAAATTTCAGCGAAATTTCGATGAAATATGAAAATTTTCAAAAAAAAAATAATTTTTTTTTCGAATTTTCCTATGGATAATTTATTTCATCGACACTGTTCATCTTCCAAGTAAGTTTCATTTCGATCAGATAAATATTTTTCGAGTTATTGAAAAATCGAGATTTCAAATGGCTGTAGCACAAAAACCATTCGGCAGCTATTCAGGATTTTAACCTAACCTGAAAATTTCAAGACTCTAGGTCCTTCCTTTCAAGAGTTACAGCGCACACGGCCGGACGGACAGAATCAGTTTTGACAACGGATTCTTCATCAGGGAGTCCAACCTAGTCGTTCGAGACCAATTTCGGCTCAAAATTCGAAAATTACAGACATCGTGACGAAATGATAACGCGCTGTTCACCAGAACAAGCGCGTAAAAATTTCACAGATTAAAATCGGTTGATCAATATTAGCTAACCTCGTTTTTGTGCGTATAATCTGGGAAACAACAAGTTATCATTTCGTCCAAATGTCCGTTTTTTCCAGTTTTCCCTGGAATGGTCTAAAACGTCCAGGCTGGACTGACTGAAGACGATTCCGGTGTCAAGATTGATTCTACCTGGCTGCCGACCGGCCAGCCAAGGACACAGTAATTATCGAAAAAACGAGCTAGTGCTTTGGAACATTCGAGGAAAGACGCGTATCAATATCGGAAAAACGGTATCAGAGTAAAAATCATATGAACCTCAGAGATTATTCTTCTAATATTTCAGGAACTACCTGAACGATTGGATTGAATCTTGGCATTTACTTGAAGCAAAACGACACGTAACTTTTTTCAAAATTTCACGCATCGTTTAGGAATTTGGTTGAAAAGGATACCTACTCAAGTAATTTTCGCTAAACAAATTCGCATACTTATGTTCAATGTGAAGGTTATAGGATTAGAATTTCAAATTGTAAATAAAAAAACCGAAAAGCACTGGCGAAGTCAGGAGGCTTCGAACCTGCACGCTGACATTTTATAACCAAGTACTCGATTTCAATAGACGACTTCGGCCCAAGTATCCAACCCACAGTTTTCTTCACAAATTTACTATCAGTGGGGAACGGGAATTTCAGGACAAATTCGACATGACAAGATTCGTGTTATTTTTAAATATCGGTTAAAGATGCCTCGGCTCCTCAAACAAGATAATTCCTTCCAAATATAGGTTTTGTTAGGCTGTAATTTAAGTTGGGATTCCTGATTTCATGTTAATAGTGTCAATTTTATAAAGGATATGTTCCTCAAATCAACTTATTATATTATAACTGGTTATTTCGGTTGCCGGGTTTCCGTTCTGTAAATATGGAATATCCAGTTGGTTCTTGAAAAAAAAAGGTTAATTACGGAATTTGATTGATGAAAAAGCAATCTTTCTGTCACCAAAACATAGCCATATTAAGTCTATGCACAAGAACGACAATCAGTGTTTTATAGTAACATATCCATAGCAGAGAACAATCTTTATTTACCTTATGTTCCATAGACCATACGTAGTAATTTTTCCATTGTTGATTGTTGTCTCTCTATGTTCTATGGATCATAAAGTAAATAAAGATTGTTCTATGCTATAGATATGTAACCATAGAACATTGACTGTCGTGATGGTGACGAAAAGAACGTTTTTTCATCAATCAAATTCCGTAATTTGTAACGTCTAGAGTCGCTGGGAATGAGATCACGTGTTACAAGCACTATCTTATAGTTTTTAAATTTGCAGTCTTTGTACCGGGGCTACCGCTCACTACATCATCTTTGTACCGGGGCTGTCGCCCACTGAATCATCTTTATACCGGGGCCATCGCCCACTGAACCATCTTTTCACCGAGCTACCGACTACTGGATCATCTTTTTACTGGGATTAATGCCCATTTGAATATCCTACTACCGGACCCAGAGTTTGACTGGATCATCTTGGTACTAGAAGCAATCATTACTGGATTATCTTAATACTGGAGCTGATTATGACTGGAACACCTTTATACCGAAGCTAATTATTACTGGAACATCTTGATTCTGGACTTTATTCTGGATGGAATCTCTTGGAACTAGACTACCTGCATAATACCTGTATTTTGGAGGATCATACCACCGGATCCTTACTTTTAAAATAAGTGCTTCTTCGAATCCCGGATCTCAGATTCACTGTACCTAAATTTGTGTTTGTAAATAGCAATTTTAATTGTAAAGTTGAAATAAATAGATAGGGAGTAAGAGGTTGCATCATTACCACCAAATTAACGATTAGGGATACATTCAGGAGTTAATTTGATTTCACTGGCGCAGGTAACGTGGGGCCTCGAGTAACTTTTTTTTGAGTAACATTTTTTCCAGAGTGTGTCTCTTTCGTTTTTCTGGTTGTGAGGGTGACTTCGTTGTGAGTCTGAGCTCCGAGGTTGAATATTCGATATTACCATCTTTTCGACTTTTACCTTATCATTATCTTGTATTGGTATTGTCTGAATTATTGAATCATGAATCCCGATAACTTTAAGTCTCAGGAATTTAAATATGTACTTCATTCTCGATACCTTTAAAGCTTGGTAGGCCTGGTTGATGGTGGGCTTAGTTTTTGGAGCCATCATACGCTTGGGAAGTTGACCATCGACTATCTGATGGGTCAAAGCAATTCTTATCGTCGGTTTATTCGTGAACGATTGTAGTGTGTTCGTGTGATAGTAATTTGTTGTTTGTAGTATGTCTGTCTAGCAAGGTGTATGAAAGTTATCGCATCCACCAAAAAAAGGATTATTTTGTTTCTTGTTATGTGTGACGAAGGCAGTTATGTTTTTGGATGGAGGTGATGATTGGTCGTTTTTTTTGTGTATCTAAATTTCCTAATACCTTTTCTCCTTTTCCTATTTAAGGCAAGTGTCGGTCTGTCTGGTGCAAATTTTTATTAGTTTTTTTCCTTTTGGTTTACATGACGATTTCGTGAAGATGGCGATTAATCTTTCGAGTTGAACGCAGCTATGCAGTGCCTTGAATGGAAATTTGAGCGTAGTCTGCGGTTTACTTTGAAGTTTTCTCAGGCCTTCGATTCGACAATTACCGTATCATTTTCCTTACCGTGTCTTACGACAATTACCGTATCTTATCGTGTCTAATGACAATTTATCTGATGCCGGTTAGCAAATACCGTATCTTTTGTGTCTCGGACACCTATCGTATCTTATGCCTGTGGGCATCTTATCTTTTAATATTTTGAAGTTTAGAGCGGCTATGCAGTATCTTGATTGAAAATTTGGCGTAGTTAGCGATTTACTTTGAAGTTTTCTTTAATCTGTGAGTCTCACAACGTATTATATCTTTTAATATTTTGAAGTTTAGAGCGACTATGCAGTATCTTGATTGAAAATTTGGCGTAGTTAGCGATTTACTTTGAAGTTTTCTTTGATCTGTGAGTCTCATAGAGATTATTTTTCTTGCATTTTTGGATGCAGTTATTATTTGTACCAACGGGCGGACACTTCTCTTTCTCTTTCCTTACCTGTTGTTTGTATCTATCCCTATTACCTATTCTCTATTACCTATTTCCTATTATCTATCCCTATTACCTATTATCTATCCCTATTACCTATTTCTATTACCTATTTTCGCTTCCTTATATCGAACCTACTTTGCGATTTGTAATCGCTGGCGCCCAATCTTATCTTTGTTTTCCTACGTATTTCCGGGGTTGTTTTTCCAATTTATTCTCTACTTTCACTATTTTCGCATGTTAGGAATCACTTTCTAGGAGAGGCCTGCTTGGGAAGTGATCTCTTGATATTATTAGTTAGATCATCTTCATATACACATTTAACATCTTCTGTGTGATAAGTTAGCTTTAAATATCTCTTGACATTAACATTCAACATCTTCTGTGTGATAAGTTAGCTTTAAATATCTCTTGACATTAACATTCAACATCTTCTGTGTGATAAGTTAGCTTTAAATATCTCTTGACATAAACATTCAACATCTTCTGTGTGATAAATTAGCTTTAAATACCTCTTGATATTTTTGGTTACATCATCTGCACATACATCTCTTACACCTTCAGTGAGATTAATTAATTAGCTTCAAATTTCGAGCTTTGAAACTTGGAAAACCACCTCGGGATATCAATAGTACCTTTCCTGATAATGTGTTTTTTTTTCTCCTCGATTCCTTCCTTCCCTTCCACACTTTCCTAACAGTTTTGTTTTTTTTATCTGCATCGTGCCACTTGTTAGACTTCATTGCTCCGGAAAGAAACATCTTTATCTTGACTACTGTTGCCTACCGTTCATTTCGTAAAATTTATCGATTTTAAGTACCTCAGTCTGGATAATTTCGGGATTCCATTCGTGTAGACTACCTTACCTGTCGATTAGTCGATACCTATCTTTTCTTATATCTACACGTCTTGACTCCTGATTTTATCTTTCGACTTCTTCACCTGTACGACGATTATTACCTAATATTTTTATGTTACTTTAACCTTGTCTTTCAAGTTGCGATTCCTTATTGTTTGCCGTGTAAATTTCATGTAAATTTATGTTTCAGTTATGCTGTGTGACCTGCAAGATTAATTTCCCTCTTATCCATTTGACTTAACTTTCAATTTGGCATTTAACGTTAAAGAACTTTATTTTCCTCATAGTAATTATTCTGTTTTTCAAAATTAATCGAAACCTATTGGCTTTACATTCTTCTAAACAAATTTCTTCAAAATTTTTTTTTCCTGGTAAGTGGTGTGTGTAACGTTACAAAACGCTCCACTGTCGATTTCAGTTTCCATCGCGAAAATACGTCATACTAATAATTTCAATTCCAATCGCAAGTAAAAACGCCTTACTGAAATTATATGATCGGTCGCTAAAGAACGCTCATCGCTTTGACAGTTGAGTGTGTGTTTCGCATGCGCGACCCTTCCAATTCGGTCTAGCGATGGAAAGTTCTTTCTTTTGTGCATAAGAATTTGAAGATTCAACACCTTGCTAGAGTTTAACGAATAAACGAACTTCGTAATCCATTAGCATCGTGGAATTTTGAAGTTTTATTGTTTCTTATAAGACGTCTATTCAAAAGACGGTAAGTACTACGTATATCCCGACCAATATTTTTGCTTTTGTGAATGCCAAATTGTGATTTCTGATTATTTTCGTTCCATGCAGGTTACACAGCTTAACATTTTCCTTTGTATGATATTGTGCATTTGATTTCTTATCTCATTCTTATTATCGAATAACGTGCTCTTATTCCTGAGTTCTAGATATTTCATCTCATATTTATTAACTTGTAAATTGTTTCAATAACGTCTAGAGTCGTTGGGAATGAGATCACGTGTTACAAGCACTATCTTATAGTTTTTAAATTTGCAGTCTTTGTACCGGGGCTACCGCTCACTGAAACATCTTTGTACCGGGGCTACCGCTCACTACATCATCTTTGTACCGGGGCTGTCGCCCACTGAATCATCTTTATACCGGGGCCATCGCCCACTGAACCATCTTTTCACCGAGCTACCGACTACTGGATCATCGTTTTACTGGGATTAATGCCCATTTGAATATCCTACTACCGGACCCAGAGTTTGACTGGATCATCTTGGTACTAGAAGCAATCATTACTGGATTATCTTAATACTGGAGCTGATTATGACTGGAACACCTTTATACCGAAGCTAATTATTACTGGAACATCTTGATTCTGGACTTTATTCTGGATGGAATCTCTTGGAACTAGACTACCTGCATAATACCTGTATTTTGGAGGATCATACCACCGGATCCTTACTTTTAAGATAAGTGCTTCTTCGAATCCCGGATCTCAGATTCACTGTACCTAAATTTGTGTTTGTAAATAGCAATTTTAATTGTAAAGTTGAAATAAATAGATAGGGAGTAAGAGGTTGCATCATTACCACCAGATTAACGATTAGGGATACATTCAGGAGTTAATTTAATTTCAAATTAACCTTCTTTCAGGGACCAACCGAATATTTCAAATTTACGGAATGGAAAACCGGCAACCGGAATAACCAAGTTGATTCGCGGAACATATTCTATATAAATTTGACACTATTAACTTGAAATCAGGAATCCCAACTTAAATTTCTGCCAATCGGAGATGATCTTAACAAAACCCTATATTTGGAAGGAATTATCTTGTTTGAGGAGCCGAGGCATTTTTTACGGATATTTATAAATAACGCGAACCTTATCATGTCGAATTTGTCCTGAAATCCCGTTCCCCAGTGATAGTAAATTTGTGAAGAAAATTATGGGTTGGCAACTTGGACCGAAGTCGTCTATTCGATCAGATATGTGTTTTTGAAATACCTTATGGATATTTCCTATTACTATTGCGCGGATTTTACCCATCAAATAAACCTTCGTCGTTTCCTTCGTGAGTAAATGTGCATTGGATCGGGCTTACTAATTTTTTTAGAAATATTTTATATGTGGACATAAAATTCCATCAATTATTCCAGCCATTTTGGAGGTTTTAAAAATGGATTATAAAATTTATCTTCTGAAATGATCCTCACGGATTCCCGCATAAATCTTCATGTTGATACTCCAAAACTGAGGACGAATTCGTGATATTTGGGTTCCGAACCTATCCTAGAATTTCAAGACACAGGGTAGTTTTATTCGAAAGTAAAAGCACAGATTTGTCGAAATGAATAATTTACAAGCATTTTTATTTACTTCCTGAACGTGATTCAACCTTACCACGGATTCTTCTCCAGAGAGCCTAGCACAACAAAAGTCAATGGCGGTCAGATCAGGCGGTATGTGGGTAGCCAGAGGGTAATGTCCATAAAGTTAGCAGAGCCACTTGCACGGAAGTCAGTGAAAACCATCTCATTAATTGTCGCATATTTGTCGAGAATTTGTCGTGAAAGAAAAAAATTGTCGCACTTCTAGTTTTTTTTTAAGGGTTGGCTCTGCTGACTTAATATTAAGTTAGCAGAGCCATTCTGAAATATGCATCAAATTCGATCAAAAAAGTTATAAGTAATTGTCGAGTATTTGTCGTAGAACATCTAGCCTGAAAAAACCAGAAAAAATAATTTTTTTATAACTCAATGCTGGATAATGGAAATATGCCATTCTCACGGATATACATGGATGTAATTTTGTGATACAAGAAAGTTGATTAGATGACCGTTTTTTCTTCCGGAAATGAGCTGAACGATTGAAGGACGACCAAAACATATTTGTCGTGAAAGAAAAAAATTTGTCGCGCTTCTTGTTGTTTTTAAAAGGGGTGTCTCTGCTAACGTAATATCAAGTTAGCAGAGCCATTCTGAAATATGCATTGAATTCGATCAAAAATGTAATGAGTAATTGTCGAGTATTTGGCGTAGACCATCTAGCCTGAAAAAACCAGAAAAAATTTTTTTTATAGTTTTTTATAGGTTTCAATGAAATGTTCTGGTTTCTTAGGAAATTCGTCGTATTCGGCAACACGGCACCGGTAAATTGATATTTCAGGTATGTCTTCCGTATCATTATTGACTGATATTGGGTTGTATATGTTAAATCTTCTATTTCCCAAGATGAACAATTTTCGTTTCAATGCTGAATAATGAAAATATTCCATTCTCACGGACAGGGCCGGCGTTAGGGGTGAGGCAGCTAGGCAGTCGTTTCAGGCGCCACTCTGCTAGGGGCGGCATTTCGGGCAATGTCGGAGGGCCACATTTTCATACTTTATTTGAATCCCAGATTATTGAACATACAGCCTGTCTGGGGTCTGCTAATGCTGCAGTTTGAAAATGTGTAAACATTCACCCTAACCGTAATAAAAGTCTATCTTATCATCCTTATAATTATTACGACAATTACTCATAACATTTTTGATCGAATCCGATGCATATTCTTGAATGGCTCTGCTAACTTAATATTAAGTTAGCAGAGCCACCCTTTTAAAAAAACCAAGAGCACGACAATTTTTTTTCTTTCACCACAAATATGTTTTGGTCGTCCTTCAATCGTTCCGCTCATTTCCGGAAGAGAAAATGGTCATCTAATTAACTTTCTTGTATCACAAAGTTACGTCGATGTATATATCCGTGAGAATGGAATATTTTCATTATTCAGCATTGAAACGAAAATTGTTCATCTCGGAAAATAGAAGATTTAACATATACAACCCAATATCTGTCAATAATGATACGGAAAACATATCAATGCAATGTTGTCGAATATGACAAATTTCCTAAGAAACCAGAACATTTCATTAAAACCTATAAAAAAGTTATTAAAAAATTATTTTTTGTGTTTTTTTCAGGCTAGATGGTCTACGACCAATACTCGACATTTACTCATAACGTTTTTGATCGAATTAGATGCATATTTTAGAATGGCTCTGCTAACTTAATATTAAGTTAGCAGAGCCACCCCTTAAAAAAAAAACTAGAAGCGCGACAAATTTTTTTCTTTCACGACAAATATGTTTTGGTCGTCCTTCAATCGTTAGGCTCATTTCCGGAAGAAAAAGCGGTCATCTAATCAACTTTCTTGTATCACTAAGTTACGTCGATGTATATCCGTGAGAATGAAATATTACCATCAATTAATCAACATTGAAACGAAAATTGTTCACCTCGGTAAATAGAAGATTTAACATATACAACCCAACATCAGTCAATAATAATACGGAAAACATACCTGAAATATCAATTCACCAATGCAGTGTTGCCGGATATGACAAATTTCCTAAGAAACCAGAACATTTCATTAAAACCTATAAAACAGTTATAAAAAAATTATTTTTTCTGGTATTTTCAGGTAGATGGTCTACGACAAATACTCGACAATTACTCATAACGTTTTTGATCGAATTAGATGCATATTTTAGAATGGCTCTGCCAACTTAATATTAAGTTAGCAGAGCCACCCCTTAAAAAAACTAGAAGCGCGACAAATTTTCTTCTTTCACGACAAATTCTCGACAAATATACGACCATTAATGAGATGGTTTTCATTGACTTCCGTGAAAGTGGCTCTGCTAACTTTATGGACATCAGAGGGTATCATCACGAAGAAGAATGGAATGGAAAACATGAGCTCGAAGTGAATGTTGATTATTTTTTCGAATTCAGTATAAATAGGTTTATTTGTTTGTGTCAATAAAAATCACCGAATTTCTTCTAAAATTCTCGAAAATATGTTTTTTCTTCGGTATCGTTGTTTTCTTCGGAATAAGCTGATCCAATCATAATGAAACTTGGTGAAGAATAATAATGAATTTTTTCCTCAAATACCTATTTGATTTTCTGCCATCTTCTTACCATAATATCCCCACGAAATTCTGTATGAAATTTCGAGCTGTCATTTTTCAATTAAGCACCGGATTTCAATTCGAATATGTATTTTTTGATATTCTTAGAAAAATAAATTTTGAATGGGTTCCTGAGGAACCATTGGGTGGATTTTACCATTCACGAATTCCTTCAGTAGTTTGAAGTGGGTTTTGAATTCAAACTACTGAAATCCCTGAATCAGAAAGGTTCCTGGCCGGATGGCATTATAATGAAGTGATACCACTTTTTTCGAAAGAAAAGAAATTATAGTGGATCCAAAAGACCACTGGTTCAATGTAATGAATATTAATATCGGACCGATGAATTAGAAAGTCGACCAGCTTCAGAAAATCTTGGCGAGAGAGAATATACAGGTGGTCAAGATTACAGAACATACGGTGAATAGGAATGATATCGGTGGATTGAATATTCCAGGATACTCAAATGGAGCACACGACGGCAGGGAAGATAACTATGGGGGAGCCTCATATTGACAAAAAATGAAGGTTGAATGGTTACGAGTTTTTCAGTTGAGTCTGTTGTTGAAATATATGGTGTCTGATTGAAGGATGTAAGGTTGATAGTATTGTCAATCTAGAGATCCCCTAAAGGAAATATCGAAGAGTTCATAATGAACCTGCGGCTATGTTTGTAGAAGCTGATGAATATGAACCTTCACCAACGATATATATTCATCTCAGGTGACTCCAACATAGATATGCTCGTGACTTCTGGTCACGCAAAACAGGTGATGGAGCTATTTGAGGAGTTTGCTCTCTAGGGGAGGTTCTTCGAACCACTTAGAATAACAGATACATCTCAAACATTGATTGATAATATTTTCTCAGACTGTGAGGATGTGATAGCAAAAACATTCGAACAGCATATATCAGATCACAAAAGTCAACTTTTGAAATGTAAATTGACCACACAAAAAGATAAAAGACTGCAGAAAATGCGAACCAGGGACAGGTATACTGCAAATATTCAAAAATTCAAATATGAACTCGGTTGTACGGATGGGTCCGAGTCCAAAACTGCTGAATCGGCCAAAGATGCTTTTGACGCATTCTGGGTGAAACTTATGACCGCGTTTGATAACATGCCCAGAAGGACTCAAATGCTGTAGAAGGGAAAATAAAAATAAAGCAAACTCAAACAAGGAAGCTGTAAACCTGAAGAGAACATTAGATGCACTTGCTACAGGTTGTGAGGTAACAAAGGACGCAACGAGTAGGAGGTTATATAATTCAGGAAGCAGATAACAGGACTGAAATGATTTGGTCACTGATAAAACAGCGAACTCCACAAAATACGAATAAGACCATACCAGAGAATACACCTGACGAATTGAACAAGTTTTCCGTTTACAAAAGAAGGGAGACGGCTAAATGCTGCTCTGGAACCAGCCAGAGACCCGAATAATTATTAAGAAATACCGATAAGTCCCCAGAATACTCAATATACATAGCATCCACCAGTCTTTGTTGTTGACATATTCCACTACACTGTATTCGCTTCATTATGATCGGTATCATTCACCCGAATTTTATATAATTAATAAGGTGACAAGAGAGACCAACTGACAGTGTGAGTAACAACTTATTGTTTGTTCAATGGAAATCGATGTTTCAAAGTTATTTCAATTGTTTCAAAATTATTTCAATTGTTTTTGTATTTACGATTTTCATTCATACTTTGTTGGTTATATTTGTGACCTTACTAGTACCCACTAGTTTTGTGATCAATTATCTGTTTAACTCGTTACTTCTCCGAGTTTCCTAACAGTTTGTTTGTTTCCACTCGAGAATGTTATAATATTATTTTCTACCATGTGCACATCCTAATTATTCTATCACTAATTGTAGAGCCCTGAAAAAGATATTAAATATATCGAAACGTCGGCATTCCGTCAAACTGAGTTTTTCTCTAATTCGGACCAAAAAGTACCCTCTCATTATTCATACAAAAGTGTTACTGAGGTCTATAAAGCATAATAATTATCTAAATGATTTTTATATTTTTGTGATATTATTTGTCTCATACCTAGAATTCAAAATTCTGTGAAAATTTTTTGAAATGGAAGTGCCATGTAATTATATTGATGGCAAAAATAAATGAAATGAAATGAACACTTCTGAAAAACACATCTCACAAATTCGATATTTATCAGGTAGGTTCGAAGCTTAGTTAAGAAGGCCGAATGCGGGAATTGGTTAACATCCAACCAATGATTGCACATATATTACCATTCAAAATCTCATTTCTTAAATATATCCAAAAATCCATATTGAATCTAATTTTAATCCAGTGCTTGATTAAAAATGACAGCTTGAAGTTTATGCAGAATTTCGTAAGTATCATATGATTCGAGGACCACTGAATCTTTCCATAGGGATGCAAAATTGCGATTTGCGGAGTCAATACGTGCAAAGATGACCACTTTGGCAACGAATATGAAAATACGCGCAATGCTGCAGACTCCTCGTCAGTGCTTTTATAGGATTTTTCATCTGAAGGAATTAAATGTCCACGTCGAGACTTTAAAACCGGCCAAAAAACGGTGCTGTGTGTTTGCACTCTGAACTTCGGAATACGTTTTCGACTACGAAAGCGCGTTGTTGTTCTATTCACTGCAACATCGCGACAAAATAATCTGCACGAATGCCGGAGTACAAACACAGACCAATTTGGTCTGTACTTTGGTATATACTTTGAATAAAGAACAACAGGAAGGATGAAGCATTGGTCCATTTCTCGAAGTAAAAATTGGCGACGGAAACGGCCATATTACTCAGCCACTTTATGTCTCACCAGTTTGGTATTTCTGTAACGATGTTGTAAACAAACTGTAATTTTTTCAGTTTCAGTCGTACATCAACAAGACCGTTATTGAGCGTATTTCTTTAAATACTTCCATTATCTACCCATATTTTCGAATATGGCTATAAGTTAAGTTGAGTATATTACTTGAAAAAACAAAATCAGAAATATGGTTAGTTGTACATCGTGTGGTTATTTCAAGACTCCAAATCACAAACATTTTGGTGTCACATTCCACAGGAAAGTGTTTTAAATTCTTAATTCAGCAGTATATAGAAATATAAAGGTATTTTATTCGAAATGAATCATGACGTTAACCGTTGAATCATTTGGTGAGCATAGGCGTAACATAGGACATATAATAGGAGTCAAGAATGTTTTCGGTTTTTAATACAGTATATATTTCTAGATTTGTGGTTTCTGTGTGGTATCACGTTATTAATGATTTTTTCATTATTGTTTGTACAAAATCTATCAATTACTTCATTCAATTTCATAATGCTGATGAATATCTTTGTTCTAGGTTTCCTAAAGATGAAAAGAGGAGAACATTATGGATTCAGTTTATGAAATATACTGAATTTATTTTGACGACTACTAGTGTTTTATGTTCTCATCATTTCGAGAGACTGTTTTGATCGAACATCTAAGGTTGTAGTGAGACTTTTTCCAAATGCTTTACCAACGGTTGAGGTGGATTGTTTAAAATTTGTAAGTTGATTACCTTGATAGTTGTTTTGTATCCTTTCGTGTTTTAATGTTAGTTTTTCTATCTTTTATTCCTAGTTGCACGTTTACATCTATATAAATATATATTTATCTGTGATTTTTACAGTTTTCTTCTGTTTACGGACACACTCAAAGAAATTCACCAGGATGTACAACAGGAATTCGGTTACTTCTACAGGAAATTCCCCCTATATAAGCGACAGCAGAAATATTTGTTGAATTTACGTGACAATTCCTGTCGTTCAATTCCTATAGAAATAACAAGATTCAGATTAGTTAATGCAACCAAACTGCAGTTTGTCATTTCAACAGGAAAATAATAATGTGACAAAAACCGGAATATACATGACTATTAACAGAAACGTATCATTGATTCAACTGAAATTTTCTAGTTATTTTAATGAACTACCACACTTTTAGCGGAGCTGTAATTTCGATTTAACAGGAATTTCCTGTTCAATAAACAAACTAGATGGTTGTATTCCAAGCTTCAAACTTCAGTTTCTACAAGAATTTCCAGTAATGAACAATAAACTAAAACAGGAAATACTTTACTCATAACGGAACTGTAGTATCGACTTAACAGGAATTTTTCGTAGAAATAAAAACTATCCTTCATATATTACAGTACTAGTAAGTTGTATTCGAAGCTTATAACCTGAGATTTTACAGGAATCTTTTGCAGTTACCTAGTATTCAACAGGAATTTCTTGCATTTCCTATTTAAATTTACGTAGTTTTGGCAGTAATTTCCATGTGGAGTCGAGATTTCTTTCCATGGACTTTTACTGGAAGATTCCGGTTAGTTCCACCGAGAAGCATTGTTGCAATTCAGGGTACTTCCTGTCAATATCGAAGTGCTTTTCCGTACAGGGTGTGGCGAAACAGACAGTGCAGTTTTGAAAAGCTATTAAGAAAAAACTACGGTACTTACAGAAATAAGATTTAGTTAATTTTCTTTAGTACATCATGCCGTTTTATGTGTCAAGTTTTAAAAATCACATCAGAAAGATTATGGCCGCCAGCAGCGATACATTGATGAATGTGATTTCTGAAGTTTTCGACTTCATTTAGACCACAGAAAAAAATTACATATACTCCAATCCGGTGCTGCTGTACTAAAGAAAATCAACGGAATCTTATTTCTGTAAGTTACATAATTTTTTATTTACAGCCTCTGAAAACAGCATTGTCTGTTTCGCTGCACCCTGTACAAAATAGCACTTGAATATTAAGAGGAAGTACCCTGAATTGCAACAATACTTCACGGTTCAACTAACCTGAATCTTTCTATAAGTTGCGTAGTTTTTTCAGTAGCCTTTCAAATCTCCTAATTTAATTACGCAATACCTATAAAACACAGTAGGCACTTCAAATATAGGTCGGGTATGAAAATATGAATTTCAATATGCTCAAAATTGAATTTGTTTATTGAAAAAACAATATTTTTACGATGTTTTGTCTACAATAATTCAGTAAGAGCTAATATCTGATAATGTTTGGCATACAATTATAATAAAAAGGCTGCAAATGTAACTTCAAACCTGGCATTTTTTCTCGTCCCCTACTTATGGTTTCCTCCACTTCTGCAGCCGATCTCACGTATGTTAACCTTCCATTGATTCTAATCGGGATGGCACCCAGGTTGTACCTTTTTGGCTCTTTCAAACGCTACTCAAATGAAGTAAATTAAATTCAAATTATGGCACTACAAGAGGTTTGGATGAAAAGAATAGGTTTCACAGAGTGGAAAATCAGCGTATCAGTCACATTTCCTTCCTACTACTAATTTTATAACCTCATGCATGTTTTGAAACTATTTATATTTCAATGTGTGTTCTACTTAATTCGTTTTTTTGTGTTCAATACGATTTATGTTGTTACTTTCATTATGTTTGGCATATGAAATCTACGGTTCGCAACACTTGTATGCTTATATGTTGATTGACGATTACTTCAAAATACGTTGTTTTAGTGAGAGACACTTTACAGCTAAACAACTTGAAATAATGAAATATACTTACTTCTGAATATTTCGGCGTAATTGACTAAACCCCTTCCTCTTAAATAGCCGCCAACATCATCCTCGCTGGCTGCCATTTCCATTGATTCTATAGATTACCCGATTGGAGTATATATTTTCTCTTCATCCCCATCTTGACTTTGATCTAAGCCAAAGACAATAGCAGCCAAATCATATAAATAATCAGCAGCACTTGATACATACATAACTATTTTTCCGATAAATGGCAAAATTCACAATAACTGCACTTGTACAGAAGAATGGCGAATGCCACAACTACATATGCGTGTTCCAACAACCAACGAACCAACACGAACCGCGTCTTACCCAGAGAAGCGGATTGATTTTGGCGATTTATAGGAATTCTGTTAAAATCAAAGTTCTGAGCTGTTAGAACAGTAGCGTCGATCGTAGAGATAACAGGAATAATATATCATTGATAATCTGAATTTTTGTGAGAAATACGGAATATTCCTGTTGAATTTAATGGGTCCATATTGTTAATCATACAAACATTGTTGGGTGTGTATTACGAAATGATTATATTTTACTAGATATTCCTGTAACATTTACAATGGGTTATTCCGGTTGCACTTATGGTTCCGAACTACGTATGTTTTATGGTCGTGGCTCGTAAATATGGCCGAATATTATTCTAAATACACAGGAAATATTCCTTATGAATTAAAGGTACAATATCACTGCTAAACTAACTGTTTTTCCTGTTCATACGACAGAAGTCACTTGTACCGGAATCGGCATGTTAGATTTCAAGTACGGATTGTTCTCATGACGGTCTTTTTCTGTTGTAATGATAATAATTGCGTTTTAACAACAGGAATTCATTTAACCGGAATTCTTTTTTCTCAGTGCATTGATGCTACAACAGAATATACCAGAATATATGTTTTATATAAGCTTATTTATTTATTTTAGGATAGAACAAATTATCCAGTAACCCTCATCTATACCTGTGGAAAACACATTGACATGCCCTGAAATATCATCTATTGCTGGACCTCCATCTAAGCCCAGACTGTTTATTAGCGAACAGACCCGTCCACCTTCTGCAGATATACAATCCGCTTGCACTTTTTCCCGCCTAAAGCTTACAATTATGAACTGCAAAAATTTGTAAATTGCCTTCCATATCCAAAAACATAATCTAAATGGTATTCTTCAGTAGATCAAAGCCTGGGTTCATTACCGAAGCTTTGAACTTTTTGAGACTCAAAACCCAAAATTCTACCAAAAAGCTTATCGAAAAAAATATTAAGATGTAATGAAAAATATTAAGATTTACTTTAGGTACCCCTGATATATTGATTCACTGTCCATGCCATCTTAATTTTATCAATATCAATTGTAATTATATGCTTACTAAATTTTATTCATAATTAGGGTGCTGTAAGAGCTCTTTGATTTCTTTTTTTATGTTTCCTGATAATATTTCTAGATTGAAACTGTCCATTCCACATATATAAGGATGATTCAATTTATCCGTAGTATTTATTATACAAATCCCTTAATTAAATTAGGCTCACTTTAATTCAATTACTATGGCTAAGTAGTTCATTTTAATTAGATTGATCATTCTTTTTTATTTAGAACTTGCTTACTGCATCATTCCGAAATAAATGAAGCTTATACCCTACTCAAATGTACTACGCCACTGCAACGCTACGCCACGGATACATAGGTCGGCCATATTGGTCAGCTAATGCGGACGCCAAGTTTTTTATGCTCCTTCCTGTTGTTCTTTATTCACAGGGTATATACGTAATTCCTTCCCTTTTATACCGCTTAGCAGCAGGAATGTCAGATCTCACAATTATTCGTGAGGCTACACGAACAAATAATATTTGAAGAAATAATTGCATTTGAATTAAATCAAAACTGTCAAATTTATCGATAAATTTACCAATTGACTATAATTCACTCCCGCCTGTAGTGGGTTAATGATGATGTGACAATGGCTCCTTCTCAGAGAAGGAACCGGGGACTATCCGTCGTCTGCAAGTACAAAGGGTAGAGTTTTTCATATAGGTAGATATATAAAGAGTATTTCTTGCGCGGAAAATTAAGTCATACTTATCGTTGCACCTATGCATTTGAATTAAATCAAAACTGTCAAATTTATCGATAAATTTACCAATTGACTATAATTCACTCCCGCCTGTAGTGGGTTAATGATGATGTGACAATGGCTCCTTCTCTTAGGAAGCAACCGGGGACTCTCCGTCGTCTGCAAGTACAAAGGGTAGAGTTTTTCATATAGGTAGATATATAAAGAGTATTTCTTGCGCGGAAAATTAAGTCATACTTATCGTTGCACCTATATGGGTTGATATATCATATAGTATTGAGAAAAATTAATAAATCCTCATATTATCTTTCATATTTTGTATTTGTAATTAATCATTCTTGAAAAAAGATTTATTGGTAGGTATAGCCCAGGACTATTTATCATCGAAAGTTGTGCTCGTATACCATCCAGATGCTATTTCATTTCCTCTTGCTTACAATTCAAGAGTTTTTCACGTAATTCTTCGATGTTCTTGTTGCTCGAAGCTATTTTTCATTGCTTACTGTTCATTCATTCGTGTGCGCTTTTGTGCAGTCGTGTCGTAACGTTACTGTCGTAGCTTAAGATCCGTAGGTTTTTTAATTTTTTTCGATGCGTAATTTTTGGATATATTTTTCATTGATAATATTTGAGAAATCAGAAATGTAGAGTAGTTCCTTTAAATTCACGTACGACAACATTTTTGAAATAATGTTAAATATTGTCTGGTTTACAAGGTTGTTCGATAAGTGAGTTGGTTGATACATTTATGCAACAGCACAGTATATTACCCTTTTTTCACAACGATTAGCTAATTTGTAATCTCACGATTTTTCGTCATTGAATTTAACGATTTCTGCTCCATCTCATCTGGCAACCCCGCTTAGCAGTTACTCAGCTATCTGGCACATACAATTATGAATCAAATGCGAAACGTCACGTAATATTCTCACGATTTTTAGAGCGCTCCTCCATAAGTGCTTCCCTTCTGATTTTTATTTAGTTAGCATCACATTTCATTCTGGTAGTAACACGCATCTGCTATTATAATACTTTTATGAAACTTTCAACGCACGCCAACGTAACAGCTTGTATGTATTCGTCTCAGAGCGATCTAGTCGAAGCGGATCGTCTGCCTTATGTCCCGGGAAAACTTTTATCAAAAGTGCAGAAATTCGGCACACATTCGTATTCAAGGAGGCTTCCAACCTGTCGTTGGAAGATATGTAACATTGATCGTGTCCTACATCCGAAATGTGTGGTTCAATAGAGTGAAAATAAGAAGTTTTGGAAATTTCGCCGTATTTCTGTCTATTTATTCTTGAAGACTCAAGTCTTAATGATAAATGACAGCAGATCTGAAAAACTGACAATACTATAATCCTCACTCCCCTGCGGATAGCAGGATTGAAACGAATTTCAAAGGGCATTTTCTAGGAAAAATTTTGCACAATCAACCATATCGGTACAATGCGAACGATCAACAGAGTGAACTGTAACACCTAGGATTCTAAATCTAATACTTTCCAGGCTAAAATGAAATTTGCTGAATTATTTTCCTCTGATACCCACTTCCGCTTTGCGAGCCTTTTGACAAATTGGCATTTTCAAAAAACTAGCGCATCACAGATATGAAAGTTTTTCAATTCTACAGTATTGTTCATTGGGCAACATTTTTCCTTAATACTGCTTTCGACAAATAGGGTCAAATTTGCCATCCGCACGAGCATTTTCAATAATCATCAATCTTAATTCGAATTTTAATAGTTATTTTTCAGATATTAGGCATGAAATCCTAGAGAACACGTGAAATATAATGCACAATCTTCCCTACATATCCCTTAATCGATATTTGTAACATTATCTAGGAATCATAGAAAAAATCAAGGAGTTTGGGTTTATGAATTCGGGAAAAAATTTTTGAATTAAATCTTCATATCGACCAAACAGCTTGATCAATCCGCTTCATTTATCTTCATTCACAACCTCGATATGACCAAATTTCAAAAAGTATCGAACGTTAATGGAGCCTCCTATGATCAATCATCAATACCTCAGCGACAAATGATAATATAGTAACATTTGGTAATTGACCCTATCGAAGGCCTTAGAGAAGTCTGTGTACAATTCATGGACCTGAAAATCCTCCTCCAGAGAACAGACCATAAAGTCAACAAATGTCAAAAGATTTAATTCGGTAAAACGGCCACCAACAAAGCCAAACTGTTCATCAATGAGTTGGGGCTGAAGAGAGCGAGTCATTACGTCACAGATAAAGCTTTCAAACATTTTAGCAATTGTACTCAGTATGCTAATAGGTCTGTAATTAGACACTTGGGAAATGTCACTGTTTTTATGAATTGGTGTTATGTGACTGGTCTGGTCTTCGTGAAGGAAAAACTACTAATCGAGGGATAACTTAAAAACGAAGAACAGGGGACTTGCTATTATGAAGCTCAACTGCTTTGAGAAGCTGAGGGGGAGACCATAATAATAATTATTATAACTTTATTCATCTTGAAAGACATATAACATGCATAGGACAAGTCATATAATTATTGAATATTCACAATTTGCCGGAAAAGTATTCGCCAACCGTGCAATTACATTTTTCACAAGGTTTATCGTCAACTGCTTTTCTATATTCCTTTAAGACTAAGATACTGTACACCTCTTGGAAGATGATTAAGAAGCTTATACTTATATACAATGGAGACATCTCAGAGTTAGTGGTCCTGAGGTTCGGGATAGAAATAATTCATTTCTGGTGTTATACTTGAAATGTTAAGAGTTTCGTGACATGATTTTCATTTTCTTTCATATACAAAAGACAAGTGAAGACGTAAAATAAGGTCTGCATGAACTTTTAGGTGAAATATTTAACATCATGCGCAGAATCCGTTTTTTGGGTATGAACACTCTACAAATATCGGATGAGTTACCCCATAAAATTATATTATAAGAAATTTGACTGTGAACAAGGCTGTACTATACACTCACCATAGACTGAAAGGGAATCAAGTTTCTAAATCCAGTCATACCATGAAAAAGCTATTCAGTTTTTTGCGAACAGAATGTACATGTGAGCACCACATCACAGTTCTGGACGAAATAAATTCCCAGAAATCTAGCACTAACCTGAAACCTTAAAGTTAATTCATTGGGATCATCATTTCTATTTAGAAAGTCGGTGCATTCAGATTTGCCAATATTATATTATTCACACAACACCAGTCTACAAAACACTGTAGCAACAGTTGACACAAATTCTGTAATGTTTTAAACGTAATGGTACTAATCACGATTGAAGTATCATCAGCAAACAAGACAAATCTTAAAATGTTCGAGAAACAATTGAAATCTGTGAAACCTGGGAACCAAGGGAGCATGTTCTTCAACTTTACAGGTAAATCATTAATAAATAACGAAAAAAGAAGAAGTCCAAGTACTGTTCTCTATTGTACTCCCAAGTTAATATTCTCTTGTTGCCAAAAGAATTTGTCGACCTTGACGAGTATAATTCTACTTCCTAGATAACTTGAAGCCATGTTAGAAATATACCTCTGAAACCAATGTTGTAACATTTATCAATGACGAACTCGACGGAGAGGCTATCGAAAGCTCGTGATAAATCAGAAGAAAGTAAAGCTATAAACAAATCTTTGTCGAGGCAACCATGCAGAAACTCAATGAAAGATATAGCTGCAATTGGGAAAAAAACCTGAGCTTATTGACAAACTCGTTATATGAACTGAATTAGGTGCGATTCAGTTCCCAGCTTCTTCCGTATACACGCAGAAATAGTATCTATTCCTGAACACTTGCTATTGTTTTTATTTATTGATCACATTACTCACCACATAGTCCAAAACTGGTTGAAAGAAGAAGTAAAAGTTCAGAACTGAAAGGGTTGACAATCTAGGACTATAATATTTGCACAGGGCATTTACAGTTACTGAAGAGAAATATTGAGCAAAAATAACTGCCAGATTTTCAGTGTCAACATGAGATGTTCCATCAGTAATAAACTCGATAGGCTTCTACTTTTCCATTGTCCGGCCAGTGTGGAAATTGACGATATTCCACACTGTTTTATTGCGATTGTTATAAGTTTCAAGAAGGTTTTATTATATCTGAATTTTGTTTTCCTAATACGTGACCTGTATGAGGATTTGGCTTTCCTATAATAGTTATAAGTGGATTGGCACTTTTATTGATATACAGGCAATGAAGATTATTCGAATTACGTTTTGCCAAGTGAATTGCAGGAGAGATCCATAACTTTTCATATCTAGCATGATTCGAACATTCCATAGTTGAGCAAACTTTCCGAAAACCCTTCTCATTAAGAGTCATGGATACTCCAACCATACATTTACATCAATGAGAGCATAAACACACCGAAAATTACAATCTTTGATAAAATGATTATGTTGGTGACGTTTTTGTCATATTTGATGCTTTTCATGACGACGCTTTCATCTTACACGATTTTGGTAGCAACCTCGAATCTATTAAATCAATTTCACCCGCCAACGCAAGGTTGATAAAAAGATCGATTTCCTGGACCTGTCCATCTCTAGATCAAACGGTAGCTCGCTGAACTTTGATATTAACCGATATGTCACGCAAACCAACCATAAAATTTCCGCATACTCACCATCCTCCTAGCCATAAAATGGCAGTTTTGCGCTGTATATAAATAGAGCCATGATATTCCAATTTCCGAAGAAAAAAACGTTAAAATTGCATTATAATAATATTTACAAGTTGATATGTAATGATTGTGATGTCTCGTATTTCAGGCAGATTATAAGAAAACCATAGTTCAGGATGAAGAAACATCTAAACAGACCTCAGTTATCGGCATTTGATCACCATTTAAAATTCACTGGTTATAAATTCAGTCCTTATCGTTATCTCTTATAAGATCACAACAAGCAAATATAGCAACAGAATGAAGATATTGAGATAGTCTCTGAGCTGCAATCTAACACACACTGTGTGAATGTACAGGTTAATTTAAATTTCGATAATAGTTTCATTTATTAAGAATTAACATTATTGTTGCGTGAAAGACCTCTGTTTATTCATGCACTCGTTCAGTAATTCATTGTCAGAATATTCACCACAGAAACCTTCACAGTTGTTCAGGCTATGAACTATTATTGATTTGACTTCGAATCTGTTCGCTATTCGTTCAATGTTATCTACTTGGGATGTTTCTTTGATGGGGAGCCTTCACCACAACTCTGGTTTAGGAGACTATTTCTTCTGACGTACCGGCTAATGCCGGCCGCATACGATACGGTCTACCGGAGAGGTTGACCTGCGCAGGTCTTCCTGCACAGGTCACCCAGTGCGTGTATTGGAACTGACCTGCGTAGGTTCTTCGACGTGCACAGGCAACCGTAGAAGAAGCGAAATTCGATTCTTTCTCGAAGCACTTTACGGTGAACCTGAGCATGTGTGCGAGACGCCGACCATCCCATACATGTAACGGCGTCATATCTGAAACCTGCACAGGTCAACCTCCCCGGTAGACCGGAGAGCTAGTATGTGACCGGCATAAGAATCACTTGATACGGTTTGCCCGGGGGTTACTGAATCGACAATATGACCCTTGCAGAAACAATGCGCTGCAATTAGACGCTATCGTTAACAGGCTCACTACTCTTAATGAAGACAAATGGAGTTCTGGTCTCTGGAACTCCTCAAAGTCTTTGTTCACTTGGTTACAAGATGAACAGTTTTAATATCTCTGAATATGTAGCTTTTCACATATGTCTATGAGCAGTTCAAAGGATAACAATCGAGAAACCGACTATTTGTGGAACAGATTAAAGGTCTGAGTTACGAGGACCGAATTTGTTGAGGGGTCAAAAACGCCCACTGATTCCATATCCACTTAATTTTCCAACATTTGTGAAAATATGGAGGTCGTCGAAATCAAATCTCGTGCTCGACTCCAAATAAACGGCGTGAAGTTTCATGCAGAATTTCGTGAGGAACATATCATTAAAAGACTCTCTTGATTTGCGAAGTCAATACCCTCTTCGTTAGAGCTTCTGAACCCCGAAAATTTGAATGATATGTCATTATTTCATATACAAGCACAATACTTCAATATCAAGAGCTTTCGAAAATAATGGTGAAATAAAATCTCGATTGGATGTCTCTGGAACTATACTAAACCGATTCAGCTGCTTAATGATCCTTATCGATTTATTCATCATCTTTATCCATAAAAAGCTGAATCCTACTTGCTTATGTACTAACGGACCTTATTATATTTGAGTGATCAAATTGATAGATGTGTCGTGAGATTTCTCTACCGGTGATATAAAACGCAATCATCATGTTCATTTCAATAAATACAGACACTTAATAACAATGATAGAATGCGAACACAGTCAAAAAAACCAATAATTCAAAAAAGATATTCCCAGGGTATTCGAAATGGCTTTACTTGTATCCCTTGAGGGAAATTGCTATATCAGGAACACAATGAAGTCATAAAATGTTCTTCCCTTTCTACTGCCATGAGCTGACTATTAATGTCACACCCAAAGAATATATATCATAATCCAGACATTTTCTCGGTGACCACACCCTTTTTATCGCCGCGGAAACATTTTTCACTGACATTCATTCCATAACTTCGGATAAATGCGACGGACATCGTTTTCCGATATGAAATCCTTTAACGGAAAACGTTTCATATGGAGGTTTTACGAAAACATTGCTCGCAACTTTCCGCGAGCTATTATATCAGCCAAATGGAGGCATTTCCAAATTTCGCCCAGAAAATGCACTTCAAAATTGATATATGGATTCTTTGGGATTCAGTGAAATTCAACCCAGAATGTTATGGAGAACTATAATTTTATGGTAAAGATTCGGTATATTACTAAAAATCAGCCGGTTCTAATGGTACCTACTATTCTGGTTTTGCAGTTCTTCGGTGAAATAAAATAACTGCATTCTGAAACGAGTTTGAGAAAAATAAATGAGAAATTCCACTATTCACTTGACAAATACCAAGTTAGAGAAACTAAGATATGGTGGAAGGGAGCTGACTCCGGTTAGTGCAAGGTGATGAAACTGGAAGCGGGCCCTGCTCATTTCATCTTATGGGGAAAAGGCGAACTTACTGCACTGTGAAGGTCAACAACTCCAAATTTTTTTTTTATCTTACAGGATGAAAAAATGCGGAGGATTTCTATGGAGCGTTTAACAAATTGAATCAACAATTATGTTTGAAAAACCTAGAAAAGCACTGACGTAGCGTCAGGGGCTTTCATGCGCTTGTTCAATGAGGGTTTTTCCTGAATTTGGGTTATTACTGCAAATGCAAATTTGAGCATAATTATTATGGGTTTGATTCATCATTTTCCCAAATTTCCTTCAGAAAGCATTCAAAATCATATTTCAAAATTGCGGTTTGGGATTTACCAGGCATGCACGAAGTGACAACGGTGTTTAGTAGAATAGCTTTTTCTGCAATAGAATAATGAAATATTTATTCCTATTCTGTGGCACACACGTGTTCTTTGTCAATATATCCAAACAATTTCCGTTTGCGATTTGTCAGTAATGACAGTATGACAGTCTGTGCTCTTCTTTTTCTATTCCTTGGTCGTTGTCTTCTACTCATCCCAGATCGAAGTATAGCTATCTCTGTTTTCCTAAAGAAAGTAATACATTTGACGTCCTTTTCTTTCCGAGAAAGCTGAATTCGACATTGCCATATCGTGCACTCAAGACAAAGCCCTTTAAATGTAAATCACCATTTTAATTTTCCAGTTTTAGGTGATCAAACATTTTTTTAAAGATATAATATTGAAATTATATGTTTGAAATGTGATGTTCTAAAGGTTTTTCATGAAAATTACTGCATTTCCGTTTAAAGGAAAAACCCCCATTCAACGAATTAAACTGCCATAATCAATCTATTAAAGTATAGCCTGACCGCTGATGGTGATTCAATGAGTACCGAGAGAATCTGCTTAGAGACTGAGAGAAAATTGTAAGGCATGTTTGGAGTTTACTTCAATCGTGTGATTCTGCAGATACCGGGTGTTCCAGGAATACCATTTGTTAGAATTTTTTGGGAAGGAATTGAAATTCAAGTTTGCAATTATGGACTTAAGCTTTAACTAGAGAGGTGACTTCCTGTAATTTTTTGGAATTCGTGAGACTTCCGGTTTTACCGGAAGTGAAACGAACTTTCGTTTTTCAAATGGGAAGCCCCAAATTTTATAATGAAAATGGATTCCTTATTAAATTCTGACTCGTTTTAATGTCAAATTTTTGAATTTCCGATAGAAATTTTTTCTTCAACGTGAAATTGCGAAAAAAAAAATTGAAAATAACGCTCTGCTGAAACATGGATATCTTCAAGGTTTTTCATTGAGAAAATGTTGGTTTGAGGATTCCGCGGAAAGTAACAATAATGCCTTTGTAACAATAGTCAGAATTGAAAATCATGATACAGGAGGTCGCAAAAGCGTTGTTGAAGTTGGAAATTTCGAAAACGTGAAAACTCAAGTTTTTCAAATGAGAACCTCATTTTTTTATTGCCATAATGGAATCTACGTTGGAAAAATAATGTAGTTGTGGAAATAACACAAATGCCCTCAAATTCATATTTTAGGGCACTTAAAGACTGAAAAAAATATTTCATATTGTGATTTGTTTTTTGATTACTCAAATAAGATTTCAAACGGGATAATACAAATTCTGCTGCTGGTAATACAATAGGTAGTTTTTAGACCGATAAACAAATTTTGCGATTCGAAAAGTTCAAATGAATGAGATTTTTATGAGGAAAATTCATTGAAGTGGCAAACAAGTCAAACAGTGCAAATTGAAATAATGGTTATTCTTGAAAATATGTTTCATATTTTTCATTCGACTATCCGATGTAATATGTATCTCAATTCGATTATCGGATTTTTTTATTGGTATTAAAATCGCTAATAGTTCACGTATTCGGAATTAATTCAAACATCGGAAATTTCGCACGGATAATATGGATAAGGATATTTCACACCATGATGTATGAATCAGTCTGTAGGTAATCCGAAAATGACGTGAATCCTTAGAATATGTGAGTTTCGCTCTGACTCTAACTATATGGGATAATAGTTATATTCTGTTATTCATCAATTTTTTTCGAAAGAATTCCCTGAGATGAATTAGAGTTTCTTTTTATGAGTTGTGTTATTATTCCAGTGAAATATGGTTCAATATGGCTCTTGAAATGACTGCTTGTACAGGTTTATGAAAAGTAATGAAACAAATTGATTTCGACCAAATCGAATTCGAATCTGCGAATGTATCTCGAAGAATAATAGTAACTCACTCTTTCCAAAGCTGATTTATGACCATATTTCTTTCATCGCAGAACTATGTGTACGACATCAACACCCTTCTACTGAAGGAGTCGCTGTCAATTGGAAGGTACAACCTCAATTACGCATTGGTTTCCATGGATGACTGTCAACTACTCAAAAATTACTTATTATATAGAACTAATTACAACGAAACGAATTGACGAGACCCGAGTACAAATTATTGGCGCGGAAAAAGAGTAAAAAAATTAAATGAGTGGAGAGTTCCCGCATGTCCTGGAGATTTTTTCAATAGAAAGAATCGGAACAAATTAGGTACAGACAGCGGTAATTCAATTTGTTGATTATGTTTATGGGTGTCTCTATAACGGTTTTCACGTGGCTGGGCTGTTTTTCGAATTTTCTCGAGCGTTCGACAGTTTATGCTTTCAATTCATGAAGGACAAGTGTAACAACCTGGGTTTTCGGGGTGAGTTCTCGGACTTCACAACGCAAGGTAATTTGGAATTTAACTCAGAAAATCCACCTCAAAATATGACAATTGTCATACTCTTCAATTCCTGATCGAGATTCAAGAATTGACCCCCAGGACTTCAGAACAAAAAACTATATTCGATTCACTCAAAATAAAATTGAGTGTCATAAAACCTCAGCCTTTTATATTCCAAACGCCAGAAAGCAAGTGGTACCACATGCTATCACAGTCGGTTTGGGTGCGGTTAGTTCAATGCAGATGGTTCAAGACTTGTGGCATATGGACAGTACGTCAAAAGAAGTTTAACTGATTGTAAGAAAAGGTACTGCCAAACAGAAAAAGGAGCAATAAGCAACGTTTGGACCATTGGGCAGTTCTATTGATTATGTATTTATTTCTGTAAGGAAGTGGTGATTCCGAACCAACCACAAACCATTAGAAACATTATTTGGAACTAGATCTGAGCCATGCGCCAGAATAGAGATATGGTTTTTAAAATTTCGAGCATATTATGGAATAATTTTATACAAGCCATAAAATTGAATATTGCGGAATTTCTTTCACGTTTATGTATGTGTGCAGAAAGTTCACGTAGATGATAATGAAATGGAAATATATGTGAACAAAATTATGAAATACTCCCGACCGGTGTTTATAACAATAGAGATTATAAGTTCACATTCAGCGAGAGATTCCGAAATATTAGCAGTAAATAGAGGTTTATATAAAACCAATGTGATGTAACCATTACATAATATAAAATATTGGCAAACGAACTATGTTTTGATGACGATATTCTATTGAGAAGTACAAGAATCATCATTTTCTGTAAACTAAGAGCTGATGTGTTACACGCTTCTCACGAAGGACACCCTGAAAGAGTATCAATAACAAATGGCCTTAGGACAAAGGTATGATGGCCAAAGATCGATACTGTGAGAGATGTACACTGGTTTTGGCTTTTAGTCCAACCAACCCACTGAAACGGCGAGATTTCCGGCCTTGGCTGGACGTGGCAATAGATTTTGTGGGTGCTTTTTAAGAGATGAATACTTATGTAGTTGTGGATTATAAGTAAGGTTTGTGAGACAGGCTAAACCTCTTTGAGCCTGTCACGTTTCATCCCGGTTCAGCCAGACGAACCGGTAAGGGCATGCGCCAAACTAACCCGTTTCATGCCTACGTGAGAGGACACTCTTTGCCCGGATCACAAAGAAGTGTGCTTGGACGTCGGATATGAAAAGGATTGAAAGATGTTGAGAGGATCTACCAGGTAGAGCGTGACGCTCCTTGTACGTTAATTGATGCGGATAGACGGCACCGGCAGATAACGTAGGGTACTCTAGACTCAAGGGATAAAGGAGTGCGCACATGACTGAGAAACGGAGCTTGCTTCAACTAAGAAGGCCGATCTGAAAAAGATTTCAACATGGCGGAAAATCTGCCAGATTGGATTTTTTCAATTTTGCTTGCTGAATTGGAGAGCATTATTCCGATGTACTGGATTTTCAAAGATTTTCCGTCAAATTATGTTCACAAACTTCAAACTCAACGTTTTTTTTACATGTCTACAGGGTAAATAAATTTCACCCAAAATTCTATTAATCTTTCGAGGTGGAGCTGGTCTTCATTCTGAACACAACATTGATTGACATTTTGTAGCCTTTTGAAGATTCCGTTCGGATTAATTGAATAATTTTTATTTAAAAACTGGTAAGCTTATCAGAAAAAAAAATCTCAACAAAACTTTGGTGAAATCAAACTCGCTCTAACTTCGGACAGCAGGGTCAAGTTACCTCTGGATTATAAATAGGAATTATTCTGATCATATTCACGTCCGTTACCGAGAAACGATAGTCCGGTTCCCACCAGTTTTCCACAGTTTTTCCCAAGAAATTTTTTTTTTTTGATGAATTCACATTTTTATCCAGGTCATTCTGGAGTACCATCAGCACAATTTTGGCCTCCATAAGTCTACCAGGTTTCTAATAAAATATTATTAAGTACTCCGAGTGGAATATGTGGAAGGCTACAAAATGGAAACCAATGTATATTTTTTCATTCTGTTTCCACACCAGTGTTCAAAATGAAGGTCAGTTCAACCTTTAAGATTTCGACAATTGTGGGTGGAATTTTTTTTCACTGCAGACATGTACAAAAAATTGGATTTGAATTTTGGAAAAATTTTCTCACGGAAAATCTTAGAAAATCGGACATTCAAATAATGTTCATCCAATTTAGCAATTGAATAGGAAGAATTTCAGAGTTGTAGGTTTTGAGTCGTTTCAAATGTTTTTCATTTTAGAATTCTACAAACAACAATAGAATTGACCACTTAAAAATCCTAAGATCTTCCAACAAACCGTTATTTCAAAGGTCACGCAAAATTTATCACATTTATCGGTATATTACTCTCAGAGTGGACATTAAACACCATGTATCTCGCTCATGCTTCGAAAACGGGATATATGCTATGAGGCAAAAATGACTTTCCAAATGTCATCTATACGACTAAATATGTTTGATCAGTTTAAGGTGAAATACCCTGTATATGTTGTACATCAAATATACAGGTAACTATAATATAGAGTATAACGTGTGTCGATCATGTTCTCATTCTGTTGTATATAGTAAAAAATAAGAGAAAGATATTCTGTGCCGTTGTCTATGATCATAGAATAGGAGGCTAGCCCCGAATGAGAGGTTAGCCAGAATAACCACGAACGTAGTCCTGTAAGCACTGTAAACTGTAAGTCTCAATTTAATAAAGTACTTAACATATTATTAGAAGTGTATTTCTAACCACCTTATATAAAATACAACATGGTGTCAGGTGTGTTTTAAATTGAACAAAACACTAGAATACAAAGAGGTTAGAAAACAGTATTCGTCAAAAAGCGTGGAAATCCAAGTTTGCTGAAAGAAGGCATCAGAAAAGAAGCAAGAACATATATTTAAAACGTGTTACTCAGACTAAGAGCAGACATGGATTATTGCAAAGCTCCATCGACATTCAACATCAATGAACCACATAATTGGAACAGATGGAAACAATCTTTCACAATATTCCTAATGGCCATAAGGGAAAATGAAGCTGATGACGCAGTGAAGATCGCTCTGTTATTGAACCAACTGGGCGACAGTTGTCTGGATATATATAACACTTTTGATGTCACCAAAAAACATAAATTTGAAGATGTTATATCCTGTTTTGATGATCGATTTCTGCCAAGGCAAAACATATGTATGGAAACATACAAATTCAATAATATCGAACAGAAGGATGGTCAATCCATTGACGATTTCATCACTGAGCTTAAAAAGCAAGCAGGAACTTGCTCATTTATTTGTCAAAATCAAGCATGCAAAAAAAGTTATGAAGAAAGAATGTTGAGGGACCGACTAGTCCTGGGAATCAAGGATAAACAGGTCCAAAGACACCTGTTACGAGAAAATGATTTAAGTTTGGAAAAGATCCAGGACTACTGCAAGAGCATTGAGGTCACCTTAAAAAATGTGGAATTGTTGCAGTCAAATAGCAATAATGAAGCAGTCGATGCTGTAAGATCAAAACCTAATAAAAAATGCAGTAGATGTGGAACTGAACATACTCCCAGAAAATGCCCAGCATTTCGGCAAATTTGTAAACAGTGCCAGAAAGAAGGCCATTTTGCAAAAATGTGCTTCTGGAAGAACAAGGCTGCTAGACATGGACCCTCTCACACCCAGCACAGAAACCAAGGAGCGATGCAAGTTTGTATAGATAGTCAGGTTGGGAATAGCATGCAAGTGAAAAGCGAAGAGAATGTGAGTACTGACAATTCATTGTTCATTTATGAGTGTAATAATAAACATAATAGTAAACTTAGTTGGTACGAAAACATTAAGATTCATGATGTTAGCATTAAATTCAAATTGGACACAGGGGCTGACTCGAGTATTTTACCATTGAAGCATTTTGAAGTATTGAAAATTGATCAATCAAAAATTGTCCCAACATCTATGACAATAATATCGTATGGCAATTTCCGGTCAAAACCATTGGGATTCATAACTTTGAAATGTAAATATAAGAATCAAGTAGAGAACGTAAAATTCTTGGTGGTCAATTTCGACTCGGAACCGTTATTAGGTTTGAATGACTGTTTAATGTTTAAGATGATATCTCGAATCGATTCCATGTGTTCAAAATTTTTAAATGAAGCACTACCAGAAAATGTTAAAGAATTACATACTAAATTCAAGAATGTTTTTGAAGGGTTAGGTTGTATTCCGGGTTTAGTTGAAATCAAATTAAGACATGATGCAATACCGGTTATTCAGTCTCAGAGGAAGATTCCATTAGTGCTTCATGAAAGATTAAAGCAGACATTAAATGAGCTTGAAGAGAAAGGTGTTGTTTCTAAAGTTGATTATCCAACCGAGTGGGTAAATTCACTCATGATCGTTGAAAAACCTAATGGCTCACTCCGCCTGTGTCTCGATCCAAAACCCTTGAATAAATTTATATGTAGAGAACACTATATAATCCCAAAATGTGATGATATTTTAACCCAATTGGAAGGGAAAACAATTTTTTCAGTCATTGATATGAAGGATGGATTTTGGCAAATTCAACTATCAAAGAATAGTTCAGATCTGTGCACGTTCAATACACCATTTGGCAGGTATAAATTCAATCGAGTCCCCTTTGGACTAAACAGCATTCCTGAAATATTTCAAAAGAAAAACATAGAAATATTTGGTGACATTCCAAATGTCAGCGTTTACTTTGATGACATAATTATATTCGGCGCAGATGAGACTGAGCATGACATTGCATTCAAAAAGGTACTTGAAAAAGCTTTGCATTATAATATAAAATTCAATTTCAACAAATTACAATATAAAATGGCTGAAGTGGAATTTTTAGGTCAAAACATTTCGAAATCTGGAGTCAAACCCTCCCAGAAAAATATAGAAGCTGTATTGGCAATTGAAACCCCGTCTAGTAAGAAAGATTTATTGAGAATTTTGGGATTATTCAAATTTTTCTCAAAATTTATTTCAAATCTATCTCAGTTGACTTACAACATGAGAAATTTAACTAGGAATGACGCAAAATTTCAGTGGTCTGAAACTCATCAGCGCGAATTAGATACATTAAAGACATTGATCACAAATAAGCCTATTCTAAAAATATTTGACAAGAATCTACCAATTGAAATTCAGACAGATGCGTCAAGCAAAGGTATAGGATCATGTATGATTCAAAATGGGTATCCAATCTCATTCGCTTCACGCTCACTTAATAAAGCTGAAGTAAATTACGCGCAAATCGAAAAGGAATTGTTGAGTATAGTATTCTCCTGTGAGAAATATCATTACTGGATTTATGGTCGTGAAGTAGTTATCAAGACTGACCATAAACCACTGATTGCCATATTTAACAAAAACCTTGATAATGTAAGTGCTAGATTACAAAGGATGCTCTTAAAATTATTGAAATATCACATCAGAGTTGAATATTTACCGGGATCTAAAATGTATGTAGCAGACACCTTAAGTCGTTCATACATTAAATCAGAAGTACCAATAGATGAAGAACTCGAATATACAGTTCATTCTTTATCATTAGCAGTTCCCATGACAAAAGAAAAAATCAAACAATTCCAAAATTGCATTAACTCTGATCCAACTCTGTCAAAAATTAAAGAGTATTGTATAAAAGGTTGGCCATTAAGAAGTAAAAAATTGAATTCTGAGTTAAATTACTACTATAAGCTGAAAGATAATATTTACCTATCGGATAATTTGTTACTTTATAATCATAAAGTGGTTGTTCCCTTCAAACTTCGAGCTGAAATACTCAAACTAATTCATTCAGCACATTTTGGTATTGAAAAGTGTAAACTGAGGGCTCGCGAAATACTAATTTGGCCAGGTATGTCTAGTGATATTGAAAATTTCGTTTCAAAGTGTGAAATATGTCAAGCTCATCGATCAAATAATCAGAAAGAAACGCTCATTCCTCATAAAATTCCTCAAAGACCGTGGGAAATTTTGTTCTCAGATTTTTTTGAATATAAGTCAAAAAATTATTTAATCATTGTAGACTCCTTCTCACATTGGCTCGAGGTCTTTCCGACAAATGATAAAACAGCAAAAACTGTAATAGACTGCTGCAAGGAAGTGTTTTCAAAATTTGGTGTTCCTGATATTTTTTATTCTGATAATGTGCCTTACAATAGTATAGAATTCAAAAATTTCTCTAAGGCATGGAATTTTGAAATTGAATTTTCCAGTCCTCATCATCATGAGTCCAATGGTTTTGCGGAAAAATATGTAGCTATTGCCAAAACCATGTTAAAAAAAATGAACAAAACAGAGGAGCTACCATACTATTTGTTAGAGTATCGTAACACTCCCCTGCCTAGAATTGGATATGCTCCTGCTCAATTATTGTTAAATCGGCTTGTAAAAACCAAATTTCCTGTCTCTTCTGAAAAATTATTGCCGAAAATAATTGACCAAAACGAAATTGTTTCAAAATTAATTCATAGTTCAAATAAAACACAACAAATATACAACAAAAATGCAAAAGACCTGCCACCTCTTAAAAAAAATGACAATATATGGTTTAAAAAAAATGATAAATGGAATAGAGGAAAGGTAGTCCGTAGATACAATAATAGGTCGTATATAATAAAAGACGAAAATGGTAAAATATTAAGAAGAAACAGGAAATTGATGAACAAAACTGATGCTAGTGTTAGGACATTGGAACCATATCTGGATGATTTGCTTTATGAAGCTCCATTATGTACAACTAACAATAAATCACATGATCTCTGTTGCAGTGCTGGTACGACAGTGCCGAGGGCTGGTGAAAATATTAATAACGATTCACACTCTTCGCAACCTTCGGCATTGACCGGAAACAACCATATAAGTAAAATAAGAAGACCCATAAGGGAAAGAAGGGTGCCATACTGCTTCAGAGATTATGAAATGTATTGAATCTGAATTTAGGCTAAGATTTATATTAATGTAAAAAAATACAAAAGTGAAAGCGTGTTGTATATAGTAAAAAATAAGAGAAAGATATTCTGTGCCGTTGTCTATGATCATAGAATAGGAGGCTAGCCCCGAATGAGAGGTTAGCCAGAATAACCACGAACGTAGTCCTGTAAGCACTGTAAACTGTAAGTCTCAATTTAATAAAGTACTTAACATATTATTAGAAGTGTATTTCTAACCACCTTATATAAAATACAACACATTCCGTTTTTATTTTGGATTTACTACGGAAAACGTAACGAATTTAGCTGATGAATTTCAAACAGAAGTAAAAGAATCAACGAAAATTTAAAAATGTTGGACATTTCACGCGCTTGTTCTGGGGAACAGCGCATTATCGTTTCGTTAAAATATATGTAGTTTTCGAATTTTCAGCCGAAAATGGTCTTTAACGAGGGTTACTCCCTGAAGAATATATTGTAGTCAAATTCAATTTTGTCTGTCCCTACGTCCGTATGTGCTCTAACTCTCGAAGGAAAGGACCAAGCGACTTGAAATTGAAAGATTACGTTTGGAGTTCAAATATCTATTCCAATGTCACCTCCAGGGTTATATATGTTGAGTTTATGTTGGAACACCCTGTAAATTTATTTCCTACGAAACACTAAATATTCACGATTCGGGGTTTTCAAACATATAAAATCTTAAATGCAATATAGTTATCGATTAGATATATCGAATATCATCAAGATATGACGTCATCGACAATTTTTCTGAAAGGCCATTACCAATTTCGACCATGCCAAAATCAAAAATAATACTCTTTTTATTGACTTGTTTTGAATTAGGATTTGTCATTCAGAAAAATTGTTGATGGCGTCATATCTCGAATAACGATTGCGTCACCAACATGGGTCCCGAGTCAAAAAAGTGGCTTAGTTCGAAAAAAAATCGACGTATCAGAAAAAACTCTCAGTTTCAGGGATATTGAATTTATTTCTTAATTTTCGGAAGCACTGTGAGTAGTGATTATTGCCGCAAACTCGAATCGAAATTGGTCGAATCTGTATACTGGAAAGTGTATACTTTCGGCACGCTATATCTTGAATTCATTTGATAGAACGAATTAATATATTTAAATTGGATATTCCCTTCATACATATTTGAAAATCTCAACTCGTAAATATATGTTATGCGGTAGAAAACAAATTAATCAGGACAAAAAATAAATATATCATCACCAAAAATAAATATATTGCGGCAAAAAGCGAGTTAATTAACCGAAAATAAATATGTTTGCATAGCCACCTTTGTCGATAGTCACAGTCATGCTAATAATGACATAAAGCTGACGGAATTAGGACGATAGAGCACATATCAGAAGGTTGTTATTTTATGGACAAAATGTAATAAATATGATTGCGAACGAGGTTATCTAATTCCATTATTTCAGAGTTCAGTATATGTGTGACAAGAATTAAATAGCAAACTGGCGAATAATCTGTAAATCCACCCCTGCCTTAATTCTTCCAAGTAAGTCCTACCTTCAGAAAGAAGCCTGGGGGGCAATTGCTTCTTTGCTCAGAACTTTTTCAAATTTATGAAACTAATTTTCACGGAAGAATGACTGAGCACACTTGAACCCGCTCGATTCCATAGGATGAAAAGGAATTCAGGGATGATTGGCGAAAAATTTCAGAATTTATCCCTCAAATTTGTGAAATATTACATGCAGCATGACAGCTTTGCGCGGGCTGACAATTGAGGTGCCAGAAAAAATCGGACAAATTTTATCACTTGAAACTAATTCTCGATCGAGAGTACTGTAGAAATGCTTCCCGTAACTTTTCCCTGGATTGATGAATTCAACATCAATGTGAGTAAGACAATATTTAGTGATGAATAACAACTTTTGGACCTAAATGAGAAAAGTAAGATGTGAAACAATGAATTACTCTGTTCGTGATCTGAATAAATGAATAAAATTCCGGTGAGATATTATCGACATGAGTGGATGATATAGTTCTGGCGAAAAATGAAGCAATTCGAATATTAATATTCATCTGTTGAATAAATTCCAGGAAATATTGAGTTTCTTCCACGCGCTTGCTTGTTTTATGGAACAAGAGCGTTGATCATCATTATTTTAGTTCAGTTCCTATACAAACACCCATAGCCAGTATCACATGTAAAGGTAAACAAGAAGTACAAAATAAAAATACGAAATGAATCAATTAAAGTTATACCTATCACTTGTAGAGAAATCTACCCTCATCTGACAGGAAGGCGTTCATGTTTTTCGGTACATCACTATCCAAAAAAGGAATCTTACCAAAAACGTTACTCGTTCATCTAGAGGGAGTAACTTTGCAAACTTTATTTTTGTCAGGAGCAGAACGGTTATCTATCGCAAACAAAATATTCCCAAAAATACAGATTACATCGAACTGAACTCGAGTCCTTGATTGAAAAATCTAGCAAAGCACTGACGTGAAGTCAGGAAGTTTTACGCGCTTGTTCAAATTCTAACTTTTAGATCAACATGAAATTTTGCTCCTAGTTGCATATTACTAATCTCCACCTGATTACAAAGCTTAAATCTGATTGCATTCATACTCCCTGAGATATTGCAGAAATAACGTTGAAATTACAAATAACAACGAAATTTGGAATATTATTTCCTTATATCGCCGAAAGTGGATATCGTATCGACTTGAGATTTGGAACATTCCAAAAAATTTTGTATACAGGTTGTCTCATTTGAGAGCTATGACTTTGTCATTACTTTTTTTTAATGTAATAATTAATAATCTGCGATAAATTTTTATCACTTTTTGTGAACATACTATATGCCTTGTAGCGAGCGCCGTCTCTCAGCCCTTACTTAAGTCGCGCGCGCAGTAACATCCCTTGCGTCTTAAGTACCTACGTTACCTGCCTGTAACGCTTGGCCACATCATCGGTCAACGTGCAGGGGGCGCAAGCGCGCACGCTGTCCCTACTAGATCCTCTCAAAATCAGCGTGACCAATTTTGGTAGAAATCTACTTTTTTGGTAGATTTTCGTTATAATTTCATCATTGTTAGTAGACACAAATTGAGCAGTAGATTTTGGTAGTATTTCGAACTATCTTAGTAGAATTCTACTTTCAACTGTTGAAGCAGTAGAACGCTTCTGTCTGAGTTGAGAAGTGGCACAACCTAACCTAACCTAACTATAATCGCACGAATTATGTGAAAAAATAGCACAACTCGTATAGATGGCTCTGACTAACATTAGGATATTTCTCCAATCCCGTCACACTCAATAAGTATATCGTATTTCCCATCATAGGTGCGTGTGGGCGCTTCATTTTCCCGCATTTTAATCGTTTCCATCAAAAACGGAAGAGCCTTTCATTTAGGTGGATATATAAGAATATCTGCGGAATCATTGGATGGATTTTACCCATTCACGAATTCGTTCTTCGTAATTAAGGTCTAAATAATCTTCTCTATAAATATGGAATTTCTAAGTTGTTTCTTTCGGAAGTTATTGTGTTCACGGTCGGTCGTTATCTTCTGAAAAAAACGTCTTAAAAACTCGATATTTGTAGAGAAGGTTTGGGGCTTAATTACGAAGGTCGAATTCGTGAATGGGTAAAATCCACCCAATGATTCCGTAGATATACCCATTCAAAATTTTATTTTCTCAATATTTTCAAATATACAGATTAGATCGAATTGAAATCCAGTAATTTACCGAAAGAAAAACCTAGAAAAGCACTTCCTTGAATTAAGGCAGCAACTTCTGCGCGCATGTTCAAATTCGTTGCCTCATGCGCGCAAAAGCTGCTGCCTTTACGGCAGTGCTTCTCTAGCTTTTTTTGCTGAGAGAATGTTAATTACTGCGATACTTTTTTTGAATTACACGGAACATTAAAGTTTCCCACCAACATAAAGTGCTAAAGACTGCTCTTAGGTAGCAGTAGATTTTCAGTAGATTTCTGTAATTGACTTTGGTAGAAAAAAGTAGATTTCTACAGAAGGTTTGGTAGATTCTGAAAAAAATAATTGGTCACGCTGCTCAAAATCTCGGAAGTACGCTCATCCCCAACGGTCTGGTACACTCCCTTGTGATCCATACAAGGGGGAGTCCGCTCACGTCGGTATGGAAACGGCTTAGTTTGGTGCATGCCCTGACGAGTTCCCTCAAACTGAGCCGGGACGAAACGTGACACTTACCCAAAGAGGTTGAAGCTACCTCGCAAATCTTTAAAAGCTTCAGCCTAAACTCTATGGATTCCCAGATATAACGGAGATAGTGGATAATGAAAGATACGATATAAAAACACACAAATGTAATTCCTATTTAATTATTGATGTTCAACCTGTTGTCCGTTTACTTCGAGGCATTCCTGAATTCGATACAATGTTTCCTGTTGCACATTTTCAACTACTTTTGTACTGATAAGTAATAAGAATTTATTGTAGAATTGTAAAGTGAAATAATAGGGGGTATTACATTAAAAAAAGTAATAACAAAGTCATAGCTCTCAAATGAGACACCCTGTATACAAAATTTTTATTGCGAAATATGTTCGAATGAATATACTGATCGACGATTTTAAGAGGAAATAATTTTTAAAAGAATTCGGTTTTTTCTTTATGAGAGCACTGGATATCTTCTGCCAGTCCGAGTATGTTCCGTTGATCATGTGACACCCTTCATTATATAACTACTCAATATAAATGAATATTTAGATGGAAAATCTTACCTTTGAAAGTAATGAAAATGCACAGAAGGATTATCCGTTCCAGAAGTTTCATCATTCTGAAAGAAAATGAAGAAACATTACTCAAAACAAAATGTTTAAATGGAAATGAAAAATGGTTGAAGAAATTCTTCGGGCAGTTGCGGTCGACTTATGAAATATGAGGATTCATGTTCAACACAGTCTGATATATGAGCTAGTTTAATTACGTTGTTTTCATTAAGAATTATTTTCTGTCTGTGTTCTTACTTCCTGGGGTGATTTCAGCTCACAGGGCAGGCTCTACGAGAAAATAAAATTAGGGTGAATTATCTCAGTCTGCCCCTAATAACATCACAAAAAAGAATCACTTAGATCATTACACGTATACTCGGTGTAGCCATGAATTACGGTAGTGATTCCTCATATAAATCTGGGGAAAACGTGACTCTTCGTTCCAATGTAACTCCAACAAACCAGTTGACAAATATAACAATCGAAATAATGGTTGATTCATTTGTAGGCAGTGCAGTGCTTGCTAAGTGCTTCGCATTTTTTTCTGAGAAGTTCTTAGTTATCCGAAAATGTACTTCCGAGGACCATAGTGATTCTGAGCTCCGCTTGTGCTTTCGAGGACTGTAGGCATCTTGGTGACTTCTTAGTAAATGAAAAACTAAGAACTTTGACTTTGAGTACTGGTAGAGTGGAATAAATGGTATTATCAGATACTGTTAAGAAAGACTATAGTTATAAAACATTCGGAAAACACAATGATGTGAGCCACATATCTCTTTCGTGAGGTCACGAGTCAGTGCACGGTAGACCAATTCATAGCTTGCGCGGATATCTTTCTATATAGGTAATCAACTCGCCCTATATGCTGCTTGGATTCCAAAGAAATGATGAGAAATTATTACCAGTTACCGACATTCATTTTGATCGGGTAAGTATGTTTCTAGTTTTCAAAATTGCAAATGGCTATAACTTCCATATAACTGAGCGAATTTTGTGCATTAACGAATCTAACCGACATACTTGGTTCGGTATCAAACCTTGAAATTTCTTTGCCCGAACTCTTTTTTTCTGGGGATGTATATGGATTTCGCACGAACAGAATTGAATTTATTGTCCATGATCTCTTCAATATTCAGTCCAAACCACTCGTATAAGACAATTGTCGGCTTATTTCTGAGAATGAAGGGGCTGACGTGGAGTCATATCTACAGCGGCACACATCCCGGAATTGGACTTACAAAAAAATGGTCGACTTGACAAAAAAAATTATTTTTCGATATTTTTAAAAACACAAACAAATCCAGAAAAACTCAAACTTGGCGGGGAAATACAGTAGCAAAGTTCTTGCAGAGATCTCTGGGGATGATTTCTGAGATGAAATTTAGAAATAATTTCTTAACACCTTCTAGTCATAAGATATTCACGAAATTTTGTATAAGACTCCGTATTCGTATTATCCAACTAATAACTAGGGTTCAATTTCATCAGAAAATTATTTTCTTTCTGGCTATCACCCTGAAACCATTAGATGGATTCCGTCAATTCAAGATCCTAAGCGGAACATTTGGAGCAACAAGCTACTCTTCAAGAATCTAGCTTTTTTCTTTGGTAGGTTTGATTTTTAAAGGCCAACGGTTTCGAAGGAAGGATCAGAAAAAAAAATTTTTAGTCCATTGTCGGCTCGAAATCCGAAAAATTACCGACCAAATGTTAGGTTTTATTCGTTCCTGGAAATAATTGCGAAAAATAAATAAGGCATACCAACGTTAATAACAAACTATCGAATAAAATCCTTCCGGAGGTAGGGCCTTGCTCCTCCTTGTCCCGCCTTAAAATCAAATCTTTAACTTGCAAAGACGAATTACTTACTGAAATTGCTAAGTATTCGCAATTTACATTCCATTCCATACATGAAATGGCTTGGTGCTCGAAATTCTGGAGCACTTTGTATTCAGTGCTTACTGCACTTTTCATCGGTGCTAAGCACAGCTCGGTTTGTAGGCTATATGATATGCTCATAACGGCAATTTTTGTATTTCAAATAAAAAGAAATGAGTCAAGAGGTCAACTCAACATAATCCTTTCAAAATATTTTGTCAGCAAGTATCGCAAATTGAATGTTGTGCTACGAGGTGTCGCTTTGGACGAAAGTTTATTTCGAGTCAGCGGCATCTAACTCGAGATAGTCAATTATCTCAAAAACTATATATTTTAGATTTTAAGGTTCCTTAAAGGTCAACTTTATTCTTTCTGAATTGAAAGGAATATTTTCAGTCCATATACAATATAAATATATCGAAGTGCAAAGACTTTGAATATTTACCGAAATTATATGAAATTTATAAGAACATGAGCATTATTAAAATCATTTCCAATTTTTTCCCAAACGTTTGAATGAAATTCAGAATATATTCTGAAATCCGTTTCGAACAGAAGTTATTCTTTTTTGTGTAGGATAAGAATTAGCAATAAAAAATCTAGAAAACATTGACGTGAGGTCAGTAGCTTTTACGCACTTGTTGAAATTTTAACTATCAAATCAACATAAAATTTTGCACCTAGTTGCGTGTTGGTAATCCCCACCTGATGACGAAGTTTCAATTCGATTGCATTTGTACTTCTTGAGATATTGCGGAAATATCGTTTAAATTCCAAATAACAACGAAATTTGGCACATTATTTTTCTTATACTGAAATTTGGAACATTGTTGTCAAATACTGACTCTAAGGTTTGCGCTGAATTCCATCGAAATCTTATCATAATTTCCAGAGAAAAAACTTTTCATCAAAAACTTTTTTAAAATTGTATAACAACTGGATCCACATAAAATTTTGCCCTAAGTTGCGCGTTGGTATTCCAAAACTGTTCGCGAATTTTCAATTCGATCGTGTAAATAATAATTCATGAGATATCGAGGAATTAACCTCAAAAATTCAAATATTCCTAACTCCGAAACTATACAACCGATTCCACCCATTAACGAACTTTACCGAGATATTCAGACTCCAAACCTAATCTGACAATGTCAAGTCGCTAAGTTCTTCTTTTCATTGAAAGTTAGAGCACATACGAACGGAAGGCCGGACGGACGGACGGACAGAATTGAATTTGATCACGGATTCTTCTTCAGGGAGTTCAACTATTTTTTCGCACAAAATTCGAAAATTACAGACATAAACGAAATGATAACGCGCTGGTCCCTAGAAGAAGCACGCAAAAATGAACCTTTCCATTTTAAAAATTAAGTTGACCTTGAAATGGTCTTCAAGTCAAGGTCGAGGTCAAAAAAATATATTCATGTTCTGCACCCACAAGATTTCCCGTCGCCAAGATATAAGTAAGATATTGACATCATTGTAGGCTGTGTGAATTCAATACAAAATCTGAAGGCGAACATAGGCGGTCTCTCTTTGTTCTGAAGATATAGGCCCCCCAAAGTCCCAAACTGTTGCATCCATAAAAATGGTCTCTCACTTCTAAAATAAAGTTCATAAATCATCTTTAAACCTTCAACCAACGATTACCGACACTTTCTTCCAAGATTATTCATTATTTAATGGAAGAAAAGTGAAAATATTACACAGCCACTTAACCTATATTTATGGACAAGAAATTGATAGAGTGACGAAAATGGATGAACTAAGGTTTAAAATATTCCAACTCTGTGTCAAAATAGCAACTATGCCGAATCTGCTCAGGGATATGCGATTATCTCTACATAATAGATTTGGCTACTGTTAGACACAACAACCTTCAATTTCGCATTTTTAGAATTTTTCTTAGTCTATATTCGATGAAGAAGTCGAAAAAAATATCAAAGAAGTATTATTATTATTACTATTATTACTACAAAATTGAGAAGAGAGGAGGCATAAGCCTATTAACTCTCAGATAAAATACAAAAAACAAAAAAATCACAAAATCAAAACCCTGAAATACACAACAGAACTAAGAGTTTATTGCATCCAAACGGTTCTTGATAGAATTTACACTCGGTGCGCATACAATCCGACACGGCAGTGAATTCCACTTATCGAAGATCCTGTTGCACAAGAAATGTTGTCTATGTGATGTCCTGTAGAATTCGTGGTACAACTTGAACTGGTGGCCACGCAGACTGTTGGCATTGAGGACGAACAAACCACTCAAATCACAACCGAAAAAGCCGTGCAACGCTCTGTAAGTCACTATCAGGTCGCCACGCTCACGGCGCTCGTCAAACGAAGGAAGCCCGAAAAGGCGTAATCTTTCGTCATAGCCCGGACGAACCGCACCATATGGAAGACGCGTTGCACAACGCTGAACTTGCTCGAGTCTATCACGATCCCCCGCGAGTGCCGTCGCCAGTGTTGCCACCTTCCGTACCGACAGTTTCGGTAGAAAGTTCGGAAAAAATCGGTAGATTTCGGTAGATTTCTGAAAAACATAACTTTTCTCCTATGTATGTGTTATTTATTTACTCTAAATACCATTTATCCGAAATATTGGGCATGAAATTTACTACTAATGAAGCAATATTAAAAATAGATTTTATTAATTAAAAAATCATTATTCGAAAAATTAAACTTGTGAACGAAAAATCAATATTATAACAAATAAATGAGTATCAGAAAAACTAATACCTATTGGAAACAACAAATATGCAAAAAAATAAATATGGTGACATGCCCTCATTGGGGATTCACAAAATTTATCAAGGGGAATCACAAACTGCTCCCAGTTTTGAGCGAGGTATTTATTAACTTTATAAAGAGACAACCTGTAATACATGAATCTGTATTACGTGTGGCATGCTTTGCGTTATAGATCTGCGACGTATAACCATTTATAACTTAAATTATGAATCAAAATATGTAATGGTAAGGAAACCTTCAAAATAATATCGTAAAAGTCATGCTTTCCTAGGATACCAGATGATACATTCACTCCATCAAATTTCGGTAGATTTATATGCTTTTTCGGTAGATCGGTAGATTGAGGAGCAAATCGGTAGATCTACCGAAAAATCGGTAGAGGTGGTAACACCGGCCGTCGCCCAAACAGGACCGGCGAACTCCATGATGGGCCGTACATAAGTGGTATATAGCGTCCTCGCTGTACTCACTGAACACCGAGGAAATGCTCTCCTGATAAGATAGAGCATTCTTTTAGCTCTAGCCATATTTTGTAATACTGGAGGTTGAGACATTACTAAATGTGAAAGATATAGATTCCTGAAAAACGATTCCGCATATTTTAGTAATATTTCAGAAAAATGGATTGATTTCGTGGAATGTTTTTGGATTCAGCAATATCATGTATTTCGAGATGGATTATTGAAGCTTCCAATCGCAATTCCAATTGGTGGATGGGGTGGATCATTTCACAATGATCCATGAGAAATGTCACGAAAATTTTGTATACAGGGTGAGTCAATAGTGCTCGATCGGTCGAAAACTCTTGAAAAAATTGGACTAGGAGAAGGATTCCAATCTTGACTTAATCGACAGTATACTCATCAGGGCATAAGCGCACATTATTTTTGACTTTATGGGCCTGTCCGAAAGTAAGACAACACGACACCACCCTGTTTGTTGAAATAAGAACGCCCAATTTCAATATCATACTCATAATCTCCATGAAATTCTGATTCAGAAATACCCCACTTCTCATCATTTATCTGTGGTACTCTTGACGTAGGCCACTTTCTTCGGGAAATGTCATGGTTATACTGGTTCAAACTAGTGATCATATCTTGAGAAACCGTTCGAGATAATTGTACGATTTTTGTGATTGGATTGGCAAAAAGTTCTCAAGTTTCCTGCAAATTTACGAATGAGTAGCTACAGGTGGGACGATTTTTAGAAAGTTATCTAACAAAAATTTCAATACATCCAATTTTTAAATGGTGAGCCCTGATTCTTCTTGTCTGGGAGTATACCCTAGTTGGTAGTCTTCATATTTTCCTAAGGCATGTTGGGCTTAAAATGAACAGTTTCCTTAATGATTCGCATTGCGTTATTTGCGCGGAGCCTAGTGGTATATGATACTAGAAATTGAAAAAACCTACCGGCATAAAGTTAGAAATTTCATGCTTTACGAAGAGTATCTAGCTAGTAACGTTTCCACGCTGTTCAAATCCACATACTAGGCAAATAAATTTTACACAAAGTCAAACCAATTCATTTATGATTGAAAAGAAATGTATTCTTCAGAATGGAATGAAAAAAATTTTAAATATTTCTAGTTCCTCTAGAGAAGATGTTCGAGTTGTCGTCCGTTTTCTCTCGCAAAGTCGTTTCCTTCTTGTTAATTGTAAAATAGAAGTTTTTTCAATCATAAATGAATGAGTTTGACTTTGTGTGAAAAGTATTTGTATAGTATGTAGATTTGAACGGCGTGGGAACGTTCCCGGTTACTCCTCGTAAAACATGAAATTTCTTACTTTATGCCGGTTGATTTTTTCAATTTCTGGTATCATGTGAAGCCAAAATGGCTACCTGAGTAATTTTTCATTCCTTTGATACTGTGCATATGCTACTAGGCTCTGCGCGATACACGAAATGCGAATCGTTCAGAAAGCTATTCGTTTTGAGCATAACATTTATTGGCAAGAAATGAAGATAATCCACTCTGGAGTATACTCCAGACAAAAAAATAATGTCTTGCCATTTGAAAAACATTGACTTATTGAAATATTTGTGAAGTCGTTTTCTGAAAACAGCAGTGTATTTCAGACGAACTGTAGAATTATTCGTTGATTTGCAGAAGACTTGAGAACTTTTTGGGAATTCAATTGAAAAAAATCGTTAATTTATCTCGTACGGTTTCCAAGATATGATCCCCAGTTCAAACCATTATAACCATGAAATTTGTTAAAAGAAGTGGCCTAAGTAAAAAAGCCCCACAGATGAATGATAAGAAGTGGTTTATTTCTAAATTATAATTTCATGAGGATTATGAATATTATATACAAATCAGGCATTTTCATTTCAAAAAACGGGGTAATATCTCATGCCCTGAGTACTGTCGAAATTTGAATCAGCGTCACCGTTACACTCAATAAACTGAGATACCAAGATGAGGTACGAACATCTTGGGATTCTCAACTCTTTTAATTTAGAAATTTGTATTAAAAAACTTCGTTAAAAAAAACCAAAACCCATTGCAACAGATATCTTGTAGATAAGACTTGTAGAATATGAAACTATTTTCGTCATAAAAGATTCACTTTGACGGCATTGTTGCTGGTAATCGAAGGTTTGATGCATAATTGACTATTGAAAATAATTTCTTGAAATACAGATATCAAAGATTACATAAATAATAGTGTGATGCTCGTACTGTGATCAATATATCAAATATGGCTGGGAGTATGAAATATTATATTTCATCTGCCACAAAGTAAACGGTGTCTTCACTGTCGAAAATTCATCTAATGGTTATTTAGAGTAATTATATTGAGAATTGGCCCTGTGAAATGATTTTTACAAAAATTTTCAATATTCCTGGTGTGAGGAAATTCTTGAGAATCCCTGTAATATATAACAGAGTACATAATGAAAAGAAAATTATACTATTTTCACACCGAGCCCTCGTGAGAAATTCCGCTAATAAATTGAGAAAAATCTGAAAAAATTCCCAAATTCTTGTTGGATATTTCATTTCGGCAAATTTTAATCATATTTCAATTAAATTTATCACAGACTTTGAATACTTCGATAAATTTCACTTCAAGACTTAATTTATTTTCGGAGATATGTGTTTGGAAATAAATATGTCAAATTTCGTGGCGTTTCTCTTAGTATATCGTTGTAATTTCCGAGATAACTCAAAAAATACTGATAAATGACCATGATGGAACTCTTTAACAAGTTGGCAAATGCTGATGCGCCAACTTGTGCAAAATTTCGTGATTATCGTGTCATAAGAGAAACTTGAGAAAACAAATTCCAGAATGTTTTCAAATATTTTATATTTTGCGATCTTTCAGTTATATAATCCTCATGAAATTTTGTATGAACCTGTCTGCCATTTTCAATAAAGAACTGGATTTCAATACGATCCAATTGTTATTTTGCCTTTGTTATTGAGTTCAAATCTACTCTACAAATATCGAGTCTCTAAGTTATTTCTTCGGATGTTAATGTTTTTACGTGCGACCGTGAATACATAGATAATAACTTATATTTACAAAAATACAGATCAGATCAAATTGAAATCTATTACTGGAATACCTGGGATAGCTTGAAGGTTATGCTGAATTTTTTAAGGACTATTATGCCAAGAAGGTCCCCATTAGGAAGTAAAGCTTAGTTTGGCAGGGTCAATTCGTGAGTAGGTGACCGCTTTGGCGAAGAATTTGACTATACGAACGAGAGCTGCTCACTTCACATAAGTGCTTGCCTAGATTTCAATTCCGAAAAACTTTTACAAAATTTTTGAAAAATTTTTTTTTCGATTTCTCCCTCTAAACTGTCGTTACGAAATCCCGTATGATTTGGCACGTTGGCACTTTACATCAATATTTCTGAGTTATTCAGAAAAGGAACTACAAATTTAAAATACTACTTTCTCATTATTTCCGAATTATAGTATTCGGCCGGCCGGACAGAATCGATTTTTGGATGATATTCTTCATTAGTAAGTCCTTCAAAAACATTTTCGTCAAAAAAATTGAAAATCAAAGACATTCAGGCAAAATGAATACGTGCCTTTCCAGAACAAGTGGTGGTTTCGGCTCAAATATTATGGTGAAAGTGGGAACTTTCGAGAAGGGGAGATGGGCCATTGGAGCCATCTGGCACATTATGTCTGGTTTTCGACTCGCCATCTCGAGAACAACGGATGAAGTTATCTAGAAAACCTAAAAATCCAACTTATGATGATTTAAGTTTCATGATATTTGGATTGGTATTTTTTCTATTTTTTCTGACTATATTCTCTGCTATTTTCTGAATGATTTATTCTGAGCAATTCAATTCAAGTACGATGAATGCCAAAATATTCGTTTCAATTCATCTATAATACTAAACGCGTTACAGGCAACACCGCTGAAACCACTGCAGGAGATCAAGAAAAACTTTTGCTAAGAAAGGGTTATGTTCGTGAGAGTTTTTCTGATATTTCCGGGGAGTCTTGGTGTGATATCTGAACGTGATTAGAAAGAGGAAATTTCGAACTTTCCCGTACTTTTGATCTTTCATCGCGGAAAAATCGAGAGATACTTTTAAAAAATTCCCGAAAAATAACGAAAATATCGATATTTCCCAAAGGTGCAAAACCACAGGAAAGCATTTGGTCGCTGGGTTCAAGCTAGGTAGAGTTTTTTGGTACGAACAGAAAGACGAAAGACGAAATTGTGGCGTAGCGGGCCTCTTTTTTTGATTCCCACTTTCGTATTCTTGCAGGAATGATGGAAAAAAGTGACATTTCTAAGAAAATCCGGTAAAAATTGTCCATTTCATATTCTTCTGTGGACTCGGCCGAGATCGGCTATCTCCGCCGCCTTCGGGCTCGCTTTGGAGGTAGAATTTCTTGCGACAGTGAATATATGGCAACGTCGAAGCTCGAATTTCTGTCGATTTCGCCGAAAACTTAAGCATCGTAGGCTTTGACCGTCGGCAAAGATCGGGTACTTCCGTCAATATTTTCCAGCCGAACCAGCGTTATGTTTATGTCAATTGTCATTAACATCAATTCTAATTTGCCGTCAAAATAGCATCCTATGTGGAAGCTACATTGAAATTGACGAAAATAAAGTTAGTAACGAATGGAAATGCATTTAGAAGTATCAATCATGGTCAATACTGCCTAATTCCAACTCTAACAATGACTTTTTCAAGAAAAAGTCGAGTTATCGGTATAATTTTAGCAAGTTATTATAACCTTATGCTACATTCAGGAGAGGAAACAGTAAGTATTACCTACAATTGAAGATACTTTAACTTATCACAGGTTTTTCCAACCTGAATATCATGAGGAAATATTTATTTTCAGGTGAGTCAGATATTTTAAATGAACTGGACATTGGAAAGTTTCTGTATCATTGAAGTCATAAAGTGAAGAATGTTTAGAATGGGTTCAAGGCTACGATAAGAATCAGTTGGAGATTAACTCGACGTCAAAGGTATACATTATTATGTTATTTTCCTTAAGCAAATGCATCAAGTATGATATTTTTGCAGTTTTGAGATATGTGAGGTCATGTTGTTGAAGTGTTATGCCATCCAAGTATTAAGCATATACAAAGGAAGAAAGCCTTTAAAGGACTGTAGAATGTTTTATGAATCTCTCAAAAATCTCACTATCCTCCCCCTGAGAATTCATGTATGTTGAACCATTTAAGTTTTATGGTGAGTGGTGATATGGATCATATCTAATGTTCTGATAAATTGGAAACTTGATTATGGCAAATTTATGTATCACATTCCTAGGTTTAATCAAGCATACTTTGTAGAAGATGGACTATCATCATTATGAAAAAAAAAGGGAACTCAATAGATTTTGAGAAGTGGAAATTGCAGAAATACTATGTAATCTATAGATGGTTTCAATAATATACAGCTGGTGTAGGACAAGACTGTATGATACTGTACCCCTGGTATATTTATTCATAATTGTGAATGAAACAGGAATATTCAATAGATTCTTACTATTCGCAAGAGGTTGATCTTCAAAAATCACAAGTCGATGTAACATTTGATGTCAATTGATAATAGAAATGATAGTGAGTAAGAAGATCACATTATCAAGAAACGTATGAAATTTTATATACACAATAGGCAGGTAAGGTTGAGCCTCAGTATATGTTCCGTAACACTCATGTATCCGTTCCATATTGCTACATCAAAATTTGGTTGGCAAAAATGGCATGGGGATGGAACATAACCGGGAAGGATACATCAATTAATTTACACCTTATAATATTTTTCCTAGATAAAATGGGAAGGTTACAGAATGTATAGTGAGAATCAAGCTTTTTTAAGTTGAAATTCATACCACCTTCAAGTAACTACTAATTTTTCTGTATATGGGTATAATTTCTAATGTATGCGTTATATGAGATGAGATGAAATATTCTGAAGTGAAATGTATCTATTCTGCAAGGTAATCTTGATAATTTCGTGTAGTTCACAGGATATCTGCCATTTTCTGAAACTATTTTGAGAAAAATTACAAATGAAGTTGCACCAACAACATCAAGATAGAAGATGGTATATAGTGGCTTATGCAGATATTGTTTGAAAACAATGTGAAACTTCTTGAATCGTAATATGCAACATATCTGATGAAGTCTATCAACTGATGAATTCTTCACATAAACCTCTGACACACTTCTCTAATGAACAAGTTTACTTGAACTCATTCATTCAATTATCTTTTTTTTGGAATTTTTGTGTATCACCCAATGTATTCTATTGAACTATACTTTATTATCATTGTCAATAATCGATAAATAAAAAATTACTTCAATATGCAGTTTTGCATTTGTCCTGTTTGGAAAACATGATATCTTGGTTACTCAATCATATTTTAATATGTCAATTATGAATTGGTCATCTCCATTAATGAAACAGAAAATTTAAATGTTCATAATACCGTAATTCCTTTAAAAAATGAATATTACTTCATGCTTTGGTGATTCTCGGTCGAAGAGTGATGTACTAGAAATATTGAAATTCAGTAAATTTGAGACATTGGAAATTCCTGTAAAATGCACATGCATATGTTTAGTGAATATTGAATTGGAATAGTGAACATTTTCGGATTTTATCCAAGAAATTTTTTTTAACGTTGTTCAATGTTGAAATATGAATTTTTCATGCGTAGATATATCTATTTAGTATTATTGGTGTCGTTTTGAGAAATTGAATTTTCATTTTATAGTCAATTTTATGTTTGCATGTGGAGCCACGGTTAGGGTCTATCCTCAAACTGAATTTTGACTAAATCGTGTCTGTATTTTTGTGAATATTGAGAGGATGGAATTTCAAATGCGTTCGTCTACTGAACCGTTTGGCAGATTTTGTTCATTCCGAACTTAACCTTCGAATTCAAGCTTTAAACCTGCCCTGAAAATTTCGAGTGTCTAAGTTATTCCTTTGCAAAGTTATCGTGTTTACAGACGGCCGAAGGCCGGCTGTAAACGCGATAACTTTGCGAAGGAATTACTTAGACAGTCGAAATTTTCCGGGTAGGTTTAAAGTTTGAATTCGAAGGTTAAGTTCGGAATGAACAAAATCCGCCAAACGGTTCAGTAGATGAACGCATTTGAAATTTCATCATTTCAATATTCACAAAAATACATACACGATTTGGTCAAAATTCAGTTCGAGGATAGACGATAACTGTGATCGAATTTTACATTAGCTACTGATTTTTTGTAAATTTATAAACAGTGTGCTTCGTTTTTAATAATTCAGTCAACTATTCAATTAATCTACTCAAAAACGCAAATCTACCCGCTAGGTAAATCTGGGCGCTTCCTACGTAGGTATCGTTTAAGTAGATCTACAGTAAAGATTGATCTATCGCAAGGTAGATCTGGGCGCGTACTAGTTTCAAATCTAATGGATAACGAACATTTTTCAATGTCTTCAAAAAAATCTTCTATTCTTCAATACTTATATCATTCTATTCTAACATTATATCTCTCTTATATACCGTAAATGTTTTGCAGAGGCTGTAAGGGTACATTTTGAAAAATCAACAGATGCTGAAATAATCACTAGCATTCGAATGTGGTTAGACAACTGCAACAAACAGGCTGACTGAAATAAAAAGTAAGTTCAGGAATGTCTTTATTTTCTGAGAATTTTTTCAGTTCACTTTCATGAGAGTAGAAATTTTGTTGAATTCATTTACGACCATGTCGCTATCTTGACAAATTGTCTTCCATCAGAATTTATAGTACCTGCAGAAATAATTTTTGAAAATTTTTTCAAGATGATTAGAGTTTTCACGAATCGGAATTTTTTAAGTATTGAACTACTCCGCGTATATTCTCATTATACTTGTATAATAAACTTCGATTGATATTTTTCCAGTTCTTCTCATAAATATGAGAATTTCTTAGAATTGTTTTGACACAAGAATTAGAGGCATTCAATTCGAATGCATCTTAATTAGTTACTCTGTTATTCACTAAAAACCTAGAAAAGATCAGACGTGAGGTCAGGAGCTTTCACGCGCTTGTTCAAATGCGTTATCAAAGCGGTCACATAATTACGCCAAACGCAGCTTTACTCCCTGATGGAAAGATTTGGCGATCTTCTTTTCATATGGTCCTCAAGAAATTCGATTCAATTCAATTCGGATTTTTGGAATTACTGAAAGAACAAAGTTTTTAATGGGATACCTTTATCTACGGGATCATTGAGCGAATTTAACCCATCCACTAATTCAACCGTAATTGAATAAAAACCTACCCTACAAATATCGATTCTCTTAGTCGTTCGTTTCGGAAGTTATTGTATTTACGATCGGCCTAACCACCGATAGTGAACAAAATCTTTTTCCTTAAGAATCTATTTTGAAACATGATACTTACATTGTAGGTTTGGAGTTTAGTTCAATTACAAAGGTTGAATTCGCAAAATATTTTCGCAAATATTGCAGAAATCTGTATGGACCTTTTCATGGAATATTCCAATTTAGAAAAAAAGTCCGACATGGCGATATGCCATAAATATTTCAGTGGAAGATATATGAGTAGGTTCAGACCTTGCATTCAAATATTTCATGAAATATCACTAAAACCTTTAGTAAAAAAAATTCATAAATATTTGATAAATATTCAGTGTTGTGTGAGACGCTGAAGAGTTTACACATATTTCCATTGTTGGATTGGTATAATTATCAGATATTATATTCCTTCTCATTATTTCATACAATTTCATACCAATACTTCTGCTGCCCTTGGGACATTCGAGTCGAAATGAGAATTCAATATATATGAAAATAATGTTTATCAACATACCTATTGCCGATGTAGAAGACATAATACAGAAATATAACAAGACAAACGTGACCTTACGAGGTGTAAAATAACAAGTATTATCACAACTTGAATCCACATCAATAAAGGTTGAAGGATAAAAAGCGAAAATGGACAAGTAAGATTATAAGGGTACAATGTATGAAGTTTTCAATTTCAGTAATTTAAAACCCCATCCTAGGATAGCACAACAAATGTTCATAGAAATCAATAAGTGAATAACAAAACTCCTAGATCCTTATGTTCCGACTGAAACAAAAGCCAAAACGTTGAAATCCTACCGGTCAGTTTGCTCGAAGATATATGAAAACCTCAAAATACCTAAGAAAAATTGCCCTCTACGCCATATAATTTCCAGTATTATTCAATTAGTATACGAAAGAATCAACTGCCTAATCGAAAAATCGCATATTTACGTAATCATTTGATAGGATTAATGAATATTTTATAACAAGATTGTTTTGAATTTGCAACCTTCATTAATAGTTTTGAATTGAAGGAAGTATATGTGCTAGTTTCACTGAATGTTGTTAATTTTTTTGGAAACCTCAGTGGAGAATGGACGTGCTAAATCTAAACTGAAACAATATCGCCTCAAACTGTAATATACCTCGAGACCTATTGGTTTATTATTTGATAAAATCAAATAATAAACCTTAGCGATCGACCCCCCGAAAAAAATTTTAAGACCCCCTAAAAATTTCACAGTTTACGTTTTGGAGTATGTAGATTTGAATAAACGAATAAAAAAAAATCCGTCCGTCCGGCGTCCGTTGTTACTGTTGCATAACTAAACCTAAAAAAAATTACCCGGATGATTTCCGACAAGTGGTTCCTGAGTTATGAAGAAAAACGCTGGACATTTCCAATAATGTCGAAAATGAATCATAGCATTCAGTTCTCAGTTGTTCAAGTTATCAATGGTATATTGGGTTATTTATCTAAGAAAATAATAAACCTTTGTGTAAAATTTGCAGTGTTTTTTTCGAAATAGTGAAATTCATATCAGATAAATATTATTATTATTCATTTAATGGTCAACATTTGGTTGTGCTCAAAAGTCAGTCCTATATAAGCTCAATATGGACCCTACTTTGAATACATGCATTTCTGAAGTGAAATATGTGGTTTGTGAATGAGCTCATTTTGGTGATTCCTAAGAGTAATGTTGGAAAAAGAATAGAAAATTGGACTGATTCAACGCCCACATTCAATATACCATCGAGGTGAAAGATCATAAATCTGTAAGCTTTCTAGATACGAGTCCTCATAAAATAGAAAACAGGATTTATTTGGATTGGCAGGAGAATGCCAACGAAATCCAATGAATTGGTTCATTTCAGATCAGACCATCCCATTCAGATAAATAAGATTAATTGTTTCGGAGCAATGAAGAAGGGTGTCAATGAAACCTAAAAATGAACAATGTGCGGAACTGTTATATTTTGAACCAATTTCACAGAAGATAGCTCAAATGATTTCAAAAAACAATATGAAAATTGACTTAACACCGTCATTCAACAGTTCAAATGTATTTTATAATGCTCAAAATTAAACATTCTATAATGCAGGAATTTGAATTAAGTTGTCAAAAAAGTGATAGCATCTCTCCGTGTATAGGCCAAACAGGTACAACCTCCGAAAAAAGTTCGAAGAACACCAGGTATCATTCTAACCACACGTCGATCCGATTTGCTAGATTCGATCCAGTCTCGTCTCTGGAATCGGCTTTCCAAGCAATTCAATGTGGCACCGCACACAGGCGTCGTATTCTGGACAAGTGAGAATTCGATGCGCATACGCATTTCGTATGTACGTTTGAGTTTGAGTTTCATTCGCATTAGAGTTGGGAGTTCTAGTTCACTAAGAGGATCTAGTTCAATCGTTCTCGTTCACTGTTGGGAATAGTTCACCTGACTAGTTCTTTAGTTCACAATAGTTCACGGCTCACGCACATATACAGGCATCGTGCGAATAGGAATCGCGACGTGATTCTTCGAAAGACCATGAAACTATATAAACAGAAGTAAACTAAACTTTGATTTGAAGATCTCTATAATCTTTGCTCTGATTGATACTATTAGGTTCCATGAGATAGAGAAGTGAAATTGCTCGTTATTTCGAGGAACGATTTTCGAAGGGTTCTGAGATATGACGAAAATAAGCGAAATATTCAATAAAATATAATATTAAATAAGTAAAAAATGTTTAATGCGAAATCAGGGTTTCTAGATCAGGGGATTTTCCCCGAAATTGAGGGGATTTTTTTCCTTTGGGGATTTTTTTGGGTATTTTTTTTCTTGAGGAATTCTTCTGGGGAAAAATTTGTTCACGGGGTATTATCAGGGGATTTCAGGTCTTGGACAATTCGACTCAAATCAATCAAACTATAAACGATCCAAACAAAAAAAGTTGCGCGTCGGTATGCTTTCAACTATCTACCAAGTTCCAACCCTAACGCTCACTGAGATATCAAGGAAAAGATTTAAAAAACTCAAATGACTATAACTCCGAAACCATTCAGCCTAATTGGCTCATTAACAAACTTAACGGTCGCATTCTGATATGCGACTTCCTCTAAAAGTTTCAAGCCGCTAGCTTGTTTCTTTCGACAGCAATTGTGTCCTCTGCAACACGACTGTCATGCAGAATTGATATTGAAATCGGATGCGTCAGCATTGAGTCCAACCTAGTCGTTTGAGACCATTTTCGAGAAAAAATTGAAGAATTACAGATATTTGTACAAAAAGAAACCACGAGTTCTCCAGAACATGCGTGCAAAAAAAAAGATCGTCAAATATAAAGATAAAAACTGCGAGGGGATGAGCCGACGGTGAAATAGTTGAAAAATATTTTACAGCGGTTTATAAAGATCATAATTTGTTATCATAGGGCCGCTGCTTTGCTGATGAGCGCTGACTACGCTCAAACATTGCCCATTCTACAACCGCGAATTCCAAATCCAAATATCTTATCCAGCATAGTATCTGGAAGTAGCAACGTAGTTATAGAATTCAAAAGATAACCGTCCTCAAGCTCAGGTCCTTGCCCACATTCATAATTACTCGGTACGATACGATTCCACTTATATCAAGAATAGTTCACATTGAACTAGTCAGATGGATCGTATTCGTTCATGTCTTCGATCCCGGTCCCGGTCTAGCGAATAAATTCATCAAGTTCGCTGTGAACTATTCTGTCGCTGTGAACTATTCTGTACATACTTCAGGAACTAGTTCGTTTCGTTCTTCATAAAGAATAGTTCATTTGAACTAGTTCGTTCACGAACTACCCACCTCTAATTCGCATGCCTTGTTTCACGCTACTGGCATGGAAGCAGAAAGGTTTGGCTTTCCAATATAACAAAACGACATAAATATGATTCTTTTTGCGCGCATGTTCTAGGGGAACAGCGTGCTATCGTTTTGATCAAATGTCTGTAATTTTGGATGATTGAGCCGAAAATGGTCTCAATCGACTAGGTTGGACTCACTGATGACGAATCCGGTGTCAAAATCGATTCTGTCCGGCCGGCCGGCCGGCCGGTTGGCCGGCCGTAGACACGATAACTGTCGAACGAAGTGAGCTAGCAACTTGAAACTTTCAGGGTAGGTCGCGCATTGGAATGCCGCGGTTAAGTTCGTTAATGGGCCAAATCGATCGAATAGTTTCGGAGTTATAGGCATTTGAAGTTTTGAAGTTATTTATTTTTTATTTCAGAAACTACCTGAGCGATTGGATTCAAACTTGGCGGTTAGGTGAAGTACAACGACGCGCAACTTTGAGCCAAATTTCGTCAGGATTATATTGTTGGTTATTTTTTAAAAAAATTTTTTTCGAAATTTTTTTCCAAAAAAATTTTTTTTTCGGAAACCATTTATCATATCCAGGAAAAATTATACTCACGCTTTGACCTTCTAATTTCACAGCAATGCACCAAATTTCAGTTCGATACGATCATAAATTTTGGAGATATCGGGAAAAAATATGTCAAATTTCGAGGTTTTCTTCTCGATATCGTTGATTTTTTCGGTATAACTCGAGAAATACTGATTCAGTCCTGATTAAACTTCACAGCTAGTTTTAAGACGCTGAAAGACAACTTTATGCAAAATTTCGTAATAATCGGGTAATTAGAACAATTTGAAAAAAAAAATTATATGATTTTCTCATCATATCATCCTCATTAAATTCTGTATGAAACTTCGAACTGTTATTTTCGATGAAGTACTGGATTTCAACTCGATCTGATCTGTATTTTTGGAAATATTGGAAAAATAAAATTTTGATTGGGTATATCTACGGAATCATTGGGTGGATTTTACCCATTCACGAATTCGGCCTTCGTAATTAAGGTCCAAACCTTCTCTACAAATATCGAGTTTCTAAGTTGTTTCTTTCGGAAGTTATTGTGTTTACGCAGTCGGCCGTTAGGCTGACCGTAAACACAATAACTTTCGGAAGAAACGACTTAGAAACTCGATATTCTTTTTTATTTTCAACATTATTTTGAGGCTCATGCATAATCTGTCTTGAAATTGATCATTAACTTCCATGTAGTCGTCGAATCCTTCTATTGACTGCCTGATTTCGTCTTTACACAAGGAAAACATTCCGTAGGATAATACTGACTTCATACTTAAAATCATGAATACTTATTACCTTTACCTCCTTGAACGCTGTCTGGGCACAACAAAAAATTAAAAATGGATATAATATTTCAACAATAATGAGTCATTTTTGAGCGCATGTTCCAGGTAGCCCCATACGAGCGTGCTTATGTCCAGATGTCTGGTTCCTGGAATTTCCAGCCAAAAGCTTGAACGATTAAAATCGACACACTCATGGAATGTGTCGGGGTCAAAATTCATTTTGTCGGCCCGTCCGTCCTCTACCACGATAACATACTCTAATTTCCTAGGTAACTCAAAAAAAACTGGACCGATCCAATGAAACTTGGAAGTTAGTTTTCAAATACCCACGCGTAGATTTCGTGCGAATCATTCCACAAGAGAAATAAAAAAATCAGGGATTCATATTCAAAAAGTTCATGTTTCAGAAACCATTGACCTTATTCGACTGCAATTCTATGCAAACCTTCGAATTTTCTAGCGATGTACCTTCTCTCAATCAACTGAAAAAATAAAATCTCGAACGCATGTATCGACGAAATCATTAGATGGATATTGATCAAATATTTTCTGTATTTAGGGTCCAACTAACGACTGATCAAACGGATAAATTGCAACTGACCAAAATTCTCGATGTGTGAGTCCAACCTACCTAATCGTTCTATACTATACTAATCGAATAAGGAACGCATTCGCCATTTTGCAACATATAAATCTAACCGCTAGATCTTTTACAATACTGTCTCTGACATTTGAAATAGGTGAATCTATCTCTAAGGAAATGATATGGCCCACACTAGTTCAAAACTATTTTTGGTGCAAAATTCCATAAATATCAGGCTTTTGTGATGAAATTATTCACAATCGTTTTCAAGGACATGCGCGCAAGAACTATCATTTGATGCGTATAAGCTCACCAGATTTATACGTCCAGCTTCGTATAATTTATATTTTTTGGGTGATCAATGCACTAAAACTCCTTACCATATACCTAATTGTACGAAGTAAATATGAACACAAAAAAAAATAAAGTTTAGCACAAACCTCAAGGTCACGATTCAACAATAGTGTTGCGAATTTTAATTTGATTGGATATTTTTACAGGGAGATGGAAAAGAAATATTTCAAGTTTCGTGCTTATTTCCTCGTTATGATAGTTTGGTCCTCACGAAATTCTGCATCAACCTTCAAGCTGTTTTTTTTTCCATCACGTTCTTGATTTCAACTCGATTCGATCTGTATGTAGAAATAGTGGAAAAATAAAACTTTGAATGGATAAACCGGCATTTGGTGGATATAACCAATTCGCGAATTCCACCTTCCTTATTAAACTTCAAATCTGCTCTGCAATTATCAAGTCTCTGAGTAGATTATTTCGGTAATTATTGTGTTTATGATTGGTACTGAGGCCAACCTTAATCACAATCATTCCTGGAAAAAAAGTACTTTGAGACCCCATATTTATAGAGTGAAACCGTCCTAATGATTGGTAGACATACCCATTCAGATTTTATTTTCCCAAAATTTCCAATTCTAATGATCCGATCGAATTCGAATATACTATTAGATTGAAAAATTATAAATTGAAGTTTCATGCAGAATTTCGTGAGGACCACATGAAAATAATAGGGCTAAATCTTGCAACCAGGAAGTGGAGTTTTGGTTGGCAGGGTCAATACGTGAATATGTGATCTCTGACAACGAATTTGAGTTAGCGCGTAACAGTACCTGAGCTCTCGTCAGTGCTTTTCTAAATTATTTTTGGAACTCCCTGTATCTCATTCTAAAATCAAACCACTGTGGAGCCATACGGAACACAGGAGAAGATATATCATCAATATGGATATATAAATAGGAGAAAAGTGCTGATTAATATTTTGAGATGTCCTATATATTTCATTTTGCAATAAGCTCACCCTGAATGCAGACAAAGAGATATCAAAAATATCAAAATAGGCCCATAAACAGCAGAATTGTGGAAATTAAATTTTTGGTACACCATGTTTATTGCGCCAGAAATATCCTGCCGTAGGTAGGATTTTTCCTATCCATTTATTCGATAGAAAGTTGGTGCATGCCAATAAATGAAGCAATTATGCTGTTTTATATCTCTTAGGAATGCCCTTTTTGCGCGCATGTTCTAGGGAAACAGCGTGCTATTGTTTTGTCCAAATGTCTGTAATTTTGGATGATTGAGCCGAAAATGGTCTCAATCACTGATGACGAATCCGGTGTCAAAATTGATTCTGTCCGGCCAGCCGGCCGTCCGTAGACACGATAACTGTCGACAGAAGCAAGCTAGCTACTTGAAACTTTCAGGATAGGTTGCGCATCACAATGCCGCGGTTAAATTCGTTAATGGGCCAAATCTGTCGAATAGTTTCGGAGTTATAGGCACTTGAAGTTTTGAAGTTATTTATTTTTTATTTCAGAAACTACTCAAGCGATTGGATTCAAACTCAGCAGTTTGGTGGAGTATAACGACGCGCAACTTTGAGCCAAATTTCGTCAAGATCATATTGTCAGTAAATTCTAAAAAAAATTTTTTCCGAAATTTTTTTACAAAAAAATTTTTTTTTCGGAAACCATTAATCATATCCAAAACAAATTATACTCACACTTTGACCTTCTAATTTCACAGCAGTGTACTAAATTTCAGTTCGATACGATCATAAGTTTTGGAGATATCGGGAAAAAATATGTCAAATTTCGAGGTTTTCTTCTCGATATCGTTGATTTTTTCGGTATTACTCGAGAAATACTGATTCAGTCCTGATTAAACTTCACAGCTAGTTCTAAGATGCTGAAAGACAACTTTATGCAAAATTTCGTGATAATCGTGTTATTAGAACAGTTTGAAAAAAAAATTTCTTTGATTTTCTCATCATATCATCCTCATTAAATTCTGTATGAAACTTCGAACTGTTATTTTCGATGAAGTACTGGATTTCAATTCGATCTGATCTGTATTTTTGGAAATATTGGAAAAATAAAATTTTGATTGGGTATATCTACGGAATCATTGGGTGGATTTTACCCATTCACGAATTCGGCCTTCGTAATTAAGGTCCAAACCTTCTCTACAAATATCGAGTTTCTAAGTTGTTTCTTTCGGAAGTTATTGTGTTTACGCAGTCGGCCGTCAGGCTGACCGTAAACACAATAACTTCCGGAAGAAACGACTTAGAAACTCGATATTTGTAGAGTAGGTTTGGGGCTTAATTACGAAGGTCGAATTCGTGAATGGGTAAAATCCGCTCAATGATTCCGTAGATATACCCATTCAAAATTTTATTTTTACAATATGTCCAAAAATACAGATATGATCGAATTGAAATCCAGTAATTTATCAGAAAAAAATTTCAAAAAGCACTGCCGTGAAGGCAGCAGCTTTTGCGCGCACGTTCAAATTCGTTGCTGAAGCGGTCATCTACATTGAACATGCGCGCAAAAGTTGCTGCCTTCACGGCAGTGCTTTTTGAAATTTTTATTTTATTTCAGAGGGGAGCCATCTAGTAGTCATACTGAACTCGACGCAAAAAAATCATCGAAATCAGCCCATGAGTAAAATTATTATTGAATTAAAAAACAATAGTTTTCTACAAACTGACAATCTCCTTTTTACGCGCTGATTTTGAAATCGGCACTTTTTATGGTCAGTATTGTATAAACTCAGGTCTTATGACGCACGAACTTGCCGATGTTGCACTGTTCGAGTACCGTGTGCGGAGGCTCTAGTGCCCGTACGCATAGTCCGATCTAGTACTCCTACCTGTGAAATTCTCCGCTGAGACAAGCTCAAGTATTGACTCATTCTTAGCAAGGATCCTATCCATTAAACAAACCTTCGGCAATTCTCGGCGAAGTTCATGGATATCGGTAAAATGTACAATATTTTCACGTTTTCATGTTTGTCGCAATGAACACTTGCTATTATATGACAGTATCTCTTCAAGATGTCAAAAAAGCCGCCCCATAAAACGAACCGTAGTTCTGTTACATAAAATGCCGACAGAGTGTATGATTTATGGTATCTGTGTTGCTTCCGAAAAAGGGGAGTGCCTACTAGCAGGATAGTCATTAAGAACAGGGCCCCTGAGAGCAATTTGTTTATCGAAAATCATTTGAGCAGTTTCATTAAACGCTTTCGTATCTTCGGACACTTAAGATGAATTGAATTTTAAAATGGTAGGTTCTTTGAAATTATCGCACAAAACGTTATTATCGTACATGCGGTATCGTATATAGTACAGTAGACCAAGATGCTTATAAAGGGTTTTCCAATAAGAGGTGTTATTTTGATATTCCAAGAAAAATGCCATTTTTCAATATAAATGATCGGATGTTTATTTCATTATAAAGAAGAAGCTATGCCGTTAATAGTAGAAAATAACATCAGGCAAATGACCACCACGACCACGCTCACGGGACCATATTCTTTTAATGAAATTTTCCATAACCAAATCGCAAAGTGGCCGCCCTATGTCCTCGATAGCCTCACGAATTCCATCTTTGAGGTCTTGAATCGACGCTGGGCTATTGGCGTGTACCTTCTCTATCACGTGGCCCCCAAAGAAGAAGTTGCAAGGTGTTAAATCACAAGATCTCGGTGGCCAATTGTGATCACTTCTTCGAGAGATAACACGCTCCGGAAACTTTTCCCGCAAAAGATCAATGGTTTCGTTGCTTGTGTGGCACGTAGCGCCGTCTTGTAGAAAGTAAACGTTGTCCAGATCAATACCATCCAATTCCGGCCATGAAAAATCATTAATCATCTCTCGAGAGCGCAATCTATTCACAGTAACTGCTGCTCCAGCCTCATTTTCGAAAAAGTAAGGTCCAAAGACTCCGCCGGACCATAAACCGCACCAAACAGTCACACGTTGAGGATAGAGAGGCTTTTCAACAATAACTCTTGGGTTTTCCGAGCCCCAGATGCGACAATTTTGCTTGTTGACGAAGCCACCGAGGTGGAGATGGGCCTAATCAACGCTGGGTTATGAAAAGTCACAGGAAACGAATAATCTTCGCTATTTTGTGATTCTGGCTTGCTTGAGCACGCCCCAAGGTAGGTAGTTCGTAGACTTGAGCAAGCATGCCACCAAGCACTGGCGAAGTAGTGCTCGGCTGTCAAGTAACCAATATGGGATAGACGCGTCGACTTAGGACGTTCTCAAGTACGGAGTATCGACTATGCGTACGGGCATAGGTGTCAATTCAGAGTGGGCGCATCACTATTGATTTATTGAACCAAGCTGAACCATTGTATAAAGATTCATACAATGGCTGAACACTGAGTGAATCTGATGGATATTCCAACTGAGATCCCTACTGCGTCACAAGGCATTTGCATAAAAAAAACAACAAAATATCAGGATCGTTGATGTAAACTAGACAATGAAACCTATACAAGCACTAACGACTAACGGGAAGTCCGCAGCTTTTGCGCGCATGCGCATGGCATAGTGTATTTGTTCAATATTCGCTTTTAACCAAGTAAGTCTTTGTAACATTATAACAGTTAACATCCAAATTATCCAAAATTTTTGACAATTTCGAATTATTTTCTACAAAACAACATGGTGGGTGCTTCTATGAAAAATGTAATTCGGTACTTATCTAGTTCACAGTTTACTGAACATATACCTACTAAACACGAAACATTACGTATCTTTGCAGCTACATAGTTTCCAGCTTGTCTGTACAAGTTTGTCTATAAAAAATTGTTTTTAAGTTTTAGTAAGATTAGAAAATTATACATTATTATTTTTTATAAGTTACTGCAACAATGAAATATCGAAGATTAAATATACTAACATTGATTGAATGTTTCTCGAGAAACATTAAACAAAGTAAATTTAACTAATGAGTGCACAATATTACATGAGTAATGTTTATTCACTAATATAGCTGTAGCTTCATGAACGCAATCTACCATTGATATTTTATCTGAAACGTTAGAGGGTGGTTCCAAGAGTAAGATAAGACACATATTACTGAAATGTTACAAATTCTAAGGTAATATCCACTTGGCCAACGCTGGATAAGAGTTATAACATAACCTATAAATGGTCGTTTTCTGCACTTGTTGGCGTGTCTTTCAGTATTATCCACTTTCGATGGTGTTCCTGTCTTTCCTCACTGGATGTTCGAAGTGATCGAACCTATTGTTTTTTTTATCATGCAACAGCATAAATGCGTAGAATACCTAATAATGATACTGAGGTAAGTGAGAATATATTCATGTACGAGTACCTATATATATTTTGTACTGGGCAAGTGGACAAGTCAATTTTTCAAGCTAGATTATGCTTTTCAAAGAATCGTAAATGCAAACATCTAAACAATAAGCCCTTTGATGAAATGAATCGAAGTACCATCTGAGATAGATCATATTTGTACCTAATTGGGATGAACTCATGTTCGTCCATCATATAGATGATTATAGAATTTTCAATATCCCACAAAATATTCAGAAGTACATGAGTGAAATTGCTTCTCCAAGAATATTGCTTACTGATTCATTCAATCTAAGACAAACGAAATCTATTTCATGATGATTTATTTTTTATGATTTTCTAACTTCATATAGGGGATAGTTGCATATTACATGATAATAAATTGAAATTTCAAGAATTTCATTAGAAATAATTATTCTATGCTATTACTAATTCATTTCTGGTATCTTTCAGATGGAGTTCAATCTTTCAGATGCAACGTGGGTGACCTCAACTAATTTTCTAGTAGAAATGTGAAAAAATTGTGATTTCGTTGTGTCAGTTCGTGAAGGTGCGTCACGAAAGAGTTACAAAGTGAAAAATGTGATATTTTACGCAAGCCTAAAAATATAGTGTTCATTTATTGGTCTGTTTTGGAAGTATCTGATAAAATATTTTTCTGTTAATTACTTTTTTTCGTTCCGTTAGACATCAAAAATATTTATTTATTCGCCATGTGCTGTAATATTTTAAATTTTTATCTTAAAGCATAAATCTGCCGAATTACATCCGGCCAGTTCTCGAGGATTCTCGAATAATCACCCTGATATCTCAATCACCAGAAATTTGGTGTTTTTCATATTTAACTTCAATGAGAAACATATTTGATATTTCTGATGATATGACATTTTATTATTTGGTCTAATGTGATCTGGCAGGTTAATAATTCAGACCGAAGATATAAAACATTATTCACCTCCACTATTATAAACCTTACATAAAACTTACCATTGAATACACACTAATATTGCTGAGAACTACCTGCAAGATTACATTTTGCAATGTTAAGCTAGCTAACATAGCACTGATGGTAAAATGTTTGTAGCGGCAAACTATATGCAATATTCATTTTGAAGAAAAATTGTAATATTACAGAACACACCTTCTTAGAAAATTTATTCTGGAATGTTTCCGCAGTATTACCTTTGCAATGTTACATTTATCAATATTAGTGAGCTGCAGAAATGTGCAATACAGTAACATATATACAACCTTACTGAATGGAAATAACCAACATTATACATTACAAATCGAGTGAACCCTGTTTTTCTTACTGATTTGGTTAGCGCATATTCATGACTTATGTTTGTACAAATTCACAATGTCAAAATAATTTACGATTTTTTTTTAGGTCCTACTTCTTAAGGTTCATCGTTTGCAATTGTGTCGAAATTGGTACACCTGAAACATATTAGGTTCCAAATATCGACATAGGAGTCGGTCAATGGGTCACGTAGGATAATTTTTGATTGGCTTTTAAAAACTTACCATCCATTATCTTCGGATTGATTTTTAAGTTTTTAAGCTCAATGAACCAATATTTTTTTGTATATCAATTGTTGACATACTGTTTCTCATCAAATCATCAGACAGATGCACAAAAAACTTCGATGTCGATATTACGTGCAATCCTATGTCGATAAATGGTATGATCGGTGATAAAGACTCAATGCATACGTTTTTAGTACCGGTTTCATGAAAAATCTATTATGATTTTTTCAATTCTGCTTCAATAACCAGCTGGAAAATATCAAAATTGCCACCAACATAAATCGACATTCGATTGTGGGTCGTTTTGATGATTTATTCTCACTTTGTGCGAATGTCGATAAGTTTAACATTTGATTTCATTGAACTTCTAAACAAGAGTAGCTGAAAGTAGAGAGACACAGAAATTAGAAAGAAAATTAGGACCTATACAGTAAAGATCAATGGATCATATTTAAATATAATTCTGTATATTTTTTCGGTTTGGTTGAAGATATCACTGAATAGTATATAATATAAAAGCTATGGAAAATGTTGTCTAAATTGGAAATGGCTCAATATCGATGATATTTTATAGTAAAACCTTGAAAAAACGCTGCAAATTTTACACAAGGGTTTATTATTTTCTCAGTTAAGTAACCCAAAACCACTGATATCTTAAATAAAACTTATACAGCGTGCCAAAAAAGTAAAATTGCTCGTCAATAATGAGTGTACGAAGAACTATTAAGGAATATCCTCGCACCCGTCGATTTTTGATTTCAAAACCAATTTATCCTGTGCTTTTTTAAATGTGATATTTCTCAGTTCACTACTTTATTTTTTCATCTGGAAATATATGAATTGTGATACATCAAATGAAAGGTAATTTGATTACCTTTTCAGCGATGTGGCTTGAAGTAGAATTGCTTGTGCTGTTTTTCGTTGAAAAATTAGGAAATTTAGAATTTTCAGTTAGGAGGGTACTGTGGTCAGACCGTTATTCTTTTATTAATTAATAATGATGATAATAATATATTTATTCAATCAGAGGCTTATTGAAATACAATAAGGTTGGTTTCGTAAAAACAGAATAAATAACTCAAAACAATTCACTTTTACAAAAATCAAAAAAATTACTCTAAGGATATGGTTCATAGTCAACAATTGCATTATACCAAGTAGTTTTGAAAACTTTTAGGTTGGATGTCCTCCTAAACCCTTGGGGTAGATCATTAAATAGCCTTAGGCTGATGTACAAGCGCGACTTTTCCATTAAGGTTAAAGAGTGACGTGAGCACAAGTATGTGTATATGTGCGCCTAGTGTTGTTACAGTTTAAATTTTGTTGGAAGTACCTTCATGGAAACGAGTACCCTATATACGTATAGACCACATGATGTTAAAAATTTGTTCTCTTTAGAAGGCCCTCTACAAGGTTCTCTAAAACCTAACTTCAGTATAATTCTAAAATGAATTTTTGCCTCCGAAACACTTACCTTATTACTATAAGGGAAATTCTCGAACCCATGGATTTGTAATTTAAATTGAATTAATACTTAACTTTCATTGTCGTTCACAAAACTGAATTGGTCATCGAATGACCTTTTATGCGATATATCACATGCAATATTTTTCCGAAAAAAAACTGTTGACGTTTTAGGTTATAAACCCCCAACAATGCATTTCTCAAACTTCGAAAATAGAAATGAAAATAGGGAAATTCTCGAACCCATGGATTTGTAATTTATATTGAATTAATAATTAACTTTCATTTTCGTTCACATAACTCAATTGGTCATCGAATGACCTTTTATGCGATACATCACAAGCAATATTTTTCCGAAAGAAAACTGTTGACGTTTAAGGTTATATAAGCCCCCAACTCTAAAACCACATATATTTTTCAAACTTCGAAAATAGAAATCGGCGGGTAGGAGGATATTTTTCAATATTTATTATTTTAAGAATAAGAATCTGACACCAATCACATATTGTTAATTTTCTAATGAAAAAATTGCCTAACAAATTCTTTTTCAGTAACGCCACTCAGTATGCCATGGAATTTACTTCCATTTGATATATCACAATCCATATATTACTATTTGAAAAAAAAAACAGTATGGGGGTGTGGAGCGTAAAGGGTGGGAGATTTCGAATTCAAAAAAGCATAGGGAGACCTGCTTTCGAAATTACAAATCCTTGGATCCGTGGATTTTCCTTAATAATAATTATTAAAAGAATAATGGTCTGATTGCAGTACTCTCCAGTCACAAATTGTAAAGTAATTTCTGATTTTTTATTGAAAAAAGGCACGACAAATTCTTTTTTTAGTCGTATCGCTGAGTAGGTTATCGAATTACCTTTCATTTGATGTATCACAACCCATATATTCCAATTTGAAAAAATAAAGTAGTGGGGTGCGGTTGGGGATGAGAAATATAGAATTCAAAGAAACACAGAATAAATTGCTTTCGGAGTTCAAAATCAACAGGTGCGAGGATTTTCCTTAATTTTTCATCCAAAAGTTATTGACGAGTTACGTTACTTCTTTGGCACGCTGTATACTATTCATATCCCATTGGTTTTTCCCCCCAAAATTTGCTGCGTTTTTTTTTATACCTCAGGAACCACTGTTCGGAAATCATTCGGGTCAAAATTTTTTGGTTGAGTTATGCAACAATAATGAATGTTGAAAGTTTCATGAAAATTCGGTAGTAAGTTTCTGAAAAATATTTTTTTTCCCTCCACCCCCCAATTTTGAGCCCTTATGTTTCACCGATCCTGCCGAAAAGCTTGGAGGATCAATGCCGAGTGACCCACGATTTTTCTACCAAGTTTCGCGGATTTCGGTCCAGTACTTTATGAGAAAAGCCCCGGACAACGGACGGCGGACGGCGGACGGACGGATTTTTTTTATTCGTTTATTCAAATCTACATACTCCAAAACGTAAACTGTGAAATTTTCAGGGGGGGTTGAAATTTGTTTTTTGTTGGTCGATCACTAAGGTTTATTATTTGATTTTATCAAATAATAAACCAAAATGACATGTAAAACTTCAGAATGAAAAAAGTTGAATTAACATGAAGTACCAGAAGCAATATCAAGGAACAATTCATGCATGGCAATCATAGCATAAAAGCATAGTTATAATAAGGTAGTGCTAATTTCCTATGATTGTATGATGATTATGACTATAAATGCTCCCATTTAAATACATAGGTATATTTAGTATTTTTCTAGGATTTAGGACTGATACTATGCTTTTCACTAGGACTATAGTGCATAAATTGGATCTTAGTTCCTACAAATTTACCAAATGACATCAAATATTTTCTTACATTTATTGAAGGATTTATATTAATGTCAATATTGAATCAGGCGTCATTTATGTAATACATAATATGAGGAAATAGGACACAGTGGTAGAAGGGACTTAATATCTTCCATTTCATGGCCTTGTTCCCTGATATCATTGAATAAACTCATATTTAGGTTTTTTTCAGATTTTTTAAACATTTTTGTATTGTAACATTCACAAACATATTATTGATGCTCCATTTTGTTTTCTCAGAGTGTCGAAAGTCAGTACCCAAATATGTCGGTAATCAGTTATTCATATTTCTCATGTGTCGATAATGGGTACATCTGATATGCGTTCTACTTCATTTTATTTAAAATATTTCGATGTTTCATGACTGGTTATTTTCGCCTGTTCACTAACACTGAACGTACAAAGAGATAGAAACTCAATACTGCTACCAGATGAAAGCATTCTATATATATTCAAAGATAAGTCGTCATTCAAAAAACCCATTACTGTGTCGATAATTGAGACATATACTTCAACCTTGTTGTTCAGAATTCAGTGAATACACCCCTGTGCACGCCCAAACTGTTCCCATATGGTTTGTGTTACCATAAAAGTGTGATTTTGTGAACTTTTCAACCACTTATGATCAGAGACTCGAGAAACACACAGTACCTTATTGTAAATACGTCATTCATCTATTAAATACAGTTAAACGAAATAAACAGTTTTCCTACGTATCATTTTTATACATATTCCACTTACATCTAGAGTTAATTCAAAACACTTGTTCATTCTGACTGCCATTATCAAAGCTCATCTATTATGAAATGGAAACAGTGCATTTCGAAGTTATAATCTAAATTATTGTTGGTCATCCTGTTCAAGATGTTTCTTTTAACCTTAAGGATTTTATCAGTTTTCGTTATGTATGAATGGTCAGTGTTCTTTGTATAGAATACTGAACAATCCGGTGTCGATCCAAAGTGAGTTGCTCCGGTGATGAGCCGAATGTGGAATGATGACTGATGATCCTTAGCTCTAGATCCCCTCTGAGCGCCCCAATCCTTGTTTCATCTATTAGTGATTGTTTATCTCACCGATTGCCTGAGCGTAATTAATAATAATGATATTATATTTTAATAAATATCGGTTCTGGAGTTTTTTTTTCTCCTGCAAGTGAACTGCACCGAATAGCCAAATTGTTGTTTTATTCAATCTAATCTGAAGTTCCTCTCAATCTTCTCTCTCATTCTCTGAATATAAAAGTATTTTGGGTTGCGAACACAACGTAGAGTCCTATTCATTTCACTAGACTATCACAGCGTAATGGCCATGGGTGAGTAGGTAGGAAGGTTTAAAAAGGATATGAGAGTTCACCATTCAAAATTATAATTTCCCAATATTTCCAAAAATACAGATTTCGTGAGGATGATATGATCAAAAGATCGCAGAATATCGAATATTTAAAAAAAAAATCCGCGGGAAATAGTTCATCGGCTTTATTGAACTAATTATCGAGTTTGATCATGATTTAATCAGTATATTTCGAGTTATTCCGGGAAAAAACAACAATAAAAAAGGAAAAACCTCGAAAATAAACATATTTTTTCCCAATATCCCCAAAAATTATGATCTTATCAATCTAAAATTTGGTACACTGCTGTGAAATATAGAGTTCAAGGTTCAAGCAGAATTTTTCTCGAATATAAGCGATAGTTCCAAAAAAAAAAATTTTGCAATATACTGACAGTACGATCTCAAAGAACTTGCCCGTCATTATGCTCCAACTAAATGCGAAGTTTAAATATATTCAGTCCAGTAATTCCTGATATATCAGGAAAATAAATTCAAAATTGTAAAGGGCTATCACTACGAAACCATTCGCCCGATTCAGCCCATAAAGGAACTCAGCCGTTTCATTTTGAAATGCAACCTACCCCGAAAGTTTCACCTCGAAAAGATTCTCTGTTGGCCAGTAATAGTGCATGCGTACGAACGGCCGAACCTAATCGATTTTGACACCGGATTCATCATCAGTGAGTCCAAACTAGTCCTTTGAAACCATTTTCGAAAAAAAATTCGAAAATTACAGGCATTTGGACAAAACGATAGCACGATGTTTCCATGAACATTCTATGCCTTATATTTTTTTAGATGAATATAAACGAAAACATCGATATTGGATTGCAGAGGTGAAACATACGTTATCTTTCGCTGTGATTAATTTATTCTTTGTGCACGATTGATTGGTGTTCGTTCATCATTTTCCATACCAATTTCTGTATAAGGTAGGGTTCCGTTGAGGGTTAAATTCTTTCTGTACTAATCAGTATATTAACAAGAATTTTGTTCTATTTTAATATCGGAAAACACCTCTCCCGATTGTAAACACTGGTATCCGAATTCCACATGTGTGGTCGGAATCCCCTTTATCAGCAACGGTATCGAACAACTGGTCCTATCACTTTTTCGGAACAGGGGTTTTAAACGTGATAAACATTTTTATCGGCAAGCTTCAATCCTTAGTGTCCTTAATTGTTTTAAAATTCTTTCCCTTGTTCATCCATTATCCTTCGCTCCGTGGCCTTCCTTTGTGATCTGTTGAAAAATAAGTCTCCCATATCGGCCCATGGGAGTGAAGCGTGTGACCCTGTATGCTTAATCCATTTCTTTCACTCACTTTGCAACTTACAGTAGAGAACAACCTAATTTTGTTACGATGTCTAACCGCTGCGGGAGTTGTTCATCTAAGATCAGTACGTCTCAGCTTTTCGTCACTTGCGATTCATGTTCCAATGTTTTTCATTCAAGATGTGTAAGCTTGAATGAGGTTGATCTGCAATACCTCTCTGAGAAATCCATTTCGTGGAAGTGTCCCCCATGCTCCTTGAATGCTCGTTCCGCTCGTTCTGGCTCTTCTTCAGGCACTTCCACGTCGACTACATCACAGCAGATCACTATGGTGGAGTTTGAACGATTAATGAGGAAAATCTCTTCGATTGCAGCAGATGTGTCGGCAATACGAGTTAAGCAGGATGACCTTTCGGATCAGATTGCTCGCTGCCAGAGCACATTAGATGAACATAAAGCAGTTCTAACAAAGCATGAATCTACGATCAGTTCTCTGGGGACCGAGTTGGTGTCTATGAAGGAAGTTAGCGAAACTTTGTCATCTCAAGTGGCTGAGCTGGGAAGCAGGATGGATGTCTTTGAAACGACTCCATCTGAGGCTGCAAACAACTTAAAATCTGTTGATTCAGACGAGACGATTGAAAGAGTGCGGAGATCTTACAATGTGCTCATTAGAGGTGTCCCTGAGGTTATTGACGCTTCAGGAAGCTCTGATTCATCACATGACATCAACCAAATAAGAAATATCATTGATCATATTGTTCCATCCTCCTACAATCAACTGATTAGATTCCAACGTGTTGGCCGGGGGGGACATCGGGCTCGAAGACCCTTAAAATTGACGTTCAACAATCCTGATACCGCGACACAGCTCCTTCGCAATAAGAATATCCTGAGAGGCAATGTTGAATACAAGAATATTACTATATCGGATGACAAAACCCCGGCTCAATTGGCTCATCTTGATCTCCTCCGAAAAGAGCTCAAACTGAGGACCTCTTCTGGTGAAAAAAATCTGACAATTAAATACGTTAAAGGCTCTCCATGTATTGTTCCGACGACTTCTAATCATACAGCAATGTCAAAAAAGTGACCAATCTCGTCGAGTGGAAATTTCTGTACACCAATGCCAATTCGATAAACAATAAACTTCAGGAACTCTTGACACTCGCTGATATGGAGAAACCATCCTTCATTCTTGTTACCGAAACTTGGCTAAATAGTACCCTCCCTAATTCGTGTATAAATATACCTGGCTTTACCGTATATCGATGTGATAGCAGCATCACTCCGGGTCACTGCGGTGTCGCTGTTTACATTGTGAATGAGTTGGTCGGTTTTTTTAGCATCACATCGTATTCTCTACTCACACCGGGTATCGACAATATTTTTATAAATCTGTGCCACAACACATGCTCAATTACTATCGGATGCGTCTACCGACCAAGATCCTACCCTTCAATTCAATTGTTGTACGACCACATCATTTCACTGACTGAATCTGGGAGGAACATTTTCGTAGCCGGAGACTTCAACTTTCCTGATCTTGATTGGCCGCTGACTAGTTTACCCTCTGAAAGCTCACCGTCATATGCTTTTGTCACCATGCTTCACAATTCTCACTTGCACCAACTTATTGACCGTCCAACACGATACCGCCAGGGCCAGACCCCTCGCCCTCTAGATCTGATCTTAGTGGATGATCCCGACCTCGTTTGCGACATTGAGCACATGCCCCCAATTGGGAAATCTGATCATGAGGTTATCAAAGGATGTATCCAGATGACAGTTAATGAACCACAAAGATGCCGCTTCAGGGAAGTGAAGATTATTGATTATGATGCGCTAAATATCAGATTCGATCAACTTGATTGGACAGACATACTTCGCAGAGATGATGTCGAGAGCGCGTGGCAGCATTTTCTATCCTTGGTTAATCAGTCCGTTGAAGAGTGCACCTCATTTAGAACTGTCAGGTGTCATCCAGTTAAACCTTGGATTAACGAAAAAGCTTACAGGATGCTCAGAAGGAAAAGAGGTTTGTGGCAGAGATACAAAAGAAGTCGCAGTGATCATGACTATCGATGCCATCAAAATTATTCCAAGGTTGTTTCTGCAGCAATTACTGCGGCAAAAGTCAAGTTCGAAAAGAATATTTGCTCGAGCGCCAACAAGAAGAAATTCCATAAATATATTCGTTCTACATTGAACACGAAGGTTGGCATTCCTGAAGTACGTAACTCGGAGGGAGAGTTGTGTCAAAACTTGGTGGATGTATATGAATGCTTCGCCAGCGTATTTTGTGAGTCCTTCTCGTCTGAACCTATAGGACCGCTTCCCGCTATTCTTTCGCCTAAATGTCAGCAGAGCATGGATTTTGTTACTTTTCCTGAGGAGACTGTTGCTAAGTATCTCAGTAATCTCAAGACCTTTTCATCTCCTGGAGTAGACAACCTGAGCCCAGTAATTCTGAAGCGATGCAGCACAACTCTTGCTTATCCATTGTCCATCCTTATGGAAAAATCGTTCTCAACAAAATCATTGCCGATGGATTGGCTTTCTGCACGTGTTACTCCGGTATACAAGAAGGGTGATAAACTTGATGCCCGGAATTATCGCCCAATTTCTCTGACTTCATCCGTTGTTAAGGTTATGGAGAAAATTATCTTCGATCAACTATTAGAATTTCTCCTAACCAATAAAATATTGCCGAAACAACAGCACGGTTTTATTCCTGGGCGTTCAACGATAACCTGCCTACTCAAGTGCTTGAATGACTGGACTAAAGCATTAGATAAAAATTTACCAATAGATGTCGTATATCTTGACTTTGCCAAGGCGTTCGATAGAGTACCCATTCGCCGGCTTCTGTACAAGCTGGAGCATTTCGGAGTGAGGGGCGGATTGCTTGAGTGGATCCAAAGTTATTTGAGTGGTAGAAAATTCTTCGTTGGCACTGGTGAGAAAAGATCTCGAACTATTAATGTCACTAGCGGAGTTCCCCAGGGATCAGTTCTGGGTCCGCTGCTATTTCTGGTATACATATCCGATCTGCCTGCGCTCCTCAATTCTGAGGTATCCTTATTCGCTGACGATGCTAAGCTCTACAACTATGCCCATACCAACGCTTTTTCGCTCCAGGAGGATTTGACTACTTTGTTCTCTTGGTGCTGCGACTGGTTGATTGAGCTCAATTTATCGAAGTGTAAGGTTCTTCACTTAGGAAAAAATAATCCAAGAACAACTTACCATATTGATGGCATCCCCCTCACCACTACAAGGAGTCAACTGGATTTAGGTGTTGTGGTTACAGAGGACCTCTCATGGTCGGAGCATATTTTGTATGTTTCTTCTAGGGCCAGAAGAATGCTTGGGTTGCTTGAACACACCTTTCGTTTTTGTGACCCCTCTGTATGTTCTGAACTTTACAAGACCCATGTAAGACCCATTTTGGAATATGCGGGCCCTGTCTGGTGTCCGAATCTGGTATGGCAGCGAGATTTATTGGAGTCCATACAAAGACGCGCCACTAGGATACCATATGGAAGAGTGCGACCAACATACGAACAGCGCTTGGCACTTTTTAATCTTACCCCCGTTCAGACTCGAAGGGATCGTGGTGACTTGATCGTTGCCTTTCGAGCTTTGACTCAGAGATCTGGGATCGACATGGGTGATATGTTTGACCTTGCTACTACCAGCCAACTTAGAGGGCACAGATTCAAGTTGACACGGGAAAGATTCAAATGTACCCCACGCCAATCTTTCATCACCAATAGGATATTCCATAATTGGAACAGTCTTCCGGATACGATTGTTGGCGCCTCTAGTGTCAACTCCTTCAAGAACAATTTGGACTCTTGGTGGCGAACCGGTGTGTGTTGATGGCCGGGTTTGTGTTTTTGGTGATTTTTTTTTTTTTCTAGTTTATTTTGTTTTGAATTCTTTATTAACATTAGTTCCACACTCTGTAGTTTTTCATTTGAAATTTGTATATGAGTTGAGAAAACTCTTGTCTGATGTATAATAATAATAATAATAATAATAATAATAAAAGATACATCGAAAAAGTTTTTAAAGATTGAATGAAATGTATCCTGCCCGCAATGATTCAACACTAGAACAAAAATTCCAGAAAAGAAATGATGTGAGGTCAGGAGGTTTCACGCGCCTGTTCAAATTCATTGCCAAAACAATTAACGTATTGACTCTGCCAAACGTAGCTGTACTTCCTGATGAAAAGATTCATCTTTTTCTTTCCGTATGGCCCCTCTCAAAATTCTGAAGATTGGAGAGTTTTGGAGAAGGTCAGTATAATACTTGTTGGCCTTTAGTTGTTATGGTCAAGGATAACACCTTTTTACGCGCTTGTTCTGGAGAAAAGTACGTTATCATTTCGTCACGGTGTCTGTTATTTTCAAAATTGGTCTCGAACGACTAGGTTGGACTCACTGATGAAGAATCCGTGGTCAAAATTGACTCTGTCCGTCTGACCGTCCGTCCGTGTGCGCTGTAACTTTCGAAAGGAAGGACCTTGAGTCTTGAAATTTTCAGGTTAGGTTAAGATTTTGAATATTTCAGTTAAGTTCGTTAATGGGCCAAATCTGCCGAATGGTTTTTGCGCTACAGCCATTTGGAATTTTGATTTTTCAATAACTCGAAAAATATTTATCTGATCGAGATAAAATTTGGTTGGCAGATAAGAAGAATTATCCATGAAAAAATCGAAAATCAATATTTTTTTGAAAATCTTTATATTTCATTGAAATTTGACTGAAATTTCTAAGTCACCATTTCGCAATGTTAACAAGCGCGTAAAAGCTGCTGACTTCACGTCAATGCTTTTTTCAATTCTTATTAATTGGTTTCACGATGGCTACCTTGAGTTTATCTGGAAATATTTCATATTAAAGATGTTTGTCATTCGTGGCGTTATATCTTCAGCTGATTATTTTATACTATGGTTAGAGACTTCATCATATCTACATGACTGTTTATTTTTTGATTACTTTGTGTTTTATATTCAGTTATAGCGGATCGATTCATCGACTTCTTTCGACTTCACGTCAGTGCCTTCCTAGAATTTTTTTCTCTTACATGCATATTCTGAAGATGCCAATGAATTTCCAAATTTCTGTAGAAGATTTGAAAGTGTAGATGTAGTTCTTTCATGATGCAAACAGAAAATCAACATGAACTTGAGAAATAATCTGCTCGATATCAACCTTCATTCCGGCTGCAGTCATAGCGGAAGCAAAGTCCCGAATCTTTCATAATTCCCTGCGACTCCAGTCGATAAGAGAAGAATTATTGCTTTTCTAATGAATAATCATGAGGCTTCGATCGAAAAGCTCATTCCAAATCCATTTTCCACCTTTGAATTCCTTTTCGAGTGGCTACCTAAATCATTTCCCTTCTGTACACGACAGAGCTCTCCCCAAATTTCCCAACCGTATTTCAATCTGGGTATATTACGGATAGCCCCCCTGCCAAATTCAATGTGGTATTAATCCTTTAAACTAGTCTTCCGTGATGTTTGAAACCATGTTGGAAAATCTCTCGAGGGATATACGAATAAATGGAAAAACACCGAAAAAGTTGCTCTAGTGAGATTGGAGGCAATAGCGGGGTCGTTCGTATTCATATATGCATAACAAGAACTATTTCCTGTCTGAAACACTAGTCTAGAAGAGCAGGTTTTACGCCCTTGTTCAAATTCGTTGCCAAAGCGGTCATCTTTTTACGTGTTGACGCCTGCAAATGCACCTTTATATCCTGATGAGAAGATTCGATTATGTTTTAACCATATCATCCTCACGGAATTCAACCTTTAAGCTGCCATTTTTCAATCACGTATTGAATTCGAATTTGATCCAATATGTATTTTTGGAAGAATTAGAAAAATAAGAATTTCAATGAATGTATATGAGGAATCATGAGGCGGGTTACCCATTCACGAATTCCACATTTGAAATTAGGCTCCGAACTTACTTTACAAATACTGAGTTTTTAAGTCGTTTCTTTCGGAAAATATTGTGATTCCACATAAAAATGCAAAATCACAATAAACCCATTCAAACTTTTATTTCCGTAAAATTTCTAAAAATATATGTACCTAGATAAGATTGAATTGATTTCCGACACTTGATGGAAAAATAACATATAGAAGTTTCACACAGAATTTCATGAGAATAATAAGGAAGATTACCGAAAATAGAATATTCGAAAGAAATATTACAGTTTTTTTCAAATGATTCTCATGATACAATCATCAAGGAATTCTAGATAAAGTCGTTCATCAGCATTTTCAAACAACTTACCGAGTTTCATCATGATTGAACAAAATCAACCATACCGAGAAAAAAACACGAAATTTCACATATATCTCCGAAAAATTTTTAAATTTTTCAATCTGTTTCTGAAAAACAAATTTCGAGATTTTTTCTCAATTTACTAACAGCACGATCTCGATGAAAATTCCGCAAAACGTTGAGTGATATTATTCTCCAACCAACTGCCAAGTTTCAGTCCAATCGCTCAAGTATTTCATGAAATACTCACAACATTTCGAATGCCTATAACTCACAACGAAGCAGTTTTCGAGGTATCGAGATATGTGAAGTTGGCAAATCACCTTGGAATTTTCTTGTGAAAATTATGTGACTAATTGTACCCGGTGGTTACCCGATTGTATCACTAATTTTTCGTTCGTGCCGTTATAACTTTCGAATACAGCGTCACCTGAAAAAAATTGGAATTTATTCATGAAAACTTTCGAAACTAATAGCAGGTAGATGACCGATTAAACCACGTTTATTTTGCCCATACTGAATGGTTTTTTCTACACATCGATTAGTCGATAATCGATGGAATTTCTGTGTGAAAATTTTGTGGTCGATTGTACCCGGTAGGCACCCGATTATACCACAAAAATGATCGTTCGTACCCCCTACGTTTTCCATATACAGCCGTCATGACATCGGCATCCTAAAAATAAAAATTCTAATTTTTGATGAAAACTTGGTGAATGACTGTAACAGGTAGGTACCCGATTGTACCACGAAACTTTGTTCACTTCAACTCACTCTGAAATTTTTGGGCGAGAAGTCTGTGGTCGGTTGTACCCGGATGTACCCGATTGTACCACAAAAATTTTCATTCGTATCCTCAACGCTGTCTCCGAAGAACCATGATTATTATTGAACCAATCGGCACCAAAAAAAGGAATCTTTCAAAAAGACGATACAAGATTTATTTCTGCATAGAAGTTACAATAGAAACAAAGTATTCTCTGAACTAAAATTCAGCCCGCTTCGAAAATTCTTCAGTATTGTAGGGTTCTATGTCGAATAACATCCTGTATATTTTTTTCTATAAGTTTTCAGCCTCGTTTCATTCTTTATCATGTGAAGCATTATGTTAAAATATTTGATACATTGAAATTTGAGTCCTTCATCTTCAGGTGATTTTCCATTGCCGGTTTTCCATTCCGTGAATATGAAATATTCGGTTGGTTCCTGACAAAAAGGTTATTTACGGATGATGAAAAAACGTTCTTTCTGTCACCAAAACGACTGTCAATGTTCTATGGTAACATATCCATAGCATAGAAAAATCTTTGTTTACTTTATGATTCATAAAACATAGAAGAGACAACAATCAACAATGGAAAAATTACTAGGTATGATCTATGGATCATAAGGTAAATAAACATTGTTCTATGCTAAGGATATGTTACTTTGAATAAAGAACAACAGGAAGGAACATAACGCTTTTCTACTTCGTATATCAGTGGGACATAGGCGCCCATATTGAACCTCCAAGTATGACTCATGTTAGTTAGTTTCTTCAGACAAAGAAGTCTCGGAACAAGTTGTTCTCTCTTCAAAGTGAAAGGAAAGTCGGCCATATGCAATATCCATCCCGGACCCACTTTGTGAGGCATTATGCTCCTTCCTTATGTTACAATAAAACATTGATTGTCATTTTGGTACATAGGCTTAATATATCTATGTTCTGGTGACAGAAAGGAACCAACCGAATATTTCATTAATTCAGATAGGAAACCGGCAACCTAAATAACCAAGTTGATTTGCGGAACATATTCTTTCTAAACTTGACACTATTAACATGAAGTCAGGAATCCCAACTTCAATTTCAGCCTAACAAAAACCTATATTTGGAAGGAATTATTTTGTTTGAGGAGCCGAGGCATCTTTTACTGATATTTATAAATAACGCGAACCTTATCATGTAGAATTTGGCCTGAAATTCCCGTTCTCCAGTGAAAGTAAATTTCTAAAGAAAATTGTGGGTTGGCAACTTGGGCCGAAGTCGTCTATTGGGGTTCATTAACGAAACACTTAAGTTACTAAGTACTATATTTCAATTCGATTGGATCCGAAGTTTCAAAATTATCTAGTGATTCCGCAGGTATAAAAAATACTCCATTCACTTTTATAAATTCAGTCGGTCGGCACATTAACCCGTATATAAAATGTTAAATTATGTTCATGTTACTGTCAGTTCACCACGCGACGTTGGACGTTCTACATAAAGTTAGTGGTAGTTACGTGTATATAACCATTGTTTAAGGATAACAATGATATTAGTGCGGTTTTATCCAAGGTAAATTGACCTGACGATCAGTAATAACTGTGAAACAGCTGTAGTCATTCTCCTTGGAACCGCCCCTTCGGTGTCGATGTTTTTGGTTGATTGGATGATTAGCTCTGATCAAGGTGGAATATTTTTCGATTTATCGACAGATATTCGTCCTTGTGATTATGTTATTATATAACTGAAGGTTTATTCTCTCTATACGTTCCGTAACCTTCCAGTGTCCCCTCCGAGATCCCTTCCGTATAATTTACGTCAATATTCAGAAGGCAAAAATGTCATGTACACGAAACGTGAACGGGAAGTACATACAATTCATTTACACCTTATAATATTTTACGGAAAGGATACGGAACGTATAGTGATAATCAACCTTTAGTCAAACCATAGAGAGTTTGACTCGGGAGTTTGATGAAAAATTTCAAAAAGCACTGCCGTGAAGGCAGCAACTTTTGCGCGCATGTTCAATGTAGATGACAGCTTCAGCAACGAATTTGAACATGCACGCAAAAGCTGCTGCCTTCACGGCAGTGCTTTTTGAAATTTTTTTCTGATGAATTACTGGATTTCAATTCGATCAAATCTGTATTTTTGGAAATATTGGAAAAATAAAATTTTGAATGGGTATATCTACGGAATCATCTGGCGGATTTTACCCATTCACGAATTCTACCTTCGTAATTAAGCCCCAAACCTACTCTACAAATATCGAGTTTCTAAGTCGTTTCTTCCGGAAATTATTGTGTTACGCAGTCGGCCGTTAGGCTGACCGTTTTTCTATTTTTCCGATATTTCCAAGAATAAATATCAGATCTAATTGAAATCCAGTAATTTATCGAAAACAATCTAGGAAAGCACTGCCGTGAAGACAACAGCTTTTGCGCGCATGTTCAAATTCGTTGCCGAAGCGGTCATCTACATTGAACATGCGCGCAAAAGCTGCTGCCTTCACGGCAGTGCTCTTCTAGATTTTTTCACATTAGATGGTCTACGACGAGTACTTTACAAATATTTATAACATGTTTGATCGAATTCGATGCAAATTGAAGAATGGCACTGATAAATTAATTTTAAGCAAGCGGAGCCCCCCCCCTTAAAAAAACCAAAAGCGCGACAATTTTTTTTCCTTCAGGACAAATTCTCGAAAAATATTCTACAAATACGGTCGGACCGTAAAAACAATAACTAATATAATAATAATAAGAAACATCTTGGAAACTCAATATTTGTAGAGAAGGTTTGGACCTTAATTACGAAGGCCGAATTCGTGAATGGGTAAAATCCACCCAATGATTCCGTAGATATACCCAATCAAAATTTTATTTTTCCAATATTTCCGAAAATACAGATCAGATCGAATTGAAATCCAATACTTCATCGAAAAATAACAGTTCGAAGTTTCATACAGAATTTAATGAGGATGATATGATAAGAAAATCATAGAAATTTTTTTTTCAAATTGTTGTAATGACACGATTATCACGAAATTTCGCATAAAGTTGTCTTTCGGCATCTCAAAACTAGCAGTGAAGTTTTATCAGGACTGAATCAGTACTTCTCGAGTTATACCGAAAAAATCAACGATATCGAGAAGAAAACCTCGGAATTTGACATATTTTTTCCCGATATCTCCAAAACTTACGATCGTATCGAACTGAAATTTGGTACACTGCTGTGAAATTAGAAGGTCAAAGTGTGAGTAGAATTTTTTTTTGGATATGGTGAATTGTTTTCGAAAAAAAAAATTTTTTGGAAAAAAATTTCGAAAAAAAAATTTTTTTTTATTTACTGACAATATGATCCTGACGAAATTTGGCTCAAAGTTGCGCGTCGTTGTACTCCACCTAACTGCCAAGTTTGAATCCAATCGCTCAAGTTGTTTCCGAAATAAAAAATAAATAACTTCAAAATTACAAGTGGCAATAACTCCGAAACTATTCGACCGATTTGTCCCATTAACGATCTTAACCGCGGCATTCTGATGAGCGAACTACCCTGAAAGTTTCAAGTTGCTAGATTGCTTCTGTCGACAGTTATCGTGTCCTCGGCCGGACAGAATCGATTTTGACAACGGATTCGTCATCAGTGAGTCCAACCTAGTCGATTGAGACTATTTTCGGCTCAATCATCCGAAATTACAGACATTTGGACAAAACGATAGCACGCTGTTCCCCTAGAACATGCGCGCAAAAATGAGTAGCAATAGACGACTTCGGCCCAAGTTGCCAACCCACAATTTTCTCCACAAATTTATAAAATTCACACGATTAACATGAAATCAGGAATCCCATCTTGAATTTCAGCCTAACAAAAACCTATATTTGGAAGGAATTATCTTGTTTGAGCAGCCGAGGCATCTTTACAGATATTTATGAATAACGCGGACCTTACCATGTCGAATTTGTCCTGAAATTCCCGTTCCCCAGTGATAGTAAATTTGTGAAGAAAATTGTGGGTTGGCAACTTGGGCCGAATTATTTTGACCCTGACATTTCACGAGTACCAACCTGACTCAGTTCTAGTCACAAAAACCTGATAGACCTATTCCAAGCCCTACTGACTCACTTTATGGAAGTGAATGGATTATTGATCATTTTATTCAATATTTCTGATAAAAGAGATCCGATCGAATTGAAATCAAGTACTGGGTAGAAAAATGACGAAGCGAACATGTCGTGAATAATCGAATTTGCGGCATCATCCGGGTAATTTGCAAACAATTGTGAACAAAATACCTTCTGAAAAAAACTTTTATATAGACTCAAAATCGATAGAGCAGGTTTGGAACCCTATGAAGCTGAGTTCATGAATGCATAATAGCCAGAGCCATGAATGTTGCCAATCAGAATATCATTTTTCCAATATTTCCAGAAGAACACATTCGATGTAGGTGACATTCGGTACCTCATCACTAAGTACGACTTTGAGATCAATTTCACATTTCAGTGCAATCACGATTGCCTATGTCAAAATTCTATAATTAATTACCAAGGTTCAATCTGATCTCCTGAGTAGTTCCCGAGATATTGAGGGGGAAAATCGTGAAATTTTAACTGGTTATAACTCCACAAATGTCAGGCAGGTGTATTTTGCCTATTCACGAACTCGACCGTCGAATTCTGATGCGCAGTTGGGCAAGATTATAATCAGATGTTCCCCAGAAAAAGCAACTTAAATACAAAAGTTTATCTTAAATTTAGATTTTCATTTTCTTTGTGATTTTACGCAATTATTACAGAGATAATAATGTACTAATGTAAATATAATGTAATTTCACTTCACCCATTTATGTTTTTCGTTTTGGTTCATGATTTGATTTTATCTAATAATAAACGTCAATGATCACTACAGGGAAAAAATTTAACACCCTATGAAATTGTCACAGTTTACGTTCTGATTCTGTAGGACGAATATTCGAACGAATTCTTTTCGAAAGTGAAGAAGATTTGGTTGAAAAATCTTGTCCTTCCTCCAAGCTTTTCAGCTAGATCAATAAAACATCAGGGTTGCAAACAGGAGGATTGAATTGAAAAAAATAATTGATTATTACTCATTATTATTAATAATAAATAATAATAATAATATTAATAATAAAATAATAATATTATTAAGTAATAATTAATAACGAATTGGATTGTTTTATGTTCGTTCTGATGCCTTCAAAAAGGACCTTGTAGAACATGCTTTGCCTCCGAACCAACGATTCTCAGAGTGTCCATGCAGATACATCATCCCAATTGCTCCACGTCAATTGTATTTAACTGTAGCGTAGGTTTTCTTCTATGAAAAAGTTCAAGTCGAATAGATCACATAATTGCATTGGGAGGCCGCAAAATTTGGTTTAGAGTCTCTAATCCATTATATTGGGAACATCAAACTCGAAATTTATTAAACTTGTGGTTCAATACTAACAACTGATTTTACAGTAAGAGCTGGCCCATCTTTTAAGAAAGTAGCCAGGGTATAACTTGCCTGCGAGTTCGACAATGCTTGGATGTTTTGTACTTGATACAATTGATGAGACATCCTAGACCAACCCTAGGATCCCCAGATCAATGAACTAAAATCTTTTGATACAGTTTCCTTGGAGTTTTTGATAGAACAAGTTTGAGCCACAAATGCAACTGACATGAAACGACTGGGAAGGTGTATCCACATGCTGTTAGAGAATATAATCGTTGTCAAGGGAACACAACACCATTTAAAAGGTTCTCTTTGAAAGAATATCCCATCTGCATCAGAACGGATAGAAAATAATTCAATGCTTTCTCTAAATATTCGTTAGTACAATTTATCGCTTGAAACTCTGGTTTGAAGATATTGAGTGAAATAAGGTTTGATTTTTTTTATATTTCTGGAAATTCCAAAGCAATGAGTTCATTACTAATTATCATTGTTTCATCATTTTATTTCAATATATTTTCACAAAATAATACTTTTTCCGTCGAAATTGTGAAGGATAAGGATAGACCAGAATTTCACCGCAGTCACTTGAAACGGAAACGCATCCCTTTCAGGAACAACTTGACTAAGTTTTATACCATTTTGTAGACTGGACCAAGTGCGTATATTATGTATTGGATGTTCACATTCAGGTGGTTTGAATTTCCTTCAGAAAACGGTTCAAAGTTTCGAGAATGAAAATAGGTGGAATCAAAATTTGTTATTTCATTCCCATTTTCCCCAGAATTAAATCACTTTTAGGAAATTATTCTATATGGATAGAAAACAACACTCATCATCAATATTCAGGAAAAAAACCGAACCGGTGCCAATTCAGAGACATAGTATCCTAAACATCGAGAAAAGTTATCGTTTTTTCACGAATTTCTAGAATGGACATTATGTCGTAAATGGTGAAATTTTTACACCAACATTTTTCCATATTCTGAGTGGTCACGACCTAGTCTATCACCGATACAAATATTGTTTGAAGTTTACTGGACACCCTGTATTCTGACGAAGTTTGCATCCATCTCATTTCCAATTAGATAAAAGCAAGGAATTTTTATAGGGCATAAAGATGAATCGAGAACCACGGTCAAACAATGATGGCGATAGCAGAAAGCCATCTTTGAAAGGGGCTAAAATCAATTAGAAATTCCCAATATATACCCACGTTTCCGTGTAGGTTCGAATCGGCTAAGGCCCCCAAGAGAGGGATTAAACGAGTCAATCCTCTCCCGTGTATAAAATACAAACGTTCATTCGTAGGTATGGAGAGCACCAACTCCGTTGATACGGAAAGCTGATTTCGGGCACCTCGAGCGATTCGGTATAAGTCGTGAACTTTTTGGCTTATATTGGAAGTAACCAACTGTATCTATCCAGGATATCCGAACTGAAGTCCCTATCAGAATATATAGTCAAAAATTTTCTCATTTGTAGAGGGCTTTCAGAACGTGATAGTCGTGTTCCAACACTTTGCGTGATTCTCTCAATATATATTCTACCGAATGCCTAGAATCCTATTTCCTTTCTCCCTGCTCGATCTCGTTTTGTTGAAAATATAGTCGAACTGAAAATGTTACCACTTATGCCCAGCCACATAAATGAAGTACTCTCCATTTTAAGAGAGAAGCTGAACCATCAGCCATCGAAAAAATTAATATGCTGAATGGAAGTCATAAGAATTGTTTCTGTAGGTAATGGCTCATTTCATCACACTTCATTATTTTTACGCCCTTGTTCTGGTAAACCGCGCGTAATCGTTTCGTCACAATGTATGTTTCGAATTTTGAGCTGAAATCGTTCTCAAACTACTAGGTTGGACTCACTGATAAAGAATCCGTGGTCAAATTTGATTCTGCCCGGCCGGCCGTCAGTCCATGTGTGCTCTAACTTTCTAAGGGCCGGTATTATAAAACTTAACTGGAAGTTATCTTTAACTTTAACTGACAGTTATGTCCTAACATAACTGTTAAGTTTTATAATACCGGCCCTAAAGGAAGGACCCAGAGTCTTGAAATTTTCAGGTTAGGTTTTGACCCTGAGTATCTCGCTTATATATCAGTAATGGGCCAAATCTGCCGAATGGTTTTTGTGTTACAGCCATTTGAAATTTTGATTTTTCAGTAACTCGAAAAATATTCATCTGATCGAAATTAAACTTAGTTGTAAGATTACCAGTGTCAATTAGAAGAGTTATCCATGGAAAAATTTGAGAGAAAAAAAATTTTTTCTTGAAAATTTCCATATTTCATTTGAATTTCACATACATTTCCAAATCGCCATTCACAATGTGAACAAGCGCGTGAAAGCTAGTGAGTTCACGTCAGTGCTTCTGGATTTCTTATTATTATCTTTAGTCACATAAATTCTTCCGAAACACAGTTGTTGAGACCTTCGCCCGCATGTTCAAATTCGTAACCAAAGCAATCATATCCTCACTATTGACCCCGCCAAATGCACCTTCACTTTTGATAACAAGATTTGGTGATCTACTGATAATATCATCCTCCTGAAATTCTGCAAGGAACTTCAAGATGTTTATCTTCAATAAAGTACTGGATTTCATTTCGATCCGAAATGTGTTTTTGGAAATATTGGGAAAATGAAAATTAATGGGTATATATACGGAATCATTGGGCGGATCTTACCCATTCATGAATTCGACCTTCTTGAATAAGCCCCAAAAGTACTCTACAGATATCGAGTGTTTGTTTATTTTTGAAGTTATTATGTTCACGATCGGTCTAACGGCCGATCATAACTTCCGGAAGAAACGACTCAGAAACTCGATATTTGTAGAGTAGGTTCACCAGTGTGAAAGCAGCCACGAGTTTCCCATCCACGCGTTCTCTCTCACGAACGCTGGCGGTCGGCCGACCGCGATAGGTTCAGTGATACAAACTCGTGGCTGGCTGTCACAGCCGGGCTGTGGATGCTTCTGATTCGAGAAAAAATTCAAAGTCTTCTTCAAAATTAACGAAAAGAAAATTTTTTTTTGCGAATATATGCTTCCGACGACACTTAATAAGAATTCATCAACCCCCGATTTTGTCGGGCAAGAATCAACAACGCACCCCCCTCATCTTCTTCGATGGAAAAATTCAAAGTCTTCAAAATTGACGAAAACGAAATCGTTTTTTTGCGAATATATGCTTTCGACACACTTAATAAGAATACATCAACCCCCGATTTTGTCGGGCAAGAATCAACAACACACCCCCCTCATCTTCTTCGATGGAAAAATTCAAAGTCTTCAAAATTGACGAAAACGAAAATTTTTTTTTGCGAATATATGCTTTCGAGGACGCTCAATAAGAATACATCAACTGCCAATTTTTTCGGGCAAGATTTAACCCCACACGATCCCCTCAACTTCTTCCATGAAAAAATTCGAAGTCTTCAAAATTGACGAAAACGAACATTTTTTTTGCGAATATATGCTTCCGAGGACGCTTAATAAGAATACATCAACCACCGGTTTTGTCGGGCAAGAATTAACCCCACACGACCCCCTCAACTTCTTCGATGGAAAAATTCAGTCTTCAAAATTGACGACAACTAAATTGTTTTTTTGCGAATATATGCTTCCGAGGACACTTAATAAGAATACATCAACCCCCGATTTTGTCGAGAAAGAATTAATCCTACACGACCCCCTCAACTTCTTCGATGGAAAAATTCAAAGTCTTCAAAATTGACGAAAACGAAAATGTTTTTTTGCGAATATATGCTTCCGAGGACACTTAATAAGAGTACATCAACCACCGATTTTGTCGGGCAAGAATTAACCCCACACGACCCCCTCAACTTCTTCCAATTCAAAATCTTCAAAATTGACGAAAAAAAAATATGTTAAGGATTTAATCATTTCCACACCACCTAGCGGTAAAGTAACACCGGTGTGAACTTAACGGCCACTATTAGCGGCCAGTTCTCCGATTATAGCCGAACGAGGGCACTCAGTGGCGTGAGCCTGCCAACATAAACAAGCCGCCGGTAGCGTTGTAGTAAGCACGTAACGACTTCGGTTTCCTTGAAACTAGCTGACAATTGTCTTCATTGTTGTTCATTCATCAAAATTTGTAAATATCCAGTATATTCGCAGTATCTCACTCAGAAGTGGATTGAGACTATGATTTCAGAAATCAAATATTGATTTCGTCAATTAGCTGCCACTACCGAGAAAAATGGAGAAAATCGATATTAATTCCTAAACATCATTGAAAAAAGACCCTTTTATTAGGAAAATAGGGTCTCATATTTTCTTCCCCTACAAGGAAATTTTTTATCGGCCGTTGAAAGTGAGACATACAGTGTTTGGACCGAAAATGTCGGTTTGGTTTATTCGCTTTCATTCCTGAAAAAATTGGAGAATCTGATTCCCATTTAAGTATGATATTGAGAAAATACTTTTCTATCAGAAAAACAGGATCTCATATTTTGTCCCCCCACAAGGAAATTTTTTATCGGCCGTTGAAAGTGAGACATAAAGTGTTTGGACCGAAAATGTTGGTTTGGTTCATTCGCTCCCATTCCTGAAAAAATTGGAGAATCTGATTTCCATTTTAGTATGATATTGAGAAAAGCTTCAGCACAAAATAACATGGCAAAATTCCCGAGGTCAGCAATCAATGATAGATTTTGTCCTATCAAATAGGGCCATACATCCATCCCAGATCTTAGATGTACGAAGTGTAACATCAGCAAATATCGGCTCAGATCACAATCTTGTGTTATGTAAGCTACGTATGAACATGCAAAGAAAAAGGCAAGACAAAAAATCTGTTACAAAGACAAAATATAACACAGAATCACTAGCCAACGCATCAACCAAAATGCTTTACCAATCTCGTCTTCAACAAAAGATTGAGATAAACGGAGTATTAGAAACAGATGGCGTAGAAATAAGCTGGAACAAGATCAAAAATAACATCGAAACAGCGGCGATAGAAGCAATTGGTCAAAGACAGGTGAGAACAGTAGACAGATCAAAGAACAAAGAATGGTATTGTCCGGAAATAAAAGAGTTGACAAAAGAAAAAAGAAAAGCCTACATAAGATACAGAAGCAGAAAAACACCGGAAGAGAGGAGTCGGTATACAGAAGTAAGAAACAGAACCAACGCAGCGATAAGAGACATAAAGCGGAAATACTGGGAACAATTTACTTCTGAGATGGAACACGATCTTTATGGGGCTCAAAAAAAGATATGGGGTATGCTGAGAAATAGAAGAATGGAACTGGCGGAATACACAACAACAGCACAGATAGATAAGAATGCGTGGGAAGATCACTTCAGGAGTTTGCATTGTTCAAATGAAGAGCATGATGATGGTCAATATAGAGAAGAAGCAGAAAACACAGGGACATCTGAAATCACAGTCGAGGTGGTGAAACAAGCACTGGGCAAACTAAAAAATCGTAAATCTCCAGGTCCAGATGGAATACCAAATGAACTGCTCAAATATGGTGGATCCCAGCTTGCCAAAGAACTGAAAACTTTCTTCAACACAATTATTGATACAGGAAGGGTTCCTGCTGAATGGAAGAAGAGTTTGACAATACCCATATTCAAGAAGGGAGACAAGAGGAAGCCTGAAAACTATAGAGGTATCACCCTGCTGAACTCTACCATGAAACTGTTCACCAAAATCCTGACGGAAATGATAGAGAACTACACAAGCATCTCTGAAGAACAACAAGGATTCAGGAAAAACCGATCAACCATAGACGCTATATATATAGTACGACAGCTGGTAGAAAAGTCTATAGAATATAACAAGCCCATGTACTTTTGTTTCATTGATCTGACGAAGGCTTTTGATCGAGTTCAACTGAAAGATATTACTCGTATCCTGAAGAGAAAAAATGTTCCTGACAATATCGTTAAGATAATAAGGGACCTAAATCACCAAACATCCACTAAAATAGTGACGAACAGCGGCTTAACAGAAGACATAACAACAACGATAGGAATAAGGCAGGGGGATTCCTTGAGTCCTCATTTGTTCAATTTGATAATGGACGAAATAATAGAAGAAGTGAAGAAGACAACAAGAGGTTACAGGCTGACAACCGGTGAGATCAGGATAATTTGTTATGCCGATGATGCAGTGATTGCAGCTGAGAGCGAGGACGATTTACAACGGCTCCTATTTAAATTTTACACAAAAGCCAAAACATTGAACATGGAAATATCGACTGCGAAAACGAAATCACTCGTGGCTTCAAAAGAACCAATAAGATGTAAACTTGTGTTGGAGGATCGACCAATCGAACAGGTAATGTCGGTTGCTTACTTGGGCGTGCAAATAACAGCTAATCAGGACAGAACCAAAGAAATTAAAGACCAAACAAACAAGGCGGCAAGGATATCGGGTGCTCTCAGAGACATTGTATGGAACAACAAACACATGCGGAAAGACTCTAAATCCAGAATATATAAGACTATTGTGAGACCAATGATGACGTACGCAATAGAAACGAGAGCAGACACCAAGGTGATGAAGAATGCACTCCGAACTACCGAAATGAAAATACTCAGAAACATCCTAGGCTTCACATTACGAGATAAAAAGAGAAATGAAGACATCCGCAACGAGTGTGAAGTTCCAGATATAGTTCGATGGGGTCGCAATAGAAGAAGATTTTGGAATGCCCACGTGGAAAGGATGGATGAGGAAAGAATTGCCAGAATAGTAAGAGATGGAAATCCAGGAACACGTCGACCGCTGGGAAGACCGCCTAAACGGTGGAAGGACTCGTGGACGTCAATCTCCCAAGAGGCATAAATAATTGGGAAATACAAGCCACTGGCTTAAAATATGTAGAAGAAGAAGAAGAAGAAGATTGAGAAAAGACTCTTATGTCAGAAAAATAGGGTCTCATATTTTGTCCCCCTACAAGGAAATTTTTTATCAGCCGTTGAAAGTAAGACATAAAGTGTTTGGACCGAAAATGTCGGTTTGGTTTATTCGCTCTCATTCCTGAAAAAATTGGAAATTCTGATTCCCATTTCGGAATGATATTGAGAAAAGACCCTTACATCAGAAAAATAGGGTCTCATATTTTGTCCCCCTACGAGGAAATTTTTGATCGGCTGTTGAATGTGATACATACTGCTTTCGAATCAGGAATGTTGGCTTCGTTTATTTGCTCTCATTTCTGGGGGAATTGGAAAAAGCGATTCATATTTGGGTATGATATTGAGAAAAGACTTTTCTATCAGAAAAACAGGTTCTCATATTTTGTCCCCATACAAGGAAATTTTTTATCGGCCGTTGAACGTAAGACATAAAGTGTTTGGACCGAAAATGTCCGTTTGATTTATTCGCTCTCATTCCTGAAAAAATTGGAGAATCTGATTCCCATTTAAGTATGATATTGTGAAAAGACTTTTCTATCAGAAAAACAGGATCTCATATTTTGTCCCCCTACAAGGACATTTTTTTATCGGCTGTTGAATGTGATACGTACTGCTTTCGAACCAGGAATGTTGGCTTCGTTTATTTGCTCTCATTGCTGGAAAATAGGAAAAAGCGATTCATATTTAAATATGATATTGAGAAAAGACTTTTCCAACAGAAAAACAGGTTCTCATATTTTGTCCCCCTACGGCCTACAAGGAAATTTTTTATCGGCCGTTGAAAGTGAGACATAAACTGTTTGGACCGAAAATGTTGGTTTGGTTTATTCGCTCTCATTCCTGAAAAGTTGGAGAATCTTAATCCCATTTAAGTATGATATTGAGAAAAGACTTTTATATCAGAAAAATAGGGTCTCATATTTTGTCCCCCTAAAAGGAAATTTTTCGTCGGCTAGTGAATGTGATACATACAGCTTTCGAACCAGGAATGTTGGCTTCGTTTATTTGCTCTCATTTCTGAGAAAATTGGAAAAAGCAATTCATGTTTTAGTATGATATTGAGTAAACACTTGTCTATCAGAAAAACAGGTTCTCATATTTTGTCCCCCCACAAGGAAATTCTTTATCGGCCGTTGAAAGTAAGACCTAAAGTGTTTGGACCGAAAATGTCGGTTTGGTTTATTCGCTCTCATTCCTGAAAAAATTGGAGAATCTGATTCTAAAATAAGTATAATATTGAAAAAAGACTCTTATTTCAAGAAAGTCGGGTCTCATATTTTGTCCCCTTACAAGGAAATTTTTTATCGGCTGTTGAATGTGATACATGCTGCTTTCGAACCAGGAATGTTGACTTCGTTTATTTGCTCTCATTGCTGGGAACATTTGAAAAAGCGATTCATATTTGAGTATGAAATTGAGGAAAGACTCTTACATCAGAAAAATAAGGTCTCATATTTTGTCTCCCTACCAGGAAATTTGTTATCGGCTGTTGAAAGTGAGACATACAGCTTTCTAACCGAGAATGTTGGCTTCGTTTAGTTGCCATCATTTCTGAAAAAATTGGAGAAAGTATGTTATCAAGGAAATACTCTTCTTTCAGAAAAATGGGATTCGAAATCTAAATATCCCACACTCATCAGCCAATAAAACTGTCCTTGTAGGGGGACAAAATATAAGACCCTATTTTTTTTATATAAGAGTCTTTTCTCAATATCATACTGAAATAAGAATCAGAATCTCCATTTTTTTCAAGAATGAGAGCGAATAAACCAAACCGACATTTTCGGTCCAAACAATTTATTTCTTACTTTCAGCGGCCGATAAAAAATTTCCTTGTAGGGGGACAAAATATGAGACCCTGTTTGTCTGATAGAAAAGTCTTTCTTCAATATCATACTAAAACATGAATTGCTTTTTCCAATTTTCCCAGCAATGAGAGCGAATAAACGAAGCCAACATTCCTGGTTCGAAAGCAGTATGTATCACATTCAACAGCCAATAAAAAATTTCCTTGTAGGGGGACAATATATAAGACCCTATTTTTCTGAAATAAGAGTTTTTTCTCAATATTATACTAATTTTAGAATCAAATTCTCCAATTTTTTTAAGGAATAAGAGCGAATAAACCAAATCGACATTTTCGGTCCAAACACTTTATGTCTTACTTTCAACGGCCGATAAACAATTTCCTTGTAGAGGGACAGAATATGAGGACCTGTTTTCCTGATAGAAAAGTCTCTTCTCAATTCCATAAATAATTCATAAATATGAATCGCTTCTTCCAATTTTCCCAGAAATGAGAGCAAATAAACGAAGCCAACATTCCTGGTTCGAAAGCAGTATGTATCACATTCAACAGCCGATAAAAAACCTCCTTGTAGGGGGACAAAATCTGAGACCCTATTTTTCTGATATAAGAGTTTTTTCTCAATATCATACTAAAATGGGAATCAGAATCTCCAATTTTTTCAGGAATGAGAGCGAATAAACCAAACCGACATTTTCGGTCCAAACACTTTATGTCTTACTTTCAACGGCCGATAAAAAATTTCCTTGTAGGGGGACAAAATATGAGAACCTGTTTTTCTGATATAAAAGTCTTTTCTCAATATCATACCCAAATATGAATCGCTTTTTCCAATTTTCCCAGAAATGAGAGCAAATAAACGAAGCCAACATTCCTGGTTCGAAAGCATTATGTATCACATTCAACAGCCGATAAAAATTTCCTCGTAGGGGGGCAAAATATTTTTCTGATGTAAGGGTCTTCTCTCAATATCATACTAAAATGGGAAGCAGAATCTCCAATTTTTTCAGGAATGAGAGCGAATAAACCAAACCGACATTTTCGGTCCAAACACTTACTTTCAACGGCAGAAAAAAATTTCCTTGTAGCGGGACAAAATATGAGACCCTATTTTTCTGATATAAGTTTTTTTTCTCAATATCATACTAAAATGGGAATCAGATTCTCCAATTTTTTTCAGAAATGGGAGCGAATAAACCAAACCAACATTTTCGGTCCAAACAGTTTATGTCTCACGTTCAACGGCCGATAAATAATTTCCTTGTGGGGGGACAAAATATGAGATCCTGTTTTTCTGATAGAAAAGTATTTTCTCAATATCATACTCAAATGGGAATCAGATCTCCAATTTTTTCAGGAATGAGAGCGAATAAACCAAACCGACATTTTCGGTCCAAACACTTTATGTCTCACTTTCAACGGCCGATAAAAAATTTCCTTGTAGGGGAAGAGAATATGAGACCCTATTTTCCTAATAGAAGGGTCTTTGCTCAATGATGTTTAGGAATCAATATCGATTTTTCCATTTTTCTCGGTAGTGGCAGCTAATTTACGAAATCAATATTTGATTTCTGAAATCATAGTCTCAATCTACTTCTAAGTGAGAAACTGCGAATATACTGGATATTTACATCCAACTTTGATGAATGAACAACAATGAAGACAATTGTCAGCTAGTTTCAAGGAAACCGAAGTCGTTACGTGCTTACTACAACTCTACCGGCGGCTTGTTTATGTTGCCAGGCGCACGCCACTGAGTGCCCTCGTTCGGCTATCATCGGAGAACTGGCCGCTAATAGTGGCCGTTAAGTTCACACCGGTTAAAGTAACAGGCGCTTTTTTTTATTGTGGTATCCCCAGTAGGCCTAGTCCACGAAAATAAAATATTGCATGCAGTTGTAAAAAATGAAGTTAACCATCTCATGTATAAAATATCTATCAAAAGTGAAAATAGGAGATATCTACCTAAACGAATTGGAATCAGATGCGAATGTGATGAATTTCGTTAGTTCGCCAGCTTCAAGAATTTCGCGCACAACGAACATTTTTTGTTCTCTTTCATTTCGGAACATGAGGTATAAAAAACTCTATTACACATTTCACAGTTATTCTCAGGTGAAGTTTCTACCACAATTTCGTATCCACAAACCAGACAAAATTTAGTTTGGTCGTTATCAGCAAGTTCCAATATTATATCGGATAGCCCCTTCCTGAATTCGTCCATACATGCACTTTTCGTTAAAGTTTCACCTTTGAGAATTTGCATGAAAAAATATGATATTCAGACTCCGCAATTGTAGCCATCTCTTTGTTTTATATGATCAGTATGTTTTGCAAGGAAATTATGTGATTTACCCGCAATATTACTTCTGAAACTTAAATATTTGTAAATGAATGTTTCGAATTTCTCTTTGGAATTTTATTGAATCTAGGGTCGAAATCAGGGGTTGATGTTTTCTTATTGAGCGTCCTCGGAAGCATATATTCGCAAAAAAAAAATTTCGTTTTCGTCAATTTTGAAGACTTTGAATTTTTCATGGAAGAAGTTGAGGGGGTCGTGTGGGGTTAATTCTTGCCCGACAAAATCGGGGGTTGATGTCTTCTTATTGAGAGTCCTCGAAAGCATATATTCGCAAAAAAAAAATTTTCGTTTCTGTCAATTTTGAAGACTGAATTTTTCCATCGAAGAAGTTGAGGGGGTCGTGTGGGGTTAATTCTTGCCCGACAAAATCGGTGGTTGATTTATTCTTATTCAGCGTCCTCGGAAGCATATATTCGCAAAAAAAAATTTTAGTTTTCATCAATTTCGAAGTCTGAATTTTTCCATGGAAGATGTTGAGGGTGTCGCGTGGGGTTATTTCTTGCCCGACAAAATCGGGGGTTGATGTATTCTTATTGAGCGTCCTCGGAAGGATATATTCGCAAAAAAAAAATTCGTTTTCGTCAATTTTGAAGAATTTGAATTTTTCCATGGAAGAAGTTGAGGAGGTCGTGTGGGGTTAATTCTTGCCCGACAAAATCGGGGGTTGATGTATTCTTATTGAGCGTCCTCGGAATTATATATTCGCAAACAAAAATGTCGTTTTCTTCAATTTTGAAGAAGACTTCGAATTTTTCCTCGAATCAGAAGCATTCACAGCCCGGCTGTGACAGCCAGCCACGAGTTTGTATCACTAAACCTATCGCGGTCGGCCGACAGCCAGCGTTCGTGAGAGAGAACGCGTGGCTGGGAAACTCGTGGCTGCTTTCACACTGGTAGTAGGTTTGGACCTTAATTACGAAGGCCGGGTTCGTTAATGGGTAAAATTCAACCCCATGATTCCGCAGATATAACCACTCAAAATTTTATTTTCCCAATATTTCCAAGAAACAGATTACCTCGAACTTATATCGACTACTTGATTGGAAAATGATAGCTTGAAGGTTCATTCAGAATTTTGCGAGAATACTATGATCAGAAAATCGCAAAATATTAAATACTTTCGAATTGTTAGTATGACACTTTCATCATGAAATATCGCACAAAACAGTTCATCTACATTTTCGAACTAGTCAGCGAGTTCCATCATTATTGAATCAGTATATTTTGAGTTATTCGGGAAGAAACAAAGATACCTAGGAAGAACCACGAAATTTGACGAATTTTTCTCCAATATCTCCGACAATTTTGATTGTATCGAACTGAAATTTGGAACTCTGATGTGAAATATGGGGTTCAAGGTCTGGGAATCTAATGATAGCTTCCGAGAAAAACATTTTCGATAAGAATTTCGAGAATTTTTTTTCAATTCACTAACGATAGGATCGTAACAAAATTCCACAAAAAGTTCGGCGTTACTATGGTTCAACTTGCTGCCAAGTTCCAATCCAATCGATCAAAGAATTCCTGAAATACCTATCACGGAAATAACTTCAAAATTTAAAATCACCATGTCTTCGAAACTGTTGGGCCGATTTTACCCCTCAACGAACTCAACCGTCACATTCCGAAATGTAACCTTACTTTCGAATCGATAGGATTCTTAGTTCTCCTATAATCGTGCCTGCTGCCGGCAAGCCGAACAGCATGAATTTTGACAACAGATTCGTCACCGCTGAGTCCAACCTATTTATTCGAGACCAATTTCAGCTCCACATTCGAAAATTGCATACAGTTGTACGACATAATTGCACGCCGTTCCTCATAACATGAGCGTAAAATCTAAAATCCAAATGTTCTAAAAAAGGTACAACACGTGTCTGGAAATTTCCCCCATTTTTTATAAAATTCATTCAACTTACTGAATCTGCATGTCACTTCCTCGAATGAGCAAGATGGTTTGGCTTTGAGATACAGCTACATAATATTGTCAGGGTATACAAACGAGATAATCCATACCTACTTGGATCATGCAGAAATTCATTATTCAACATTTGGCATCTCACCGGTAGGTGATAGTTCAACGTTGAAAAAAGCCGGCTTATCCTTCAAAACAATAAAAACACATTGTATTTATTCATTCTTTGGATACCTATCGCCTTGCCGCTCTGATAAGAATACGAGAGAGATTGCACAAGGCAACGCGACGTCACAGGGATCAACCCTCAACTGAGCAGATTCAAAAGCCAACCTGCTAACCGACTGGAGTGAACACAGAGAAGGAAGACAACATAGGGTGCGTCGTTGGAGTTCGTAGCGAAGGGAGGGAACCCGTGCTCCCATTCGCTATCAGCTGATCGAAGGATGCGAAATCTCACTTCATTCAAATAAACAAGTAGGCCGAAGAGAGTAATTTACTCATTTTATCAAGAATGCCTATACGAAAACATTTCACATGCCCAAATATGCTGAATAGACAGGCAAAGTTCTGCGGTATATTCAACTGGAAAACTTTACAAGATGTTAAAGTTCCAGAACCAAAAACCGAAAAATTCAATATGAAATTCTGATGGATTACATTTGAATGTGCAGAAAAACTAATCTTCAATCCATTCCTAATATCCGTTGATTTTACATATTCCATTTCTACTGAGTACCTCCAAAAATACAAATTCGATCGGATTGAATTTTGTTAAATACCTACTGACTTCAAAGTATTTGCCAAATATTATGTTAATCTGGTTGATGATCTCCGGAGAAACAATTCTTGCCTTCAGGGAAATGTTGTAAAAATTTCCTTTCCATTTCGGAACTTAAAACTGAAATCATCAGAACTTCTTGAGATATTGAGGAACTTTCAAATGGGCATAACCTTCCTTTGAAAGTTCGAGCACATACAGACAAACAGCCGGACAGAATTAAAGTTGACGACAGTCCAACCTAATCGTTCAAGACCAGTTTCGGCCAAAAATTCGAAAATTACAGTAATTTGGACAAAACTGTTATGCGCTGTTTCCCAGGTGCCTAGCCGTGAATAAGCTAATTGTAAACCTGCGGCCTTGACAGTCAAATTACTTAATTAGACCGTTGGAAGCCATCACATACGCTTTTTCAGAGATTTGCATTTTCCTAAGGATAATCGAATTTGTTGCGAAAACCACCATTACACCTCGCAAGGATTGTATGGCAAGACCAATCTTCTGTGATTCACTCCTTCACTATTCAAAGCAGAAATGGACAATATACAAAGACTTTGAGACTCAAATCAATAAATAAACTAATCACATAATCTACAAACATCGACTGCCTGTGGTCGAGTCTCAAGCAATAGGTAATGATTTATATTTCTGCGCGCATTTTCTAGGGGAACAGTATAATATCGTGTGGTCCAAATATCTGTAATTTTCGAATTTTGAGCCGAAAACGGTATCAAACGACTAGGTTGGACTCCCCGACTGTTGAAAGAAATAAGCTAGCGACTTGAAACTTTCAGGTTAGGTCGCGCATTGGAATGCGCGGGTTAAGTTCATTAATGGGATGAATGGGCTGAATGGTTAGGGAAACTTCGAGATTATTTCCCTAATATTTCAGGAACTGCTGAAGCGATTGGATTGCAATTTGACAGTTAGTTGAATAGGAACTACGCGAAACTTTTCACAGAATTTTGTTGAGATCGTACTGTCAATAAATTTTGAAAAAAAAATATTTTCGACATTTTTTTGGGAAAAAATGTTTTTTCGGAAACAATTCTTCATTTTCAAAAGAACTTCTGCTCAAATCCTGAGCTTTATATTTTACAGCAATGTACCAAATTTCAGTTTGATACGATTATAATTTCTGGAGATATTGGGAAAAAATATGTAAAATTTAGTGGCTTTTTTCTCGATATCGTTGTTTTTTCCGGAATAACTTGGAAAAATACTAATTCAACTATAACGAAACTTGATAGCTAGTTTGGAAATACTGATTAACAGTTTTGTGCAAAATTTCATGGTGCTCGTATCATTAAAACATTAAAAAAAAAAATAACAATTTTTTTTTAAATATTCAATATTCTGTGATCTTGTGATCATAGTATCCTGATGAAATTCTGTATAAACCTTCGAACTGTCATTTTTCGATGAAGTATGGGATTTCAATCCGATCTGATCTGCATTTTTGGAAATATTGGGAAAATGAAATTTTGAATGTATATATCTGCGGTGGATTTAAGCCATTCACGAACTCGGCCTTCGTAATTAAGGTCCAAACCTACTCCACAAATTTCGAGTTTGGCCGACCATAAACACAATAACTTCCGGAAGAATCTAATTAGAGACTCGATATTTGTAGAGTAGATTTGGGGCTTAGTTACGAAGGTCGAATTCGTGAATGGGTAAAATCCGCCCAATGATTCCGTAGATATACCCATTCAAAATTTTATTTTCCCAATATTTCCAGAAATAAAGAATAGGACAAATTGAAATCTTATTTGTCGAAATAAGATAAGAAGGCGGTTAATACTAGCAAGAACGGCAACGTCGAGCTTGACAAAAATATGGAGGGACAAACACATAACTAAGAATACTAAAATGGCACTGATGAACACCTTAGTGTTCTCAATATTCTCTTATATGGGTCGGAATCCTGGACAATAAAATCGACCGATAGACGCCGAATAGACGCGTTCGAGATGTGATGGCAAGATACTCAGGGGCAGATCTCCGTCGCGATGGATAGACCAAATTGAAGAAAACACGGGACAGACATTGCAGACCAATTAAAGGGAAGCCGGGCACCGTCAACGTTGGAGACATTCAGTTAATCAATGTTCATAGTCATAATGTCACGACTCTTCAGAAATGAAGATACTACAAGGAAGAAAAAGACTTCATCAAAAAAAACCTAGAAAAGCACTGCCGTGAAGGCAGCAGCTTTTGCGCGCATGTTCAAATTCGTTGCCAAAACAGCGGTCATCTCCATTGAATATCCGAGAATGCTGCTAGTGCTTTTCTAGGTTTTTACTCTGAAAATTATACAGAAACATTCATTTTCAAAAAATGAAAATAATTTTCTACGTCCAGATATTATAATATCATTTTCATCTGCCGAAATAGTGGGCACTATAAAAATTGTATGCGATCAGAATGACAAAAATATTGTTTTTCTGGTCAGCCTATAACGGCCGATCGTAATCACAGTAACTTTCGAGAGAGACAACTTAAAAACTCGACATTTGTAGGGTAGATTCGGACCTTAATTACGAAAGCCGAATATGTGAATGGAAAAATCCATCCGATGATATACCCGTTCAAAATTGTATCATCCCAATATTTTCAAGAATACAACCCAACTAGGAAAGTTTTTTTATAATTCCTAACTATTCGTGCTATTCTATTTTATAATTGCTTTATTACTGCTCGTCGAATAAAATTGTGTTTCATAAAAATTGCCAGTGACACAATTAAGTTTTCAAGAAGTATTTTGCTTTATAAGGGAGTTGTTAGAACTTCTTAGAGCAAAAATACAAAACAGTTGTACGACGAATTATAATATTGTTTTATAAACATTAACAAAACAATCTTATACGACATTTCAGCTTACCAAACAAATTAGTTTCATAACATATTCATACTGGTGTTATCTGATACTAGCCTGTTTCATTGCGAACATCTGTTTTATTAGCGCTCTGTGAAACATTTATACAATTATTTTATTGATGTCTTCTTTTTGCGCGCATGTTCTAGGGGAACAGCGTGCTATCGTTTTGATCAAATGTCTGTAATTTTGGATGATTGAGCCGAAAATGGTCTCAATCGACTAGGTTGGACTCACTGATGACGAATCCGGTGTCAAAATCGATTCTGTCCGGCCGGCCGGCCGGCCGGCCGTAGACACGGTAACTGTCGAACGAAGTGAGCTAGCGACTTGAAACTTTCAGGGTAGGTCGCGCATTGGAATGCCGCGGTTAAGTTCGTTAATGGGCCAAATCGATCGAATAGTTTCGGAGTTATAGGCATTTGAAGTTTTGAAGTTATTTATTTTTTATTTCAGAAACTACTTGAGCGCTTGGATTCAAACTTGGCAGTTTGGTGGAGTATAACGACGCGCAACTTTGAGCCAAATTTCGTCAAGATCATATTGTCAAAAAATTTAAAAAAAAATTTTTTTCGAAATTTTTTTACAAAAAAATTTTTTTTTCGGAAACCGTTCATCATATCCAAAAAAAATTATACTCACACTTTGACCTTCTAATTTCACAGCAGTGTACTAAATTTCAGCTCGATACGATCATAAGTTTTGGAGATATCGGGAAAAAATATGTCAAATTTCGAGGTTTTCTTCTCGATATCGTTGATTTTTTTGGTATTACTCGAGAAATACTGATTCAGTCCTGATTAAACTTCACAGCTAGTTTTAAGATGCTGAAAGACAACTTTTTGCAAAATTTCGTGATAATCGGGTTATTGGAACAATTTGAAAAAAAAAATTTATATGATTTTTTCATCATATCATCCTCATTAAATTCTGTATGAAACTTCGAACTGTTATTTTCGATGAAGTACTGGATTTCAATTCGATCTGGTCTGTATTTTTGGAAATATTGGAAAAATAAAATTTTGATTGGGTATATCTACGGAATCATTGGGTGGATTTTACCCATTCACGAATTCGGCCTTCGTAATTAAGGTCCAAACCTTCTCTACAAATATCGAGTTTCTAAGTTGTTTCTTTCGGAAGTTATTGTGTTTACGCAGTCGGCCGTTAGGCTGACCGTAAACACAATAACTTCCGGAAGAAACGACTTAGAAACTCGATATTTGTAGAGTAGGTTTGGGGCTTAATTACGAAGGTCGAATTCGTGAATGGGTAAAATCCGCCCAATGATTCCGTAGATATACCCAATCAAAATTTTATTTTTCCAATGTTTCCAAAAATACAGATCAGATCGAATTGAAATTCAGTACTTCATCGAAAATAACAGTTCGAAGTTTCATACAGAATTTAATGAGGATGATATGATGAGAAAATCATATAAATTTTTTTTTTCAAATTGTTCTAATAACACGATTATCACGAAATTTTGCATAAAGTTGTCTTTTAGCATCTTAAAACTAGCTGTGAAGTTTAATCAGGACTGAATCAGTATTTCTCGAGTAATACCAAAAAAATCAACGATATCGAGAAGAAAACCTCGAAATTTGACATATTTTTTCCCGATATCTCCAGAACTTATGATCCTATCGAACTGAAATTTGGTACGCGCGCACGTTCAAATTCGTTGATGAAGCGGTCATCTACATTGAACATGCGCGCAAAAGTTGCTGCCTTCACGGCAGTGCTTTTTGAAATTTTTGATATTATTGCTGTCTAAAGCATATTGCATTCAGACGTAACCTTAAAAAAATATTATATAATTATCATGAACACTGTTATAATAAAACTCATTATAAAATAGAAAAATGTTTGTAAGGATACAAAAGCATTTATTAATACATTTATAAAACAAATCGCCATTTCACTATTATTTACTGATTATCTTCAGTTGCAGTGGTTTCTAGTAATTTTAAAATAGAGTTTTGTTTAAGAATAATATTCTCCTGAATAACTAAAATCGTATCAAGTTTGTTGTTAAGTTCTTCTGATGATCCGAATAAGTTAGACTGACCTAACTATTCTTGAATTTTTTATGGACTTCGTCTGTGTTATTGTTTCCTCCAGTTTCATTAGGTAAAATGTTATCATACTGGGTGAAATCGTTGGCGTCAATTTGAGCGACAGTTAGTTTATGAAAGAATATTCTTTTTTTGACTTAGCTCTTCAGATGTCGTAGCCTCTAATACCTAGTATAAATTTAAGTGAGCAATTTTGTACGAAGTCGTTAAAATCTTCACCAGGTTTGAATAATTCATATAATTAATATATCAATAATGAGGATAGGTTTTTAAAACACAAGCAGAGAATGTTGCGCTTTGCACAAATCAGCTCTGTTGTGTGTTGTGTGCTGCATGTGACATATTTGAGAAAAATTATTTTATGGCTGATGAAGCCGGAGCAGTTAAACAACACTGATACCACCCGTGTTATTAATGTTTTTTAAATGTATTATTCAGGATAAATATGTTGGTAACCGTCTCGTTCACGACTGATTCGTTGAGAAATATCATGCATACACAGTTCAGAGGCGGACTCCGGTCAAAATTAACTTTCGTCACAGAAAAGAGATTACTTCTCTGTTCTGTGTTATCGATTTTCCTGATAAATTTTGCATTAAATTTTGTGACTGGGCGACTGGGGGATTTTGTGGCGGGTAATTTTATTTTGTTATCAATTAAAATGTGTATTGAATGAATCTATGATGCACATTGCATAACAAAAAATTAAATTTTGCTACTTGGTGTATTTACGTTTTTTTTTTCGCGGAAAAGTATATCTGGTAAATTTCTCTCCATGCCACTGTTTCCGATATTTTTGTTTTCACAATGATGAATCTATCTGAATTTCGATGTGAATATTTTAAAGCGGGTTATCTCATTGGTACCTATATATAACATGAACCAAATGCACAAGAATACTAGTTCTCGGGCTATTGCGTGTGTACGTAAATTCTATTCACGCATAATTATGTTTTTCTTACAACGACTCTTTCTTCCTGCAGTACGTCTCTGTTTAACAAAAATATACCCAAAATGTAAATTATTTAATGAAATCCTCTCATAGAGCAGAAAAGTCTTATGAAATTTCTCAAGGTGGTAAAAGTATTTTATAACATGGAAGCCATATTTTGTGTTGCTGTAACTTCACTTTACGGCGGCCATTTTTAAGTGCATTACAAAATATCGTTTGTTGATGGTAAAATGCCTCAACTAACTACCCAAATATTTATATAATGGTCAAAGATGCATCCTTTGAAACATTTCATTATAATATATGCCAAAATGAGAGAAAAGTACACAATTACATTTTTTACCTTTTCTTCTATTATAAAAATCAATAATAACCAATATAAAGGGTCTTTCAATAAGGACGGGTCGATTTTGACATGAAATAAAAAAGGCCGTGTGTGAGATTTTAACGATTTTTTTTTTTATTTGAAAGAGCTATATATGCCATTATGTGTGGAAAATCACATCGTTTAAATGTCCGCCGCGGCTTCTCACGGTGGCACGAATTCGAGTTGTCCAATGTTCAACAACTCTGCCGCATAGTTCGGGTTGAATTTCAGCGATAGCCTGAGCTATGTTGACTTTAAGGGCATCGGTCGATTGTGGCTTATTGGTATAGACCTGCGACTTAAGAAAACCCCACAAAAAAAAGTCTAAAGGTGATAAGTCGCAGGATCTCGGTGGCCAATTCACGTCACCTCTGCGAGAGATAACCATGCCCTCAAAGCGTTCATGCAGAAGATCCATGGTGGCATCCGCTGTATGGCTCGTAGCGCCATCCTGCTGGAACCACATGTCGTCTAAGTGTAGATCGTCCAATTTGGGCCAAAAGAAATCGGTGATCATCCTTCTGTACCGTTCGCCTGTGACGGTAATGGCCTCACCAACATCGTTTTCAAAAAAGTACGGACCAATAACACCGCCGGCCCAAAATCCGCACCATACGGTCACTTTTTGTGGATGCATGGCTACTTGGTGAACTTCGTGTGGGTTGTTGTCATCCCATATACGGCAATTCTGCTTGTTCACATAGCCATTCATCCAGAAATGCGCTTCGTCGGAAAAAATGATTTTTCTGCCAAAGTTGGGGTCCTCTGCCAAACACACTGTAGCCCAATCAGCGAACGAACGGCGTTGCCTATGGTCAGTAACTTTGAGCTCCTGAGTGAGTTGAATCTTGTACGGGTGCAGCCCTAAGTCCTGACGCAAAATGCGCCACGTTGATGTTTGTGAAAGACCGAGTTCTTGTGAACGTCGATGAATTGACTGCCTCGGGTTCTCCTGCACACTATCACGGACAGCAGCGATGTTCTCGGCCGATCTGGCGGTCTTTGCACGTACGGGTGTTGGCAGATTGTTTATTGAACCGGTCGATTCGAATTTGGCCACCAAACGTTGGAGAGTCGACTTTGAAGGACCACCTCGTCTGCCGTAAAATGGGCGCAATGCACGTAACGTTTGCACTAACGAACACTCATTTTGGTAATACATTTTTAACATTTGGACGTGTTGCTCAACCGTGTAACTTGCCATGGTGATTTGGCATTACTAACTGAATAAAAAAATATAGGTTAGAAAGACGACGTTAAAACAACATGGCCGCCACAGGCTGCCAACATCGACCCGTCCCTATTGAAAGACCCTTTATTTGAGGCGCTTGAAAATTTTGTTATATATGTCCCATATATTATACAGAAAATTTTCTTTCGCAGTAAAATCAACCATAAGAAAGCAAATCAAATTTCTGTCTTTCTGGTATTGAATATATACGTATCAGAACTAGATGTAATATGGCTGCCGAATTAACACTAACTCGAATATATATCTTATTTGTCGGAGAAGATGCAATGCATGCCTTTGTTTTATCTTAAGAGCCATTAAAAAACGAATTATTCTCAGCGGGTATACTTCAACAACAAAAAGCTTGTACTTTCAGTGTCAGCCGAAATAAAAAGCTACATCTGACATAATAAAACAACTCATATAAAACTTTTTTATTCTAGCTCGATAAATGTTATATAATTGTCATAGCAATTAAAGAATATTCAGTCCTATAACTGTTTTTCATAAAACTGTTTTATAACTTTTGCAAACTATGTTTCATAATTATTTTGTAAATGTTTACACAATTGCCCGGTTAGAGCTGTGGAAGCCATAATAAAACAAATTGAAGAACAAAATTGCTGCACAGGAGTGCGCCCTTTTTGGGTTCATAGGCGTTGTATAAACGTTGTTAGAATGTTTATAGCGACATTGATATTTTATAAAAATAGTTCTGTAAACGTTGTTGGGACATTTATAAAACATAAATTGTTAGTTGGGAAATTTGTATCGAATTGGAATCGAGTACCTACATGATGGAAAATTTCAGCATGAAGGTTCGTTCAAAATTTTATGACGCACATATGAAAATGAGATCGCCGAATCTTTCCATCAGGCCGTAAAGGTGCGATTTCGAATGACACGATCATCACGAAATTCTGCAAAAAATTAAGCATCCGTATTTTTCAACTATTTACTGAGTGCGATCGTGAATTGGATCAGTATTTTTTGACCTATTCCAGGAATAACATCTTATTTCGTGTTTTTTCCCCGATATCGTTGCTATGATACCAGGGGAAAAAAACGGAATTTTACATATTTTTCTAGTACCTATCCCCAAAAATCAAGCTGAAATTCGGTACACTATTGTTAAATATTGGGTTCAAGGTCTGTGCAGAAATAATTCCAAATATGATAAATGGTTGAATAATGAATTTGAAACTTGTTCTAATGACACGATCATCACGAAATTTAAAACAAGCTTGCGCATTACCATATTTCAATTATTTACTAGTTCAATCGTGATGAAAATTGAATGAGCCATTTTTGAGTTATTATTCCGAAATTGACAACGATGCCATGGAAAAAACATGAAATATAACATAATTTTTAACAATATCTCCAAAATTGAAATCGGATCGAATAGTACACTGTAAACATATGGCCTTCAGTTCAGTGCAAACTATCCGTGATATCTGATGCATAATTTCCTAAAAACAATGTTTCCAAGAAAAATTTCGAAAAACATTTTTTCTAATTATTCTGATCACATAATCATCACAAAATTCTGCGGTAAGTTGCGTTTCAAAATTTTTCATCTAGACGCCAAGTTTCGTCATTATTGGATCTTGGATTTCTTGAGACATTCTGAAAATAACAACGATGGTAGAACTAATTCATACAAAAATCATTCTTGTCGTACAATCGAAATTCATCGTTTCGATTGAATATCTATACTGAAAACCTCCGGTCAGCTGTGATCTGAAAAATCACAAAAACAAACTACCCTCAAATTGGGATGAATTCGAATTTGAATATGGTGGCACGAACATCCCAGTATACACAACTGAGTTTTCAGCGTTAAGTTGGATTATATAAGGTTGTGACCTACATGATCATATTTTGACAGAAAATTATCCACACCCCTACTCTATTATGTACTGTACTGTAACAGGTTTTAAATAATAATATATCCCATTATTTAAATGCTACGCCCGTGCGAGCGCCCATGTGCTTAGCCGTGATTCTCTCAATCATAAAAGGAAGCGTTGATTTTTCGATGGTCAAAAAAACTAACCTAGAAAGTAGGTGAAACAAAAAGCCGGCAATGATTCATTCTCCTTTAAATTACCGATGGAAGAAATAAGTCCATACAGTACCTCTTAGAAATAACGACGAACAAAGCTTCCATTTTGATATGAGTCATTTTGTGCATTTTCTACCTACTTGTTGTTTCCAGCTTATTATCAAGTAAGTCTTTGTTACATTGATTTACCATTTAAACTGTTATAATATTCCTATTTATATTATTTTATTCGCGAAAAATTAAAGAGATATTGTATGGATTGCATTGTGGAAGCATTTGTATAATTTTAACTTGATAAACTTTTGCTTTGTGTGTCTGATGTTTTCCCAGCCATTAATGGATATTGATGAGATATTAGCAAATAGTTTTATGTACTAAACCACTGTGACTGCATGTGCATTTTATTAGATAAATTTTATTCGCTTAGGAACATTAAGCTCGTGAGTTTAAACCTTTGTTCTCGAACAAAATGCAATCTAGAACACTTACACAGAAAAAAAATTATAAGACACAACGTGAATTCAGGAGCTATAACGGTCAGAGGATAAAGCTGAAGGAGATAAAGTCGACCATTGAAGAGGAGACTTTTGATTTTATAACTGGACGCGAACTTGACTTCACGGGGGTATTCTAGATTCCGAGGTTATAAACTTGCATATATGTATATCAAATTTATAGAATGGATAGAAATTCACAACTGACCGCAAAGGCAAGGGGTGGCGGGGTGGGGATAGCAATAAAAAACATATAAGGTATTAGGTATTGATCGTTGATGTGGCAGATATGAATTATTGAATATATCGTTTCTCAGTGTTTATTTTCTTCCGAGCTCACCTCTTGAGATCTATACGGATTTCTTCGATTGTATGGAGGCCCTTTTTGAAAGATATAGGAATATCATCAAAGCTGGAAATTTCAATTTGCCAGATTTTCCGGACGATCCCACAGTATAGATGAGAAGAACAAGAACATTTCGAATACTCGACGTAAACACACGAACTAACGAAAGAAGCAACATAGAAACTCAATATTTGTAGAGAAGATTGGACCTTGATTACGAAGTCCGAATTCATGAATGTGTAAAATCCATACAATGATTCCGCAGATATACCTGTTCGAAATTTTATTTCACCAATTGTATTTCTAAAAATTTAGATTGGATCGAATCGAAAACTAGAACTTGTATTGAAAAATTACAGCGTGAAGGTTTAGTCAGAGTTTCATGAATACCATATGAAGAGAAGATCGCCAAATATTTTCATCAGAAGGTTGAGGTGATTTTTTCGTGGTCAATACGTGAAAAGATGACCGCTCAGGCAACGAATTGCTATGAGACGTTCATCACGAAATTTCGCACAAGTTTGTGCATCAGCGTTCTCGAATCAGTTATACCAAATTTCATTATGATTGGATCAGAAATTTAGGAGTTATTCTGGAAATAAGAACGAAAACAAGGCAAAAACCATTATTTACCTTTCTCTTCAAAATTTAAATTGGATCGAACTGAACTTAACTGCTTACATTATTATTGAAATAGGGTTCATGGCAAATATACCTTGAAATCTGGAAATGGATAGTTTTCAGAAAAAAAATTTTTAATTGTTTGAATTACACGATCATAACGAAATTCTGAACAAGGTGTTGAATCAGCATTCTACAACTTGCTGACAAGCTTCCATCATGATTGGATCGGTATTTTCTGAGTTATTCTGGAAAAAACAACGATACCGAGGAAAAAACCACAAAATTGGACATAATGATCATAATAATAATAACATATATTGATCCTTTAAGACATGTACACATGTGTAGGATGAGTCACAAAAAAAAAAGAATTCAACAGAAAGTATCTATACATTCATCGAAAAAATCGTTCACCCTATAATAACATTTTTCCAATAACAAATGTTTAACTGTTGAATCCGCATCGAACTGAATTTTGGTCTCGATTTTGATACGCTGCTGTGAAACATAGATTTTGAGATACATGTTAAAATTCTTTGGACTTTTACGGATAGTTCTCAGAAAAAAACTGCACAAAAAAAGACGCTAATGCCCAGCACCCAAGACTTCAGAGACATTGGCCAGCTGATCTAATGAACCAATGAGTTTCTCTCAGTGGAGAAAAGCTTTGCCTGTTTTCCCTTCAAATTCTGATATCAAATTAACTTATAGATTGTACATTCTGATTGTTAATTATTATGATATAATATAAGAATAAAATTTCAATTTACCAACTACACGATCCCAACAAAATGTAGCTGGTAGTTGCGCGGCAGTCCACTTCAACTAACTACAAAGTTTCAATCCGATTGATCCAGTCGTTCTTGAGTTATTGTGCAAATCATTCCGAAAATTAAAATGAATATAAATCCGATACCAAAGGGCCGATTCGGCCCTTAAGTTTACTCAACCTCCGCATGCCGATGCGTGTCCTACCCTGAAAGTGTCAAGTAGCTAGCTCGTTCCTCTCGTCAGTTATCGTCTCCTCTGACGGCCAAATAGAATTGATTTTGACATCGGATCAGTCAGCATCGAGTGCAAACTAGACGTTTGTGCCCATTTTCATGAAAAAATTCAGACAATTGGACAGAACGATAATACGCCGTTCCCCAAAACATGAGCGCAAAAATTATTTCCAGTCTTTACTTTAATCGGTGATTCGCAAAAATTATAGAAGAAGAAACTAACGCAAGGATCCTCAGGTTCACAATTTATTATTCTTTATCATTTTGTAGATTTTAATGGGTTTTCACTCCCAATAACTAACTGAAACTGAACTATAAAGAAATAAATAAGAATTGTTTCCTTATAGAAAACGCCCTTGCGGAATGCAGAATTGAGCCTTGGATTGAACGATTTGTCAACAGCAGTTTCTAGGAAAACGGGTTGCCCAATGAACAATACCGGAACAATACAAACGATCAACAAAGCGAACTATACCATTTCAGACTACAAATCCGACTCTTTCAATTCAAATATGGTCCATTTCTACAAAACCATGACCAAAATCACCTCAAAAATCACTATCTCCATTCAACAAAATGCAAAAGGGCTCCTTAAGTTTTCTTATTAAATTATCTGCCCTTGTCGAAAAGTTCAATCCTGCAATCAGCAAAGGGCCTTCTATGAAAAAAACAATTTTTATTTAGATTTTTATAGCTCTATTCCAGATATTGTGTGTGAAAACCCAGAAAAAACTCCCATAATAAGCTCTTATCGATACACAATTATTTTCCTTACGGAAAAATGAAGCTTTTTTAATGAAGTCGATGAAACTTGAATCATAATGCTTCAATTTAGTTTTTGGAGGTCAGTGGGGACAGCAAAAATTAAATAGCATACTTGCGGCAAATTTGTTATTTCGCCACTGCATTCAAGTATTTCCTAACCAGTGCGTGAAATCTTTCGGCACCATATTTCTGTAATTTTACAACTTTGAATTGAGCCCTAACAAAGTCAAATTGAGAATTAACATATTCAAATTGGTACCAAACGAAATCAAATTGGTAATAACCAATTTCATATTGTTACTACATTCGTTCCTATGTTAATTGAAGTTTTATAAGCTTTTCAGTTTGAACTATTATTATCGGGTGTGGATAATTTGCTGACCAAAATATAATCCTCTAAATCACGACCTTAAAGAATATTTGATTGAACCAAACTCTAAAACTGAGTTGTGTACATTGATATGTTCGTGCCACCACATTCAAATTTCAAATCCACCCCAAATTGGGGGTAGTTTATTCTTGTAATTTTTCAAAATAATTTGCTGACCGGAGGTTTCCAGTTGAGATATTTTATCGAAACGCTATATTATGATTAAATAAAGCATACCATTTGTGCCACCATGAAAAAAATTCAGATCCGCACCCGTTAAAGGGTACTTTATTCTTGTGATTTTTCAGAAATCCTTGCTGATGGGAAATTTCCCGTAGAGATATTTGTTCGAAACGATGTATTATGACTAACCGTAGCATACTCTTTGTGCCACCATCAAAAACATTCAGATCCGGGGTGGATCTTCTATTAGGGGTAGTTTATTCTTGTGATTTTTCAGGAATCCTTGCTGATCGGTAAATTCCCGTAGAGATATTTGATTGAAACGAAGTATTATGACTAACCGAAGCATACCCTTTGTGCCACCGTGAAAAATATTCAGATCCACCCCCTATGAAGGGTAGTTTATTCTTGTGATTTTTCGGAAATCCTTTTTGATCGATATTTTCTAGTGCAGATATTTCATTGAAACAAAGTAAAATAATTGCAAATCGGATACCCTCTGTGCCATCATACAAAAATTTCAGGTCCGACTCGTTTAAGGGTAGTTTATCCTCGTAATTTCTCGGAATACTTTGCTGAGCGAAAATTTTCAGCGGAGATATTTTATTGAAACAACGTATTATGACTAAACGTAGCATACGCTTGGTGCCGCCGTAAAAAATTTCAAATCCGCCCCTGTTTAAGGGTAGTTTATTCTTGTGATTTTTCAGGAATCCTTGCTGATCGGGAATTTCTTGTAGAGATATTTGATTGAAACTATGTATTATGACTATCCGTAGCACATTCTTGGTGCCACCGTAAAAAATATTCAGATCCACCCCCTATTAAGGGTAGTTTATTCTTGTGATTTTTCAGGAATCCTTGCTGATCCGAAATTTCCCGTGGAGATATTTGATTGAAACGATGTATTATGACTAACCGTAGCATATTCTTGGTGCCACCATGAAAAATATTCAGATCCACCCCCTCTTAAGGGTAGTTTATTCTTCGGATTTTTCGGAAATCCTTGCTGATCCATATTTTCCACTGGAGATATTCCATTGAAACAAAGTGAAATAATTGCAAATCGGATACCCTCTGTGCCACCATACAAAAATTCCAGGTCCGACTCGTTTAAGGGTAGTTTATCCTCATAATTTCTCGGAATACTTTGCTGACCGAAAATTTTCAGTGAAGATATTTTATTGAAACAACGTATTATGACTAAACGTAGCATGCGCTTGGTGCCACCGTGAAAAAATTTCAAATCCGCTCCTGTTTAAGGGTAGTTTATTCTTGTGATTTTTCAGGAATCCTTGCTGATCGGGAATTTCCTGTAGAGATATTTGATTGAAACGATGTATTATGACTAACCGTAGCACATTTTTGGTGCCACCGTAAAAAATATCCACCCCCTATTAAGGGTAGTTTATTCTTGTGATTTTTCAGGAATCCTTGCTGATCCGAAATTTCCCAGGGAGATATTTGATTGAAACGATGTATTATGACTAACCGTAGCACATTCTTGGTGCCACCGTAAAAAATATTCAGATCCACCCCCTATTAAGGGTAGTTTATTCCTGTGATTTTTCAGGAATCCTTGCTGATACGAAATTTCCCGTGGAGATATTTGATTGAAACGATGTATTATGACTAACCGTAGCATATTCTTGGTGCCACCATGAAAAATATTCAGATCCACCCCCTCTTAAGGGTAGTTTATTCTTCGGATTTTTCGGAAATCCTTGCTGATCCATATTTTCCACTGGAGATATTCCATTGAAACAAAGTGAAATAATTGCAAATCGGATACCCTCTGTGCCACCATACAAAAATTCCAGGTCCGACTCGTTTAAGGGTAGTTTATCCTCATAATTTCTCGGAATACTTTGCTGACCGAAAATTTTCAGTGAAGATATTTTATTGAAACAACGTATTATGACTAAACGTAGCATGCGCTTGGTGCCACCGTGAAAAAATTTCAAATCCGCTCCTGTTTAAGGGTAGTTTATTCTTGTGATTTTTCAGGAATCCTTGCTGATCGGGAATTTCCTGTAGAGATATTTGATTGAAACGATGTATTATGACTAACCGTAGCACATTTTTGGTGCCACCGTAAAAAATATCCACCCCCTATTAAGGGTAGTTTATTCTTGTGATTTTTCAGGAATCCTTGCTGATCCGAAATTTCCCAGGGAGATATTTGATTGAAACGATGTATTATGACTAACCGTAGCACATTCTTGGTGCCACCGTAAAAAATATTCAGATCCACCCCCTATTAAGGGTAGTTTATTCCTGTGATTTTTCAGGAATCCTTGCTGATACGAAATTTCCCGTGGAGATATTTGATTGAAACGATGTATTATGACTAACCATAGCATATTCTTGGTGCCACCATGAAAAATATTCAGATCCCCCCCCTCTTAAGTGTAGTTTATCCCTCGGATTTTTCGGAAATCCTTGCTGATCCATATTTTCCACTGGAGATATTTCATTGAAACAAAGTTAAATAATTGCAAATCAGATACCCCCTGTGCCACCATACAAAAATTTTAGGTCCGACTTGTTTGAGGGTAGTTTATCCTCGTTATTTCTCGGAATATTTTGCTGACCGACAATTTTCAGTGGAGATATTTCATTGAAACAATGCATTATGACTAAACGTAGCATACCCTTGGTGCCACTGTACAAAAAATTCAGATCCACTCCTGTTTGAGGGTAGTTTATTCTTGTGATTTTTCAGGAATCCTTGCTGATCGGAAATTTCCCGTGGAGATATTTTATTGAAACGATATATTATAACAAACCGTAGCATACTCTTCGTGCCACAATGAAAAATATTCAGATCCAACCCCTATTAAGGGTAGTTTATTCGTGTGATTTTTCGGAAATCCTTGCTGATCGATATTTTCCAGTAGAGATATTTCATTGAAACAAAGTAAAATAATTGCAATTTGAATACGCTCTGTGCCACCATACAAAAATTTCAGGTCCAACTCGTTTAAGGGTAGTTTATCCACGTAATTTCTCGGAATACTTTGCTGACCGAAAATTTTCAGTGGAGATATTTTATTGAAACAACGTATTATGACTAAACGTAACATACGCTTGGTGCCACCATAAAAAAAATTCAGATCTGCCCCTGTTTAAGGGTAGTTTGTTCTTGTGATTTTTCGGAAATCCTTGCTGATAGATATTTTCTAGCGGAGATATTTCATTGAAACAAAGTAAAATAATTGCAAATCGGACACCCTCTGTGCCACCATACAAAAATTCCAGGTCCGACTCGTTTAAGGGTAGTTTATCCTCATAAACTACCCTTAATGGGGGTTGGATCTGAATGTTTTTTATGGTGGCACAAAGAGTTTGCTACGGTTAGTCATAATGCGTTGTTTCAATAGAATATCTATACGGAAAATTTCCGATCAGCAAGGATTCCTGAAAAATCACAAGAATAAACTACCCTTAAACAGGGGCGGATCTGAATTTTTTTCACGGTGGCACCAAGCGTATGCTACGCTTAGTCATAATACGTTGTTTCAATAAAATATCTCCACTGAAAATTTTCGGTCAGCAAAGTATTCCGAGAAATTACGAGGATAAACTACCCTTAAACGAGTTGGACCTGAAATTTTTGTATGGTGGCACAGAGCGTATTCAAATTGCAATTATTTTACTTTGTTTCGATGAAATATCTCTACTGGAAAATATGGATCAGCAAGGATTTCCGAAAAATCCGAAGAATAAACTACCCTTAATAGGGGGTGGATCTGAATATTTTTTATGGTGGCACAAAGAGTATGCTACGGTTAGTCATAATACATGGTTTCAATCAAATATCTTCACGTGAAATTTTCGATCAGCAAGGATTCCTGAAAAATCACAAGAATAAACTACCCTTAAACAGGGGCGGATCTTAATTTTTTCACGGTGGCACCATGCTTATGCTACGTTTAGCCATAATACGTTGTTTCAATAAAATATCTCCACTGAAAATTTTCGGTCAGCAAAGTATTCCGAGAAATTACGAGGATAAACTACCCTTAAACGAGTCGGACCTGGAATTCTTGTATGGTGGCACAGAGGGTATCCGATTTGCAATTATTTTACTTTGTTTCGATGAAATATCTCTACTGGAAAATATCGATCAGCAAGGATTTCCGAAAAATCATAAGAATAAACTACCCTTAATAGGGGGTGGATCTGAATATTTTTTACGGTGGCACAAAGAGTATGCTACGGTTATTCATAATACATCGTTTAAATCAAATATCTTCACGGGAAATTTCCGATCAGCAAGGATTCCTGAAAAATCACAAGAATAAACTACCCTCAAACGGGGGCGGATCTGAATTTTTTATGGTGGCACAAAAAGTATGCCACATTCAATCATAATGTAGCGTTTTGATAAAATATCTTGACTGGAAACCTCCGGTCAGCAAATTATTTTGAAAAATTACAAGAATAAACTACCCCCAAATTGGAATGGATTTTAATTTTAAATATGGTGGCAAGAAGGCGATCCTCGATAGATCTTAGGTTTGCATTATGAGTCTCATATTCTTACTAGAAGTCTGAAATTGACGGTATAATTCTATTTCAGTCAGCAAAGTATTTTTACCCATTATTATCATATATCGTGTGATTGACTTCTTGATACCCAAATATTAGCGAGTTCTTTTCAATTGCCGTTTTCCTTGTGGACTGCAATTCTCTAATTTCAAAATGAACATAAATGTTTTGAATTTCTAAAGCATTCAAAAGATTCAGTTCACAGAGAAATAATGCAGGTTTTACCAATATGAAATAAATTATTCCTCATTCGAATGTGTAAAATCTCAATTTGTTTTCGTTGAGTAATGATTTGAATATGTTAGTTCCCAATTTGGAGTTGAACTGGTATGAAATATATAAACTCAACATAAAACAGTTACTTATTGAGTCAATCAAAATACTCAATTCACAGAGCAACGAATATTTTGTACCAATGTGAAGCATTTCCAATTTGATGAACTTCTCAATTTGATATCAAGTATCAATTCGAATGTGTATTTATTCCCAAGTGGACTTTGTTAGGTCTCAGTTTGAATTTGAAATGGTATAAGATACGAAAAATTACTTGTCAATCAAATTGCATCTATGTAGCCATGTAAACCACAGAACCCTATCAAAATCAACAAAAGAACGCACCTGCTCCCTCCGTTTCCTCCTCTTACGGTTTACTTGATGAACTTGACGTTTAATCCAATAGAAAGAAATATAGTTATCCACACTAAGATGATTCAACTGCACAAAATTTTACCTACAAGAAACCACGAATTACGTCATAATGAAAACAACGCGATGAATAATTAATGGTTTTCACACTATTCACAATGTACAGTGAACTTAATTCTGCGGTTTTGTGCTTTCTCCACACTCCCGTCCCGATGTTGTAACTGTACGAACGAAAGAACAGAGCGGTGAATGTAAAGAATAAACTACCCTCAAACGGGGGCGGATCTGAATTTTTTATGGTGGCACAAAAAGTATGCCACATTCAATCATAATGTAGCGTTTTGATAAAATATCTTGACTGGAAACCTCCGGTCAGCAAATTATTTTGAAAAATTACAAGAATAAACTACCCCCAAATTGGAATGGATTTTAATTTTAAATATGGTGGCAAGAAGGCGATCCTCGATAGATCTTAGGTTTGCATTATGAGTCTCATATTCTTACTAGAAGTCTGAAATTGACGGTATAATTCTATTTCAGTCAGCAAAGTATTTTTACCCATTATTATCATATATCGTGTGATTGACTTCTTGATACCCAAATATTAGCGAGTTCTTTTCAATTGCCGTTTTCCTTGTGGACTGCAATTCTCTAATTTCAAAATGAACATAAATGTTTTGAATTTCTAAAGCATTCAAAAGATTCAGTTCACAGAGAAATAATGCAGGTTTTACCAATATGAAATAAATTATTCCTCATTCGAATGTGTAAAATCTCAATTTGTTTTCGTTGAGTAATGATTTGAATATGTTAGTTCCCAATTTGGAGTTGAACTGGTATGAAATATATAAACTCAACATAAAACAGTTACTTATTGAGTCAATCAAAATACTCAATTCACAGAGCAACGAATATTTTGTACCAATGTGAAGCATTTCCAATTTGATGAACTTCTCAATTTGATATCAAGTATCAATTCGAATGTGTATTTATTCCCAAGTGGACTTTGTTAGGTCTCAGTTTGAATTTGAAATGGTATAAGATACGAAAAATTACTTGTCAATCAAATTGCATCTATGTAGCCATGTAAACCACAGAACCCTATCAAAATCAACAAAAGAACGCACCTGCTCCCTCCGTTTCCTCCTCTTACGGTTTACTTGATGAACTTGACGTTTAATCCAATAGAAAGAAATATAGTTATCCACACTAAGATGATTCAACTGCACAAAATTTTACCTACAAGAAACCACGAATTACGTCATAATGAAAACAACGCGATGAATAATTAATGGTTTTCACACTATTCACAATGTACAGTGAACTTAATTCTGCGGTTTTGTGCTTTCTCCACACTCCCGTCCCGATGTTGTAACTGTACGAACGAAAGAACAGAGCGGTGAATGTAAACTAGTTACTACTAACAAGAAATATCCAAGAGGGAGATCGGGATAACAGAAAGGCCATCAAGTCACGACGGTGCTACCTGGAGGGGATTCCATGCCTCCGTGGTACGACGCTTACGTAGTAAATAATCGTCCACACCGAGGTAGACCGTACAGCGGCTAGATGCCAGTTCATTAAAGAACGAATCACGAATGAGTTCAGTCAGTTGTGTAGGTGTTGAGGTTACTGCTGGGTCAGTTCCTTTAATCTTTTCCGCTGCATATCCAACCATTACCATGAACGTTTTTCTCTGAAATTTGATTAACACGAAATTTTTTCTTATTATGTTTTACTACCAACAATTGAAGAATGTTCAATACTATTTAGGTATATACCGGAATGTCATAATAATTATGTCTTTATTTCTCCAAATTAAACCTCAAGGGGAAGTTCATCGAGAAGGTACTCTACCAATTAACCCTTGTTACATAAATAATTGAATTCCAATGAGCATTGAAAACCAAAGAAGAACAACACAAAGGAAATTAACAAAACAGAGCAGAACTCAGATAATAACAGAAAAAAAGGAGCATTCACAACATTGAGCACCACTAGTGTGTGTAGAAAATCAGGAACTTTATACATTTAGTGTACGGTGAAGATAAGCCTTGATTTCTTTCTTAAATCTAACCGGTGTAAATTTTTTATATTCAGTTGGAACAGCGTTGTAAAACTTTACTATATTATATGGAAAACTTCTTCGAAAGTTTGATGTTCTGTGCTGGGGACAAATAAGCAGATTTCTATGCCTCACGTTCAAGTTATGAATATCAGTCATTCACCTCAGTTTCTTGTGAAGATATGGCGGACATTTCTCCATTATGACTTTGAAAAAAGTACACAGGGCATAATATTCATACCATTAAAAACTTTATAGAATTAAAAAAAATTAAAAATCAATATAACATTTTCAAACCTGTCAATCGAAAAATTTGAATTTAACGTATTCAGAAAACCCATTTCTTTCGATATATGCATCCCTATTGACCCAAATGACCCATACTCACAAAACATCCCAGCCTTTCGAACGATGGTCTATAGGGTCTTGTCCTCACAAAAACAATGAGGGTTTTTCCTGAATTTGGGTTATTACTGGAAATGCAAATTTGAACATTATTATTATGGGTTTGATTCATCATTTTCCCAAATTACCTTCAGAAAGTATTCAAAATCAGGTTTCAAAATTGGGGTTTGGGATTTGTCAGGCATGCACGAAGTGACAACGGTGTTAGGTAGAATAGCTTTTTCTGCTATAGAATAATGAAATATTTATTCCTATTCTGTGGTAAACACGTGTTCTTCGTCAATATAACCCAACAATTTCCGTTTGCGATTTGTCAGTAATATGACAGTATGACAGTCTGTGCTCTTCTTTTTCTATTCCTTGGTCGTTGACTTCTACTCTAACCAGATCGAAGTATAGCTTTCTTTGTTTCCCTAAGCAAAGTAACACATTTGACGTCCTTTTCTTTCGATTTAGGTGATCAATCATTTTTTTTTAAATTTAATATTGGAATTATATGTTTGAAATGTGATGGTCTGAAGGTTTTTCATGAAAATTACTGCATTTTCGTTTAAAGGATAAACCCCAATTGTGAAATTGAGATTTATATCATGAAAACAATTCCTGGAAACAACGGTTTCAAGTCACAAGGTGGTAGATAAAATAATTGAACACAAAATTCATTAATTAGCCATGAACCAAATTTACCCTTCATAAAAGGAAGAAAAACAAAAAGTTGATATTTCTTCATATTTTGGTAACATTCGTGAGTGAACGAAAAACAACAATTAAATGTCAAAACTAAGTTTCATGATTGCTTTCTGATCAGAAAATAAAATATCGAATTTGTTATTCAATGCTAAAGATTCAACCCAAAATGAACTTAAATCAGGAGTTTATTATTCAATATGTTCAACTCGCAATAAAAAAATACAGGCAGGACGCTCATTCAAAACAAGATTCAATGAACATCGAATGGATTTCACCAAAAACAATAGGAAGTCGCAACCCATGGTATTGAAAATGGCCCATCATTTATGTCCATAAAGTTAGCAGAGCCACTTGCACGGAAGTCAATGAAAACCATCCCATTAATTGTCGTATATTTGTCGAGAATTTGTCGTGAAAGAAAAAAAATTGTCGCGCTTCTAGTTTTTTTTTAGGGGTGGCTCTGCTAACTTAATATTAAGTTAGCAGAGCCGTTTTTAAATACGCATCGAATTCGATCAGAAATGTTATGAATAATTGTCGAGTATTTGTCGTAGACCATCTAACCTGAAAAAATATTTTTTTTAAAGCTTTTTTATAGGTTTCAATGAAATGTTCTGGTTTCTCAGGAAATTTGTCAGATTCGGCAACACTGCATTGGTAAATTGATATTTCAGGTATGTTTTTCGTATCATTATTGACTGATATTGGTTTGTATATGTTAAATCTTCTATTTCCCGAAATGAACAATTTTCGTTTCAATGCTGAATAATGCAAATATTCCATTCTCACGGATATAAATCGACGTAACTTTGTGATACAAGAAAGTTGTTTAGATGACCGTTTTTTCTTCCGGAAATGAGCTGAACGATTGAGCGACGACCGAAACATATTTGTCGTGAAAGAAAAAAATTTGTCGCGCTCTTCTTTTTTTTAAAAGGGGTGGCTCTGCTAACTTAATATTAAGTTAGCAGAGCCATTCTAAAATATGCATCGAATTCGATCAAAAATGTTATGAGTAACTATCGAGTATTTGTGGTATACCATCTAGCCTGAAAAAAACAGAAAAAAAAAATTTTTATAGCTTTTTTATAGGTTTTAATGAAATATTCTGCTTTCTCAGGAAATTTGTCAGATTCGGCCACACTGCATTGGTAAATTGATATTTCAGGTATGTTTTTCGTATCATTATTGACTGATATTGGGTTGTATATGTTAAATCTTCTATTTCCCGAGATGAACAATTTTCGTTTCATTGCTGAATAATGGAAATATTCCATTCTCACGGATATACATCGACGTAAGTTTGTGATACAAGAAAGTTGATTAGTTGACCGTTTTTTCTTCCGGAAATGAGCTGAACGATTGAGGGACGACCAAAACATATTTGTCGTGAAAGAAAAAAATTTGTCGCGCTCTTGTTTTTTTTTAAAGGGGTGGCTCTGCTAACTTAATGTTAAGTTAGCAGAGCCATTCTAAAATATGCATCGTTTTCAATAAAAATGTTATGAATGATTGTCGAGTATTTGTCGTAGACCATCCAGCCTGAAAAAAAAAACAGAAAAAATAATTTTTTATAGCTTTTTTATAGGTTTTAATGAAATGTTCTGGTTTCTTGGGAAATTTGTCATATTCGGCAACACTGCATTGCAGTGTTATCGGATTCGTCTCCAACCTAGTCGTTTAAAACTATTTTCGGCTCAATCATCGAAAATTACCGATATTCGGACAAAACGATAGCACGCTGTTCCCCAAGATAGAACATGCGCACAAAAAAAACACTGAAATCTTCGAGAATACCAGTAGGGAGTCGGTTCCGTGGAGGGGTGTGTGGCAAACTGCCGACGAAGACAGTACGCCCTTGTCGGCGTAATAATGTGCGGTAATAAAACTAACAGTGACACGTGTGGCTTCCGCATATTTCATCGAATCTAATTATAAGGATGATAAGATAGACTTTTATCACGGTTAGGGTGAATGTTTACACATTTTCAAACTGCAGCATTAGCAGACCCCAGACAGGCTGTATGTTCAATAATCTGGGATTCGAATAAAGTATGAAAATGTGGCCCTCCGACATTGCCCGAAATGCCGCCCCTAGCAGAGTGGCGCCTGAAACGACTGCCTCGCTGCCTCACCCCTAACGCCGGCCCTGTCCGTGAGAATGGAATATTTTCATTATTCAGCATTGAAACGAAAATTGTTCATCTTGGGAAATAGAAGATTTAACATATACAACCCAATATCAGTCAATAATGATACGGAAGACATACCTGAAATATCAATTCACCGATGCAGTGTTGCCGAATATGACAAATTTCCTAAGAAACCAGAACATTTCATTGAAACCTATAAAAAAGCCTAAAAAAATTATTTTTTCTGTTTTTTTTCGGGCTAGATGGTCTACGACAAATACTCGACAATTACTCATAATATTTTTGATCGAATTCGATGCATATTTTTTAGAATGGCTCTGCTTGCTTAATATTAAGTTAGCAGAGCCCACCCTTTTAAAAAAAAACAAAGAGCGTTTTGGTAGTCCTTCAATCGTTCAGCTCATTTCCGGAAGAAAAAACGGTCATCTAATCAACTTTCTTGTATCAGAAAGTTACGTCGATGTATATCCGTGAGAATGGAATATTTCCATTATTCAGCAATGAAACGAATATTGTTCATCTCAGGAAATAGAAGATTTAACATATACAACCCGATATCAGTCAATAGTGATACGGAAAACATACCTGAAATATCAATTTACCAATGCAGTGTTGCCGGATATGACAAATTTCCTAAGAAACCAGAACATTTCATTAAAACCTATAAAAAAGCTATAAAAAATTTTTTTTCTGGTTTTTTCAGGCTAGATGGTCCACGACGAATACTCGACAATTACTCATTACATTTTTGATCGAATTAAATGCATATTTTAGAATGGCTCTGCTAACTTGATATTACGTTAGCAGAGACACCCCTTTTAAAAACAACAAGGAGCGCGACAAATTTTTTTCTTTTACGACAAATATGTTTTGGTCGTCCTGCAATCGTCCAGCTCATTTCCGGAAGAAAAAACGGTCATCTAATCAACTTTCTTGTATCACAAAGTTACGTCGATGTATATCCGTTAGAATGGAATATTTCCATTATTCAGCATTGAAACGAAAATTGTTCATCTCGGGAAATAGAAGATTTAACATATACAACCCAATATCAGTCAATAGTGATACGGAAAACATACCTGAAATATCAATTTACCAATGCAGTGTTGCCGGAAATTACAAATTTCCTAAGAAATTTTTTTTTCTGGTTTTTTCAGGCTAGATGGTCTACAACAAATACTCGACAATTACTCATAACATTTTTGATCGAATTCGATGCATATTTTAGAATGGCTCTGCTAACTTAATATTAAGTTAGCAGTGCCACCCCTTAAAAAAAACTAGAAGCGCGACAAATTTTTTTCTTTCACGACAAATTCTCGACAAATATACGACAATTAATGAGATGGTTTTCATTGACTTCCGTGCAAGTGGCTCTGCTAACTTTATGGACATCACTCATTTCCAACAATCAATAACCTGCAAATATCACATGAAGATTCAAATGGAACGAATTTTAACTATCTGGAGTCCAATGAAGTTTATAAATTAGTTCAGAAAAATATTCTCGAAAAAAGTTACAATGTAATTTCAAAATTCTGAATAAATGATACATAGAGCGTAAAAATAGTAAAAAAAATTATTTTTGCGCGCATGTTCTAGGGGAACAAAGTGCTATCGTTGTGTCCAAATGTCTGTAATTCTCGAATTTTTTTACCGAAATTGGTTTCAAACGACTAGACTGGACTTCCTGATGACGAATCCAGTGTCAAAATCGATTCTGTCCGTCCAGCCGGTCGGCCGGCCGTGGACACGATAACTGTCGAACGGAGTGAGCTAGTCGCTAGGTCGCGCATTGGAATGCCACGACTAAGTTTTTTGATGCGCCAAGTTGGTCGGGCAGTTTCGGAGTCATAGCCATTTGAAATTTTGTAGTTTGTTATTTCAGAAACTACTGCAGCAATCGGATGGAAACTTGACATTTAGTTGGAGTATAACGACGCGCAACTTTCAGAGAAATTTCATCGGGATCCTACCGTCAGTAAATTGAGAGAAAAATTTGTTTCATAATTTTTTTCGGAAACCGTTAATCATATTAAAAAAATTCAATAAGACTTTCAGCTTCATATTTCACAGCAGTGTGCCAAATTCCAGTTCGATACGATCATAATTTTTGAAGATATTTGGGAAAAATATGTCGAATTTCGTGGCTTTCCTCTCGATATCGTTGTTTTTTCGGTATAACTCAAGAAATACTGATTTCATCATGATGAAACTTTGCAGCTAGTTTGAAGATGCTGAAAGACCTTGGGCAAAATTTCGTGATGATCGTATAATCAGAACAATTTCAAAAAAATTTCAATTTTTTTTGAAAATATTCAATATTCTGTGATCTTCTTATCATATTATCCTCATTAAATTCTGTATGAACCTTCAAACTGTTCTTTCTCGATAATGTACTGGATTTCAATTTGATTTGATCTGTGATTTTGGAAATATTGGGAAAATAAAATTTTGAACGGGTATATTTTCCCAATATTTCCAAAAATACTGTATCTGTATTTTTGAAAATATTGGGAAAATAAAATTTTGAATGAATATTTCCCCAATATTTCCAAAAATACAGATTAGATCGAATTGAAATCCAGTACATTATCGAGAGCACTTCGAACTTCCACTTTTTCAAACAAATGTCTGTAATTTTGGCATTTTTGACCGAGAATGGTCGTATAAGACTATCTAGAGAAGAAAAATATAGCATTTCAGTTCACGCCAATATCTCCGGAACCATTCGGTCGATTTTGTCCAGTAGCAAAGTCTCTCCTTGTAGATTTATTGTATTTACGACCGAACTGAATCCATTTTGACAAAGGATTCTTCATCAGTCAGTCCAACATTGCCGTTTGAAACCATTTTCCGATTAAAATTTCAGACAGACCTTTGATAAATTACCAAAAAAGGTCCATGGCCTACGGCGAGTTTTTGTAACATTTTGGATATCCATTAGAGTGAAACCGAGAGAAAAATGACGGAGTGTATCACTATAGTATATTTGTATGCCTATTGAAATTGCATTGAATAGACAAATGGGGTCTCTCATGGCCAACTACTTAATATCAATGGTTTTCTTTCATTTCGAACATTTGCACAACGATTCACGCTGTTTCATTCCAGAATGATTCAATACGAAGTATTGACAAAATTCTAGATCGACCTCCGAACAATTACCACAAAATTCAGGGAGAGTTACTCGATTCTAAAGTTGAGACTTTTCAGTGATTGTTCTATGGTTCCATAGGAAAAATAATGCAAATTTTACACAAAGGTTTATTATTTTCTAAGTTAAATAACACAATATTCCATTGATAACTTAAACAAATTAGAACCGAATGCTATGATTCATTTTCAACATTATTGGAAATTTGCAGCGTTTTTCTTTATAGTTCAGGAACCACTCGTCGGAAATCATCTTGGTAAAATTTTTCAGTTTGAGTTATACAACAGTAATCAAAGTTTAAAATTTCATGAAAATTGGGTGATAAGTTTTCGAGAAATAATTTTTTTTCCTCCTAACCCCCGATTTAGAGCCCTTAGGCTACACCGATCCTGCTGAAAAGTTTGGAGGATCAACCCCGAGTGACACGATTTTTCACCAAGTTTCAAGGATTTGCGTTCAGTTCTTCCAGAGAAAAGTCCCGGACAACGGACGGCGGACGGACGATTTTTTTTTATTCGTTTATTCGAATCTACATACTCCAAAACGTAAACTGTGAAATTTTTTTTTGGTTACTCGATCACTAAGGTTTATTATTTGTTTTTATCAAATAATAAACCAAAACGCTGCAAATTTCACACAAGGGTTTATTATTTTCTTAGTTGAATAACCAAATATACCATGGATATCTTAAACATATATATTATAAAATACGGGAGGTATCGTAGGGAGTTGGAAAAGTGATTCAAGCTGTTATAACTTTGTCGACGTTTCGGAACCGATGGTTCCTTTTTCAAGACTGAAATATTTATTAGATTAATAAAATAATTACCACATGAGAAATGAAACAGATAATACATCGTTGAAAAATTACAAGACCTTAAGTTATTTGAAATTTTGGACGAATCAAGAAATGAAAATAATAGCCTGCGATCGAGTAACAATCAGCCATCTGTCATCTGTCACGAATATTAAAATAGACATAAATACAATGGCATACATCAAAGCAATCAAACTTATGGTCTCATAAAATTGTTACCTAACCAATAGATTAGGCAACCAGTAAAACCCATACCACAAACAAACTCAAACATAAATACATTAGGGTATAAAATTTTCTTATCAGTCTGTTATAACTACAATGTTCTTCTCATCATCTCAGAAATAATGCAGTCGTAGAACTTACTCAGACTATTTGTGTATTCTCTGAAATTCACTGAATTCTTTTTCTTTATGTACACCATTTCACTGATAAGTCTCCTAGAGTAATTTTGTTCCTTGTCTGGAATTCTTACATAATTGAAATCGAACTTGTGTCCTTCTCTTCTCATGTGTTGGGTTAGAACCTTTTTATTTTCACTATCACTGTTTATTCGTATTGCTTCATTTTTATGTTGTTTTATCCTTTCACCTAAGTATTGTTTAGTTTGTCCCACATACACACCTTCACATTGCGAACAGGCAATCTCATACACCACACTCGATTGTTTATCTGGAGGAACCTTGTCTTTTATTCCACTGAAGAATCTTCTCCCATTGTCCAGGCTGTTGTAAAATGCTGCAGTGCAACCAAACTGTTTGAACACATCATACAATCTGTATGACAACTCCGGGTAAAATACTAGTCGGCAATATATTTTTTTTTTTATTTATATATTATGCATAACTCATTGGTTTCTCACAATACAGAAGCCTTTTTCATGAAATAATTCATGTGTAAATTGAAATCTCAATAAATACTCTTGTATAATTGAATAACATTTCCACATGCAGAACGCTAACTGAGAAGCATAATTTAAATTAATATTTCGAATGAGAAGAAACCTTCCACAGTCGTTTCACCTCTTTATGAATCTTACTCTCTCTCACACTTTTTAAATTGCCTGTCGGTATTCTACAACTGAAAATGATCTTCAAATTTGAAAGGGTTTGCTCTTTTTGAGATATTAGGGAAATAACCTCAAAATTTAAAATAGTCACCAAATTTTTCGTCGATAATCTGCACAAATAAAGATCGGTTGAACTGAAATTTGAAACACTTTTTTTAAATGCTGACTCTGAAACCTTTACCAACTTCGATGAATATGTAGGATGCGAAACAAAATGTTTCAAAAAAAATCGATTTTTTCCAATACAGTTCCCACGAAATTTTGCATTAAACCGAGCGTCAATATTTTACAACTAGTTATGATGTTTCAATCTGATCACGTCAGTATTTCTTGATATTGAGGAAATAAACTCAATCTTTCAAACTAACACCAATACATAAAACAAAATTCAAGATTTTTCGCTAATATCAAATGTGTAGATGTGATTTCTACTAGGATTCAACTTTACTCTGAAAAATATCAATGAAATGAAAAGAAACTCAACCTTCCTGTGCAATATTGAGCTGAAAAATATTTTTTACACATTGCAGATATCCGATATGAGTTCACTTGATTCACAAAGTATCCAACATACAGATTGAAAAACTAAAGTTAGTTTTAATAACATTTCTGCAACAATTAAACATATCGTGAACCTCATTAGGTTGAATTCGAATGAATAATTCTAGAATAGAAATTTCGTTCGTTATCATTGTCAGATACACTCAACCAAGAGGGTGTCAAATCCGAACGTCTGTTGGATGTAAAAACATAAAATTCAAACCAAGTAGTTTGCCGACAACCAGATGATGAAACATGCGGAATGTTTTTGTCTACTCTTTTAGCCCTTGTCTTACGTCCGACCCGCCACAGACTCCCTTCAGAACAGGTAGAAAGACTAGAAAGATCATCGGCTTCTCCTAACCTAGTCTTGGAGCCGGTATTATAAAACTTAACTTTAACTTTAACTGACAGTTTTGACAGTTGTGATAGGACATAGCTGTCAAAATTGCCAGTTAAAGTGAAAGTTAAGTTTTATAATACCGGCCCTAAGGCTCCTACGCCTCCTACCCTCAGTATTAGATTCTCGACAATTGATGAGATTTCCGGTTTGTTATTGATTTTTTGCATATATCCTCCAATTTGTTTAATCATATAAATGCTCATTATTGTTTATATTCACGCTTATTTCAAACTCTCAGTACGAAAAATATTGGATTTCGATGGAAACCAGTAAGGGATATTTACCTGTTGACGATAATTGTACTACTACGCAAACCAAAATTGATAGAAACCTCCGATCAACCGAATTTTTTGGAAATCTGCATTATTTCAAATTACGCTACTCAATTCGCGTTCTGCATGTAAAAGTGTTATTCAGTTATAAAAGAATATTTATTGAGATTTCAATGTTACAAAGGAATTTTTTCATGGAATTGATTTTGTGTTCTGTAAAACCAATGGTTTATGAAGAAAATATGAGTTTTATATGAGATATGAGAATCATAAAGAAATTTAATCTTGAATCCCGTTATCCGCAGGGTGATTTCTATAATTTGTAATTTTATCCGATTTTTAGTAGTTATGTTTAAGATATTGGAAGAGAAAACCCAACAATATTCAATTTGAACTACTTACGATTATGAAATTGTCAAGATGGGGCATTGGCACATTGTGTTTATAAAATAATAACGCATTCATTAAAAGTTTCTCGATAAGTGTTGAAAATTTGGTGATCAATATTTTCATCTACTTTTAGATATATGATTCTGGATGAAAAGTTAACCGATTATTCCACTGAATTCCAATCTTAGAACCGAATGCAATGATTCATTTTCGATATTATTGGAAATTTGCAGCGTTTTTCTTTATATTTCATGAACCACTGGTCAGAAATCATACGGGTGAAATTTTTTAGGTTTAGTTATGCAACAGTAATCAACGTTCAGAATTTCATGAAAATTCGGTAGTAAGTTTTCGAGAAATAATTTTTTTCCCCCAACCTCCCATTTAGAGCCCTTAGGGTTCACCGATCCTACTGAAAAGCTTGGAGGATCAACCCCGAGTGACACACGATTTTTCTACCAAGTTTCAAGAATTTCCGTTTTGTACTTCCAGAGAAAAGCCCCGGACAACGGACGGCGGACGGACGGATTTTTTTTATTGGTTTAATATTTGATAAAATCAAATAATAAACCTTAGTGATCGACCAACCAAAAAAATGTTTAACCCCCCCTGAAAATTTCACAGTTTACGTTTTGGAGTATGTAGATTTGAATAAACGAATAAAAAATCCGTCCGTCCGCCGTCCGTTGTCCGGGGCTTTTCTCTGGAAGTATTGAACAGAAATCCTTGAAACTTGGTGGAAAAATCGTTTGTTACTCGGGGTTGATCCTCCAAGCTTTTCAGCAGAATCAGTGTACCCTAAGGGCTCTAAATGGGGGGTTGGGGGAAAAAAAAAATATTTCTCAAAAAACTTATCACCCAATTTTCATGAAATTTCAAGTGTTGATTACTGATGCATAGCTTAACCTAAAAAATTTCACCCGGATGACTTCCGACGAGTGGTTCCTGAGTTATAAACAAATAATAAATAATGAATTTCCAATAATGTCGAAAATGAATAATAGCATTCGGTTCTAAGTTGTTTGAGTTATCAATGGTATATTGGGTTATTCTAACTAAGAAAATAATAAACCTTTGTGTAAAATTTGCAGTGTTTTCGTTCATTCAAATCTACATACTCCAAAACGTAAACTGTGAAATTTTCAGGTGGGGTTAAAATTTTTTTTTTGTTGGTCGATCACTAAGGTTTATTATTTGATTTTATCAAATAATAAACCAAAAACATTTTGCTCCAATGTTTGTAGTTTTGGAGTTCAAGCCGAAAATGCTTTCAAACAACATGCTTCATTTCCTGATCACTCTAGATTCTAATTGGCTGTTCGGCCGCCCATAACACAATAAATTCCGAGAGGAAAAATCTAGAGCCCTGATAAATTGCAGCGTAAATTCAGAGCCTAAATAACTCGATTAATTTCGCATAATTGGTCGGGTATAGATATAGAATTATTGACGTTACAATATCAATATTTTTATTCTATAACTTATAAAATGGACAGCTTCGTGCAACATTTCGTGATGATCCGATTCAACTGATATTGATGAAATTTGAATGTAGAGAGGTTGGTCATTTGCCTATATTGTTTGAATCGAAGCATTCTTATGCACGGAAAGAAAACTATTCTCAAAACAACGATCGCAATATTCTTGAAAATTTCCACTTACTTCAAGTTTATATTGTATTAAAACAAGAACATCGGGTTATTTTGTATTCTTGGATCAATCTGATGAAACTATAGGTTCGTATACTAAAATGAAGATTATTATACTCAGAAACAATAAATGGTATAATTACTGGAAACATGTCGATTCCTCAAAATCAAGAATATTTCGAGATTGAATTAGAGTAAAGGATAGTTCACTTCCAAAACTATCGTTATTTAATTTCAATACATCACAAACACTCATTAGATAAATTTCAATACTATTTGAATATATCTTCGCGTACTGCACCCTCCATCTATATTAAAATTCTGTTGGATTTTGTATTGGCTGCCAGCCAAACCACAAGTGCATCCACGGGGGATAGCGAAAAACAAACTTTCTTTCTAAATTATTTGGTTCACAATGATATTCAACCATCTATGATATTCGACTGATATTGGACACAGAATATATAATTTTATTCTATTAAATCGTCTTTCAGGGCATATGAAGACTTGTATTCATGTATGTGTGCTTCTTGCATTAAAATTCCCAAGGGGATTGAAAACCTTTGTTAAAACATATCGGAATTAACCGAAATATATTACTTCTCCCTGAAATCCCGATTTATATGGGTGAAATCCGTTGTTCTGGGTACATCTTCTCAATTTTGTATAAATCCTGAAAACGAAGCAGGCAAGATTTAATATATAATTAAATCTTGCCTATATCCCATGTGTCTGACGATTCGTAGCAAATTTCGGAAAAGCTTGCATATCAGTTGAATTTCCAAGAAATAATTCTTGGAGAGCAAGGGCCTTATCGTTTTGCCAGAATTTTTATAATTTTTTAGGTTGAAATCCCTGATGAATTATCCGTTGTCATTTTTTTTTTGTAGAGCAGGATCGATAATATTTCGAAGTAAAAAAAATAATAGTGGGATGAAATCTATCGGAAAAGGAAGACAATATAATGAAAATTAAATGAAAAATCATTCAGAGACGATGTGAGGTCGTGAAGTGGATGATATGAGTGTTTGAGGGTAGAACACGGCTTAACTAGATTTCAGGCAAAACAACAAGTACTATGGAAAAAAGTTAAATGTCAAAGTTGTAGGTAATAAACGGATTCAGAACTGGTATAGGATCTAGAAATTTTCAGGTTGGCTCTGGTTCTGAATATCCCGGCTGAGCTCGTTAATGGGCATAATCGATTGAGTGATTCATTGATAATTTAGGTAGAATATGTTTCTAAATAAAGTCTGAAATTTATGTCGAAAAGTATATTTATTTAGTTTGGGTGTAAAAAATCATGAGCAAGTTAGGTTTTTTTCTGATAATTGCGAAAGTGATGATCTGATTCAATTGTAGATCGGTATTTAATTGCAGAATTAATCCGTGCATATGTGAGCAGAATGTCGTGAGGATTGCATAATAAAAATTCAAATAAATATTTCATCAGTGTTACTGAGCCTGGAACTTTTTGACGCCTCTCGTTTCTTGAAGAATAAATTCATATATCCACAGTAATTTCAACTATTGATAAAAAAATAGGCTGAACTATTTTATAGTTTTTGCGAGCATATTCTGGGTAACAGCGAGATATCGATTTGTTTTCATTTCATATTCAAAGCGAGAGGACAAATATTATATTGAAATTTTTTAATTATGTACAGATGAGCTACGTTTCGATCAGTTTTTCGAGACAATATTCCTATTTATACAAATTCAAACTCTGGATGTGCCAAAAAAGACACACACCCGAACAGAATTTTTTTCCGGCAACGGATTCTTGATCAGAAACCCAACTCAGTCCACTGAGATCAAATTCAAACTAATATTGACTATAATTAAGAATGAATATGCTAATTCATGCCTTTCGTGGAAACGATCTGATATCAAAATTCATCTTCGTGTTTCAAGTATAAAATTCATCACATCCATTCAGACTGAGTATTATATTATGAAATATACTAATCCAAGCTTTCACAAGGACCAATGAAAATGATGCAATATCTATAAAAACTATATTCTACGTGTTTCAAGTATAACATTCATTACATACACTGAAACCAAGTGTAAAATTATGAGAAATACTAATTCCCACCCTCTTTAGAAACGTGTTGAGTCGGCGTATTAGGTGGGGAAGTCTACGCGCGGGTCTTTTTCCATCGTCATTAGTCGAAACATTCTTAATTGAGTTGAGACGCAATATTACAAAACCTGTGATGCCGTAGAGTGGAAGTGAAAATTGGCAAATCTGCTGAAAGATTGCTGAAAGGATTCAAGATAAGATAGCCTTAGGTACATAGATGATTATATTAAAAGCATGGGGTGTTATCTGACAAAAAAATTTTTTTTAATTTGAATGAAAAAAGTGATATCATCATTGTAAAATATGATCACAGATGGGCACACCATGTTTTACTTACTTCATGGGTACTTATATATAACATTCATTACTTGCAGAAATGATAAATATGTACTCTCAACAGTGGAAATGTTCCTTTGATTTCATTATTGACATGAAAATCGCCAGAAATTATGTACCCTATGTTCCCAGATATACATTTAATGCTTTTTAGTTTTCCAGTACTTATTCAATGATAGAAACTAAAATATTCATTCCCAAAGTTGAGAAAATCATCACTTGATAAATGGAAAAATAATGTGAATGAATTCCATTCGAATTGATACTTCAGATCATGCAATGATCTTATTTATATGTGATTTTCAGATGTGACATTCATGCAAGGTAGTCTTCTAGTTTTGATTCCCCCCGAGGGACGGTGTGCAGAGAAAACATTCTATTGAAAATTTTCAACACAAGGAGTCATCCAAGAGTTTATGTTAAGGTAATGAATTTTTTCAGATTTCCGGAGATATTCCTACTCTTATCGCGGAACCGAGAGAGCAGGCTCTCCAAAGGTAACGATCATGTTTGCTTATTTTGGACAGTCGCTACATCCAAAATGATTTTATATCGTTGTGGATGACTTATATTTAAGTTCTTCTCTACACGTAAGGCCTTCCATACATCGTTCAAATTATTTTTTCAGCATTTTCAGGGCAAGTTTCCTTTCGGAATCATTATCAAATCCATTATCATAGGAAAACAAATGTTTAGAATAAGTACAGCTATCATCTACGAAAATTTGCTTAGAATTTGATTGAACACCCTGTATAACACCCAGTGTTCTTGGAACAACCGATATGATATGACGTTATACTTTTCTCCACAATGATATTATGTGATTTTTTTCATTGATAAATTCATTTTCAATATGAACCTATATACATTCTGCGAAAAAAACGATTAGTTTAAGAATGAGGTGACTTATTTCTTGCAGCAAACTGAAGTCGATATTGAGTTCAAATCAATAAAGCATTCGTTCAAAATGAGAATGAAATAAATTTTAAATTCATATTATCATATCCTAGCATCTACTTAAAGAAAGCTTTGGATTGAAAGCAGCTTTTCTACAATTCAAGTAGAAAAAGTTCTCCTTCCAAATAGTGCAACAACCAGTTTCAAGGAATATAAAAGTTCCATCTGAGTATATCGTCTACTTTTGGCCAATAACAAGTCATTTCAATATGAGTTTAGACATACTTGTTTCAAATCGAGTGTTTCTTTCTATGAAGGGAATAATTCCTTTCATGTGGGCATATACTGTTTTCGTTCGAATATTAAGAAAAACTAGAATCAAGTAGAGTATGAGTTTCATCCGAGTATACAGACTACTCGAACAAAGTGATTTATTTTATTTAATTAGAATCATCTAATTTTGCGATACTCACGAAATTTCGCACGAACCTGCACGCAATTCATCCTATATCCAAATACAAAATATCAATTTGATCAGATCATTAGATTCAAAAATATAGAGAAAAAATTCTTGAAAAGCACCTACGTGAGGTCAGGAACTTTTGTGCGCTCGTTCAAATTCCTTACCAAAGCAATAATCTTTTCACGTATTGACCCTGCCAAATGCAGCTTTACTTTCTGATGGAAAGATTTGGCGATATTGTTTTCATATGGCCCTTATAATATCACTGTCCGATGCAAATACTAAATTTTCGAGTTGAATTTGGAATTATTATTTTCGAATATTGACTTTAACGTCGGTGCCAAATGTCATTTGAATCTGATCAATGGTATCCAACATATTTTTTTTAACATCATCGTTAAATTTTCGAAGCCACAAATTGTTCAACAGCTACCTAGATTCACACATTTCATCTGTAGTTCATGAGATATCAAGGAACGAACCTCGAAATTTCCAACATAGATAATTCCGAAACTGTTCAGTCGATTCTGCCTATTTATGAACCTAATTGAGATATTTAGGTTCCAAACTTAACCTGAAAATTTCAAGTAGCTAATTGCAGACATGTACGGGTATTTTCCGGGCTCACAATATTCATACTCAGACGGGACTTTGAGTTTCTAATTGTATAAAGTTTTTACTACAGCATAAACAATTGTTTGAAAAGTTCAAGAATAATAATACTAAAACCAGGAAAATTGATCAATATCTGTATCCAGTACACTCTTTAACATTCACCCGCAATAATGCTATATACATGTGTATAAAATTGTATAATGCTCTGCCGAAGCAATTTCGTAATGTAAGTGGAGAAATTTTATTTATTAGGAACTTGAATAAATTCATAATGAGATGTGAACAGTATAATGTTCAGGAGCTTTTAGATTTTTGTAAGAGGGAAAGAAGTATATTACTTTGTTAGATATATTTGTTTGACATTCATTCTTGTACATACTTATGTTCTGTGAATTGAATAAACATTATCATTAGCATTGCTTTCCTTCGAAACTTAGAGCACATCAGGACGGACGGAAAGAATTGAATTTGAACACGGATTCTTCATCAGTGAGTTCAACCTAGTAGTTTGAATCCATTTTCAGGCAAAAATTGAGAATATTCAGACATTGTGTCGAAACGATAACCACGTCAGTCGATTTCTCGAAATTTTCCAACAAACTTTAGAACGAAATTCTAATATCTCCATGATCGAGTTAGAATACGAAATATTTTATCTCGATGTTTTGGGCTGAAATCTAACGCTTTGACTTTTTGAATTTGACAGTATTTTATTGTTTCCATTGGCAATAGCACATAACTAGACTTAAAAACCTATCTCGCGAATATTTCGAATGAGGATCAAAGTATTCCTAGTTAAATGTCTCCAAACACCAGAGTCAACATATTGTAACGTTTTCTTCGTTTTATCAAAACGTTCGGAATAATTAAACTATTTATTTACACTTATTTACACAATACTGTTCCAATAACTAAACAACTATTTCTATCAAAGTCTGTTCACAATTTCCACACTAATTTATTTTCACTGTATACACGGTGATTCCGGAGGAGACCGTCAGATTTTAGGATAAGTTTACACTAGTCAGGACAGTCTCGAAGCAATGTTTGGTTTATTGTTGGGGGTCTCTATTGAGAATATACAGGGTGTTTTGTCCGATTCGACCGATTTTACTTTTATTGATAGCTTTGGTATGGTTTATTCGATTTTAAATAAATTTTCAGCGATGTACAATATTGATGAGGACATTCATTAATTTCAAAGTTTTTTTCAAAATAAGTGGTTGTTATTGTGATACTTCCAGGTTAATTGAGCAGGTTGAAAAAACTCCCTGTACATCGCATTTCCAAAACTATGCTATCTGTTTACGATTCTACTATAATAAGTCATTATTTGAGAGTTTGTAATTTTTTTGGCACACTTCTAGTTTTCTGAAAAAATTCCATCAAAAAAAGACAATGTCGAAATTTCGCTCCAATCGATTCTACTCTCATTGATAATTTTGGTATGGCTCATTCAATTTTAATTAAATTTGCAGTATAGAACAATCTGAACGAGTACGTTCAATAATCGCAAAAGTCTCTCAAAATTCTTGGAATATACAGCTTTCCTCCCTAGTACGGAATACTCTCACTGCTTGTGAGCCAAATTTCGATAATGCTCTTCTTCAAAAATGTTTTCTAGGAAGACCGGAGGTGTGCCAAAGAAATAAAAAACTTCTGGGTGATGACATATCATTGTAGAATCTGCAACGAATAAGAAAATTTTGGAAAAGCAATGTACAGGGTGTTTTTTTTCAACTGCACAATTAATCTGAAACTCTGAAATTATCACAATTACAACACTGTATTTTGAGAGATTGTTGCGATTATTCAATGTACTCATTCAGACTGTTCTACACTGCAAATTTCATCAAAATTGGATGAGCCATACCAAAGTTATCAATAAAAGTAGAATCGATTAGTGCGAAATTTCGACATTATCATTTTTTGAAAAAATTTTCTCGGAGAACTAGAAGTGTGCCAAAAAACTTAGAAACTCTCAAATAATGACTTATTATAGTACAATCGTAAACAGATAGCGTAGTTTAGGAAACGCTATATAGAGTGTGTTTTTTCAACCTGCACAATTAATCTGGATTTATCACAATAACAACCGCTTATTTTGAAAAAAAAATCGAAATCAATGAATGTGTTCAACACTATTGTACTACGCTGAAAATTCCATTGAAATCGAATAAGCCATACCAAAGTTATCAATAAAAGTAAAATCGGTCGAATCGGACAAATCACTCTGTATATTCTCAACAGAGACCCCCAACCATAAACCAAACAGTGTTCCGAGACTGTCCTGACTAGTCTAAACTTATCCCAAAATCTGATGGTCTCCTCCGGAATCACCCTGTAAACATTCTAGAATAGACAGGGCCGTACTCGTCACAATATATATTAATTCTCTTTCTCTACTCCAATCGCGCGATAACTCTACATTTTCATGTTTCGACAAGTCGATGGGGGCTTAGTGCTTAGTAATCCCGAAAAGACCTTAAAAGCATTGCGATGCTCGGGAGCAATTTAAATATTTTTCCGAAATACTAAGCACTAAGCTATCTCAAAAATTTCTTGAAGCACCAAGCACCAAGTATCGCTGTAATGAAGTGCTTGCGAGCACAGAAGTGCTTCGAGTGCTTTCATGAGCACTCAGCACAAGGCTTTAGCACGGTTCTGGCAGCAGCTCACCTTCATCTCAACTGTGCTCAAGTTCAGACTCGGTTAGGGCATGATTCAGAACCCGAGAATTGTGATTAGATAATGATGAATTCCTGTAACCTATTATGACAAGAGATCCACCAGTTACGGAAGAATTGCTCAGCACAATATTTTTCAACTGCAAGAATGGTTGGGGTTCCTAGTGTGGATGCACCAAAGCAGGGTTGCAGTGTTCCTTAGCTTTCGGTCATCGTAATGGGCAAGCTTGCCTCCATGCTTCACCATATCAAAGTGATGTGAATGGAGACGGTTCGCTTGACCCTGAGATCTCAGGAGAACTAGACATAAATGTCATTGAAGACGAAAACACAGGAATTTGAAATTTTACAACGACAATGAGAAAATTGGAATTAGAACATGTAGTACTAGAAGTTTAGTAAATTTGTAAATTTAACAATCTTTATCATTGAATGTGCATGTTTACTGAAATTCAGGTCTTGGTTATCTTTTGGCAACAATTGAGAGCAGACTACCGTCAACTATCTTTGAAACAAGTTACAGTCAAAGCTGCAAAAATAATCTTGACGCTACTGAAAAGTAGGGGTATTTTCAGCTCAAAGTCGTGCAAAGATGAGAATTAAATGATATGATTCTCAGTAATCCACTTATTGAACTTGCGCGACCGAATTTACATAATTTTAAGACCTCATTCATGTATTTCTCGAAATAGAAAAGTTTAAACTTACAACGAAAAATTCACTTTTGATGTTTCGAAAGAATGAGTATTACATTAAGGGCCCATTCTTTTCTGTTCAGTTTATGTAGTAAGAGTAAATTTTTATTTTCTTCGTGTTATGTCACTTTCCTTAATATGTATATATATTTATATATTCTTGAGATTTTAATGAATCTTTTGAATAATAAACATTTATTAATACGCATTTTGTAATTCAATCTGAGAACCTGAAAAAAACTATATTCCCAATAGTAATTCATTGGACGTCCTTTGGATATTTTCTGTCCAGTGGAAATTCATTGAATGTCTCATGAAAATCCAATGTACTTTTTAAAATGGGATTGCCATGAAATGGATATCCATTGGTTGTCCGATCTCATATACTTCTGGTTGCAATAGACGTAAAATGGTCATCGGATGTCTGATGGACATCCATTGGTCGTCCAGCTGCAATGTACATGAAATGGATACTCATCGGATGTCTGATGGATATCCAATAGATTTTCAGCTGCAATGGACATGAAATGGAAATCCATGGGATATCAAATGGAAATCCGGTATACACTCTATTGGTATGACATGAATTGGATATCCAATGGAAATCCATCGGATGTAATATAGGATATCCGATGGACATCCGTTGTGTGTCCATTGTGTCGGAAACGTATTATCCATTGGATGAACGTCGGAAAATGCCGTACATCCAATGGATATCCAGGTTGTCCATAGGTGGACGTCCAATGGATGTCCATTGGATTCACTTGTGTTGTCTGGGATTTATAGTAATTTTATCGATTTTTTTTATTATTTCTTGACTTCCGTCTTTCCGAAATAATTAATTTACCGACGATAAATGTGTCAAAAATAAAAACAGAAAGATAGTGCCTTATATTCTCAATGGTTTATTCTTTCCACATCAAACAGAAATAATACTGATTCTCTCTTCGCAGCTCGAAACTGCAAAATTTCTAATAGATATTCTAGATTTCCTCGATCATCCCCATTGAAAATATCATGCGTCCAATTCCTGCTGAGTAAAGTAGAAGTGTTATGGAACTTCGATCCACTTTTGTTACCTAAGTTAAGTCGTTGTGGAAAGATCTGATCGTCATTCAAGTCAGACGGACAATTCTCTGATTCCCGGGGATCTGAAAATTGAGCGCACGTGCACGTACTAAGAAAGGGTTTATTTATGATGTAAGCCTAGTAAATGTAAATAGAAAAAACCTTTCCACCCTTCTTTGTTATTACAATCGCTCTGAATTGCTTTTTGGTCCAATATTTCTTGAAATTATTAATTCGGAATAGTTCACATGGGGAATTTTTCATTGAAGTCTTTCACGTATAAATGAAACTTTGTCACATGATATTCATTTGAATGAAACCGACATCTTGACATCGGTATTTTTCGATCATTTTGAATATGTGAAAAAAATCTTGAAAATTTCAATGATTTTATTGAAATTTGATGTTAACCTTGAAATTAATATTCGACAACACCGTCAGTTTGTTCCGATATGTATTTTCAGAGATAATGAAAAAAATTATTATTATTGTTGTTTATCTCCAAAATATACTCAAAAAAAAACTGATCTTATCATAATCAAACGGCAAATGCATAAAATAATGCGAAATTTCGTGAGGATCTTGTCATCAGATCAAGCGTTCAGGCGCTTGATTAATATGAACACTTTTTGTCCAATAAACCGAAAATATATCGGAACAAGCTGACGCTGTTGTCGAATATTAATTTCGAGGTTTGAACCAAATTTCAAAGAAATTATTGAAATCTTCAAGATCTTTTCCTTACTGATGGAAAGATTTGACGATATTCTTTTCATCAATTCCACACGAAATTCTTCATGTACCTTATTCAAGCTATCATTTTTCAACCCAATATTAGATTTCCATTCGATCCGATCTGTTTACTTTGGGAAATATTGAGAAAATAAAATTTGTATAAGAATGTCTATACGAACCTCATTACACATTCGCATGAATCCTGCTTCGTAATTAAGCCCTAAACCTACTATTATCTATAAATATCGGATCTCAAATTTGTGCTTAAGGCTTTGCTAAACGCCGATCGTAAACGTAATAACTATCGACAGAATTTACTTAGAGGTTGTCTGGAGTTCAATCAAGAAGGAAAAATTGGCGAATTGGTATTATCTACCCGATGATTCCGCAGATATATCAACTCAAAATTTTATTTTTTCTATATTTTCGATGATACAGATTGGCTCGAATCCACATCAAGTACTTGATTGAAAAAAGACAGCGTTTAGGTTGCTGCAGAATTTCGTGAGGACCATCTATTATGGTCGAAAAATATGTATATAATACTTGAAAACAAAATTTCGGAATTCTTTCCTGTGAATTGTTGTGATGAAACGCTTATCAAGAAATTTTGCACAAGTTTGCGCATCAGCATTCGTCAATGAGTTTCAACTTTCATCAAGATCGGAATAACATTAGTGAATGATTCCGGAAAAAACTTTGATACGAAGGAAATAAGCAAAATATTTGAAATATTTTTTCCCAATAGCTCCGAATATAAATATCCAATCAAACGGAAATTTCGAACACCTCAAGGTCTATGCCAAACTCTATCGCAGCCGAATGAAAATTTTCATTAAAAAACCGTTTGTTACAACATATGGAAAATTCTACAACAAACAATTTTTTTATTTTCTACCCGTCGGTATTTTCGAACTAATAGTGAAGTTTTAACTTGATTAGCGTCAGTTCATCCAGAGATTTCAAGAAAATAAAGTAAAAATTTCAAATAGCCACGTAATTTGACATTCCTGAAAACAAATCACGGATCGAACTGAAAGTTGGTATGTGCCAATTTCATTATGATCTGATTCACTCTCCGAAAACTCGGGATTTTCAACAAAAATCAGCATTTTTTGTTTAAATTTCCTAACCTGTGGATACCTTAAAAATTCTGCACCAAGTTGCAAGTTGGTATTCGATTTGAATCGAGATATTTGGACCACAAACAACATTCGAGAATTTAAAGTCGCGCCAGTCGTTTCCTTGGAAAGTTACAGTAGATACGGACGGACGGTCGGCCGGCCGGCAGGACAGAATTGAATTCGACCACCGATTCTTCTCCAGAGAGTTCAACCTAATCCTTCAGACCATTTTCAGCTCAAATTTCGAAAATTACAGACATTTTGAGAAAACAATAACGCGCTGATGTTCCCTAGAACGAACTATTTATCTTTCTCTCATAATAATATGAATCCCACGAATCTTTTATGAACCTTCTGGCTGTCATTTTTCAATCAAATACCAACTCGATTTCAATTCAATCTGTATTGTAGAAAAAACAAAATAAAATTTCAAATGGGCAAAATCTCCTGACCACACGTCAGCACTTAAACTTCCAAATCGTAATAACGATACGTAGTTCACAGTAAGCGACGGAAAAGAATCGGACTAAAGCCTAAACTCGTTATATCAAATGTGTATAGTATGATACTATTAGGTTTGTTCCAACACCCAGTTCTGTTACTGTCTTGAACTCATTCTGAACTGAATCAATTCACACGTCTTCGCTCATTCTAGTTCGGGACTAATTCTGAATAGATAGTTCGAAAGTGTTGGAAACGAATCATTCTTAGAAATTCCCTTGGCATAGCCTAAGGGCTGTTTGTCACCCGAAAATGCAGCCCGTCTCTGCCAGATGTGGTTTTATTGCCCCTTGCTTCAATTCCTCCTTCTCAGTTCTTGCCTAAACTCAAGAACTGAATTCACCGTTCTAGAACTGGTCTGACACAAATTCTTTTTACGTTGGAACACTTGGTTTGCGATTCCTAACCAGTTCGAAATTTGTTGGAACGCTAATATCGATATGCGCAAACTCCGCCCGATTCAGAACTAGTCCCAGAGTGTGTTGGAACAGACTTATAATATGCGATAATTGACCGTATTGACGTCGAGTATATTTCGACGTTGACGCCATCTAGCTCGAATATCTTTTTCGGGAAACCATTTTTGCAAGGAGGTTGTCCTACCATTGTATAAAGATAAGATAGATATGATGTGGTCTTTCTACAATGCCAAAACGTTGTGATTGGCCGAACTATTCAAATTTGATATATTTCGACCAATCACGATTTCGTATTATCGGATCCATGGAAATCCACCTTAACTCTCCAAAGTCACAGTGTGCGGTTGTTCGTAAGAGTCATATTCTGGATGCAATGAAAAATAAAATTTGTGTAATTTTTGTCTGATAGATGACAACTGCTGGAAATTGAACTTTTCAACCTTAAAATTCGCGCTTATAATTTCGCTCTTATCAGTATGAGGCTTTGACATACTTGATGGAGATATTAAAAATATCATAAAACTTCTGTGGGAGGTCGCAGCAGTTGACTCTTATTTATGACTCACTATTTGAGAGAAGTGAAAATCGGTTTATATAAGCTCGCGTAAGTTGTAGTTGAAAAATTGTAGCTTCTAGTAAATATACTTTTGAAAAAAAAAGCGCGATTTTATCAGGTTCACGACAGATGACCAAACAAAGTTTGGACAAATTTCAATTTTCATCGAACAAGAGCCTTTACTGATGATTTTCAAAAATCAGTGGATCAAATTTTTGTGTTTCATAAAATTGAAATACTTTATTCAAGTAAAAAATATACATAGTAAAAATAATTTTCAGATATAACAATAAAAGACTATTAGTTCGATACTTTCGCGTACATTCTTTTATACATCAATACTTTAAAAAATATATATATATATATATATATATACAGAATCAGTTAAATCTGTGGTATAATAATCATTTTAATTTTTGAGGCACAATAGAATTGTAAATTACCTTATAATAAGAGTTACTGAGTTGAGCAAAATTCGGACTGTTAATACAATATACTTTTGATTCAAAAAATATTTTGAAATTTCTAAAATCTGATATTAATGAGACTAGACTTGTTTTGGTTTACTAATGATAGCATAAGGTTCGTTGTTATGAAATTGGTGGCTAACTTGACTGTCTTTCAACTTTGCCAAAGGTTGTTTCACTATTTTGAAATTTTTCATAATGTTTTTTTCTTTGCTCGCATTTCTTTTAGCTGGTTCCAAGTCGATCTCATCATAATCATTGAACGATGGGGGATTCAGTGCATTGACAGAGGAAACCTCAATTTGCTTGTAACTGCTACTACCATTTACGAATTTACCCTTAGAGCCAAAGTAATTCAACTTATCGTAGTTTTCTTGTTTTTTAGGTTCCAATATGACTTTTGGAGCTTTAATTGTTGTTATATTCTTATTAACCACCTTCTTATTCAAACCCCCCCAACTAATGTAAGTTTCTTCTGGATCTTGAATTTGTGATTCGTTGTGAGTCACTTCGTTCACCCCCATGGTCTTCCATGCCTCGCTAATGTATTCAATTTCTTCATATTTATTAACTGCCTCATACAGTTCTTTAGAGCTTTCATTTTTGGGTGGGAGATTCTTTCTGGCCGGTTTGGTTGGTACAGGTCTTCCAATTGGTTTAAGTTTGTTGGCAGGCACATCACCTAATTCGGAGATTTGACACTTTGACGATGAATTCTGATCAATATCATTTATGGAAGATAGTGAAGTTAAATATGTTGGTAATGGACTTCGAGATCTAGCTTCCATACTTAGTGCTGTTTGGAAGGAGGAATCCATATCAAAAATTGTTGGAAATGTTTCATTGGAGAGGAGTTTCTTCATGGATTTTATTTTGGTTGAAAAACACCTGAAAAAGTTACAGTAAACAGACTCGAATTTTTATATATTTATTATAAGGGTGTAGTCCCTATCTCAATATTGCTCATCATAAAAACATTTCTGGAAGTGCCATGTATTCATATTAATTCAGTCTATAAATGATAGTGGTACTTTGGTTGATTGATCTATAATTCGATGTCGACAAAGTCACTATAAAATTTTTGTATTGTATTTCTATGATGGCATTGGTATCTGTGAGTGTCTCAAGAAACTTGTTTATATCTTCGTAAGATTTTGGTTGAAAGTTCGGTTCCAGAGGCGTAAAAGTTTCTTAGTGATAATACTATACAGATCTGGTCAAGACTCTTGGCACCATGCGAAACCCCACGTTAATCTAGATCCGTTGAGAATATAACTCGCCAGTGGAAGAACTGAAACCTCAGAGCCATATCGGTTGAAAATAAAATAGATTCCTCCTGAATCGAAATGTTTAGTGTAAAAGAAAGAATTCAAATCATAATATGGTATTTTAGTGGTCATTCAATTCAAAAAACGAATAAATTAATTTGTTGTTGCCTTTGAAGATAGGCCTATATCTTCTAGTTCTGCTATTTCCAAAATAATTCAAAAAAAACGCGAGAAATGTGGGCAAACATGCAGTAATTGCAAGATTGATAAACCACCAAAATCCATCAGTGAAAATCGTCTGAAAAAAGAAGTAGATGTGTGTGCTGCTGTTGAGAACAGTGCACCTTGTTCAAGTAGACATATAACTGAACAAGTCGATATGAGCGATAGAAGTGTTCGTAATATTTTGAAATTAAATGGTTGCCGAAGATTCAAACGAATCAAGAGGTTTTTCCAGAAGACCACATCAAAAGAGTGGAATTTTGTGAAACGATGATGGGAAAAGAGAATGAAAATAGCTCATGTGTAATACCTTATTCACAGATGAGTCATCGTTTTCCTTGAGTAGAAAACATAACCCATCAGTAGTAAGATATCGGTCAAGGGAGAATAAGCATTCAAGTATTCCTGGGTCCCTATTCTCGAATCGGGGAAGGGAGAAAATGGGCCTGTCGACGCTGTTGTCTAGGAAACGCGGTGCATTTTTTATGGAACGAAAGAGAACGTTCATTCCACCACACTCAAGAATAGGGTCCCTGTGCGTACCCAGTATTCTCAAAAACTTAATGTATGGATAGAAATACTGGAGAATTACAATATATATATGGAGCTAGACATGGTGGAAGTGCTATCTTCTGTAAAAGCACATACAAGTATAGCAGAGGGGATAATATAAATTCTTTGAGTGTGCCTCGTGTTGTGGAATGCTGTGCTGGTCAGTTGAATCTTGAAAATACGAAATCGCTGGTAGTTTGTATTTATAAGCCTAACTTACCACCATATAGTACTGTAGAAATTTGTCCTGAAAAGCTAAAATTTAAATTGTCAATGTGTATTCAAGAAAATTGTAAATTATTGAATGAAGCCCAGCACACCATGCTATTACTTGCGCTTTCCCGTTACATAACATCTAGAAGAAATCATGCTCATAGCTGATACGTCTCAAAGCCAATGTATCTGATACGCAATATTCAATATGTCAATGGTACGATCTGAATTATTAATATATCATATACGTATCATTGCTATATTACTGATGTAACATACAGGTTATATGTTCCGGCGTCCCTAAATGCTATATTAGTCGGATATATACGAGAAAGTGTTTTAGTTTCATATCATTTATATAACATCCGCAATATATAAATTTTATTGTTAATGTCACGAATATGTTATGTAAATATAGGATCTCCATGGTATATAAATCAGATCTATACAAGTTACAGTTAAATTTATATATCATGTACATATCATTCACAATATACAAACATTCGCAACCATGACAATTCTTTGGGAAATGGTTCCTTTTCTATAAGAACTGATAATGTTTTCATCTCTTCCAGATCTTGTACCTTCCGAAGATTGGTGCCAAACTGCCTAAGAAAAAGGTTAATAGAATTATGAAGACCATCAGGACAAACAAGTTAGCAATGTATTTCTTCTAGTTAGGTTTCTGAAATAATATTAAAGCAAGTGATTTCTCTGTCTCAGAATAAATCAGAGTAAGAACCTATCAAATCTATGGTGTAAAGTATGCTGCTTTTCATATTCAATTTTAGTTTGGTTCAAAGTTATCGATTGTATACCCAGCTCATCGTCGTCCCCTCAAATACCTGCAAGAAATTTATTATAGATATCGAATAACTTTTAATATTCACGACAAATAAACACACTTTATTGCATATTTCTTTCACTTTCTTTTTCAATTATAGCTGCAAACCTGTTAATAGTTTTTATTTGCTGCATGTTATGGTACATTAATACAAGTATGTATTTGTGCATTAGCATGTTAGAAGTTCAATTATATGCAGTTGTATTTTTATCCTTTATGGTATGTTGTGTTTTTGTAAGTGAACATAAATTTGAAAGTGATTCCTTAATTGTTTCCACCACATCTAGGCATCTGAATAAGGTTAACAAAGCGTTACTACCTCTCAAACTATTGTCATTTATGCACAACACAATTTTTCCCTGTAATTATTCATCTGTTTGAAATCAAACAAGAGTGCATTTTAGAAAATAAGTTCTGAATCTTGCATACATTTGTAATTTGTTGAATGTATGATGATGTTTTGTCTTCCATATTCAATCAAGTGTATAATCAAAAGATTTGATTTCAGCAAACACAAAGATTTCTTGAATCAGCAATCAAAATCTCTATCTTTCCGGGAAAGCAAGAGAGGTCCATCGCCAACTCCAAACTTAAACGCTTAAAAGATATTACATTCTCTATCTTACACCACAATGTACATTCAATTACAAACGCAACCGATATCCATGAACACCCTATCGAAAATTTGGAAGAAATGAAAGCAATATTTATAACAGAACACTGGAAGGAAAAATTTCAACTTCGGAACCATGGGATTGAGGGTTACACATCGGCAAGCTCATTCTGTCGATCAAAATATAAACATGGAGGAAGTGCAATTTACATAAAAGATAATATTGCATACCAGGAAAGAAATGATTCAGTTAGAATATCAGTGGAAAAAATAATAGAAATATCATCAATAGAAATCAAGACAACATCAAAAAAGATTACATTATTGTCTATTTATACAACCCCCGGTGAAACTAAAACATTTCTAAAAAAAAACTTGAAGAACTACTAGACAAGATATCTTGGGCAGAAAACATAGTGATAATAGTGAGAGATTTCAACATCAACATACTGGACAGACAAAACAAGTATACAAATGATTTCCTTGAGCTTCTAAATTCGTATAGTTTAACACCTACAATAACTGAACCAACAAGGATAACTTCCACCAGCAAAACATGTATGGACAATATACTTACTGTGATATTCCGGAATTAAACATTTCAATTCAATTGTTAATTTGACTAGCACGGTTTCACATATCACATATGCGTTCATGATTGTAATTGAGCATGCATTTATGATCGCGCTCAGCAGCGTCATTCTGAAATTATCATTGAAAGAATAAACACATTACCTGTACCATCGAAGATATTAGAAATTTTAGAAAGTATTAAAAATACTCAAAAAGCTGTTGGCCTATTATTTACCAAGAAAATATCGAATATATTACAATTGGCTCAGTCGGTAGGATTTATGAGATTCTGTGAATTAAATGGTATAAGACATATAAAGTCCCCACCATGGCATCCAAGCTCAAATGGTGCCGCTGAAAATGACCACAAGAGACAGTTAATGAATGGTTTGCCAGAGTGAAGAACGCCACAAGCACGTGTAAGTTTGGGGCTTGTTTAAATCAGGTACTGAGGGATAAATTTGTTACGGGTTTAATAAGAGGTTCTATTCAAGAGAGACTATTCGAAGAAGAACCAACAAAGAAACTGTTTGATTTGGTTGAAATTGCCTTAAACCACAGTATAGAAACTACCCAGTAGTTGCACTCCCTGGATTTTTTTACTCCGTTTCCGACTCGCGCATACTTCGGTGCGTCTAACCTCAAATTCAGTTTCGTTCACTTTCCCGGTTTGTTTATATTATGAAATACAGCATTTTCAATAATTTCAGGACGAATTCACATGTTAAAATGATTTATATTAATAGAATTGGTGAAGCACTATGCCAAGTTATTGTGAAATGCAACATAAATACACCGAGAGACGAAGGAATACTTCGATTGCTTACATTGGCGAGAAGCGATTATTTGGAGTTTTTAGTGATTTTATTCATTTTACGAGTGAAATTTCGTGATAATGGAACTGATCAACTGATATTCAATCTCAGACGATATTTATTCAAAACGATATAACTAAAAATTGGAGTATTTGACATTTATCTTGTCTTCTAAAGCCTGGAATATCAACATCAGAGATATCATTTATTATAAGTATAACTACGTATTAAAAATGAAACAGTAAAATGTTTGGCTCATTTGTTCCTGAAAACAAACAGCAGAATGAAATTCAACAAATGCATGGAATGGAAAAAACATGGGTTTCAGAGAACTTCTCAGTACTATTGCAAATAACGTTATATCTTGCAAATTATCAAATTACTGCTATATTAGTCGGCAGTTGCTATGTCAGTACTATCATAATCTTAAATTATATATTCATTATACTGAATATATGATACAAATAAAATAACTCGAATGAAATTTAATCCTTGTGGTAGCCGATCTTCAAATGAACACCGATTTCAATTCATCCACACAAAATGCTTTACAATCCATATAAAATGTTTTTTTATTATACAGATGCAACATTAGGGCTTTCATAATCTTAAATTGACAATAAGGTCAATTCGAAATAAATTTCAAACAACAAAATGTAGAACAAGTTCCATCCTTGGGTATGGTCGATCCACATCGGAACATGTTCGGTTGAGAACAGAGAAAGTTATCTGGCTTACTATTATTAAAAAATACATGCAATATTTTGAGAAACCTATCAAATCTATCACATAAATAATTGCTTTGATTGGCTTTATATATCATATAGAGATGTGAGTGGTAACCAATCAGGATTGGTTTTGTCCATCGTAAGTCAGCTATCGTAGTGTTGAGAGGATATAATTCTTGAAATGTGTATAACAAACACGAATTATTCTTATCGTAATCATCTCATCATCATTCAACTTATTAAATAAAACCACCAGTGTGAAAATGGCTGGAACAAACTCTACCGTAGTTTGTTACTTTGTCAGAGCAGTTTTCTCAATTTATGGCGTGAATATAGGATGTTTACCTTCTCTGGGATAGTTCACATAGTATTCTATTTCTTAAAATACCAGATTAAATGTAGGAGAATGGGTCAAAAATGCAAATATCCAAATATTAAGTCTACCCTACAAAATCTTTGAAAAATCGTATTCCTTCATCTCTCGGTGTATTTATGTAGCATTTCACAACGAAACAATAACTTGGCCTAGTTCTTCACCAATTCTATTAATCTGAATCATTTTAACCTGTGAATTTATCCAGAAACTGTAAAAAATGTTGTGCTTCCTAACATAAACAAAGGGGAAATGTGAAGTTGTTTCACCTCCAATGTATGACAAATGTCAAACAACGCTCGAAACCAATTCAAATCCTGCATACATTTTATATACCACAATGAGAAAATCACTTTCGAACCCAGTCACTCCTATTTGAAATAAGGAAAAATGAAATGCAAGCTCTTCCCGAAAATGACAATTCGAGTATACTTTCAAATTCCCGCTCAATCCTTATGCGCGCCGAAGTGTGCGCGAAATCCCCTCGGAGTAAAAATTTCAGTTCATTTTATCGAGAGTGCAACTACTGGGTAGTTTCTATACTGTGCTTAAACCGTGAAGCAATATTAAAGTGTTCCATTCAGAATGAATTACCCATAAATAACATTAAAGTATTTAAAAACTCTCACGATCAAAATTACAAAAGGAACACAAAAAAGTGTAATATTAATTCCGATGACATTAAGAAGAAATTCAATAATTTCAAGTCATTGTGTAACGCATGTGGTGAAACAGATCACAATTTTGCTACTTGTTCTTATAAAAAGTATAAATGTAAAAAATGTAAACAAGTTGGACATATTGCCAGAGTATGCAGGAATGTTAATTTTATATCAGAAGGGGACAATGGTACAGGTTTGACAAATGATGTTGTAGAATCATTTGATAATATCGATGTCTTTCAAATTTCTAATCTAAATAGATTAATAGCACCATTTACCTTGGAAGTGAAATTAAATGGTAAATCGATATCAATGGAAATAGATCCTGGTTCAGGGATTACGGCGATCCCAGAAAATTTTTTTTTTGAACATTTCAATAATTTTCGATCTTTGTTAAGGCCTGTGGAGATGAACCTTACAACCTACAACGGTGGTGTGATCAGACCAATAGGTAAGATAAATTTTACTGCAAGTTGTAACAATATTACCAGAGAGATTGAGGTAATTGTTATTAAGAATGGTACTAGACCATTGATGGGTAGAAATTTTATGAAATTATTTAATATTAAAATCAGTAGTATAAACCGAGTTTCGTCATTTGAGGAATCTCAACTTGAGAATATTTTGAAAGAATTCGAAGAAGTTTTCAAAACGGAATTAGGTTGCTATAGATTTGAAAAGGTTAGTCTTCCTTTGAAGGATAATGTACAACCCATTTTCTGCAAACCTCGCTCGATAGCTTTCGCTTTTAAAGAGAAGATTGAAACTGAGCTCGATATATTAGAGAAGGAAGGCGTGATAACCAAAGTTAATAATGGTAAATTTGGTACACCTTTGGTACCAGTGGTTAAACCTAACGGCGACATTCGACTTTGTGCGGACTACAAATCCACTATAAATAAGTATTTAGAAGATTTCAATTATCCTTTACCGAAAATTGAGGAGCTTTTTCTGAAACTCAGAGGTGGTAAACTTTTCACGAAGCTGGACTTTCTCAATGCGTATAATCAGCTTGTGTTAGACGAAGAAACTTCGGACCTTTTGAGCTGAAGTACCCATAAGGGTATTTTTAAAATAAATAGACTTCCATATGGAACGAAACCAGCGTGTCAAAAATTTCAGAGTATTGTAGAAAAAGTACTTCAAGGCCTAAATAATGTTGTTTGTTTCATAGATGATCTTGTCGTTACAGGATCCTCTGTTTCTGAACATTTGGACAATCTGAGAGCGGTACTGAAAAGACTAAAGGAAGCAGGTTTCAGACTAAATTTGAAAAATGTGAATTTTTTCAAGAATAAATAACATATTTGGGGCACATAATTAGTGCAGAAGGTCTGCGAAAAGATTCCACCTTGGTGGAAGCCATTTTAAACGCCCCATCGCCTAATAACGTTAGTGAGGTTAGATCTTTCGTTGGGTTGATAAATTATTATGGGAAATTTGTTCCAAAGTTGTCTTCCATGTTATAACCGTTGTACAATTTACTTAAAAAAGGAAATATTTTTAAATGGGACGAAAATTGTCAAATAGCTTTCGAAGATGCCAAAAAGGCAATGACGTCAAAATTAGTACTTTGTCATTTTGACCCTAATCTGCCAATCAGATTGTATTGTGACGCAAGTAACAAAGGTATAGGGGCCGTTCTGGCTCATAATTTTTCAAAAATTTCGGAAAAACCAATTTGTTTCATTTCGAGAACATACTCCAAGGCGGAAAATAGTTATGCGGTTATTCATAAAGAAGCGTTAGCAGTATACTGGGCAGTCAAAAAGCTTAGCCAATATTTATTAGGGAGGAAATTTATGATTTGTACTGACCATAAACCCCTACTAGCTTTATTCGGGGAAAGAAGAGGCATTCCGGTAATGACCGCGGGAAGAATTCAAAGATGGGCGGTTTACTTATCTGATTTTGATTATGAATTAAAGTACATTCCAGGTAGTTCTAACATGGCAGATTTGTGCTCACGTTTACCTTTGCAAAGTAGTGAATTAGCTGTAGAAGGGGTCGATAACTTCAATTTTATAGAGGAAGGATTGCCTGTGAAATTTCCTTTAGTTAGAAAAGAAACGCGAAGTGATCTAGCTCTCGGTCAAGTTATAGTATATTTAGAAAGTAATTGGCCTTCAGAAATTCCGAAAAATTTGGAAGCTTATTTTCTTAAGAAGAATGAACTTTATTGCAATAGAGGTGTTGTAATGTGGGGTTATCGAATCATAATTCCTGAAACATTGCAACATCAGTTGTTGCAGGAGCTTCATTCAACCCACATGGGTATTTCAAAAATGAAGGAAAAAGCCAGAACTTATTTTTGGTGGCCTAATTTGGATGATCAGATTACAAAGTTGGTCAATTCTTGTCATGTTTGTATGACAGAGCGTTCTGATCCTCCAAAAGCCGATTTAATTAAATGGAACCCAACCAATGGGCCCTGGAATAGGATTCATGTTGATTTTATGAGACCGTTCAAGTCCAAGGACTTTTTAATAATAACCGATGCATACTCGAAATATCCTGAAGTTTTCATTATGACGAGAACCACTAGCAATGAAACTATAGAGAAATTGCGGGAAACTTTTGCTCGCTATGGATTGCCTGATATTATTGTTTCAGATAACGGAACGCAATTCACGTCGTCAGAATTTATGAGATTCTGTGAATTGAATGGTATAAGACATATGAAGTCCCCACCACGGCATCCAAGCTCAAATGGTGCCGCTGAAAATGCAGTGAAATCCATCAAAAATGGACTAAAAAAGCGCTCAAACATTCTAGGAATCAGGGAACATCATTAGAAATATTATTGAATAGGTATTTGCTAAACTATCGAAATACTCCGCATTCAGAAACTCGTGAATGCCCAGCCAAGCTTTTGTTCAATAGAAAGCTCTGAACCAGGTTTGATTTATTAAGAGATGATGTTAAGCAGGGGCAACAAAGACAAGAAAAATATTTCAAAGGCAAAAGGATCATCTTTGTTTCTGGACAAAAAGTTTACGTTAAGGATTATCGCAACCCTTCGAAACCTACTTGGGCAGAAGGGATAGCAGTAAAACCGTTGGGAAATCGTCTTTATTTAATTAGGCTTGTTAATGAACCACTTACGTGGCGTAGACATTTGGATCAAATTGTAGGGTTTGAAAATCATTCAGATAAACATCTTGAAGGTAAAGTGTTAAAAAATTTAGGAGTTGAAGATCGAAGCGATACTTGTTCTAGGTTTAATTTAAATCCTCATTTTATTTCTCCACAAGGGTTTACAGAAGATTTACAACGTGAAAATTCTCCACGTGTAACTCCTGTGGACTCTTCATCTTCTGATAAACTTGCAGTTACTGAGCCTGGACTGATCACTCCTCCGTCTAAGGTTTATATAACTGAGCAAATTTCAATTGTTTCTGGATCTAGTAAAAAAAATGTTTTCTCAAGGGCTCCTGATAGGACTGAAAATATTTCTGAACCTTTAGCATTGTCTGTGGCTTCAAGTCGACCAAAAAGAGTTATTAAAGCTCCAGATCGACTAAAATATTAAACGGTTTGGAGGAAATTTCTGAAACATTAATTTTGATTGTTATTTTTGTATATGGTATAATATGGTTTTGATGGAAGTATGAATTTTATTTAGATTAAAATGAATATATGTATTTATATGTACAGGGTGATTCATTAAGGGTGGCCACCGGCCGTATCTTGGAAACCGTTTATCCCATGACTTCCGGAAAAAAAATCTAATGATAAATTCGGCCCCTAGAAAATGATTAAAAATATTTTCAAGTTCGTAGTTCCCCACTAGAGGGCGCAATCTATCACTTGTAAAATATAATCTCATTTTTTACGAAATATTCTCCAGCTAACAGTGGTAAAGAATAATAAAATAAGAATCTACTCTTTCTATTCAACAACTTTTGTTTCAGTAATTTTTCTATATTTCCTATTTTTTAGTGATGGGATGGATAAACTTTTCTTCACGAAAAAAACATTCTTACTCCTGTATGGGTGAACCGATTTTCACGTAATAAGATTTCATTCGAAGGCCATCGAAAGCAGATCACAGAAACATATGACAACAATATACCGGATGATGCAATTGAAAACTACACACTGTTTTATGTGACTTCGCCCTATTTGTGCAATTTACTGGAAAATTTCAAATGCAATGCTATGATTCTAACCAAGTGAGAATAAGCCAAGCATTATCACCTACTGACTTTTTAAAATCGCAGACGGATATCATTGGTCGTTTCGGAGTTATTGACATTTTTGTAAATTTTGATCAATGTTGATCCTTTCTGTGAGCTTGAATAAACAAGGAAGTGACTTTATGCTTCATGACAACGCAGCAAAATACTCAACACACATGAAATAACAATGATGCGATAAAATAAAACAAAAATTAGCAACAACGAAAATATTTGAACAGAAAAACAACACTTACACCTAATCAATTCAAATATTTGAAACGTCTACCATTATTTTCTACACATAAATTTAGTCTTTCTTTCGTCGAGTTGACACTGGCCACAATTTCAGTATGAGAAGAAGCTGTCTGTCGAAATATATTTTGAATATCCTCACTTGTAGTGGGGGGTGTTCGGAAAACTAAGTCTTTATTCTCCCCCAAAAATAAAAATCTAATACTGTGAGGTCGGGTGATCTTTCTGGTCATGGAAAAATACTCCCTCGTCCAATATACCTCTTTGAGAAGACGATGAATATTCTCGGACATTAGCAGCATAATAAGCCGGGCAACCATCTTGTTGATACCACATATCTAACCTGCTTTGAATAGCAATATTTTCTTAAAGAATTGGAAGATCTTCCGTTAAAATTTCAAGCACCTTTGTCTTGTTAATAAGCCAAAACTTTTATGATGTTATCCTCATTACGGCTTCTACGTTTTCTATTTTTTCTTCCAAGATATTGAACCTTACCAGTCTCTCGCACTCTTCGTGTCAATCATTTGAATACTTTTCTGGAATGACGACGTCTTTCAGGATATCGTATCGGGTATTCCCTTTCAGCTACTGGATTTTCTAAACATTCAAAATAAACATTAAGCATATCATATGCTTCTTCGTTTGAATAATGGGGCATCATAAAATAGTGGTTTGCAATCGTCCTAAAAAACTTTTACAGCTATAGATACCGAAAATGAACAGTATCGCCAAAGCTTACTGGTTCTAAATCAGCTTGTTTCGTGGTTTTGATGAGTTTTTTCCTTTCATCTAATTGTTTAGAGATGAAATAACTCAATTCCTCCTGCATTTCACAGGGTGGATCAATACTTATCAAAATTTACAAAAATGTCAATAACTCCGAAACGACCAATGATATCTGTCTGCGATTTTAAAAAGTCAGTAGGTGATAATGCTTGGCTTATTCTCACTCGGTTAGAATCATAGCATTGCATTTGAAATTTTCCAGTAAAACGCACAAATAGGGAGAAGTGACATAAAACAGTCTGTAGTTTTCAATTGGATCACCCGGTATATTGTTGTCATATGTTTCTGTGATCTGCTTTCGGTGGCCTTCGAATGAAATCTAATTACGTGAAAATTGGTTCACCCATACAGGAGTAAGAATGTTTTTTTCGTGAAGAAAAGTTTATCCATCCCATCACTAAAAAATAGGAAATATAGAAAAATTACTGAAACAAAAGTTGTTGAATAGAAAGAGTAGATTCTTATTTTATTATTCTTTACCACTGTTAGCTGGAGAATATTTCGTAAAAAATGAGATTATATTTTACAAGTGATAGATTGCGCCCTCTAGTGGGGAACTACGAACTTGAAAATATTTTTAATCATTTTCTAGGGGCCGACTTTGCCATTAGATTTTTTTCCCGGAAGTCATAGGATAAACGGTTTCCGAGATTCGGCCGGTGGCCAACCTTAATGAATCAACCTGTACATATGATTTGGAAGATGAAGAGAACAGAGTCGTGTAGGGAAATATTCATAAAAAACGGTTTATCAACGGCACCTGCCATACATATCCAGGAATGCCTAATCTTCACGTATAAAAACAAGCAGTACTTCGAAGAAAAATCACCGAGTAATTATGATACAAGGACAACAACAATAAAATATCCGCGACACAGACTAACCCTGACAGGGACCTGTATATAGATGCATTCGATTGTAACGTATGTCAGACTAAACACTATGTATAATTATTACGTGAAGACTAGCAAGGTCCATAGAACCTCGCATCATCCATAAAACGTGCTCAGATGGATTACCTACTGATATTGAATTCCCACGTCTGTTATCATAATATGCTTGTAAACACCTTGACAAAACATATATAATATTTTGTTATTGTATTATGAAACCAGTGAGTGAATGAGAACCATGAAGCGGAGCGTTCATTGATGCGTCATGCCGTAGTAATCACCCATAGTAATTAAACCCTCTAACGAGTTCTTCGAGTGTTATTTCCAACCCTCTCCTGTACAAACCAACTGCACGAACCAACCTCAACCGGGGTACACCACATGGCGAACCTGCCAGTTAACTGAAACACCACATGGCGATCCTGCCAGTTAACAGAAACACCACACGATACTACAATAAAGTAGCACATAAATTGAGAAGAGAATTGACCATACATCAGTATGAGAAATACATCTTCAAGTTGCTATCTAACATCGAACCATATAACGTAGAAGACTTCTTACCCAAGTAACACAGACTTCCCGGCGAGATATCTGAGAAGTCCTAATCCGGCTTTCAAGCGAACTCGTAAAGTGATTTCCTAAACTGATCACTAACATAACATGATTTGGGAATTCGCAATGCGAGCTCCTAAAGTTATCGCATACGTAACCAGAATTAGATATTCACAATGCGAGTTCCTAAACTCATCACAGACATAACAAGAAAGGGAAATTCGCAATGCGAGTTCCTGAAGTCATCTCAGATGTAACCAGAATAGGAAATTCGCAATGCGAGTTCCTACGGTCATCACAAACAGAACAAGAAAGGGAAATTCGCAATGCGAGTTCCTTAAGTCTCCCCAGACGTAACCAGAATACGAAATTCGCAATGCGAGATCATAAAGTTATCACGGACATAACCAGAATAGGAAATTCGCAATGCGAGCTCCAGAGATCATCCCGAGTGTAACAACAATTGAAAATTGCCTTAACGTTATCCCGAACATTAGGCAGAATTTTTTACGATATCCCTCGAGAGTAGTTTGAACAAAGAGAAATTGCAGATAATTTCATTTCGTTGTCCACTACTTATACATAGGAAAAATATGTGTTTGATTCAGAAGAACGAAATGAATAACTTCCGAGAGGCTTCCTAGAAACCAATAGGATAATCGGCAAGCATACCAAAAATAAATCAGTTAAAACATAATTCACATTGACTCTATCATATTTTGTTACTGGCTTTTATGGTGCCAGATTTTCCGGAAAGTTATGATATGATGAATCATTTTGTGGTTCAAAATCAAGGCGTTTTTATACATTCGGTGGAAGAGTAAATGCATTTCAGGTTGAAACCTGTATTAACAAGTAAGAGGTGTCTAGCAAATGTATAGTTCTGTTATTGAATGAAGACCTTCCTTATACAATGGTTTTATACTAAAACTAGTTATCGACTTGTTTACTAGTTGATAACGAAATGAACCTAATTCAGTAGCATTTATGACTTCATTCATCGCAAAGAAAGCTCTCTTTTTCACATTATCATATTTCTGGATTGAAACTCACTACCAGTATCGGTTAGACAACGGCAAACTTGTACAACATTATGCGAGTGGAAATTACGTTCTCAAATCTGAAGAATTCCGAGAATTCTCGGAAGAAAACACAATATCCAAAATTTAATCTTAACTGCTTCATATTTTTCACAACAGATTCTTCAGAATATCGACCAATCTGAGATCCGTTGATTTTCCTCAAGAAATCATCAACACATTTCTCATTCAAATTCTAACAGGGATTCTAAATCAATATTTTGTTTCCATATACCCATCATAATAATATGGATATATTTTTCCAAGAACGTCTGGTATTACTCATTCGAGGATCTTGCCATCTCGCGGATCTCATTCATATCCGAAATACGAATGAAGAATGAATATAAATTCCGACCGCGCTAAACAATAATCGAAGTCATCTAACCACCAGAAGTAAGAACCGACAAACCCAGCGCTTACATGATTCGAAATCTTCTTGTGTGTCTTGATCACGGAATTTGCCATCTCGCGGATCCCTGGCCAAGTAGATCTGTAAATCCTTGCCTTGGGTTTATTCCCTGAGACTAATCATAAAGATTTATGATCTGTTGTTGGCAGAGGGCTGGCTGTCTGCTAATTCTGCTATTTTCATATAGCAGGTCCGCAGAAGTCAGCACAAAATTAATAAAAATTATCAACAGGAAACTTTCCACAAATAAAATTTACATGTTATTATAACTGATATCTGTACTTCCGGATATTTTCGCTAGGAGCATTTCCTGAAAATATCGCATGTCGTACTCCCAGAAATCCCGCAATGGGAAGTATTTGAGAATTTCTTAAACTCTTTGTCATGAGACTGCATGAGCGAATTTCCCATAGACCTACCATTGTGGAAAGTTTGAGAATTTCCGCATGCGATATCTTCAGGATCTCTTCGAGAATATAGCTGTGGCGGACATTTGAAGGAAATATAGCACTCCCTGTGACTTCTTAGAGAAATAGCAAAAGTACTCTCAATGTTCTGAGAAGATATCGCCGGGATATCTAAAACCTCTTTGTGTTGCCTGGGTAACCTACACGATATAATATCTCACAATACAATTATTGTTTATGAACCTGTTTCCTCTCAAGTGTTCACGGCGTGCATGTATACACTTTGCCTGAAATAAATTACATTATTATTATTATTATTATTATAGGTCGATATTGAAAATTTTGGAAAGTGCGTAAATCAGTTTCAAGTTGAGGAATCACAGGTCAATATTTATTTATGTACTTAAAACTTGCATAAAATTAAATTGTGCATATATTTCATATTTTTTTCCACTTTGCTGTTTTAAGAGATTGATCTTTTTATCCAATCAGGAAGCCTCTTACTTGCAAATTTTAATTGAGATTGCTATTTTATCACCTAAAAATATGTTCAGGTTTTGCATCTCGGTCAGTTATGCAAAATGCAGACTTCGAGAAAGTAGAATGATCGTGGGGACCCACCATTAGACACCAAGTCAAGTGGTTAACCTAACCCAATGATCTGAAGGGCACCAAGGCACTAACTCACGTTTGACTCAAACGCCCAAAGCGAGGAGCCCCATCAGTGGGTAGTTTGAGATCAGCACTCCAAGTAAGCACCCTTAGGAACCAATATGATCAATAAAAGAATGAACACGATGCCGGAAGGACGGTTCGGGATGTCCGCTAAAAGTGATCACGGATGTCCACCCTTAGACCCCAAAGTCAAGTGGTACACCTGACCTGATGGACTGAAGGGCACTAAGACAATCACTCACGTCTAACCTCAAATGCCCAAAGCGAGGAGCCCCAACGGTGAGCAGTTTGAGATCAGCACTCCAAGAAAGTGTCCCACGGAATTAATATGATCAATTAAATGGCTTCTGACTTCTCCCTGTATAGTCTCCCGACTCGCGGTACGTGTTCTCGGAGAATATCGTCTGAAATTAGTCACCTGGACCGGCTCGATCTCAACAAGCGGTCCACGAGCAATGCAATCCTTATCGCCGCCACGTGTGGATATACGGAAATATTCGGAATTGGAAAAATATAACTGATCGGCACACAAGAGAATTTAACAAACGGTATATTAGACACAATAAAATGAGATTTCTTACCCTGGTTTTCACCACTATGAGCACTACGGTAAAACTTTATTCTCTATCTCGGAACTATTGCACTTTAATCGCGGGTTGAATTTTAAACGGAGTTAGGTTGAAAAATTATTTAAAGTAAAATATATTATGTAGATGTTGAAACGAAATGAAAAGCTAACAAAGTCACTACTACTCGGAATAATACGGAATTCATTTTTCAGCGGCATACTGGACTTATATCACCTCGGATGGAGGAGGGAGACATGTGTCCAAATTTGACCGAAAATTTTTCCTGAGTGGGGCTCGATGTCGCCCCCTGATTAGTTGGTTTGAAATTCTCTGGTGTTCTAGAAAGATCTAGAACTTTTGCGAGACGGGAACAAAGTAGAATCATTTCACCCTTTTTTGTGCTGTTCAACATCTGAAAAACTAAAACAACAACTGGAAAAAAACTGCGGATGGAGACGATCGCGAACTGCAATTGTTGTATGGAATTGTTTTCCACATAGGATGGATTTTAATATTGATTCTTATTGAACAGCATTTATTTACGTGAAATGAAATGAATTTCTTCAGGAATTTAAACGTAACGAAAATTGCTCCGTTACAACGTGACCTTCGAAATAACGGGTTTTAGTCACATCTTAGTATTTTTTGGTAGTCAATTCAATTGTTGTGTAGAATTTTGGAAAAAATATTTCAAAATAGCGGAAAACCTACAAAGTTGGAATTTTTTTTTTCGATTGCCAAATTGAATAGCATTATTTCAATGTACTCAATTTTCTAAGATTTTCTATGAAAAAATTTTCCCAAAATTGAAACTCAACTTTTATTTTACCTGTCTAGTGAAAAAAAATTTCAACCAAAATTGTTGAAATCTTTTGATGTTGAACTAACCGTCAATCTGAACACTGGTGTGAAAACAGAATGAAAAAATATCCATTGGTTTTCATTTTTTAGCCTTCCAAAGATTCCACTCGGAGTACTTAAATAATTTTTATTCAAGAAACTGGTGGCTCTACGGAGGCCAAAATGGTGCTAATGGGCCCCATAAGATATGAATAAGGGATATTAATGAGAAATTTGTAAATGATTTTCTGCTCAATTTATCACACGCAAAATGAGACGAAATTCACAATTTTTATAGGAAAGACATAAATGGTATGTGGAATCACTTTTCAGAATGTTATAGAGGTCTTTCTGAGGATAGTTTTCCCTTGAAAGGTGTATTTAAGAGGAATTCTAGGAGCTCATTCAGAAACATTCCACAAATTAGAAAAATGAAAAATATTTTAGATGAACTCTACACTGAATTTCAAGTAGGACAAGAATTCAAAAATGATAATAAGGCTTACAAGAAAAAATATGACTTCTATATTGCAACAAAAGTACAGTGAAACAATACGAAATGCACAGAATACGTCAAAGACAACCTGGCATATAGTAAATAAACTAACTAATAGGAGTCCTAAATCTTGTTTTGATAACATGGACCATGAGGATTTACATAAAATTGTAAATGATTTCAATAACTTCTTTATTGATATGGCTTCATTATTGTGTAACAATTCGTCAACAGCAGTGGAATGCAGGCGAAATACTGCACATATTCCGAATTCCATTTTATTCTTCATGTTGAAGAACCTGAAGTGGCAGCGAAATCAATGAAGAACAAAAATTCGACAGGATATGATAGAATTCCTACGGGTATTGTCAAGAAAGCTATCCATGTTATAGCCCCACTCTTGCTCAAATTTTGAATTCATCTTTTGAAGAGGGTATTTTTCCAGATGCACTTAAAACATCAGTTATCAGGACTATACACAAGAAAGGAGACTTTGGGAATTACCGACCGATTAGTCTGCTGAGTTCATTCCACAAAATTTTTGAAAAAGTGCAAGCAACTCGAATCTTGAAATTTTTTCAGGAAGTTTAATGTTATCCACAACAGCCAACATGGGTTTATGAACAACAAAAATACTCAAACTGCAATTTTTGAACTAACACACATCATTGTCTTGGCATTGGAATGAGGTGAAATTGGAGCTGCTCTGCTCCTCTTGATTTATCTAAGGCGTTCGACTGCATGGACCATGTTCAGAACTATCTGGAATAAGAGATAATCAACTGCACCTCATAAAAAGTTATCTCACCAACCGGAGTCAGAGAGTGTCTGTTATAGCGAAGGGAATCATGTATACCTTAGATGAACTCGTGTCAACTATGGGGGTACCCCAAGGTAGTATTCTGCGGCCGTTACTATTTATCATCTACATAAATGATAAGACAAAGAATATACCAACGGAAAATTGTCAACCTGTAATATATGCTGATGGTACAAACACCCTGGTTCGAGCCACAAACATATTTTCCTCAACTATTGCATTGGAATCTGTTATGGGTAGAATGGAGGAGTGGTGCATGGATAACAAGCTTGTAATGAATATGCAAAAAACGGAGTATATTTTTCACTACTGAAAGAGCACACAGGATATAGTACATTACAAAGATCAGAGAATTAGAGTTAGCAAACAAGCATAGTTTCTTGGTGTTCGAATTGACAATGCTTCTAAATGGTTTTCTCATATTGCACAACTAAAGAATGAACTTTTCTCTACAATATACAGTGCGCGTCAAAATTATGGAACAAATTCATTTTCTCAGAAGAAAAATATTTGACAACAAAATCCTGAAACAGATCAATTTTTGTTTCACTTTTACCAAATTTTTATGCATTTTCGAAGGATTTTTGTTGCACCCTGTGCCATCCCCATCAACCCTCTAAATTTTTTGAATAGGTAAAGTGGTCATGTGGTATTTTATGGCAAGGTCTTTGTATCTTCTTTACAGGCGTGCAGATATTCTCAAGAAAAAAATTTTGTATTGAAAAATTAGTTACTTCAAAGAGGTTTTCAGTATGTGCACTTTGTCATGGCTCATTTACTTTGAAACGATGGTACCTGATGAAACTTGTCACCGAATGAAAGTTGAGCATTACAATTTTGTTCATGCACAACTTTCAACCCCTACGAACCCTTTAATGGAGAAAAAAAAATTTTCACGTGAGGGGGTTGAAAGTTGTACGTGAACAAAACTGTAATGGTCGACTTTCATTCGGTGACAAATTTCATCAGGTACTATCGTCTCAAAGTAAATGAGCCATGACAAAGTGCACATACTGAAAACCTCTTTAAACTAACTAATTTTTCAATGAAAAAAAATTGTTCTTGAAAATTTCTGCACGCCTGTAAAGAAGATACAAAGACCTTGCCATAAAAGTACCACATGACCCACTTTCCCCATTCAAAAAATTTAGAGGGTTGATGCGGATGGCAGAGGGTGCAACAAAAATCCTTCGAAAATGCATAAAAATTTGGTAAAAGTGAAACAAGAACTGACCTGATTCAGGATTTCGTTGTCAAATATCTTTCTTCTGAGAAAATGAATTTGTTCCATAATTTTGACACGCACTGTATACACTGAATGTAGTGAAAAAAAGGTTGACTCAGATGTACTGAAAGTTATAATGCTAATTTTCTTTGGCATCGTACTGTATCATTTTCTGTTGTGGTACATCTTCTGCAAAGAAAATTTCTGTTATACAGAAATTAGACTTTCCCACTATTCTGGGAATGGGTTTTAGAGACTCAAGTAGGAGCCCCTTCAGGAGCAATAACATACAAACTATATATGGCCTTTACATATACAGACTGATCCTCTTTTTCAGAAAAAAGGATAATTATTTTGGAGAATGCAAAAACAGAAATAATAGTGGAGAAATGAATCCTTATATATATCCTTCTGTGACAGCCCTTGTACAAATGGTAATTGTATTCGCCTTATAATTTCTGTAGTTGGCTTCTCTGTCTGTTCTGTGTTGTATAATCGGTGTGTTCTTTCTTTGTCTTATAAGATTTTTTATCAAGGTTTCAGGATAGTGATCTAGTGTACTATTTCTCTGTTGTAGGGTTTCATTATGTTGCTTATTTTCTGTGACAGCCCTTGTACAAATGGTAATTGTATTCGCCTTGTAATTTCTGTACTTGGCTTCTCCGTCTGTACCGTGTTGTATGACCGGTGTGTTCTTTGTCTTATAAGATTTTTTATCAAGGTTTCAGGATAGTGATTATCTATCAAGAGTTCACTTCTGTTAATGTTTCTCTCTGGAGTATTGGTGACGTCAGTTTCAGCGCTCTGTCTATATATCCTATGGCCGTGCTTTTCTTTTGTGATTGATGGTGCTGGGAGTTGTAATCTAAAATGTGCATTGTATTCTGTTCTTTCCTGTACCATCGGGTTATTAGTTCTTCATTTTTTCTTATCAGTCTCATGTCTAAGAAGTTCAAGTTGTTGTTTTCTTCTTCAAGTGTGAATTTTAATAATTCATGTATACTGTTGAAACTATTCAAAATCGTGTGTATTTCGGCTGGAGTTGTTATGATTAGACAGTCATCCACGTACCGTTTGTAAAATGTGGTTTCATGGTTTTTAAAAATTTTTTCTCTATCCATTCCATCACTAACTGTGCTATCGAGCCTGATAGTCGGTTACCCATGGCTACACCTTTAATTTGTTCATAAATATGTTTTTCGTATTGGAAATAGCTGTTATTTGTTATATACTCTTAATTCATCTTTGGGTATTTCATGTGTTGTTCTTTTATTGCCCAATTGCTTTCAATTGCTTGTTTTGTTAATTCTGTGGGATGTTGGTGTACAGAGATTTTACATCCAAAGAGTACAATCGATGGCCGCTTTGTATCTTAACGTTTTTTAGTGATTCTTTCAGATTAAACGGGTTTTTTATAAAATATTGATAATTATTCGTGGCTTTAGATAGAATGTTGGCCATATATTTAGACAATTTATACAGTGGAGATTGGATACATGATACTATTGGTCTAAGTGGTATATCTGTTTTATGGATTTTCGGTAATCCATATATTTTTGGTATTTTACTGTTATGGGTCAATAAGGTTCTCTCATCTTGATTCGTAATACAGTTCTTCCGCTGCCATTCCTTAATTATTTTGTTGTTTTCTTTTTCTAATGTGACTGTCATGCCTCGTTTAACTTGTTTATACGTTGTATTGTCGTCTAATAAATGGTGTATTTTTTCATTGTATTCGCTCTTTGTCATTATAACTATTTTGTTTCCTTTGTCTGCTCTGATAAAACTTGTAAATATGGTCTTTCAGAAATGATTTAGTTTTTTTAAATTTAGTGTTTATTCGGTTTTGTCTCTGTTTCTTTCCCTTTAGTTGTTTCTGGTGAGTATTTAAAACTTGTGTGACATTAGCTGGAACATTATCTTGGTCTTCCTTCGATAGTTCATGAATTGAATGTTCAATTTGTGTAATTATTCGTGCGTAATTATGTTGTATGTTGGGACCTGATTCTCATTGTCTATTTCCATGGCATATTTTGGGCCTAAGTTGAGTGTTTTTATCACGAAGTCTGGTAGCACTGTGCCTGATAAGTTTTCTACTCTTGTTTCACCGTTGTTTGCGTTTTCACTTCCTCTCTGTGTTTCCATTAATTTCTGGATCTTTTTGTTGTGAATGGATCCATGTTTGGTTGAATGCAGTTGAATCTTTTACCTATCTGATAATCAAGGTTTTCCCTTGAGTGTTTCCCACCGTCCTTTTCAGCGTTGTCAAGAATTGTTCAGATTTTACGTTCAAGTATATTTATTTTCTTTGTTGTGTCAGTTATCAATAAATTGATGGTACGGAATGTGAAATTCTTCTTCAGTTTACCATATTTTTCAGTGAGATATTTACAATCGTACGTGATGTGATCTGTTTTCAGTTTCAAAAAAGTAGGGCATAATTTGTGTTGTTTGCATCTGAGCAGAAATATTCTCCTGGCTTTTGCCTTAGCTATCTTATCCACTAGTTTTTGTATGTTCCTTTCTATAAGCTGTGTTGCCATGTATTGGTATTGAATAATGCTTTCTTCCCCCTGCATCTGTATATAGTATCAGTTTGGTTTTTACCTAGTTTTGTATATGTATGTATTGTTTCAATGAATTGGGTATCTAGGTTATGGTTCAAATACTTGAAAATAATTTATTCCGTAAACGTTTCGGCGCATCCGCCTTCTTCAGTACACATCACACATATATGTATTTCACATTTCACCGTTGTTTAGGTTTCGTCTGGTTGGAAATGCTCTGTCAACTGTCATTCATGTCTTCGTTCTGAATTTCAATAGAGCATTGATTTATTTGTCTTCTTCTTTCACTTGGTGGTCTCTTCAATATTGGCATGTATATGCGACTGAGATTTTTCGTATCTTGTTTGTCATTCACCACATTATCGTTGTTTACTTGTATGTGAATCATTTCCAATATTTCTTTTCGCTTCTGTTGTGGTTCGATTCCCGAAATTTTCGTGCCTTCGTAATTGAAATCATGTTTACTTGTTTTTTTGTGTTTATTGAGGGCTGTTGTTGCATTTTTCGTATATTTATGTGCGTTCAGTCTATCCTGTAGTATTTGTAAAGTTTGTCCTATATATTCTTTTTCACAGTTATTGCATGGTACACTGTACACTACTTGTGACTTTTTAGTTTTAGGCGTTGGTGCTTTCAATTTACTAAATATACTTCCCACTTGATTGCATGGCCTATGTACTATTTGTCTGTTGTAGGGTTTCATTATGTTGCTTATTTTCTGTGACAGCCCTTGTACAAATGGTAATTGTATACGCCTTGTAATTTCTGTACTTGGCTTCTCCGTCTGTACCGTGTTGTATGACCGGTGTGTTCTTTGTCTTATAAGATTTTTTATCAAGGTTTCAGGATAGTGATAATCTATCAAGAGTTCACTTCTGTTAATGTTTCTCTCCGGAGTATTGGTGACGTCAGTTTCAGCGCTCTGTCTATATATCCTATGGCAGTGCTTTTCTTTTGTGATTGATGGTGCTGGGAGTTATAATCTAAAATGTGCATTGTATTCTGTTCTTTCCTGTGCCATCGGGTTATTAGTTCTTCATTTTTTCTTATAAGTGTCATGTCTAAGAAGTTCAAGTTACAAAGCGGCCATCGATTGTACTCTTTGGATGTAAAATCTCTGTACACCAACATTCCCACAGAATTAACAAAACAAGCAATTGAAAGCAATTGGGCAATAATAGAACAACACACGCAAATAACCAAAGATGAATTCATACAAACAATAGAGTATATTACAAATAACAGTTATTTCCAATAAAAAAAAACATTTTTATAAACAAATTAAAGGTGTAGATATGGGTAACCCACTATCAGGCACGATAGCACTATTAGTGAAGGAACGGATAGAGAAAAAAATTTAAAAAAATATTTTACAAACGCTACGTGGATGACTGTCTAATCATAACAACTCCAGCCGAAATACACCCGATTTTGAATAGTTTCAACAGTATACATGAATTTTTACAATTCACACTTGAAGAAGAAGAAAACAACAACTTGAACTTCTTAGACATGACACTGATAAGAAAAAATGAAGAACTAATAACCGACGGTACAGGAAGGAACAGAATACATTGCACATTTTAGATTACAACTACCAGCACCATCAATCACAAAAGAAAAGCACGGCCATAGGATATATAGAAAGAGGGCTGAAACTGACGTCACCAATACTCCGGAGAGAAACATTAACAGAAGTGAACTCTTGATAGATAATCACTATCCTGAAACCTTGATGAAAAATCTTATAAGACAAAGAACACACCGGTTATACAACACAGAACAGACGGAGAAACCAATTACAGAAATTACAAGGCGAATACAATTACCATTTGTACAAGGGCTGTCACAGAAGATAAGCAACATAATGAAACCCTACAACAGAGAAATAGTACATAGGCCATGCAATCAAGTGGGAAGTATATTTAGTAAATTGAAAGCACCAACGCCTAAAACTAAAAAGTCACAAGTAGTTTACAGTGTACCATGCAATAACTGTGAAAATGAATATATAGGACAAACTTCACAAAGACTACAGGATAGACTGAACGCACATAAATATACGAAAAATGCAACAACAGCCCTCAATAAACACAAAAAAACAAGTAAACATGATTTCAATTACGAAGACACGAAAATTTTGGGAATCGAACCACAACAGAAGCGAAGAGAAATATTGGAAATGATTCACATACAAGTAAACAACGATAATGTAGTAAATGACAAACAAGATACAAAAAATCTCAGTCGCATATACATGCCAATATTGAAGAGACCACCAAGTGAAAGAAGAAGACAAATAAATCAATGCTCTACTGACATTCAGAACGAAGACATGAATGACATTTGAAAGAGCATTTCCAACCAGACGAAACCTAAACAACGGTGAAATGTGAAATACAAACAATGTGACTTGAGAATTATATGTGTGATGTGTACTGAAGAAGGCGGATGCGCCGAAACGTTTACGGAATAAATTATTTTCAAGTATTTGAACCATAACCAAGATACCCAATTCATTGAAACAATACATATACATATATATGTATATATATGATAGCGCTATAAACATTCTATTATATTCTAATAGATTTGGCTGTTTAGCACAAGGTGGATTATTAGAACATTTAATTTAAATTTATCAACCCTCTATTTCGCATTTTTTTGTTTCCCAGTTTTTGTTTTTCGCAGAATGTATTCAATTTTCAAACCAGTTATGGCAAAAAAGAAACAAATTCTTACTTTGATCGCGGTTCGCGATCGAGTATTGAGGGAATGGAGACTCCACAATAACCTGTAAAAGAACAGTAGTTTAATCGACATGACATCGTTCTGACTTTTTGAGTCTTCCACTGGCGGAATATATCTGAATAATAATATTATTAATAATAATAATATTCTGAACTCATCTAGATTAACGTAGAGTTTCGCATAGTGCCGAGTGTCTTGCCCAGACCTTTATAGTAAACATAATAGCATCCCTCCTAAATTCTATTGCTCGAGGAAACAAGCAAAATATCAGTTTCATACCAATTAATAACTGTACAGTACAGGTTTGCCTGCTATAATATTGTCAAATTTCTGCAGTGTTTTGAATAATCTGCTTTCTTCCTTGAGCTTGGGTATCAAGAATTAGTTTTCTCTTTTATTTTAGAAAATTCTGATCCAAACTTGTTGAGACTCGATAGTTAGTTGTGAATTATTGAAGAGCAAACTAGTAAAAAATATCGTGAGGGTCGTATCATCACATAAATGAGAAAATCTGAAGGTTTTCCTCAGAAATTTCATATTTCAGAAAATAATGACCTGATTTCAATCATATCTACGATTTCAGCTATGATGAACTGTCAAAAATGGGAGCTGCACCATTCAGCAGCCTGCAATACTGATACCTAGCAGTAATGCAAATAGGCAGCAATGGCTCTCTTCTGCTGAACCCGGCCAATATCTCTGGATGTTGTATGTTTTTTCACAAATATATTCCCAAAACACTAAGTTTTCTAAGTTATCCTAAAAGATGCCATTGTATTGGTTAATCAGGAATGGTTCATGGAGAAAAGGGAGCTCCAATTAAACTAACATGACCCAAGGACGTATATCTGTCGATAAATCAATGAATATTCCACCTTGATCTGAGCTTACCATCCAATCAAACAAAAACATTCACCAGGAAGAAACGATGTCTGAGGAGTACGGTTACTGCAGTTTAACGGATATCACCGATCATCAGACCGACTTACCTTTCAACACGCAGATAAGGCCCTAGATACTTATGAACTGTTCGATGTAATGCCGCAGTATTAACAGCATCTCCCAGGAGCATTTTATTAAACTGGAGCTCTCTTTTCTCCAAAAACCATTCCTCATTTTGACTGATGTAGGATGTTACCGTCTTGAGGCAAAACCACATAAACGGAGTGTTTTCACGTCGTGAGGGTTTGCTGTACAAACTGCAATACCGCAGATACAGCGACCAGAAATGACAATAGGATGAACGTCATGCACATCAATCAAAGTATTCTACACTCGAAGGTTAGGATTCATAAGATGCTCCTGAGAGATAGCGCTGTAGGTTGTTACTATTGCAGCATCACATAGAACAGGTCATATGTATCTAGAGTCCTATCACTGGTTAGATAGGATCAAATAGAAACAACATTCAATGTGTTGAGTTCTGTCCAAGAGAAAGTCAGATTCACAATAGAAGGAGATACAGTAACATTATAACCTTATTAGGAACGGTATTAAAAAACTTATTTTGACAGATCACTAGAAGTTGACTCCTGGTTCAAAAATGAGAGTTAACTGCTCTCTGTGAGCCAAATAAGTTTTGTTATACTGGCCGTCAGACTTGTTAGGAATACGATGGCGCAATACATTAATTACAGACTGGATCACCAAGTCAATAATTTCCGGGACATGTGTCAATTTCATAGAGTACAAGAGAAGAAAAAATATCGCTAACAACTTACTGCATAGAGCCCACTTGCAGTTTGAGGAGAAGAACACAAAAAAGTTGGTAATATACTCCTGGCAAACAAATACCCAGAATATTACGTTAGAAAAATAGTGACTAATTATGAACTCAAAATTCGAAAAATAGAGACATTTTACAGCGTAAAAATTGACAGAGTTGAATCTATCATTACAAACTCGTTTCTCCAAAATTGTATAAATTTTTGAAAATTCAAGAAAAAGGCTTTTACGTCAGTTCCAATTTAGGGACATGGTGTCAAATGCATCAAGGTAAGTTAACGATTTTACAGGAATTTCCAAAATGACCATAATCTCGAAAGCCGTGAAATTATAAAACGGTATGTTACCTGAATATTTCTTGCTGATTAGAGTGTTGTAGGTAAAAAATACCCTCACCAGACTCACATTTCCGTCCAGCCTCAAACGTAAACATTCCATTTTTGTATCCATATCTTCTTATGAAACAATAAGGCCAACTGAAGAGCAATTTATTATCGTGACAGTTCTTCAATTGAACACCACTGTTAGTTAGATATAATAAATACTGCTTGGCTTCTAAGCCACATCTTGTGGAAGCAGGGGATGAATGAAGTTTTACATTGAATATTCCTTCACCAGATGGACAATACAGGTCATTATCTTCTTCTACGCTAGTAACTTTGGAACAGTTATCAGGAAAACAAACTGACTGTAGGGAAGACATCCATTCTGTCATTTCAGCAGTTGAGGGAGCTTCGAATTCGTGTGAGGCAGTATTTGTAGTGATGGCAAAACATGTTGAGCTAACTGGAATAATCTTTATGCAATCTTGCAATTTGATAATATTAATTTTATGCATCTGTTTCGTTGAATCAGCACTGTCATATATTTCTAGTCTCTCTACACCAAATTTGCTCGATTTGAACAACATGCAATATTTTTGATGCCATGATTTCTGAAAAATGAGAACATTTATTGCTGAAAATTATGCATTCACTTCCATACATACTTTTCCCAAAAGTTTTCCAGCAGCTGGTACCTGCAAATAACCACAATGAATTGGTTTTTCAAGTTCCATTTCACTTCACATTTCTCGATAATTTGCGAAGAATTATCATTTAATCTCAATCCTGGAAATTACTTCATACTAGTGTTATTTATGTGTCAACTTCCTGGTGATAGCGGTAGCGGTCATTAGCGGTCATATTTGTATTCTGTGGTCATAAGCATAAGGTCAAATCTTAAGCTGAATTTTAGCGAGCCTATCTAAAATTTTTCGTGTCTTTTGAACTATTCCTATTTTAAGCTGAATTTTGGCGAGCATATCTTTCAAACATTTTTCGTTTCTTTTGAACTATTCCTATTTTAGCGTCACAAAAGTGACGTCACACGAAATATTTTTTGACAACAATTCGTAAAAATCGAAAGAATAGTTCGATTACTGTCAAATCTTTTATAACTGGTATTTTAGCGTCGTAGCGGTGACGTCACACGCAATATATTTTGAAAATAGTTCGTAAAAATTGGAAGCAGTATTTTCCATATTTCAAAACATTACTCTGTCGACCATAGACCTATAAAACTATATGGACATGGCTTAAAGAGAGAGGACGCAGGCCGACAAAGATGAAACTAGGGCGGGCCAAACCATCATAGAATACGGCAAAATAAGACAGATCAGTTTGAAGCCATAGACTGTAATTATAAGATTATGTTCGAAATACATTTTTTTTCAAAAGTTTTGTAAGTCGAAGTCATAGACATATTAAACTCTCTGGACACGGCGTACGAATTCATTTCCAAAGAGTCGAATGAGGATAATGAAGCAAGTGAGAGGTCCGAGAGAGAGATGGACCTGGATCGGGTAGACCATAGACAAGATACACGATACCAATATCCGTTATTCTATAGCGCATGGAGAGTACTTACACAATAGGTCACGAGCAGTTTCAGGGCTGCCAGGTGTGGGGATTTTTCCCCAATGTGGGGATTTTCTATGCCGGTGGGGAAATTGCTGGGGATTTTGTTAAAGTGGGGAAATTGTGGGGAAAAATAAAATTTTGACTTTTCATTCCAAAACTCCATTCACTCTTCATAAGAAAGTCAATATTGAAATTATTTTGCGCATATGGCGCAGGTGCGTAAATGGGCTTTTATGGTATGGCGACTTCGACTGTTCGGACTGTCTATGGAATAAGAGGAAATAAAGTATTATATATATACTATAAGTATATAATATAAGTATTTGTATATTTATATATATATATATATATATATATACTTTTATGTTGTGAATCATTTAATAATCCCAGAATCCATATAGGAGCTCCTTATGTATTTTGTTGCATTTTTCATGCCTTATCGGAGAGAATTTATTACATTCTGAATATTTGTCATATCATTCCTTAAACAATGGTCATATGTTTATTATAAAAGGTGAGCAACCAACATTACATTTGGGAGTATGTTGCTATTCACTTCTATGGTCTGATCATAGAGAAAAAGAACTATGGAGTTAAATTTCACATATTTCTTGCAATATCTGTACCTACTCGATTATTTTTGTCGGAAAATCCTTATTGAAATTTCCTTAAAACACTGCAATAATTGAAAATAATGAATAATTAGAGAAATAATATAAGGTGGGGATTTTCATTCTCAAGTGGCACCATTTTAACATTGCAGAGGGGAATTTTTTTTTTTTCACCTGGCAGCACTGAGCAGTTTTGACAGTTGGGAGAGATTGGAGGACCAACAATAACCTAAAATGCATTGTTTACTATGAGAAAAAGAGATTTCTCTCGTGATTTCGTATTCATTTGGAAATTTTGGATTGATATATTCACTATTTTTTGAAAAGGATAGTATAAATTTGGTATACATATTATGAAATTAGTCCTTGACTTCATATACAGGCAAATAAACAGACCTTTGGTTAGTTCAGTCAACAGTCTTTTCGTGTGTTGTAGTAGATTATATAGGCACCTTGTTACTTTCATATGGAGGTAAAATATTGCGGAAACATTTTGTGATATCATAGTGCTAATAAATTTTTCATTCCTAGATACTGCCAGTTATTTCTCTGTGCGTAGTAGATAGGAACAGTGTATTGACACAGTGGATGGTTTTTGTTCCTAAAATACGACTCAAGGGTGATTTAGATCTTTTTTTGTGAAAACAATCTGGAATGTTTATCAAAAACTTACGATTTTACGAAAATTCCCTACCTGGTATCAATCGGCATACCCAAAGAAAACATTGGCAGTAGTAATACTGCACCTTAAGTGAGAATCATCTAAAAATTTGCCTGCATTGAATATCGGAATGGAAATATCTTTTATAAATCCTCTCTTGTTCAAGTAATAAAGAAATGTTTATTAAGAACTTATGATTTTCAAATATTCCATAACCTGAATCGTTCGGTATGCCCTACCAAAATAACCTATATTATATTACTCGACTAAACATGAAAATCAGCTGAATTTCGATGTCATTGCATACCTGAATGTCAATGGTATGAATCAATCCTATCTAATTCAAGTTTTATTGATTGTCCAGACTAATATACAACCTATGTTCTTTGCCGAGGTAACTGACAAGTTGCAAAGTAACATTTATTCTGTGAATTTCCGTTTAAGAGCGCAGTTCTTTATTGAATTAATTCAGAAAATATGATTTTCTCCTTCAGAACCGATAGAATATTCTTATTTCTCTCTTTTATAATGGATACATTGAGTTCCTCTCCACATCTGGTTAGTACGTACCATTCAAATGAAAGTACTTCAACAACTCATTGGTAGTTTTCATCGATTTGATGTTGATTATTCGACCTTGAATACCTGAATTTACTTCAAAAAAAAGGTTTTAAATTGTATTTCTTGCCTTACTAAACCAAGCAACATGCAACAACACATTCAACCAGCAAGAATTGTATTTATTCGAAAAATTCCATAAATTAAGTCAAGCTGTTACTGTTACAAGATATCAAGTACTTTGGATATAGTTCCTAGATAATGTAATAGTGAATATTTCAGTCCAAATTCATACAAAATCACAAGCCCAATCGCTTTTTCCCATAGTAAACAATGCATTTAAGGTTATTGTTGGTCCTCCAATCTCTCCCAACTGTCAAAACTGCTCGTAACCTATATGACGCCTATCTAGAGATAAAATCAAGCATTTACTTAGGGTCCTTAGGGAATCTCCGGGGAAATGACTTCTTCTTTGTATATTAGATAACATTGAAATTTTGAAAATTGATGATGAATGTGAACATAACTCCGATATGAATATTCGAAATGATTAATCAATAACAATATATTATGAATTCTCCTGGGTCGCTTGTTTCAGCGGTATTCCCAGCTCCAAATGGTTTTTTTCTTATCAAGAGTACAGACACGCTAGCTGAGCGGCTTCCGGAGCAATTTAATTGAGCTTTGAGCTGCCTCACAAGTATATACGGTGTTTTGAACAGTACGCGAGCCACTCAACACCGTCCAAACTTCATAGCAATTATACATTCATTTGATTCTTTAACTCCCTTTCCAAATTATTGTATTTTACTTCCATTTCATATCTCCTCGTACAATTAATGGCACAACACAAATTTACCATTATTCACCAGTGAACCCGGTTTAAAATGAAGTGGTGAGTATTCAAGTCCAGTTCCGAAAATATAAAACTAGAATAATTATGAGATACATATTGTATATACTAGCTTTTTGAGATATATTTTTCTCTATACAGTTTCACACAATGCCATATATAGATGTAATGATTAATTTACCAATATTTCAGAGAGAATTATTGAAGCAGCAAGAAGATATTTCATCTTCTAGTAGTAGCTCCAGTGCCAGTAGTGAGGAGCAAGGTCCAAGCTCTAGAATAAAAAGGAGGAAAATAGAAAACTTCATCGAAGAAGTGGTACCAAACTACGATGACGAATTATTCAAAGAACATTTCCGAATGTCAAGAAAGACTGTTCAAGTATTGATAAGTATGCTCACATTGATGAAATACTTATGTCATCATATTTTAACTGATTGTTTCTTCCATTACAGACAGATTTCAAAGAAGCTCCTGTTTGGCTGAATCCAAAAACCGTAGTGAAATTCCTCCAGACAAGGCAGTTTTGTTGACTTTATGGTACTTATCAAATACTGAAAGTTTTTGACAAATATCGGATAGATTCAACATTTCATTCAGTTCAGCTCATCGAACTCTGTTCAGAGTCGTTGATTTTATCTTGAGTTTAAAATCTGAATTTATTAAGTGGCCATCAATTGAGAAAAAAATTAAGATTAGCTCTGAATTAAAAAAAAAACAAGGATTTCCAGGAGTTATTGGTTGTATTGATGGAAGCCACATAAAAAATCAACAGACCTGCCAATGACCAAGATTCCTACATAAACAGGAAAGGATACCACAGCATCTTAATACAAGGAATTGTGGATCATAAAAAGCAATTTATAGATGTGTATTGTGGAGAACCAGGGTCGTTGCATGACTCTAGATTGCTTCGAAGATCAAATATTTTCCGAAAAGCAGAAAATCCCGCATTTTTTGGGGAATATTATTTGTTGGGAGACTCAGCCTATCCATCTCTGAGCTCGCTTATACCTCCCTTCAAGGACAATGGCTTGTTGTCTGAACAGCAAAAATTGTTTAATTACAGACTATCATCCACAAGAATTGTGGTTGAAAATGCCTTTGGTCTTTTAAAAAATAGATTTAGAAGATTAAAATTTTTCGAAAATTTAGACGTCAAATTGATAACTAAATGTGTGATGGCAGCCTGCGTTTTACACAACATTTGTCTGAAGGATAATGACTTCATCGAATGTGAATTTTCAATAGAAAATAATGAAGCAGAGATCTTAGAGCCTGAAAATACAGGCTTTTTGAATGTAATTAGGGATAAATGAACCCTCATATTTGAGAATATGTTCAATTCAAGTCCAATTTAGAACATCAGGTTTTATAAGTATGGTTTTGTATTATATATCAATTGAATAAAAATAATTATTTTATCAAATTTATTCTTTAAATTTATACCTGTTTTTATCACAAACAACAGTCTCACAGGATAAATATTCTTCGAAAGTTTGTACTGAAAAATCATATTTTTACATATTGTAAAAAAACTGTTTTTTTGCCTTAAATTAATAAAATTACACATATAATCACAAAAAATATATAAACAAAAATAGATGTAAAAATTTGCAAAGTGCAATAAACTTTAAAGAAATAAATGTAAAAAAACTGAAAAATTTTCATCACGGTTTTCTTTAATTAACTTCCATAGAAATTCTCTTAGAAGTTGAACTTTAAACAAAATACAAAATAAAATCTTTTCTACTAAACTCTATACAAAACACAAAAATTATACCAACAAAAATATATATAAAAATTTGCCAAGTGCAAGAAACTTGAAAGAAATAAATTTAAAAAAAGAACTGAAGAATCGATCAAAATTCAATTTTCATCATCATTTTCTTTATTTAAATTTCGTAGAAATTCTTCAAGAAGTTTTACTTTTTTTTCTTCCAACTCCACCTTTTTCCTTTCAATTTCCATCCTTTCCCTGTGTCGAACCATTTTATTTTCTTCCGCAATACTTTTTAAATTCCTTTTCCTACTAGGCTCGCTACTTGCAGGTTGTCTGCTGGTTGAAGGACCTGTGGGTGTTGAAGGTAGTGTAGAAGTTGAAGGGCCTGAGGGTGTTGAATGTAGGGTGGGGTTGGAGGATGAAAAACCTACACAGGTTGAATGTCCCTGCTCGAAATCCAATACTTGAGCGGGTTCAGAAACGTTAACATTATCTGAAACAACAATTTCACATTATGAACTTTTACATATATTGCTTCTGTCCAAAATGTTGATAGGGCAGAACTTGCATTTAATTTCTTTATTTAATTAGAAATACGAATTAACACGTGAGATCAAAAAATTTTACCTTCATCAATTGTCTCGCTACTTTCCAATGAAAATGAACACTTGTTGCTTGGCTTATTGCCAAGAATAGCACCCATTTCATCAAAAAATAAAAATCTACTTGGTGCTCTTCCCGTGCGGTTTTTATTATCTTTACTAACTTTGTAACTCCTAACCAAGGACTTCCATTTATTTTGAACTCCATTTGCCAACCTAGAAATCAAATATTCAAATTAATTCAAAATTGAAAACTTTAGGAAATCCTTTTTTTTCCAAGTGAAAAATGTTGCTATAAAATATTGGTAGGCTTTCCTACATTAGAAATACAAGTGAAAATAATGAAAACTATTGGTAATGGAAACAAATTGCTCCTGCGTTACTGCATCAATACAGCATTACAAACTTTGAAAAGTATGTACAACCACAGACCAACAAGACAAATCACTTCATCGTTTGCGGGAATCGCGTCTCTACGACCTTGAGAAATATACCACACATAACCACACTTTCTTCTTCCTCGAAACAATTGTCAAATTGAATACTTGATTTTGGAATATCTGAAATCGAAATGTAAAACGGATTTGTCGGCATTCAGGAATCACAAAATCAAAATCAGACTAAGATTTTTCGATGTAACCATTTGAAAAGCAAATTTCCAATACCAAAGCGAGTGTTTTGTCACATCTGAAACTCCTGTAGAAGAACTCGGTTGGAGTAAATGAAAATTTTGGAAAAATGTTATGGAAAACCCGTTTACCTTAATCAGACAATCTTTGTAGTTTCACATCAAATGAGATTCATTTCAATATAAAATCAAACTATGAATAGACCAACTTTGTTCGATTCCAATCCTAGTGTTTGTGCAATCATATACAATTTTATTAGACATCCCATCGTTTTAATTGAATAATGGAGGTTGTAATGCTTTTTCTTCAGTTGCGATTCCTTTATATTATATAAAATGAACATTATGAATGAGTCCACCTAAGTTCGATTCCAATTCTTGTCGTATAATAAAAACACATAATGGGGGCTGTCATCATAAAATAGTACCTCAAAGATGACTAAACAATTGATTTGGTTGTAAAAAACTGTTTGGATTATATTCTAAAATGGAACAGTTACGAAATTATTCATCAATAAATAGGATGAAAAATTCATTTCAGATTGTTTACATGTTTATAACCTCTTCAAGCGAGTCCGAAAGCGGCGCGAGTGACGTAATCCTATTCCTGCAATCTGATTGGCACCCCAAAGCACCCCAAACGCCTACTAAAATTCTGATTAGCTCGATTCAGGGTCATATCTGCGTTGACATAGATTTCCTAAGTAAATGACGCGAGTGGTTTATCTGGTTGATCTGTGGTACAACTCTGTTAACGCAGAGGCGATTTCTATGAACAATTTTAATTTTTTTTGCCTACTATTCATTTTGAGTTTGAATAATTTGAAAGATACGGTCTTCTATGAATTTAGTATAAGAACTGCTGCTCAACGGACAAATATGATTGAGAATCCTAATTTTCCTAAAAATACAGGTTTATTTTCAACTAAAAAGGAATTTTCACTTACCTATATTATATAATTATATATAATTTTGGCAACTTCAGCACTAGAAGCAAAGCTTGGTAATCTTTGGGCACAGAATAGAGAAGTATTAATACTTCTCTGTGCTTTGGGTTTCGACAAGTGGAGATCAAAACAATATGTGCGCATGCTCCAACAGAGTCATTTAGGGAGCATCGTTGCCAGACTGTAAAATCAATCCGATGCCACAAGAATGTCATGTCATTTAATATCCTGTTTCGCATTTATATATGTCGTAAAGAAATAATATGATTAGGAAATTGAATATCAAAGAAATGTAATTGAAGAAGTTAATAAGAGCAATTCTGTACTATTTTATTTGAAATAGAGATATAGTGTGTTTTGCAATCATACGTTGTATGAAATATAAGATGAGGAGACTTTATATGAAACGAATGTTTGAATCAGTAAATAAGAGCAATTATGGCCCTATTTTGTTTGGAACAGTAATATAGTATGTTTTCAATGATGGGACACCGTTATTTTTACTTTCCGATTTGGATTGGTACTGTCCTGAATTAAACTAACCTAACGTGGGACGATTGGAAAAACGAAATTCAAGTGCACTATCCCAAATTTTATTTATTTTGATTTGGACTGGCAATGTCCTGAATTGAACAATTTATCCTAACCCCCGACAGAATGCATCACATTACTCGATAATTACTTAATGCACTTATTTTCAAGTCAGAATGAACCATCTCAAATGAACCGAGATACTATCACCATTGTTGTCTTTATACAATGATAATGCTATCGCTCAAATCTAATATTAGGCTCCGCACAATCTGGCAACGATGATCCCGAAATGACACTGTTGGTGCATGCGTACATCTTGTTTTGATTTCCACTTGTCGAAACCCAAAGCACAGAATAGAGAAGTATTACTTCTCTATTCTGTGCCCAAAGATTACCCAAAGCTTGTTGTATCAGGCCTTTCTACTGAAGGTTGATCAGATGTTGAAGGCATCAATGATTTTCTCAGAGTCATTACTGGAACTATTATAGCTGTCTTCGGAACTCAAATCATAAGATTCATATCTACATGATCATTCAGAACATATTCGGGAATTGCATCAATATTGAAGCCTTGTTACCAGGTTAAAAATCTAGAAGGATTCGTAGCAAAATCGAGAAAATGCAGGTTTTTTTGAGACCCTGTGATATTATCACAAACCTTTGACATTACTCGTATGGATTTTCATCTAAGGAAAACTTTCATGTGAACTTAAGTTTGATCGAGGAAGGTTTCCTTGATTTTTCAAATATTATTACAGGAGTTAAACGAGTAAAGAATACAAAAAACTGTATAGAAAATTTACGAACTATTAGCTTATCTAGCCAGTTCCCTCAGTAAACAACTCCATTTTTATTTTACCGGCAAAAATACTATAAGTCAAATGTCATTTCGGATCATCCAGTCCCGACGGAGAAAGCTATACTTTCATATCTTCTATCTCCCTTAATCTCGAGTGGACAGTCACAGAAAATTGCTTTCCATATTCCACTAGGAGTTTCACCCACAGAACATCAATATAAGAAGTGCTACCTCCCTTGTAAACTGTGGGCAACATTTGTGACATTTCTCCTGCAAAAAAACTAGTTGGGAATATTCCATTATGGTGCGAGGGGGTGTCCGCTTGCTGAATTATATGTCATTATTGTCATTTTACGATAGAATTCTGATGGTGTTCTGTGCTTAAATATTCTGTGGCAATATTGATTATTGGGGATGCAAATATTTATATCGTGAATTCTTCAAAATTTTTATTATTCCGTGTTCTAAGCTCAATTATGATTCGAAAGGAAACGTGCTTCAAAAATGAAACAAAGCATTATAAACAATAATTTCTTTATTTACATCATTGTTAAAATTGCATGCAATTATAATATATTTTCCAACAATTTATATGTACATAAATATATACTTATAATTATCATAAAATAGGCTTCAGTATGCTCGTTTTTTTCACACCTACATGTGGAACATCTGCATGTGCAAAATTGGTAACCAAAATATATCTCAGCCAAAAAACTATCCAAAATGTAGTTGAAAAAACTTCTTAAACATAAAATAATCTGAATTTCTTGAATAAATACTGATTACATTTTTCATATATTTCAAAGATTCCGTCGTAGAATGAATAAGAAAATATTTGTCTCACACCTTATCAAATGTGACTATAATTTAGGTTACCGTCTGAAAAATGAAAAAAGTATCAATTTCACATATGAAATGATAGAAGATGAATATTGAAATATATTTCAAATATAAATAATGCTGATCAATCTTGCTGGGATAGACCTTGATAGGTTGATATACTGTGTGTATATCCCTTGTCGTTCCTAAAAAAAATACTCAGTAAAATATTCACGTGCTATAATCCATATCACAGTCAACAAACTATAGTAATAAAAATAAAATATCACAACACTCAATACAATCTTAGTGTTATCAGCCGGTGTATGTATCAGGTACAAATGTCTGGGTCTTTAGGGAAGCGAAAAAATCTTTTGTTATTACCAACAAGTGAATTGCTGATATAGGAATTTTTGCAAGAAAACTTAACATCTTTGTACAATGAAGCAGATGAAAGTAAAGCCATTTTCTTAATTTAATATAACGTTAGAGACAATAAGATTTATAGAATTGAACTTTGTATAAACATAAACATCAGATCTCACCTAGTGCCCTAATCTTCAACATCATGTAATACCTGAAAAAAACTCATTCAATCACCAACTAATCACCTGCAAAAATATCATATCATTAGCATAATCTGAATTCTGGAAAAAAAAGTTTCATTATATCACGAAGAGAGCACCTGAAAAGAGTTGAAATATTTTATCCCCGGCATCAGCTGAATCCTGAAAAGGAAATTTGGACCGGAAAGTTTTTTATTAAATTACCAAAAAAAAACTTATCTTCACATGGAGATCATATTAATACTAATTAATATCACAACAATTATTGCAACAGTCTAGAAAATATCACATATAACTTTTCAACAAACACATTTATGAAATTATGCTTAGTTTTATGCCAATTTCATTTATCAATGTCATTCGTCATTCCATAAATGTTCTGTCATTTATGTCATTCATCCATTTGAACATATCTACAACATACGTTTTCTACATCTCCTTTTCTAATCAAAGGACAGAACGAATCTAGTTGGGGACGTATGTCCTTGTTTCCACTTTTCCTACTGTCGCTTCACCCCCCTGATATCAATAACAAACTGCCACAAAACACGCCAAAAGGAAATTGGCATATCATTTGACATAATATCATGTCATTCTTCCATTTCGATATATCCACGACATACGTTTCTGACAGATAAAAATAAGTGGAAACGTATGTCCTTGTTTCTACTTTTCCTACCGTCGCTTCACCCCTCTGGTGCTGGGTTAATCAAGTTAATCTTTGCATAAAGTATTAGAGTATATATATAATATATGTATATATAAATAATGAATAAATTTAATAATATAAATCATAACCATAAATTTAAAATAGGTCTTAGGTCTATGATCATAACCAATGTGAAGCGATGTAAGTAAAACAGATGTGCTCATCTGCTCATCTGTGATCGTATTTACCAATGATGACGTCACTTTTCCATTCAAATTCGAAGCACAGAATATATGTTTCCTTGTGTTTTAATCTTAGATTTAATCCTTTGTCTAAGGTTTTAATCTTGCTGACGTCACTTTTTTTTTTCAGATGAGCACACCACAGAATACACCATGTTTTTTTACACTCTGAATAAAGAACATAAGGAAGAAGCATAGCGCCTTACAAAGTGGGGCGCTATTTTCGAGCTCATCCGAATTCAATTCGTCTACGAGCTCTCGCGGCCATGCGACAGTTTGGCAACGTGGTGTTCACGGTGTACTTGGACAAGATTTATTCACGAAAACACCTTTTTTATTATAATTTCGAATGTTTCAATGATTATTCTGAACTCTAAAATAACTTTTGAATACAAAAAGGCCGAATGACCACAAAAAAGGGGGGAAATGATCAAATGCCTCATTTTTCAGGTGTAATGATCACTTTGCATTGTACAAAAATGACTCTTATGCACTTGCGCAGCAGTAAATGAACTTTCGCATAGCTTCGTTTTCGACTGAAATACATCGGATGGGTTGAGGCAGGCGGATTCAAATCCGCTTGCGGATTCACTAATTTTTCTCTATTTCAAAACCGTGTATTAATCCATAGAGCAAAGCTATTCACTTCACGCACTTAAAAAGTATTTCATTCATACTCAATAAAAAATTTCGCATTTTATTCAAGAAAAATTTCTTCCCGGGTGGAAAAGTTGATCCAGAAAAAACTTTTATGATTCCTGATTAACTACCGTTTTAATTTTTTACATTTTCGGCGCTGTTTATAGGATTTTCTTGGGTTCCGAAAAGTAGAAAAAGCGAGAACGAGCTAGATATAAAAATAATCCCAATCAAGTTACTTCACCCTTTATGGGATCTAAATTCAATGACAAATATGCTAATATGTACCCTCATTTGAAGGTGAAACATTTAAAAACTATTTTGGAGAAATTTGCGTTTGTATATGGAAATTTAATTTTTGTTAGCGTAGGGAAGGTGGAAAATCATTAGTTTTCAGTTTAATCCACCAAAGTTCTCAGTTCAATCCACCAAAAATCAATCATTTATACAGGGTGTTCTACAAGCTCTATGACAAACTTTGACAAATGGTAGCTGTGCCTATTCTGAACATTTTTTTCTTATGAACATATATCCGATTCGTTTTTATTAAGAAGATACAATCATTTGAAAAATTACATTTTCATGTTCAAATCATAATTATAAATGGAAATTTTGATACTATAAAATTGTTTAAATGTCCACCTTCGGCTTGAATGCAAGCTTCACATCGACGAACTGAAGCTGCCGTCACTGGGCGGATCAGATTTGGGTGGTTTCGTATTTGGTTTGCTGCATCTTGAATTTTATCAAGTAATTGTTGATGAGATTCGATTTTAACATGATAAACAAGCTGCTTCATATGGGCCCATAAATAAAAATCTGAGGGATTTAGATCAGGCGAACGAGGTGGCCATTGTATTGGTCCTCCTTGACCTATCCATTTATTCGGGAAATGTTCATTCAGCCAACTGACTACTTGTCCCTCTATGTGGTGGTGCACCATCGTGCTGATACCACATATTTCCTACAATGTTTAGCTCTAAGTCATCAATGAAGTCAAAAAGGTTGTGCTTCAAAAAGTTTTTATACAAATCTGCTTTTAAACGGTCATTTATAACATGTACTGGCATCAAATCATTGTTGAAAATCCCACCCCAATCGTTTACACCGAAACGTTGCTGAAATCTTGAGTATGTTGTTGAAGTAACCATCTACAAAATTCTAAACTTCGAAACCCAGCATGTAAAGCTTGTACATTTCGTCTATGAAATGGATGCAGCATGTCTCCTTTTAAAACACGCCATACAAAATTTGGTGATAAATGAAGATTAGTAGCTATACGTCGAACACTAATCGAAGGGTTGCCACGGACAGCATCTATTACATTTTCCTCATTTTCTACATTTACTTCAGTTGGCCGAATGGCTTTCTTTGGAGCAAGATTGCCTGTTTCTCGAAGTCTTCGGAATGATGAACAAAATACTGTGTGAGCGGGTTGCTGTCTATAAGAATATTTTCTTCGGTATTCTCGAGCTACTCTTCTGGAGTTACCATTAGAATACCCATATTCAAATACAATATCTGCATATTCCTGCATGCATTCATCGATTTCAAGCGATGGACCAAAAGCTCCGGTCATAGTTTCGGTTATCCAAACTGACATATAGACAAGGGATAATCTGTCAGTTTGGATAACCGTAACTATAACCGCAGCTTTTGATCCATCGTTTGAAATTGATTATTGTTATTCAAAACGTACCCCAAGTGTCAAGTGAATAATTAAAATAACGTCAATTACCATATCAACCGATATTTTATGTTGGTCTACTTGATCATAACATGGAAATAAATTTTTTCAAATGCTTGTAACTTCGAAACCAGAACGAATTAGACCTATGTTCATAGGAAAAAAATGTTCAGAATAAACACAGCTATCATCTGTCAAAGTTGGTCATAGAGCTTGTAGAACACCCTGTATAGAACGCTATATTATTGTTTGTTGCATTGCTCTTGTCAATATTCTCCAACATTTTTTCCCTGTATAATATCAATCAACTGTATTTTAACCGAAAAAAAATTCATTCGTTTTTGAGAAAACCGCAATTTGGAAAAACATTCAAATTCTCCTCGAATGAGCTCAAACTAAGACTAATTAATCTAGTTGAAGTGGATTTCTGATGAACTGAGTACCTACAAATTTACCATTTGAGTTCAATTTAACTATACATGCAACTTCTGTTGCGATCACCAAGAATAAAGATAGGAATTGGCTTCACGGAGAAGAAAAAGCTCCAGTAATAATAAATAATATAATCACTTCCTCGGTGTAGTTGTTTTGGTTGATTGGATGATTAGCTCTAATCAAGGGGGAATATTTGTTGATTTATCGAAGGATATTCGTCCTTGTGATTATGTTATTTAACCAAGAATAAAGTTCAAATTAAGTATTTAAAATGCTTTGTTCAGCATTCAGAAAATTCAGTTTGTTCAAAATCGGGGCAATCGGGAATGAATTCTTACGCACTCTTCGACTTCGTACTTGGAGAGGCTGTTAACGGAAGCAGGTGTTCTAACAGCTGATCAGCTGCGCATCGAGTTTCTTGACCTCTGGTTGGTAGCATAAGCTGCTGGTGGGTCCAATAAAATCGACTGAATTTGCGGAAATGTTCAGTGCGCAGATTTAGGAGGCATATTCAAAAGTTCAATTTTGAACACAGTTCAACCATGATTTTTAAATGAAACACTTGTATATGCTTCATTTATTTTGATATTGTAACCAATATTTTGTACATATAAATCACTAACAGTTTTTGAGCCTTCAAAGTATTCGTAAGATTGTAGACTTGCAACTTGTGTAGAAACTGCTCTTCGACACCCCATATGTAGTATATTCACAGCATAATTAAATTCCTGAAGCTCTGAGTAATTGATTTTAGACATTCAGGCGACGATATATCCATTCGATACCTAAATCAAAACTAATCATAAATATTACAAATAGAATTTGGGTACAATATAATATATATCCTACCTTCCATCATTGTTCAACAAGGCTTCAATTCACATCATCTTTCGTACATCTACTTTCGGATATTCACTCCATCACTAATATTAGTTCACAAGAGGACAATTATTAAATCAAAAGAAGTGCCCATGAAAACAATTCCAAACTGTAAAATCAATCAAAAACAATATTAAGTATCCACTGTGTTTTCGTTTGAATATCATGTCAACTTGGGGCATGTAAGAAGGATTGCCTACAAATACAAATTCTAAGGAAAAACAACACGTTGCCAAACTGTTACATTTGGCCGAATCTAGACCTCACTTTCGCATGCGAAAGTGATTCGGATGACTCGAAAATAGCGCCCGTGGATGGATGTTGCATATGGCCGACTTCCCTTTCACTTTGAAGAGAGAGAACAACTTGTTCCGAGACTTCTTTGTCTGAAGAACCTAACTAACATGAGTCATACTTGGAGGTTCAATATGGGCGCATATGTCCCACTGATATACGAAGTAGGAAAGAGTCGAAAGAGTTATGCTTCTTCCTGTTGTTCTTTATTCGAAGTTTTTACATCATGATGGGAAGAGCTGCTAGGAAAAAGTTCCGGAGATACCCGAACAGCCAGTGGCGGCGTACAAGTCGAATGCTTCCGCGAATCCGATGAAATTCACTCAGTTTTTGTTCAATATGGTGGGAGTGTTATACCTCATCCGAACTGACGGAATATATTATTATATTCAAGAATTTTATTTCGCTACTTTGGTACACAAGAGCTGTTCTCAAATATAATCAGATGCTTTCTCATGGAAGTGAAACACATTTGTCATAATAACAATAATTACATACTTGTACTTGATTGGGAAAAATACTAGTGTCGGACTCGGATTTTAGGTACTTTTGCTCACAGCAGCTGGGATGAAATGAATACATATACTTTTTAACGACTAAAAAAACAAGTTTTTCGTAAGATTATTACTTGCACTTGTTTGGAAAAAAAATACAAATGTCGGACTGCGCAAATTTTCATGAATTTTTGTCGGTATTTTACACGAAGCAGCTGCGATAAAAATACAGATGATATTTAATGACAAAGAAAAACACTTTTTCATAAAATAATAGCTTGCACTTCATTGAGAAAATTTAACAGCATCGGACTGAGCAAACTTTTGATGAATTTTTTTGGTTACTTATGAACACAGCAGATAGGAAAAAATGAACACATATGAATTTGGATGGCTTTCTCATGGAAGTGAAACACATTTGTCATAATAACAATAATTACATACTTGCACTTGATTTAAAAAAATACTAGTGTCGGACTCAGCAAATTTTCATGAAAATTTATAGGTACTTTTGCACACAGCAGCTGCGATAAAATGAATACGGATTACTTTAATGGCTAGGAAAATCACGTTTTTCATAAAATAATCACTTGCACTTGATTGGAAAAAAAATACAAATACGTCAGACTGAGCAAATTTTCATGAATTTTTTCGGTACTTTTGCACACAGCAGCTGCGATAAAATGAATACAGGTGCTTTTCAATTCCTTTCAGAAACAAACGAATTCCGTGAAAAGGAAGTAAAACTCAACCAAAAGAGTAGGTCCACATTTATCGATTCACTTCACGAAACGAAGATACGTGAAGATACATTTCACGGTGTTAAAATTTACTTTGTGAAATAATATTTTCAGTTTAGTTAAACAGTTCTATAGTGATGAATGATTACCCAAAAATCTAGAAAAGCACTGCCGTGAAGGCAGCAGCTTTTGCACGCATGTTCAATGTAGATGACCGCTTCATCAACGAATCTGAACATTCCAACAAAAGCTGCTGCCTTCTCGGCAGTGCTTTTCTAGATTTTTTTTCGATAAATTACTGGATTTCAATTGGATTTAATCTGTATTTTTGGAAATTTTGGAAAAATAAAATTTTGAATGGATATATCTACGGAATTTACCCATTCTCGAATTCGACCTTCGTAATTAAGGTCCAAACCTTCTCTACAAATATCGAGTTTTTAAGTGGTTTCTTTCGAAAGTTATTGTGTTTAAGATTGGCCGTTTGGCCGACCGTCGGAATGATATTATGGTAAAACATCGTGAAATAGTGTATTGGCCAAAAATTAAATTGAATTCTTAAGATATATTCCACTGAAAGTTATGCAAAACATAATATGGTAGAAATTCATTCATCTGGATATTTTTACTTTATACTTTGTCTGATGTCAATTCAGTTCTGATATACAGTTGCCTTGACAACCGATCGTAATTTCCAAATAGCGCCCCCTTCAGTGGATAAAACGAATTCTACCGAATTCCCCAACATTGGCGAAACAAAAGCGCATCTTTGAATTCACCTTATCTTCTGTGCATCCCATAAAAACCACACCCAAAAAGTGTGAGTGAATGAATATTCTCATTCTGTGATATAATGTTTTTGACAGATGCCAAATATTGTTTAAGAATAAATATTATTATGAAAGTTAAAAATTTATCGTTAATCATAGACAATGTACAATTTTCTAATAAGATAGAAAGACATGAAGCCTTTGTTGATAATAATCAATTCATTTGTGATATTGTATGTTTCTGCAACAGATTCCGATATCGAAAACACTGAATTTGACCCACTTGGACCATTAGTGAAATGCAGTTTTTTACCTGATGAATTCATAGAATGCCTTGAGCCAATTGATCATAAGGGAAATGTAACTGCTAAAGAAGAATGGGGATATGGTTGTGTGAAGTTTGGTGGTATGAAGTATGAAACTGTGGAGAGGACTAAAGTTTCATGTTCAGTATTAGATAGAATCGAATGTTTTGGAAACAGGACGTTTTTCAGAGAAGGAATTCCTTGTATAAAATATTCCGATCAATACTTCACTAGCACCCTTCTATATAGCATTCTGTTAGGATTCTTAGGCATGGACAGATTTTGTTTAGGACAAACAGGGACTGCAGTAGGAAAATTATTAACACTTGGTGGAGTGGGCATTTGGTGGATTATAGATATTGTATTGCTTGTTACAAATAATTTAGTGCCTGAAGATGGTAGCAATTGGAATCCATATGTCTGAGAATCTCTAAAGATACATTTTAAATTGCAAGGGTAAGTATATTGAAAAAGACTGTTATATTGAATTGATAAGTGTTGTCTGTCATAAAGGATTGTGATATATCTCTAGGAATATCTATATATGTTAAACTTAGGATGATTAATATTTAATTTCAATAAAAAGAATTGTTTTTGCTCTCATGACAATCATTTACTGCTCAGCTTACTGCCAAGCCTTATATTTTTGCGTATTTTTAATGCTCTTCAATATCTCTACCATGATGCAAAATATAAGGTATATTTTTCAAATAGTACGGATCTTAATCAGAAAAAAAAATGGTAACATTTAGGGCCGGTATTATAAAGCTTTTTTGACAGATAACTAGAAGTTAACTCGTGGAATCTGGTTCATAAATGAGAGTTAACTGCTCTCTGTAGTCAAAATAAGTTTTATAATACCGACCCTTAATCTGTTAATTTTCCAGTTTTCAAAAGCAGTAATAGATTGAATGAATTCAGAAAATTTGATTTTCTCTTTCAGAACCAATGAAAAAATTTATTTCTCTCTTCTCCACATCCAGATAGTACCATTCAAATGAAAATACTTCAACAACGCTTTGATAGTTTTCATCGCTTTGATGTTGATTACCCGAGCTTGAATATTTAAATTCACTTCAAAATACTTATGTTTTAAATTGTATTTCCTGCCTTACTAAACCCACCAACATGCATAAACGGCATAACCAGCAAGAATTGTATTTATTCGAAAATTCCATAGGTCACGAGCAGTTTTGACAGTTGGGAGAGACAGAGACTGGAGGACCAACAATAACCTAAAATGCATTGTTTACTATGGGAAAAAGCGATTTGGCTTGTGATTTTGTATGGAATTGGACCTTTTGGAGTCGAATATTCACTATTACATTATCTAGGAACTATATCCAAAGTACTTGATATTTTGTAACAGTAACAGCTTCACTGAACTTATGAAATTTTTCGAATAAATACAATTCTTGCTGGTTAGTGCTGTTGTTGCATGTTGCTTGTTTTAGTTAGGCAAAAAATACAATTTGGAACCTAAGTTTTTTGAAGTAAATTCAAGCTTGAATAATCAACATCAAATCGATGAAAACTACCTATGAGTTGTTGAAGTATTTTCATTTGAATGGTAGGTACTAACCGGATGTGGAGAGGAACTAAATTTATCCAAAGCTCTGTTTATTTGCCTGTTTATGAAATCAGGGACTAATTTCATATTAAGTACACCAAATTTATACTATCCTTTTCAAAAAAAAAGTGAATATATCAATCCAAAATTTCCAAATGAATACGAAATCACGAGAGTAATCGCCTTTTCCCATAGTAAACAATGCATTTCAGGTTATTGTTGGTCCATAGACCTATGAAACTATAGGGACATGGCTTAAAGAGAGAGGAAACGGGCCGACAAAGATGAAACTAGGGCGGGCCAAACCATCATAGAATACTGCAAAAATAAGACAGATCAGTTTGAAGCCATAGACTGTAATTATAAGTTTATGTTTGAAATAAATTTTTTTTCAAAAGTTTTGCAAGTCGCAGTATTTCAAAGCAGATTTTGTGTTATTCCATTCTGAATTAGAATATAAAGACTGTATAGAAGATATAATTCCCATTTTTATTGTGTTTTCGTGAGCTTTTTGAATAGAATTTGATTTCCTTCATTTTAAACCGGGTTCACTGGCGAATAATAGTAAATTTGTGTTGTGCCATTAATTGTACGAGGAGAAATAAAATGAAAGTAAAATACGATAATTTGGAAAGAGAGTTAAAAAATCAAATGAATGTATAATTACTATGAATCCGAGCGCAGAAATTTTGCACAGGTTTCTTCACTATTTAGTGCATTCTAATCGTTTGAGACCATCTAACTCATAAAATTCAAAAGCTGCTTACACGCGAGCTGAGCGACTTACGAGGCAATTTGATTTGGCTTCCTCGCAAGTTTGGACGGTGTTGAGTGGCTCGCGTACTGTTCAAAACACCGTATATACTTGTGAGGTAGCTCAAAGCTCAATTAAATTGCTCTGGAAGCCGCTGAGCTCGCGTGTCTGTACTCTCATAAGAAAAAAATCATTTGGAGCTGGGAATACCGTCCTGAAACAAGCGACCCAGGAGAATTCATAAAATATTGTTATTGATTAATCATTTCGAATATTCATATCGGAGTTATGTTCACATTCATCACCAATTTTCAAAACTTCAATGTAATCTAATATACCAAGAAGAAGTAATTTCCCCGGAGATTCCTTAAGTAAATGCTTCATTTTATTTCTGGATAGGCGTCATATTGTGCAAGTGAGATCATCCTTCATCTCATTCTCCATGCGCTATAGAATAACGGATATTGGTATCGTGTATCTTATCTATGGTCTCCGCGATCCAGGTCCGTCTCTCTCTCGGACCTCTCACTTGCTTCATTATCCCCATTCGACTCTTTGGAAATGAATTTGTACGCCGTGTCCAGAGAATTTAATATGTCTATGTCCTCCACGTAGATCTCTATCTACGGTCCTCCAGTCTCTCCCAACTGTCAAAACTGCTCGTGACCTATAGTTTAGTAAAGCAGTTTCTGTTACAAATCGGTGTTTCGTAAATAATGCATTTTAGAATTTTTGGAGGTTAACCGTTGACGAATTGGCGTGTCTCCTGTGATTTTTCTTTAAATTAATTAATTAATAAAAGTAATCGTGTTATTCCTTACACATATTAATCTGTCATTTCCACTAATTGTGTCTATTTTCTAAATCAACCAAGGTAGGTCTTTTTTGTGGCAATCGAAATTAACCCAAGTGTTATCTCTGAAGCTAACAGATAAGGCTTTTTTTCTCAATGGATTGGAACGTAGGGGGGTCTGAGGACCCCCTTGTTCGCCCTTGTCTACTAGATCAATAGAAAATTTATTAACACCAAGATCCAAAAGAACCTTGAGCTATCTACTTTCATTTAAGGAAAATTCTAATGAAAATAATTATTCAGTTGCTGACCTAGCCCTTCTGTCTAGGGAAGTTAATTCTATCACTGCCACTTTTCAAGATGATCAAGAAGTCTTAAATGAAGCCACTGAACTGTCCCAGTCTATTTCTCAATTGTTGAATCAAAATTCAAATCGTTCACAATTTAATAAATCAAAACTTCAATTTAAATATAATCATACAGATATGGGACCGTTTATGGTTATTATTGAGTTTAAATCAGATGAAAATATAGGTAATATCCATCCTATGAATTTTGCTAAGAAATTAGCTTCCTTGAACATAAAAGGAATAAAAAATATTTCAAAGAGAGGTAAAAAGCGTATCTCAATTGAATTTGACTTCCCTGATAGAGCTAATAATTATGTAGGTGAAAACCCGTCGAAAGTAAAAATATTAGATGCTCGCCAGCTCAATCGACGCGTCACTAAAGAGGGAGTAGTTTCCTATGTGCCCTCAAATACTTGGATTCTAACCTTCCAAGGAAAAAATCTCCCCGACAGAATAGCTTTGTGGGGTTGTGTAAGACATGTTTCACTCTATGTGGGACCTGTCATACAATGTTACAATTGTTTGAGATATGGCCACACTTAAATTAACTGTAATAATCCTACTCAATCCAAAAGATGTAGAAATTGTGGCGAAAAACATGAGGAAATTACTTGTCCTAATCTTGCAGATCCTAAATGGGTCTTCTGCTCAGGAAATCATGCCTCGACAGATCGTGTATGCCCAGAGTATTCCCGTCAAAAACAAATCAACAACTTGATTGTGGTTGAAAATATTTCATACTTTGAAGCAGTTAAGCTTGTTCCCAAGAATTACATAGACCAATCAGCTCATAACTCTACATCCTCTCTCCAACTAAGGCCCCAACTTTCTCCATCTCTGCCTTCCAAAGCATCTAATCCAGTGCGGGATTCTGCAGTAATTTCAGTCCATGATAGAAGATCATTACTCAACTCCAAGCCTTCCCTGTCTCATTCCTTTGCTACAGCCCTGACTAGGAAAAAGAGGAAAAACCCTCAATCCCCCTGCTTCGATAGAATTCTCCATGAATCTCAATTGTTTAATGTATCTCTTCCTCTCTCCCCAATTATACCGAATAGGGAACTGGCCCAACCTCCTCATTCTAACCAAGGCCTATCTTATCCTGAAAATTCCCCTTCAAAGGGGGAAGTATATAACTATATTTCTAAGCTTTTGGCGAACAATGAAGAAACAGAATTTGTAAAGAGTCTTACTGCCTTAATTATGAACAACTCCTCTCAACATCCTGTTACGAATAATAGACCCTCCACCTTGATATCTGTGTCAACTTCTGTATAATACCCGCTTCCTTGATTACCTTTTCGTTTTTATTTATTTATTTTTTTTTCTCCTCTTTTCTTTGTCTTTCTGCAACTAAAGCGTTTTTAATATCTGTAATTTCCTGATGCTTATCACTCTTCAGTGGAATTTAAGATCAATTTTTTCTAATGCTGACAATTTGAGGATTCTTATTGAGGAATATTCTCCAAGTTTAGTTTTGCTCTCAGAAACGTGGTTGGATGATACTCTGAACTTTAAAATTACAGGATTTCGTTTATATAGGCAGGACAGACATGGTCGAGGCGGAGGTATTGCTATATTGATTAGGGATAATATAACATTCTCCAAGATCGATTTGGGAAATTTGAGGAGCCCTGAAGGGGTTCAGGCACAGGGAATTAAAATAACAGCTCTAAATCTCTCAATTATTAATATGTATTGTCCTCCTAAAATCAATCTTCCTGCACCCTTCTGGATTCATCTGGTTGATCAAATTTCTTCTCCATACATTGTCTGCGGTGATTTCAATACTCAACATCCTAGCTGGGGCTCTGGTTTTCAAAATTTCAATGGTAAAGCTTTGGAACAGTTCTTACTAGATGCTGATACATGTATATTAAATGATGGTTCTCCCACCAGAATTACTCCTCCAGGTTCTAACCCTAGTGCCCCAGATATAACTCTTTGTTCAGATGATCTTAGAATCGCCTCTCAGTGGAAAACAATTCCAGACCCAGGGGGAAGTGATCATCTCCCCATCCTTACTTCTCTTGGGATCTCTCTCCAGACTTCATCCCCGTTTCGGACTATTTACTCCACTAGGAAATATAATATATCAAAAGCCAACTGGCCCAAATATCAGGAAACCATTACGGATAGAATCCAATCCCTGAACCCTGAAAGCCTTGAAGAATTCAGAGATATGATTGTGGAGGCAGCTGACTCATCCATCCCCCTCAAAAGGCGTCCCCTTCCAACTATTTCTTCATATAGAACATCATGGTGGAATGAAGAACTTTCTGAAGGCGTCAAAAAAAGATCCGAAGCTTTCAAAGCTTACTTAAAAAATCCTTCTATGGAACAATTCATTGCAGCTAAGAATATCCAAGCTGAAGTAAGATACAAAATCAGGAAAACTAAGAGAAATTCCTTTCGGAGCTTTTGTGAAGGTTTGTCTGTTTGTAATGGCAAAAAATTGTTGTCTGACATAAATAAGTTCAAGTATGGTTGCAAGCCATGTTTGCCTCGGACATCATCTTCCTCATGCGGCCATGATATTCTTTCCAGGCTATGTGGTCCTCCAAATAGTGGTACCTCTCACCAGGTAACTGTACCAAGAACCTATTCTCCTTTACCTTTTCCGCCAATCACCTTGTATGAACTAATCATGTGTATCAAATTAAAAAAAGAATCCACTCCAGGAAAAGATGGCATAACCTATAGTATGTTGAAATCTCTACCAGTTGAGGCCAAGCAATTGCTGACTAGGATTTTCAATGGAATGTTCGATTACCCCGTGGTTCCTCTGTCACTTAAGGACACATTTGTGATCCCTCTTTGTAAACCAAATAAATCTCCTGATGATCCTTCGAGTTATCGTCCTATAGCCTTGACCTCTTGTCTTTTGAAGATCCTAGAATCGCTTCTAGCAACCAGATTAGAGAGAGCATACCAACATTCAGTTGATCATCGAGAACACAGTTCGGTTTTCGCAAGGGGAAATCTGTGAATGATGCGCTCTCCTATTTGTTATGGACCATATACTCTGCCTTTTCTAGGAATGATGTTGTGATAGTTGTTTTTTTAGATATCAAACAAGCATATGATTCGGTTCAGTTCACCCTCCTAGAGAACAGACTTTTATCCATGAATGTTCCTCAATCAATCATAGAGCTACTAAGGGGTCTAATTGCGCAGATAAATATTAACCTCATAGATCCATGTATTAGGGAATTAATAGGTCCTAAAAGGGCCAATATTGGCTTGGCTCAGGGGTCTCCTAAGGCTCCTATACTGTTTAACAGTTTTGTCAGAGACCTCCCAGATTTTGTAAACATTCCTGGTATCATTACCTTGAAATATGCAGATGATAAAGCAGTCATAGCCTCAGGAAATTCTTTTGACTCTGCCTTTGATAAAATGTCTAAAGAATTGAAGTTGATTGAAAAGTGGGCAGCTTCAAAATGTCTCCAATTGACCCCAGAAAAATCTACTGCCCTTTGCTGTAACAAGACTCAATTACCACCGAACACACGTACATTGAAACTTTTTCAAACGTCTATTCCATGGTCTAGGTCGGTCAAGTATTTGGGTGTGACGATTCAAGATGATCTCAATTGGTCCCAACATATTACCAACATGTGTTCTAAATCTCTTCAAGGTATCAATATAATGAAGGCTTTGTGCAGAACTTGGTGGGGATGTCATCCAGCTACTCAACTTCTTCTGTACAGGTCCACGGTTCGCCCCTTTTTGGATTATGGCAGTTTATTTTATGGGAGATGCCGTAAAGCCCTACTAGAAAAATTGGATCGAACTCAATATGCTGCTCTAGGAATTGCATTAGGTTATATGAAATCCACTCCAATTTCGATCATTCTTATGGAGAGCAATGAGTTACCCCTTAGATATCGTAGATTGTACTCGGCAATTAAGTTTGTTTCTAAGCTGCACAGAGTCCATAATGATCCAGTTCTTCTCAAAATAAACTCTCTTAAGCACTGGACATCTCTTGGCAATCCTCCGGCCATAGTAGAGGCTTTGAGGTATTTGACCTGTTCGGATAATTTTTACGCCTCATCCCAGCTCCCTTGTTTTGATCGTGAATTGGATGTTCATACTACTTTTATTGGGTACTCCTCACTGGGTCTTTCTCGGTCCTCCCTTGATAATTCATCGGACTTTAGCTCTGCTTGCTTGGATAAGTTCCCAGATTATACAATGGTCTTCACGGATGCTTCTAAGACAGCTTCCAAACAGGTATAGGCATTTTCAGTCCCATAGGTGTTTCCATCTCTCAACATCTTCCAAATTATTTTTCTATATGTTCGGCGGAGTTGATTGCAATTCTGGAGGCAAAGTGGCAGATTAAACATAAGGAGCTGAAAAAATGTTTGATTATCTCGGATTCAAAAAGCGCCCTCGATAAGATATCCAATTGGAGGATTTCTTCCAGAAACGATCATATCACTCTTGCTATTAGAGCCAACTTAATTTACCTTTGTGAGCAGTCCTACTCAGTCCGACTTGTGTGGGTACCAGGTCACACTAACATTCAAGGAAATGATCGTGCTGATCATCTTGCAAAACAAGGTATTGATAGATCTGCGATCAATAGAGCTGATATCACTGACTTTTGGTCTGGTTTCAAACGTACCATATGGGAAAAATGGAAACTTGAATGGAGAGCTCAGATGGGGAATCGTACTTTTTCTCGGTATGTCCTTCCTGGGACCCTGGGTGTCAAGCCTTGGTTTCTTGGGGTGGATCTTCCGAGAGGCAATGTAGTCACGATTATCGATTGAGATCAAACCACTGCTGCTCCCCTGCACACTTGAATCGGATACATGTGACCGATACAGACCAGTGTAGTTGTGGAGACAAAGGCGACATTATGCATATATTTTTTGCTTGTTCGCAAAATATTCACAATTGTTCCAAGTTATATGATGATCTTACTAGAGTTAAATCTGTTAAATATTTTCCTATAAATATATATGATTTAATTTTTTCAAACGATATCATAATATACAAGTTATTGTACCACTTTTTATTGGCTTCGAGATCAAATTGTAGGTTGGGAGTGGTGTTGAGTGATATTTTATTTTTCTCTTTCCCTTTTGTATTTTTTGTTTCCTTTCAAACCTAACTCCTTGTTGCTCCTGTTTCAGGGTTTGTTGTGTGTGATGGGGTACTCCTTGTGTTTCCTTTGTGGGTGAACCCTCCGAAGAAATAAAAAAAAAAAAAATCTTGTGTTCGTATGGAAGAGATGAAGAGACCTGACGGATTTTGAATAAGAGAGAAGAGATTAGATGCTGAATGGAATTGGACTGCTGTCAGTTCAATATCTTCCCGTTTGTTTCATGTGTAGATGGCATAAAGCCAAGCACATCGTAAAGGATAGAAGAAGAATTTTAGGTTATTGTTGGTCCTCCAGTTTCTCTCAACTGTCAAAAATGAAGTTTTGTCGTTCCGTGTTCCGGTATTTCATTTGACATAGTGTCATGTCATGTTCTTCCATTTCGTTTCTGACAGATATAAATAAGTGGAAACGTACTTTTCCTACTGTCGCTTCACCCCTCCGACGTCGTCCTATGTATTTCAGTCGAAAACGAAGCTATGCGAAAGTTTATTTACTGGTTTGCGAAATTTTTGTACCGTGTATGCTGATCATCACAACAAGCATGATGTAAAGAACATGGTGTGCTCATCTGAAAAATGAGTGACGTCAGCAAGATTAAAATACTTTGTGCTTTGAATGAGGGTTTTCCTGAATTTGGGTTATAACTGCGAATGCAAATTCGAACATAATTATTATGGGTGGGCTTCATCATTTTCCCAGAAAGTATTCAAAATCAGATTTCAAAATTGGGGTTTTAACATTTGCCAGGCATGCACGAAGCGGCGACGGTGTTTAGTAGGATAGCTTGTTCTACTATAGAATAATTTAAAGATTAAACGAACTCACCTTAAGTGAAGTTCAATCATTGTATAAAGACAACATAGTAGGACAACCTCCCTGCTAATATCGTAAACCGAAAAAGATACTCGAACTAGATGGCGTCACCGTCGAAAGATACTCGACGTCAATAAGGTCGAAAATCGCATGCTATAGTATCACAGGGCCGGCAGATTAGAGATTCTGAGAATCTTGGTTTTCGGGTAGGCAAGGCAATAGCCATTTGATATAACGAGTTTAGGTTTCAGTCTGTTTCTTTTCCGTCGCTTACTGTGAAGTACTTATCATTAATACGATTTTTTTTTAAGTTTATGGGCAATATTTTGTTGTAGATTTTGAGGTTCCAACAAGAGGAAATATGCCTTGCTAATCACCTCTAAAATGAAAATTTTAGAATCTTGGATTTTGGGTAGGCGAAACCATTTGATTAAACGAATTTGTCTTCAGTCCATTTCTTTTCCATCGCGCTTAGTGCACTTCGTATCGTTAATATGATTTTGAAGATTGAAAAATATTTTGTTTTTCGCTAATCACAATTGGAATGAAAATTCTAGGCAAGTGCTGACGTGAGGTCAGCAAATTGTTTTCATTTAAAATTTTATTTTGTTTTTTCGAAAATACAGATGGAATTGAAATCGAGTAGATAGTTGATTGAAAAATGACAGCCAGAAGGTTCATGAAAGATTTCGTGAGATTCATTATATTATGATAGAAAGATGAAGATATGATAAGTATTAAAAAAAATTTTTACGCTTTGGTTCTAGGGAACATCAGCGCGTTATTGTTTTCTTAAAATGTCTGTAATTTTCGAAGCTCGAGCCGAAAATGGTCTGAACTATTCTGAACGATTAGGTTGGACTCTCTGGAGAAGAATCGGTGGTCAAATTCAAATCTGTCCTGCCGACCGTCCGTCCGTATCTACTGTAACTTATTTCCGAGGAAACGACAGAGTGACTTAAAATTCTCGAATTTTGTTTGTAGTCCAAATATCTCGATTTAACTCGATTATAGGTGAAATCAGCCAGGCGGCTTCGGAATTATGCCCATTTCAAATTTTGGAGTTTTTACGGGGTTGTTCTAGGAAACAGCACGTTATTTTTTCGTTACGATGTCTGTAATTTCAGAATTTTTTTCTTCAATATCTCGAAACGTACTAATGCCAGCTTGAATCTCCGAAATTAGTAGAGGAATACCAACTTGCAACTTGGTGGAGAATCTTATGGGTATCCGCAGGCTAGGAAATTGAAAAAAAAAATTGTTTTCTGTTGAAAAATCCCAGGTTTTCGGAGATTGAATCAGATTCAAATGAAATTTGGCACATACTAATTTTCAGTTTTTACATAATTTCTTGAAATATCTGTATAAACTGACGCTAATCAAGTTAAAACTTCATTATTAGTTCGAAAATACCGACGGGTAGAAAATTTAAAAAAAATTGTTTTCGGAGAATTTTCCGTATGTTCGTTGTAACAAACTGTTCTCTCAAAAAACATTCCTTCGGCTGCGATAGAGTTTACCACAGACCTTGAGGTGTTCAAAATTTCAGTTTGATTGGATATTTTTATTGGGAGCTATTAGGAAAAAATATTTCAAATATTTTGCTGATGCTGATGCGCAAACTTGTGCGAAATTTCTTGATGATCGTTTCATCAGAACAATTCACAGAAAGGAATAATTCCAAAATTTTGTTTTCAAGTATTATATATTTTGCGATCATATTAGATGGTCCTCACGAAATTCTGCAGCTACCTAAACGCTGTCTTTTTGCGCGCATGTTCTGGGAGGGGAACACCGTGCTATCGTTTCATCCAAATGTGTGTAATTCAATGATTGTGCCGAAAATGGTCTCAAAGGACTAGGCTGGACTCACTGATGACGAATCCGGTGTCAAAATCGATTCTGTCCGGCTGGCCGTGGACACGATAACTGTCGAACGGAGCCAGCTAGCAACTCGAAACTTGCAGGGTAGTTCGCGCATCGGAATGCCTCGGTTAAGTTCGTTGATTGGTCCAATCGGCCGAATAGTTTCGGAGTTATAGATCTTTGAAATTTTGATGTTATTTCCGTCATATTTCAGCAACTACTAGAGCGATTGGATTGGAACTTGGCAGTTACTTGAAGCATAACAACGCGCAACTTCAAGCAGAATTTCTTCGAAATCATAGGGTCACTCAATAAAAAAAAAAAAATTCCAAATTTTTTTCGAAATTTTTTTTTTCTGAAACTTTCGTTCATATACGGGAACAATTTCAGTCATACCTTGGACTTCATATTTCACAGCAGTGTACCAAATTTCAGTTCGATACAATCATAATTTTGGGAGATATTGGGAAAAAATATGTCGATTTTCGTGGTTTTCTTCTCGATATCGTTGATTTTGTCGGTATAACTCAAGAAATACTAATTCTATCGTGATAAAACTTCGCAGGTAGTTTGAAGATGCTGAAAGACAACCTTGTGCAGAATTTCGTGATGATCGATCGTATCATAAGAACAGTTAAAAAAAAATTTCAAATGATTTTTCTGTTCATATATTCAATATTCTGTGATCTTCTTATCATATTATCCTGATTAAATTTTGAATGAACCTCCGAACTGTCATTTTTCGATAACGTACTTAATTTCAATTCAATCTGATCTGTTTTTTTGGAAATATTGGGTAAATGAAATTTTGAATGGGTATATCTGCTGAATCATTGGGTGGATTTTACCCATTCACGAATTCGTTCTTCGTAATCAAGGTCCAAACCTTCTCTACAAATATCGAGTTTTTAAGTAGTTCTTCCGGAAGTTATTGTGTTTACGGTTGGTCGTTAGGCTTAGGAACTCGATATTTGTAGAGAAGGTTTGGGGCTTAATTACGAAGGTCTAATTCGTGAATGGGTAAAATCCACCCAATGATTCCGTAGATATTAAAAAAAAATTTCCCAATATTTCAAAAAATACCGATTAGATCGAACTGAAATCCAGTACTTTATCGAAAAAAACCTAGAAAAGCACTGCCGTGAAGGCAGCAGCTTTTACACGCTTTTCAATTCCTCACCAAAGCGGGCATCTCCATTGAACATGCGCGCAAAAGCTGCTGCCTTCACGGCAGAGCTTGGCAAGTACTTGATGTCGATTCGAGCCAATTTGTCTATCGGAAATATCGGGAAAATTAAATTTTAAGTTGATATATCGGCGAAATCATCGGGTAGATGTTACCAATTCGCCAATTTTTCCTTCTTAATAGAACTCCTGACAACCTCTAAGTGCATTCTATCGGTAGTTATTGCGTGTACGATCGGTGTTTAGCAAAGCCTTAAGCGCAAAATTTGGAGTTCCGATATTTATTTATAGATAAGAATAGGCTTAGAGGTTAATTACGAAGCAGAATTTATGCGAATGGGTAAAATCCACCTTATATTTCGTAGACATTCTTATTCAAATTGTTATTTTCTCAATATTTCCTGAAGTACACAGATCGTATCGAATTGAAATCTAGTATTAGATTGAAAAATAATAGCTTGAAGGTACATGAAAAATTTTGTGTGGAAAAGATGAAAAGAATAACGTCAAATCTTTCCATCAGTAAGTAAATAATCTTGAAAATTTCAATAATTTCTTAGGAATTTGGTTTAAACCTCTGAATTAATATTCGACAACAGCGTCGGCTTGTTCCGATATATTTTTTCTGGATATTGGACAAAAATTATTCCTATTGAACCAGCACCTGAAAGCTTGGTCTGACGACAAGATCCTCACGAAATTTCGCATAATTTTACGCATTTGCCGTTTGATTATTATAAGATTAGTTTTTTTTGAGCATATTTTGGAAATAAACAACAATACCGAGGAATATGAATTATTTTTTTTCATTATCTCCGAAAAGAGGGTAACACCAGATTTCAATCAAATCATTGAAATTTTCAAGATTTTTTTCACTTATTCAAAATGATCGAAAAATACCGATGCCACGATGTATTCATTCAAATAAATATCATGTGACAAAGTTTCATTTATACGTGAAAGACTTCAATGAAAAATTCACCATGTGAACTATTTCGAATTGATAATTCCAAGAAATATTGGACCGAAAAGAAATTCAGAGCGATTGCTGTTATAACAAATAAGGATGGAAGAGCTTTTTCTATTTATACTCCATTCACTTTTATAAAGTAGCCCAGTTGGCCATGATTTAGGTCTATCATGTTTTTGTAACTAAAACAAGGGCAGGTTGGCGCTCCTGAAATATCGACAATGTCAAAATAATTCGACGCGAGGTTGCCAATTTCTACTCTCTTTCAATAACAAATAACAATTCAGCCTCAGCCATAATAAACTAATAAATTAACATTTCGCTTTGATTGTATTGTATTGAGCCTTAAGTAGGTAGTCATGTTTAAATTGAACAAATTCCTTAACGAATAATTTCAAGAGTTATATATTTCGTGGAATTGTTTCGATAGGAAGTAGTACACTGAAAATGAACTTGGTATATCCTTGAAAATAACATAAATTATAGGGTAAAAATAGTTTGCTGACCGAAATAGAATAATACCGTCAATTTCAGACTTCTAGTAAGAATATGAGACTCATAATGCAAACCTAAGATCTATCGAGGATCACCTTCTTGCCACCATATTCAAAATAAAAATCCACCCCAATTTGGGGGTAGTTTATTCTTGTAATTTTTCAAAATAATTTGCTGACCGAAGGTTTCCAGTCGAGATATTTTATCAAAACGCTACATTATGATTGAATGTGGCATACTTTTTGTGCCACCATAAAAAAAATTCAGATCCGCCCCCGTTTGAGGGTAGTTTATTCTTGTGATTTTTCAGGAATCCTTGCTGATCGGAAATTTCCCGTGAAGATATTTTATTGAAACGATGTATTATGACTAACTGTAGCATACTCTTTGTGCCACCATAAAAAATATTCAGATCCACCCCCTATTAAGGGTAGTTTATTCTTGTGATTTTTCAGGAATCCTTGCTGATCGGAAATTTCCCGTGAAGATATTTGATTGAAACGATGTATTATGACTAACCGTAGCATACTCTTTGTGCCACCATGAAAAATATTCAGATCCACCCTCTATTAAGGGTAGTTTATTCTTGTGATTTTTCGGAAATCCTTGCTGATCCATATTTTCCAGTGGAGATATTTCATTGAAACGAAGTTAAATAATTGCAAATCGGATACCCTCTATGCCACCATACAAAAATTTCAGGTCCGACTCGTTTAAGGGTAGTTTATCCTCGTAATTTCTCGGAATACTTTGCTGACCGAAAATTTTCAGTGGAGATATTTTATTGAAACAACGTATTATGACTAAACGTAGCATAAGCTTGGAGTCGGACCTGGAATTTTTGTATGGTGGCACAGAGGGTATCCGATTTGCAATTATTTTACTTTGTTTCAATTAAATATCTCTAGTGGAAAATATGGATCAGCACGGATTTCCGAAGAATCCGAAGAATAAACTACCCTTAATAGGGGGTGGATCTGAATATTTTTTATGGTGGCACCAAGAATATGCGACGGTTAGTCATAATACATCGTTTCAATCAAATATCTCCACGGGAAATTTCCGATCAGCAAGGATTTCCGAAAAATCACAGGAATAAACTACCCTTAATAGGGGTTGGATCTGAATATTTTTCATGGTGGCACAAAGAGTATGCTGCGGTTCGTCATAATACATCGTTTCAATAAAATATCTCCACGGGAAATTTCCGATCAGCAAGGATTCCTGAAAAATCACAGGAATAAACTACCCTTAATAGGGGGTGGATCTGAATATGTTTTATGGTGGCACCAAGAATATGCTACGGTTAGTCATAATACATCGTTTCAATAAAATATCTCCACGGGAAATTTCCGATCAGCCAGGATTCCTGAAAAATCACAGGAATAAACTACTCTTAAAGAGGGGCAGATTTGAAATTTTTTCACGGTGGCACCAAGCGTATGCTACGTTTAGTCATAATACGTTGTTTCAATAAAATATCTCCACTGAAAATTTTCGGTCAGCAAAGTATTCCGAGAAATTACGAGGATAAACTACCCTTAAACGAGTCGGACCTGGAATTTTTGTACGGTGGCACAGAGGGTATCCGATTTGCAATTATTTTACTTCGTTTCAATGAAATATCTTCAGTGGAAAATATGGATCAGCAAGGATTTCCGAAAAATGAACTACCCTTAATATGGGGTGGATATGAATATTTTTTACGGTGGCACAAAGGGTATGCTACGATTAGTCATAATACTTTGTTTCAATCAAATATCTCCACGGGAATTTTCCGATCAGCAAGGATTCCTGAAAAATCACAAGAATAAACTACCCTTAAAGAGGGGCGGATTTGAAATTTTTTTACGGTGGCACCAAGCGTATGCTACGTTTAGTCATAATACGTTGTTTCAATTAAATATCTCCACTGAAAATTTTCGGTCAGCAAAGTATTCCGAGAAATTACGAGGATAAACTACCCTTAAACAAGTCGGACCTGGAATTTTTGTACGGTGGCACAGAGGGTATCCGATTTGCAATTATTTTATTTTGTTTCAATGAAATATCTCCAGTGGAAAATATGGATCAGCAAGGATTTCCGAAAAATCCGAAGAATAAAGTACCCTTAATAGGGGGTGGATCTGAATATTTTTCATGGTGGCACCAAGAATATGCTACGTTCAGTCATAATACGTTGTTTCAATAAAATATCTCCACTGAAAATTTTCGGTCAGCAAAGTATTCCGAGAAATTACGAGGATAAACTACCCTTTAACGAGTCGGACCTGAAATTTATGTATGGTGGCACAGAGGGTATCCGATTTGCAATTATTTTACTTTGTTTCAAAGAAATATCTCCACTAGAAAATATCGATCAGAAAGGATTTCCGAAAAATCACAAGAATAAACTACCCTTAATAGGGGGTGGATCTGAATATTTTTCACGGTGGCACAAAGGGTATGCTACGGTTAGTCATAATACTTCGTTTCAATCAAATATCTCCACTGGAATTTTCCGATCAGCAAGGATTCCTGAAAAATCACAAGAATAAACTACCCTTAATAGGGGGTGGATCTGAATGTTTTTTATGGTGGCACAAAGAGTATGCTACGGTTAGTCATAATACATCGTTTCAATCAAATATCTCTACGGGAAATTTCCCATCAGCAAGGATTTCTGAAAAATCACAAGAATAAACTACCCTTTAACGGGGGCGGTTCTGAATTTTTTTTATGGTGGCACAAAAAGTATGCTATATTTAATCATAATATAGCGTTTCGATAAAATATCTCAACTGGAAACCTCCGGTCAGCAAATTATTTTGAAAAATTACAAGAGTAAACTACCCCCAATTTGGGGTGGATTTGAAATTTGAATGTGGTGGCACGAACATATCAATGTACACAACTCAGTTTTAGAGTTTGGTTCAATTAAATATTCTTTAAGTTCGTGATTTAGAGGATTATATTTAGTTCCATTTTTTCTAATATTTTAGGAATTGCTTTTTTCTGGAAATTGAATATTTGAGTTGACTTCAAAGTATGTCCATAAAACATAATTCCATATCTTGCTTTTGACTCGAATAATGAATGATAGTAAGTTTACATGGAGAATTTATCCAGATATCTTGTCATTACAACTAATGATAATAGACTGAAGCTAAGCTGTATGTATCCCAGTTTGGAAATATGTTGATCCAATCCAGTGTATGTATCATTCACCTAGATTTCCAAGAACTGTTTGTTCTTTTGAGGTTAATTGTGACACAGGTTTCGTAGTACTACTACATTTTCTTACTGTAATATTTCAAGTTGTGCAACAAAGTATTTAAATGACTTCTGTAGGCTTATTTCTTGAGAATTTAGAAAAGTTGGGAATTCCATAGGTCCGTCCATTCGTTTAGAAGTTTTACTGCCGGGTTATTCGAGTACTTTTATTTTTTTTCGAATGAACTATCGCAAAGTAACGGACTGCTCTATCCATCATTTTTCAATAAAATTCCAAAACACTCGATTCTTGATTTCCGTACAAGAAAAAAGCATAACTGAATCTTCCAACCATGTTTATATATGTGAAGTATAAACAGAGAAAAATGTTTCTTCAACATTCGCCAGGTCTTTGGAATGATTGAATTCACATAATATTTTCTCAAATTCATTACTTTCCCAATGTAGATTCACATTTTGAAAAATAAGTAATTACTACTCTTCGTAGAGAGGACCACGTTGTGTAGTTATCTGACAGGAAAATGACTATATCCTAACATTTTCAAACTATACTCGGTGAAATCTGTCAGGATGTCATGGCCAACTGGGCTACTTTATAAAAGTGAATGGAGTATACATTACTAGGCTTACATAATAAATAAACCTGTTTTAAGTACGTGCTCGTGGCTTCAACTCCCCCGTTTGTCAGATCCCCGGGAATCAGAGAATTATCCTTCTGACTTGAACGAAGATCAGATCTTTCCACAATGACTTAACTTAGGTAACATAAGTGGACCGAAGTTCCAAAACACCTTACTCAGCAGGTGTTGGACGCATGATATTTCTAATGGAGATGATTGAGGAAGTCTTAAATATATATAAGAAAAATTGGCAGTTTCGATCTGTGAAGAGAGAATTAGTATTATTTCTGTTTGATGTGGAAAGAACAAGCCATATAGAATATAAGGCACCATCTGTCTGTTTTATTTTTGACGTATTTATCATCGGTAAATTATTTATTTCGGGAAGGCAGAAGTCAAGAAATTATAGAAGAAAATCGATAAAATCACTAAAAAGTAAAATCGGATACTTGTAAATGTTAATGAATATATTTTGAGTAATATAGTCCAAGAGTTGTGGCTAAATAATTGCTTGCACGAATGTATCCTTTACCCACTTTCCGTACAGAACATATCCTCAAGCCATCCCTGGATTTTCTTATGCTTTTTATATGAATTTATGACGAGGGCGCCTCTGTACGGGCTCTTATTTCAGAGATTTCAAATATTTTCGCTAGATGTCGCTTGAAAACGTATGAAATCGTTTTTCCATAGGGTTGTCCTACTATGTTGTCTTTATACAATGGTTCAATCTTAATTATATGTGGCGTCTCGTCCGAATAGATCGTTTAATGTAGTATTGGGAACTTCTGCGAAGATGCCAGCGCCCTAACGGATAAATTTGGAACCTGTCGCAGCTAGTAGTTTTATGTAAACAAACCTTAGAAATGTGGTGGAGAACGAATATTTATTAAGCAGAGCTTAAATATTTGAAGAAATTATTATAATTTTGTGTAAGATTTCTTGAGAAGGAACTTTTCGTTTGGATCACGATATAAAATAGTACTTTAAATCGTTCCTGGAGGATGATTTCGGTGTTATTTTAGTGTATGTTGCTTGGTGGATCAAAATGAACCAATATCTAAGTTTACTTGAATTTCTGGAAAAATAGGCACCTCAATAAGTAATTCAAGGTCTCTTATTTATGTGAAGAAGTGCTGAATGAACGCTATATTATGTGGCAAATCTAGAATCAGTCCAAATGATATGACTTGTTCTTTGTTTACAATCGAGTGAACCAATAAAATGAAAACAGATTTTCTGCTTTAGTTCTTTTGCATCGTAATTCTAAAGAAAAGGAAACAGATAGACATATAATTGATTTCATTATCATATTACAGCAGCTCAAGATACACACACAAAATGAAAAATGTCACAGGTGGTTCAACCTACCTATATATAGAAATGAAAAGTATTAATGTATTTATATGAATAACTTCAGGTATTATCAACTCTAACAGTATATCTAGTTTCTGTCAGGTTTTCAATCAGATCCATCTTTTAGAATATGATTTTGTGTATGTGAATTAGGTAGCTGCAGAAGTGCTCGTTGGTTTCTCTGCAGCAATTTTCTTCAAAATTCCCTTATTTTCAATTACACCTGAGAACATCGTGACATGAAGTTGTTTCGAAATGAATACATTGTAGGTAATTTACCTTTATGAAAATAAACATCTTCAGAGAAATGCAGTGAACATACTTTCATGTATTTCGTGAACTGTTTTCCAATCTTCAATTTCTAAAGCTAGGCCTTTCTTCTATCATTGAGTTCCCTGCCAAATGCTGTTTCCAAATTAACTTCACTTTCATTTTGCTTTGGAAAAAATCGAAACTAGAGGCATTAGATGATCCTTTCTTCTTTGACCATGAATAACATTGAGTTGAGGCACACAACAATAGTCATTTCGGGAGGATGCCATTTCGACTTAATACAATCGGACACTTTCGGTATACCAAATTTCAACTCGGAGAACAACACAAAAGCTCGAAAATGAACTCCAAAAGTAAGCAAATTACGTTAGAATAACAGGCACGTCGAAACACTACTAGCTTGGAATTTCTATCGCCAGAGGGCGTATCGCTTAGCAGTGGTTGCGAATACCTGAACGAAGGGATCACATATTCAGAGTAACGAAAACAAATGTTTGCATTTCTATGGTTATTTCTCACTCTGTGTTACAACCCTGCCGCTCCCTAGGATCCTGCGCCATTATCTTTAAAGCGAATTTTTTGAATATTGAGCTCTTCCGATAGAGAACTAGTTCTTTATTCGAAGAGCTACCTTGTTAACCCTTGGAATTTATTATTCATGTTGTAATTTCAATTTTATTATTAGTTGATTGGGGTTAGAGTGGGAGGGAATGATCTATTCGGCCGAGACGCCACATATAATTAAGATTGAACTTCACTTAAGGTGAGTTCGTTTAATCTTTAAATTATATTATGCGTCTCGTCCTCTAGATCATTTAATGTAGATGTTTAAAGCCACTATATTACAACATGAATCAGCGAAAAAGTGGTTGCAACCAAATACCACTACAGTACAAGTACTCTCACAAAAGTTTTGATTTCAGTTCCATTCAGAATGAGGAAACTTAAATATACAACTTTGGCTAGAGAGTCAGTGCAGTAGACGGGTCTATTATAAAATATATTGAAGGTTTCTGAGGCAGATGTCCATCCTGCCGTTTTCCTAATAATATCCACGGATACCCCTTTTCTTGATGCCGCCGATGTACTCGCATGTCTAGTACTGTGGGCACTAAAGGTGTTTGTTTCAAGGCCACTTTTCTTCAATGTAGATTTTTTCCATCTACTCAAAGTTTGGCTGGAGGCTGCTGCATAAGGTCTTTTTAACGAAATAAATAACTTATTTGTAGAACGCCTTAGCAGCTTCGTTCTTTCTAAGTAAGATGCAAGTGTCCTGGCAGAACAGATGCTGGGCTTTTCATCGAAAAAGGGGGTTAAAAATGATGGCTGGAATTTTCTAGGCCCTTGACGTTTTGATCCTGGCAAGGATGTTTATAATGATCTCCCTGTCTACCATCTCTATATTTTCCACCTCAATTGCAGCAAGTGTCTAAACCCGATGCCGTTTTAATTGCTAATAAGGTAGCCAATTGAGAGTTAATGACTGCAAACCAGTCTCTTCATCTGCACAAAATGGGGCCAAATAATCAAGTACGATGGTAGGATTCCAAGTAGTATTGTACTTTGGCAAGGAGGGCTTGAGCCTGTAAACTCCTCTTAAAAATCTTCTCACCCGAAAATCAGATCCGACCTCTGGTGGGATTAGGAGAGAAAGAGCCGATCTTATTGTATTTAGTGCACTGTAAGAGGAACCCTTATGAAACTGCTCCGTCAAAAATTCCAATATATGTCACTAACAGAGTTCCTCAAATAAGATATCTTACGTGATTTACACCAGTTGCACCATAACTTAAGGCCATTATTGTATTGATTAATGGAGAGCTTCGCTGAAGATGAAATACACATCTCAATCGCTTCTTTAAACCCTCCCCAATAACAGTCCTGCAACCAGGGTAAGCTTCCTGCAAAGGGGATGTGGTTTTTTATTAATTGAAAGAAGTAACCCAGCAGGAGTGAAGCTCATGGGTTTTCCCGTTAGTAGAGAGGTAAAAAGAGGGTACCATGGTTGTGTAGGCCACTCTGGCACCACTACAATTCCTTCTGCCCTTTCTATAAGAATTTCCTGTAAGACTCGAGGGATTAGACAGAACGGAGGAGAAGCATAGAATTTAATGTTGGTCCAAGAAATCGTGAAAGCATCTATCGTCATAGCATCCGGATCTGAATGTGAGGATATAAAAAGCGAACATTTCTTATTATTTCCATAGGCGAATAGATCTATCTCAGGATTCATTAATTTTTCATGGATTGTCTAAAATGCATAATCAGCTAGTTCATATTTTGTGTCTGGTATCATGCGGCGTGACTGTTCATCTGCTTCTTTATTATCGGCTGACGAAATATAGGATGCATGCAGTAAAATATTCTTATTTTCGCACCATTGACCATTTCTTGTAAGCTTATTCAAATGCATATACTGTGCCGCGAAAGAGGAATAGAAAGAAGGATTTTTTCGCAGAACTTTTCAATACAAAAACAACAAATGTATTACTAGTTCATTTCGTCATGACATACAAAATGACACGAATTAATTATTTCGTGGAGAATGATGATGAATTCAAAAATCACTTTACTGATCCAAAAATATTTTAGATCACTTTCGTTTATACTTCCGTAATTCAATACTCCGACAATGCCGACGGAAGGTGTAGGGCAGGGCTGCCAGGTGTGGGGATTTTTCCCCAATGTGGGGATTTTCTATGCCGGTGGGGAAATTGCTGGGGATTTTGTTAAAGTGGGGAAATTGTGGGGAAAAATAAAATTTTGACTTTTCATTCCAAAACTCCATTCACTCTTCATAAGAAAGTCAATATTGAAATTATTTTGCGCATATGGCGCAGGTGCGTAAATGGGCTTTTATGGTATGGCGACTTCGACTGTTCGGACTGTCTATGGAATAAGAGGAAATAAAGTATTATATATATACTATAAGTATATAATATAAGTATTTGTATATTTATATATATATATATATATATATATATACTTTTATGTTGTGAATCATTTAATAATCCCAGAATCCATATAGGAGCTCCTTATGTATTTTGTTGCATTTTTCATGCCTTATCGGAGAGAATTTATTACATTCTGAATATTTGTCATATCATTCCTTAAACAATGGTCATATGTTTATTATAAAAGGTGAGCAACCAACATTACATTTGGGAGTATGTTGCTATTCACTTCTATGGTCTGATCATAGAGAAAAAGAACTATGGAGTTAAATTTCACATATTTCTTGCAATATCTGTACCTACTCGATTATTTTTGTCGGAAAATCCTTATTGAAATTTCCTTAAAACACTGCAATAATTGAAAATAATGAATAATTAGAGAAATAATATAAGGTGGGGATTTTCATTCTCAAGTGGCACCATTTTAACATTGCAGAGGGGAATTTTTTTTTTTTCACCTGGCAGCACTGGTGTAGGGTGGGTCATAAATAAATTGGGGAATTTTACTACCATTCTATCAGAGGTGCCGACAAAGCCGACGTAAAATGGAACTTGTTTATCCTCATAACCGTCATAATAATGAGAGGTAATAAACTGGATTCAAGATCGGAAAGAACGGTCGAGGGTGAAACTTTTATTGGCCTTCCTCTGGCTGTTATGAATCTTGAAAACATCGGTTCTTTCGTCATAACATCGTTTCCGGATTCGTAAAATACCGAAAATTGCAATTTTTCTGATTCCCTAATCAAGAACGGGAAAATTCATCAGACCACTAGACTGGATTCGAGTCGAGTTGTTCAAGACCTAAAATCCCCTGATAATACCCAGTTAAATTTTTTTCCCCAGAAGAAATCCCCAGAAAAAAAAATACCCAAAAAATCCCCTCATTTTTGGGGAAAATCCCCTAATCTGGCAACCCTGGCGAGGGGTTAGCAGTGGCTAGGGACGTTCCGTAACGGATCTGTACTCTTCGAACGACTACATTTACGCAGGCAATAGAGCAGTTCCAGCCAGGGGGGTGAAACTCCTAGTAGAATATTGGAAACACATGTATTCTGTGGTCCGACCCAATCAGAAGGAGACGGCAGATGAGGAAGTATAGCTTTCTCTGTCGGGACAGTATGAACAAAATTGACATTTGACTTGACTTTGACTTTTAATAGTTTTTGCCGGTTAAAACAAAGTTGTGTACGTTGGTTTGTGTGGTTGATTTTTAATATTTTTTTACAGATTCGGTACGAAATTCATTTTATTTTTCACTGGTCAGATAATTTACTAGTTTCTGAATATTCTATACAGCCTGTTATATAGTATCCTCATTTATCTTCTGCAAAAATGTCTGGAACATCAGTGAAACCTTTCCCGCCTGCAGTTAAAAACACATGCAAATTTCCTTCATGTAAAAATACTTACAGGTCTTATATTCAAAAATCTCAAAGAAACATGCGTTTCTTCCATTTCCCCAAGAATCCTTCAAAATTATCAGCCTGGCAAAAAGTTTGCAATATTGCTCCCAGTATAAAATGCTCAAGCTTCCGAATTTGCGAAGATCATTTCATAGTATCAGATTTTAATTGTCCAACTAACCCCGTCCGCCTTCGAATAGATGCTGTTCCCAGGTCTCCACGAACAGATGCTCTAAATGATCAGAATTATTCATGTAGAAACGAATCTAATTGTTTGAGTTCCATAGATAGCATCAATACTTTCAGTAATGATCATAATTATGCATGTGGATTTGAATCTAATTATTTAAGTTCTATCGATAGCAACAATAATTTCAGTAATGACTCTGAGAAATTCACTGAGATGCCCTCAACATCAGATCAACCTTTAGTAGGAAGCCCCAATGTATCATACTCAACAAGCGATCTTTCTAGTTCTGAAATTGGTCAAAATTTTACAGATAAAGATTCATTTTTAGTCGAAAATAAACCAGGATTTTTGCGTAAATTAGGACTCCACAAATCAGATTTGTCCCCTGAGCAGGAGTCCATGTACCAAATTTATAGGACTCTTTCTTCGAAATTATCAAAAATCAAAAATTTATTTAATAAGGAACATACGCAATTACAAAACTTGAAAAATTCATATGAGGCTGGTAAGTTTCAGTTCATTGAAGAAAATTTAAATAAAATCACAATTGACTTTATAAACTCACAATTAAGAAATGTTGATAAGCCTCCAACAGGCCGTCGGTGGTCTTCAGATGATAAAGCTTTTGCTCTGTCACTTTATAAAAGGAGTCCAAAATTATATAATTATCTTAGAAAGTGTTTTCAGTTACCGTCACCTAGATCTCTACAGCATGTTTTGGCTTCCATTCCTTTTGAATGTGGACTCCTTAAACCAGTTTTGGAACATATGAAAATTCATGTTCAACAGATGGACGAGTTGGATCGTCATTGTGCTCTGATTTTTGATGAGATTTCTTTGAGTAGTGGTTTGTTTTACGAAAGCCACAAGCAAAGAATTTCTGGTTTCGAAGATCTAGGTACCAAGGGTAGAACATCTAACCCTGCAAATCATGCGCTTGTTTTTATGATACGGGGCATCCGAAAAAGTTACAAAATGCCAGTTGCATATTTTTTCACGAAAGATACCATGAAATCTGATAACTTGAAAGAATTAATTATTCAAGTTATTAGAGAGCTACAAATGATAGGGATTAGGATTTGTGCCACAGTTTGTGACCAGTGTAGCACTAATAGAGCAGCTATTGCTGCTCTCACTAGAGATTATGCTGATAAGAACCCAAGTCCATATCACTTTGTAGTTGATGGAGACTTTGTGGTAACAATATTTGACGTACCGCATCTCTTAAAGAACACGAGAAATGCTATAATAGACTGTAGAATTGAATTTGAGAAGGGAAAGTTTGCAAGTATGGATCATATGATACAAGCTTTCCATTTCGACAATACAACGCGTACATATAAAGTTCTGAGCAAGATGAAAGAGTCTTATTTCAATTTCAGAGATTCGTACATGAAAATGAAAGTTAAGGTGGCAGCTCAACAACTAAGTCAAACAATGGCTTCGGCTATAGAAACTTTTCATGCATCTGGGCATTTGAAATCGGACTCTTTGCATACTGCAGATTTCTGTCATCTGATGAATAATTTATTCGACTCTCTCAACAGTTCCCAAGTCTGTAATGATCAGAGAAAATATCGTTCTGCTCTTTCAGGTAACTCTCCTCATTTAGAATTTTGGTCTAACATGTTGCCCAAAATTAATAAATGGAAAATTTTGGATAAACAAGGAAATATTAAGAATAATTTTAAATTTGTTGAAGGGTGGCAGATAAGTATCAAAGCGGTAATTTTACTTTGGAGAAATTTAAATTCGAAAGATCTTCAGTTTTTAAATCTGAGGAACCTAAATCAGGATCCTCTAGAAAACTTTTTTGGACAGATAAGGCAACATGGTGTTTGCAATACAAATCCCACATGCTTACAATTTGTTGCAGCAATGAAAACTTTAATTATTAATAATTTAAGTTCTCCGCTCAGCAAATCAAGCAATTGTGAGGATGATTTTTGTGGGCTTATTGGAAATTTCAGTCAATTCATCGAAAAGTATTCAAACACAAATGATCAATCTTCTGAAAGTTGTAATGCTGACGCATTTGTAGACACACCTGATAGTTCAGATGATAATTTTTTGGAACTAAATTATGCCACTGCCTATGTGGCTGGATACATTTTGAAGAAGATCGATATACCAGATTGCGATCAATGTCGAAAAAACTTATTTTCAGATGATATAGATCTGAATCAGCACTTATTTGTCACGTTTAAGGAATATGATGAGAAAAGTAGATTAAATTATGCCAGTGATAAATTAATTCAATTCATGGACCTCATCCACATAAAATTATATCAGTTCCTCAATCTTAATGGCCATCGCGAGGGTCTTATTGATCGTTTCAAAGTTTCATTTAAAGAGCAATTAGAAAATTTTTTATTTTGTCCAGAACATAAAGTAACAGAACAAATTTTCAGAGTCGGTACTCGATTAATTATGTTCAAATATTTGAAAGAAAGGAATCGTTTAAAAACCGTGTCAGCTAGTCACTTGAAGAAAAATTCAATATTTCTGGATAGCAACATAAAAAACAAGCAACTGAAGCTTTCGTAATTCTTTGTTAAGATATTTTCAGGTTCAATCGGCTGATCCGAGTCCAACAACCACACAACCATTTTCTGTGATATACACTACTAATTTCTGTGATATTTTATTCAGTGGTTATTTTCACCAGAGTTATATTTATTTTAGAATTTATTTTTTGTTATTTTTTGGAATATATTTTTTATTTTCCGTTGGTGTTGGTCAGTGTGAATCTGACATTGCTGTCAAGTGCGGACCCTTGGCAGCAAAGAATTCAAAACTCTACTTTGAGGTCCTTGAATGGTTCAAAAATTGCTCCTGACAAATAGTGCACAACTTCTAACGCAGGAGCATTTTCTATTAACAATAAATTTTTATTGTATTTACTTGTGTTTCAGATATGAGGAAAACCTATGAACAGTTTCAAGAACGATTTTTCAACTAAAAAAATCCGATTTTGTATTGAGTTTCCATTTAATTTAAATATTTGGTTTCTAGGTTCCCAGGATCCATGGATTAAATTAGTGGATTCACCAACCTTTGATGAAAGACTCCTTCGTATATATCCGTACATGACAATGTTGTTATTATTAATTAATTTATTTTACATGTAATGAAATTATTACTTCTTAAAATGTTAGTACAATCTGTATACTCCACTGGAAGAAATAAATGAAAGAATATAATTCAATACATATACATATAATTGATTAATTTCACTTCATATTATTTTGGTTCGAGTCGGAATTTCCTTTTTGTACCCATTTCATAAAGAAACAAGTGAAATTCCATTTGAGAATAACTAATATGACATGAAATTAATTTTCAATACCTTCTATCCCGAGTACATGTGCAGCAGTTAATTTAAATATTCCCGCCACAAACAAACTACTTCCAATTCTGTCCGTCAGGGTCGCTAGTGAGCTCACTAAAAACGAATACTTCCAGTTTCAGCCGTTAGTGTCGCTAAAGAGCATGCCAACAAAAATATGGTTCCATCCATAGAATAAATATATATCCATCTGTGGTCCGCCTATAATGGCCGCCAAATTGTTTCCACAGATTAGCAGGGAGTTTGCACTTCTTATATATTTGTATTCTGTGGTTCCAGCTATCTATGGTTCATCAAGATTAATCAGCTGATGGGGGGACAGCATATCAAACGTTGAAAGAAAAACAACACAACCTCACTTTCCTGCTTTGTTTATCTTATGAATTACAATATTTTCAACAATTTCAGGATAAATTCACAAGTTAAAATGATTTATATTGATAGAATTGGTGAATAACTAGGCCGAGTTATTGTTTCGTTGTGAAATACAACATAAATACACCGAGAGACGAAAGAATCCGATGTTTCAGATATATTGTACTGTAGACTTTATATTTGAATATTTGCATTTTTGACCCATTCCCCTAAATTTTATCTGGTATTGGAAGAAACAGAATACTATGTGAACTATCCCAGAGAAGACAAACATACTATATTCTCGCCATAAATTGAAAAAACTGTTCTGACAAAGTAACAAACTATGGTAGAGTTTGTTGGAGACATTTCCACACTGGTGAATGAATTATGTTGGACTATCTATTCAATTTGTTCTGTTTAATAAGTTTAATCATGATGAGATAACCATGATAAGAATATTTCGTGTTTGTTATACACATTTCAAGAATGATATCAACCTATGATAGCTGGCGTTATGATGGACAAACCCATCCTGATTGTTTACCACTCACATCTCTATATGTTTTATAAAGCCAATCAAGGCAATTCGTTATGTGATAGATTTCCCAAAATATTGTATGTATTTTAAATAATAATGAACCAGATAACTTCCTCTGTTCTCAACCGAACACATTCCAACTTGGCTCGACTACCCAAGGATGGAACTTCTACATTTTGTTGTTTGTAATATGTTTCAAATTGAACTTATTGTCAATTAAAGATTATGAAAGCCTTAACGTTGCATCTGCATAATAAAAAACATTTTATATGGATAGTAAAGCATTTTTTGAGGATGAATCGAAATCGGTGTTCAAGGAAAAAATTTCATATGAATTATTTTATTTGTAACATATATTTAGTATAATAAATATATAATTGAAGATTATGATAGCACTGACATAGCAACTGCAGACCAATATTGTAGTAATTTGATAATTTGCACAATATAAATATTATTTGAAATAGTACTGAGAAGTTCTCTGGAACCCATGTTTTTTCCATTCCATACATTTGTTGGATTTCATTCTGCTGTTTATTTTCAGGAATAAATGAGCCAAACATTTTACTGTTTCAGTTTCAATAGTTATACCTATAATGAATGCTATCTATGATGTTGATACTCTAGGCTTTAAAAGACAAGAATAAATACTGCAATTTTCATTTATATCGTTTTGAATGATTATCATCTGAGATTGAATATCAGTTAATCAGATCCATTATCACGAAATTTCACTTGTGAAATCACTAAAATCTCCAAATAATCGCTCTTCGCCAATGTAAACAAAGCGAATGTATTCCTTCGTCTCTCGGTGTATTTATGTTGAATTTCACAACGACACACTAACTTGGCCTAGTAATTCACCAATTCTATTAATATAAATCATTTTAACTTGTGAATTTATACTGAAATTGTTGAAAATGCTGTACTTCATAACATAAACAAAACGGAAAGTGAGGTCACAGAATATATACTTCTCTATTCTGTGATTTACCTGTCCCCCCCCATCGGCCATGTTGTGACGTCAGCTGGATTTGCTCTATTTAAGGTAGAATGCATCTATCGTTTTGATTCCATATAGGGTGGGACATGGCTAATAAAGGTTTGATAATTACTGAATCTGGATTATTCTTGATTACAGTTCATTATTTTCGTTTGGAAGTGGTAAAAATATATCTGAAATACGATTTCTGACTGATAGCTCTGATCGAGATCTGTTTGGTGAATCATATATCGACCTGAAACTTCCAGAGTAGGTTACATTTCAAAATACGACGGTTAAGTTCATTAATGGGCAAAATCGGCTTCGGAGTTAGAACCTTTTGAAATTTTTAAGTTATTTTCGTGATAAGTCGGGAACTACTCGAACGATTGCAATGAAACTTGGCAATTAGTTGGAGTATAATGATGCGCAACTTTTTGCAGGAGTTACTTGAGATCGTACTGTCAGTAAATTTGAAAAAAATTGTTTTCAAAATTTTTTTTTCGAAAGCTGTCCATCGTATTCGAAGAAAAATTCCGCTCTGACTAATTGCTCCATATTTCACAGCAGTGTACCAAATTTCAGTTTGATACGATTATAATTGTCGGAAATATTGAGAAAAATATGTAAAATTTCGTGGTTTCTTAATGGGTATCGTGGTTTTATTCCGAAATAAATCAAAAAACCTATCAAAGCACTGACGTGAAGTCCGTAGCTTTTGCGCTCATGTTCGAATGGATATCACGAAAATTCAACATGCGCGCGAAGGCTGATGACTTCACGTCAGTGCTTTTCTAGGTTTTTGTTATGTTGTTTCAGAATGTATAGAGCATGAACCTTGAGTCAAATTTCAGTCGAATCGATCGTGTGCGTCAAGAAGTAGACATTCCATGAATAACAGCCTGTATTTCACTAATTTTCATTGTACATCCATTCATTTTCGGTATGTTGTTCCAGAATGTAGAGAGTAGTCTTGGGTACTAGGAAGCATATCATCCTTTTTATAATTGTCTTTCAATCTTTTTTACTTATCGTGGAGCTCCAAAAGTATTATAAATTATGCGGAAATAACCTACAATACTTGATTACCTCAAAATACAAAGAAGCTAGAGTTTCTGAGCTACGCTCAGATTGAAACAAAAAGCCCTGGGGCGTGCTGCTTATACACTAGTTTTGTGATTTCACAAAGTGGTTGATCTCTTATGTTTGGGGTTTCAGTTAATGTCATTGAGCTAAAGTGCAATACTTATCCTCAAAATTTGAGCTTTGTGGTACTAGAAGTAACTTAAGGCCTCGTGGATTATTTCGTGTCATAATGCAGGTACAGTGTCTTCTAGAATAAAGAATATTATTTTATCTATGGTTAGGTATTTATTTTTTACGATGACAAGAAAAATAAGCAGTGGCATCTTCCTCATTCCTCGTACATATGTCACAGTGACTATCGACAAAATTTGATAGGAGACCCAACAAAATGATTGGAAAAAATGTTTGGAAGAGTTGATTGCATACACATCAACACCCAATTGAGCATATTATTTCAACTATTGAATGTGTTGCATTTTCCTTGTTTCTTTATTATTGAATATACATAACTATTTACCACTTTTCATTGACTTGAAATTTAAATTTACTAATATGCTACTATCAATAAGTGCTACTAGAAAACCTGTATTCAAATCTGATGAAGAAAAATTAACCATTGAAGAGAACGCATGTTCTCCGATGGAAAATCTCATGAATTTCAAAGGAAAAGAACTCAAATTGAACTGGTTTAATGCTATCGTTTGACTTAAAGTAAGATATTGCTAGTTCTGTATCAACTTTCATGAACTTCCCGCCGCTTTACCACATTTATTTGTATATGTGCACAATCTGGAAAAATAAGAATTTGGTCAAAGAAGCTATCAAGTGATATCGATGTGATCCATCGATTGTGTGAAATAATTTCGTCTTTGTTGCCTAATAATTTCACGTCTCTCGTCCTATGTTAGAGGAAAAAATCGAATGATAGTATATTCGCCAAAAATAACATTATGTATATTGAATTCTTACATTATATGCACTGAATGTTATAAAACATGTAGAAATTCATTCATACAGATATTTTTTTACCTTATATCTTGTCTGATACCAATTCAGTTCTGACAGACTGACTAGGTCTCTTGCCTGGATTTTTTTAAGCGCTTGTTCTATGGAACAGCGCGTTATCTTTTCATCACGATGTCTGTAATTTTTTGTCATTAGAATCAAAGATTCTATCCGTAAGACTACTGAAAAACTTTAGTCGCCATAAAAATTTAAATATTCAACAAGAAAACGATCTTCAAACTTTGCCTGCACATATTGGCTGTTCAAACGGACGAAAATTCTCCGGGATATATCCACTCTCTTCTCGTGTACTTTTCTCTCTAGCAAGCCAATAGAAAGAGTCGGCTATATCAGTCGGTGAATGTTCCAATATAACGAGTGACGTAGAAGGCGATCTGACGCATTTTACCCGCTTCGACCTTCCCGATTCGACCATTTTCAATACCGAAATATTCAAAATTCGCGACTTTCTGAAGTGTGCGAAAGCATACCTCTTGATATTGTATCGATATAGAGTGGAAAAAACATAAAAATATGATCATTCGTGTTACATGTAAGCAGGGCTGGGCAAAATATACATGCTTGGCTTAGTTGAAATACAAATTACAAAATACTTTATCGCAGGTATTTGAAATATAAAGTACTTTCAAGCCGGGTATTTGAAATATAAAATACAAAATACAGTATTTTGACTATTTGTATTTGAAATACAAAATACATTTAGGTGTAACGTAAAATGTGACAAGGGGACAACTAATTCAGCTCAGCCATTTTATCGCTAAATAGAGAATTTCCTTTCAGAAACACAAGATTTTTGAATTATCAGACAAAGAGCCTCTTGTTGGGAAATGAATAAAACCTGCTAAAGAAAACAATCTTTCTACAGGTCCTGATGAGCACAAACTTGTGTTATAGTGTATGACCACATTTTTATATTAGGATAATGTACAAGGATGGTAAACTCTCTGCTCTTATCGTTTTTGGAAATTGACTTACTCTAACTCCATGTTGAAATGACCATTGCTCAGGACCTTTTCTTCCTTTTCATTTGCCGAAAATATGATTGCTAGCAAAAAAACTAAATGAAGCAGATGAACGTTGCGCCATCTGAAGGGAGATTCAGAGACTTTTTTCTATAGAACGCTCAGCGCTAAATGTATTTGTTCGAAAGTGTTTCGAAGACAAAAGTATCGAAACACAAAATACTTCAGCGTCAGGTATTTGAAATATCAATTACAAAATACATTTTCAAGAAGTAATTGAAATACAAATACAAAATACGTATTTGTATTTGAAATACGTATTTCAATTACAAGTAATTGAAATACTGCCCAGCCCTGCATGTAAGAGACCTATTTCCAAATAGCGCCACCTTCAGTGGAAGAAACGAATTCTAGCGATTTCCCAGCATTGGCGAAACAGAAGCGCATCTTTGAATTCACCTTATTTCTATTGGTTTATTATCATTAAAATCAAATAATAAACCTTAGTGATCCACCAAAAAAAAATTACTTCCCTGAAAATTTCGTAGTTTACATTTTGAAGTATGTAGATTTGAATGAACCAATAAAAATAACCGTCTGTTCGCCGTCTGTTGTCCGGGGCTTTTCTCTGAAAGTACTGAACCGAAATCCGTGAAACTTGCTAGAAAAATCGTGTGTCGCTCGATATTGATCCTACAAGCTTTTCAGCAGGATCAGTGTACCCTAAGGGCTCAAAATTGGGGGTTGCAGGGAAAAAATCATTTCTTGAAAACTTACCACCGAATTTTCATGAAATAGGTTATGAATAATATATAAGTTTTATTTGAGATATCAATGGTATAGGATTATTTAACTGAGAAAATAATAAATCCTTGTGTAAAATCTGCAGCGTTTTTTAAATTTCATTTAATGTAAGCGGAATGATCATATTGAAGACCCTCCTCTACAAAGTTATATAAAAAAGAAAAATTGCTGCACAAACAAACTTGTAAATTTAAAATATAAGAGTTCAACATCAGCAAAATAGATTTCCATTATAAATAACGATTAACAATGGGCTTCAGCTCTGTCTTAAATATTCTCAAATCACTAGAATGCAGCACAGCTGTGGGTTCAACAATTTTGTTCCACTTTCTCCTCAACCTAAAAATGGCTGAGCTATAAATTTAATTTCTATGAGTTCTACGCTCAATGAGTTGTTCCATACTATACTAAGGAGCACATTCGCCATTTTGCAACATTAGACAATCTAACCGCTCGGTCTTTTACAATGCTGTCCCTGACATTTAGAAAAAGGCGAATCTATCTCTAAGGAGATTCGATGTCCTACACTACTCATATATATTTACGCTCGTAAGGCACCTCCTCTTTCGGCAGCAACTCGAGAAGACCTTCGCAACTTTCAGTCCCTGGCCAAATTATTAGTCGCACCATAACATTGATTCGATGCCAATCTCAATTGAAAAGGCTTCTGAATTAGTTTTTGGATATTGAATCATTGAATTGAATATAAATGTTCAATAAAGTTGTACACTGCAAATTTCATTAAAATTGGATGATACCAAAGTTATCATTAAAAGTAGAATCGATTGGAGCGAAATTTCCACATTATCATTTTTTGAAAAAATTTTCTCGAAAAACTCGAAGTGTGCCAAAAAAATTAGAAACTCTCAAATAATGACTTTTTATAGTACAATTGTAAACAGATAGCATAGTTTAGGAAACGCTATGTACAGGGTGTTTTTTCAACCTGCACAATTAATCTGGATTTATCACAAAAACAACCGCTCATTTTGAAAAAAAATTTTGAAATCAATGAATGTGTTCAACACTTTTGCTGAAAATTTCATTGAAATCGAATAAGTCATACCAAAGTTATCAATAAAAGTAAAATCGGTCGAATCGGACAAATCACCCTGTATATTCTCAACAGAGACCCCCAACCATAAACCAAACAGTGTTCCGAGACTGTCTTGACTAGTGTAAACTCATCCCAAAATCTGACGGTGTCTTCCGGAATCACCCTGTATATGAAGGGATTTAATAGACTCTGAGTTTACAGATGAAGCAAACTGAGAGTTGTCATGCTCAGAATAAGAGAATCTACTGCCCATTTTAGACACAAGAAACCTGAAGAATCTATGTTGAATTCAATAAAATGCAGAATGCAGCTTGTAAACAAATTTCATGCGCGGGGGCAGCTCCGAGCTGCCCAAATCGTCAAAAACAAAGCACGCAAGATGGAGATCATATATTTGAGCCATAAAGCCCAATGGATCTGACCAGTGTCTTATACAAATGTATGTATCATAGATAAACTAATCGGTTTATTATTATTATTATTTTTATATGGTATGTATGTAATGAAAAAGCCCAGCAAAAACTCTGCCTCCCCCTATAAATGTAAAGGAATGGAAATTAGATTAATCAATAAGCTTTTCCATTGGAATAAACTATTCTCCCTTTTAATTTTTTTTTTACAAAATATGTTGAAATAATAACTGCTACAGAGAGAGTCGTAGAAAACCAGCAGGGTCAGATATTGGTGGATGAAAATCCATAGTATGTTTCCAGCAAAATGAAATCCTAGGTTGAGACCAATTCAGTTTTAGTTACTTTATTCGACAAATTTCCAATCATAAAATATATCATTCATATAAAAATACAGAATATTGAAAAAATTCTTTATATCCTTTTGTTCCAGTACATGAACAACAATTCAAGAGCAAATACATTTAGTGGATGATATACGTTATAACAATGTTAAATCATCCACCATATATCAATTTAAGGGCTTGAGAGGAACATGAACTATACAGTACCTTCTGCAAATAAAAATATCTAATGTTTGATGGGAGAACAATGATAATTTAAGTACGAGAGCTGATAACTTTGCGTGATGAAAGCAATCCTTGAAGTCTCAAACAGGAAAGGAGGTTATAATATGAATGTCGCTTTTATTGAAAATGATACAATCATTCTTCAGGTACTAGGGACCATACCAAACTTTTTGTATGGCACCTTATTTCGAAAGATAATTTCTATTGTGTTTCCAAAAATGCCATATACTTCACCTTTTTTATTGGTATAATGAAAAATGAGTAAAATAGTTACGATAGGAAGAGTGAAACATGAAATTGTTGAAGGGAAATTTACTGACAGGCCCAAGAACAGCATTTCCTAAGAGAGGAAAGAAAACTGAAGTTCCAAATTCAACACCTAGGCAAGTATGCCTTTACCGTGAAACCCGCTTCCTGCATGCTGCTAAAATAAACATGCTTTCCATAATATATTGGATTGAGGGTCACAATGGCCACAATCACTTTGTTTTTATACTCTTTATTGAAAATCCTAAGCTTTTGCTATCATATTGTGTAGCTTCATCAGAGGTTCAATGTAGGGTTAAGGCCCGTACTCATGGACGCGTCAAAAAATAAAAATCGCGCGATTTTTTTGCCCAATGTCAGTAATTCGTGGCTGACATCTGTCATTATGAAAACGCGCGATTTTTCATGAAATGTTTCATTCCAAATTGAATGAATTTATTTTCATGTGGTTCTGGTTTTTCAACAAGTATATTTATCATTTATATACCTATATTTTTTAAGGGATTGAATTAATAGACGCTTTTGAGTTCTTGGACATACACAAGGCTATCGAAAAAATTGTTTTTGATGGAATAAGTTTGTTCTGTAGAAATGATTATTTGAGGCAGATAGATAAATCAACATAATCATTTTTCCTAAGTAAATATAGCATTCTATTTTTGCCTTAATTTTGAAAAGATATTACATTTCATGCATATATATCAAACTGCCACATATCTCGTCACTATCACTATCGTCACATCAATACTTAATACCTCTAAGATAATAGACCAATAAGACCTCATAAGACTTAGTAGGTGTTTTGTAAACAAGTGCCTATAATCATGACATTCGAGCATGAACAATCTCTTGAGTCTTCTGAATATCCCGCCATTTTCTTAAAGTTGAAATTATTCAACTACAAAAAAAAGGGGGGGTTTTGGCGGGAGAGCATCTGACAACTCAAATGTCATCGCTTGAGCGACAATCGCGTCCATCAGTTCGCGCCTTCATACTTGATAAACCTTGCTTCATTTATTTTTTCTATTCTGCTTATTCTTTAAAATTCACTCTAAAAACTTGCGAATGTCACGTTAACTGCAAGATTTCAGAAGTGTGTGGCATTTTTGAAAAGGCCATCGAATAACCTTCTAAGCAACAAGGTGTCACTCAAACTCTCCTCCCCATTTAAGATTTTAGGGTTTGCTGTTACCACACTCACAGGATTGATTGAAACCAACTCCAATATTAAAGGTGGTACCTTTTCAAATGGACTCACTGTATATTGTCGAGTTTATTATTGAACTGGAGCTCTTTCATCTCCATGAATCATTCTCTTTGTTAAAAAAATACTGTAAAAATATTTATTCCTCAATGAATAGAGATTTTTTCTCATTCTTGCAAATAAACGTTTATTATTTTAGAACAAGATAAAATATGAAACAAGGAGGAGTTTTCCTCCAGATGAATAACTGAAGAAAAAAGTGAAATCTCTTTGAAGATACTGTAAAGTTCAATAAGTTATAATTTGTGTTTCTGGTTTCTTGCAAGTAAGTTATGCATATCTAGTAGACTTGTTTCTAATGCACTCCTGAATTTTGTGGCATCTGTTTCTCCATTATTCTTGAAACAAGATACTGCGAAAAATATATCTTCAGGGCGGGGATTATAGCAGCAGCCATATCCATTAGGTACTAAAGGTCCGTAAGCCATGACCCCACGACACTTGGTAGGTACTTGACTAGTGGAAAGTCTCATGTGAGAACTTCTTGAAAACGCAACGTCTCTGTAAAGTGAAGGTAATCCTTTTCCTAGCTCCTTAGCTGCCAATTTCAATCCTAAAAGGTGTCTGTCAACTCCGAAACCACTGATTGCCTACAAATTCATCATCATTTATATACAGTTATAATAATGGGTTACCCAGTATGGCCAATTTGGTTTTGAAATTTCATTGCGGCAATATTTGAAATGGTGTTTGCTTCTGTAAAATATAGGCTTTATCAATATATAGTTATTTTACAAAAAATTTCAAAGAGTAATAGTCCTGATTTATCGAAAAGTTAAATAAGTATCAACACCCACATTCACACATTTACGAATAGTTTATGGCGACTCAATTATGTAGAGAGCCTGGACTCCATATAAAATATTGGAATTGATAAATAGACCATAAATGTTTCTGATGAAAAGCTCGCTGTTTTAGAGATGGCGATCAATTTAGAAATTCTGGAAAATCGTCAACTCAACTTATAAGGTATCAAGCCTAGAAATGAAAACTTTTCAGGCTGTACATTGCTGATAAGTAGTGCTTTTGGACGAAAAATCGATCAAATTTTACGAAGCAGAATGATAAAATGCTTTATTTGAATCCCTCCTTTTTGCGATTGTTTTAACGAAGATCAGCGTAATCATTTTGCACAGATGTCAGTGGCTTATTAACCGGTACGCTTAGTACGCTCAAGCGTAAGGCCGCGAGGTCCAGAGCTGCCTGTGAAAAATATCATCGATTCAAGGGTTCCTCTTCCGCATGTTTTTCCAATAATTATTATTTGCCTGCAAGAAATTTCCGAAAGGTTGCAGTAAAGTTGTCGACATCCCTCTGAAATATAGGTACATGCCACCACAGCCGTCTTTAATGCACAAGCCGGGAACAGAAAATCTGGCAACGCCTACGATAGACCCTGAACGGCCCGAACCCTTTGCATTTCGCGGCATTTCTATTAGTTTTTACAGTAGCAGGTGGTGTTTTGTGTGTTCGCGAACTCGTTTACCGGTTCAACAAGTGTTCGGAATCAGTGCAATATATCAATACCAGGTGTTTCAATGCTGTAATTATTGAGTGTCGTTCTGTAAATAGTGAATTTCCTTTTGGATTACTTTGTTTTCTTGTGAGAATCGTTTTGAGACCATAGGCTTAGGAAAATAGTTAGTGTAGTAAAAGTAAGTATAAATGTACCAAAATGAAGATTATTTTAGTTGTTTCGGATTTCCGAAGAATGAAGGAAAAAATTCATTCATAAGAGTAGAAAAGCGAAACGATTTGTCGATAGCCACAGATTCTGTCACTTTTATTTTCGTACATATGTGTTTCATTTTAGAATATATTTTAAATGATGAAATGGTTTCATCAAAATTGTTGCAGGGTCGGGATCAAAAATATATTTTATGTGAACTTACTGTTCATAGCATTAAATTAGACTTTTATTATTCAGAATTCATAGAAACTTGTAGCTGTGGTTTGAATTCGAAATTCATTCTAAATTCACTCTGTTCAATTTTGGCCAATTTACTCCTGAATAATAACGTCACTGATGAAAAAACAAAAAGTTTGAAACTTTAATTCGATGATGTCAACGATTTCATTCGCCCTAATCTATTGTTAAGTTTAAGAATATAGTTTCCTTTGGAGAATTTTATATAAATTCATATTATATTGGCAAGAGATGGCCCTACACCTTCCCGTGGTTCTTGCTGAACAATAAGTTGAATAACAACTTCAATGTCATTTCACGATTATTGAGAAGAAATAAACATTGCTATTCGATTTATTGACCAAGTAGGGCATATTACTATTATAGTTTCAGGTATTTTTCGAAAATGAAATCATTTAATTTGTTTGACGAAGTGAAAAGTGAAACTACAGACCAACAAGACAAATCACTTCATCGTTTGCGGGAATCGCGTCTTTCCGACCTTGTGAAATACAACAGACATAACCACACTTTCTTCTTCCTCAAAACAGCTGTCAAATTAAATGCTTGACTTTGGAATATCTAAAATCGAAATGTAAAAACGGGTTTGTCGGGATTCAAGAATCACGAGATTAAAATCAGACTAGGATTTTTCGATGAAACCATTTGAAAATCAAATTTACAATACCAAAGCGAGTGTTTTCTCACATCTTATGCTGCTTTTTTTTTGACGATTTGGGTAGCTCGGAGCTGCCTCCGCGCATGAAATTTGTTAAAAAATTTAATGAGCGGGGAGAGCTCCGAGCTACCCAAATCGCTAAAAAAAGGGCAGCATTGAACTCCTATAGAAGAACTCGGTTGGGGTAAATGATAATTTTGGAAAAATGTTATGGAAAACCAGTTTACCTTAATCAGAAAATCTTTGTAGTGACACTTATAGGTCTCTAGGAAAACCCCCAAAATCTTCTGGGAGTTTGGGTGTGTTCTATTACATTGCAAACCTTTTTCTAATATGTGTGAATACAATCGAATTAATGAGTAAGAAATGAAGAAACTTTAAAAATTTATAAACAAGAAATAAACTTCCTTTAAAAACTACATTGTCTTATCTTTTCCATAACAGTATCAATTATTACTCATATAAATATGTTATTCGTTGAGTTTTCAGTAACTATATTGTAGTAAGTATACCATGTTTACGTGAAGTCTGCCAAACTGTTTCAGACACTGGTTTTTACATAATTTAATTCAGCAAGTTGAATATAATTCATAATTGCCTCACTATTTTATCAATAAAGAATATATACAACAGTAATTCATTAAAAGAGGTATTTTTTTTGGTGAAAACTTGTTCTTTGAAATCAATTTATCAAGCAAACAAAAACATACTATTGTATTAAATGGAAAATGTATAGGTTGTGATACTTTCACATCAAATGAGATTCATTTCAATATAAAATCAAACTATGAATAGACCAACTTTGTTCGATTCCTATCCTTGTGGTTGTGCAATTTCATTAGACATCCCCTCGTGTCAATTGAATTATGGAGGTTGTAATTCTTTTACTTCAGTTGCGATTCCTCTATATTATATAAAATAAACATTATGAATGAGTCCACCTAAGTTCGATTCCAATTCTTGTTGTTGTACAATTAAAGCATATAATGAGGACTGACATCATAAAATAGAACCTCAGAGATGACTTAACAATTAATTTTGTTGTAAAAACTGTTTGGATTATATTCTTGAATGGAACAGATACGAAATTATTCATCAAATAAATAGGACAAAAATTAACTTCTGTTTGTTTACATGTTCATAACCTCTTCAAGCGGGTCCAAAAGCCGCGAGAGTGACGTAATCCTATTCCTGCAATCTGATTGGCACCCCAAAGCATACCTCAAACGCCTGCTAAAATTCTGATTAGCTCGATTCAGGGTCATATCTTCGTTGACATAGATTTCCTAAGTAAATGACGCGAGTGGTTCATCTGGTTAGTCTGTGGTGAAGCTTTGTATTCATATTCACGTACTGAATGTTCAAGCGGCAGGCCTCTCAGTTTTGATTTCATGCGGCGTTGTCAAACTGTGTTCTGCGCTATTTCTAGAGACGGATGTGATGCCTCCGTCAGTATTGTGTGGAGGGAGGGGTGCAAAGTGCATGGCATGCACATCAGGCATTCAGAATTACCTATGCTTACAGTTATTTGGGCAACCATTCTAGAACGCTTTGATACGGTTTCTTTCGATCTTCAAACACCCTATCGTTTTTTCCAAATGTCTGTGACTCACTGATGACGAATCCGGTGTCAATATCGATTCTGTCGTTTTATTACAAAGACTTTCTGATCATTTCATTTTCCTCAAATTTTGTATGAACCTTCAAAGTGTCATTTTTCAATTAAGTACTGGATATCAATTACATCTGATCTGTATTTTTGGAAATAATGGAAAAATAAAATTTTGATGGATATATCTGCGGAATAATTGGGTGGATTTTACCCATTCACGAAATCGACCTTCGTAACTAAGGTCCAAACCTAACCTACAAATCTCGAGTTTCTTAATTGTTTCCTTAGGAAGTTATTGTGTTTGCGGTTGATCTTTAGGCATGATATGACGGGGAGTCTGGGTTATAATGCTACAATAAAAAAAATTGTTGATGCGCTACTAACAGATGTCAGGGTACCGAACGATGGGCGAGACTTAGTCATGAATAATTTATGGTCAAATTAAATTCTGTACTTCCATTTGGGGTGACTTGCCGGAAAAAAACTGAAGATAAGAAAAAATTTGCGGTAGTTTTGTGGTCCGAATCAGATTGCTCCCGAAGATAATGTCTTCCATAATTTTGTTCATTAATTCTAAAATATAGATCCGATCGAATTAAAATTTGGTGGGTACCGTGTATCACTAGAATAATTTCAAAAATTCTAGGAAAACACTTGCGTAAAGTCAGGAGCTTTTACACGCTGGTTCAAATTCGCTGCCAAAGCTCTCACCTATTCCTGATGAGAAGATCTAGCTATTTTCCTCAAATATGGTCCTTACAAAATTCTGGGTCAACCTTAAGCATCCGTTCTTGCGCGTATTTTCTGGGGAACAGCGTGCTATCGCTTTGTCCAAATATCTATAATTTTCGGATTTCGAGCCGAAAATGGTCTCAAGTGACTAGGTTGGACTCACTGATGACGAATCCAGTGTCAAAATCGATTCTGTTCGGCCGGCCCGCCGTCCGGATGCACGATTACGGTCGTACGGAGAATCCTATGGACTTGAAACTTTCAGGGTAGGTTGCATTTTCAAAATGCGACGAAGAGGTTCGAATTATTCTGCAGCACACACCAACTTTATCTTAATGTGTCGAAGAGTCAAGTGATCTCTTCATCATGGAAAAACTCCAATACTAATATCATATTATCTTGGCGGTTTGGCTGTAGTCAGAGTCGATCAGATCAGACTTGGGTAAAATACTGGATCAGAAACTAACTTTTATTCCACATATAGATTGTATCGTTAGCAGCACCAACAGGATGCCCGATTTTCAATCAGACAATGTAAGATCTTTTAAAACTATGAATAAATTCTCAGTGTCTACTACGCCTATGTGTTCAGTAGAATCAATTTTGCCTCTGTAATCTGGAGACCTCATTAATATTCATATTAACAGAATTGAACGCATGCAAAACCAAATCATCAGTTCGAAATGTAATTGCGCTGTTCGTGAGAATAAAGATTTTTATTGCATAGCATGTAAACATTTCTATCTTTTACCCCTCACAACAGGCGAGAATTGAATGATCTTATGATGAAAAAAATTTAAAGTGAGTTGTCGGTGGCTGGCCTAAAAGTGCCAACCTGTAGTGTCAGAACCTTTGTAGCTTTCTTCGTCCCTTTGAGGAGAACCAAAGCCTCAAAAAATCAACCTTCAATTCAAATGCTCCGCACCTGTAACGAGCTATGAGAAGTTATAGATACACATTTTTCATGGTAATATTTTGAATTCGAAATTGCCTGTGAAAAATCATTTTCTTTCGATGTAGATTGTTCTTTGTTGTTGTTCTGTATTGAACTTAATTAATTTGTCACTTCTCATTTCGCTAACTAGATTATTCTGTGAATACTATTTCTGGGTAGACCCTGTTTGTCTTTCTTGCAAAACAATAAATAAATAAATAAATAAATGAATAAAGGAATTAGTCTTTCATGAAAATATGTAGGAATTGACCATGTCCCGCCGAATTATTTCCATCTAGATGACATTTCACTAGTGGTCCAGTTTTAGTAACAGAAACTTGATAATCCTATTCTGAGCCTATCGACTGCCTTTATAAATTTGAATGAAGTATACCTCATGCCTTTTCGCTAGCATTTTTTAGGGAACAGCGAGCCGTTCGGCCAGCCTGTCTACAATAACTTGAGAAAGAATGGAACTTGAAACTTTCAGCGTAGGTTGGGCATCTAAAAGATTATGTTGGTTGGGCCAAATCAGCCAATCTGTTTCGGAGTTATACTCAATTTTTGAGATTATTCACTCAATATTTCAGAAATTTCCAACGAGATCGGATTGAAACTTTGTAATGTAGAATATCGACGCGCAATTTCGTGCAAGATTTTGTTGGGATCGGACGTTGCCACGATAAATTTAAAACGGAAAGAGCTAGAGACTTGAAACTTGCAGAGTAGGTTGTGAATCAGAATATGCCGGCTTAGTTCGTTGAAGGGAGAAAAGGTTTTGGATTTACAGTCATTTGAATGTTTGAGGTTATTTCCTGAATATTTCAGGAACAATTTATGAGACCGAATTGGAACTTGGTGATAAGTTCTAAATAACTGACCTGAAATGGAAATCGTATCGTTAGTATTGAAGAAATCGAAAATTTTTAAGATTTTGGTTGAAAACTTGATGCGATAGAACCACCACTGATTTTTTCTCGAATTGAAAGGAAGATATGACTTCATATCTAATAATAATGATAATAATATTTTCATTTACATTTCTACAGTTATCACAAATAAACTAGAAATGAGGACAAATAGAGATCATTAATTCACATTATTTGAAATTCCTACAATAACTAAAATATTCATCAAGTGAATGAGGTTCAATGTTAACTAGGAATACTGATTTGTTCACAGAAATAGGACGTGACCCCACGGATTTCGTTAACTAGGAACTGGTATACTTTCCTCTTAAAGGCATTGAATTCATTAATCATTCTCAAACTTCCAGGGAGTGGATAACTTCATACATATATATTTACCATTATTCTGAGCTAGACCGAGAGAAAGCTTTGGGAAAAAGTAAGGTACCCTACGTCAAGTGTTGTTAACATTTAAATGTTCTGCAAATAATTCAGGATATTTTCTAATAAATATCATACCTACATCTATATATGTATATAGCGACCGACAACAGATAACATGTTATCTCGATTGAACACACTTCAAACTTATGAGCCTAATGGCGTCCTTTTGGACTCTGAAAACCTTATACAACTGATTGCTATTGCCCCAAGTTACAAAACCATAAGTAATCGCAGATTGAAAGTTAGAAAAATACAAAACAATCAATATATTCCTGTCTACATTGTCTGAGCACATTGAAAGTATAAATCAAATTACTCAGTTTTTGGCAGATAGTATGGATGCGGCATGCCATTTTAAATTAGAATTCAACTAAATCCCCAGGAATTTCACTGTTTCAGGTGTCGAACCATAACTCCTTGTAAACCAACAGAATCAGGAGGCTGAACTCTAGAACAATCACTATGAAACACAGCGCATTCTGTCCTGCTGTTTTACAGCATCACCCTTTGATACAGATCATTATCATCTGAGCTATTCTGAATGTATCCTCTAAGTTTCTGTCCAGTGCAATAATATTGGAATCGTCATCATATATAGTCGTTTCAGCTACTACATCATAAAGTTGATGTTCAATGGAAATGACCGCTTTGGCAACGCATTTGAACATGCGCGCAAAAGCTGCTGCTTTCGTGGCAGTGCTTTTCTAAGTTTTTTACGATAAACTGCTGGGTTTCAATTCTATCTAATCTGGTATATCTACGGAATTGTTGGGCGAATTTTACCCATTCACGAATTCGACCTTCGTAATTAAACCACAAACTAACTCTACAAATATCGAGATCGAGTTTCTAAGACGTTTCTTTCGGAAGTTATTGAGTTTACGTTCGTCCGTTATTTCTAATATTTCCAAAAATATAGATCAGATCGAGTTGAAATCAAATTTTATTAATAACAGTTCGAATGTTCATATAGAATATCATGAAGATGATATGATCAGAAGATAACAGAATACTGAATAATGAAAAAAAATAAGATTTTTTGGTCAAATTGTTCTAATGACACAATCATCAAGAAATTTCGCACAGAGTTGCCCATCAGCATTTTCAAACTAGCTGCCAAGTTTCATTCCGATGAAATCAGTATTTTATGAGTTAATCCGGAAAAAAGTCTAGAAAAGCACTGACGTGAAGTCAGCAGCTTTTACGCGCTTGTTCACATTGCGAAATGGTGATTTGGAAATTTCAGTGAAATTTCAATTAAATAAAAAATTTAAAAAAAAATGTATCGAATTTTTCCATGGAAAATTCTTCTTATTGATACTATTCATCTTCCAACCAAGTTTCATTCAATTAAATATTTTTCGTGTTATTGGAAAATCGAAATTTCAAATGGCTGTAGCACACAAACCATTTGGCAGATTTGGCCCATTAACCGAAATATTCAGGATCGTAACCTAACCTGAAAATTTCAAGACTCTAGGTCCTTCCTTTCGAAAGTTATAGCGCACACGGCCGGCCGGACAGAATCAATTTTGACCACGGATTCTTCATCAGTGAGTCTATCCAACCTAGTCGTTCGAGACCAATTTCGGCTCAAAATTCGAAAATTACAGACATCGTGACGAAATGATAACGCGCTGTTCCCCAGAACAACAATTTATATATTTTTCCCAATATTTCCTGGAACTATGATTGTATCGAAATGAAATTTGGTAAACTGATGTGAAATATGATTTCTAAGGTATAAGCAGAAGTTTTTTTTAAGATTCAAGGAATAGTTTCCGAAAAAAAATATTTTATTTACTGTCAGTGTGATCTCTACGAACTTCAGTGAAAAGTTGTGCGTTGTTATGCTCCAATTAGCCGTCAAGTTTCAATCCAATCGTATGAGTAGTTCCTGAAATATCAGGAAATTAATCTCAGAACTTCATATGGCTATAACTCCGAAACCGTTCGACCGATTTCGCCCTCTAACGAACTTAATCTTCGTATTATGAAATGAAACCCACCCTGAAAAGTCGATAGAATCCCCCGTACGCCCGTTATCGTGGTGATGGCCAGCCGGCCCGACAGAATCGATTTTGACACTGGATTCGTTATCAGTGAGTCCAACTTAGTCGTTTGAGACCATTTTCAGCTCAAAATTTGAAAATTACAGAAATTAGGACAAAACGATAGCACCCTGTTTCCCCAGAACATGCGCGCAAAAAGAAGTAGACCCAGTATACTTCCTTGTATGACTCCCAGTTCAATAAATCCCTCAATTGACATAAAAACTTCTCCTTGGGCTGCGATTACTATATTTTGCCTTCGCCTTCCAAGATAGCTCCTGATGAGGTCGAATTGCTTGTCTCTTATCCCATAGTGTTCAAGCTTCTTTAATAGTTGTTTATGATCGACAGAATCAAAAACTTTCGACAGGTCTAAAAAAAGTCCTAGAGGAATGAATCCAATGTCAATATCCTCGTCGAGTTTACTTGTTTACTGGGACCCTATTCTTGAGGGTGATGGAATGAACGTTCTCTATCATTCCATCAAAAATGTACCGCTATTCCTTGACAACAGCGTCGACACGCCAATTTTTCCCTTCCCCGATTCAAGAATAGGGACCCTGGAAGATTGCAGTCTCTGCATTCCTGTTCTTTCTGTTAGATAATATTTTCTCAAAGATTTTCGCCAAAGTTGTTGACATGCTGATTGGATGATAGCTTTCCATTACAGTAGTTAGCCCTTTCTTATGGCAGGGTCTGATAATTGCCAGCTTGAGGGATTCTGCCTTCTGTGAAAGCATGGTTCATTATGTAGGTTAGGGGCTCTGCGATCAGATGGATGCACTTCTTGACAATGTGAACTAGTATGTTGTCATGGCCACATAATGATGGATTTTTCATCTGTTCCGACATTTTTGATAATTTCTTGGCTAGTTTTATCAAACATGAAAAATCTATTGTCTACCCTCTTCGGTTTCAGTGTGAATTCTTCTGTTGCTATGTTCGGTAAAGTGGTGGTTAAAGTTGTTAGCAATCTTTTGATAGTCTGTAGATGGTGAATCCGGTTCTTTGTTTCGACTTCTGTCAGTGAGTTAAGCAAGTTCCAGGTGGTTTCAGACTTGTTACAAGAGTTGTGGATTTTATCCCTGTAGTAAACTATCTCCGAATCCTTGATCATTGTATCATATTTACGCCTAGTTTTTTTGTATCCCACAAGAAAAACACTATTTCTTCTGGAAACAAGGACGAGAATATCCAAACGATTCTTCAGATACCGCAGCTCGGGTTTACATTTCAAATATGCAGGTGTGATTTGAGAGGTCTCATTTCAAATTATTCAGAAATATGTTATGAATACTAGAGAGGAACTCCCACATGCTATCTGCATCAGTACTCTCATAGTTTTCCAAATACGACCAGTTGGTAAGCTCCAGTTCCTCCAAATTCGAATTTTTTTCACTATATTGTTGTAGATTGATTGTTCTTTGTACTTTCCTCGATTTATGTGGTAACTTGAACTTAAACATTTGTGCTAGATGGTCCGAAAGATGAGGTTGCAGTGTCAAGGCATCTTCAACGTTGGTAAAGATATTGTCAAAACATGTTCGGCTGCTCTGTGTAATTCCTGTAGGATCGTTCATAAAAACTCTGATTCCATATGACTTCATGATATGAAGCAGAGTTTCTATATTTTTATTCATGGTATCGAGAGGGTCGATGTTGAAGTCACCTGTGATCATGAATATTGTGGACATTTCTGCTGTTATTGTTTCCAGGATTTCCATTAATTTTTCAAAGAATACATATTTATTTGGACTATAGCTACAAGATAGATACAGGCATATTAAAAGTAACTTATTCCATGCGGGGGACCTAGTATTCCAGAACAATGCACTCTTGTGTCTTTGGCATGCTCATACGATCAATATCCTCTCTGTTTTTTCAATTCACAGCTAGACAATTTCTCACATAAATGGCACTACCTCCGTGTTTGTTCCGTGATCTGCAATGGCTCGTTATGAGTGTGTATTCCTGCATGTTATATGCATAAAGTTGATCAAGATCTTCCCAGTGTTCAGTAATTGCAAGAAATCCCACTTAATATTCAGAAGCAAACAGTTCCAACCTACTTAATGATGTTGAGATGGCCTGAACATTCAGGTGGGGTAGGGAAAAATCTATGGACTCCCTAACAATAGGTTTGTTTTGGTTCCGAAATTCAGAACTGTCCTAGAACAGTTCTAGAACTGCACAGAATCGATGCGCTGTGGAAGCCGATTCTGGACTATCCTAGAACAGTTTTAAAAGCGATGACACCAAAAAAAGAATTAAGTTCGGGTTCTCATCGGGATCGTAGAGGAAAAAAAAAACTTCCGTTTGAGTTGGCAGAAAAGAGGAATGTTAATCATGTCTTATATATTGTGTGGTTTAATTAAAAATATGTCCTTGTCGCATCATGTAATATAAAAATATTTTTGGGAATACTTGCTTCCACTTAATTGTTCTTTCTGAATTTTCTTCATTACTTCAATAGGTCTCTTGCATGAATTTTTTTATCATTGGAATCGAATATTCTATCCGTAAGACCACTGAAAATCTTTAACAGCCATCAAAAACTTTTATTTTTAACGAGAAAATGCTCTTTTAAATTTGGCTCCGCAAGTCGGTTGTTTAAACGGACGAAGCTTCGCGGTTTCCGTGACGTATGGGGATATATCCACTCTCTCCCGTTTCTCGTATACTTTTCTGTCTAGCAAGCCATTAGACAACGTCGGGCTGTATCGATCGGGGCATCGTGGAATAACGAGTGACGTAGGAAGCGATCTACCGCGTTTCACCCACTTTGATTTTGCGTCCCGATTTGAGGAATTTTTATTACCGAATTATTCGAAATTCGCGAATTGTTGGAGTGTGAGATAGCATACATTATGATTTTGTATCGATACAGAATGAGAAAAACATGCAAATATGATAATTCGTGTTACATGCGAGAGACCTATTACATTCCGAAATGAACCAACGAATTATTGGTTTATATAATAATGAATTTAACGACGAACGTATTTCAGATATGTGCTTTTTAGAGAAAAATTAATTAGAAATATCATTTTTCAATAGAGGAAGAGGACTCTTGTATTCATAGATTTATTTAAGGAGTATACATCCCAGGACATCCCAGGTGTGAACAATAGAAATAAAATCCATTAGATTATACTGGTAGGTCGTAGCGAAGGAATTATCTTCAATAACAAAAGTTTAATTTTAACAGTTTAACGTTTCCTCAACAAATAAAACAATCAAAAACCAAATCAACACGACGTTGAAAAAGTCAGGTTAACCATTTAAATCGTTGACAGCCACTCTACGCTTGTACGCACTACCCAATTCTGAAACAGTTCGGACTCTCAGGTCCGAACTCCTTTCACAGTTCTAGAACAGTTTGGAATCGATTCTAAAAATATCCGAAACAGGATTACTCAAATCCTGAACCGGTTCTGAAATGAACCAAAACACAAAATCGCAATCGCGCATGCGGAACCGTTCCAGAACAGTTCTGAAATCGGAACAAAACAAACCTATTAACCCCGACCGACCAAAAGGATTCGTTATAAATACCATTTTATAACCCACTGCTGAATGATGAGTTTTGTCCGATAGTGTTTAGCCTTTTGATAACGAATTGTTCTTGTACATCTACATCCCTTAAAAATGCTAATATTTCTTCTTCAGATACGTTATTGCCTAAAATTGTTCCTTATACATCCATCGCCTGCGAACTGCACCTTGACTCGATGTATTTTGGTGGGTAGCTTTATCACCAGAACGAATTTTCCTATTCGTTTTCTTGGCATTTATTTTTTTTTTGTTACTGTAGACCAATCACCATGGTTGACAGTGTTGTTATCAGCATCCACTCTCATCTCTGAATTCTCATTAAAACGGGCGTTTTTTTTTAATTCACCGAACTGGTGTGGTGGAAGAGTAGTGGATACAACAACAAGTTATTTTATTGTTGGTTGACAACACACATATGTCAAATTATCTAGTCCAGAGTCCACCAATCATCCACCATTTGTATTCTGTGTCCACCATACTTCACCTCAACCACACCCGTTTGGTGAATTAAAACACTCGCCCTATTTATTTGCGATGTTTGCTTTAACACTGTAAGGTCAGATTGCCGTTGCGGTGACGTCCGATATACACATTCGGTTTTTCCAGCTCCGCCGCCATTGCGGTGCCGTACTAACGGTCTGAAGTACACAGCATCAGTGGTAGAATGCACCCATAAGTACGGCAGTGCAACGGCGCCGGAGCTTGAAAAACCGTATGTGTACACCGGACCTTAACCTAGAAATGTCATCCTGAGAATAGTCAATGGTTTGTCTGTGGGGAGACGTTGACAGCTTAGACGTTTCCATGACTTGTGTAGGTTGAGATTGTCATTTGCCACCAAGCTATATGTCGCTCGCCCAGGATTTCGTTGTTCATCATATGTCACCTGCTTCGTGTTCACATCCTTTTTTGTCGTTACTACTATTTTTAATGTTATTCTCCATATCTCTGATTTTATTATGTAGTAACTGATTATTTTCCATGAGAATCGAATTTTTGCCGTTCGTTTATTTGGGGAGAGCTCTGATGTATGATTGTTCGGTTTAGAACATTTATATTCCATTTTTAATTGAGATTCTTCCTTATTTTCACTGTGCAAACCCACTTCGTGACGGCAGGTAGTTGCTTTTCTGCTGGCTGCTTTCAGTTAGCAGATGAAAAATCTCCTTGCACTTGGTGCATTGGACCAATTCACCAACTTCTTTATTGAAATAATTACAAATTCTTCCGACTATATCACCGATTACGTCCGAATTACATTGCATTAATAAACACGTGTCGGGTGAAATGATTCGGGAGTGTATAAAAAACTCTAAGAAAGCACTGACGTGAATTCAGCGACCCCTGCGCGCAAAATTTTTCGAAATAATCAGCACAATGTCAGATAAGTGACAGTGGGGTTCATTTTCATTTCACGTTAATTGAAAAAAGAGAGTTGAAAATCTATTGACTTTGTTTCAATATTTCCGGAACTCCTTATGAAATTCATTAGTTATACCATTCACTATTATTTTATTTACTTTTTTGGTAGAACAAAGAGGACCAGATTATAACATGTAACTATACCCATTCCAAAAATGATTAAAAAACGTTTGATATCGCTTTGAAAACTGGGCAAAGCAGGCAAATTTTCGTAGTGGATGCCATCCATTTGGTTTCAATATTTTTTAGAAAATCTTTCCAGAGTTGTTTGAATAAAAATAAAAGGAATTCAATATAGCATTTTTGAGAACCATCGTGCATTTTCGAAAGTTCGTAATTTGAAAATTTCGTGAAGGAATATGTTAGATTGACTCAGTATTTGAAGCCAAATTTCCAAATTATAAATGAGTGAGAAACATTTATTGGAAAATTTGTTAAGTCTCAATGCGCCGGTGGATTTCAATCATGGCAAAATTTATCGAGGGATTACGGCGTGCACAGATGAATGAATAGGTGCGATACAGGTCCAGATTTCAACGCCGTTTAGTTATGGAATTATTTGGAAAAAATTCAAGTGAACCACCGATGAGGAGATTTTACGCGCTTCTTCAAATTCGTGGCAAAAGAGATACCTATACCATCCCCACAAAAATGCATTGCTTTGCGCGTTAGTATTCTACAATTTTCCCAATATCTCCTGAAATAAACATCGGATCAAATTCAAATTTGAACCACTATTTTTGAACATAAACTCCATGGTATCTGTCTAATTTTATCATAATCTGATAGATAGTATCCGAAAAAGATATTTTTCAACAAAATTGGAGGAAATTCTTGAATTTTTATTTCCTAACATGCGGGCCTCACAAAATTCTGAATCAAGTTGCGTTTTTGTATTCTGCAACTGATTTCAAAGTTCCAAACTGAGCGCATCAGTACTTCTTGAAATATTAGAGAACCAACCTCGAAATTTAAAATGAGCAATACCCCAAAACTGTTCGGTCGATTAAAGAACTTAACGGAGCAGAATTGAATTCGATCACAGATTCTTCTTTAGGGAGTCCAACTTAGTCTTTTGCGGCCATTTTCGGCTCAAAATTCGAAAACTACAGACATTGTGACGAAACTGTAAGGCGCTGTTCCTCAGAAGAGCGTGAAAAATCAACAAACTAAAACACCACTTACCAGCAATGTACACCCAAAAAGGTTATCAAGCCATTCTAGGGTTGAAACCTGTGATGGATAATCAGGAGGTTTTCAGGTATTAAAACCCAATCTTTGTATACTGCGTTTATTCAGAAAAAAAGTACCGGAATAGCCGGAGGTGTTACTTCCAATGCGTAACGGACACAACTAAGTTAGTTGTGTCCCTTTGTAAGTTAGTTCAACTAACAACAAAGGCGGCTACATGGCCGATCCAGAAGAGAAAGACAATGCCCATCAAACTTGAACAATAAGAGGGTAGATGGCGCCACAAGGCTCAACTGAAGAATATAAGAAAGAATGTTTAGTTTTAACACAATACTACCCCCTAAACTGAACTACATTACAATAAAATCATACATCCAAGCCGATTTTATGGCAGTGATAAATCTTTTAGTGTTTAGCGGTTTGGTGATCATGTCACCGAGCTGTCCTTCTGAACTGATATGTTCAACATCCATGTCTCCATTTTGATACAGTTCGAGCACAAAATAGTATTGCACTTCAATATGTTGCGACCGTTTATGGAATTCGGGGTTCTTTACTAATTTGATCGCACTTGCATTATCTACGAACAACACTGACTCTAATGTCTCGCTTCCCAGACAAATTTCACTCACCAATCTCTTAAGTCAAATTAATTCTTTGGCTCTCTCACTAGCTGCGACGAACTCAACTTCTGTAGTTGATAGAGCTACCGATTTCCTGAAGCTGGGAGGTCCAGGAAACAGCAGTACCACTGATCAAGGATACGAAGTCATCAGTCTACCTTCTGGTTTCAAGATCACCTGCTAAGTCTGCATCTGAGTATGCAGAGAGTTTATCTTCAGAAGATGAATAGAGTAATCCAAGATCTGAAGTACCACTGACATATCTGTATATCCGTTTAACAGACATTCAGTCGGCGTCTGTTGGTTCAGCCATTGATCTGGCAGCTTCGCAGCTTTAGACATTGCAAAAGCAATGTCTGGTCTAGTGTCCCATGCTAAGTACATCCAGTGATGTACCGCTGAGCGGTATGGAGTTGACTCAGCAAGAGGACCATTAGATTTTTCATCTCAATAATTATTCTCAGCAGGTCTTCCCACAGGTTTACATTCAGATATATCGAACCGTTTTAAAATATTCCCAGTATACGTTGTCTGAGAAACAAATTGACCTAACTTACGCTGCTCAATTCGCATCCTCAAAAATGATTCCAAAGAGCCAATGGTTGTATTGAATATTGAAGTAAGTGTTTCCAAAAACTTCTTCACAGCACACTGGGAACTACCTGCTATAAGCCCATCATCCACGAATATTACAACTAGTATCTTCTCATTGTATTTGATACGGACGTAGAGGCATGGGTCTGCTGTTGATCTAACGAATTCTTTCTCTACATGAATGAGTTGAATTTACCATTCCAACATATTGGATACTGTTTTAGTCCATATAAGGTCTTCTTCAGGCAACATACGCGATCGAAACCTTCGTCGAAATCCTGAGGCTGCGTCATGTAAATTTCTGCATATATAGATCGCCGTGTAGAAATGCAGTTTTCAAGTCGAATTGTGCCAGATTTAATTATTCTCTAGCTGCGATTGCTAGCATGAAACGAATCGCATCGTATCGTGCTACAGAACTAAAAGTCTCGTCATGGTCGAGCCAAGCGCGTTGAAAGACTCCAAGCACAACTAAGCGAGCGCGATACCGGTCGGAAGAGCCATCGGACTTATATTTGACTCGTAGGGCCCAACGATTGTCTATAGCTCGTTTCCTATTTGGTAGATCCAATAACTCCCAAGTACCATTTTCCGCGAAAACATTTATCTTCTCTTCTGTGGCACTCATCCATCTTTGGTAATCTTGACTGGTCATAGCTTCATCAAAATTCTAAATTCCTCCTTTATAGCTTCAGATCAGGAAGCAAGTGCACTGTTGTTATGTGCTCGATGCCCCTGATATCCCACTACATAGTTGCCTAGTTTTGCCGGTGGAAGAATTCCTCGAATTGTGCGTAGGTTCTTCACTTCTAAGGGCTCCTTGTTTGGGTCTCCTTCATCAACCAATTCATAGAAAGGGTCTTCAGAATCTTCGAATTCCAGTTGAATTGTACTCTTTGTCGTACACAGTTTTTCAGGGCGGAAATCAACATTACGCGATTTAATCAAACAATGTTTCGATGGTACCCATACTTTACATCCATCTTTATCATTCACATAATGACGAACGACGAAATATCCCAGTGCAACTTTGTCACCGAATTTCGAGCGAATTGTTTCAGCTCATTGATAAAGCATTCCGAACCGAATATTCGAAGATGATCAAAACTTTTGAAACTTCTACCGAGCCACAGTTCGAAAGTTTCCTTGCACACACGATTTTCCAGTCCTATTGGTAAGATGAACTACTGTGTCGCAGGCATGAGCCCAGAAGGTTCGTGGTAATTTACTAACCGGAAGCATTGAACGAGTCAGCAGAAACGAAATACTTGCCAGAAAATTTTACGCATGAAACGAAACAGGATAACTGGTTCTTGTGTCGGAAATATTCTAAGGATTTTGCTGATAAGATTTTTCAGTCAGTTTTTGAAAGATAAGAGCTACCTATTGGATTTCTTCCATGTGTTGCCAGATAATTCTCAATGGATCGTAAATTCTCAATTAATAATTTAGGGGTTTGCTCTGCATCGGGTATTCTATACCATGTATATCGATAGTATCGATATTCAGGGCACAAAGCCTTGAAAATTCTGCGATGGAGGAGAGAAAGGGGCAATTTTGCATTCGGATTGCCCTTGCGAATCTCGTTACACAAGTCATCAAACATATTCGCCAATATTGATACGTGTTTGGTCACAGAGGTAGAGTCATCTCTGGTTGTCTCATAAACCGACACGAATGTTTCCCAAATATCATTTGCGTCAGGTTCCTTACGAATGTAAATTGGAGGTTTATCATCCCAGTGCTGTACCGATTATACGAACCGCGCCCCCGCTGTCACCGCCTGTACGCGTCGGAGGGCTCTTCTTCCCCCTCGGAAGTTGCTAGACAATTTCGGGTTCCATCCACGATCGAACACTGTTCTTACAAACAAAGTAAATTTTGCCACTTCCACGTTTCCCACTGATCCTCACTTGATAGTTTTCTAATACTCGCTTCTATGGGCACACTTCATTCGCCGAGTTGTGGTAGCGCACAATCTTGATAAAAAGCGTTCATTCAGAAAAGAAAGTACCGGAATAGCCAGATGTGTTACTTCAAACGCCTAACAGACACAACCAACTAACAAAGGCGGCAAGATAGCCGATCCATTCAAAATATAACAAATCAAATATAACACTGTCATTCTATACATAAGGGAAAGACGTTGCCCATAAAACTTAAACAATATGAGGGTAGAAGAAGCCACAAGGCTCAACTGAAGGATATAAAAAACAATGTTTAGTTTAAACTTTAATAAAGACAAAACACACAGGTTAGATATTCCAAGAATTTTTAGAATGCTTGATATCCAGACTATAAATGAAAACTTGCATTGGAATGAACATATCACTAACCTATGGACAAAAATATCATTGATCTGCTTTTCATTGGGAGTTCTGAGAAACTTTATTGATTCATCATCTATGAAAATGATATATCAAGCAATTTTTGAATGTGAATTAAATATGTTATCGTTTTTTACAGAATAATATTATTATGAAGCAAGTGCTCGAAATGCAGAAGAGGGACCTTACGCACACCCAGACAAACATGCAGAAGAATATTCAGAAAAAATGGTCACAGCGATAGCAATACACATTCAAGAATGCTTTATATTTGTATTTAAGAACAGAAAATACATCGAAACTGAAACACTTACGAAATACAAAACCAGGACAACTGAATGGAAATATCCAATACATAGACCTTCATTAACTGAAAGAGGACGAGATTACAGGTGTACAACACACTTCAACAAGCTTTCAGACCAGGCAGATAACCAACCTTATACTGTTCAAAAAGGGACAATATGCCACTGCAGACTGAGCCATATACAATGGAAGAATTTCTTTTGTATGATATAGGATAACTCAAGATGAAAATTCAATTATTTGCTGACACCATTTCATTTTATGTGGATAATATTTGTATATATATGCACTTTATTTGAAATAGCGCTTTCAATTATTATTCTGTATCCCAAAAACGCTGTTATTGTCAATGAGATCATTATATTCTGAATACTTGCATTTGATACTGAAATATAACATGCTTACTGGGAAATCCCTTCTCAAGTGATAAAAATAACTTACATCAATCGTATAATTCTTGTGAGCCGTGATAGCATCCTTCAATGCTGAAATTTTCTTGGCTTCAGAAGAATTATTATCCAACATTTCTCTGGCGAAAGCAATAGATTCCGTTGAACAAGATCTAATAGTTTCTGTTCTGCCATGAATATATCTTCTAGTTGCAGCTGATTCGTAATGTGCCCCCGGAACTTTGTGGATTCTGTATGAAAAAGTAGATGAGAAAATAGTCATCAGCACTCTAATTAAATATTGAATTTTTTCAGCTGTTACCATTTGTTGATCATATTTGAAAAGCAGGTTTTTGATTACTTGGGGTACTTCACTCTTGAGCAAACTTTTTTTCTCTCATAATTACTCTTTTTGAATCTATGTTTTACTTCGTAGGCACTCTACTCAGGCTCCGCCCGAGGAGTAATTTTCATATGATTCTTATGATTCACTGCCAATACATTTTGATGACCACATTCAGGCACTTTCGATATGGCATTCATGTTAGATAACTAAAGACTAAACATTTGGTATAGAGTATTTTATGCAGATTTAATTACAGAGCAGAAATATCGAGTTAAGTACCATCAGACTTTGGTTTAGCTACGAGAAATAAATTCATAGGCAACTATGTTAGGTTTCAGGCATCATTTGAAGGAGTTGAATATTGGAGAATCGTGACGCTTCAGCATTTGTCTTGTCTTCAATTGCATGAAGATGAACGTAAGTTCTTAACTGCACTAACAAAATGAACTCATGTAAGTGAAAATCAACATATATTGGTAGTGAACCAGAGTAATCCGGAACTAGTTAATATCAATCTAATTAAATGAATATGATACCTATAAAATGCATATTGGATGGCAATTTGGATGAAACTATCAGGACTCAATTTTTGTGACTTCACAAACTCTTTTCCGAAGTTCTTGAAGTTGAAGACATTTAACTCCAAATTGTCCGCTAATCTGAAATAAAAATCAATTATTCAATTCGCTTTTGAGCGAAAAATTAATACAGTATAAAACGACAACATACTTATTAACATTTGATTCAGCTGTATCGATTGCTTTTCTCAATTCATTATCAATATTGAATACCACAGGTTCGGGATATTTTCCTGTTTTAACATCAGGCAGTGTCTTCCAATCATTACCCTCACTAAAATCGAAAAGATAATGGCTTTGATGGTAACTAGATCAATTAACTCACATATATTTTACTATATAATCGGTTAAAACTGCAACTGGTTGACCTTCACTGGGAGAGTGTTCATAAGTGAGACCCACAATACCATCAGTACCAACAATGAACTGCAATTGGAAAGATATCATTACAAAAAAAAATCGACAGAGGAACTAACGAGAAGTCGGGTGTTTTAGCGAACTCAAAATGTTTAGACCAGTGCTCAGAATACCACAGTTTTGAGATTTAATCATTATACACAGATTCTTCCACAATGATATGCTGATCCTTCAGGTCTCTTGCATGTACTTTTGTATCATTGAAATCGCATATTTTATCCATAAAAGGATAGTGAATAAAAATCAATCGCCTTCAAAAATTTCAATTTTCGACGGGAAAACGATCTTTTAAATTTGGCTACACAATTGGTTCTCTAAACGGTCGAAACTTCACGCTGTCCGTGAAATATAGGGTTATATGTCCACACTCTTCTCGTGTAACTTTCTTTCTAGCAAGCCCTTGGACAGCGTTGGCTGTATCCACAGTAGAATAGTGCAGCAACGAGTGACGAAGTAAGTGATCTACAGCGTTACATCCAATGTAAACTTGCGTTCTGATTTGACCATTGTTAATACCGAATTATTTAAAATTCGCGAATTATTAATGCGTTGATAGTATACATTATTATAATTTTGTGTCGACATAGAATGAAAGAAACAACAAAATATGATAATTCGTGTTTCATGAAAGAGTCTCATTATAATAAAGTTCATTTACATCTAAAAACATTACAAAATCGAAATGTAATAATTAACATTCTTGTAGTAAACAAACAGAAAAATCCATGTAACACTGTTACTGGTACTATATATGAATACACCTGCTTCAATTCAATATACACAATTAATTTCTTTAATAACTACAAACATAAAATCTAGAAAAGCACTGAAGTGAAGTCAGCAGCTTTTACGCGCTTGTTCACCTTGCAAAAAGGTGACTTGGAAATTTCAGTGAAATTTTAATGAAATCAAAAATTTTCAATTTCGAATTTTTCTATGGATAATTCTCCTTATTGACACTGTTCATCTTCCAACTAAGTTTAATTTCGATCAGATAAATATTTTTCGAGTTATTGAAAAACCAACATTTCAAATGGCTGTAGCACAGAAACCATTCGGCAGATTTGGTCCATTAACGAACTTAACCGAGATATTCAGGATCTAGGTAGACTCTAGGTATCGTACGGACAGAATCAATTTTGACCTTTTGATTCTTCATCAGTGGGTCGAACCTAGTCGTTTGAGACCAATTTCGGCTCAAAATTCGAAAATTACAGACATCGTGACGAAATGATAACGCGCTGTTCCCCAGAACAAACGCGTAAAAATGCTACCATATCTAATATCACCAACAGCAATTACTGAATCATACATCGAGAAGGACAATTCGAGGCGCATTGGGCGGGTCAACCAGTGAGCAAAACAAAATTGATCTGGATATCAACGACCTCACCTTGAGAATCCCTCGAAGTCCTTCACCGACAGGAATCTCAAGGGAATACACACTAAAGTGGTTTCAACAGGATAGCTGTCAAACTCACAACGGAAGAGTAGATACGCAATATCTCAGGACGACTTATTCGGAATGTGTCATTTCTACAAATAACACGATCGAATGGCCCCACAGATCACCAGATTTAACTCCCAACGATTTTTCAGAAGAAAAATGATTTTTTTCCAACGATACGATACTCACAGTATATGGCACAAGTTTGCACGTAAATATTCTACATCTAATAATGAAGTTTCAATTCGATCAAATCAGTATTTTCCGAAATAAAATATATTTGTAAAAAAAAGTTTTTTCTATTTTCTAAGCGAGCCATCATCACGAAATGTCGCAAAAAACTGCGTGACGGTATTCTACGAATAACTTCTAAGTTTCAATCTGATATTGTGGAAATAATCTTCGAAACTCCAAATATAAATTGAAACTGATACGTTTTTATTTCCGTCCGAAGAATATATACCATTGAAATGTTGGAAATCCTGCTATAATAGTAATAAAGAAAGATATTTAGGCACAACAATCAATATAATTTTTGATTTTTTCATGTTTTTCATTCTTGAAGCAAATATCGAGAATTCTCTATCATCCCTCAAAACTATCATTATTGGAAGAACATATTTTTCACCAACAGGAATACGGCTACCCAGTACCGCATTCATAATTATGATTTTAAGGGAAAATATGTGTAGAAAGAGCAAATAATTTCCACAAATAGAATAAGATTTCTGTACATTATTATATGAAGTGTATTTAAATCTCTACATAAGAAAATTTCTCTGCTTCCTGTCTTTATTTTCACCAAATGATTAATGCATTTTCGATAGATCTGCATTGAAATAGAAATCGCAGATTGGTATGTGGATTCTGACCGGATTGAGGCCGACTGTAAATACGATAACTTTGCAAAGGAACAAGTAAGAGACTTACAATTTTCAGGGTTCAGTAGACGAATTTAGAATTTCGTCCTCCCAATATTTAAAAAATGTAGACACTATCATGTCGAAATTCAGCACCTGCATGGTTATGAGCTCTCATTCAAGCATCAAATCCATGACTCATATGAAAACACCGAGTTCTTCTTAAAAATATGAGTACCTACGTAAAATAGAAACTCCAATTTTAGGTGTTTCCAATTTCAAAAAATATTAGATAATTCCGGAAACAACAGATACAAATGAGTTGAAATTTATCGATTGATGTGATATTCATTATTATCTCTGAAACTAAGAATAGGAATTTTCAATTACAGCTTCAAAAAAATATTTGATTTTTGCGCGCATGTACTGGTTTTTCAATCATTCTGATAACAAGATCATCACTTAATTTTGCACAGAAAAATGCATCAGCATTCCTCACTTAATTAACAAGTTGAACCATAATCGGATCAGTATTTTTCGAGTAATTCCAGAAAAATCAAAAATACGGAGGAAATACTGAAATTAAATTCGGATCAAACTGAAATTCGGTACACTGTCGTGAAATATTGACTTTATGTGCAAAATGTCATAGAAATCCGAAGAATTGTAACTTTACTAACAATACAATCCCAAAAACCGTTGTTTTATCATAACTTCAATATCTTCTCGGATATTCTCATGAAATCTGGCACAACACCCCTGAGCATTAATAGTTCTTTTATTCTTCAGGTGTAGAAGATGTTCTAATATTTCAACTAACGGCATCCTCAGAGCAGTGTTGGATAATGTGGATCAGAGATGCCATGTCTCCGAAACCTCAAAAATACTATTCATTGTACCCTTCACCAAGGAGAAGAAGTTGGAAGGGCGCAGACAAAGTATCGCTCTGTAGTGTGGTGAAATCCAAGTATAGCAAACAATGGTAGATGGATATCTTCGTTTCGCATTAGGTTTTCACACAGGAAAAACATAAAAGTAAATAGTTTCAAGCATAACAAGGAGCCCCAATAGTTCGCAAAGAAGCGATGGAAGGAAGGTTGGTATCCCACTCGTTTCACCATTATCTAAGGTTCACAGGGTGAAAGTGAATGAATGCGACAAACTTCAGGGGTTTATTCTGCATGAAAAAAATAATGACCGTTTTTTGCATAACATTTGTCCGAAAATGATTCGATTTCCGAGATACAGGGTGCTTTCCTTAAAAATTGACCATTTATTTATTGCTCTGAATTGTACGAGCTATGCAAATGAAATTTTAGTGGGATTTCAAAGTTAGTTATTGCGTATTTTTTGAGATACAATTAGAAATTTAATGTTCATCATTGGCGCATGATCTGAATTTATTGAAGAAAAAAATTTTACGCCACTTAGATATTTCAAATTGAAAATTCCTCGTTCAATTTGTGACAAAAACCTATACCGCCTTTTTTCGGGAAAACAAAACAAATGAAAGCGTATTTCTCATTGCTTGAATACAATATCTAGTAACGTCGCTACTAGATAATGTATCGACGCATAAAAACGACGTCCCATACGGTAAAGGGAGGGAAAGGACAAATTGAACGAGGAATATCTCAGTGGCGCCGATGATAAATATAAAATTCTTAATTACATCTCAGAAATGCGCAGTAACTACCTCACAAAACCCACCAAATTTTAATTGCATATTGCTACCGGTTTCAGAGCAAGAAATAGTCAGTTTTCAAGAAAAACACCCAGTATCTCGGAAAACGAAGCATTTGCGGACTAAAGTTAAATAACATACTTTCATTATTTTTCATGCTGAATTGAACGTATTCTTTGGCAATAAAATGAAATATTCGTCAACACCTTTTAGCTTAGCTTATCTTACCATACTATTTTTTTAAAAGTTACTTATGTGGTTATTAGGAAATGAGACAAAACCCATTGAAAATAACGAGCCTAATGAAATCTGATATCGGTATGCTATCTTTCATTCTGAATGAGTTTTATGTTACATCTTCAAAATAAAATAACAAGGAAGTATTCAGCAGATTATGTTTTGCGAGAAGATAAATAAATTGTTGCATTTTTTGTGCAATGTTTATTGCCTGGATAAATAATATCATTTCTAAATTGTAGTTCTTTGTAAAATGGAATTGAAACGTCTAGTTTATTATTCTTTGTACCTTTCAAGTGTTCTATTTCAATTTGTTAATAGAAAATGGTATTGTCAAAGTGAAGTGTGTACTTTATTCAATGCAAAATATCCGGAAAATCAAATTTGCCAAGCTACTTTTAGCAACATCTTCCACTTATTTGAAGAACATGACAAAGAAAAGGACTTGCCCAGAAGTGGTCGGCCACGTGTTTTAGACGAGGATCAAAATTGGACATTGCCTTATCTCTGCAGGAAGATTCGCATGTATCAAGGGTTTCATTGGCCCAAAATCATGCTGTGGCTAGACGTACGATTGGGAGGTTTTTGAAAGCAGAACAATATCACTCTTATAATGTACATCTTGTCCAAAAGCTTCTGGAAGATGACCATGACAGACGTTTGCAATTTTGTGAGCTCAGCATACTCTTTTCAGATGAAGCTACCCCTTATTTAAATGCAGTGTTTAAAAGACACAATTATCGTTTCTGAAGCACGGAAAACCAACACTGGATATGAGAAGCTCATACGCAGCATCCTCACAAAGTAATATATGGGAGTTAGCATTCACAAAAGAATATTGGGGCCATACTTTTCTTAAACAAACTTTACAGCTGAGCGATACTTTTTTTTGAGTTTGAATTGGTCCCTACTTCACCTCTTATGTTTCTGAATGAAGAAGATTCAGATGTCCCTATCGAAACAATTTGGTTTCAACAGGGCGGCGCTCCCCCACATTTTGAGTTTAATGTAAGAGGATATCTAAATCAAATATTCGCAGGACGCTGGATTGGACGACGTGGTACAATTGAATGGCCACCAAAATACCCCGACTTAACGCCACTAGATTACTTTCTCTGGGGATGTTTCAAAGACAAAGTTTATCAAAACAGGCCGGCTAAAATTGAGGATCTAAAAAAAAAGGATTAGAGTAGAAACAAATAACATACCAGCTGAGAACATTCCGTATTCCATAGACGAGTTTTACCATCGCCTAGAAGCATGCCGAATAGAGGGCATTTCCAGCATCTACTGCGTTAAATGAACTCGTAGATAGCACTTAGAGGGGATTATTTTTTTTTCTGGTTTAAAATAGTTTTGTCTTATTTCCTGATAACCACATAAGTAAAATAAAAAAATTATATGGTAAGATTCCATATGTCACGAGCTTTTCAATGAGCCTACACACGACGTTCATAATTGGCAATATAAGTGGACTGTTAAATTACCAATTATGAGGATTTTGAAGTTGTTGCACATGCAACCGAACGACCAGACTCAGCCGTTTTAAAGAAATTGTTAACTTCACAGTTGCATGTGATAATTGATCACTTTGGGGAATGATCATTTTATTGATCTTACTATTACATTTATATTGAAAACCCCATACCTACGATCTACGAGAAACTATATGGAAAGTGCCAACTTGCCACCTATTTTTAAGAATTATAATAAAAAAGTCAATTCTAATTAAATTATGAAAATTCCTGTTCAGAACTCTGAACACACGACATATGTTTGCATTTAAAAAAAAATAAAGGTGTGGTTGCAGCCAAGGTGTTGAAGAAAAATATTTCATTTTATTGCCAAAAGATACGTTTATTTCAAAAGTAATTCACGTGTTTCACCTTTTTTTAAGTCACTGATTCGAAAGATATTAATTTTATTGAGGACTTTTGCGCAACCCGGTATATTTTTCACCAGGAGCTCCTTCACATTATGAAGGAAAGTTTCTCAATATCTGAATACCTAATTTTCTGATGAATGTATGGGTATGGGATATACATGGAGGAGGTGGAAACAGAAACAGTGCCCTTATTGTTTTTGAAATTGTTGAATTTTTATGAAGAATGGTTTTGGTTTATTTCGATGAATTTTTCTAAATTGCTAACTTCTAGGACCTTGAATAATTAAAAATATCAAGCATTCAAGTACCTAGATGAAAACATTCAATCTACATATCCTTATTATCTAAACTACCTGCAAAGTCTTGTCAAACCATCTGTTAGCAGAATTGCCATCAAGTCCTCCACCATGAATGCACTGCTTAGCAGCTAGAGTTAACACATCATCATTCCATTTGGGAAGAGGATTATCCAAACATAAAAGAAATAATGATTTCTCGATTGCCTGCAAGCTTTCCTTATTGGTTGGATCTGAAATAAATGTCATCTTGTTTAATTCAGAAAGTTGCTATAAGAACAGGTCCGACTGAGAAAACCTATTGCCTTTCACACCATAAGTTTTCGATTTTCACGAAGTTTTTCTGAGAGTTTTTGATGATATATTGGTGACAACATCGATCGAAAAGTATTAATAATGCAGATTTGATGTTATTTTGCTCACTGAAACATGGCTTGACTCCTCGATTGGCGATGACGATTTGCAATCGTATGTGTTCAGAAATGATAGGTCTAGTCGTTTGAGTTTGATGGAAGGTAGTGGTTAGTGGTGGGGTTTTGATTGCGCTTAAAAAAATTTTCAGCTGGGTTTTATTGCCTTCTTTCAATGACGATGTCGAGGACTTGTTTCTTTCAGCTAAGGGTAGGTCATCTGTTATTGTGTTTGGAACCCTCAGTTCTTGGTTCTTCGAATAGATTTCAGATTCATGAAAGTCACTGTGCTAACAACATAGAACATGTTTTGAATAACATTAGACCTAATGGGATTTATCAATTTATTTATCGAACACAGGAGAACAGACAGGCGAATCCAAAACAGTTCTCACAAGTTAGAAAAAATGTTTATCACACATGAAAATCAATCCTTGCAGGAGGAAAATAAATAGACTTATGCAGGAACCAAGCCTGTCTTTGAAATGAATAATTTGAATTTCAGTACTTTTTTCAGGCGTTCCGCAGTGATGTAGCAGATGTCAATGCCATGGATCCCGTTAACTGTAGCGAGGATTCTACAAAGAGTGGAGTTCTGCGTAACTACTTGAGTTACGCAGTCTAAGATCATTTACTCTGAAAGGAATCTCTAACAAGATATCAGGCACTAACATAAACCCATTGATCAAATTATACAACAAGAGTACATTAGCATTCTAAATTTTCTTCTTATTGAAGAGTAGTCATGAATTATAATGATTATGTTATTATTATAAGACAAATAACGTAGAAATTAATACTCTCTCCAATCTGTTTATGCAAGCATTATACTGAGGGTTACATATAGAGAATGGAAAGTTCATCTTACTGTACACAAATGAATAACATAATGATTAAAAGGTGTTGTTATCAGAAAAATGTTTACTATTCCTTTATAACAGGTGATTTTTTAACTATTTTCTTTTCAGCAACACTGATTTTGACAGCTCAAGCACGTATCGTGTTTGGTCAAACAAATTCAGTTTGGTCTATAATTTAACTATGAATCGTCTTACAAACTAACAACGCTTGCAAATCATTGAATTTCATTATCAAAATGTGTGCTCTGGTAAGAAAGTGAATAGCGATCTTCTTCCGGCTACTGCGACTAAATTTCGCAACAAATTTACATTGTTGGGCATTACACAACTAACACGCTTACGTACAGTGCTGGCTGAAGAAAATATCGCAGCTGTATCAGCCAGTTTTAGTCATTACCATCAATTATCGATTCAGCGCCATTCGCAGCAATTGAGCCTCTGTTTTCAACAACACGGGAAATTTTGCGGAAGGATTTAGGTGTGAAGCCTTTCAAAATACAGCTGATGCAAGAATTGAAGCCGAAAGACCTACCACAACGCAGAATTTTTGGTGAATGGGCTCTTTGAGAAGTTGGCAGAAGATACACTTATTTACTAAATTGTGTTCAGCGACGAAGCTAATTTTTGTCTGAATGGATACATAAATGAGCAGAATTGTCGACTTGTCGAGTGAAGATCGGCCAGAAGCATTGCGAGAGCTACCAATACATATAGAAAAAGTTACTGTTTGGTGCGGATTATGGGCTGGTGGCATCATTGGACTGTACTTCTCCAAAGATGATGCGAATCGCAACATAGCTGTGAATGGTGAGAGCTACCTTGAGATGATATTCCAACAAAATGGAAAAGCTTGACTTGTATGACATGTGGTTTCAACAAGAAGTTCGGTGAATAGTTTATTTCACGTTTGGGACAGGTCAATTGGCTGGCTAGATCGTGCGATTTAGCTTCTTTAGACTATTTTTAGTGGAGCTATGCCAAGGCTCATGTCTATACTGACAATACCACTTCTATTGACGCATTGAAAGATAACATTGAAGCATTTATTCGTGAGATACCGGCCGAAATGTAGGAAACAGTATGCCGAAATTAGACTAAGCGGATGGACCATTTGGGACGCAGCAGCGGTCAACATTTGCACGAAATAATTTTCAACCATGAAATTTAATATGGACCGTACTATGGAATCAAATGAAGATTTTATGTATTTTTCTGAATTTAATTTTTTTTTTAAAAATTCAAAATGGATATTAAAAAATAACCCATTATGTATCCTAACATTCTACTACAATCATTGACTACATTGTCAATGTGTCTATCAAATAATAGTTTGGAGTCGAATCTCACGCCTAGATACCGAAGATGTTCGTTAATGAAATAACTGCTTCTGATTATATTTAGTTTACGACTGAAAGTTATCTTGAAGCATTTTTATAGATTAAGATACAAATAGTTTTCAGCATAATGCGGACAATCTATTCAGATACTTCTGAAACAGTAAACAATCAATCAAAGATCTAACAATTCTGAAAATCTTCAGATCATCAGCGTAAAGCGAAAAAGATGTGTACTCAAAACATTGGCCAATATTATTGATGTGAATTATAAATAGTAAGGACCTCCAATGTGAGCCCAGTGGAGTTTCAGAAACATTAAATATTATATCAGAAACCGATAATTTACCATTTCAATTTGAGATCTGCCCTCAATACATGACCCAAGCCAATGCAACAAATCCCACTTATCCCAACCTCAGCAAGTCTACGTAATGAAATGGAATGACTTATCTTATCGAATGCTTTGTTAAAATTCTTGTACACCATGTATGTTTGAGCCCGAGAGTCAAACCCATCCTGCAGACACTCGAAAAAAGAGATCAAATTTTTCTCCACACTTCTTCCTTTGAAGAATCCATGTTGTTGTTCTATTATAATATTTTTTACATGACTGTAAATGTATTGGTATGGTTGACAGAATACTTATAGGACTATAATGTTTACATAATTTTTTTCTACTGTTTTCAAAAATCAGAATTATACACGATACTTTCCATTTTTTAGGAAATACACAAGTTGCTAGCGATTTGTTGAAAATAATGAACAATTGAATGTAAAGGGAGTTGGCGAATTCTTTCAAGAATAGAGACGGAATATTATCAGGACCGGGCCCTTTGGAAGAATCGATATATCTCAGGCCATCGAGTATTACTATTATACGAATTATCTATCGCTTCCAGATTGAAAACTGTATCAGCCTTATTCACGAAAACATCCTTGAACCAATCAGCAAACATAGGGTGCGTTTTTATTCCCATCGAACTGATTAATCAGTGTATCTCCCTCTCTCTCTTCTTTTGTTCGCCACCAAAGAAGAGAAAGATAGAGGTTAATCGATTAATCATTTCGATGAAAATAAAAACGCACACATATTAGCAATATCCTCTGATCCTGAGGATTCCCTTTCCTCAAAGAACATTTCATTAGGGTACTTTCTACTTTTTTACGCGCTTGTTCTGGGGAAGAGCGCGTTATCGTTTGGTCACAATGTTTGTAATTTTAAAATTTGGAGCTGAAATTGGTCTCGAACGATTAGGTTTGACTGACTGATGAAGAATCCGTGGTCAAATTTGACTCTGTCCGTCCGGCCGGCCGGGTGCGCTGTATTTTCAAATTTTGATATTGGAATAACTCGAAAAATACCCATCTGATCGAAATGAAACTTGGTTAGTACATCAACAGTATCAATAGGAAGAGTTATCCATAGAAAAATTTGAAAAAGAATTTTTTTGAAAATTTCCATATTTCATTTAAATGTCACGGAAATCTCCAAATCGCCATTTCATAACTGAGTAGTTTATTTCAGCCCAATTTCTATGAATTAATCCAACTGAGAGATATTAAGCTTAGATAGTGACAGTGACTATGAGTTTAGAAGCTTAGATGAAGAAATCAGATTTGATTCATACAAGTAACTGCTTGGAGTTGAGACTCATCAAACAAGAGCATTCGATAATCTCATTTTGAGGAAACCCGCGCATTCGGCGCCGAATTTGTTCGTGGCAGTTTTTCGGTGCGATTTCCACAACTCTGGAATCGCATCCCCGTGAAAGTATCTCGAAGACCAACTTTCAAGGCATTTAAAATGAACCTCAAAAAGTATTTAAAACAAACGTGCCCCATCATCAACTGAAAACGTTCTTTCAGTCTCAGTTTATTTCAATTGTCTTTTTTCTTTCACTTTTATCTCGTAGATATCTTTTTCCTTTTCCTTTCCTACTTCATTTTCCCATATCCCTAGGCAGGAGATACTTCTAATATATGAAAATGTTTTTGTTTCGTTTAGCTCATGAGTTTCAGTTTATTAATGACTAATAAGGGTCGGCAGGAAGATATTGCTCGGCAATATGTCCACCCATTGCACCTTGTATGTATACACCACTGTACAAAACATAAGAAGCAATAAAGAGTTATATAATAATAACTTAAAGTGTGGATGATACCAATTTTATGTTTCATGCTTTGAATCAGTTTGATACTAGAATTCTCCATTCATTCTCATTCTCTTTTATTTAAATTTATAAATTGGTAAAGAATACATATATCGGGGCTTTGTTCATGCAATGCGTGCTGTGCTATATTGTGTGTTCCTAAGCTAAGGAGATCGTAGGATTCTTGTATGCATCCAGTTCATGTCTTATTGGCCAAACCGACTTCAACAGGTAGTCATAGCCGTGCGTGATACCATAAGTTGATAAAGGTGCACATTTACGTGGTAGTGCTGCTTGAGAACTTGTTTTTCTGTTTCGAATTGCCAGAATTGCTGTGCATACAAGCACGAAACAAAATGTTATATTCTATTCCTGGTACTAGATGATTTAAGAGTTGAACTGAGTGCTGTAATGTACGATAAGTTTCATTATCAATAATATAAAAGTTTCTGTTTCATAATCCCGAAATATATGGCAGATTTTGGAAATTTTGTTGGGTAGGAGTACCCTCAGCTGACTATGCTGAAGAAAACTTCTTAGGGATACTCCCTTCCGTGATTGACAAATACACGCATGAGAACAGAATTCTGTAAGACAAAGATATAAGTCCCAAGGTAAGAAATAACTATTTGAGTTCACTGTGGATAGAATACTTATAACAAAACAGAGTATAACTACTCTCTTATCCACTTACACTTTCTGCGTCTAACGCACGTTTCGGAAACCAGGTTTTCTTTGTCAAAGTCATATCGTTATTCACGATGTGGATAAGAGCGTAGTTAACCACTGTTTTGTTATCCCAAGGTAAGAATTTTCCAATACTTGAGACTGACTGTTCTTCTCAGTCATTCTTATGGTTCTTCTTTCTGCTAAAAGAGAATACTTCAAAACAGTTAGAGTATAGAAGACAGAAGTTTTAAAATGATGAATCACTAAGAGATTAGATGTTCGAACATAATTCATTGCATATAATTCATTGCAATTAGATGTTGGAGTAATTTAGACGTAGGCCTTTCAAAATCAGGGAGCAGATGAAAATCTAGGTTTACTATGATTGTTTTTTACTGTGCAGTCAAAAATGAATCGAGATATCCATTTTATTGAATATACTCGTCAAAAACGCTTATCAGAGAGAAAAAACTCAGATAACAATAATGACAACTATATTTTTTAGATTAAAGAACCCATAGAGATTTTTAGATTGAACAGCTGGAGGAAGTGTGAGAGCAATGTCACTCAATATCTTTGAAAGTACTTGACTTCATTAAATCAGAATGGAGAGAGATTGAAGAACACATAGAGATGTTAAGATTGAGCAGCTGGAGGAAGTGCGGGAGCAATGTCACTCAATACCCTCGAAAGTACTTCAATTCATGACATCAAAAGAGAGAGAGGTGAGTCTGTGAATAACTTTTTTGACAGATATGAAACTTCCGTTTTAAGATTATGAAGCCTATGAGGATGTCTTTGTTTTCACAACCCAAGAGAATAGGTATGCATTTTATGAGGCTGTTTCTTCGTTGATAACAGTAAAGAAAAGCGCTGACCTGATTAAAAGGCAGACAACAACCTGAGAGATGACTTCGAAGAAAATAAAATCATTCATTTCTAAATTAGAAGCAAAGAAAATCTCAGAAAATTAAAGTACAGAGAACAATTATCGAGCACTAAAATTAGATCCTTTAGGTAGAATAAACAGGGACATAGGTTCAACAAATTTCACGAAGTGACTGAAAAAATTCTGCATCTGCAAGGTCATTGAATATCACAACGCTGAGGAATGTCTCAATTTGAATTCTAGATGTAAGAGGTCAGTTAATAAACACAAATTTAGAGGCAAGTCCAATTGAAGTTTCGGAGGGAAGAGGTCTGAATAGAAGGGAACACACACAAAAAAAACTTCGGACTCTAGTGCTACTAATCATATAGTAAATCATCAGTTAGTCCTGAGTTACTTTAAGAGGTTGAATAACAAAACAATTGAGAGTGCAAATTAAATAATCAAAGAGCAGATATAGAAGTAGGTGGTCAAGGGGATCTTGTAATGCATATGTTCACTTGAGAATAGATGTTATAGTAAAAAACTATTGTAATTGTAGCCAAAGATGTGTCTAAGAATCGGTTTATCACTCTGTGAGTTGACAGCTTCAGAACTAAAAATTTACTCAGAGATCTATATTTTCTTTATTTATTTATTTACTGGGAGAGAGAGAGAGATATTTTATTCGATTCTATAACCAGTACAGGTGTTGATCTTGTCAAAGTACAATTAATAATTTAATACAAATAAGAAAAGTAAACAAATACAAAAAAGAAGCATTACAGTTGCTCAAAATGCCTATCATTTAGGAATTCACTTAGACTATAATAGCATTCCCTTCTCCCTTGTACTCCAAAAGATCTATTTTTAAAATTATTCCAGATCGACAACAGACTATATGTTACATTTTTCTGTATGAAAAATTTGACTTATCCTCAATTAGGTAGTTTTTTTCCTCTGGTGTTATATAGATGTTGCAGATTTTTGAACTCAGAAAGATTATTAATGACAAATATTACGACTCATATATATACAAACTGTATAGAGTTAGTATGCTGAGGTTTTTAAATACAGTTTTGCAGGTTTCAGTTTGTTTCATTCCAAAATTTACCCTCAAACATCTTTTTTGTAAGAGGAAGATTCTTTAAACTTCTGGAGATCTTGCCGAGAAGATAATACCATATCTTATCCTAGAGTGCACATAAGCATGGTAGGAAGACAATGCAGCATCCACTTCCACTGTATCTCGGATGATCCTCAATGCAAAACAGTATTGTGCTATATTTGGTGCTAGCTTTTCAATTTGACTCTTCCAGTTGAGGGATATAAACAGGTAAAATGCACAAGAGTATCCTCTGATACATTTGAAAAAAAAATATCATGTGTCCACAAACAAGCACAGATAACAACTTAAGAAGAGCATGAAGGAAAATCTATATCGATAACAAAAAATATTTCAACAACTTTTTTTGCAAACAAATTAAGACATGGTAAAAACATTCATATGGTTGACACATTCATTGAACAAATCGCACATTCTGGTTATGGGGGAATTTTGACCTATATTAGCGTTAAAAGAACTGCTATGGAGCAACTGTCCTCGTATTCTTCTGAGGCATACGATAAAGGATATATGATACCAACTCTGACGAATCGAAGTAGTTCATGAGAATCTTGAAAGTAAAAAGCAGATCAAATAAGATTCTACGTTGCTCCAGAGACTGGATTTCATATCTGGACCGAAGCTCATTCATTCCAAATATAAAGTAGTCGTTAGTGACCTTGAAGTGAGGGAACCTCACGAACCTATTCTGGAGTCTCTCAAAACGCAGTTAATGAACGTTGTAGTGTGGACTCCATGTAACACTGCCAAAATTAAGTTTCTTGAAACAAAGCTATAGTAGAGACTCTTAAATGTCGCTTCATCGTGGAAATCGTGGCATACTCTACTGAGAAAACCCAAAGTCTTGCTGCATGTTGTAATGATGTAATCGAAATGATAGTGAAAACTGAGCTTACTATTCTTAATATAAGCAATGCAAAATTTAACCATATGATAGAATCTTAAGATTTTATGGTAGATGAACCAATTAAAATGTTTAAGGGGGAGCTGATGAGAAACTTAATTGGATTGTGAAGTTCAAATACCAAATCATTCATATATCAAATATTGAGTTATTGGGTATAGGTGACCGAATTCATTCCAGTGCAATACTCCTTATTTTTATTCAACAATGATGACGTTTCGGCTATTGATTGTAGCCATTCTAGAGTCTAAAAAATTGTCCACTTCAGAGATTACAATAAATACTATATAATTTTCAAAAACACAAAAATTCTCTGTTAAGAATACTATCACAAACAAGAGACAAAACACAGGACAGAAACAAGAGAATTCTCTCACCCCTATGAAACAAGTATTTCTACAACAGAGTAAGCACCATAGTTATTATTTTTAGCTGTATTCGTGGTCTATGAGATTCATATCTACAGTCAAGACATATTTATTTTTCTCGGGAATGTGTTCGTCAACAAAACTTCTAGAAAATCCTCGGAAATATCAACTTTCCCTACCTTCATTTCCTAAACAATGAACAAATTCATCTTCGCGATGAACATCAGATAAAAACAATCAATCTTCCCGCAGTTTTTAATCAACATTCATAACCCGTTCTCGTATGTTGAGTTGTCTACTTCGTCTATTTTTATCCTTTATCAAATTTGAATAAATTGAACTAAAATTCGCACAATCTATTCATTGAGTTTGTTCCTCGTTGTATTTTATCTTTACTTCAAATGCTAGCTTCCTCTGAATCTATTTCATCGCCCAGTTTCAAAACATGTTCGACTAAAGCCGTACTTTCTGCCTTATTTGTCCTAGTCGTGCTTTTTATGTGCGGATATTCTGTTTTTCAATTTTTGTTTTGTTATTCCAATATATTTAAGATTGCAGGTTTCACAAAGAATTGGATGAACTTAATTTGACTGATCCCATTTTTCAGTTTTATCCTTAATTTTTGTATAAATACTATTCAGTTTATTTTCACTTTTGAAGACTACCATATATCCATGTTTCTTCATAATGTTCTTAATTTTTTCTGCAGTGCCCTTTAGGTAGGGAAGTACTATACATTTTTTCAAATCTACATTCGCCATGAACTTACTGAGGTTAGAAACTGATGAACCTATCGTGTTAACTATCGGTCTCATTGGAACTCCTTCCTTATGAACCTTGGGTAGTCCATAGAATCTTGGTGGACTCGAACCGTAGCATAGAAGTTTTTTTGGCCGTCGTTGAGACAATATATTCTCAACAATTAAATACAGATTTTTCTGTATTAACCTTTACATAATAATATCTTTCGATATTGATTTGATATCTTTCGATATACTTTTATGTCGTCGACGAACTACGTCTTCAATGACAAAATTATTATATCAACTGGCATATAATAATATCAACTTTTTTTTTTGATATATAATATAGAATAAATGCTACTGATGATTCTAAATCGAAAGATAGAAGATGAAACACTGTGTCTAGTATTGTTTTTAGGTTGTATTTCATTTTTTTACCCTTTTCTAAGGTTTTTTACTTTGATCATTATATGCCAGTTGATATAATAATTTTGTCATTGAAGACGTAGTTCGTCGACGACATAAAAGTATATCGAAAGATATCAAATCAATATCGAAAGATATTATTATGTAAAGGTTAATACAGAAAAATCTGTATTTAATTGTTGTATCAATAGCCTTTAACAAGTAGACTTTTTTGAATTTAATACAATATATTCTCTATCTTTGAGTCTTTGATCCACATGTTGTGTTCTCTCTCTATTTTTGGGGTTGGGTCGCGTTGGAGCTTTTCGGATACCAATTCATCCCCCAATAGCATAATACACTTCTCAAAATATCCTTCTCTGAGTATTATTTCACTCACATTTCCTTTGTCTGAACTCATTATAGTCAAGTTCTTGTTTTGTCTTAAAAAGATTTGAGTTCTCATAAAGAGTTGATTAATGAATTTCGGTCTGTGTGCATTTTTAGGATGAAAATTAGTCATTATGTTGGTAGCTTGTGCTCTCACAATGTCTTTGAATTGTGGACTAATGTGACTGATAATGGTTTCAGAATCAGAAAGTAATCTCTTAAGTGAGATCTTATCACTGTTTGGCGGGAGCGCAAATTTGGGACCCAGGGATAACATCTTTAATATATCGTTTGGTTTTTGTGACCTCGAAAGATTATCAACCAATGAAGCCTTGCTTCTGATTTCTTCTAGATATCGGCATTGTAATATATTTATTTTCTCTATCAATGTCATCTTATTCTTATTAAAAGATTTATTATATGATCTTATCTTATCTTATGAGACCGATAGTTAACACGATTGGTTCACCAGTTTCTAACCTCAGTAAGTTCACTGCGGATATACTGAAGAACTCATTCAGTCAATATGTTGAGTTCTCGCTCATCAACTTTGAAACATTTGCTGAAAAGATTAGTGGTGTCATGTTGCCTGATGATTATGAGATCGTACCACTAGACGTTATATCTTTGTTTACAAACATCTCACTCGAGCTAACAATTCTCATAATAGAATCAAACTTGATTGGCATGTGAAGCCGAGTAGCTCGAGTAGATATATAAATAGCAAATCTTACCATGACATAAGAATGAAAACCAACACTACACTTGGCATGAAAAATAGGATTGATGACATAGCACACCTCAGATTACAAAGGGCAGCTTTAGACAGGGTGATGAACATGATGCAAAACAATGGTTATTCATCCTCGTTTCTTAGGAAACTGATATTTAATGCTCCCCGAAAACCAGAAGAAATTAATATCGAAGGTAATGAGGAAAGACGAGATGAGACAATCACGTTTGCGCAGTTACCCACAACATTAGAAATGAGAATTACACCTACTCTAAACATCGCTCAAAAAGTACAGAAAACCAAGTGGAATATAGATGCCTGAGATTCTTCAATGCGTTACAAGCAAGAATTCAAATGGAAGAATTTGAGAAGATATAAATAGCTAATTTATAAACATTCGATTCAACCAGAACCCTATAAAATAGTTTAAGTCTTCATATGTCAGTTGATCAAATAATTAAGTTTGTCATTCATACGTGGTACGTGGAAGACAAAGAAAGTATATCGTAAGATATCGATATCGAAAGATATTATGAGAAGTTATTACAGAAAAATCTGTATTTTTATTGATTCTTTAAAATATAAAATTTTTTCCTTTTTGAAAACATATCAAACAACTATTTCGTATGTTTTATGATTGTAATTTGGAACCTACAGAAATAAAAATCGTTTATTTTTATTATTATTAAGTACTATTGAGAGCAATAGAATACACCAAGAAATACGTTAAGGAAGATTGAGATATCGCTAGGAAAATATTTTCGAGGCAACGACTCGAATGGGCAACCAGTAGGAGGAGTCGGAATGTAACACTGAGAACTGGGGAAAAGATTCTTCCCCCCTCTTCTAAAGACTACAAGCAGTTCAGCATTGGCCCAAATACCTGAAAATTGGAGATTGGCAAAAGCAACCTTAATTCCCAACACAGAAGAAAAAGACGGGACTGATCCCCGATCTTTAAGGTCCAATTGCCTAACTTCGTGTTTGCTCAAAACGATCGGGAAGGCAGTATATAACTACATAAGAACAGAGAATCTCCAGAAAACACTACTTCACAAATGTCAGCATGCGTACAGGGCGGGACTGAAAGCATCCAGAAGACTCTAAACAACAAAGAAATCGCTTGGGAGCTTTACTAGTCATATCTGGGGTCTTTGACAACACAACACCTGTGTCAGTCAGGGAGGTACTTGCAAGGCGAGGAGTGAATGATATTGTAGAATGGAAGTCTCAAGTTAAATATCTGGGAATTACCCTAAACAGTAAGCTTATGTGGAATGAGCATATTAAAATTACTGCAAGTAAAGCGATAAGGGCCTTAATGGCATGCAGAAGGCTATCAGGTAAAACTTAGGCATGTAAGCCTTCAATACTGCTATGGATGAACGTCATGATTGTGAGACCAATAATAATGTATAGTGCACTGGTATGATTTCCTAAGGGAGGGCAGACAAGCACGAGGAAAATACTCGACAAGATACACAGCCTTGCCTGTGTTTACATCCCTGGGGCTATGAGAACATGCCAGATAAGAGCACTTGAATTCATCTAGTGATCAATAGGGTAGCCCATGAAACTATCCTTAGGATATCTAGGGACGGTACAGGTAATGAGATAATTAAGAGTAAGAGAGCCTGGTGTGTTCTGAACAAGTACATCTCATCAGCGAACCTACCTATAGAGATGTTATGATCAAAAAAGTAAGCATCGAGAAGATTTTCAAGTTAATGCTACTTAAAAAGGAAGAATGGGAATAGGAATACACTACCCAAAATTTCAGCGTGAATACCGCTAAATGGTATACAATTGGTTCTAAAATCATGATGGGGGCTGGCGCTGGAGTGTACAGGCCAAAAACTAAGTGTACACTATCTTCAGGCTCCTACTCGAGTGTTTTTCAGGCGGAAATACTTGCAATCGAAAGATGCATAAACATGAACCTGGAAAAAAAATATCAAGGGTGCGACATAGTAATCCATCTTGGTAGTCAAGCTGCTATCAAACCTTAGAACTCTTTTGTCATCAACTCAAATTTGATATGGGAGTGCCAAAGGAAACTCAATGAAGTAGGCAAGAACAACAAAGTCTCCTTAGTCTGGGTTCCAGCGCACTCAGGAATCAAAGGAAATGAAGAGGCTTACACACTAGCTAGAAAGGGAGGGCACACGCCACTTACTGGCCCAGAACCTTTCTGTGATATAGGCGAATGCACCTATAAGAAAAGAGTTCTTGGAGAAGAAAGAAAATGAAAGAGAAGCACTCTGGAGGAATTTCCAAGAATATATCATTCCAAAAAGTTCCTTCGGAAGTTTAAAACTGCAAGGTCCAAAAATTATTTGGATCTCAGTGAGAACAAGTTACGCCTTCTCAATGGCTTCCTCAAATAACACTGTCGCCTAAGGAGGCATATGATGGGAATTGGTCCATCAGAAACTGACGAGTGCAGCTTCTGTGGGGAAGAAGAGGAGAGTTCCAATAGACCTTAAGATCGCATTGGAATGTAACCCCTTACCAAACTATAACTTCCAGTTGTTTTGCTTATTCTGTCTTATATCTATATTTATAGCGTCGAATTCTTCCATGTAGCCGACAATCTTAATTCTCGATCTATTTTCCATGGCATTCCCACATTATAATTTCCTCCTGGAGACCTTTCTGCAGCCGACTTGAGCAACCCAACATCCTCCTATGTTTCACAATTGATGATCACCTGTCCATTCTTGATTTCTTTGATGTTTGGTATGCCTATTTTGGATTTAGAAGGGTCAATTTTCGATTTGATTATTTCCTTTGTTATATTTTTATCCCTTTGTTGTGCCCTTATTATCAAAGTAGAAGCTGGTCTATTGTTCACATAGTTATTCACCTCACTGGAGACTCCAGCAGCCACATTTGCATAATTCCTGGTTCCACTTTGTGGTTCCTTATCCTGCTTCAATGTTATGATATCGTTCTTATTTTTGCAGTGTATGTAGTTCTCAATCATATTTTGGACTGACTTATCTTCCTCTGTGTCTTCCATATGGATGTCAGGATAATCCATGTTAATCATATGATGATATCTGTCCAATATGGAAATTCCCCTTCAGATGCTGGAAGCTTTTTTGTTGAACTTTTTTTCACTTCCTCGAGATTCATTCATCAAGTCCAATTAAAACAAAAGATCGTAGAATCATCACATCAAAAACTGCAGGAGAAACCTCTCAGTATAATCACTGTCCAATTAATCTATTTGTAACACTTTTATATGCTGCCTTACTTTATAATTTATTCAGGAGAGATAAACAAAACGCACATGTTTTATGACATGAGATTGCCATGGAGCATCCGTTCAAAATGTTGATGAATATTCTTCAATTAAACATGTCTTGATTTCATGAAACATTTCATCCTTTCCTATAAAACCAATAATAACTCACTTATTTTCGCTGTCTCCTCAGATTTTCCAAAACAGCATTAAATTTGTTGCAAGAGAAGGCCCAATGAGTGCAAAAAAAATTTCAGTGATGGTTATTGTGAGGAGGTGATTATAGCAAATCTAGTCATATCTTTCCAATGGTTCGATGGACCAAAATTATTATGGAGAATATGTTTCCTTACAGCAAAAACCTCTCTATTAGGTGCGTTTTCATACATCTACTCCATTTACATTCATAAAGACAGCTGGTAGGCCTTGAAATGTGTATCAAGGTTTTGTAACTAAAACTGAGCAAGGTTGGCATTAGTGAAATACCGACAATGTTAAAATAATTCCATGAGATGTAGAAAGTTCCTTCTTATGTTTATTAAGGATTTAGAGTCGTTGATAAAAACATAAAGGCTAGGTATAGTAACATACATAACTACTAGGACGTTTATGTAGAATGGCATTACCGCTATCTCACAGCAAAATTAACCTAACCCAAGATTTTTCAATCATGCAGAGTGAAATGTGTCAGACTTGCATGGCCAACCAACTGACTTTAGAAAAGTAAATGGAGTATATTCATGAATGGAGTAAAGGTAGCAGTTCTGAGGGACAGTCGATTTTACAGAATCGGTGAATACTTTTTACTGTCTAAAAACAATTTGGCCTATGTGACACATATTCGTATAGTATTTACGAAATCATTATTTTGTGTTGTCGACGCCTGATATAATTTTAATCTAATTGTATTTTTTACTCGAATATTGTTTCAGGTTGACTGAGTTGACTAAAAATGAACTTTATTCTCATCATTAAAAAAACACTAAAAACAATTGTCATACCTTTAGATAGAAGTTCATAGGCATCAGACCAATTATCTCTGTTATCAGAACTCAGTATACCTACAGGGGCTCCTATTATTTCTGAATTCTTCGTTATATAGATCAACTGGCTAAGAATTTGATTGAAACTGGGAACTTCATTTGCAGAGGTAATCAATTCCATTTTGAAAAACTAAAAAACATGATTTAGTAATGATATTATTGAACATCAATATTAATAGTATGTTTACATTATTATTTCTCACAACGATGATGTGTTTAGAACTGGGATTGAATTGTAATTCATCTCTTCTAGGCCTTGGAATTCTACAGGTACCATATATTTTTTTGTACTGATTCATGTCCAAAGGATCTTTACCAATCTTGTCTAATGGAATCAACTCCCTGAAATATTTGAACGTGCTCATTATTACAAATACAAACTTATTAGGAACGTCAATATATATCAAGAACCTTAGAAGTCTCATATTTCTGTATTTACTAGTAAATACCAGTGTGAAAGCAGTCGCGAATTTCCCAGCCACGCGTTCTCTCACGACCGTTGGCGGTCGGCGAACCGCGATAGTTCAGTTATTCAAACTCGTGGCTGGCTGTCACAGCCAGGCTGTGGCTGCTTCTGATTACAGGAAAGATTAACAAGTCCTTAATATTTACGTGAATGGAATTTTTTCTTGTGAATATGAGCTAACAAGGAAGCTTAATAACAATTCATCAACGCCCGATTTTGCCAGGCAAGAATTAACCCCACACGACCACCTCAACTTTTTTCAAGCAAAAATTCGATGTCTTCAAAATTCACTGAAACGAAATTTTTTTCTTGCGAATATGCTTCCAAGGACGCTTTATAAGAGCACATCAACGCCCGATTGTAGGGCAAGAATTAACCCCTCACGACCCCCAAAACTGTTTTCAAAGAAAAACGTCATAAGGTCATGATAGCACATGAAAAAAACTGAAAAAACAATCTATTTCCGAAAATTTTTATTTCGACGAAAACTATTCATCAGATTTCCATAAATTTGGCACAGACAACGTTGCAAATTTCAGTTTGATCTATATTAATCTTCGGAGATATGGGGAAAAAATATGTTGAATTTTTTATATATTTCATTATTGTTATTTCCGAAATAACACAATAAATACTGATAAAACTTGGTAACTAGTTGGCAAATACTGTTCCGCAAATTCGTGCAAAATTTCGTGACGATCGCGCCATCAGATAAATCAAAAACCTAGAAAAGCACTGCCGTGAAGGCAGCAACTTTTGTGCGCATGTTCAATGGAGATGACCGCTTTGGTAACGAATTCGAACATGCGCGCAAAAGCTGCTGCCTTCACGGCAGTGCTTTTCAAGGTTTTTTTCGATAAATAACTGGATTTATATTCGATATAATCTGTATATTGGGAAAATCGAATTTGGAATGGGTATATCTATGGAATCATTGGGCGGATTTTAACCATTCACAAATCCGACCTTTATAATTAAGCCCCAAACCTACTCTACAAATATCGAGTTTCTAAGTCGTTTCTTCCGTGAGTTATTGTGTTTACAACTTAGAAACTCGATATTTGTAAAAAAGCACTGACGTGAAGCCAGCAGCTTTAGCGCGCATGGTCAAAGAATATCACCAAAATTGAACATGCGTGCAAAAGCTGCTGATTTCACCTCAGTGCTTTTCTAGGTTTTTCACAATATCTTCGAAAATCATGATCGTATTTTATGAAACTCAATATACGACCAAAATATCCAAAATCTTTAAAATCTCGAAATGTAATAAACAGTTTCCGAAAAAAAATTTCAGAATCAAATTTTTTCAAAATTTACTGACAGCAAGATCTCAACAAAATTCCGCAAAAGTTGCAAGTCGTAAAGCTCCAACTAACAGCCACTTGGCCATTCAATCGCTTCAGTAGTTCTCGAAGTATCAGGAAAATAACTCCCCAACTTCAAATGGCGTTGAATCCGAAACCATTTGACTGGTTCTGCCCATTAACGAACTTAACCTTCGCATTGCAACAAACCCGGAAATTTTTAAGTCGATAAAATAGATTTTGTCACCGGATTCGTCATCAGTGAGTCCAACCTAGTCGTTTGAGACCATTTTCGGCTCAAAATTCGAAAGTTAAAGACATTTGAACAAAACGATAACACGCTGTTCCCCAAATACTTTTTATTTGGTTATCTGCTGATCATGAGGTCCCTAAAAAATTCTTTAGGTACCCTCAAGCTGTCATATTTCAATTAGGTACTAGAAACTAATTTGATCCGATCTGTTTTTTTGAAAATTGGAATCATTAAATGGATTATACCAATTCGCGAACTCGGCCATCGTAATTGAACTCCAAATTTACCTTACAATTATCAAGTTTCGAAGTAGATTCTTTCGGAAGTTATTGTGTTCACGATCGGCCCTAATTATGATAACTTTCGAATGGAACGACAAAACACTCGAGATATTGTAACGTTTTCTTGATTTGTCAAAACGTTCCGAATAATTCGACTATTTATTTACACTTATAACATATATCTCAACAACTTATTCTATCAGTCTATGCACAATTTATTTCCACACTATATATTTTCACTGGTAACTTTCTGCTAAATAACTTCTACTCGAACTCCGCTGAATGACTCCATGTGCTGCTCTGCGCTGGTCCATATATAACTCGTGGAACTTCTAACGATTGCCAGAATTTTTCCAGAAGGTTGCAGTCACCAGGCGAATGACGCATAGACGTCCTACAACAGTCTCGCACAAACTCGTCACAATGTCCCCTTCTTAGGCCTGTTCTGTCCCAGAACAGATTCCATGAATTCCTCCGGACAGTGGCGAAATCTGCAATCGTCACCATTTCTACAGTAGCCCTTCTGATGGAAGTATCAGTCTACGGTTTCGGTGGGCTTTTCGATTTGCTTTGGGTTGAAATTGCATACCCAACATCTGTATACCTGTTTTCTAAAAAACCACTTCGAGCATACTTCGCAGAACCCGCCAATTCAGTTGATCCAGTCCACAACCTAGCTTGGGAACAGCTAATTTCCTAACCCCAAAGCAATGAAGGTCTTCTTTCAAGCCATGCAGCGCTGTCCATGAATTCTGGTAGGTGATCTTCTGATAGGACCTTCGAACTGTTACATTCGATAAAGTACTGGATTTCAATAGAGCAATTCCAGCTATCTATGGTTCATCGAGATGAATCAGCTGATGGGGGGACAGCCTGTCAAACGTTGAAAGTAAAACAACACAACCTCACTTTCCCGATTTGTTTATGTTATGAAGTACAATATTTTCAACAATTTCAGGATAAATTCACAAGTTAAAATGATTTATATTAATAGAATTGGTGAATAACTAGGCCAAGTAATTGTTTCGTTGTGAAATACAACATAAATACACCGAGAGACGAAAGAATCCGATGTTTCAGATATATTGTACTGTAGACTTTATATTTGAATATTTGCATTTTTGACGCATTCCCCTAAATTTTATCTGGTATTGGAAGAAACAGAATACTATGTGAACTATCCCAGAGAAAGGCAATCATACTATATTCTCGCCATAAATTGAAAAAACTGTTCTGACAAAGTAACAAACTATGGTAGAGTTCGTTGGAGACGTTTTCACACTGGGGAATGAATTATGTTAAGACTATCTATTCAATTTGTTCTGTTTAATAAGTTAAATCATGATGAGATAACCATGATAAGAATATTTCGTGTTTATTATACACATTTCAAGAATGATATCAACCTACGATAGCTGGCGTTATGATGGACAAACCCATCCTGATTGTTTACCACTCACATCTCTATATGTTGTATAAATTGTATGTATTACAAATAATAATGAACCAGATAACTTCCTCTGTTCTCAACCGAACATATTCCGACGTGGCTCGACTACCCAAGGATGGAACTTCTACATTTTGTTGTTTGTAATATGTTTCGAATTGAACTTATTGTCAATTAAAAATTATGAAAGCCTTAACGTTACATCTGCATAATAAAAAACATTTTATATGAATAGTAAAGCATTTTTTGAGGATGAATCGAAATCGGTGTTCAAGGAAAAAATTTCATATGAATTATTTTATTTGTAACATATATGTAGTATAATAAATATATGATTGAATATTATGATAGCACTGACATAGCAACTGCAGTCCAATATTGTAGTAATTTGATAATTTGCAACATATAATGTTATTTGAAATAGTACTGAGAAGTTCTCTGGAACCCATGTTTTTTCCATTCCATACATTTGTTGGATTTCATTCTGCTGTTTATTTTCAGGAATAAATGACCCAAACATTTTACTGTTTCAGTTTCAATAGTTATACCTATAATGAATGCTATCTCTGATGCTGATACTCTAGGCTTTAAAAGACAAGAATAAATACTGCAATTTTCATTTACATCGTTTTGAATGATTATCATCTGAGATTGAATATCAGTTAATCAGATCCATAATCACTAAAATCTCCAAATAATCGCTCTTCGCCAATGTAAACAAAGGGAATGTACTCCTTCGTCTCTCGGTGATTTATGTTGAATTTCACAACGACACACTAACTTGGCCTAGTAATCCACCAATTCTATTAATATAAATCATTTTAACTTGTGAATTCATCCTGAAATTGTTGAAAATGCTGTACTTCATAACATAAACAAAACGGGAAAGTGAGGTTGTGTTGTTTTACTTTCAACGTTTGACAGGCTGTCCCCCCATCGGCCATGTTGTGACGTCAGCTGGAATTGCTCTATTCTATCCAATCTGTATTTTTGGAAATATTGGGAAAATAAAATTTTGAATGCGGTATCATTGGGTGGATTTTACCCATCCACGAATTCTGCCTCTGTAATTCGTTTCTTTCTGAAGTTATTGTCCAGCCGTTAGGCCGACCGTAAACACAATAACTTTCTGAAGAAACGACTTAAAAAACTCGATATTTGTAGAGAAGGTTTGGTCCTACGAGCGCCGAATTCGTGAATGGGTAAAATCCACGCAATTATTCCGCAGTCGAAGAGAAATGCACCATAATTATATGCCAACTTCAAAGGTCCTGCGCCTGTAGTTTTTTCAATTGTCTCTTCATGAAAAGTGCCGAGTCATACATCAAAAACCATATATCTGGTCTGTTAATAGCAATTTCAATGCTATCATTGTTGTTGAATGATTTTATGAAGGTTAGGTCAGTACGGTTTTCTACACGAACGATGGAATCATCTTTATACAGTGCTTTCATGATGAAAGGAACAAATTCATTTAAAAATTAGGTTTCTATTTCATGTTAAAATCCTGGGACACGTCGATTATTATATTTATTTGGGCGTTTTTTGCATAAAAACATTCAACAACAATGATAGCATTGAAATTGCTATTAACAGGCCAGATATATGGTTTCTGATGTATGACTCGGCACTTTTCATGAAAGGACAATTGAAAAAACTGCAGGCGCAGGACCTTTGAAGTTGGCATATAATTATGGTGCATTTCTCTTCGACTGTGGAATAATTGCGTGGATTTTACCCATTCACGAATTCGGCGCTCGTAGGACCAAACCTTCTCTACAAATATCGAGTTTCTAAGTCGTTTCTTCAGAAAGTTATTGTGTTTACGGTCGGCCTAACGGCTGGACAATAACTTCAGAAAGAAACGAATTACAGAGGCAGAATTCGTGGATGGGTAAAATCCACCCAATGATACCGCATTCAAAATTTTATTTTCCCAATATTTCCAAAACTACAGATTGGATAGAATTGAAATCCAGTACTTTATCAAATGTAACAGTTCGAAGGTTCATACAGAATGTAAGGAGGATAATATGATAGGAAGATAACAGAATATTAAATATGTATTTGAAAGAAAAAATTTGAAATTTTTAAAAAAATTGTTCTAATGACACGATCATCATGAAATTCTGTACAAAGTTGTGTTTCTGCATCTTACGGTGCGGAGTTGCATCGTGATTGAAACAGTATTTCTTGAGTTATACCGAAAAAAAACAATATCGGAAAGAAAACCACGAAATTTCATATATTTTTTCAAAATATCTTCAAATCTAATAACCGTATCGAAATGAAATTTGGTACACTGCTGTGTGCAGTACGCGAAAAAAAAAATTTTTTCCGAAAAATTTTTTTTTCAAATTTACCCATAGTATAATCCCTACAAAAAAAGATGAGCGTTGCTGGACTCCAACTTACTGCCAAGTTTCGATCTAATCGTTCCAGAAGTTTTCGAATTATCGCCAAAATAAAGTCAAAAGTTCAGAAGGCTTTAACTCCGAAACCGTTTGGTCGTTTTTGCCCATTAACGAACTTAACCGTCGTATTTCAAAATGCAACCTACCCTGAAAGTTTCAGGTCGTAAGGATTCTCCGTACGACCGTAATCGTGCATATGGACGGCCGGCCGGAAAGACAGAATCGATTTTGACACCGGATTCGTCATGAGTGAGTCGTTTGAGACCATTTTCGCCTCAATCATCGAAAATTACAGACATTTGGACAACACGATAGCAAGCTGTTCCCCAGATCATGAGCGCAAAAAAGAGCTAGAATTTTCCACCAAACCATTTGTGAAAGAGAATTATGATAATGATGATGACGAATCTACTGCTACACAAATGCATAATTGCGACATTCTCGATAAATACTTGGAGGCCTATCCAAAAAATGTGCATAGATTTATTCGACTCTCGTTAAATAAAGAACCGCAAATAGATTTCACATACGGTCCTAAAAATGAGAATACCCCACTTCTAGGTGGTAGCCCACTAAATTTTGATTTACATAGCGGTGATATTGCTATCGATGGTAAACATCATTTTCCTGGCAGTAAGTGTCTCCTGGAACTGCTATTCAAAAAGGAACCTGTAGGATTTAATCAAGATGAAGAAAACTATAAAGAAATGTTAAACATCACCAACGTACGCAGAAGGGAGTTTGATCATTCAAAACAAACGGTAGTCATAAATATGAAAAGATCATAAAGAAGCTTGGCGGAGGCATGAGCAATATAATGACAATGCGATAGAGTAAAGATATTGGGATAGCGTTAGTGAATTAGTTATTCGTTTGAGTTTATTGCACGCATCAAAAGAAGCTGGCAACAACTCAAACGATAACGAAATCGAGGCAATCGTTGAAGAGTTGCGCGAAGTAGGAATTATATATTAAGAGTTGCTTATTGCAAAGAAATTCATTTCACCTACTACAATGGACAAATTTGGTAGGGTATCGTCCTCTCGCAGGATCTCAGAGAAGCGTTTGCGAGCTGAATATACTTTTTCCATGACTAGTGATGGTGATTAACATTTTGCCTATCATAAATTGTGCAATGTTAAGGAGCCTACATCAAAGTCTGACGCTGTCAACATGAATTATGTTGATTTAATTGGTAAAAAGATACGTGATGATCTGGGTAAATTAGGTCTTGCATTTTATCAGTTTGAGAATAATAATGAAAAGAGGATATTAGTAGACATTCCGGTCAAATTAAGAGGAATATCTGATCCCAATAGTGAAATGATTATGAATGTTGATGAGCGAATTGATGGTGTTGAAGCAGACATTCGAGCTCAAGCAGAAGTTGCTGCTGCTGAAATCCTTAATGTTATAAAGTTGCAAATTAATGAAATTGTTGATTATCAGAATGGAAGTGCTGCTAACATACAAATTAGCTTGAAAAAGAACAAAGAGATAGTTTGAAAAATTTGTCACAAACTTTCAAGACATGATAAGCTATGATGTAAATAGAAAAATTATTATTATTATTATTATTACAAACAAGTTGGAGCCAAGGCTAGGCCTATAAGCAGCTCTAAGTATATAAAATTATGTCAAATGAAGTTGACAGTGCACCCGACAAAGAAACTATCACACACATCACACATCCTCCGGCACTCAGGTTCCCCGAATGAAACTGTCATACTTGTTCTTGAAAGCGTTCACTGAAGAACACCAACTATCTATGGAGGCAGACGGTTCCAGGCGTCGAACACCCGATTAGTCAGAAAAATCTGACGAGGGGTGGTCCTGAACTTTTCCCTATATAATTTGTAGCAATGACCCCGCAAATTGCCAGTGTTGAGTTGAAACAAAGATGACAAATCAGTACCAAACTTGCCATGCAGAGCTCTGTAGGTCACTATCAGGTCTCCCCTTTCTCGTCGGTCCTTAAAAGTGGTCAAGCCGAACACTCTGAGACGCTCATCATAACATGGGCGATTAGTTCCATATGGGAGGCAGGTAACAGATCTTTGAAGCTTCTCCAGTTTATCCATATCACCCTTGAGGTCGGGATACCACACTGGTCCCGCGAATTCCAGAATAGGCCTCACATAGTATTTATAAATTTTACAACAGACTTCGGGGTCACAACTGTTAAAAGCCTTGGAGATCATGTAGGTCACCCTCTTCGTCCTATCTGCTATCTTCTGAACGTGCATCGACCAGGAGAGATCGTCCGAGATTGTTAGACCCAAGTCATCGTGGTGTTTGGATGTAGAATCTTCCGCTCAACGTGTAAGGTTTTTTTGGATTATTCTTTCCGATGTGTAGCACAGTACACTTCTCTAAGTTCAGCGGGAGCAGCCAGTCCTGACACCATTGGGAGATCATATCCAGATCACGTTGCAAAATGGATGAATTTTCTGAGTAATTGTATAGCTTGGTGTCATCCGCGAACTGGGAACAGGAAGACTGCAGGAGAAGTGGTAGATCCGCTGTGTATAACAGAAACAGAATCAGCCCAAGGACCGACCCTTGAGGGACGCCACTGATGACAGGACGCGGACGCGAGATACTGTCGGACACACGCACGGAAAATTCTCTACCAGTCAGAAACGCTTTGATCCACATCAGTAGCTTACCCCTGATACCAAGATGTTCAAGCTTAGTTAGAAGTCCTTTTATAGGGACTCGGTCGAAGGCTTTAGAGAAGTCCAAGTAGACCACATCGACAGAAGTTCCAGCATCGAAGGCTCTCGACCAGTCACTCACACACCGCAGAAGATTTGTTATCACTGATCTACCCGGCAGAAAACCGTGCTGCTCTGGTGGAATGATGTCGTTATTCAAAAGAAAGTCTAACATCTGATTGAGTATCACTCTCTCACAGATCTTGGAAGCCACAGCAGTCAGACTTATTGGGCGATAATTGGTTGGAGAAAGTTTATCGCCTTTCTTGAAAATTGGTGTAATCGATGCTTTCAACCACGGGGAAGGTAGTGTATGGGTTTCAAAAGACTTTGCGAAAATAAGCGCTAGTGGTTCGGACAGAGGACCAGAGCAATTCCTGAAGATTCCTGGCGCTAAACCATCAGGTCCGGGCGAGGAGTCTTTCTTCAGTGCCATCAGCTCTTTTTCAACCATCTCCGCATGGAATGAAATATCGCATAGGTCCAAGCTGGTGCGCGCACATCTCACAGTTTAACGGTCCATCAGGCTCAAGTGTAAACGATGAGGAAAAAGCATCAGCCAACACCTCAGCTGACTCCTGATAGTCAGTGCAGACAGTTCCGGAGGAATTTCTGACCAAGGGAACAGATACTTTAGTGTTCAGAAAGGACCTAACGTATTTATGGAACCTCTTCGCATTCCCCGACGAGACAAGCCCAGACTAATAGTTGTTTTTTGCTTGCCTGATGGCGCTAGATAGGGTATTCGAACATTTTCGATGCACTGCGTAGTCCTCCGGCTTCCTGTGTCTCGTGTATCTCCGCCAAAGTCTCTTTTTATGAAGAACCATACCACACAAGACATCGTCGATCCATGGTTTAGTGGGATTGGTGGAGATCTCCCTAACGAGATAAAAGCTGAACTCAAAACATTTAATCGTAAGTTGAATGCTGGAAGCCACAAAGATGACACAGCTACCCTCCAACGAAATAGTGCAAGTGATTAAGAAACTTTATCGACCAGTACGCAAAAATTTTCCACGAAGAAGAACAATTATAAAGGGTTTGGATGACATCTGGCAAATGGATTTAGGGCAACTTGATCGGTTCGCCGCGAGTAATTACGGTTATAAATATATTCTCGTAGTAATTGATTGCTTTTCTAAATTTATGTGAGCTAGAGCATCAAAAAGAAAACAGGTGAAGAAGTTACTGGAGCGTAGTCAAATGGGAAAACTACATGTATTTCAGTGATGTTGACTTGAACATCATTTGTTTGAATCAAATACTAATTTCAAATCGCCTAGAGATGTTGAAAAATCTATGAGTATCCTTTTATTATTACAAGTTCCTGGACATCATCAAAGATTTAATTCAGAACACCAGCGAAAATGACAACAACCAAAATTCTGTTGAAAATTTTATGAATGCTTTTTGTAGAATTAACACATCTGCTGAAAAATATGTAATATTAGAATATATGTACTTTTATAAGAAAAAGGTATTGAATGATGTAGATTATACTCATTTTTCTTCAAACCATTAAAATCACATGTTCTTAAAATTGATTTTTTATTTATTTTTTTGTACAATTACAAGCTTGACTCAATCGTCGGCAGTAAACTTTCCTGCTCCAATAACTGAATGAAAAACATGAAGTATAAGACAAGCAGCTGAAGTATAATTATTTCGAACGATGCAGCTGGCCAGCTTTTCGCAGTGTTCTTCTCACCCCGATATACTAGAGAATATTTTCCTGTAGATAACTCCTCTGTATGCTGACTGTAAACTTCCGTGAGCCTTTTTGGTAGAAAAGTTAAAAAATACTCGCATTCGACAAGCACAAATTCACCAAAGTTCAATTTGCCTAATCTGCACATCTGAATCTTGTATGCATTATCTTTCTCCCGCTCTCCGAGCCTCTTGGCCAGCTTTCTATCAGCAATTAGAGATGCAGCAGTGATTTTTCTGAGAAAATTCATTACTGAAACAAGACGAAATAGGGAAAAATTAAAAAACATGCATAAGACAAAAGATGTGCAAAAACTTACTGTTTCTCAGATGTATAGGTTGATGCTGTGTAACAAAAGTGTTTCGTTCGATACTTTTGCGACTGTTTTGAGGGCGAGAGCGTAATCTCTTGGAAAAAACCCAAAACGTAGAATGGCTGAAAATACTCCTTGTTGAAATATCACGGGAAACAATAGGATAAAGTACAATAATGAACGCACCTACTTGATAAGTTTATGGGAGATTGAGGCAAAAAGCGTGTTCAGACACGAATATCCTTTCCTTTCAATTAATCGACAAATTCCTCAAATAAAATAAACCCTACTTCTATTGCTACATTTATCTTAGGTCTGAGTGGTACCATAAAAATTTTGAAAAATATTTTATTTCAAATTGAGTTACCATACGATTTCAACGAAAATTTGCTTAAAGTTTTGCGTCGTTATGCTCCAACTAACTGCCAAGTTTCAATCCAATCGCTTCTGTAGTTTCTGAAATATGAGGAAATTAACCTCAAAATTTCAAATGGCTATAACTCCGAAACTATTCGGCCGATTTGACCCATTAACGAACTTAACCGTGACATTCCGATGCGCGATCTACCCTACAAGTTTCAAGTCACTAGCTGGCTCCGTTCGACAGTTATCGTGTCCACGGCCGGCCGGACAGAATCGATTTTGACACCGGATTCGTCATCAGTGACCAACCTAGTCGATTGAGGCCATTTTCGGCTCAATCATCAAAAATTACATTTGGATAAAACGATTGCACGCTGTTCCCCTAGAAAACATGCGCGCAAAAAGCGAACTGAAAATGTGCCAACCCCCTATGTAGATACCTAATCCATAGACAAAATATACTAGACTTTGGAAATATATTCTTTCATAAGTGTGTTGAACTATGTATAAAGAGAGTTTAAAGTACACACTATTATGTAATTATATTTTATTATTATTTCATTTGACTTTGATAGCAGTTTTTATATTTTTTATATTTTCGATTCATCATATTTTGTTATGTTTCTCACACAAAAAAACCAAATTTTATAACCAGTCTAATGTCTTCCTTTTGTGTGTTTCTAGGTGGCCTGATGATGGTATAGTACCGAAATCGATTGCCAATAAAATACAGGGTGTTCTACAAGCTCTATGACAAACTTTGACAGATGGTAGCTGTGCTTATTCTGAACATTTTTTTTCCTATGAACATAGGTCTGATTCGTTCTCGTTTCGAAGTTAGAAGCATTTGAAAAAATTTATTCCCATGTTTTGATCAAGTAGACCGACATAAAATATCGGGTGATATGGTAATTGACGTTATTTTAATTATTCGTTTTTTGGAGCACAACCTTTTTTACTTTATTGATGACTTAGAGCTAAACATTCAGGTCGATTCTGTTTGCAAATAACAATATTGCTAAGAAAAAGATATTGCTATCATAACAAGATCGTAATTATTGGTATTCTGATCAACGATTTTGAGCAATATGATCTGTCACTTTAACGAGAATCTTGCTATCAATATTGCTATCTTAGCAACCTCAAAATAGTACTTGCTATGCTTGATAACAAGATAGGTTAGAAAGGGAATCTTACAGAGATCCATTTGTTTAAGTATTATTTCTTCCAAGAATTCGAAAATATTGAAGATAGGGAAGTATGTGGTAATAGAAATTTGTTATTTCATGGAAAATTCTTAGAATAAAATACCGGCATAGTAAGCAACAACTGAGATGATTATTCTAATGATCTAACAGCCATCCCTTTGAATTGCCAACAGATAAGTTCATCGAATTTCGAATCAATAGCATAAAATTGCTGCATTTGATTTCTGGAAACCAAAATTCTATCGGTATCCAGAAAATTGGTCAATTCGACTAAAATTGGTTTTTCTGTTTCGTAACATTTTCGACTAAGTCGATGTTTACATGAATAAAAAAAGTATACGCTAATGGAAATGTGTTCAAGGCTCTCTAGAGTATTATTTAATTTCAAGGAAAATTCTTAGACTAAGATACAGGCAAAGGCAACAGCTGAGATGATTATTCTACTCGTCTCAACCAATGCAATCCCTTTGAGGTTCCAACGACAAAGTTTATCGAATTTCGAATTATTAACGCCTGAATAAAATTGCTGCATTCGATTTCTGATAACCAATATTTTATTGGTATCCAGGAAAATGGTTATTGGCCAATTTGACTCGTTTCTTTTCCTAACATTTTTTATATCGATGTTTAATTTAAATGAATAAAGAAAGCCGTAGATTGAGGTTATATATACGAAACCATAAAGATAACTCACGAATTAGGGTTATTTTCTTCTTCCTTGTAGTTCTAATGTCACAAAATACAGTGTTGTCAGCTCTAAAATCACCAATTATGGAAGTCTATGATAGCAATATTGTTATGACAAAATTCATAACAAACATTGCTATAACACTCGGAACAGAATACGTAACATCATGGCCATATTGCTATAAATTAGAAAGATAGCAATATGACTAGAATAGCAAGGTTCATAGCAATACGCAAACAGAATCGACCTGATTGTAGGAAATATGTGGTATCAGCACGATGGTGCACCACCACATAGGGGGAGACAAGTAGTCTGTTGGCTGAATGAACATTTCCCGAATAAATGGATAGGTCAAGGAGGGCCAATACAATGGCCACCTCGTTCGCCTGATATAAATCCCTTCGATTTTTATTTACGGGGACATATGAAGCAACTTGTTTAACAATTACTCGATCGAATTCAAGATGCAGCAAACCAAATACGAAACGACCCAAATCAGATCCGCCGAGTAACGGCATCTTTAGTTCGTCGATGTGGAGCTTGCATTCAGGCTGAAGGTGGACATTTTGAACAATTTTTGTAGTATCAAAATTTCCATTTATAATTATGATTTGAACATGAAAATATAATTTTTCAAATGCTTGTATCTTCTTAACAAAAACGAATCAGATATATGTTCATAGAAAAAAAAATGTTCAGAATAAGCACAGCTACCATCTGTCAAAGTTTGTCATAGAGCTTGTAGAACACCCTGTATAATTACATAATAGTGTGTACTTTATACTTTCTTTATATATACTAGACTTATCTTCGTAGGAATTTCGTTTATTACGCTTGAAAATATTATCATTGAGGCATCGAATGCATCCCTGATATGTATCTTAGGTCAATAAGATAAAGCACACTAATGAATGCACCTGCTTGATAAGTTTAAGTGAGATACAGACAAAAAGCGTGTTCAGACACGAATACCCTTTCCTTCAAACTTATCCATAAAATCCTCCAATAAAATAAACCCTACTTCCTTATCTTAGGTCCAAGGGGCGTTAATTCGAGTTGAGAAGCAACATTTAATACCTGATAATTGTGTATGAATTGACGATCTCTTTTCTCAACACTGCCGGCATTGTTCTGTAGCCTAAACGGTTACAACCTCTGGCTATTAATGAATAGGCTGTAGGTTCGAATCCTAACGTATACCCTGCCTTTTTCATACCTCGCAAGCGACCATTCCAACGGGTTCTACCAAAAATTAACATCCATGCTTCTCAACTCTAGATATCGCTATCAAAGTAAAGATTTCCTATCATTCCACACCAAAATTCGCGCTGCTTCTCAACTCTAGATTGCGCTATCAAAGTGAAAATTTCCTGTCATGACATCCACACACACAAGTTCACGAAGCTTCTCCACTCTAAATGGCGCTTTCACAGTACAGATTTGCTATCATTCCACATCAAAATTCACGCTGCCTCCCGACTGTAGATGGAGCTTTCAAAGAACAGATTTCCTGAACACGAGCCACCATCTATGAAGCACATACACCAAAAGTGTGGTTAGATACACCAAAAGTGAGGTTAAATCATATTCTAAGTCCATGCCTGTGTTGCCCTAACTACTTATGTAACAATTTAGATGGTTTAGTCGTTGCATTGTAAGATTCTGACGAAGAACTGTTGGAAGCTTTGACACTGGGTAACTATTCTAGATCCACGGTAAATTCCGTCAGTACTCTAATTCGTTCAACACTTGTGTTATACATTAACTAAAGTGCATTTACTGACTTTCTGTACTGTAATCTTATCAGATCTGATTTGAATCATTTTGTGAGACCCCTAGATCACTCAACTTACTAAGTTCGTTTTATCTTTAAGTATTCAGAACTTCGGCGAAGTCATTTTGATACTTATAGTTTATATATCCTGTAGTGCTGAGCTATCAGTTGTATTTCGAGTGATTTCCTGCAGCTGGTTATTATAGGTTAGATCGATTGGAGTGTGTGTTTAATTCTTTACCTTTTTCATGTCCCGTCCTTTGGAAGCTTTCAGAAACTCTAGGTCTTCCTCCCAGTCGAACACACCCGCGACTCTTGAGCCAGCTGAAGATCTTATTTACTAGTGGCGCCCCTGCTTCTACCTCATAGAGCTAGCCAGCTGATTCATTTTTGGAAATTGTGAGAATAAGCTGAAGGACGTGGCATGCTATTCCCCTATTCATCTTTAGATCGGCTGCTACACAATGAGCAAGAGAATATTCCTCGGGAACTGTAAACAGGTCTTGATGAACTTCCAGCGTGACGCCAAAACGTACAATTCATGTTCCCCTGTAGCTATTCACAAATTCCTGGAAATCGTCAGTTTCCTTCGCCTCGATGAGACGTACTTCTTCTTCGTCACCTTGTGTTGACGCGTACGGAGCCAATCGGTTGAAATGAACGACCTACGGTTTTCCTCTGGGGAGATCCCGTATCCGGTAAACTACATCATTTATCCCTTTCACAACTTCATATGGTCCTTCTTCCCACTGTCTCTGCAGCTTCGGTGAAAATCCTGTTCTAGTTTGTGAGTTATACAACCACACCAGATGTCCTTTGGTGAACCCTCCTTCAATGGCCTACATCTTCTCCAGGCTTACAAACAAAGTAGTCTAATTTTTCGGCGGAACATTATAGCGACTGGAGTTTCCTTGGTAGATTTTTGGAACGAAGATCTATATGCCATCGTGAATAGATGCAAATAGTCATCCCAGTCCCGCTGGTGATCGGCGACTACTTTGGCTAGATGATTTCTCATGTCCTATTCATTCGTTCGACCATGCCATCTGATTAGGGATGTAGAGGTGTAGTTCTTGTCTTATTGATACTTAATTTTCTACTAACTTCTTGGAATAAAGTCGACTCGAAATTTCGGCCTTGATCAAAAAGCAGCTCTAGAGATATTCCAAATCTGCAGAAGAATTCTTTGATCAATTTATCAACAACCGTACTTGCCTCTTGATTAGGAATACCGTACGCTTCCACCCATTTGGTAAATTAGTCCCTACTCTACCAAAATGTACATGTTTCCGTGGTCTGTTTCGGAAAAGGGGCCAGCGATGTCGATAGCTACTCGTTCCATGGGAGATCCGACGTTATACAGCTTCATTGGAGCTTTTCCTTCGCCATAAGGGCCGTTGGCTGCAGCACAAGCCTTACATGTTCTACACCTTCTCAGTTACTTGTCTAAAGATATGTTTTTCTGGTACACGTTTGATGTTATGTGTAAATAGAACACTTTTCATTCCTTTAATAAGGTCATATGCTGCTGTTGAGAATTTGCTCTTTGCCTTGTATTACCTTCAATCTCTATTGTTTTTCTGCTTTCCACTCCTTTAATATTTTTCACACATAGCCATAGACTTTCGCTTTTATTATCTGATTTGAGTAGTTTATCTCTATATCCTTGTCTTTTCTGTTCTTTCAAGAAATGGTCATATTCTTTTTTCACTTTTTTGTACTGTTATAGCTTTCATCGAATGACTTGAGGGTGTAAAGTATATCAAGCTTTTTCTTACAAATAATCTGCTTCTCAATGAGTTTTCCCTTTGATAGTTTTGTCGTATCAATTTTTTTCAATGGACAAGCATGTCTGAACTCTTCTGTATAACCTTTTAAGAATAAGTTCCATTGCTCATTGACTTGTTCTTGAGGTAATTTCCAAATTCCATCCCAGTTTTTTCCTTTGAGTTCTTCATTTAGGGATGAGAGTGTATATTCATTCACAATTCTTTTATATATGTAAGTCGGTATTTTTTATATCCTTCAACTGTATTGTTATAGTTTGTGCATTATTATGATCTGACATGTTGGTTGGAAATGTCCCTGCTTTATATTCTGCGTAATTTGTCAAGATTTTATCGATACAAGATTTTGTATGTGATGTGATTCTTGTTGGTTCCATTATTGTTGCATGTAAACCATACGAGTTCAATAGTTGCGAGAATTTTTGTGTGCTGCTATGATATTGATCCAGCATATCTATGTTGAAGTCACCTGTTATAATAATATTCTTGTTTCCGTTGATGGTGTTCAGAATTTTTTCACGTATATTGAAGAACATGGTTGCTTCACTGGGTGTCCGATATATTGTTAACACTAAAATTCCTTCTCTCTCTAAGTGCATTTCAATTGCTGATATTTCTACCACCTTCTTAATAGACAGTTTCATTATATATTTTCTCACCTTGAACTTTTTATTATCTCTGACGTATATTGCGGTACCACCATGTTCATTTTCATCTCAACAGTATGCAGTTGCCAGCTTGAAATTTGGAATAGCGTAATTACTTAATTGGTCGAGTGTTTTCTAGTTTCTGATAAACACAGAACACCCAATTCCTTTCTCTCAATGTTTATTACTTCTAGTTGATCTCTAGTATTGTCTATTGACTGTAAATTTTGATGTACTATTTCTAATTCACGCACTTTGTCTTTTTTATCATTTCTCTGCCTTTCTTGATATGCAGGTTTATTAACTTTTCTTCTTTTCCATGAATTATTATTCGTTTCCTCTAGAAGATGATGTCCTCTTCTGAAATCGAAACAACCAAAGGCTACCCCTGAGGGCCATAGTGCTGCATCATAAATTTTTTCTTTATGATCAAAATCTACCTCTATTATGAAACATTTATTGTCTTTCCTTGGATTTTGCAGATACTACCTTTACATAGATTGTAGATATTTCCACTTAAATGATAATTGCAAATCAACTAATGGAATTTCTCTTGGAACATGATACATTTACTACTGTCACAACACGGATATATTAAAGGAAAATTAACCAGTACTGCCATTTATGATTTCATAACAGAAATAGTGGAGGCGATTGAAGAAACAGATCTGACTATGGGTATCTTTCTAGATCTTACAAAGGCTTTTGAAAGCCTATCTCATCAGCTTCTACTAGATAAGATGGAGCAGATTGGAGTGAGAGACAAGTCATCTGATCTGATAAAATCATATTTACATGACAGAAAGCAGTATGTTTATATAGAGAAACTGGAAGGACAAGGCATGTCAGGTGCCGAACAACTGGTGCTGGGGGTGCCACAGGGAAGTATTATGGGACCACTCCTATTCATTATCCACATAAATTATGTTCAAAATTGTATCAGAAATGACAACTTTGCATCCTTAACAAACTATGCTGATGACACAAATGTTACTATTAGAGCAAAAAAATACAATGAATTCATTGGGAGGACTACAGAGGTGTTCGAAAATATCAAAGAATGGTTTTTAAAAAACAAACTGTATATGGAGGAAAAACAAACGCCCTACTATTTAAATCTGCATACACAGCATTGGAAACTCCAAATGAAGTTCAGATATCATCAAGAGAACAAAAACTAGCTCCATTCGCAAAGTTCTTGGAAGTCTATGTGGGCGATACACTGAAATGGGTAGAACATATTTCTAAACTGGGAGGCAGCTTAGCTTCAGTATGTTATTCTTTGGGTGTAATTTATTTATTTATTTATTTATTTAAATATATTACATCCAACAGGCACATGCCCAATTACAGGTGTAAGTTACATGAAAAAATTATCAAAAATGATAAATAACGGAATCGCCGTCGGCAGAAAAAAAAAATAAACAGCAAAAAAAAAATCAACTTCAATTTTCTATCAGGTAGTACAATTTTCTTCTAAACTGATTTAAGGACAGAAAAAAAACATCTACTGAAGGGACATTGTTCAGGCTTCTACACATCGACAAAACAGGACTGTGAAAATGGTGCTGTGAACTTGGGACACTAATCCTAAACATTAAATTAGATCTCGATGCAAGTCTAGGCACGTTGAAATCCAGAAGAGAAAGTAACGATGTTGAGTCAATATGATTATTGATCAATTTATATGCAAAAGTAGCATCAGCAATTTCTCTTCTCTTCCTCAAACTGGTAACACTAAACTCCTTTAACAAAGACTGATGGTCCGGATGAACAGGATAGACATTATGCTTCTTAAAATACAAAAACTTCAAAAACTTTCTCTGAATAGACTCCAACGCAGTAATGTATTTATTGTGATATGGATTCCACACCACACTGCAGTATTCAAGCTTGCTACGCACTAAGCAGTAATACACTGATTGGATAGCTCTTAGATTTGAGAATTCCCTGCAGTTGCGCAATAGAAAACCCAAAGACTTAAAGGCACCGCAAATGACATTTTCGATATGAGGACTGAAAGACAGCCTGCGGTCGAACAAGACTCCCAAGTCTCTAGTTTCAACAACCCTTTTCAAAGTTTTACCCTCAATGGTATAATCGAACTCAATAGGTGAAAGCTTTCTGGAGTAACTCATTACTTGACATTTCTCTATATTTAAAGGTAATTTGTTAGATGAACACCATTCAGACAAGCGCCGGATATCGTCCTGCAGGATGACACAATCAGCTATACTGACAATTTCCCTAAAAAATTTAAGATCATCTGCGAAAAGAAGTCTTAACGATACTAAAATATTACAAACGTCGTTGATGAATATGAGGAACAGTAGCGGCCCCAGGTTGGAACCCTGTGGAACTCCAGAACAAGCTATAAAATAATAAGATTTCACTCCCTCATATTCAACATACAACCGCCTGCCTTCCAAATAAGACTTCAAGAGCAACCGAAGGTCGACAGAAATACCGAACCTCGCCAACTTTCTCAAGAGCTGTTTATGGGACACTTTGTCGAACGCTTTGCTGAAATCAGCGTAAACTACATCAATTTGCCTGTGATTATCCAGTGAGCCCGAAATGTACTGAGTGAAGGTGCAAAGATTCGTGACCGCGCTCCTCGACCGCATAAAGCCATGTTGGGACTCTGATAAACTGCTGTGCACATGTGAATAGATCAGATCGAAGAGCACAATCTCAAATAACTTTGAAAACACGGATATAAGTGTGATGGGCCTGTAGTTTCTGACATCTGCAACCTTGCCCGATTTGAATATGGGACAAACACGTGAGGTTTTCCACACTGTAGGAAACAGTTTGGTTCTCAATATTATGTTGAATATAAGTGCCAATGGATGACAGAACAAACTTATATGATTTTTGACTACACTAGCGGGAACATTATCAGGACCAATGCTCAGCCTAATGACGAGATACCTGAATAAATTCTCCATGTAAACTATATATCATGCAGTATTTGAGGCAAAAGCAAGATATGAAATTATGTTTTATGGACACACTCCGAAGTCAGTTCAAATATTCCATCTCCAAAAAAGAGCACTTCAAATAATTCTCAAACAAGAATACAGAGGAACGTGTAGAGGAAAATTCAGGGAGAACAGAGTACTTACTGTTACAGCGATGCACACACAAAAATGTCCGATTTTTGTTCCCAAAAACAAGAGTAAATTTGAACTGAACTCATCCAATATTTATAATACGAAAAAAATCTAGGAAAGCACTCCCGTGAAGGCAGCAGCTTTTGCGCGCATATTCAATGTAGATGACCGCTTCGGCAACGAATTTGAACTTGCGCACAAAAGCTGCTGCCTTCACATCAATGCTTTTCTAGATTTTTTTTCTATAAATTACTGGATTCCAATTCGATCTAATCTGTATTTTTGGAAAACGGCCGACTGCTTAAACACAATAACTTCCGAAAGAAACAACTTAGAAACTCGATATTTGTAGAGAAGGTTTGGACCTTGATAACGAAGGCCGAATTCGTGAATGGGTAAAATCCACCCAATGATTCCGCAGATATACCCATTCAAAATTTTATTTTCCCAATATTTCCAAAAATACAGATCAGATCGAATTGAAATCCAGTACTTCATCGGAAAATTACAGTTCGAAGGTTCATACAGAATTTATTGAGGATGATATGATAAGAAAATCACAGAAATTTTTTTTTCGAATTGTTCTAATGACACGATCATCACGAAATTTTGCATAAAGTAGGCTTTCAGCATCTTCAAACTAGATGCGCAGTTTTATCAGGATTGCAACAGTATTTTTCGAGTTATACCGAATTTTGAAAACATTTTTTTTTAATTTACCGACAGTATGATGCTGACAAAATTTAGCTCAAAGTTGCGCGTTGTTATACTCCACCTAATTGCCAAGTTTGAATCCAATCGCTCAAGTAGTTTCTGAAATAAAAAATAAATAACTTCAAAATTTCAACTTAACCGCGGCATTCCAATGCGCGACCTACCCTGAAAGTTTCAAGTTGCTAGCTCACTCCGTTCGACAGTTATCGTGTCCACGGCCGGCCGGCCGTACAGAATCGATTTTGACACTGGATTCGTCATCAGTGAGTCCAATCTAGTCGTTTGAGACCATTTTCGGCTCAATAATCGAAAATTACAGACATTTGGACAAAACTATAGCACTCTGTTCCCCTAGAACATGCACGCAAAAAACGAACCTAAAATATCCCATTCAGAGAAGAACATCTACAGTGAAAGGACCCAAATACGTATATATCAAGTATTTCAACACAATGCCAGACATGATGAAGAAGGAAACAAGACTAAAAACATATAAAAAGAAAATATACAAAATGCTGCTTGACATAGAACCCTACAATATTGAATAATTTTTGAGGGGGGCTGAAACTTGGAAGGAGACAACTTCTGAATAGTAGCTTCATTTCTGGTTTTTTCTGACAGTATTTCATTTCAAAGAATACTTTGTTGCCATTGTAACTTTTATCTGAAATAAATCTTATCTTATCTTATTTAGGATTCATAGAGGCATATAGTCGCAAGAAAAAAAAAATGCCCCTTATTAGCTCATATTCACAAGACAAAAATTCCATCCATTCACGTAAATATTAAGGACTTGTTAATGTTTCCTCGAATTAGAAGCAGCCACAGCCCGGCTGTGACAGCCAGGCACGAGTTTGGATCACTGAACCTATTGCGGTCGGTCGACAGTCAAGGGTCATGAGAGAGAACGCATGATGGGAAACTCGTGGCTGCTTTCAATTTGAACTAGTTAATTCATATGTTTTAGGAGCATTTTTTGTTGAAATAAAAATTCTAATTTAGTGTAATAATGTAAGTTTTTGGGACCTTCAGACCTTCATTAGATTTGTGTGTTTGTTCACTTGATTTGGTTTGGAACATAATCTATAGCCAGAACTGAACAGTCTGTATTAGTTTGGAGGATACAGACTCACAAAGGTCCACCTTCACTATCACACTAGAAAAACGATCATCAAGTACTGTTCTTAATAATAATAATAATGCTTCTTGCTTAGAGAAACTTGTTTTGACATTTCAGGCAAGAGTTGGCCACAGTGCCATTAGAATGAATCTGATTAGTCTTGAGCGAGAAAATAGATAGTCTCGTTTGGATAACTGATTTAGACAAAATAAAACTTAGGATAATCAGCAAAATACATAAAAACCAAAACATACAATTACAGGATAGAAAAGTGACATCGATGAAAAATTCCACCTATTATGATAGTAAACTCCATTCATGTGAAATGGTTGTTTGGTCAATTGAATTTTTTCAACCGAAACTTGAATATATTTGAGGGAAAAGAAAACTCCGCGAATCAATGCGAAGTTTAGGGATTATTGGTGTATTAACTAATGGTTGTAAGTGATAGTTTTTATAGCAAACTCATAGGGATTTTCTTGGATATGCAGGGTTCATCTCTTCATTACCAAGACAAACTCCTGTGTAGACAGCAGACTTATGTTCAAAACATTGAATTGCAAATATTTAAACATACAACTATTTAATGTCTTAGTTTTGAGGACTTAAATTATCAGCAAGATGACATTGAATATAATTCGAAGAATGAAATCTTACCTATCAATGAGAAGCTTATAACTGATTGCTCCCAAGATCATTTTAGCTGCATAGGAGAGTCTCTCTGCTTCATTAGAAAACTGTTGTATAGGACATACAAGTCCAGGACTCGAAAATACAGTAACTGCATCTCTATATTCCAAATAAGCAGTGTTGTCCCACCAATCACTTAGCCAATTCTCACAAGTTTTTGCTTTACCCTCTAAGTAACTTTGTAAGACGGGGGCTTCATTTACTTCGAAATTCTCAATAATCTTCTTGGAATTAAGCATCTCATGTTGATTGAGAAATGGCTCCACAGATTTTAAATATTTCGAGAGAGTCTGTCGCAGTTTTGGAACTGGAAGACTTGGTAAATTCATCCTATTCAAGAATTGTACTTTACTGTACAGTTTATTTTGTTGTACTTGAGACAATGAAGATGGATATAAAAAGCTTTGAAACTTTGGAAAGTTCAATATCTGAAACGAATTCTGAAAATTATATTCGTACAAAAGTTTGCCAAATGGATTACCATATAATTTTTGGATAACATTGTAACAAGACGACTTAGCGACCAATAATAAAAAAAAAATGTTGACAGATTAACAGTTAACCTGTGGAATGTGGTTTGCTATTGAGGTTGAAGGATATCTTGTCTATGATACCTGCTTTCTATTTCTTGTTCTGCTCAGAATTCAGAGTTCAGCTCAATCAGCTAGTTTTGAAGTTTTTGTTTTTGAATTTTGAACTCGTACATTTCGTCTACGAGCTCTCGCCGCTCTCGCCGCGATGTGTGAGTTTGGCAACGTGGTGTTCACGTCACGGTAAACTTTTGCAAGATTCAGAAAAACAACTTTTTCATTATAATTTTGTCTATTTTAAGGACCATTCTGAACTATGAAATAACTATTGGATATCGAAAGAATCAAACTACCATAAATAAGAGGGAAATGATAAAAGCCTTCATTTTCCAGTTGTGATCATAGAACAACGAAATATTTCTTAGTATCTGTGATTGGTCCCTCTGACAGGTATGACGTATGACAGATGAGACCGAGGGTAACTCAAAAGTCCATAACGAATCATCCGAGATGATAATAAATGGATATATGAGTGCCTAATTTAATTTCTAAACTCCATTAATCTGACATTCAATTTGAAACAGAACTAAACATATAGAACGTTACAATGACTTCACCAGTTGTAGTATCAGCTTCGATGAAGCAAACTGCTACATTAATATTTCTTCATGGATTGGGGGACACAGGACATGGATGGTCGAGTACTATGGCTGCCTTGAAACCTGCATATTGCAAACTTATATGTCCAACAGCTCACAATATGCCTGTTACGTTTAACGCGGGATATACAATGCCCAGTTGGTTCGATTTGAAATCATTAGATGACTCTGGTCCAGAAGATGAGGAAGGCATCAAATCTGCGACTAAAACTATCCAAAATATGATTGAAGAGGAAGTTAAAGCTGGCATTCCTCACAATAGGATAATAGTTGGAGGTTTTTCCCAAGGTGGAGCTTTAGCTCTTTACACAGCTTTAACATCTCCAAAGCAACTTGGTGGAGTTATATGTCTTTCTGGATGGTTACCCTTAAACAAAACATTTCCAGCTGCGTTGAAATGTCCAGATACTTTAAGGGTACTCCAATGTCACGGAGATTGTGATCCTCTTGTTTCTTTCAAATGGGGTCAAATGACAGCATCAATATTGAATACCTTACTTAAGGCACCTGAATTCAAATCCTATAGAGGTCTCTTGCATTCCTCTTCAGATGAGGAACTTCGTGATGTGAAAGAGTTCATCAGCAATAGTCTTCCTCCAGTTTAATCAAGCTTACATGCACTATTATTTAATGTATTAGGACACCTTTGCAGCGATTGTTATTCCTTTGATGAAACAATAATGAATATTATTATAACGAATGAACAAACTCTAACATTCCTGAAGTTGTAATTTTCGAACAATTATAGCCAAATATACATTTTGTTCTTAGTCACAGTGTAGATAGGGTAGTTGATTGAATTCTCTTGAAACATGTTATTTATAATTATTTATTGTATCTCCGTTTGAATTGAAAATAGTATTATGTAAAGCAGTGACTTTCAAATGTGCTCAACTGTAGTAAAATGTATCATATTGAATTTTACCTCATTATTTCTGTACTCAAGCAAATGTGAACAACTATGTTAGAACTCCAATAGAAGACTTCCCAAAGAAACGACTTGGAAACTTGATGTTCGTAGAGTAGGTTTGGGGTTCAGTTACGAAGGTTGAATTCATACATGGGAGAAAAATCGTCCAATACCCATTCAAAATTTTATTTTCCAATATTTCAAAGAATACAGATTGGATTGAATTCCAGTACTTCATTGAAAAATGACAGCTTGAAGGTTATTCGTGCAGAATTTCGTGAGAATAATATGAATACAAGGCCACCAAATCTTTCCATCAGAAAGTAAAGGTGTTCTGGGGGCTCAATCTGTGAAAAAGATGACCGTTTTGGCAACGAATTTGAGCATGCGCGCAAAAGCTGCCAACTTCACGTCAGTACTTTTTTAAAATTTATTCCTCATTATCGTTGTTCTTTCCAGAATAACTCGAAAATTACCATCCAATCATAATGAAACTTGGAAACTAATCAAAAAATGCTGGTGAATAATTTTCTGAGAAATTTTGTTATTATTGTATTGTTAAAAAAATCTAAATTTTTCTTTCAGGAACAGTTTATCAGATTTTGAATAAATTGTGCAAATACCTTGAACCCCATTTTCACAACAGGGTAAGAAATTTCAGTTCGATGCGATTATAAGTTCCTATTAGGAAAAAATATGTGTAATTTCGGGGTTTTCTCATCGGTATCCTTGGTATTTCCGGAACAACTCAAAAAATACTGATCCAGTAATGATGAAACTTGGTAACTAGTAGGAAAATGCTAATGCACAACTTTGCGTCTAATTCCTAGAAGAAGTGTAATTCAATTATAAAGTTAGACTGAAGTGAAGTAAAGACTTGTCGAGTGGTTTTTTTCTGTTTAGAAACGGAAGTTCATTCAAGATATTCTCCTATATCCAGACAACAGATGATCCAATAACTGGGTTGAGGTCTTGATAATTAGTGGTTTAATTTTTTTTTACATCTGCCGAATTTCAATTGTTTCGAAACGAATCATCTCGACCTTGATCGGTCATCGCCCACCTCTGAGAGAGCAGAAAACCAGTTTTATTTAACCACTACATTCGCGATCGCGAGTGTTCTAAATGTAGGAAAAGTTTTCACTCTGAATGAGTGATCTTGACTGGTAGAGAGCTGAAATTCTTGAAGGATTCTAACGATAAGTGGTGTTGTCCAACTTGCACTTCCTCTGAGCGTCTTCTACGAGGTAGAGCCACTGGATCCTCCCAATTTCGCCATCGGTACAGATGTAGGAATCGAATACCACTGATGTTATAACGATCAAACATTTCAATCAATTGATGGAACACATGAATATCATGGCAGCTAGCCTAGCTAGGGTAGAAAAGAAGCAGGAAGACATATGTTCTAGGCTGGATATGTGTTTTGCAACTCTCAGCGTCCATTCAGGAACTCTAACATCTCACGAGTCATCTCTTAAAAAATTTGGCTGAGATATATTTGCTAGACAGAAGTCTGAATCCTCCATCGAACGAGATATTCGGTCCTTAACCACGAAAATTACTGCCACGGAAAGCATATTGTCTCATTTAAAAGCCGAAAATGTCAACAATTCAATGCCAGAGATTCTGGAGAGAGTAAACCGCTCTTCCAAATTAATTTTAATTATTGCACTCGAGGCTTAAGTCAGTGATAGAGAAAACGCTGCTGAGATTATTGAACATGTCTTTCCCTCTGCTAGTAGGTCCATCATTTATGTCTCCAGATTACCTTCCAAGGACAAAACCAAACCACGCTGGATGAAGCTCTCATTTTCGAGCTCTGACTTGGTGACTAGCATACCAAGAAATAAGTCTATACACTTCGTGGCCATCTCAAGTATCGTACAGTGAGAATTCAAGATGACAAAACTAAGGATCTATTGTAACATCAAAACATACCGAGAGCAATAATGAAAGAGCAAAAAACTTGATAGGCTCCAATCTTGGCCAATATATCATGTATACTAATCTCTGAATTAAGAAAATAAGGAAGGAGCGTAATGCCTCACAAAGTGGGTCTGGGATGGATGTTGCATATGGCCGACTTTCCTTTCACTTTGAAGAGAGAACAACTTGTTCCGAAACTTCTTTGTCTGAAGAAACTAACTAACATGAGTCATACTTGGCGCTTATGTCCCACTTTTATACGAAGTAGATAAGCGCTATGCTCCTTCCTGTTGTTCTTTATTCAAAGATACTAATATATAATCTATTTCTTCCAAATTCGCTATGAACTCATAGCATTCGTACGAACTCATAAACCGTTCATGATATTCATTTTCGCAATCGCCGACTAATATATAGGCTGTATCGTGATGACAATCTAGATAATCTTGGATATCGAGGAGTGTGTAATTATGTTATTTCTTGTGTTACCAACTCTTTCAAAATTGATGTATCACACCATGACTGGTCCGGTATTGACAAACCTTTTCCTGAGGATTCACAACCGTGAATTTACCCTACTTGTCGGTTGCATTCACCGCCCTCGTCCGTGTGTAGCCGATAAAGACTGCGTTGAATTTTTTTTTTGGTGCATTCCTTTACACAATATTCGCAACTACTACTAAGCGATACGCCCTCTGGCGATAGAAATTCGAACACTTCCAAGCTAGTAGTTTTTCGACATGCCTGTTATTCTAACGTAATTTGCCTACTTTTGGAGTTCATTTTCGAGCTTTTGTGTGGTTCTCCGAGTTGAAATTTTGGTATACCGAAAGTGTTTGTAATATTCATCAATCGATTCCTCTCTTTCCGATTAAAATTTTCGATTGTATTAATTCGAAATGGCATCCTCCCGAAATGACTATTGTTGTGTGCCTCAACTCAATGTTATGCATGGTCAAAGATGAAAGGATCATCTAGTGCCTCTAGTTTTCATTTTTTCCAAAGCTAAATGAAAGTAAAGTTAATTTGGAAACAGTATTTGGCAGGGAACTCAATGATAGAAGAAAGGCCTAGCTTTAGAAATTGAAGATTGGAAAACAGGCCACGAAATACATGAAAGTATGTTCACTGCATTTCTCTGAAGATGTTTATTTTCATAAAGGTAAATTACCTACAATGTATTCATTTCGAAGCAACTTCATGTCATGATGTTTTCAGGTGTAAATCAAAATAAGAGAATTTTGAAGAAAAATGCTGCAGAGAAACTACCGAGCACTTCTGCAGCTACCTACTTCACATATTACACAAAATCATATTCTTAAAGAGTGATCTGGTTGAAAACCTGACAAAAACTAGATATACTGTTAGAGTTGATAATAGCTGAAGTTATTCATATATATACTTTTCATTTCTATATATAGGTAGGTTGAACCAGCTGTGCCATTTTTCATTTTCTATGTGTATCTTGAGCTGCTGTAATATGAAAATGAAATCAATTATATGTCTATCTGTTTCCTTTTCATTAGAAATACGATGCAAAAGAACTAAAGCAGAAAATCTGTTTTCATTTTATTGATTCACTCGTTTGTAAACAAAGAGAACAAGTCGTATCATTTGGACTGATACTAGATTCACCACATGATATAGCCTGCATTCAGCACTTCTTCACATTAATCAGAGTCCTTAAATTACATATTGAGGTGCCTATTTTTCCAAAAATTTAAGTTAACTTAAATAATGGTTCATTTTGATCCACCAAGCAACATACACTATTACACTAAAATAACATCGAAATTATCCTCCAGGAACGATTTAAAGCACGATTTTATATCGTGATCCAAACGAAAGGTTTCTTCTCAAGAAATCTTACACAAAATTATAATAATTTCTATAAATATTCGAGTTCTGCTTAATAAATATTCCTTCTCCATCACATTTCTAAAGTTTGTTTACGTAAAACTACTAGCTTGGACAGGTTCCAAATTTAACCGTTAGGGCGCTGGCATCTTCGCAGAAGTTCCCAATTTTCGAGTTGAAATTTTGGTATACCGAAAGTGTTTGTAATATTCATCAATCGATTCCTTTCTTTCCGATTGTATTAATTCGAAATGGCATCCTCCCGAGATGACTATTGTTGTGTGCCTCAACTCAATGTTATTCATGGTCAAAGAAGAAAGGATCATCTAGTGCCTCTAGTTTTCATTTTTCCCAAAGCCAAATGAAAGTAAAGTTAATTTGGAAACAGCATTTGGCAGGGAACTCAATGATAGAAGAAAGGCCTAGTAGAAATTGAAGATTGGAAAACAGGTCACAAATTACTTGAAAGTATGTTCACTGCATTCCTCTGAAGATGTTTATTATCATAAAGGTAAATTACCTACAATGTGTTCATTTCGAAACAAGTTCATGTCCTGATGTTTTCAGGTGTAAATGAAAATAAGAGAATTTTGAGGAAATATGCTGCAGAGAAACTACCGAGCACTTCTGCAGCTAACTAATTCACATACTACACAAAATCATATTCTAATAGAGTGATCTGGTTGAAAAACTAGATATACTGTTAGAGTTGATAATAGCTGAAGTTATTCATATAAATACATTAATACTTTTCATTTCTATATAAAGGTAGGTTGAACCAGCTGTGACACGTTTCATTTTGTAATTGTATCTAGAGCTGCTGTATTATGCAAATGAAATCAATTATGTTGCTATCTGTTCCCTTTTCTTCAGAAATACGATGCAAAAGAACTAGAGGAAAATCTGTTTTCATTTTATTAATTCACTCGATTGTAAACAAAAAACAAGTCATATCATTTGGACTGATTCTAGATTCACCACATAATATAGGCTTCATTCAGAACTTCTTCACATAAATAAGAGTCCTTAAATTACTTATTGAGGAGCCTATTTTTCCAGAAATTCAAGTAAACTTAGATATTGGTTCATTTTGATCCACCAAGCAACATACACCTAAATAACACCGAAATTATCCTCCATGAACGATTTAAAGTACGATTTTATATCGTGATCCAAACGAAAAGTTCCTTCTCAAGAAATCTTACACAAAATTATAATAATTTCTTCAAATATTCAAGCTCTGCTTAGTAAATATTCGTTTTCCACCACATTTCTACGGTTTGTTTACATAAAACTACTAGCTTGGAAAGGTTCCAAATTTATCCGTTAGGGCGCTGGCATCTTCGCAGAAGTTCCCAATATTAATATGTTATTGATCAGCGGAGACTTCAATTGTACTGATACCAAATGGCCTCTAACAACAATGCCATCGTGTAACTAACTCATCGTCCTTTTCCTATGCGGAAATGGGTAATTCTTCTCTGTAATGACTGTAATTGAACAACTTGTATTGAAACCTACGGACAAACATCCTTTGTGCTCGACCTTCTTTTTACAAGTGATGCGGTGGTATTGGGAACTTCTGCGAAGATGCCAGCGCCCTAACGGATAAATTTGGAACCTGTCCAAGGTAGTAGTTTTATGTAAACAAACCTTAGAAATGTGGTGGAGAACGAATATTTATTAAGCAAAGCTTGAATATTTAAAGAAATTATTATAATTTTGTGCAAGATTTCTTGAGAAGGAACTTCTAGTTTGGATCACGATATAAAATCGTACTTTGAATCGTTCCTGGAGGATAATTTCGTTGTTATTTTAGTGGATGTTGCGTGGTGGATCAAAATGAACCAATATCTAAGTTTACTTGAATTTCTGGTAAAATAGGCACCTCAATAAGTAATTTAAGGACTCTTATTTATGTGAAGAAGTGCTGAATGCAGGCTATATTATGTGGTAAATCTAGAATCAGTCCAAATGATATGACTTGTTCTTTGTTTACAAACGAGTGAATCAATAAAATGAAAACAGATTTTCTGCTCAAGTTCTTTTGCATCATATTTCTGAATAAAAGGAAACAGATTGACATATAATTGATTCCATTTTCATATTACAGCAGCTTAAGATGCACATGCAAAATGAAAAATGTCACAGTTGGTTCAACCTACCTATATAAGGAAATGAAAAGTATTGATGTATTTATATGAGTAACTTCAGCTATTATCAACTCTAACAGTATATCTAGTTTTTGTCAGGTTTTCAACCAGATCACTCTTTTAGAATATGATTTTGGGTAGTATGTGAATTAGGTAGCTGCAGAGGTGCTCGGTAGTTTCTCTGCAGCATTTTTCTTCAACATTCTTTTATTTTCATTTACACCTGAAAACATCAGGACATGAACTTGTTTCGAAATGAATACATTGTAGGTAATTTACCTTTATGAAAATAAACATCTTCAGATAAAAGCAGTGAGCATACTTCCATGTATTTCGTGACCTGTTTTCCAATCTTCAATTTCTAAAGCTATGCCTTTCTTCTATCATTGAGTTCCCTGCCAAATGCTATTTGCAAATTAACTTTACTTTCATTTGGCTTTGGAAAAAATGAAAACTAGAGGCACTAGACGATCCTTTCTTCTTTGACCATGAATAACATTGAGTTGAGGCATACAACAATAGTCATTTCGGGAGGATGCCATTTCGAATTATTACAATCGAAAATTTTAATCGCAAAGAAAGCAATCGATTGATGAATATTACAAACACTCTCGGTATACCAAAATTTCAACTCTGAGAACAACACAAAAGCTCGAAAATGAACTCCAAAAGTAAGCAAATTACGTTAGAATAACAGGCACGTCGAAAAACTACTAGCTTGGAAGTGTTCGGATTTTTATCGCCAGAGGGCGTATCGCTTAGCAGTAGTTGCGAATAGGCGCAAACTGATGGACGCGTTTATCGCTCAAGCGATGACATTTGAGTTGTCAGATGCTCTCCCGCCAAAATCGCGCGATTCTTTTTTTGTAGTTGAAAAATTTCAACTTCAACAAAAAGGCGGGACATTCAAAACACTCAAGAGATTGTTTCTACTCGTCCGTCATATGATTATAGGTACTTATTATTATATTGATTTATCGATCTTCCTCAAATAATCATTTCTGCAGATCAAAACTAATTCCAGCAAAAACAATTTTTCGAAAGCTATGAGCATGTCCAAGGAATCAAAAGCGTCTATTTATTCAATCCCTTGAAAAATAGGTATATAAATAATTAATGATTATACTTTGTTGAAGAACCAGACACGTGGAAATAAATTCATATAATTTGAAATGAGTACGAGCCTTATAGTATCGGAAGTTAACTACCAAAGGTTAGGTACAGCCGTGTGTAAGATTTGCGAGAGAGACCAGGTTGTTCAAAGGCGATCGACTACTACACCATCCCTTTTTAGATGATGACAAAAAATCTAGAAAAGTAGTGACGTGGAGTCAGCAGCTTTTACGCGCTTGTTCACATCGTGAAATGGTGATTTAGAAATTTCAGTGAAATTTTAATGGAATATGAAAATTTTCAGAAAAAAAATTTTTTTCGAATTTTTCCATGGATAATTCTTCCTATTGACACTGTTCATCTTCTAACCAAGTTTCATTTCGATCAGATAAATAAATCAAAATTTCAAATGGCTGTAGCACAAAAACCATCGGGCAGATTTGGCCCATTAACGAACTCAACCGAGATATTCAGGATCTTAACCTAACCTGAAAATTTCAAGATTGTAGATTCTTTCTTTCGAGAGTTACAGCGCATACGGCCGGACGGACAGAATCAATTTGGACCACGGATAATCATCGCAGTGAGTCCAACCTAGTCGTTTGAGACCAATTTCGGCACAAAATTTGAAAATTACAGACATCGTGACGAAAAGATAACGCGCTGTTCCCTAGAACAAGATCGTAAAAATTGGGAACAGTTGCTGGATGGCCAGGATCTGGATTCCAAGTGGTCACATTTAGAAAAATGTGGTTGAGATTGGCGAAACTTAAGAAATCAATGTGGCAGAGGTACTTATTACATTCGAGATCGAGCTACAATTATCAGAATCACAGGAGTTTCTCCAATTATGTTGATCAGGAGATTAATCTAGCAAAATCGAACTTCCAGAATAAACAAGCTTCATCAAAATACCCTGAAAGATGGTTCAAATATGTCAGATGATCTTTTAATCCATAAGTTGGTGTTCTCTACATCCGAAACCCAGTCGACAACTATGTGAGAGTGCAGAAGAGACTGTAGATATCCTTGCGGAGGCTTTCGCATCCTCCTTTTCTTATTGCTATTGAGGATATTATCACTGAAGAGATAGTTGAGAGATACCTCACCAGCGTTAAGCTCAATACCATTGTTTAAACAATGACAATACCTACCCTGGTAGGAATGGCATCACGTCAAACCTTCTACACCGGTGGTCCAAGGCTTTTGCTGCTCCTCTGTATATTCTTTTTTCAGAATCTCTGTCGGAGGCTTCCCTTCCATCTGACTGGTTGTCTTCAACTGTTACGCCGATATTTGAGCAAGCGGATATGTTGGCGGCTAACAATTACCGATCTATTAACTTAGTTTCATCAGTGGCAAAGGTCTTGGAAAGAATTATCTGTGACCAGGTGGTTGAGTTCTCGCTAATAAATGGTGTTTTTCCGAATTAGCAGCATGGTTTCATTCCCGGACGTTCCACGATCACAAACTTATTATCTTGTTTATTCGACTGGACCAAGGCGAGGGGCCGTGGGGTCCCGTTGACGTAGAGTATATCATGACTTTGCCAACACTTTGGGGCACTATAGCTAGTGCCCCAAAGAAGACTTCTAAAGAAACTAGAACATCTGGTCATCAGAGGCAACCCATTGAGATGGATCAGAGCTTTCCTCACGAATAGATCCTTTCGTGTTAGAGTAGGTGATACCTACTCGACCTCCAACACTCCAGTCATATCCGGAGTACCACAGGGTTCTGTACTTGGACCAATACTATTTTTGCTCTACACGTCTGATCTACCCCGTCTCCTCAAATCTAAAAGTGTGCCCTTTGCTGATGGAGCCAAAGTGTATAACAATCCCATAACTGACTCAGACACCCGCCTGCAAAAAAGATTTAGATGTGTTGAGTAAGTGGTGCTTCGAATGGATGTTGGGCTCTATTATTGCATATTGGTAAAGATAACCCCAACCAGAACTAAAACATCAATGGTCAACCATTACGTACAGTTACAAGCTAGAGGGATTTAGGGGAAAAAGTCTCGAATGACCTAACTTGGATGGACAACTTGCCTTTCTACTCTTCAAATGCTTCAAGGGATGCCAGAACTTTCAATCTCCTTTACCGATACCATGTCCGTCCAATCATGGAGGATGCCGGCCCTGCATGGTTTCCCTCCTTCTAGACAGACAGGAACAAGCTGGAGCTGCTGCAAAGATGGGTTACCAGACTTCCCTATGGTTCAGTATGTCCCTCCTATGAATATTCAATCTATCAAGGTTCGAGGACAGAGGATTACGAAGGGGTGTATATTTACTTTAAGAGCCGTTAATATGGTCAGTTCGGCGATCAGATGAGGGAGCTGTTCGCGTTGAACCGAAACCATATTCGATACCATTCGTTCAAGCTTGCTAAAGAAGCTTTTCGAACGCTCCAGAGGCAATATTTTTCACCTAACAGAGTATTCTACCACTATCAATGCCTTCAAGAATGCCTATAATTGTGATTTGTTTTGTTCGTTTATCTTGTGAATGTAGTTCAGTTTCAGTTTTTGCGCGCATGTTTTACGGGAACAGCGTGCTATCGTTTGTCCAAATGCCTGTAATTTTCGATGATTGAGCCAAAAATGATCTCAAACGCCTAAATTGGATTCACTGATTACGAATCCGGTGTCAAAATCGATTCTGTCCGGCCGGCCGGCCGTGGACACGATAACTGTCGAACGAAGTGGGCTGGCAACTTGAAACTTTCAGGGTAGGTCGCGCATTGGAATGCCGCGGTTAAGTTCGTTAATGGTCCAAATCGAATAGTTTCGGAGTTACAGCCATCTTGAAATTTTGAAGTTATTTATTTTTTTATTTCAGAAACTACTCAAGCGATTGGATTCAAACTTGGCAATTCGGTGGAGTATAACGACGCGCAACTTTGAGCCAAATTTAATCAGGAACATATCGTAAGTAAATTAAAAAAAAAATTTTTTTTTCGAATTTTTTTTCCAAAAATTTTTTTTTTCGGAAAGCATTTATCATAATCAAAAAAAATCCACTCACTTTTAGAGCTTCATATTTCACAGCAGTGTACCAAATTTCAGTTCGATACGATCATAAGTTTTGGATATCGGGGAAAAAATGTCAAATTGCGAGGTTTTCTTCTCGATATCGTTGTTTTTTTCGGTATAACTCGCGGAATACTGATTCAATCCTGATAAAACTTCGCAGCTGGTTTGAAGATCCTGAAAGAAAACTTAATGAGAAATTTCGTGATGATCGCGTGTCATTAGAACAATTCGAAAAAAAAATGTCTGTGATTTTCTTATCATATCATCCTCATTAAGTTCTGTATGAACCTTCAAACTGTAATTTTTCGATGAAGTACTGGATTTCAATTCGATATGATCTGTATTTTTGGAAATATTGGAAAAATAAAATTTTGAATGGGTATATCTGCGGAATCATTGGGTGGATTTTACTTCTTTCGGAAGTTATTGTGTTTACGCAGTCGGCCGTTAGATTAGATCGAATTGAAATCCAGTAATTTATCAAGAAAAAAATATTGAAAAACTCTGCCGTGAAGGCAGCACCTTTTGCGTGCATGTTCAAATTCGTCATCTACATTGAACATGCGCGCAAAAGCTGCTGCCTTCACGGCGGTGCTTTTCTAGATTTTTTTAAACTCAAGTCAATTTTTTTTGGTGAATTGAGTAGTTACAGGTCTTCACATCTACTCTAATTGAATTTATAATAATAATAATAATATCCGTATAACAATTCGTTATCGATTAGTTAAAGGCAGAAAATATCTGAAGGTCCGGTACGATATCGAGATATCGTTATCAAAACCAGCAACAAAACGTTATCAAAAACCTCTACTCCTTAGATAGAGATCAAATAACGATAAAATATATTTTTGCGCTAAAGACTCATTACCGACAAACGATAACGAATGTATATCAATCAAACGGTAACGTTTGGCTGCAGAAATTCTTTATCAAGCAGATGCGTATTTTGGGACAATGAAACGTAACTTTGAAGTAAAGAAAATCGATATCGATTCATAAACAATAATCTATATCTGACATTTATAAAAACCACACGGTTGAATATGGGAACGGAGAACATAAATTTAAAAGCTTTTTTTATATTTATGCGTTTTATTGTTCGGGGAGCTCAGTTTTTAAGTTCTCTTGAATTCTAATTCCCATCACTATTATATTATATTGAACTAACGTTTAAATTTTTGTTCCTTACTTGGGTTCGAACCTGCATCAACTCCATCCCTCTTCGGTTTGTCCTGTGCTTTAACCAACTCATCTTACTCATCCAGTCACCTTGCTGATAAGACATCAAAAGTGCGTTCAATCATTATTGCAATGGATACAATTAAAAAAAGGACTCGATATAACTGTTGAACCGAGAGTGAAAATTCACGATTTAATCTTAGAAAAAAACGAAAAAGAAAGCTAGGCGCAATGAAGGTCATGAGAACAATGAAAATGATGTAAATTACCATTATAATGGCACGACGGAGGAAGATCAATGTTAGTACTTCATAAGTTACTGAATAATAAATAAATAAATCACATCTTATAGTCTTAAATCCTTCATTCAAAAGTTACCTACTTAAGTTATAATTCACTTTAATTTATCATCACAGGTACTGAAGGCATAAAAAATAATGTTCCCTCCAGTGATGGTGGAACTAGCTGTGATGCATCAATACCGATAATATCTGATGAAGTACTGAAAAACGAGTCATCACAAGTGCCATCAGACATCTCTGAAAGACCTGATTTGAAGCTTGAATTGAGAAGATGGTACATTACAGAGAATATTAAAGATACAAGTTTATCAAAATTATTGAAAATTCTTGTTAACACTGGAGGTCATTCTGGAGCTTCCGTGTGATGCTAGAACGTTTCTCACAACACCAAAGAGAACAACGATGAAAATAAAAACCATTGACAATGGTGAATACATTCATATTGGAGTAACTAAATTTCTGGATTCTTTCTTCTTAAAGATGGGAGAAAAAAATTGCAACACTTATATTAGAACAGATGAATTGTTATTTAGCTTCAATGCAGATGGTACCCCTATATGTAGTAGGGGTGGTGCTCAGCTTTGGCCCAGATTAGGCAGTCCAGACAATTATTCTAAAAGACCCATAGTTTTTATCGTAGGAGTTTATAAAGGCATGTCTAAACCAGAAAATCATAACAATTTTCTTCGGGAGTTTGTACATGAAATCAAACTACTTATGAACCAAGGATATTATTATAATGCTTACAAATTCAGGATATTACTTAGAGCTTTCATTTGTGATGCTCCAGCATTAGCATCGGTTAAAGCAATCAAATCACATGGAGGGTATGGTACATGCTCGAAATGTTTCACAAATGGCATAAGTGTTACTACGGATAAAGGTTCTAAAAAGGTTGTTTATCCAGAAATAACAGCTGAGCTTAGAACTGATGAAAGTTTCAGGTCTAGAAAAATTTTAAATGAAAATGAGAATGATGAAACTCATCACATGAATAAAGAGCCAAGTATTTTACAAGAATTTATCTATTGATATGATAAAATGCTTTCCTTTAGACAAAATGCATCTAGTGGATGAAGGGGTGATGGAAAAATGCAAAAAATGTGGAATTGGTTAATACACACTTAGAACATTGTTCAAAATATTTCCCAAAGGATTTTCAAAAATCTCCAAGAACACTTAAATATGCCAATTATTTCGAAGCAACAGAGCACCGTGTATTCTTACTTTATACCGGACCACTTGTCTTGAAAGGCATCCTGAAATCATCCTACTACAAACATTTCATGAGCTTAAGTTTAGCAGTGAGAATACTTAGCTGTGGGGAATACTACAAAAAATTCAATACTTGTGCCCAGAATTTGCTCATATTCTTTGTAGAACACTTTGCAAAGTTGTACAACATTCAAGAATTAAGTTACAATATTCATGGATTAATACATTTAGCAGACGATGCAAAGCATTTAGGCCTTTAGAAGAAGTGAGCTGCTATACAGATTTGAAGCATTCATTAAAAACATTAAGTCATGTTTACACTCCTTCAATAGACTCTTAAATTTTTTAAATTCCCAAACTGTCACATTATTCAGAATCCGATAACACCTTCAGATATTGTGGATTCAGTAAATTTCAAATCAGAGTAAATTCTAATGGTGGCAACTGTGTTATGTTGAATGACTGGAACATTTTAAAGGTGCATTATTTCAAGAAAATAAGTGAAGAAATCGTATTTGGCGCAGAAAAATTTGTGAAGAACGATGTTCTAACTGATCTACCTGATAATCTCGACAGTTTTGATTTTTTCCTAGGTTTTTTGGACTCAAATGTAACTGAATATTCCATCCAGAATATAAGATGCAAGATGTGCTGTTTTCCTAGTATTGTTGAACACAATGAGTTTTTCGTAGTACCAATGAATGTATTTTCAGAATAAATATACTTTATTTTTGTCTCGTATGTATAAAAATTAAACGAAAATGAATTCTGAAAAATAAATTAAAACATTTTCCATATAAATATCAAAAAACACAGTTATTGGGTCCATCAAAAATTTCAAATCTGAATTTATTCATTGACTAACTTCTTCTGTCTTTTTTCTAAGGCTCTAACTCGATCAAAAGTATGCTGCAGAAAATACCGTATTTCATCCTCGCATTCTTTCAATCGACTATTCGTTGTCTCATTCAGAACCTCTAGAAGTTCATAAATAATTTAGTGTTAATACTTATCAACTGCATTTCCACTTACCAAGCATAATTTTTGTTTGTCGTAAATCTTTGATTGGAGTCTTTTTCTCTCGGCCACTCCAATTTATAAGACTTTGAAGGTCCAAATGAAAAACAGACGATACTTCACCCCCTGGCCAGTAACCGATTTATTTCTCCGTGAATTTTTCTAAGATGATATTCATCATAAGAAATCGGTCTATACCAGTTTCAAACCTGGGAAATTCTTCTTTCGCGACATATGATTTTTTGAAAATTGCGAATTCTTCCTTTTCCTACTATTCTTCAGTACCTGGCCAGTAACCGATTTTCTCCGTGAAATTTTCTTAGATGAAATTCATCATTAGAAATCGATTGGTACCAGTTTCAATCCTAGGAAATTCTTCTTTCACGAGTTTTTTTTTGAAAATTGATAATTCCCACTTTTTCGAAGATACTTCATCATCTGGCCAGTGACCGTTTTTTACTGGCCAGGTACTGAAGAATAGTAGGAAAAGGACGAATTCGCAATTTTCGAAAAATCATATCTCCTGAGAGAAGAATTTCCTAGGATTGAAACTGGTATCGATCGATTTCTTATGATGAATATCATCTTAGAAAAATTCACGGAGAAAATCGGTTACTGGCCAGGTGATGAAGTATCTTCGAAAAAGTGGGAATTCTCAATTTTCAAAAAATCATAACTCGCGAAAGAATAATTTCCTAGCATTAAAACTGGCACCAATCGATTTGTTTTCATGGAAAGTACCTTAAAAAAATTTACGGAGAAAATCGGTCACTGGCCAGGTACTGAAGTCTCGAAGGAAAAGGAGGAATGTTTTCAAAAAAGCGCATCCTCTAGAGGGTTGTTGGAAATGAAATATGCATAGTACTATTTGAAAGGACGAAATTCAGCTCAGAAAAAATAAATATTGAAATCCGTCACTTCTCAGGAAAATTATTATTGGCGAAAAGGGGGTAGTCAATCATAATAATCTCATGATCGCACGTGTAAATACTCCCAACCCATTTTTCTCTGTATTATTTCATTCGCCCCTTAAAGCAGTAAGTTAGGCAACCCAACATTTTATCTGTTGTTATGGGATAGCTGGGATCTTCAGAAATTAATAATAAGCAATATCGGATATGTTGCTCTATATTATAGAGTGATTCCAATCTCAAATTTCAATGAAAATAATATGTCCATGAATAATATTGATATTTTCAACGTTTCTGTGTTGATAATCATAATCATGATGTTCTATGATTTCTAAGAGATAACCTCACAAATTTATATAGAAAACACCAAAATAGCAAATTTTAAAAATTCATATCTTCCGAACAAGAAATCTCCTAGAGTTGAGACTAGTACCAATGAATTTCTCGTGAAAAACTGCGTATTAAAAAAAAATAACGTCGAAATCGGTTACTGGCCACGTGCGAAAGTGCAGCCCCGTTCTATCTACGTAAAATATTATAAGATCACAATGAATGAATATATACACTATCTTTCCAGCTTACATTTTGACAACATCATTTTTACAGAGCGTATATGGGAAGGTGATGGAACATATAGTTTGTATCATAAAGGAAAACCCTAAAAAAGGAAAGATTTTCTGGTGCTCCATCAAAGATATACCCACTTCAAGTTCTGGAACGAAGAGGCGGTGAGCATCCTGCATTCAATATCATTCTGTACAGAGCAGAGTTCTGAAAATAACTGGGTGTTTTCCCTCGAAAATTTTGTGAATATTTGAAGGGTAGGTAAATAATTTCTAGTATATACTAGGCCGTCAGTTCAGTCAAAAATTTTTGTTTGAGTCAGGGGTCTTGGAATAATCCAACTCCACTTGCATTCACTCATATTTTTGAGACAATGATTGTTAACTCTGAACTCTAGCAATCATTGTATTCATCAACCTTCAGTTCTGAAGATGACCCCCTTTTTTATGTAGGAAAAGTATATACATAATATCCAAAATTTGACTACATTTTTCAGTGGTAATCCCACGTTTTCATAACTATTCTTAAGGGTAAATCAAGTTACACATGCATACTAGATATACATTTTTTTTATCCAATTTGAAATGGAAGAAATCTCATCAACTTTTAGGATATTTTCAGTGTGAATGGATCATATATTGAGCAACTATTGTATTTGAGTTGATATCAGTTTACTTTGAATATTGTAAGCTATTGAAACGTCTCATGTTTATTATTATTCATTGGTATACACACATTTTGTTCCATTGATTTTATTGTAATAAAGTATCCTCAAAAAATGTATTTATTTTCAGTTCCATTTCCCTCACTATAATACCATAATATATGATGTGAGTTCGAGCTAGTTTGAAACTTGAGTGTATACCTCACACTCGAATTCGCAGCCAGGGACGGCATTCTATCGATAAGATCATGATGGTATTATTTGAATTCCCGCAAAACCTCTAATGAAACAGCATTCAAACACCACAGGCTCTGCTTAATGCGCAACAGGTCTTTAGTAGGTAAGTTGGACATCTAGAGAGATTAGTTTATCTATGACTATGGCCATTTAGACAAGCTTTCAATTTTACATGAATACATTGACATTCATTCAGATTCATACTAACTAGAGACTTTTTATTTGTAGACACACAAACCACCATGGCAGTTAATGATATGTGTTCTGTGGGATAAATCCAAAATCCACATAACTTTCTCGAAAGTGTGTGACACTTTTCAAACGTTATGCCCAATGATCTTAAAATTATTAGATATTATTTGATCTTTGGCTATGCCTCCTGCACTCTGTTCTTACCTCCATGATTATTAGATCATTGCGAAAGTGTCACACACAATCCGCCATTTTTGTATGGGTGAGTTATGGCGGGAATTTGAATGTGAAAATGCGAGGAATAATAAGACAGAAAGTTTTTAGAAGTCGAAATGTCATGAAATGAAGCTTTGAATGAGTGAGTTGAATTCCAAACAGATTGAAAAATGTATTACCAAAATATTCTAGTTGTGCGACTTCTTTCGATTAATTACGAAAAAAATCTACTTTGGTCTTATTTTTTAATGGCATCAATTCATTCACTTTTGAATTTTTAATTCATCTCATTTTGTTATAATACAAATTCCACTATAAAAACCTAGAAAAGCACTGCCGTGAAGGCAGCACCTTTGGCGCGCATGTTCAATATGGAGATGATCGCTTCGGCAACGAATTTGAACATGCGCGCAGAAGCTGCTGCCTTCACGGCAGCAATTTCAATTCGATTCAGTCTGTATTTTTGGAATTATTAGGAAAATACAATTTTGAATAGGTATTATTTATTTATTTATTTTTACGACAAGAAGATATATACAGGTACGGAACACACTAAAGTATCCACATATAAAAACTCAATTACAAAAATTATAAATTATAAATCAAAGACACTCCACAACTTAAACAATACTGATCGAAACATCATTGCAATAGCGAAAAAGTACCCAGCCCAAAAAAAAACTAAACGCTCAAGTAGCCTTTCGTGCGAGGGAGATTCGGAAATTTGGGGAATCTGATATTCTCCTTATTGACCGAGAGAATCACCATATTGGTCGACGACGATCACGTGATCGTCGTCGGCCAATAGAGAAGAATCTCCGATTGCCCAAATACCATCTCCCTCGCACAAAAGGTAGCTTTACAGTTCTCTTCAAAATACGCGCGGGTGCATTCTTATTTTGATCGAAATATCTAAACGATTAATCGTAAATACATCAAGGCGTTTTTATTTTCATCAGGGAAATCCCAATGAATTTCAGTAGGGTGTTCTCATTTTCAGCGTAGTTTAATCGATTAATCTCCGATTACTAATCGGATCCATCGTACTTGTAGGTCGATCGAACTAATGTTTTGACTGGAAGTTTTCGTGGATTTGTCAAGTATTGTTTTGTGTGAAAAGTAGAAAAATTTAAAGGGAAGATAATTTAATTTAATATGGTGGAACTTTGCTGCAAAAATACTGAGGTAAGCTATTTAGGTACATGTTTCTCAATATAATTCTTGATTTCTACATGTCTTTCATTCTTTTTCCTTTCCAAATCAAATATTCAGAATTTTCCATCACCATAAAGGTATCATCAATGCAGACCTGAACGATAAAAAGTTACAAAAGTTTGAACTTGCCCTAGATAGCTGACGATTTCGATCTTCGCGAATAGGGGTGAAACGGGGTGACTGCAAGCAGAGCAAGTGAATTTTTTTTATGGATGTCAATCTCGACATACTAATTAACATTTCCACATAGGTCTCATCAATGCAGACCTGAAAGATAAAAAGTTACAAAAGTTTGAATTTGCTCTAGAAAGCTGACTATTTCGATAGTTCGCGAAGAAGGGTGAAACGGGGTGACTGCAAGCAGAGCAAGTAAATATTTTTATGGATGTCAATGTGGACATGTTAATTAGCATTTCCATACAGGGCTGATTAATGCAGACCTGAAAAATAAAAAGTTTCTAAGGATTTAATTGATGCGACACGAAGGATTATCTTCCTAGATATAATACAATTATATTAGAATTTAAAGAGATTTTCCTCCGCTGATCATATAAAATTTACCCCAGCTCATCTGATATTTTGCAATGAATATGTCGTTCGAAGTTGTGAATCGAGACCATTTGTCAATCTTGAAAATGGCCCATAAAGTCATTTTGATATATCCCGTATTCCCGCACTCTTAATGCTTAATTATTATTTATTATTAGATTTAAAAACTACTAAACAATTCTATACCAGCACAGTGAGTAACACAAATGACATTTTCGAACGTTGTTCAGATTCATGAGTCGAAAATTCATTTCGTAATCTACATTTTGCTGCGCTACCGAATAAATGCACGCCACTGGGGCGCTATTTTCGAGCTCATCCGAATTCAATTCGTCTACGAGCTCTCGCGGCCATGCGACAGTTTGGCAACGTGGTGTTCACGGTGTACTTGGGCAAGATTTATTCACGGAAACACCTTTTTCATTATAATTTTGAATGTTTCAATGATTATTCTGAACTCTAAAATATCTTTTGAATATAAAAAAAGCCGAATGACCACAAAAAAGGGGGAAATGATCAAATGCCTCATTTTTTAGGTGTGATGATCACTTTGCACGGTACAAAAATGACTCATATGCATTTGCGCAGCAGTAAATGAACTTTCGCATAGCTTCGTTTTCGACTGAAATACATAGGATGGGTCGAGGCAGCTGGATTCAAATCCGCATGCGAATTCACTAATTTTCTCTATTTCAAAAACCGTGTATTAATCCATAGAACAAATCTATTCACTTCACGCACTAAAAAAGTATCTTATCCATACTCAATAAAAAATTTCAAATTTTGTTCAAAAAAACTTTCTTTCCGGGTAGAATAGTTGATCCAGAAAAAACTTTTATTGATTCCTGATAAACTACCGTTTTAATTTTTCACATTTTCGGCGCTGTATATAGGATTTTCATTAGTTTTCAGTTATTCCACCAAAGTTTTCACTTCAATTCACCAAAACTCAACTATTTATATGGAACACGTTCAACAAAATTATTGTTTATTGCATTGCTCTTGTAAATATTCTCCAACAATTCTTCCCTGTATAATATTAATCAACTGTATTTAAACCGAAAAAAAATCCATTCATTTTTGAGAAAACCTCAATTTGGGAAAAAATTCGACTTCTCCTGCAAATGAGCTCAAACTGAGACTAATTAATTTAGTTGAAGTGGATTTCTGATGAACTGAGTATCTACAAAATTACCATTTGAGTTCAATTTAACTATACATGCAACTTCTGTTGCGATCACAAAGTTCAAATAAGGTATTTAAAATGCTTTTTTCAGTATTCAGAACATTCAGTTCAACCATGATTTTTTAAATGAAACACTCCATATTGTATATGCCTCATTTATTTTGATATTGTTTCCAATATTTTGTACATATAAATTACCAACAGTTCTTGAGCCTTCAAAGTATTCCTAAGATTGTAGACATTTAAAAGTCTGCGTTTACACCTTGTGCCGAAACTGCTATTCGACACCTCATATGTAGTATATTCACAGCATAATTCAATTCCTGAAGCTTTGAGTAATTGATTTTAGATATTCAGGTGACGATATATCCATTCGAATTTGGGTACAATATATATCCTACCTTCAATTATTGTTTAACAAGGCTTTAATCCACATCGTCTTTCGTTCATCAACTTTCGGATATTCACTTCATCACTAATATTAGTTCACAAGAGGACAGCAATAATTATTAAATCAAAAGGAGTGACCATAAAAACAATTTCAAACTGTAAAATCCATCAAAAACATGAATGAGTATCCACTGTGTTTTCGTTTGAATATCATGTCAGCTTCGGGCATGTAATAAGGATTGCCTATACAAATACAAATTCTAAGGAAAAACAACACGTTGCCAAACTGTCACATTTGGCCGAAGCTAGACCTCACTTTCGCATGCGAAAGTGATTCGGATGACTCGAAAATAGTGCCCCTGATCCTCTCAACCCGTTCGGGTTTCTTCGGAAACTCTGTCAGCTATCTTTTGGAAGCTAACTTTACACCGGTTTTATTCTGTAATCTGTGACACCGGTCACATGCGACTAGTGACAGGGACATGAAGGTTGGAATCGGCCAATCAGAGAAAACGTGGTATGGCGGTAATTTTGTACTTCGCAACGTGAATGATGACTGTTCTATATGGTGTGTCTTTACTTCTATTTGGTGTGTCTTTGGTTCCATACAATAGATGAGTTCCGATATTCCTGGCCAGTACTTGTCAGTAAATTTTGACAGTCGATTTTACTGGCACTGCTTTGTTAATTTTTCGTGTCAGTACGGGGCGTTTCGAAAAACTGGATATTTATGTAATAGTATGTATGTATATCACAAAATCTGTAACATAACGCTTGTTTTAAGGAACAATGTAAAGCGTTGTTATTTTACCAACAATTCTGCAATTCTCGAAGTACGAACGGCAAATGGCCTTGAACGACTAGGTTGGACTAACAGTGATGAAAAATTTCTTTTTAAATTGAATTCTGTCTGTCAGGCCGTAAACACTGTAACTTATTTCGAAGGAGAAGACTAGACCTAGAGTGTTTACTGAATATCCCGGTTGAGCAACCTCAATAATGAGCGCGCTGAATCCACCCAACAGTTTCGTGGATATACAAATATGAAATTATGGCGCTTTCCTAAATAATTAACTCAAAAAAATCCTGCTTACACAAAATTGAAACTTGGTAATTATAGTTGTGAATTTCATTGAGAAGCTTAGGGATTCGATATTTGTTGAGCAAGTTATTTAGGGCCTAATATCAATAAAGGACGAATTCATGAATGAGTAAATTATATCTGGAATGGATATATGGATGCAATGATGGTGTATCATCCGCCTGATGATTTAAATTATCTACGAGTTGGTCTTTGTGCACCAAAACTCCGTGCTCTACAAAAATATCGTTTCACCTAGACCTACAGCCGCCGATTGTGAACATAATAAGAACTTTGAGAACGAAAAACTCAGACTACAAAGTTGTAGAGAGCCAGAAGTTTGGAACTCAAGCTAGAATTCATGAATGATTAAAATCCACACATAATATATTCATTAGAAATAGATTACATACCCGATGGAGCTGAAATATACATGTAGAAACGATCGTGATGAAACTTATAACTAATTATCAAGTTTCAATTTTTTGGACGCAGGGTTTTTTCGAATTTATTATTTAGGAAAACAACATAATTCCAGATTTGTATATCCCCGAAACTGTTCAGCGGATTTAGCTCTTGAGTTTGCTCAACCGAAATATTCAGTTTATATATAGTATATCCACACATGAAAATGTCAATACTCCTTCGCCTTCGGAAGTTACAGAGTGTTTATGACCTGACAGACAGAATTCAATTCAAAAATAGATTTTTCATCAGTGTGTTAGTCCAACCTTAACTTGTTCAAGGCCTTTTGCCGTTCGTTATTCGAAAATTTCAGAATTGTTGGTGAATGACAATGCTTTAAATTGTTCCTTAGAACGAGTGCGTAAAAAAAGATCCGACTTCATGTAACACATTTTCCAATATACATATACTTATCACATGAATATCCAGTTTTTCGTCTGAAATAAAGAAATACACAGTCTTGGTTTCATCAAAATCAATCAAGAATATACCAGTTCGAGATAAAATACTGTATGTAACCAAAGACACACCATAACGAAGTAAAGACACATCATATAGAACAGTCATCATTCACGTTGCGAAGTTAAAAATTACCGCCATACCGCGTTGTCTCTGATTGGCCGATTCCAACCTTCATGTCCCTGTCTCTCTTTGAATAAAGAACACCAGGAAGGAGCATAACGCTTTTCTACTTCGTATAAAAGTGGGACATAGGCGCCCATATTGAACCTCCAAGTATGACACATGTTAGTTCGTTTCTTCAGACAAAGAAGTCTCGGAACAAGTTGTTCTCTCTTCAAAGTGAAAGGGAAGTCGGTCATATGCAACATCCATCCCGGACCCACTTTGTGAGGCAGTATGCTCCTTCCTTATGTTCTTTATTCAGAGCTGTCTCTAGTCGCATGTACAATTGTCTATGCGTAGCCTACGTAATCTAGTTCACGTAGGTCCCGGTCTCTGATATCCCCCCTTCGTAGAACTTAAACATCGCATTTTCGGGCATCCTGGTAGATTACGTAGGCTACGGCTAACGCTATTAACGTCGCGTTATTCTGAAACTGAATCTGCGCATGCTTAGATGTCACAAAACGTTTGCGCCTCTGAATAAAGAACAACAGGAAGGAGCATGTAATGTTACCATAGAGTTCATTGATTTATATTATTTTCTGTGATATTGTCACGTTCTGTGATATAACCTGTGTTTGTTTAAGATTAAGAAAGATTAGTTTTTAGATTTTCTTGTACCAGAAATAATTCAGGATGTCAGATGGTAAAACATTGTTAGTTAAATAGAAGGCAATTAATCATATTGTTTCTGTTTTCAGAAGAGGTTATACGAAGACGACTTCTAATAGATGGTGACGGAACAGGGGACGATAGACGGTTAAACGTCATTTTGAAAAATCTCACGAAATGGGCCCATACAACAGACTCTATTGATAATCAAGTTGCTCTAGATAGAAATTTGTGGCAATTAGGGCTATGCGAATTCTCCGTTAAACGTTCAGAAATATTGAGAAAAACATCATCAAGGCAGTTGAAAAAATATAGTCTAATTCAGGAAAAACTAGAGAAGGAAATTTCGAGAACGAAGGATTCCATAGAAGAAAGCAAAAATAATTTAAAACAGGCAAAAATTTGGAAGCAGAATCATGTCATGTATGATTTACTCGCAAATACAATTGTTGGACATCCGGCTAGGAAGGAAACAAATAAAATGCTTACTAACCTACAAACAGAATTGAAAAATCTTAAAGAACAAAGTAAATCACTGGAAATGAAACTTGATTTGAGAAAGAAGCAGTTCCATGTTCTTGTAACAAGTGCAAATCAATTGAGGGCCATGCTTGAAGATGTCGAAAATGATGATTCTAGTATGAACATGTCATTAATAGATATAACAAACAGTCCTGAGCCAGAGCCAATGTCAGAATAAGAGCTTGTACAATTATTAATTCTCAAGATGACCTATCTAATCGTGTACAAAGTATTACAAGTAGATAATTGATGATATTCAGAGTTTCTACACATTCTCAAACAGTTCAATAAACATTTCTTATATATTTAAATGAAGGAATAAACCAATTTAAAATAGCTTTTATTTCTATCTGGAACTGTCCATGTGGTTTGTTGATTGATTCAAATGAGTTTTATATTTTGATATTGTTCTAGTACAAGATTTAAGATTTGTCAGACATTTCAGGTAAAACATCCTTGTTTTGCACATTGCTTGGGTATTTTTAACTATTTCAGGATAAGTTCACCTCTTGAAATGATATAAGTAAATGAAATTGGGAAAGCATAAGGCAAAGTTATTGTGTTTTGAAATTGAGAAATGGCAGAATTCGATATTTCAGGGACCGTATTCTTGAATGTGATGGAATGAATATTCTCTATCTCTTTGATTAACGACAGCATCGACACTCCTATTTCCTCCTATCCTCGATTCAAGAATAGGGACCCAGATATATTGAGCGTGGTTTCATATTTGAACCTTTCCCCGAAATTCTATTTGTCATTGGAAGAAGTAATGAAAATATATGGAATCTTTCTTGGAAAGATCAACAGCTTGGGTCGGGCAAACTGGCCTGACAAAGTAACAATATAGGTAAAATCCTTTCCAGTAAAACAAATCATTTGGTGCTTGTTTCAGTTCTAGGAAATTCTTCGTTCAGAAGATACTATTTTTAGAAAGTTTAGAATTCACCTTTTTTTATCGACACTGGCCAGTGACCGATTTTATCCGTGATTTTTTAAAGATACTCTACAGCATTACAAATCAACAACTTTGGCACGATTACGCCGTTCGAATTTTTGAAATGATACACCTGGTACACTTGATTAAAACAGCGGAGATGTGTTTACATCTACCGCTATTACCCGCTTTACAAGAACACAAAATGGTCCTTATTTCGACACTCCCTCTCTCTGAGTTAAAATGAAGTTCTCCCTCAATACGATGAGGCTCTGCAGTCAGTGCACTACTTTGAAGCCACAAGGCACAAATTTTGATTGTAGAAGAATTCAACTTCCCACATAATAATGTGCAGCATTAAGGACTTCTTCGCCTTCTTGAACATTTCTGGAAGTGTTTGTACCTTCAAGATAGCCTAAGAAATCCACCAAACTCAATCTTGCCATTTCGATCTGAAAATAAATAATATCAAAATACTGTCTAACCTCGTAGATATCCCCGTTATTTTAGAGTTGCTACACTGAATTAGATTGAAAGATGATACATACCTACCTTATAAGAATGTAATATGTGCTCTCAGTAATACACTCGTCAACTATAAATGTCTAAAAAGTCTGAATAAATCGTGAAATCAAATATTATCAAACCAAACATTGATAAACAGTACAGAATCGACTATCAAAACAAAACCTATGTTTGTATGTAAGGTTCTAAAACTGGCCACCGTGGCGCTGCAATCTTAAATTCAGAGGAAGACATAAATGTAGGACACGATTCCTCGCTTTCCGCCTTCAGTCGTGCATTGTCGGAAGATGCATTGGGCGGGAAATTCGAAACTGATAGCGTAAACAAATCTTAGATATAATAAAGCATATAAATATTTATATAATCTAAGAAACAGAAGATTGGCTCAATTCTCTTTGATCTTGGCGTTCCCGTTTCGCGGTAAAAGATTTAAGCGGAAGCAGAAAACCTTTGGAAGCTTTAGTTTTCAGCAGTACGTTATATATTCATCTTCGAATTCCGAATAATTAATATAGTTTATTTAGTATTAGGTTTTTCAAAGTTTTTAATAATTTTGATTACGAATATCAATAAGCGATGCCCCTTATGTGTTTAATACCTGATTGTGGAAAACATTTCTCCACCCTCTCGAATCTAAATAAGCATCGAAGAATAATTCACGGATTATCGCAGATGAGAGAATATGCTGCGGATTTATACAAATACCGGTGTTTGGAAGGATGTAATACATCTTACAAATTCAATACTGATCTGCGTAGCCATTTATTGAATTTCCATGATCGAAAAAATTTTAAGAATTCTCTGTTACAACATTCTAGAGTTATAAAGGTGGGTATGTAGGTATAATTACGCATAAATAGTATCGATCCTATTGAACTGAAGCTTGGAATGAGTTCTACGAGGCTAACGTGTAAAATCAAGCGGAATTTCGTGAGGAATCAATCACTAAAAATTAAAACTTTTTTTTTTACCTGTGCTGCCTCAATATTTCTACCTGGAAGTCTCATAGCGTTGGGAATGGCTAATACCTCTTGATGCTCTTGCTACGAATTCAAAAAAGTGTGAAATATTTCATGGTTTCACGTCAGTGCTTTTCTCTAATTTTTAAAACTTGTGATCCCTATATAGATTTAAAGACATGGTTGGAAAAGGAAAATAAGATGTTGAATGTGCAATACATCAAAAATACAGGAACAAAAAAGGTGATGGAGGACAGGGAAAAGCTTTATTTCGAATGTATATGGTCAGGTAATTTGATCTGTCTTCATGATTATAGTAATTTGCTCAATGATTTTGCATGTTTCCAGGTACGAGTCGCATAATCACTTCTGGTAGAAAGAGAGCTCAGAAGAGCCAAGGTACTTCAAAAATAAATTGTAATTGTACAAGCCAGATCATACTTACCAGAAGTATTACGAGTGATGAATGTGTTGCTAAGTATTTCAAACATCATTACGGTCACAACAATGACCTACAATATCTCAGGATACTCGACTCAGATCGTCAAAACATTGCCTCAAAACTAATTATGGGAGTCCCTCCGACAAAGTACGTACATATTCATTTAGTTATTTCTATAGAATTAAGAAGCTTTTATCTGGAATTCAGAATGAACCTTCCCAAACTGTTATTTGTATGATCTAGTATGACTAGATCATACAGATAACAAGTTGGGCTCAGGGCTGGGCAGTATTTCAATTACTTGTAATTGAAATACGTATTTGAAATACAAATACGTATTTTGTATTTGTATTTCAATTACTTCTTGAAAATGTATTTTGTAATTGGTATTTCAAATACCTGACACTGAAGTATTTTGTATTTCGATACTTTTTATCTTCGAAATACTATTGAGCAAATACATTTAGGGCTGAGCGCTCGACAGAAAATAGTCTCTGAATCTCCCTTCAGATGACGCAACGTTCATTTGCTTCATCTAGTTCTTTTGCTAGCAATCATATTTTCGGCAAATGGAAAGGAAGAAAAGGTGCTGCGCAATGGTCATTTCAACATGGAGTTAGAGTTGGTCAATTTCCAAAAGCGATAAGAGCAAAGAGCTCACCATCCTTGAACATTATTCTAATATAAAAAATTTCAAAAAGCACTGCCGTGAAGGCAGCAACTTTCGCGCGCATGTTCAATGTAGTGCTTTTTGAAATTTTTCACTGATAAATTACTGGATTTCAATTCGATCAAATCTGTATTTTTGGAAATATTGGAAAAATAAAATTTTGAATGGGTATCTACGGAATCATTGGGCCGATTTAACCCATTCACGAATTCGACCTTCGTAATTAAGCCCCAAATCTACTCTACAAATATTGAGTTTCTAAGTCGTTTCTTCCGGAAGTTATTTTGTTCACGGTCAGCCTAACGGCCGACTGCGTAAACACAATAACTTCCGAAAGAAACAGTTTAGAAACTCGATATTTGTAGAGAAGGTTTGGACCTTAATTACGAAGGCCCAATTCGTGAATGGGTAAAATCCACCCAATGATTCCGTAGATATACCCAATCAAAATTTTATTTTCCCAATATTTCCAAAAATACAGATCATATCGAATTGAAATCCAGTACTTCATCAAAAATTAACAGTTCGATGTTTCTTACAGAATTTAATGAGGATGATATGATGAGAAAATCATAGAAATTTTTTTTTTCAAATTGTTCTAATGACACGATTATCACGAAATTTCGCAAAAAGTTGTCTTTCAGCATCTCAAAACTAGCTGTGAAGTTTTATCAGGACTGAATCGGTATTTCTCGAGTTATACCGAAAAAATCAACGATATCGAGAAGAAAACCTCGAAATTTGACATATTTTTTCCCGATATCTCCAAAACTTATGATCGTATCGAACTGAAATCTGGAACACTGCTGTGAAATATAAAGCTCGAAGTGCGAGTGAATTTTTTAGGATATGATGAATGGTTTCCGAAAAAAAAAATTTTTTGGAAAAAAATTTGGAAATTTTTTTTAAAATTTACTGACAACATGATCCTGACAAAATTTGGCTCAAAGTTGCGCGTCAATATACTCCACCTAATTGCCAAGTTTGAATCCAATCGCCCAGGTAATTTCAGAAATAAAAAATAAATAACTTCAAAACTTCGAGTGCCTATAACTCCGAAACTATTCGACCGATTTGGACCATTAACAAACTTAACCGCGGCATTCTGATGCGCAACCTATCCTGAAAGTTTAAAGTTGCTAGCTTGCTTCTGTCGAGAGTTACCGTGTCTACGGCCGGCCAGACAGAATCGATTTTGACACCGGATTCGTCATCAGTGAGTCCAACGTAGTCGATTGAGACAATTTTCGGCTCAATCATCCAAAATTACAGACATTTGGACAAAACGATAGCACGCTGTTCCCCTAAAACATGCGCGCAAAAATGTGTTCATACAATATAACACAAGATTGTGCTCATCAGGACCTGTAGAAATATTGTTTTCTTCAGCAGGTTTTATTCATTCCCCAAGAGGCTGTTTTTCTGATACTACATTCAAAAATCTTGTGTTTCTGAAAGGAAATTCTTTATTTAGCGATTGAATGGCTAAGCTGAATTATGTAGTTGTCCTCTTTTCACATTTTACGTAACACCTGAATGTATTTTGTAATTTGTATTTCAAATACAAATAGTCAAAATACGGTATTTTGTATTTTATATTTCAAATACCCGACTTGAAAGTATTTTGTATTTTGTATTTCAAATACCTGGCGAGAAAGTATTTTGTAATTTGTATTTCAATTAAGCCAAGCATGTATTTTGGCCAGCCCTGGTTGGGCTGAGTAATTTACCTAATTTTATCTTTGAAGTATAGTGGAATCTGTACGTGACAATATATGAAGTGAATTGAATAGAAGTGATCTTTTATGTCTTCAAGATGTCTTTTAAAATTGATATAATGGAGGGATGTTATCATGAAATTGACTGTGAAAGTGTGCATATTTGGGTCGAGCAGTGCAAATCACAGAAAGAAAATCCTATTATTTATTATAAAAAACAAGGTTCAGTAAGCCCTTATTCCAAATTGAATCCTGTAGACTTGTCTTATTTTCATGAATAATACGCAGAGAGATGTTGCTAAAAAATTTGGACATAATGTCATTTGTGTAGATAGTACTCATGGCCTAAATGCATATGATTTTGAACTTACTACTGTTTTAGTAATCGATGAATTCAAGCAAGGTTTTCCTATCGCATTCATGTTCAGCAATAGATTAGACACCGAAATTTTTAAATTATTTTTTCAAAAAATAAAAGACTATGTTGGAGTCATTGGTGCCAAAACATTCATGACTGATATCACTCCAGTGTTTTATAATGCGTGGTCCCTTGTTATGGGTACTGAACGAAGCCAGTTATACTGTTCTTGGCACTTAGATCGAGCCTAGCGAAATAATTTGAATGAAATCCCAGACGCAGATATGAGAAAATGGGTGTACCAATCTTTAAAACATATTCAAGGCATCACAAACGTAGAAGAGTTCAATGTAAGTTTAATTAAATTCAAGAATTGTATCTTGGAAATGATGTGACAAAAGAGTTTGGTGTTTACTTCCAAAATAATTATTGCTTGAATTCTCATCAATGGGCTCACTTCTATGGAGTGCTTTCTGGTGTTAATACCAATATGCACCTAGAAGCAATGCATAAGGTAATTAAATATACCTATCTGAACGCAAAAAAAATTAAGAGATTGGATAAAACTCTCCATGTGTTGGTGAAATTTTTGCGTGATAAAACTGTGGAGAGAATGATAAAATTAATTAAAGGAAAAAATACCAGTCACACAACATTGATTCATGGGAACCATAAAGAAGCAATAAATTCAAAATATACTGTTGAAGTGGTTGGGCACAATTGTTGGAAATTAGTATCAACCAAAAATCTCGATCGGGAACACATAGTCAAAAAAATATCCGATATTCTTTGTTGTGGTGTGCAGTGCAATTTTTGCAATATTTGTTTTCATGGATATGAATGTACTTGTGCCAGCTATAGGGTACAAGCTGTACTGTGCAAACATATCCACTATGTTTGCCGAAACTATGATAAATGCACCAGTAAAACTACCATCCCCTCGTCAACAGCAGAAGTCCAGCAGTTGGCTGAAGATATTTCTTCTGGTGATTCGAAAGAAGGAAAATTGAAAATAATGAAAGATCAAATATTTTCATCTTTATTGGAAATTTTCAATAATGTCGAAAGAAAGGAGTACACTGAATCTCAATATAAATATATTCAACAAATGTTAAATATTCTTAAATCAATAGATGCTTCAACTCCGATAATGACAAATTTTGAACAAAGACCAGAAACACTAAATAATCAACCATCAAATACAAAAATAGAGAAGCAGTTAAATTTTTATTCTTCGAAGAGAAAAAGGAGTAGGAATATTAATTCGATAGGAAAACCAAACGAAAATGAAATCAAAATTATTAAAGAAACAATTAATGGTTCCCTTGTGACTTCCACAAATTCCCAAGAGGATCATTTATATTTGTGAATTACCTTATATATTTCTTGTTGACTGTGTGTATTATCATTCGCTACAATACCTTCTGGTTTTATTTCAAACTGAAAGGAAGAATAAATTTTGTTTCAATGAAGAGAAAGCTAGCATTACATTTGTATCAAGTTTCAACTTCCTACCGACCCTTATATACATTACCATGTTTGGAGACTAATTGTTGGTTTATGCTTTTCGATTGGAATTACTTTCTCAATGCTTATTCAGAAAATGCATAATTGAAAACCTTTGGTATGTTCATCATTAATGGTAACAGTATTTTGCTGCTGTGAAAGCGTTTTTTCAAGCTTGAATCTTTCTGTAGGAAACTGCAATACTTTTTTCCAATTTCTCACTTCTCCAAACACCATATCAAACTGAAAAGGATCACAGACTAAAACGGATTCTACAGAATATTCTCGAAAAATCTTTGCAAAAGTTTTTTCTACATAATATAATTCGTCATTTAGTTTCAACCTAGAATCAATAGCTCAACTGCATCATGTATATACTCTTCTATCTGGCTTTGCTACGGTCGGTGCGCCTTCAGCTTTTCTTCTTTTGTGTGCGATCTCATGACCAATATTCTAAAGAAAGTTGAATCCTTAAGTTTATTTACAGAAGAAACCTGAAACCTTATAATTACCTTATTTCACCGTTTAATTGTTCAAATCCTTTAATATAAATTCTTCTCTGGACAACACTGCAGATTCTGAGAGATTAAAAAATATTACGTAGATATATTGCAAAAATGAGAAAAGTTCAACAAAATCACTATAATCCTTATCCTCGTCTATCTGATTTTGACAGGAGTCTTTTCACTTCGTTGCGCTAATAAAACAGGAATATTTCAAAAAAATTAAACCGGACCGAAAAATTAAACTATATGAAGTCTACGTGTATATGTATATCAATTTCTATTTGTCTATTACATCACGAATACTAAGGCAAATCGGTTGTTCATGGTTCTGCTTCGAATCTCCCGCTCGATGGGTTTTCCGACAATGCACGACTGAAGGCGAGAAGCGAGGAATCGTGTCCTACATTTATGCATTCCTAAATTCAGACGCCAATCTTAAAAATAAACGATGACAAATTAAGCATAGAAATATTTATTCAGCTATCGGTGCTTCCAATCATAGAGGCTCAAGTTCAAAAAAGCTAATGAATATTCAATGGTCGCTATGGTAAAGCCAGTCTACTTTCAATTTAACAGATAATCGAAAAGCAGGACAAAAGTATCAGATTTTTTCTCATGTATTATTCATGTGAATAGGGACATACGATACATTTTTGAAATGAGCAAAAATTTTGTAGCAAGATCAAAAAACTTTCGATTTTTTCGAAAATAGCTGGATTAAAAGATTCAGTCATATTATTTGAATTACTCTTAAAAAAGTGCCTGTAGGATGTAACAACAGATTTCGAATAAAACAGTTCAAACATTAGAGTTATTCAGCATAGTTGAAAATGACAATTTCTAAATTTTCGTTTATACCTCAAGTTCTATGAATGATATGCTGGATCTGTTTTCAGATTCGGATTAGTCAGGAAAAACCTAGAAAATCGCTTACGTGAGCTCAAGAGCTTTTACGCGCTTGTTCAGTTACCAAAGCGGTCATCTATACAAGTATTGACCCTGCCAAACGTAGATTTTTTCATATGTTCCTCACAAAATTCTGCATGAACCTCCAGCTATAATTTCCGATCAAGTACTTGATTGCAATTCGATCCAAATTTTAAATGGTTATAACTATGCTAAAGAATAATTGGCGAATTCAACCCATTTGAGCATTCGACTTTCTTAATTAAACTGAAAACTTACTCTACAAATATATTGCCTATGTCGATTCTTCCAAAAGTTAATGTGTTTACGGCGGCCTAACCACTGATTGTGTACAAAATAACATCCGGAAGAATCTACTCAGTAGTTTGATAATTGTAGAGTGAGTTTGGAGTTTGATTACGAATGGCGAATTAGTAAAAACTATCGAATGATTCTGCAGATATACCCTTTCAAAACTTCAGATATTAGCAAAAACATAGATCGAATAGCCCTTCAATGAAAAATGCCTCCTTGAAGGTTCAGCCAAAAAGGGCCTACAGAACAATGAGCAAAATAACTCTCTCCATGCAGGGGGACTCTTGAATTTTTTTTTCGGTCATTGTTCTGTAGGCCCTTTTTGGCTGAACCTTCAAGGTGGCATTTTATATTGAAGGGCGATTCGATCTATGTTTTTGCTAATATCGCGACCGTCTGAAGCGCCTCCGGAAGACGCACGAGTTCGTGCGTAACCAACTAGCAAAGGTCTTCGACCAGCAGAGCCATTATTACAACCTGCGTCGCAGGGAATGGTCCTGTAGGATCGGTGACAAGGTGTGGAGAACATCCTCTGTCCTCAGCTGCAGATGGCTTTGCCTCAAAGCTAGCCCGCGTATACGTATACCGTGATCAAGGTAATATCCCCCGTAGTGTATGACCTCAAGGATATTTCCGGAAAGTATCTGCGACAAATTCATGTCAAAGATTTGAAACCGTTTCATGGAGACGTCTGCTAGAAGCCCCCTGACTATTCGGTTAACTCCGTTGAAGGGTAAAAGTTTAACGAATGAACCATTCAGGTAGTTTTCACGAAGTCATGAACATCAATTGCCCTTGCGATCAAACAGGGATCAGTGTAGGGAGAAACCCCACGACCAAGGTGAGGGCACTCAACAGGAATCGCCGAAACCTACCCAGGGAAGGAACTGCACACCATCGAGAAGTGGACATAGCAGCTAACAGAGTCACTACAACAAACCAACCAGCGAAATACAAGACATTCAATCAGCGTTCAGTGCGACCGGTTTGGGGCCTATGGCACTGGCGAGCCTCAGATATTTCTCGGCCGTAGATAAGTGAAAGTATGAGATTAGGATGAGTGAATACGTAATAGGGATGATAGGGTGTTGTAAAAAAAAACACGAAAAAAAAATTTTTCTGGATTAGGACGGGGTGTGTAACTTAGCAATTTTCGTTACGTTCGAATTCCTGCACTTATTAATTTCAGTTAATTTTCATTTCACCTAAATAAATACTGTTCAATAAGAATCAATGTTAAAATCCATCCTGTGTGGAAAAAATTCCGAACAATTGCAGTTCGCGATTGTCTCAATCCTCAGTTTTTCAGATGTTGAACCGTACAAAAAGGGTGAAATGATTCTCCTTTGTTAACGTCTCTGGAAAGTTCTTGTTCTTTCTAGAACGCCAAAGAATTCAAAACCAACAAATCAGGGGTCAACTTCGTGCCCCGTTCACGAAAAATGACCGAAAATTTGGACGCGTCACCCTCCTCCTTCCGAGGTCCCGTCTGCCGCTGAAAAATTAATTCCGTATTATTCCGAGTAGTACTGAGGATGCTTTTCATTCCGCTTCAACAGCTACATAGTATATTTTACAGTGTGCCTATAAATTATTTTTCTACCGTAGTACCTCCGTTTAAAATTCAACCCGCGTTTGAAGTGCAACAGTTCCAAGTTTTACAGTAGTGCTCATCGTGGTGAAAACCATGGAAAGAAAACTAATTCGATTGTGTCTGATTTACCGTTTCTTGAACTCTCTTCACTTCAATCATCCAATTCACCACATATTATTATCAATGTTCATATTCACCTGCTTTGATTATTGAGTAATTGATTACACACCGCAGACCCGGTGTTTTACCACAGACCAACAAGACAAATCATTTCATCGTTTGCGGGAATCGCGTCTTTCCGACCTTGAGAAATACAACAGACATAATCAAACTTTCTTCTTCATCAAAACAGCTGTCAAATTAATTGCTTGACTTTGGAATATCTGAAATCGAAATGTAAAAACGGATTTGTCGGGATTCAGGAATCACAAGATTAAAATCAGACTAAGATTTTTCGAAGAAACCACTTGAAAAGCAAATTTCCAGTACCAAAGCGAGTGTTTTCTCACATCTTAAACTCCTATAGAAGAACTCGGTTGGAGTAAATAAAAATCATGGAAAACTGATATGGAAAACCTGTTTACCTTAATCAGAGAATCTTTGTAGTGATAGCGGCGGAAGCTCAGTGGTTAGAGCGCAAGCCCCATTATCGTAAGGTCTGGGGTTCAAGCCCTTGGCCGGGAAATTACTTTTCCGGTTTTTAGGGTACCGTCCAACCATTCGCTGTTGGGTAAACAATTAACAGTGCTGTTCCTCACGTGGAGCAAGGAATTAGTAACAAAGCCTACACAGAACACACCCGGTATCCTAACTCGCACAAGCTTTAAGCTTCTGAGGGGTTTCGTTGAAGCCTAGGATATTCGGAAAAAAATACAAATACAAAATACTTATAGGTCTTTAGGAAAACCTCTAAAATCTTCTGGGTGTTTGGGTGTGTTCTATTATATTGCAAACCTTTTTCTAATATGTGTGAATACAATGGAATTAATGTGTAAGAAATGAAGAAACTTTAAAAATTTATAAACAAGAAATAGACTTCCTTTAAAAACTACATTGTCTTATCTTTTCCATAACACTATCAATTATTACTCATATAAATATGTTATTCGTTAAGTTTTCAGTAATTATATTGTAGTAAGTATACCATGTTTACGTGAAGTCTGCCAAACTGTTTCAGACACTGGTTTTTACATAATTTAACTCAGCCAGTTGAGTATAATTTATAATTGCCTCACTATTTTATCAATAAAGAATATATACAACAGTATTTCATTGAAAGAGGTATTTTTTTGGCGAAAACTTGTTCTTTGAAATCAATTTTTCAAGCAAACAGAAACATACTATTGTATTAAATGGAAAATGTATAGGTTGTGATACTTCACATCAAATGAGATTCATTTCAATATAAAATCAAACTATGAATAGACCAACTTTATTCGATCCCAATCCTTTTGGTTGTGCAATCATATACAATTTTATTAGACATCCCATCGTTTTAATTGAATAATGGAGGTTGTAATACTTCTACTTCAGGTGCGATTCCTCTATATTATATAAAATGAACATTATGAATGAGTCCACCTAAGTTCGATTCCAATTCTTGTTGTTGTACAATTAAAGCATATAATGAGGACTGTCATCATAAAATAGAACCTCAGGGATGACTAAACAATTGATTTTGTTGTGAAAACTGTTTGGATTATATTCTAAAATGGAACAGATACGAAATTATTCATCAAATAAATAGGACAAAAATTAATTTCAGTTTGTTTACATGTTTATATCCTCTTCAAGCGGGTCCAAAAGCAGCGAGAGTGACGTCATCCTATTCCTGCAATCTGATTGGCACCCCAAAGCACCCCAAACGCCTGCTAAAATTCTGATTAGCTCGATTCAGGGTCATATCTGCGTTGACATAGATTTCCTAAGTAAATGACGCGAGTGGTTCATCAGGTTAGTCTGTGGTTTTACATTGTGTATATATTTGTTCTACCATTCTGACAATTAAAGTGGTCATATTTAATTGGACTCTCCTGATACTGTATACCATTGTGTAGGTATTGCTCTTATTAGTGTTGATTTTCTTGTTATACCTGTACATATTGTAATGAAGTTGTATATAGACTTCCGCGATCACTTTTAGCGGACATCCCGAACCGTCCCCGTCTGGCATCGTGTTCATTCATTTCATTGATCATACTGATTCCTAAGAGTGCTTACTTAAAGTGCTGATCTCAAACCACCCACCGATGGTGGCTCCTCGCTTTGGGCGTTTGAGTCAGATGTGAGTTAGTGCCTTAGTACCCTTAAGTCCATTGGGTCTGGTTTATCACTTGAATTGAGGTCTAAGGGTGGGTGTCCACGATCATTCTTTCTGAACATTCTGAACCATCCGTCCGTCATCGTGTTCATTCATTTTATTGATCATCCTGATTCCTAAGGGCACTCACTTGGAGTGCTGAACTCAAACCACCCACTGATGGGGCTCCTTGCTTTGGGCCTTTGAGTCAGACGTGCGTTAGTGCCTTAGTGCCCTTCATTTCATTGGGTCAGGTTTACCACTTGACTTGGTGTCTGAGTGGGTCCCTACGATCATTCTTGGTGAACATCCCGAACCGTCTATCCGTCATCGTGTTCATTCATTTTATTAATCGAACTGATTCCTGAGGATGCTCACTCAGGGTGCTGATCTCAAACCACCCACTGATGGGGTTCCTCGCTTTGGGCGTTTGAGTCAGACGTAAGTTAGTGCCTTAGTGCCTTCAGTCCATTGGGTCAGGTTTATTACATGACATGGTGTCTAATCATTTTTAGTGGACACATCGAACCGTCCGTCCGTTTTCGAGTTTGTTTACTTGGTTGATCATATCGTTTCCGTGGGACGCTTAATTGGAGTGCTGATCTCAAAGTACCCACCGTTGGGGCTTCTCGCTTTGGGAGTTTGAGGAAGACGAAAGTTGGTGGTCAGTGCACTCAAGTCTATTGGGTCAGGTGGGTCGCTTGACTGGGCGGCTGAGAGTGGATTTTTGAGATCTATCAAGTCCAAATACTGATTTGTGGATTTAATATTTCTGATCCGGGGACATGTTAAATCCATAATAAGACACAACATATTTCACAGCTTTACGGTCTTACCATACTACTTTGTATGCTCTCATTTATTAACCGTAATAATTCATCACCGTTTGTATTTTATTTCACCCTTCCGTACATTTATCACTGTACTCACCCTATTCTTTGCCGTTCCGTACTATACTTTTCCGTCCGTTTATTTCGTTTGCGCATATCTGTTACTAACATTGTTAATTCCACTTACATAGTACTCTGTCTTTCACATTTCTTTCTGTTTAATCCGCATGCATTCATATTAACCGCACCGCTTTATTCTCTGTTCACTTCGATCATCCAATTCACCACATATTACTATTTCGAAGCACTCTACCCTTAATACAAGTCTACTACGCATACATGTTCAGCCACTTGAACTTTGCCTCAGTAATTTGGAATCCATAGTAAAAAACTCATATCTCACGCCTTGAAAGAGAGTATTATTCACGAAAACACCTTTTTTATTATAATGTTGAATGTTTCAATTATAATTCTGAACATTAAAATATCTTCTGAATATAAAAAAGCCGAATGAGCACAAAAAAAGGGGAAATGATAAAATGATAAAATTTTTGGGTGTGATGATCACTTTGCACGGTACAAAAATGACTCATATGCACTTGCGCACCAGTAAATGAACTTTCGCATAGCTTCGTTTTCGACTGAAATACATCGGATGGGTCGAGGCAGGAGGATTCAAATCCGCATGCGGATTCACTTATATGTAAAAATTATGTGCACATTTTTTTTTCTATTTCAAAAACCGTGTATTAATCCATAGAGCAAAGCTATTCACTTCCCGCAGTTAAAAAGTATTTTATTCATTCTAAATAAAAAATTTCAAATTTTATTCAAAAAAACTTTCTTCCCAGGGGGAATAGTTGATCCAGAACAAACTTTCATTGATTGATGATTAACTACTCTTTTAATTTTTCTCAATTTCGGTGCTGTATATAGGATTTTCTTGGGTTCCGAAAAGCAGAAAAAGCGAGAGCGAGGTAGATATAAAAAAAATCCCAATCAAGTTACTTCCCTCTTGATGGGATCTAAATTCAAGAACAAATATGCTAATATCATTGTATATTTATACAATACTAATATGTACCCTCGTTTGAAGGTGAAACATTCAAAAACTATTTTGGAAAAATTTGCGTTTGTATATGGAAAATTAATTTTTGTTAGCGTAGGGAAGGTGAAAAATTATTAGTTTTCAATTTAAGCCACCAGAGTTAACAGTTCAATCCACCAAAAATCAATTATATATATAGAACACGTTCAACAATATTATTTTGTTGCAGTGCTCTTGTGAATTTTCTCCAACAATTATTCCCTGTATAATATTAATCAACTGTATTTTAACCGAAAAAATTTATTAATTTTTGAGAAAACCCCAATTAGAACAAAATTAAAATTCTCCCGAAAATGAGCACTAACTGGGACTAATCAATCTAGTTGAAGTGGATTTGTGATGAACTGAGTACCTTCAAAATTTGCATTTGAGTTCAATTTAACTAAACATGTAACTTCATCTGTTGCGATCACCAAGAATACAGTTAAAATTAGGTATTTAAAATGCTTCTTTCAGAATTCAGAAAATACATCATTTCAACCATGAATTTGTAAATAAAACACTCCATAATGTATATGCTTCATTTATTTTGATACGGGAACTTATATTTTGTACATATAAATTACTAACAGCTTTTGAGTCTTCAAAGTATTCGTAAGATTGTAGACATTTAAAAGTCTGCGTTTGCACCTGCTTGTGCAGAAACTGCTATTCGACACCTCATATGTACCTAGTATATTCACAGCATAATTCAATTCCGCTGAAGCTCTGAGTAATTGATTTTAGACATTCAAGTGACCATATATCCATTTGATACCTAAAACAAAACTAATCATAAATATTACAAATAGAATTTGGGTACGATATAGTATATACCCTACCTTCAATCATTGTTTAACAAGGCTTCAATCCACATCGCCTTTCGTACATCAACCTTCAGATATTCACTCCATCACTAATATTAGTTCACAAGAGGACAGGAATTATTATTAAATCAAAAGAAGTGCCCATAAAAACAATTTCAAACTGTGAAATCCATCAAAAACATTAATAAGTATCCACTGTGTTTTCGTTTGTATGTAATGTCGCCTGGGGGTATGTAATTAGGATTGCCTACAAATACAAATTCTAAGGAAAAACAACACGTTGCCAAACTGTCGCATTTGGCCAAATCTAGACCTCACTTTCGCATGCGAAAGTGGTTCGGATGACTCGAAAATAGCGCCCCAGAACCGATTTCTGAAACGCATTGCCCTCGGAATGGACCTGCCTCTCCAGCATAGTGAAGATCGCTATCCCCTTTTGAGAAAACAATTTAAAATATTATCTCTCGAAGACAGACGTAAAATGAACGACGTCATGTTCCTGTAAAAATCTTGGGTGGCGATCTGCACGCTGCTGATATTATTGAAAAAATAAAAATCAACATCCCATCATTCAATCTGAGGCAACATGAGATATTTCATGTAGAATTCAAGCGTAATAATTATACTAAAAATGGCCCAGTGATTAGAATGTTACGTTCCGCCAACGAGTCGCAACACATAGTTGACATATTTCACCTCTTGCCACAAAAAATTAAAATAACTTTGAAAAAGTCATACATTGCTGCTTATTGAATCACTATTTCTTCAACTTCGGTTATCTTTTGTCTCAGTTAATTCTAATTTTTATTTACAGCCTTTTTTCTCCTTTTTTTTTGATTGTTCAAGATTGATAGGTCAGTTTATACCTCCTACAATTTGAAATATTTAAATCCAACATTAATTTTCATTGTGTTCGTCATAAGTATTGATCGAGGTTCTATTTATTTGTTTGCTACTTAGTTAGGATGTAATGTTAGGATGCATGTTACTACCATATATATCCTATTTTTGAGTGATAAACACGTCTCTTGATGTTCTCTATTGTGGATACTGTTCCTGGGTTCCATACCCGTTTGTATCCCCAATTCTCTAATAAATAATGAATAAATAAATAAATGAATAAATTATTATCACTGTTCATATACACCTGCTTTGATTATTGAGTTATTCGAATACACGCCGCAGACCCGATGTTTTACATTGTGTATATATTTCTCTTACCATTCTGACAATTAAAGTGCTCATATTTAATTGGACTCTCCTGACACTGTACCATTGTGTAGGTACTGCTGTCATTAGTGTTGATTTTCTTGTTATACCTGTACATATTGTAATAAAGTTGTATATAGACTTTGTGTGTTTCACTACTATACATGTATAGTAGTGAAAACACTGTACATGCATGTACAGTGTCAGTATCTGTTGTGAGAAAGAAACATACATACTAATCGCTACCAGCTTAGATTAGACAGAACACTTCTCCAACACTCTCCCAACGATTCAACCAAGGCGTTACAACCTTGCAAAACCAATTGTTACTGGCGCCCTACACCCTATTACTAAGAGATGGAATAAGCAGGTTACTCCGCCACCGAGAAAAGGTCGTCACAAGTTGCTGGATTAGGTACCCCTAAAAAAGTGCCTGTAGAATGTAACAACAGATTTCGAATATAATTTCGAACAAATGAGTTGTTCAGCATTTTTGCGCGCATATTCTAGGGGATCAGCGTGCTATCGTTTTGTCCAAATGTCTGTAATTTTCGAATTTTGAGCCGAAACTGGTCTCAAACGAATAGGTTAGACTCACTGGTGACGAATCCGGCGTCAAAACCGATTCTGTCCGGCCTGCCGGCCGTCCGTATGCACGATTGCGGTCGTACGGAGAATCCTATCGATCTGTAACTTGGTAGGGTAGGTTGCGCATCCGAATGCCGCGGTAAATTTGTTCATGGGCCAAATCGGCCGAATAGTTTCGGAGCTATAGCAATTAGAAGTGTTGAGGTTATTTTCCTCATATTTCAGAAACTACTGAAGCGATTGGATTGAAACTTGGCATTGTTGGGGCATAACGACGTGCAACTTTGAGCAGAATTTTTGTTGAAATCTTATGGTCGCTCAATTTTGAAAAAATTTTTTTTTTTCTGAAACTATTATTCATATTCGAGAAAAATTCCAGTTATAGCTTAAACTATTCATTTCACAGCAGTGTACCAAATTTCAGTTCGATACGGCTATTAGTTATGGAGATATTGGAAAAAAATATGTAGAATTTCGTGGTTTTATACTCGATATCGTTGTTTTTGCGCGCATGTTCTAGGGGGACAGCGTGCTATCGTTTTGTCCAAATGTCTGCAATTTTCGATGATTGAGCCGAAAATGGTCTCAAACGCGTAGATTGGACTCCCTGATGACGAATCCGGTATGAAAATCGATTCTGTCGGGCCGGATTTAAATATTTGAAGAAAGCAGAAAATTTTCAATTGGAATCAGTTCATTTTTTTAACCCGCATGTTGAATTGCTCATCGAAAAGTTCACGGAAAGATTTGATTCAGTAGAGAAACTCCACTTAATTCTCAGATAATTCGAAATTCGTAATGAAATTAAAGGAATTTCTCGTCGTTCAGATTGGAAATAAGCATTTTATGTTATTTCGAAGGACTATTTTGAAAATTTCCCAACAAAAAAAATAATTTTGAAGAATGAATCTGAAATTGACAACAATGAATAATTAAATAAATTAAGAAATACAAATCTCAATAACGAATCACAGAAGGATTTTCAAAGTGACACCGTTTCGCGAAATTTCAATTCTTGCCCGTCTCAAAATATCACAGATATTATGTCTGGATTATTACGTGCTTTATGGTAGGCGGCTTCGATACGCTTACTTGCTATTTCCTTACTTCCGATCTCAAACGAATACAAGTATTCATTTGAATGTTTCCAAATAAAATAATTGACATTATTTAAATCTGGTGATCTAGGGGTGCAGCTATGCAGTGTACCTCTGCCAATACACGTTTCCAAATCACTAATCACAAAAAGTTCCTGATCATACGTAGACTGAAGAATATACGCAAGGAGTTAGGTATACGGAAATCCAGTACAGATTTCCTTTAAACGTATGCTGTCCTCTCCATAAAAATCAATTTATTGGGCCACACATCCTACCAAAACGGCTCTTAGATTCCCTTCAAAAGCAGCATCTTCCTGTATTAATCGAAGGTCCGGTGTTGAAATGTGTGTTTAGCATGGTGATTGTCCACCTAATTTGAGAGTTATAGTCTCCAATGTTTTTCAAAATAAAACGAAAATTTTCTAAATAGATTTTTCGATTTTTTTCACAGATACAATCCTCACAAATTCAATTTTTGCGAGAACTTGCCCGGAATACGTATGAACTTATTTTTTTGCTTTCAATTATCACAAGCATTGAGTTTCTATGTAAGTTTTCAAAGGTTTCACGACACAAAGTATGAAATAAGTTCATCTGTCTCAATAATTCTGCCAAACAATTAATAAATTCCTAGAAGCAGGCCCGTCAAAAACAATATAATTTCTCCCTGTTTTTGACATATCGCGAGAAAAAATCATGAGTAATAAACGATATGGAAACTGTATATGACGTTGATTCAATTTTTCGTTGAATAACAAGCGTACACAAAATTCGGAGAATATTAGGTTCGTATTCGTGATATAATATTATGACCTTGTTGTATCAATCAGTATTCCAAAATACAATCCATTAGTATTATTCCAAGATTTTAAAAGAACATTGAAAGTGTAATTATCCTTATTTTATCAGTTATTTCGAACACGTTTTCAGAGCCGAAGCGAGGGCGTGACGAACAAGGCATTTGCCGAGAGCGCATAATTGATTTTCTTCTTCGAAATAATTATATTTTAGGCACAAGGTCTATAGTTTAGAATGGTGCATGCACCAGTTGTACAAAGCGGTGCGACAGGTAGTTAACTTTGCAGTAGGTTGGAGCATAACGAGGCGCAACTTAAATTGAAAACAAAATTTTCTTTCAAATCTTTCTTAGGTGAATTATGTTCTCGGAAACTATTTTATATTTGAAAAAAACCGGCTCAAACCTTGGGCTTTGAATTTCACAGCCGTTTACCAAATTTTCGATTTGATACGATTATAATCCTGGAGATATTGGAAAAAATATAAAACAAATTTCGTGGGTCTTTTTTCGATATCGTTGTTATTTTTCCGGACTAACCCGAAAATACTAATTCAATCATGACGAAACTTGGCAGCTAGTTTGAAAATGCTGATGGATAACTTAGTCAAAAATTTCGTGATGATCGTTTCATTATAACAATTTGGAAAAACATTTTTTTTTAAGTACCTGTTCTAAATTTTGAGTTCTTGTGATCATGTTATCCCGAAGAAAGTCCGAATGAACTGTACTGCATTTCAATTCGAACTATCTGTATTCTTGAATATATTGCAGAAATGAAATTTTCAATGGGTATATCTGCGGAATCATTTGGTGGATTTCACCCATTCACGAATTAACTATTCGATATGAAGGTCCTACTCTAGAAATATCAAGTTCCCAAGTTGTTTCTTTGAGAAGAGCGGCCGTGGGAACAAAATTTTATTTTCCGATTAAAGCTTATGTTCGGAGGATTTTGTAGATTTTTCTGGGATTTCATTCCGAAGATCTGAAACAGAACTATAAGATTAAAATTTGTTCTTTATGAAAAACACCCTTGCGGATTGCAGGATCGAACCATTTTGTCAAGGGCCGTTTCTTGGACAACAGGTTGCCTAATGAAGAATACCGGAATAATACAAGCGGTAAAGAAAGCGAATTGTGATGTTCAGAGTAAAAATCTGACTCTTTCATCAGACAAACGAGGAAATTTGCAGAATTATGTTCTTTCGATTTTTCGTTTTGTTTAGATTTTTATGTGTGTGCAGTTGGCCCAGCACTGTTCAATTTTCAAGCATTTTTTTTGTCCTGAATTGTGCTAGGTTTGAGCTTCTTTGTGCCGTTGAATTTTTTTTTATTTCGTACGGTTCTCCAGATATTGCACAAAATTTATAAAGTAGGGTAGCCCAGCACATTTCGGAAAAGTGGATTTTGATGGCTGTTATAGATTGAGCTATACATATACTGACTTGGGCTGTTTTTCCAGAAGTCCCTCTAATTTTTCGAAAAATCAGCACTTTTATTTTTTCGTCCCAAAAATGAGTAAAAAGTTCGTGCCACGTTTGTGCTGACTTGTACCGTAAACATTTTCATGATATTCTGTCAGATTTCCCGACAAATCGCTAAATTGAAAAAAGGGTTTGCCCAGCACATTCGTTTTTTTTTATTTTTTTAAATATCTCTCATGCGAGCTAATTTGTGCCATTGAAATTTTCACGAAATTCCTGCTAATTTTCCGAAAAAAAAAGATTTCGAATGAATGTCAAATATTTTTCAATTTCCCATTTTTCTTCTTAGACTGAATTGCACTAGGTTCGCACTGTTTCGTGCCGTTGAAATTTTCTTTTATTCCAGACTAGGTTTGTGGCTGCTTTGTGCTGTTGAGATTTTGTGTTATTCCATACGGTTCTAGAGGTATTCCCCATAATGTATGAAAGAGGACAGCTAATTTTTTCTTAATTTTTCATTTCTAGGAAATAAGGCGAACTTTCGGAAAAATTCGAACGGCACAACTCGGTATGTGGATAGAACAATCTATTTCCGCCGTTGACACCCACTTTTCGAAAATTTTCAGCTGTCCTATATCATACATTTTGTGGAATATCTCTAGAACAGTATGGAATAAGACAAAAATCTACACAGCACAAAGCAGCACAAACCTAGCTGAATTCAGCCAGAAAAAATTTTTTTCGAAAATCGAAAAGTGCTGGGCCAACTTCACACTTATCTGGGCGGTCTATTTTGTACATTTTATGGAATATCTTGAGAACCTTCTGGAATAAAAGAAAAATTCCAACCGCACAAAGCAGTACAAACCTGGCACAATTCATTCCAAGAAAAAAATTCGAAAATCGAAACATATTGGACAAAATTTTTTTCGAAATCTTTTTTTTATCGGAAAATGAGCCGGATGTTCATGAAAGTTTCAACGGCACAAGTTAGCTCGCATAAGAGACGATTTTATATATATTTTCATGAGAAAACGAATGTGCTGGGCAAGCTCTTTTTTCAATTTAGGTATTTGTCGGAAAATCCGACAGAATATTGTGAAAATATTTACGGCAGCAGTCAGCACAAACGTAGCACAAACTTTTTACCCATTTTGGAGAGGAAAAAATAAAAGTGCTGGGCTAACATTTTTCTTAGTTTTTGATTTTTAGAAAAACTAGAGAGACTCATAATCTACTTTTCCGAAATGTGCTGGGCTACCCTACTTTATACAATTTGTGAAATCTCTGGAGAACCATAGGAAATAAAAAAAATTTAACGGCGCAAAGCAGCACAAACCTAGCACAATTCAGGACAAAAATTTTTTTTCCGAAAATCGAAAGGTGGTGGGCAACTTCACACACATGCTTCAGTTATAAATAATCTGAGAAATTCCCGTGAAAAATAGGATCTGGAGATTTTACTACTTCCTGAGAATGAGACAACCAAATTGAACTCTCCGTAAAAGAATCTTTTCGGAAACATTCGAACAAAAATGTTGCTTGGTCGTCAATTTTGCTTGGTGGCACCCGAACAGAATTTTTGCAGTGTGTTGGAATGAATTCAAATGTTTATCTAGAAATTTCATGTACAATTCTCATGACATTTTAAAAAAGTAGAATTTTCCGATGCGGATTTTTTATTAATGATAATTATTATTTATTTTTTGATTTGATACAAACATTATAAAATGTTATTCATCATTGGCTGCCCTGAATAACAGGATGAAAAATCCTAAAATTCGAAATCCAATAGCCAGCACCATAAGGGAAACTACAGCTGGCCAAAATTCACCCTGAAACAAACAAATTACAGTTATACCGTTAACATTGTTCAATCATTCGTAGGTGGCGCAGCCTACACAACTTTTTATCGATATTCATAACTTTTTTGAGCATTCTTCTACCACATTTTTTAGAAAAAATAGTAGATTCCTTCATCATATTCATGTAAAAAAGTGAACCTTGCAAGTCGCCATAAGCAACCGTTTTCTAGATATTTGCACTTGGAAATTTGAAGTTTTATAATCGATGCGTGTTGAAGTTATTACCATTATTTTACACGAATACTTGGGAAATGAATTCTACGTTCAAGTAAGTATTCACATATGTGACAATCAAACGTTTTGTTGAAGTTCCTGTAAATGTTGAACACTCATTTCGAAAAAATTGATTATTCAAACAATAATGCTCATTTAGCCGATATGGAGCGATTTCCTAATCGAGTACCTACTCCCTTCAGCTCCAACATTATCCAGCGTCGTTTGGCGTAAACAGGTATCTCTAAGAGGACAGGATAGAAGACCACGAGCAGTCTGAAACTCAAAATTGGAAAAAGCTGTTTTTGATGCTCTCCAAAAGAATTCAGAAAAAAGTACAAGAATAATAGCTGAAGCTCTCAATTGTATTCAGTCCACTGTTCGGAAAATTTTCCAAGATCAACAAATTTATCCATACCATATTCAAAGGGTACAGCTCTTTTGCCACGAGACGTGCCCCAACGAATAACTATGTGTCAGTGGTTTTTGGTAAAATATGCCTCAGTTTTTATGCGCTTGTTCTGAGGAGCAGAGCGTTATCATTTCGTCAGAATGTCTGTAATTTTCTAATTTTGAGCCGAAAATGGACTTGCATGATTGGGTTGAATATCCTGAAGAAGAATCCAAGTACCAATTCACTTATGTCCGTCCGTAGGTGCTTCTACTTTCGAAGGAAATGATTTAGCGACTTTAAATTGCTAGATTAGATTTGGAGTCCAAATATCAGAAGTTAGGTCAATTTGAAATTTGGATATTGTATGAAGTACTGATTTGATCAGATTAAAACTTTAAATGAAGATTGAGAATACAAACACGCAACTCAGTGCAGTGTATTTCGAGCTTATCCAGTGTCCAAATTATTTTAAAGAAATTTTTATTCAAAAATTTTCCAAACTTTAGTTTGAAATTTTCTGTTTTCTCTGGAAATGTAGATGATATTTCAAAGAAACTTGGCACAGATCTCGAGATATAACGAAAAAAATATGTCAAATTTCGTTGTAATTTTAAATTTTGACGTTATTTCCTCAATATCTGAAGAAGAACAGATGCGTGAACAGGTGACTGCTTTGGCAACGAACTTGAACAAGCGAGTAAAAGCTCCTGACTTCACTTCAGTGCTTTCCTAGAATTTTGAAATATATACTCTTCACGGACAAGCCAAACGTATCCCGGAATACAATCACAGACCTGATTGTTTGTGATAGCATAGTCACGAATAACAGCCATTTATGGACTATGAAAAATCCGAACGCAGTGAGTAAAAGACATTATCAGTATCAATTTTCCGTTGATCTATGGGCGGCAATAATTGAAAATTGCTTGATCGGTAAATTCTTTCTTGCGCTCCGAATGAATACAGAGACTTCCTAGAAAGTGACTTGCTGGAACTACTTCAGAATGTTCTATTAGAAATCCGTATCCGCATCTGGTTTATGCGTGATGGGACTCCGGCCCATTTTAGTGTTGTATCCAGGGAATTCCTCAACACTGTCTGTCCAAAACGATGGATCGCTAGGGGTATGGAAGAACATAACCAGGCTTGGGCACAAAGGTTCCCAGATCTTAAAGCGCTAGATTTTTATTTTTGGGAAAATTTTAAGTCACAAGTTTAAAAATTTCCAGTAGCAGACTAGGAAGATAGGAGAGACCGAATTGTAGAAGCCTGTGAAACAATAAAAAACACACCAATAATTTTTGAGAGGGTACGAGATTCAATGACTCGAAGACTGAATGCCTGTATTTTCGCTGAAGGTGAACATTTCAAAAATTTGTTCGAGTGAACTGCAATTCCTTTATTTTATTCTAGATATTCAAAATTTCTTGAAATAAGATTCTTGAAAATTTTATTGAAAAAAAAACTGAGATTTTGTACCCTTGATGGAAAAATAAATATTTCGCTTAAAGATGTACCCACAAGTGATGACCCCTTCAAACAGAAAATCAGTAATAGAATAGGAAGCACCCTCTACAAAAAACCAGAATGACTTGCTCAAACGTCATCATTTGTTGCACATTCATGTGAAAAATGCAAAATATTGGTAAAACTTCAATACGCATCGATTATCAGAATTGAAATTTATGAGTCCTAATATCTAGAGATCGGTTGCAATGGCGAATTGAACGAGGGGTAGCGATTTTTACGTAGATATGTTTGAAAAATTGACTATATCACTGAAAAATTTGCCAGAAGTACGCTCAAAAAAGTTATGGATCTTTTTGAAAGAAAAAGAGATGTAGGTGGTTTCCCCTACGATTGAGAGCAATTATAACATCAGGTTGACACCTCAAAAACTTCTCAAAACCAATTTTCGTTTAATTGAGGATAGGATTTCGGAAATCATTTGAGAAGACGAAAATCTTATATATTGAAAACGGAGCGTTTCCAAAAATATATTAATTTGGATAATTAATATTAGAATATTGATTGGCATCGCTACCAGAAGTTCGTCAAAGTACTTCTGAATCGCCCTGTACAGTGTGTAACACAGTTGAAGTAAAATATTTAAAGAGATGATAAAACAGATCATTTTCACAAAAAAATCTGCAAACAATCCCATGGTTCATCAGTATCAGCTCTTTTGTGTTGTTTGGAAACTTACCTACCATGCTCCGGAACAGAGATTTTATCTCCGGACGGCGATGAATGAACCTTCAATCGAAAGATAACCAGATTTAAAATTAACCGCATTTGATTTCTCTCGAGTGAATTCCACAAGAATCGAAGGAACCCAGTTTCAGGGGTTTTCCGTAAAGTTATCGAAAAGTGGTTAGAACAAATTCTGAAATGAAGCTCAATATTTTGTTCCGTAGAAAACTTTTATAGTTTTTGAGATTTGTATCTATATGATTGTTTTTATTTGTCAAAAGTAAGAATGAAACTGTTCGAGCTTGTAGAATAAAACAACATTCATGATGATTAAAAAGTAAAATAACTTATTTCCGCTTTATATATTTATTTTCACAACAATTGTTTCGTCATGATAACATGACTTCATCAGGTGAGTATGGTAACTGACTACATTTTTGGGACACAGTTCTTTAAATAGTTGAAAAAAATGAAAAAATATGGTGCGAAATACAAGAAATTATGGAAATTCCTGGGTTTCAAGAAAGGTTGAGTAAGGGAGATTTATTCAGGTCCGTTTGGTCGTTGAGGAGAATCTGTTTTTTATTGTACCTATTTATCTCCATTGCTTCCAGGAAGTTCAATTTTAGGGTCTTATTTTCCACGTGCAAAATTTCGAAATTGTTGTCGAAGTCATGTCCGGTCTCCAACAAATGTTTTGCATATGTTGAATTATGAGCTTCGTTTACGTATGCTTTCTGGTGTTCTCCTATCCTAGTTCCAAATGATCTACCCGTTTGACCAACGTATACATATGGGCAAGTACCGCAGTTCAACTTATAGACTCCAGACTTTTTATCTTTTGCGACTCTATCTTTATTGTTTTTTATTAAATTTCCTAATGAGTTTCTAGTCCTGAATGAAATATGGCAATTATTATTTTTCTTTAGATATCTTGCTACTTTTTCAGATTTATGTCCGATGTATGAAAGAGAAGTATATTTATTATTTTGTGAAATTGTCGGATATACAAGTGAAATGGATTTTTTCAGTTGCATTCGATTAAGTAGTTTGTTAATGACGGATGGATTGAAACCATTGTTAAATGCAATCTGCTTTATTGTATTTAGTTCTATATCAAAGTTCTCATGTGTCATGGGTATGTTGATCAATCTAAAAATCATGCTATTATAAGCTGCCAGTTTTTGAGCATATGGGTGGTTAGAGGAGGAATGAATTGTGAGATCTGTGTATGTTGGTTTTCGAAAAATTGAAAAATCATGTTTATTATTAATTTTCGTGATTTTTAAGTCAAGAAAATTAATACTATTATTTTGTTCCTCCTCATATGTGAATTTTATTGTGGGGGATAATGAATTTATGAATTCTAAAAACATCGCGAGTTGTCTCTTGGTACCGATAAATAGGGTTAAAATGTCATCTACGTAACGATACCAATAAATGAACAATTTGTAAAAGGGGCTTTCTCTGATTTTAGTTTCCAGGAAGTCCATAAATATTTCGGCTAAAATCGGGCTAAGTGGATTTCCCATGGTTAAACTCTCATCGTCCTCATACAATATGTCATCGAACAAAAAATAGTTTTGGCCCAGACAAACTTTCAAGATTTCCATAATCTCTTGTTTTTTAACTGGGTTTGTCCTCTTTTTTGACAATAACATATCTACAAGTTTTATGGTTTGTTTAACAGGTACACTAGGAAACAAGTTTTGCACGTCGAAAGAAATGAGTTTGGCATTGTTCGGGATATGTATATTTTTTATGTTATCTATGAGGTGGTATGAATTTTTTACGGCTAACTCAGCTTGGAAATTTGTTTCTATTTGAATGATTTTAATTAGTTCTTTTGACAATTTATATGAAGGTGCTGTAACAAATGAAACTACTGGTCTAATAGGTCGGTTTTCTTTATGTAACTTTATGAGAGAATACATAATTGGGGGTTGTGGATTCATAATAGTTAATTTATAGATTGGCGTATTTTCAAAAAGGGCTGTTGAGTTTTTTATGACTGTTTTTATCTGTTTCTGATATTTGGTAGTAGGATCATTTTTAATAATTTTGTATTTGTTCGGGTCTAAAAATGTGGTAGTTTTGTTGATATATTCATTTCTTTGGATTGCAATTACTGTGTTTCCTTTGTCCGCGCGTGTGAAAACTAAATTATTATTTGATATTTTCGTTCTTATTGTTTTAACCGCACTATTGATTTTACTGTTATTAAAGTTTGGTTTATTTTCTTTTATGTATTTAATCAAAGCATACTTATCTACAATTGAACTTTGGTGGTTTTTTAAAGCAATTTCTGAATCTATAGCAAGGTATTCTAAATCCTTCTGATTGTGACTATTCAGGTTGAATTTGTAACCCTTTTCAAGTAATTCTATTTCATTTTGACTAAATTCTACACTTGAAAGATTAACGAATTTAGAGTAAAAGATGTGGTTTGAAAATTTTTGTTCGGTTTGTGCTTGTGAAATTGGATTATTATTCTTTTTCGATATTAAATTCTTCAATTTTTTTGTTTGTACTAAATATTTTTTATGAATGTATTTGTTGATATCATTTCTAATATTACTGTCTAAATCGTCGAATAAAATGTGATGGAGTCTACGAGTCAATTCTGAATGTATTACCTTAAGATATACACAGGTTATTTCTCTCTTTCGGTGTTCTTGTTTGATGTCCATTTTCAACCATGTCTTCATTCCAGAAATTCTTCCTATCTCTGCTGATGGACTTGTGTTCTTAGTTTTAAGTTGAATGTAATTAGGGATGACTGCAAGTTGTACACATTTAGTTAAAAACCAAATGTTTTGTGTGGATATTCTGCGCCGTAGAAGTAGTTTTGAGTACCATAAGACTAAAAAACTGGTATCAGTTTGAATCAAATACTTGATTGTCTCAGTCTTTACTTGTCGGAAATTCATCTTGATGATTAAAAAGTAAAATAACTTATTTCCGCTTTATATATTTATTTTCACAACAATTGTTTCGTCATGATAACATGACTTCATCAGGTGAGTATGGTAACTGACTACATTTTTGGGACACAGTTCTTTAAATAGTTGAAAAAAATGAAAAAATATGGTGCGAAATACAAGAAATTATGGAAATTCCTGGGTTTCAAGAAAGGTTGAGTAAGGGAGATTTATTCAGGTCCGTTTGGTCGTTGAGGAGAATCTGTTTTTTATTGTACCTATTTATCTCCATTGCTTCCAGGAAGTTCAATTTTAGGGTCTTATTTTCCACGTGCAAAATTTCGAAATTGTTGTCGAAGTCATGTCCGGTCTCCAACAAATGTTTTGCATATGTTGAATTATGAGCTTCGTTTACGTATGCTTTCTGGTGTTCTCCTATCCTAGTTCCAAATGATCTACCCGTTTGACCAACGTATACATATGGGCAAGTACCGCAGTTCAACTTATAGACTCCAGACTTTTTATCTTTTGCGACTCTATCTTTATTGTTTTTTATTAAATTTCCTAATGAGTTTCTAGTCCTGAATGAAATATGGCAATTATTATTTTTCTTTAGATATCTTGCTACTTTTTCAGATTTATGTCCGATGTATGAAAGAGAAGTATATTTATTATTTTGTGAAATTGTCGGATATACAAGTGAAATGGATTTTTTCAGTTGCATTCGATTAAGTAGTTTGTTAATGACGGATGGATTGAAACCATTGTTAAATGCAATCTGCTTTATTGTATTTAGTTCTATATCAAAGTTCTCATGTGTCATGGGTATGTTGATCAATCTAAAAATCATGCTATTATAAGCTGCCAGTTTTTGAGCATATGGGTGGTTAGAGGAGGAATGAATTGTGAGATCTGTGTATGTTGGTTTTCGAAAAATTGAAAAATCATGTTTATTATTAATTTTCGTGATTTTTAAGTCAAGAAAATTAATACTATTATTTTGTTCCTCCTCATATGTGAATTTTATTGTGGGGGATAATGAATTTATGAATTCTAAAAACATCGCGAGTTGTCTCTTGGTACCGATAAATAGGGTTAAAATGTCATCTACGTAACGATACCAATAAATGAACAATTTGTAAAAGGGGCTTTCTCTGATTTTAGTTTCCAGGAAGTCCATAAATATTTCGGCTAAAATCGGGCTAAGTGGATTTCCCATGGTTAAACTCTCATCGTCCTCATACAATATGTCATCGAACAAAAAATAGTTTTGGCCCAGACAAACTTTCAAGATTTCCATAATCTCTTGTTTTTTAACTGGGTTTGTCCTATTTATCGGTACCAAGAGACAACTCGCGATGTTTTTAGAATTCATAAATTCATTATCCCCCACAATAAAATTCACATATGAGGAGGAACAAAATAATAGTATTAATTTTCTTGACTTAAAAATCACGAAAATTAATAATAAACATGATTTTTCAATTTTTCGAAAACCAACATACACAGATCTCACAATTCATTCCTCCTCTAACCACCCATATGCTCAAAAACTGGCAGCTTATAATAGCATGATTTTTAGATTGATCAACATACCCATGACACATGAGAACTTTGATATAGAACTAAATACAATAAAGCAGATTGCATTTAACAATGGTTTCAATCCATCCGTCATTAACAAACTACTTAATCGAATGCAACTGAAAAAATCCATTTCACTTGTATATCCGACAATTTCACAAAATAATAAATATACTTCTCTTTCATACATCGGACATAAATCTGAAAAAGTAGCAAGATATCTAAAGAAAAATAATAATTGCCATATTTCATTCAGGACTAGAAACTCATTAGGAAATTTAATAAAAAACAATAAAGATAGAGTCGCAAAAGATAAAAAGTCTGGAGTCTATAAGTTGAACTGCGGTACTTGCCCATATGTATACGTTGGTCAAACGGGTAGATCATTTGGAACTAGGATAGGAGAACACCAGAAAGCATACGTAAACGAAGCTCATAATTCAACATATGCAAAACATTTGTTGGAGACCGGACATGACTTCGACAACAATTTCGAAATTTTGCACGTGGAAAATAAGACCCTAAAATTGAACTTCCTGGAAGCAATGGAGATAAATAGGTACAATAAAAAACAGATTCTCCTCAACGACCAAACGGACCTGAATAAATCTCCCTTACTCAACCTTTCTTGAAACCCAGGAATTTCCATAATTTCTTGTATTTCGCACCATATTTTTTCATTTTTTTCAACTATTTAAAGAACTGTGTCCCAAAAATGTAGTCAGTTACCATACTCACCTGATGAAGTCATGTTATCATGACGAAACAATTGTTGTGAAAATAAATATATAAAGCGGAAATAAGTTATTTTACTTTTTAATCATCAAGATGAATTTCCGACAAGTAAAGACTGAGACAATCAAGTATTTGATTCAAACTGATACCAGTTTTTTAGTCTTATGGTACTCAAAACTACTTCTACGGCGCAGAATATCCACACAAAACATTTGGTTTTTAACTAAATGTGTACAACTTGCAGTCATCCCTAATTACATTCAACTTAAAACTAAGAACACAAGTCCATCAGCAGAGATAGGAAGAATTTCTGGAATGAAGACATGGTTGAAAATGGACATCAAACAAGAACACCGAAAGAGAGAAATAACCTGTGTATATCTTAAGGTAATACATTCAGAATTGACTCGTAGACTCCATCACATTTTATTCGACGATTTAGACAGTAATATTAGAAATGATATCAACAAATACATTCATAAAAAATATTTAGTACAAACAAAAAAATTGAAGAATTTAATATCGAAAAAGAATAATAATCCAATTTCACAAGCACAAACCGAACAAAAATTTTCAAACCACATCTTTTACTCTAAATTCGTTAATCTTTCAAGTGTAGAATTTAGTCAAAATGAAATAGAATTACTTGAAAAGGGTTACAAATTCAACCTGAATAGTCACAATCAGAAGGATTTAGAATACCTTGCTATAGATTCAGAAATTGCTTTAAAAAACCACCAAAGTTCAATTGTAGATAAGTATGCTTTGATTAAATACATAAAAGAAAATAAACCAAACTTTAATAACAGTAAAATCAATAGTGCGGTTAAAACAATAAGAACGAAAATATCAAATAATAATTTAGTTTTCACACGCGCGGACAAAGGAAACACAGTAATTGCAATCCAAAGAAATGAATATATCAACAAAACTACCACATTTTTAGACCCGAACAAATACAAAATTATTAAAAATGATCCTACTACCAAATATCAGAAACAGATAAAAACAGTCATAAAAAACTCAACAGCCCTTTTTGAAAATACGCCAATCTATAAATTAACTATTATGAATCCACAACCCCCAATTATGTATTCTCTCATAAAGTTACATAAAGAAAACCGACCTATTAGACCAGTAGTTTCATTTGTTACAGCACCTTCATATAAATTGTCAAAAGAACTAATTAAAATCATTCAAATAGAAACAAATTTCCAAGCTGAGTTAGCCGTAAAAAATTCATACCACCTCATAGATAACATAAAAAATATACATATCCCGAACAATGCCAAACTCATTTCTTTCGACGTGCAAAACTTGTTTCCTAGTGTACCTGTTAAACAAACCATAAAACTTGTAGATATGTTATTGTCAAAAAAGAGGACAAACCCAGTTAAAAAACAAGAGATTATGGAAATCTTGAAAGTTTGTCTGGGCCAAAACTATTTTTTGTTCGATGACATATTGTATGAGGACGATGAGAGTTTAACCATGGGAAATCCACTTAGCCCGATTTTAGCCGAAATATTTATGGACTTCCTGGAAACTAAAATCAGAGAAAGCCCCTTTTACAAATTGTTCATTTATTGGTATCGTTACGTAGATGACATTTTAACCCTATTTATCGGTACCAAGAGACAACTCGCGATGTTTTTAGAATTCATAAATTCATTATCCCCCACAATAAAATTCACATATGAGGAGGAACAAAATAATAGTATTAATTTTCTTGACTTAAAAATCACGAAAATTAATAATAAACATGATTTTTCAATTTTTCGAAAACCAACATACACAGATCTCACAATTCATTCCTCCTCTAACCACCCATATGCTCAAAAACTGGCAGCTTATAATAGCATGATTTTTAGATTGATCAACATACCCATGACACATGAGAACTTTGATATAGAACTAAATACAATAAAGCAGATTGCATTTAACAATGGTTTCAATCCATCCGTCATTAACAAACTACTTAATCGAATGCAACTGAAAAAATCCATTTCACTTGTATATCCGACAATTTCACAAAATAATAAATATACTTCTCTTTCATACATCGGACATAAATCTGAAAAAGTAGCAAGATATCTAAAGAAAAATAATAATTGCCATATTTCATTCAGGACTAGAAACTCATTAGGAAATTTAATAAAAAACAATAAAGATAGAGTCGCAAAAGATAAAAAGTCTGGAGTCTATAAGTTGAACTGCGGTACTTGCCCATATGTATACGTTGGTCAAACGGGTAGATCATTTGGAACTAGGATAGGAGAACACCAGAAAGCATACGTAAACGAAGCTCATAATTCAACATATGCAAAACATTTGTTGGAGACCGGACATGACTTCGACAACAATTTCGAAATTTTGCACGTGGAAAATAAGACCCTAAAATTGAACTTCCTGGAAGCAATGGAGATAAATAGGTACAATAAAAAACAGATTCTCCTCAACGACCAAACGGACCTGAATAAATCTCCCTTACTCAACCTTTCTTGAAACCCAGGAATTTCCATAATTTCTTGTATTTCGCACCATATTTTTTCATTTTTTTCAACTATTTAAAGAACTGTGTCCCAAAAATGTAGTCAGTTACCATACTCACCTGATGAAGTCATGTTATCATGACGAAACAATTGTTGTGAAAATAAATATATAAAGCGGAAATAAGTTATTTTACTTTTTAATCATCAAGATGAATTTCCGACAAGTAAAGACTGAGACAATCAAGTATTTAAAACAACATTCAATATTTATCTCGTTCTACTGACTAAAGGTTCCTCCCCAAGAGTTAAAGGTATAGATTAGTGAATATTTCGTAAAACCAAGCTGTTTGTATTTGAGTATTAAAAATCATTTTATCTAATTCTCGTTTTCTTCGAACCATATCAACTGTCTCGTCGAATATACAGCAATCTTACTGAAATCACCTGTGTATTATTTTTTCACAATATCATCAAACTAGTAGGTACATTAAATTATTCTTTAGTTCATTGCGACACGAAACTTCGAAAATGTTCGGAAGAATTATAAAATTATTCTTTTTCAATCCCTATTCCAATCTTCAATTTTTTAGGTAATAGAAGAATTAAGAATTGGTGAACAAATCACTTCATGAAAAGAAATTTGTCGGCACAATGAAAGCCCACAAAAAAGAAATTAACATTGAATTCTCAGTTTTTAATATGCGAACGACCTCCGAGATCAACAGTTCAATAGTATTACCCTGCTTACTACCAACAATTATGAGATAAAATATGTGAGAACTTTTATTCATCTTCAGACAACTGACCTCTGAGCATCCTCCATCCTGTGTCTTTCGTAGGCTCTTTTTCCAGTTTCGTTTTATATTCTTTTATTGTTGTGGTTTCAGTCATTTGTCTGATCTCTTCTTTCCTTGTGTACAACTCTGAGTCCAGGGCTTCTCTAAGAGTTTCGGAAAAACAATTTTGGTTGGCACTATGCCTGCCCAGCATATGTTGGCTAAGCTTGGCCGGCTCGGCAAGATGTCTGTGGCCAACGCCGGTCCCCTTCAATAATGGGACTCTGACCGCCAGTAGGGCCAATGCCGGTTGGCCGATATTCCATCGTCATTTGAATGACGGGCCTTTGGAGGCAGAACAGTAACAACAATAAATAGCCCATTGGTAATAAGGCATATTGCCTTTAATAATGCAGGGATTAGGAAAATAAAAAAATTTCAAAAAGCACTGCCGTGAAGGCAGCAGCTTTTGCGCGCACGTTCAAATTCGTTGCTGAAGCGGTCATCTACATTGAACATGCGCGCAAAAGTTGCTGCCTTCACGGCAGTGCTTTTTGAAATTTTTTTTTGGATATGATGAATGTTTTCCGGAAAAAAAATTTTTTGTGAAAAAATTTCGGAAAAAATTTTTTTTTTAATTTGCTGACAATATGATCCTGACGAAATTTGGCTCAAAGTTGCGCTTCGTTATACTCCACCAAACTGCCAAGTTTGAATCCAATCGCTTGAGTAGTTTCTGAAATAAAAAATAAATAACTTCAAAACTTCAAGTGCCTATAACTCCGAAACTATTCGACCGATTTGGCCCATTAACGAACTTAACCGCGGCATTCTGATGCGCAACCTATCCTGAAAGTTTCAAGTAGCTAGCTTGCTTCTGTCGACAGTTATCGTGTCTACGGACGGCCGGCCGGCCGGACAGAATCAATTTTGACACCGGATTCGTCATCAGTGAGTCCAACCTAGTCGATTGAGACCATTTTCGGCTCAATCATCCAAAATTACAGACATTTGGACAAAACGATAGCACGCTGTTCCCCTAGAACATGCGCGCAAAAACAATAGCAATAAAACTCAATTAGTTGCCAAAGATTTATTTGCAACGAATCAGATTAAAAATAACAATGAATTGAAATTAAATATCTCTTTAAAGAAATAAAGAATAACAAAAATCATTATTCCAAAAGAAAAAATAACATATATTTGAAAACTGAAGTATAAAAAAATGAATGGAATCTTTTTGTGAGAAAAATTCTTCTGGGTGAATTAATTAGAAAAATTTGAATATCACGAATTAACACTGTAAATAAAAAAAATTCAATGAATATATGTTAAATTGAACAAGAGCCATTCTTCAGTTTATATTTCAGTATTATATGAGCCGCTAAGAGGTCAATCAACCTAAGTTCATTTCACAAAATAACATATAAAGGAGCATTAGGAATTAAAATAACACATTACTGTTTGGGAATTATACATATGTACATACATATATCCTAGAACTGATAAGATACGTTTGAACATCAGCACGAAACATTGATAATGCTCTTCAGTGAAATATTTGAAACTGGGCTTAGGTTGATTGGCCTTTGAAGGGCTCACATTGTATAAGGACAAATTTTTCTGAAAAAACATTACGAATACATATTAATATTGCCTTGGGTTGAAGTCCCAAACTCTCCACTCTCCTTCAGTAATTGACCATAGATACAACCTCTTTAGTGTTAAATCGAATCTTCCGCTACCCTTGATATTCTGTGTATTACCTCCTTGTTGACGAGCTGCAGTACGCAGTCAGGATTTCACCACACAGATGATTTATGCCTTTATTCCCATTCCCAGTTAATGGATTTCATATTCAATTGGAGGCATGACTCATGAATTACAGATGCATATGAATATTAACACACATTATTTCTGTCTCTAACAAAAATCACAGCGGCAAATTATCAATTTTGAATAGTTTTTATGGCTCAAAACCCACACCTCTACCATTCTTATTGCCTCGAAAGGATAACACTGGTAAACACACAGTTGCTGCCGGAAATTCTTCTGTTTCTAAGTTATTTGGGTCTGCTGAATCCAAAAATGCTACCAGATTTGCTCCATCAGATCGTTTTAAGAAAATACGACAACAGATCACATTTCTAACATATAGGGTAAATTACACAGCACTACCTATATATATGTAGTGCTGCTAACCATCAAATAAACGAAACACGAATAAAAAGTAAGATATTTATTGTACAACAATATACTTACAAAAATCATCACACATATCTGCAAAAAAACTCAACTTTTTATCTAACCTAACCAACATCGAAGCACAATTCTCTTATTCGGCGTCACCTACAAACTTCTTTTTATATGATTTTCTTGTAAATGCTTTTGAAGGAAGGTCCCTTTGAAGACTCCAGCAGTAATCCGCCATCATGTGAGTGTCCCATCACCTCTGATACCTCTCTTCCATCGTTTTGATATTTTGATGGAAGCGTTCCCCTTGTTCCTCACTAAGTCCACCAAGATTTCCTGGGAAACGGTCTGAGTGGCTGTGGAGGTAATTGCATTACACTCAATTTCATTAATCGATTCTGTAAAATGCGAATCTTTTATAAGTTGTCGTAGCTGAGGCCCATCAAATATTCCGGCTTTCAATTTTTCTTTACTAAGTGCGGGGAATTTTCTGGACAAGTATTCAAAACAAGGACGATTCTGGTCTAGGGCCTTTACAAATTGTTTTATCAGCCCTAGTTCAATATGTAACCGAGGTAATATTATTTTCTCTCGGTCGACCAATGCTTCGTCAACTACGTTAGCTTCTCCTTGAACTAAATAATCTCTGAAAGGCCATTGTCTTCTAGTCCAGTGTTGGTCCTTGGCCCTGCTATCCCAAAGACACAGGAAACAAGGATATTTTGTATAGCCACCTTGTTGTCCCAGGAGAAAGTTCACCATCTTAAAATCAACACAGATCGCCCGCTGATGTTGGTCATACTTGATGTTTTTCAGCACCAGCGATATTGTTTCATATTCTTCTTTCATTTTTGCAAAATGCCCAATTGGTATACTTCCATGTTTGTTGCTATTATGAAGGACACACTTTAAACTTCGTTTGGAACTGTCGATAAAAAGAGGCCAGTGAACTGGTGTATACTCCGATCTATCCGTTTTTTCTAACGGTCCTTTAATATTGTTACAAAAGAACATATCATCTTGCTGAGAAAAAAAAGGCAAAAGTTTTTTTTCTCTATTACGGTAGTATGTAATTTTGGTGTCTGGGCGAAGAAGATTCTTTTCCTTTAGTCTGGAGGCAAGCAACTCGGAAGAATCCTTTGGAAGGTTCAAATTTCTAATAAGATCGTTTAGCTCTTCCTGAGTAAAGAGCTAAAGACGTGTGGAATCCCCTTCAACGTCACTGTCATCTTCCTCGAATCTATTAGTCTGTAGTTCGTCAGATAACGTTTCGACATTATCCTCTAGTAACGTAGGTAGGCTGCTAAATATTGGAATGGGTATCTGGTCAAGCTGATGTGGAATTGGTCTTATTGCTGGATACAGGTTAGGATATGTCCACGTATGTCGATTGTTACGATTAATGCCCTTTATATTCACAAGACAGAAATAGCAATCGTCAAAATGATTTTTTGGTTCCCTCCATACCATTGGAGCACCCAACTTTAAACATTTGCGTTGTCCTTTCGTCCACTGTCGCAAGTTTTCAAGGCAAGTTTTGCACACTACATGTGGAGCCCAGGATTCATCTTGATCTCCTAAATGAACACCAAAATAGGCTTGATATGCCCTTTTTATAAAATCACAAACTAGTTTTCTAATTTCTTTCACAATATACTCGCCACATATGTAGCAAAAAACGTCCGGATTATTCACACAACAACGCCTGCTTGTAGAAGCCATGATTTTCAGTTGTCAAAAACAAACTCTTGCAACGAAACTCAAGTTCAGACTAAATTTTACAGTAGAATGCAGTCGACTTCATAGGAATTTCAGAGAAAATACTGTTTACTGATCGGACAATATTTAAGAAGCAATAAGCGCTAATTTTAAGTTATGGGCATTTACAATGAGTACACTTTAATTAGAATTAATTAGTATGCATTTTTCTTAGAATTTGTTAAGTTTGTTCATAAACATATTGAAATTATAGTGGTGGAATTTACAGAAATGTAAGAATATTTAAGTATTTGATCATTATGTTATATCTCAAAAACTAGAGCTGATACAAAGAAAAGGTTTGTATTTTTGGAATCAGCACAGATGAATCGACCAAAATCAGTTAATTTTTTTCCGGCAGCAAAACAAAATTTTTTTTGTTGGGCTGTGAATTGATAAGTCCAAATTTTGTTAAATAGTCTCCGCGTTGCAACTGAAATATCATTTTCCTCAATGCTTACCATGGAGGCAACCTGAAAAATATTTTATTGAGCTCGAGTTCATTTTCATTTGTATTCAGATTATGAGTCGAAATTATTGAAAATACAATACATACCACATTATCAGAGAAATTATCGCCACTCAAAGCATCCTCTAATTCGTTAACTTGACCCTCGTCACTCATCAGTGGGTTCTCAAAATGGAAAAATCGGTGCTTTATACTATCCACAAAGAGGATTCCTTTAAGCATTATTCAGTAGAAATACCACCTTCATCTTATGCTATCGTATCTATTTTTCTCATTAAAATATTCCATTTAGTTGAAACCAAAGAGTTGATATAATATATGTGGAATTAGGCGTGCTGAACCAGTTTATCACCTTCAGTATAATTGCACTTGCTGACTGTTTAGCCCTTTTTCAAGATTTCCAAGTTACACTGGGTATCGGATTGAACAACATTGCAGGTTAGATTTAAAGGACCTCTTTTACCTCTTCTGTTTGGATGAATACGTCATCCTATCAGTAAACGGCTTCCTTCGAAACATTCCACTCCATAACAATAAACACAATTATCGACCTTATTCAATCGATGAATTTCCGATTTCGATTATACGTATCAATCGTACTTGATGGGTACTTCCTTGCAGAGATGTGACAGAATTAAGGATCTCGGTGTCACTTTTGACTCCAAACTAATTTTGAAACATCACATTGAATCAATAATTGATTCCTGCTCTAGATTATTAGGCTACATTATCCGTAGTTCTAGATTATTTGAAAGTGTTAACCTGCGCAATGCTTTTACAATGCCTACATATTGATTTGACTCTGCTTTGCTAGTGTGGTTTGGCGCCCGCAATATAAAGTTTATATAAACCAAGGGGGAAAACATCCAGAATAGATTTCTCAGATATTTATGCCTTAAAACAATCCTCCATTATCATAGAGACAGTTTAGAGAGTATCAGATCCCACTTAAAAGTGGTTTCTCTCGTATAGAAGAATTATATCTGATCTTCTTCTTGTACAGAAAATTTTTCATGATGAAATCAGACATCCTCAACCACTTGAGATGTTCTCTATCAATGTTCCGAATATAAATGTAAGAAGTGCTCGATTATTTCTCCAACCTTTTTAAACAGTCGCTGTTCAGGTGCGTCAAGCTGGTGACTCATACCTAGAGTTTTGGTATTTTAATATTATGGGTATTTTTTGCCCATTTTGTGCCGATTTGTGCCATATCTAATGAATTTTGTGCCCGTATAGTTTTCGAGATATTTTGAGTTTTCCAAGTGACTCACCAGCTTGACGCTATGACATTGATATTTGAAATTTTTTTTTTCACTATTAAACTGTGCTGATTTTGTGCTAATTCGTGCCGTATGTAGAGAATTTTGTGCCCGTATAGTTTTCGAGATATTTCGAGTTTTTCAAGTGGTCACCAACTTGACGCTTTGACTCATATATTGAAATTTGGAATTTCATTTCACTATTGAATTGTGCCCATTCGTGCTGTGCCGTATGTGGTGAATTTTGTGCCACTATAGTTTTCGAGATATTTTGAGTTTTTCCAGCTTGACACTGTGACCCATATCATCAATACATATCATAATACATATAATCAATACTGAACGCGTTACAGGCAACACCGCCGAACCACTGCAGATCAAGAAAAACTTTTGGTAAAAAATGATTTTTGGCGTTTTTTGAACATGATTGGAAAGAGAAAGTTCCGAATTTGCTGTCGTTTCGATCCCTTATTGAGTAAAATAGGAGATATTTTTAAAAAATTCTAGAAAATACCGCAAATATTGATATTTTCCAAAGGTACAAAACTACAGGAAAGAATTTGGCTACTGGGTTCGAGCTAGATTAAATGTTTTGGTTTGATCGAAAAAATTGGATATGGAACAATCTTATAGGTGGGAAGTAGCTCATTTGTAAAGTATAATAGGTATTTGAGTTATAATCATGATATTTTTGACAAAATTATTATGAAAAATCTCTATTGAAGCTCTGACCCGTATTCGAGATCTCTTGCGCGATTGATCAAATGTCAATGTATGCGTAAAACTACGTACTACTTTGCTGTCACCCATCCAGGTTCCACTAGGTAGAGCACTCTGCTCATAAAATATGTTTTTTTAAATCTTCTGCTCATCTATTCAGAAGAACAAAAATGTCATAAATTGCTAATTGCCAGTTTGATCTAAAAATGAACTATTATTGCCAGTTTGAACTGGCTATTAACCATAATTGCCACTTTGGATTGAAATTAATCCAATATCGGCAGGTTCGACCTGAAAATCATGGATAATTGTGTGTCTGGACCGGCACTTATTGTTGAGTGTGATAACTTCTTCGGTAAACCAGAATATATTGATTAATTATCTCACTTTGTTTGAATGAACATGGTTTCAGTTGATGATTGAGCATTTTTCAGAAAATTTTGGTTTGGCTATAAACAGAAATTATTTGCTGGGAAATTATTTCACCTTCTCGATAAATATAATGATGATTGGTAATGAAATGCTACGCCACATTGGCTCATCACATCAAGTCAGATTTTTCGATATTATTTTATATCCATTCAATCATTACAATACTGAAAGAGAAATATTCCGAAAAGGTCACAGAGCCTCATAACGCACAATACATTAATCCGTAGTTCTTGATTCAATGCTGTTTTGCACAAAAAACCATATAAAGCACGAAAATGGCCAAAATAGGGAAAAGCCACGGACGAGCGCATCAAAATGGAGACCGATGGCAAAAACTCGAAGTATATCGGAAACTGAACGGGCACAAAATTCATAACATACATTACCTAGAAATTGGACCAATTGGGTTGGGGACCCTTTGGATAACTCGAAAAGTACACTGGCACAAAATTCACAAAAATTGGGACAAAATGAGCACAATTCAGTGGAAAAAATTCGAATCATAATATATACTAGCGATAGATCAATCTTGAATATAGATCTACTTTAACGATTCACCTTATTAACCGACGACGATCAAGTGATCGTCGTCGGCCAATAGGGTGTAATCTCCAATTACCCAAATCTCCGATTCGCCCTCGCACAAAAAGTAGCTCAAACGTGAAACTGTTCAGGGATAGACGCGAGTTCACATCTAAGCAAGAAATCTACTATGAAAAATGAAAACTCAATTTTATATAATATCTTAAAACGACACCCATTTTGTCAAATAGATATAGAATCACATGAATTGACTTACTTAAGGGTTTCAATATAATTTTTTTTATACAAAAAGAATCAAATGGAATGAAATGATTCGTCAATATCGACTTTTCAGGAATAGGAATGTTCCAGAAATGCACAAAATTCACTTCGTTCGACTTATACGAACAATAGTCACAATCGAAACATAAATCCTTAGAAAAGACGATAGAATGCCTGAAAATAGTAATAATATCAAGAACCACAATCGGTACGAACCTAATTTTATATTTACTTCAATAATTCATTCAATTTTGGCAAATTTTAAGAAATTATTTTCATCTTGATGTTAATTCTTTTCAACTGAGACTTGCTTCGAAAGAACATTCCAGGTAAACTGCTTTATTATATCATCCAACTACTTGAAATTGGTACTTCATCCATATTTTTTATAATTTCATGGAAATTTTCGATCAATTCAATTCCACGATCTTCGACGACACTCAACCTATATTCAGTTTCGAGATTAAATTCAAGGAAGCACCTGATCATTGCGAAATGCGCGCTTCCGAGAATTTTTCGTTCGTACCAAAACATCTAGCTTGAACCCCGTAGCCAAATTCTTTCCTGTAGTTTTGTACCTTTGGAAAATATCAATATTTTTTGTATTTTTCTAGAATTCTCTGAAAATATCTGTTCATTTTACGCAATAAGAGATCGAAACGACAGCAAATTCGGAATATTCTCTTTCCAATCATGTTCAGACATCACGCCAAGTAGCCCTAGGAATATCCGAAAAATTCTCATGAAAATTACCATTTTTTATCAATAGTTTTTCTTGACCTCCTGCAGTGGTTCGACTGTGTTGCCTGTAACCCGTTTAGTATCGTTGATGGTATGGGTCACAGCGTCAAGCTGGAAAAACTCAAAATATCTCGAAAACTATACGGGCACAAAATGCACTATATAACTATGGCACGAATTGGCACGAAATTGGCACAATTCAATAGTGAAATGAAATTTCAATATATGAGTCACAGCATCAAGTTGGTGACCCACTTGAGAACTATACGGGCACAAAATTCGCTACAAACGGCACGAATTGGCACAAAATAGGCACAATTCAATAGTGAAAAAAAATTCCAAATTTCAATATATGAGTCACAGCGTCAAGCTGGTGACCCACTTGAAAAATTCAAATATCTCGAAAACTTTACGGGCACAAAATTCGCCACAAACGGTACGAATATATGAGTCATAACGTCAAGCTGGTGAGTCACTTGGAAAACTCAAAATATCTCGAAAACTATACGTCCACAAAATTCAATACATACGGCACAAAGTGGCACAAAATGGGCACAAAATGCCCATAATATTAAAATATCAAAATTCTAGGTATGAGTCACCAGCTTGACGCACCTTCGCTATTCACAGATCTCGCCATTCGTGAGAATAATCATAGCGGCAAATAACTTCCACACTCTGGATATATTTGATTCAACTTGTGGTGGTTTGAGAAATCAGCTCAGGTCTTGTTTTCTTTTCGAATAATATGCTGATTTGCTGTTTTTTCCCTAATTTTGGTGTTATTATCATAATGATTTGCAATTGTAGGTACTTCACTCTTATTAGTTAATTCTATATGCTACCATGTGGATACTTTGTTGGACTCAGGTCTGTTTGTATCTAAGATTGATGAATAAGTAAATAAAAAAATAAATAAATAAATAATTATAACATTCTAACTGAACTTATTTCATTATTTATTGAATTTCCATTTCACAGTTGACGTGAAAATGAAGAGCACAATACAATAGTAGGTAAATGTATCGTTATGACAAGAGTAATTAAAAATAAAACATCGTAGTATTCTTTGAGGAACATTATTGATTATTGCATCAGATGATTAGTAAATTTTATTCAATATTCAAATTCAAAATCCATATGGATTTGATGATGTTGTGTTGAACAAATTCACATCACCAGATCACGCGTAATTAAAGATTAAATCAGAATTCAACATTAAAGCTTATTCGCATAAAATTTTGGTTTGTCAGGTGATCTAACCTGACATCAAAGGTACAAAGACCTCCTTCGATGCTGGCGCATTTGAAAGCCAAGGAACCAGCTGCGCGGGAAATTCAAATGTCGAATCGAAACTGGTGCAAACCTAATGACCATTGTTGAACAATGATCCCACACAGCATGTATATTATATTATATTAATATTACATTAATGTTGTATGAAATATCCTTTCAAATAATCCATAAATTATTTATTGAAGATATATTCAATATTACAGGCTGGAGAATTTCTCTAGGGTGACAAATATATAATAATATATAATAAATAAATATTGGATATTTCCAGAAAAGATTTCACTGAAATATTAACGACAGGATTGGGTAATATTCCAGGCAGGGAAATTTTCGAACCATTCGCCGAATATTTCCTCAATATGACATAAATGTTTCAAGGCATATTCCTTCGAATAATTCATAAATATTCAATGGATTATTCGAAGAAATATTAATGAAAAATTTTGCAATATTGAACGTTGAGAAATTTCGACCGGAAATACTATACGTGAAAGACATTTTATAGATTTCTGAAAAACGATTTCTCACATTTTAGTAATATTCCAGTGGAATATTCTCAATCGCAAAAATGAAAATGGATTTATTTCATGGAATGTTTTTGGAGGATTTAGCAATAGGGATTTCGATATGGATCATTAAAGTTTACAATCGAACAATTTCAGGTGAGGTGAATCATTTCAAAATTTTTATGAATAGTGTCACGAAAACTTAGTATACAGGCTGAATGAACATTATCATTATTACTATACAGGGTGGTCAAAAGTGCTCGATGACACTTGGAAAAATTGGGCTAGGAGAATGATTCAAATTTTGACATAATCGACAGTACTCATCAGGGCATAAGATCAAATTATTTTTTACGCTACAGGTTGGTCCGAAAAAATAAACTCACTGAAATTTATTACAAATTATTTACCTCTTTTTTTATGCTCTTGTTCTGGGGAACAGCGCTTTATCATTTCGTCACGATGTCTGTAATTTTCGAATTTTGAGCCGCAATTGCTCTCAAACAACTAGGTTTGGACTCACTAATGAAGAATCCGTGGTCAAAATTGATTCTGTCCGTCCGGCCGTACGTCCGTGTGCGCTGTAACTTTGGAGAGGAAGGACCTTAAGTCTTGAAATTTTCAGGTAAGGTTTCTCGGTTGAGTTCGTTAATGGGCCAAATCTGCCGAATGTTCTTTGTGCTACAGCCATTTGAAATTTTGATTTTTCAATAGCAAAAGAATTTATCTGATCAAGATTAAACTTGGTTGGAAGATGAACAGTGTCAATAAGAAGAATTATCCACAGAAAAATTCGAAAAAATTTGTTTTCTTTTTGAAAATTTTCATATTTCATTGAAATTTCACTGAAATTTCCAAGTCACCTTTCTCAATGTGAACAAGCTGCTGACTTCACGTTAGTGCTTTTTTCAAATTTTTTCAGAAGATTTATCGAATGATCTGAGACGAATAATGTTTTTTCAAAATGAGGACTGCCTGGCACATTATGATGTATGAATTCTACTGTAACCTAAAATTTTAAAAATATGTGAAATGTGTCGGAATTTCGTGGCTAACCAGGAGACTTCATGAATTTGAATGGAGTATGAATCAAATCTACTAGAGACTTAAGCGCCGAGCTCCGCCATGGAAAATATTGAAGTAGATAGGTAGGTAACAGAAACTATGTACCGATTTTCTAATGAAGTTTTTACAATTATAAAATCAATATCTTTCCTGGAAAATTCGGGAAAATGCGTTGAATATGGAATGCACTTTTCCTTCGATTGAGGGTATATTTTTCGCCCTACGTCTTGTCGTTACGGAGATACTCTCTTTTCCGGAGCAAGGTAGTGAAGTATCCACAAAAGACAAATAAAGTAATTTCTGAAAAACCACGGGGTTTGAGGAGGAATATATTTTTTGTTGGAAATGATCATCTCCTTCCTCTGGTGTTTTATCTACTTACTAAACCTATGAATTGTTTGTGTAGAACCTCAATACCGTTGCTGATACATATGGTATTGGCACTGGAATTCATATGGCATTCTATGTTTGTAACATCGGACCATTGATTTATCATGTATGCCTCGAAACCGTATCTGAACCAAGATAAATCGGACAACCATTGAAGATATGTTGGCACAGATCTGCAAAAATCAAACGATTCAAGGTAGTTTTCAAAATAATGAAAGTTCTTGAATATATAATGTTACGCATGCTTCGAAGGCGAATGCGTGTCAAACTACACGGCCGTGTTTTCAGTTTTGCAGTGTTCGTCCCATCAGAAATTACCAATGGGCGAAATTGAGATACCATTCGTAAGCTTCCCATCTTCATTTCCGTCGGTGCGGCAAAGCGTACATCTCGTGGCAATAGCTTCGTTTTGTTTCCGAAATTAAGAACAGTTCCTTGGGAAAATCTGGTTCTGCGAAAAGCCAATCCGCTGATTAAGCGCGATTCTGAACTATTCTAGGATAAGTTCTGAAAGCGATGAAACTGAAACGCGAATGAAGTTCTCATCAAAACCACACCGGAAGAAACTCTTCCGTTTGTGTTCAATGACAGAAAAGGCGAATGGTAATCATGTCCTAAGGTTCTTGTAGAGTGGAGTAGAGAGCAAATATGACAGAGAAAAGAACTACTATTCCATCACCATTTGTTCGTAGTTCTTTGCTCTCTTATTTTTGTTCTCCGTTCCACTCTGCAGCGACCCTTACGAATACAAACATAACGACAGTTCTCTGCTCCCCAGAATATATGTGTAAAAATGAATTTTATACACGATTAACATAATGCTGTTAATTTCACTCATACGAATGAAATAAAAGAAGAAAGATGGAGTCATGGGCTTCTCAGTAGAAAAGGATATACTCACTTGAAATTCAAGAAAATTCCACCCAGAATCAGTAATGGAGATACAACGATGCTCACGATAGGAGGTGCTAGTTCAAATGTTGGAGATGCAACTGATACAATAAAACCTGCATTGATAATATATATCAGTCATTCCAATAATAAAAACTTTATAGCTAATCGCATAATTCAGTTAATCAATAAGTTAATTATTGAGTTGAAGCAATTTAAATATTCGATGAAAAATAAAGGAATTGGAAGTTATAGTGCTGCAAGTGGAAAATTAATACTTAAAATTTCTCTATTAGTACTCACCGAGTCCCTGTCCGCATAAACACACCAAGATAGTTATGCCAACTGCCGTGAGGTATCGTGCAAATTCTGTGTTGAGACCAACAGTAAAGTAGCACATTGAAGTGCTCAGAACAGCCATAGCCACAGATATAGGAATAGCACAAATTATCTTCGATAAGTAGTAAACATCAGTTCTGTACATGCCGTCCTTATGTTCCTTGATGAAGATAGGGATTTCTCCACAAAACGTCTGTAAGTTTTAATATTTCGATAACAAAAAAAATCAACATTGAAATGAAATCAATTCTACCGACGAAGGATGGAATCTGCCGAGTGTGAAAAGCTCAATTATGATTACATTGTATCATGAAATATTCAGACAGATTGTTACTATATTTATCAATAATTTCCAGTGTTGACAGTTATTGTATTTCACTAGCAGGATATAATTCATGAATACATTATTTAATTAGAAAGAGAGAAAAATAAAATTTAAATTTTATAATTTTCTCGTTTGTGTCTTCCAATACTTATGTTAGGTTTCTTCCTAAGAATCATTCAACCAGATTCTTCCATCCATTTCATCCAAACATTCACTATCCAATGGTACGGAATCCAGCTGCAGAATTAGTGCGCTTATCGATTATTTGCATGAAACCAATTGTTGCGTGCATGTTCTGGGAATCATCGTGCTATCGATTTGTTCGAATTTTTCGAATTTTGAGCCGAAAATGGTCTCAAACGACTAGGTTTGACTCACTGACGACAAATCCGGTGTCAGAAACGATTCTGTCCGGCCAGCCGGCCGTCCGTAGATACGACCTGAAACTTTCAAGGTAGCTTGCATTTAAAATTCCGCGGCTAAGTTCGTTAATGGGCAAAATTGGCCGAATGGTTTCGGAGCCTTTTTATGTTTTGACGTTATTTTGGCGATAATTCGGTAACTACTGAAACGATTGGACCGAAACTCACCAGTTAGTTGGATAATGGTTGATAATATGAGTGAAATGATGCTCTACCCCTGCTCCTATCATTTTCAGAACCCGTGCGGAGATTATATCAACTACTGAACTTTTTTTATTGTTGAGTGATCTCGAACCATCGTGAACCTCATGCTCCAGCACTGGATGGAAGAAAAAAGTTGTTGGCAGAATACCCGAAGTAGTGCACGAACAGGACAATGAACCCTTGTAATATCGGCTGAGGGTAGTCTCAGCAATAGAAGTAAAATGACTGACGAAAATTTCCGCTACACACTTAGGCTCCTCGTATACTACGCCATCGATGTTTAAAGAAATGGACTTCTGTTCTGCGCTCCCACGGCCTGTCATTGTATTAACCAAAGTCCACAATGCTTTATTCTTATTGTCTGAGCTTTCTATTAGGTAACTATGGAAGATATATTTTGTCTTCTTTAGTAAGAGACGATAAGAAGCTTTGACCTTTTTATATGAATCAAGGATCGATGGGTCATTCAAGTTTGAATGAAACCAGTGGATTTTCTTCAAGTCTTGTTTAGCCTGTATGATTTCAGTGGTAATCCATTTTTTCCTACCGTTCTCACTGTTATATCTGATGAGTGGACAACATACTTCGAAGGCACTCAAAATGTATTCATGAAATGCTCAAAACAATCATCGACATCGGAGCGAAGATAAATGATCTCAAAACTGAAATTTGAGACATGATCAATAAATTTGTTCAAATTTTTTTGACTCAAATCTCTCATCAATCTTGAACCAGGTTTTGTTCTCAGATCAGGTTCAATGGATAGTTCAAGTGAAATAGCCCGGTGATAACTCATAAATGTTTCAAAAACCTCAATATTACAATTAGATAAAATTGCATTAGATATAATATAATCGACTTTATGTACCGTCCGCGGAAAATTGCGTTACGCAGTTTATGTCGTTGCTCATATAATTACGTAATAGGAATTTCGCGATGTTTTGGGATGCTTCATCCCCATCATCGAACAATATGATGTCGTTTAATGTTTGTTTAAGAAAGTATGTGGAATATTTCATACTGTAATTTATCTGTAATAAATGTGTAAGAAATTCTGGTGCCAATTCAATTACTATCAGGGCTGGGCAAAATACATGCTTGGCTTATTTGAAATACAAATTACAAAATACTTTCTCGCAGGTATTTGAAATACAAAATACAAAATACTTTCAAGTCGGGTATTTGAAATATATAATACAAAATACAGTATTTTTAACTATTTGTATTTGAAATACAAATCACAAAATACATTTGGGTGTTACGTAAAATGAGTAAAACTAATTCAGCTCAGCTACTTTATCGCTAAATAAAGAATTTCCTTTCAGAAACACAAGATTTTTGAATGTAGTATCAGACAAATGCCTCTTGTTGGGGAATGAATAAAACCTGCTAAAGAAAACAATCTTTCTACAGGTCCTAATGAGCAGAAACTTGTGTTATATTGTATGAACTCATTTTTTATGTTAGGATAATGTTCAAGGATGGCAAGTTCTTTGCTCTCATCCTTTTTAGAAGTTGACTCTAACTCCATGATAAAATGACCATTACGCAGGACCTTTTCTTCCTTTCCATTTGCCCAAAATATGAGTGCTAGCAAAAGAACTAGATGAACGTCGCGCCATCTGAAGGGCGATTCAGAGACTATTTTCTGTAGAGCGCTCAGCGCTCAATGTATTTGTTCGAAAATATTTCGAAGACAAAAGTATCGAAATACAAAATGCAAAATACTTTAGCGTCAGGTATTTGAAATACCAATTACAAAATATATTTTCAAGAAGTAATTGAAATACGAATACAAAATACGATAGTATTTCAAATACGTATTTCAATTACAAGTAATTGAAATACTACCTAGCCCTGATTACTATATACTGCATTTTTTGCAAAATACAGACTGCGTGGTGCAGCTTTAATCCAAAGCTGACCCACGCCATTTTTCTGGAAAACGAGAGCTGTAATACATTTTTGCTTTGGGGCGCAAATTTGTAATAAATGTATTTTTGAAGTGTGCCATAAATGTTGGTGTAGCTTTGAGGACATAGAGAAAAGCCCAGGACAGCGGACGGTGGACGGACGGATTTTTTTATTAGTTCATTCAAATCTACATACTTCAAAATGCCAACTGTGAAATTTTCAGGAGGGGTCATATTTCTTTTTGGTCGATCACTAAGGTTTATTATTTAATTTTATCGAATAATAAACCAAAATCACTGACGCAGGAAAATGAATCATATCTACAGAAACCCGTTGTCGCCGCAATTGTTATCATTTAGGTAGATAGGTAGTTAACTAGAATACCTTCTGATTTTCTATTGAACATTGAACTCATGTTGATTTTTTAGTATGAATCGAATGAAAAATTTTCGGAAACCAAATTTTAAAAATCATGAAGAAGTGTGAAACAATGACAATCATATTTTAACGAAGCATTTCGATGAGAAAGTCACTACCTTTGTTCAACTAAATTACTCAACAAGCCTTACACAGTTCTTGCAGATTCCTCGGATCATATCGCAGGTTTCTTCGATTTTCACCATCACTTCTTCTATAATCTCAACTCTACTTTTATGAACCTCAATCTTCAGTCTTACGTAGTCGTGGTGAAAGACACGAGCGGAAAGTTCGATAGTGAGGGAGTGAAGCGTAGGGTGCTCGCTGAAGTAGCTACCGCAGCTTACGTTAGAGTTACTGCTGAAGTGTAAAAGGGAAGGCGGTATTGTCATAGAGACAAAAACCGCCGGGGAGTTGGAGAGCTGAGAAGAGTTCGGCGACCTTAGCATGTAAGTTGAGACCCAAGAAATTGGGATCTAGAGTGTTAATCTTTGACGTTCCGTCAAAGATGGAAGAGAAAGAGTTGGTGAATGAGCTCTTCAGAAGGAATGGTTATAGCATCGAACAAGAGGCATTTGTTGGGGATTTAAGAATTAAGGCCAGAAATGGCCTAGGTGAGTCCGGTAATGTGGTACTGGAAGTACCACAAATTGTCAAAGATGGCTGGTTGGAAAAACGAAGAGTTTATGTACAATTCTTTGCCTATAGGGTTAAAAAAATGAATAAGTCTGGTTGAGCGGTGCCACAGGTGTAGGTAAAGAGCAATGTATGTAGAACATGCGGTAAGGAAGGGCATGTCACACGTGATTCTAAAACAAGAGAATAGAGGGAGTGTTTGTAGCGTGGAAGAAAGGATGCCGGGCACAGTTTATCTACTACAAAAGGTCCCGGGTATCAGGCGAAAATTAAGCGTATGAGGCAAGAATGGGCGACTGAGTTGTCCTGAAGCTGAATGGGCGAAGATGCTACGGCGTCATGAGCGAATTAGGTGACTGCATGTTGCGTGAAAGGTTGAGCATATGTATGCTGCAAGAGCCCTATGTTAGGGAAGTGCGAGTGACTGGGCTCACAGGCGCCATTAGAGTTTTCGAATCGGTTGTCGGTTCGGCAGCCATTGTGGTCAACGACCGGGATGGGGATGTCGTCCCGATTCCCGATTATAGATGAAAGGGGCGTATGCATCTAGTTCCGGAATACCTTGTATGAAAGTTATGTGGTCTCTGTGTATTGCCGGTACAAGGATGACTTGGAACCATACTTGGGATATATTGTGATAGTCTTATGAAAGATTGGGCAAAATCCAGTTCTTATCGGATTGTATGTGAATGCTACATCTCCCTTGTGGTTCAGCAAGGGGATGGAGATGTATGGTAGGAACATGGATAGGGACATTATGTTTGAGGAATTTGTAAATAAAAAGGGTCTCCTTGTGAATAAGTGGTGCAACGGGTGAGTCAGACATCGATCTCACACTGATGAGGAAAGGTGGATGAAATTTACACTACTGATTGGTGTTTAAAGCCTGACATGAGTGTCAGTGACCACAACGGTATACTGATAAGTCTCGTCAGGGGAAAAAAAGGACGAAAGAATATATCGGGGGTGAATTCGCAACTACTGCTAAGCGATACGCCCCCTGGTGATAGAAATTCTAACACTTCCAAGCTAGTAGTTTTTGGACGTGCCCGATATTTTAACGTTTTTTGCTTACTTTGTGTTGTTCTCCGAGTTGACATTTTTGTTTACCGAAAGTGTTTATAATATTCATCAATCGATTCTTTTCATTCCGATTAAAATCCTTGATTGTATTAATTCGAAATGGCATCCTCTCGAAATGACTATTTTTGTTTGCCTCAACTAAATGATATTTATGGTCAAAAAAGAAAGGATCATCATAATGCCTCAAGTTTTCTTTTTTCAAAGCCAAATGAAAGTTAATTTGGAAACAGTATTAGGCAGGGAACTCAATGATAAAAGAAAGGCCTTGATTTTGAAATTGAAGATTGGAAAACAGGTCACGAAATACATGAAAGTATGTTCACTGCATTTATCTGCATGAAGATGTTTATTTTCAGGAAGATAAATAACAATGTATTAATTTCGAAACAACTTTATGCCTAGATGTTTCTAGGTGTAAACGAAGGTATCAGAGTTCTGATGAAAAATGCTGTTTCTGCAGAGAAACTACCGAGCACTATGCAGCTACCTACTTTACATACCACACAAAATCATAACCAAAGAGAGTGATTTGGTTGAAAATCTGACAAAAACTAGATATGCTGTTGACAATAGCTGAAGTTATTCATATATTTATATGAATAACATGAATACATTAATATTTTTCATTTTTATGTAGGTAGGTTGAACTAGCTGACATTTCATTCTGTATATGTGTATCTTGAGCTGCTGTGATATAAAAATAAAATCAATTATATGTCTGTTTCCTTTTTTTCAAAATACGACGCAAAAGAACTAAAGCAGAAAAGCTGTCTTTTCAAATTATTGATTCACTTGTTTGCAAACAAAGAGAACAAGTCATATCATTTGGACTGATTCTAGATTTACCACATAATATGGCCTGCATTCAGCACTTCTTCACATTTATAAAAGTCCTTGAATTACTTATTGAGGTGCCTCTTTTTCCAGAAATTCAAGTAAACTTAGATATTGGTTCATCCGCCAAACAACAGAACTAAAAGAACATCGAAATTATCCTCCAGGAACGATTTAAAGCACGATTTTATATCGTGATCCAAACGAATAATTCTTTTTCAACAAATCTCACACAAAAGCATGATTATTTCTTTAAATATTCTAGCTCTGCTCAATGAATATTCGTTCTCCACCACATTTCTACGGTTTGTTTACATAAACAGCTTGGACAGGTTCCAAATTTGACCATTAGGGCTCTGGCATCTTCGCAGAAGTTCCCAATAGGAACAAAGTCAAGGATGTCAACTGGGCGGCGTATGGGTATGAAGTTAGAGCTGAGGGTGAAGTTTTGGACTTTACCAATACGAGGTTCTCGGTTCTGATGAGAAAGTAAGGACATTGGAAGGCTCCAGCCTTCACAGTGGTGATCCATCACCACGGTGAATGTTTAAGCATGCTGAAGAGGCCAGTTAGTTCCGCAACCAGGGTATCCTGGTGGAACTGACCTTCAGAAACGAAAGGGGGGCAAGAAAGAGGGCTGATAGTGAAGCAGAGAAAATGCTCTATCTCCGTCTTAGGAGAAAGTAGAAGAGATAAATGTATGAATCGAAACAGAAAGATTGAGAGAGATTCGTCGAGAAAATAGGTAACACCGACCCTTAGGAATCGAATCAAGAAACAATATATTCTTGAAGTATTAGAGTTGATCCAAGAATATATTGGATCCAAACAAGTAAATTGGGAAATATGATATATTTGGAATGACTAAATACAATTCCGAATGCATATATTTCATAGAAGGATATAGTTCTCCATCCAAATAAATAATATATTCCATGTAAATAAATCAATTTATGAATTCAAGGACACTACTACATTTTGTCTAACTATACGAAATTTTGACTTCGAAAATATCATATACTTATCATAAGAATGCAAAAATACTCAATCAATATTATATTTCGAAGTATTTGATTTACTCATACCAATTATTTCGAGTGACACATTTTATTTGCAAGCGAGTACATGTGTTACAGAGATGCATTGTAGTTCTGTTTCTTATTTTCCATGTTCAAAAATATTCAGTTTTGAATGATACTACGAATATGAAATCATATGATCTTTCAGGCCAAACAATACAGAAGCAGAATACTGTAGCAAATGTTCGTATAAAATTTCTTGAGGATCGTATTATCAAAAGATTATATAAAAATATTTTGTGAATGAAGCAACCGAACCTGGAACCTGCGGCTATACAGTTAGCCGTAAACTACTTCCGAAAATTATCAAGGTACAAAATAAGTAGGCATTTGAATTTTACTTTTACCAATATTTTCAAGACTTCAAATTCAATCGAGAATAAATTAGGCATCCAGAAGTTAACTAATGCGCGCATTTCTAAAGTCGCCATGGAATGAACAAGCGCCTGGCCCACGTCAGTGAAATATTATATTACTTATGACATAAGAAATCATCTAATATTCTTCGAAATTTGTATTTTACTTTTATTACTCTACTCGAGCAAAATTTGAAATTTCCTTCATTCAAGTTTATTGCTATTTAAATATTGAAATAGAATGTGTCCTACTGATAAAATGATTTCGCTCCTGATGACATAATAACTAAGTATTCCCATCACGGATTTCATTTTGATCATTTGAGTAACAAAAGATGTTACGATTTTTGAACAATCAAAATCATCCACCTAATATATTCTGAATTATATTCGCAAGTACGAGATCCAAGTATATTGTTTATTATACCGCAATATATCTATCATAATGCGAATTCTATCATGGGGCATCTTGGTAGAGGAATGATTCGACTTATTAGATATGATTAGCCAATGAAAACCTTCGTATCCACCAGCGAGCAGAGTTTATCGTAATTCAAGTATAAAAATGCTTTCTTTCACTAGATTCGAGAATATTATTTAAAAATATACTAAATCGCGTAATCCAAGTGTATTGTTACGCTTTCTTCTACTAGATTCAAGAATATTTTTCAACAATATACTAAATCTCCCCTATGCAGTTTGTTATAGAAAATATCACTTTCGGTCTCGTTTCGATTCCCTTGAGTTCGAAAGGAGTCTCATATGTGATAAGTTAGTGATTGGATAGTGCAAACATGGAACATTTATTTAATGAGAGGTTGGGGATGAACGGACAGTCTGATTCGAACATTTCAAGGTAAGCTCCTTTCGTAAAATAAAACAAATCCAAATGTCTATATCAAATTTTGTTTAAATTTGAGGTGTATATTCCTTTTCAAAACTCTGAACAATCTACGAATTTATATGTTGGTTAATAGTTAAATGTCAAATAGCATTGAAGTCAAAAATAATTAATAAGGAGAGGGAACACTGAGAGATATCGAATTGCCCTAACTTCACTATAGTCTTAAAGTGAAAATATGAATTGATTATTAATTTTCAGATCAATTCTTCCTTTGACCGTATGCAGCCAGATAGGGGACCTACATCATTCGATTTGATTCACTTTCAGTTCGAAAGTTTCGATTGTGTTATGGGTTTATGATTGGATATTGCAAACATGGAAAATTTAAGGGGAGGTTGAGGATGCACGGACAGTCTGATTCGAACATTTCAATAGAACACACCCAAATATTTATACTTGATTTTTCGATAAATTTGGAGTTTATATTCCTCTTCAAAACTCTGGCCCGTCTTGAAGTACCATGAATCCATATGTTGGTTGAAAGTAAAATGTCAAATAGCATCGAATAATCGAAAAGAATTAATAAGAAGTGAGAACCCTGGGAGATATCAATTTGCCCTAACTATAGCCTAAAAGTTCAAATATTTATTGAATTTTTATTTTCAGATCAATTCTTACTTCGACCGTTTGCAGCCACATAGAAGACCCAAATCATTTTTGAAGTGGAAGACCTTTTATAATTCACTCTTCGTTTTATGCGAAAGAAATAAAGAGGAAAATGGAAAAGCCAAAATGTAGGTAAGGACGGAGCAGCTTCTCACCTGCGTGTACCAAATTATATAGCAGTTTGGATTTTCATGTTAGGTTAATCCATCAACTGATCAGCCTTTCATAACTTATTTTTCCTAGAGGAAGATCAATCAAGAACAAATTCCACTGAAAATTCGTAATTCGAGATATACTTTCCAACATTGTGATACGTATTATTTCAAATAGTAGGATATTTTCATATTTTTTGGTTTGACTGTGAATGTTCCAAAATTCATTTTTTCACCAGGTAATAATATATGCTCCTTTGTAAAACGATGTTCTATGCAATCTTTGTGACTTTAAATGAGATACATTATTTTTTCCTTTGTTTTGTTTATCCGTTTGTTTTTTCTATTATAATTGTATTTGTTTGAAAATGTAATGAACTAGTTTCTAGTTAACCTCTATTTTATTTATAAGATTTAATAGGTCTGTTTACTTGTATATAGTTGATTTCCATCTAATGATGAAACAACTAGAATTAATAAATTTAAGCATTCATCTTGAAAATAATCTATACTCAACTGGAGTTTTCTGATTTTTTATTGGTTTTGTTGGAGAAATCTTTTGAATTGGATAGATTATAGCATATATTCTTTCAAAATTGATATTTATTTCAAGTGAGTGCACTGTTTCTTCGAAACAACCATTAAATCGATTTTGAATTGACAATACTATATACTTGTTTCGACACAAATCTAATATTGGTTTGCGTATAATTAGTTGATTCATTCGACTTCATGATTTACTTCCTTCAAATGAAGAAGAAACTGAAATTAAAAAATCCAATCACTTGCCTTGAGTATATTTGTATTCAGAAAAAATTGTAAGTTACTCATTTGAATGTGAGCATTTTACTCACAAGAAATAAATACATTTTCTTGAGTCAATAACATCGACTTTATGACATTGAAGTACATTATATACCTAGTGGAAATAAACTGCTCCACAAGAGTTAGGGATATCGTATTCAATCGTTTTTAAAAGTATGTAATTTTCGAGAAAATCGCTGTAAAATCATTCAGAACTCAATAACAACTTGAATGGATCCGATAAAAATCAGTATGAGACAAGTATGTAATTTTCGAGAAAATCGCTGTAAAATCATTCAAAACTCAATAACAACTTGAATGGATCCGATAAAAATCAGTATGAGACAAGTATGTAATTTTCGAGGAAATCGCTGTAAAATCATTCAAAACTCAATAACAACTTGAATTGATCCAATAAAATCAGTATGAGACATTTCGTCAAGTTTGGTTCTTTGCATATACTTCATGTATGTTCTCATTTTGAAATGAAGTCAGTTTATCAACGGCTTCGATTTGAAACGACTTTTCTGAAAATGCCGAGACGTATATTAACAAACGCTGATGCTAATAGGGCTATCGGAATGCTACAGGGTGGCCTAACTCAGGTTGTTCTAGCGGAAAGGCTCCAAGTCAGCCAAAGTGTGATATCTCGACTTTGGAATAGGTTCAAGGAGACATGTTCCGTGTTGGAAAGACCAAGGCTTGGTGGGCGACAAAAAACAACATCTGCTCAGGATCGTTTCATCACCGTTTCGGCGAGGAAACCCTACATCTACGTATAGAATGCTACGGAATACTCTTCAAAATGCAGATGGGGTCCAAGTTTCCATCGAAACCATCAGACGACATTTGAGAGAGGTGAATCTAGGTTCTAGACGTCCATTAAGAGGAGTTCCATTAACACGTGACCATAAGCGTCAAAGACTGGAATGGGCAAGGCAATATATTAATTGGAACGATCAATGGCGTAGTGTCCTTTTCACTGATGAATCCAGATATGGACGATTTTCAGATTCTCGAAGAATAAGGGTATGGACAATCCCACGCATACCCCGTAATCGTCGCTATGTCCAAGAAGTCCATCCATTCCGAGGGGGTAGTGTTATAGTATGGGCCGGGATATGTTTCAACGGGCGCACAGATCTACACATTTGTCCTGGGAATATGACCGCCTTACACTATAGGGAGCATGTCATTGACAATGTTTTGCCAAATTTTCACGCTGCTATTGGTGAAACTTTTCAATTTCTAAACGATAACGCTAGACCGCACCGTGCAGCCATAGTTGAGAATGCGCGCGAGGAGCTTGGTATTCCACATTTACCAATACCTCCGCACTCACCAGATTTGAATTGCATAGAACATGCATGGGATATGCTCCAAAGAAGATTAGATAATCGTCAACCTACCCCAGAATCCTTAAATGGTCTGAGAGAGATTCTGCCCCGTTTATGGAACCAAATTCCTCAAGAAATGTTCAACTACCTCGTGTGTAGTATGCAAAGAAGTTATTGATGCCCGTAGAGGCCTTACATTGTATTGATAGTCTCAAAATGCTTGAATTCTCTGAAAATAAAATTTCGTTTTTTTACTCGATTTTATTAACCACCCTGTATACGCTGCAGACCTACAGGCTAAAATTAATTTGCAACTTTAAATCATATTAATATGAATTTTCATCACAAAAATCTCATTTTAACTATATTTTTTTTGGAATTTAAGTCAATATCCCTAACTCATGTGGGGCAGTTTGATTGGTATATTCGAATTTTGAGAATGAAGTATACTTGACTCAAATATACTATATTCTTGCTGATATATGAATCTATCATATACTCCCATGAAGTATCATTTACTCAATTCGAGAAAAGATTTTTTTGTTTTCCTTCGAAAAGCAGCCGAGATTTTCTTCTAAAATTTTTTTTCTCATTGAGCCATAAATTCCAAACGAAGATGAGATGAATGTGCAGTTTGAAATGTTTTCACCCTCATTATTTCGTTCTTGTTAGGAAGAGTTATTTGAATTCGCGAGTCTTCAGAACGCTTGTGAGAAATGGAACAAATGAAGGTTTTTTCTAGTTTAAGTGTGGATCACCGCTTGCTAGCAATCGCTGATTATCTATATTATTATCATTATTATCTTAATAATCATTATTATTTTTACTGTTATAATTATTATTATTATTTTCATTATTATCATCATTGTTAGGATTATTATTGATCATACCGATTCCTAAAGGCGCTAAGTGCCTTAGTGCCTTTCAGTATATTGGGTCAGGTGTATCACTTCACTTGGTGTCTAAGGGTGGGTCTCCACGATCATTCTTAGTGAACATCCCGAACCATCTATCCGTTACCGGATTCACTCATTCTATTGATCACACCGGTTCCTAGGGGTACTTACGATGAGGCTTCTCGATTTGGGCGTTTGTGTAAGACGTGATTTAGTGCCCTTCAGTCCATTGGGTCAGATGTATTACTTGACTTGGTGTCTGAGGGTGGGTCTCCATGATCATTCTTAGTGAACATCCCGAAACGTCCGTCCGTTATCGTGTTTCATTCATTTCATTGATCATACCGATTCCTTAGGGCGCGTACTTAGAGTGCTAATCTCCAACCACGCTTCGGTGGGGCTCCTCGCTTTGGGCGTTTGAGTCAGACGTGAGTTAGTACCTTAGTGACCTTCAGTCGATTGGGTCAGGTGTATCTTGACTTAACTTGGTGTCCAAGGATGGATCATTTTTGGTCGACTCATCGAACCGTCTGTCTGTTATCGAGTTTGGTTGATCATTTATTGTCTTAGTGCCCCTTAGCCCATTGGGCCAGGTGTATCGCTTGACTTGGTGCCTGAGAGTGGATTTCCGCCAAGTCCAAATCCTATTTACCCCCTGAAAGAAATACCTATTTGCGGATTTAATATTTCTGATCGAGGCCACAGGTACGTCCCATAATTGGACACAACAACGCTTAACTGTCTGACCATAATAATACTTCGTGTGCACTCATTAATTTACCGCAATAAGCTTTTACCATTTGCATTTTATTTCACCCTTCCGTACATTTACCACCGCTTACTATTTATTGCTTGTTTCCTCCTATTCGTTACCGTTCCCCACATTATATTGCTCATTTCATTTTGACCGTACTCACTTGTATATCACATTTCTTTCAGTTCATTTATCATTTTATGCATATTAACAGCACCTCACTATTCTCTGTTCACTTCAACCATAGAATTCACCGCACAAAGAAAATTATTGCATCTCATAATAGACTCGAAGTTAGCCTGATAAATAATTTTTAATGTGTTCTCACTCATGTAGTCGGATAAAACTCTTATTCCATGACCTACACTAGCCAACTTCAAACAAGTCTCATCAATGTGATTTTCCCAGTTCAAAAACTCATCAATATGTATTCCCAAAAACTTTGTACGCGATACAAGTTCCACTTCTCGAAAGTAATGCTCTTCAAGCTAGCCCATTGAGCTCGTCTGGAGTGAAACAAAATCAAGTTAGCTGTTTGAAGGCTACTCAGGAACAACGTAAGTGCATGATTCAATAAGGCGTAACAACTCTGTACAACCCATTGTAACTGGTGCCCGAGGAAATTTCAAAATTTGAAATAAGCTGGTTACATCACCACCGAGAAAAGATTGTCACAAATTGACCGAGCAGAAATTTGAAGGGTGTTGGCTCGGAATCTGCCATTCCGGATATAACCAGAAACACTGGGGAAGAACTGGACAGTGCCAATGAAATACTGGGATACCAGATAAAAGAAGTCCGAGAATATGAAGCCGATTGGTAAATCGGTCCAAAACCGAATGAGTCAGATAAGCCCAGCAACATTAAGGAACCAGGATGAGTTGGACCATCTAGAATGCGTCCTAAGGGAAACAGATGAAATGTTGATGGATTCTGAAATCTTGGCAGATGCTAGACAAGTGTTGCACGGACCATAAGGAGATGCATTTAGAAGGCCAGAAGATTCTGAGAAGGAAATTAGTTTCCAGCGAGAACGAATACCGCTTAGCAGTGGTGTAGTGGTACATGAGTGGAGCTCTTCACCAATGTTGAAGGCACATTAAATCATCATTGCTGTCCTAGGTACGTATCCAAGACTAGACCACCTGCTAGACTCGGACCCGGAGACTCGAGAGATTGGAGGCCGTGTGCGATCCTTAGATCACTTAACAAGTCACATCATCTCAAAACGTGGTCGCTAGATCGAAAGCGATAAATGGGCAAAGCGCGTCGTCAATCAGGCCCAACCGATGCAGATTTCCGTTAAATGAACCATGACCGGATATAAAGCAGGCCAGAGGGAAACTTGGTTGGAACCAAGGGTCTTCTAATACAAATTGCACGGACGGGCACAGTATGAAAATATCGGCAAAAAGATAGCTTTGTAGAATAGTAAAAAGGATTCGTTCTGATCGCCACAGAAAGCGTGTCTATTTTTATTATTTCTCGCGCAAGGTCTTCACATGAGGAATGAAAGAGAGAACGAATTGTCGACCTGACTTCGTTTGAAGACCCCCCGGAACTTAGCAATCAGACTAGTCCAATAAAAAAAGTGCAGACTACTGACACTGCTCGCCGTGAAACTCCCAGCATGTCTTGTCTGGAAAGAGAAACTTCAGATTCACCGAAACTGATTCTGCTCAGCAACCGGGTTCATACCAGAGGACTGAATTACCAGTGGACTTTCTTCAAAGCCTGCGAGAGAGAGAGCATGAGAAGCAGTCCATAACCTTCTGGACCTCACGAGTCCATTGGAACAACGAGTACGAGGAAAGGGGCGCACCATGGTCGAATCAACCAGAAGGATTTTCTTTCCGTTCCTGGAACCACAAGAATTGTATTATTCTTTATACCCCAGCGCTGTTCCAAGCAGACCACCGTGGACCGAATTCTGGGAGAAACCAGAACCGAACACCATCAGATACCCCGGCCGATAGAACAGAGCGCTCCAAACCACAGAGAAGTTGTATAGAACCACCGCCAACCGGATGGATCAGCTCCGATCTGTGGAACTGAGATAATCAGATCAGGATAGTTCAAGGAAACTGGACTGGACCAAGCCAAACCGTTCTCGAGCTGTCACTCATCATCATCATGGATCATCCATGACTCACTAACACCTGTTCGAGTCTATTTTTGAGCTATAAAGGAAGGATGCAAGGAACTGGTATATCCCTAGGCTTTCAAAAAATGGGACCATTTTAAGACCCATCTTCGTGGAGCTTTCTTGCCTCTAGATCACGAAGAGACGCTTCTGGATGAGATAAGGAAACACACTCAAGGAAACAGACACAAGCTGTTGCTATTTGTCATCAAGATGCAAACCATTTTCCTGAAGCTGACGTCGGGATGACCGTCTGAGAGTAGGAGGCTATTACCGTCTCTTCAAAAGGTACTAGCTTTTCAAGACTCCGACCTAAGAGGATTTCTAAAAAAAAGGAAGGGTGTTCCAATTGGTGCAGTGGCATGTGGATAACAATGTACTTCCTGCAAACCGTAAGGGGTTGATCAATGAAGCACATCTGGTTAACGAAAACACCCATTCAAGGACGCCGCGAAGTGTATCGGTGAGTTCAGCACACCAAAAACCAACAGAACTAGCAGCTACTCTAATACTCACACTAAAGTTGTACAGAATTGTACAATTCCGCAGATGATCGGGTAGAGTATGGCAAAACAGGCTCTGTCTAGGCCTAATGTTTTGAACTTTCATTATATGCCTAATATATAAACTATTTCTAATTGTGAATATCGATGTACTTCGACCCAATTAATTAAAAATAGAACCATCAAAGTCACCGTGGAGCTCCAAGCCGAGGTTTTGTATCGAATTTCACGCCGTGAACGACGTCACCGTAAAGGGCGCATATCCGTTAACACACATAGCCGGAATTTTGGATAAATTACAACGAGCGAAGTACATCTCAACACTGGATTTCAGGCAAGGATATTGGCGGGTTCCACTTTCCGAAGATAACGCTTACGGCTTTTGCAGTCCTTGGACGAGGTTTCTTTCGATTTAAGGTTATTCCATTTGACGCATACTCCGGAGGAGCCACTTTCCAGAGGGGTTTGGACCGTGTTATAGGTCCATTGATGGAGCCAATAGCCTCTGAGTACCTGGATGGCATCGTGGTACTAGCCGAAACCTTCGAGAAGCATCTATCAAACCTAAAAGTCGTATTTCACCGACTCCAGGAAGTCAGTCTGAAAATGAATCCGGAGAAATGCGAGTTTGTTAGAAGCTCACTCAAATACCTAGGGCATGTGGTGACCGAGTATGGAATTACAACTGCTCCAGACAAGATTGCCGCCATAAACTCAGTGGCACCGTGATCATCGGCAATAGTTCCCAGTTCGATGGGCGATTACTCAACGGAAACCTCAAGAAATCCAAGTTCTTGAGGTTTCCCTTTCCAAAATCTACCATCGGTTAGACCCCAGTACATTTCCCGCAGTATGTGTCTAAGGGTGGGCCTCCATGATAATTCTTAGTGAACATCCCGAACCGTCATAGTGTTCCATTCATTTTAATGATCATACCGATCCCTAAGGGAGCTTACTTAGAGTGCTGATCTCAAACCACCCACCGTTGGGGCTCGTCGCTTTGGGTGTTTGAGTCAGACGCGAGTTAGTGCCTGACCCAATGGACTGAATTCAGTCCATTGGGCCAGGTGTATCACTTGACTCGGTGTCTAAGGGTGGAATTCCTTGATCATTATCAGTGAACACATCGAACCGTATGTCCGTTTTCGAGTTTGGTTAATCATTTCGGTTCCACAAGACGCTTACTTGCAGTGCTCATCTCAAACTACCCACCGTTGGGGCTCCTACTTTTTGGCGTTAGATTCAAACGTAAGTTAGTGTTTTAGTGACCACTAGTCCATTGGTCAGGTGTATGGCTTGACTTGGTGTCTGAGAGTGAATTTCCGAGATCAATACCAAATCTGATTTAAGGTTCATTCTCACTATACGTTCCGTAACCTTCCAGTGTTCTTTCCGTAAAATATTATAAGGAGTAAATTAATTGATGTATTCACACTTATACGTCCTGTTTATTTTCCGTCAACATGACATATTCGCCTACTAAATTGCGACTGAAATCATACGGAAGGGTTACTGGAAGGTAACGGGACGTATAGTGAGAATTAACCCTTACGCTCTGAAGGAAATACCGATTTGCGGATTCAATATTTCTGATCCGGGGCACAGGTTAGCTCCATAATATGACACAAAACTTTTCACTGTTGAACCATCTTGCCACAATACTTTGTGTGCTCTCATTCATTTAACGCAATAACCTTTCACCACTTGTATTTTCTTTCACCCTTTCGTACATATACTACCTCTTATCATTGCTCGGTTCACCCTAGTCGTTACTGTTCCGTACATGACATTGCTCATACAATTTCCAACGTACCCACTTTATACAGGCTGTTCTACAAGCTCTATGACCAATTTTGACAGATGCTAGCTGTGCTTATTCTGAACATTTTTTTTCCTATGAACATATATCCGATTCGTTTTTGTTAAAAAGATACAAGCATTTGGAAAATTATATTTTCATGTTCAAATCATAATTATAAATGGAAATGGAAGATGCCGTTACTCGGTGGATCAGCTTTGGGTCGTTTCGTATTTGGCTTACTACATCTTGAATTCTATCGAGTAATTGTTGATGAGATTGAATTTCAACATGATAAACAAGCTGCTTCATATGTCCCCATAAATAAACATCTAAGGTCCTCCTTGACCTATCCATTCATTCGGGAAATGTTCATTCAGCCAACTACTACTACTTGTCTTTCTTTATGTGGTGGTGCACCATCGTGCTGGTACCACATATTTCCAACATTGTTGAGCTATAAGTCATCAATGAAGTCAAAAAAGTTGTGCTCCAAAAAATGTTTATACAAATCTGCGTTTAAAGGATCACTTATAACATGTACTTACTGGCATCAAATCTTTGTTGAAAATCCCACCCCAAAACATTTACACTGAAACGTTGCTGAAATCGTTTTGTCTAATGGCATATGGATTTTGCAGTGCCCATACATGTTCATTATGGTTATTGTTGATACCGTGAAACAAGCCTCGTCAGACCACATGACAAGCGAAATAAATCTATCATTTTGAGCATGTTGTTGAAGTAACCATCTACAAAATTCTAACCTTTGTAACCCATCGATAGCATGTAAAGATTGTACATTTTGTTTATGAAACCTTTCTCCTTTCAAAACACGCCATACGAAATTTGGTGATAAATGAAGATTAGTAGCTATACGTCGAACAGTAATCGAAGGGTTGCCAAGGACAGCATCTATTACATTTTCCTCATTTTCATTTTCAGTTGGCCGAATGGCTTTCTTTGGAACAAGATTGCCTGTTTCTCGAAGTCTTCGGAATGATGCACAAAATACTGTGTGAGCAGGTTGGTGTCTATTAGGATATTTTCTTCGGTTTTCTCGAACTGCTCTTCTGGAGTTACCATTATAATACCCATATTCAAATACAATATCCCCATATCCCTGAGTCGTGAAAGAATGCGTTGTTATTCAAAACTTACACCAAGTGCCAAATGAATAATTAAAATAACGTCAATTTCCATATCTGTCGGTCTACTTAATCGAAACATCGAAATGAATATTTTCAAATATTAGTAACATCGAAACGAGAACGAATCAGACCTATGTTCATAGTAACAAAATTCGTCAAAAGAAGCACAGCTACCTTCTGTCAAAGTTTGTCGTAGAGCTTGTAGAATACCTTGTATATCACATTTATTTCTGTTCATTTATTATTCTATGACCTCTGTTCATATTCAACTACTTTTTGGTATAGCATCATAATAGGTCTCTTGCATGTAACACGAATTATCATGTTTTTATATCGATGGAAAATCATAATGTATGCTATCACGCACTTCAACAATTTGCAAATTTTGAATTATTCGGTATTAAAAATGGTCAAATCGGAACTCAAGGTCTAAGCGGGAGAAACGCGTCAGATCGCCTTCTTCGTCAACCCATATTACGAGATTCACCGATCGATACAGTCTACGCTGTCTATTGGAATGCTCGAGAGAAAAGTATACGAGAAGAAGGAGTGAGTGGATATATCCCGGTCTGCGGAGCCACATTTAAAAGATCATTTTCTTGTTGAAAATAGAAATTTTTGACGGTGGATTAAGTTTTTCAGTAGTTTATGGATATAAAATTTGATTCCAATGGTAAAAAAATTCACGCAAGAGACCTATTAAGTTATTTGATTACACATCGCAGACAGAGTTGTACATTATATTTGTCTTACCATTCTGAAAATTTAAGTGCTCATACTGAATTGAACTCTCCTCATACTATACCATTGTGTTGGTACTACTTCTATTTGTGTTGAATTTTTTTGTAGACTTGCACATATTGTAATAAAAATGTATATAAACTTTTTGTGTTTCACTACTATAACCGTGCAGCGTCCGTATCTGTTGTGAGAAAAAAAATTAACATAATAATCGCTACCAGCTAAGATTGAACAGATCTCTTCTCCAGCTGTTTAAAGGCTACTCAGGAACAACGTAAGTGCACGATTTAGTAAAGCCGGGTTCAGATGAGTGTAATCCGAACAGCGAATGCAATAAAATTTGATAAAAGATTCGGCTAATAGTATGGACGGCACTCGAGCTCAGTCTTGAATAATACATTCAAATGTATCGTTCGAGTTGAGAACCGAGTCATGGCGGAGCAGAAAAAACGCTACATCGGACCATAGAACTCCCTATGATTTATGGCATTCGCTGTTCGCATTACACTGATCTGGACCCGGCTTAAAGCGTTACAACCTTGTCAATCCCATTGTTATTGACAAATTTTAAAAGTTGAAATTAACTGGTTGTACCGCCACCGTGAAAAGGTCGTCACAATATTTGATTATCGTGTTAGATCAAAAATTAATATATTCAAACGAAAATTAAATATATCGTCACACAAAATCTTCTCCCTGGTCAAATTTCACAGTGAATCATGACAAAGAGGTTACTTTTGAGTACTGTTCAATTAATTTCCGCTGTAAAGTTATTCAAGATTCTAATGTTCAGTAACGTTTCACTGAAAGCATTAGATAAGATAAGATAACTCGGAAAATATCACGCAAGTCTAAATTTATTGAACACCATCGCTTTCTGCCAGGAATTGACCAAAAGAGTTACAGAAACACAAGAATTATAAAACTTTCTCCAGCTTTGAGTTTGGATCGAATTCACTTCGAATATCATGCGTCATAAACACATATTGAATTTTAGCACAAAAACAAGTATCTCAAGATGTCCAATGACGTATTTTACATTGAGGAAAAACTTTATTTCCATGGATATATCAACCGAATAATGCCAGAAACCATGAAAAAATATTTGGCGCCTAATTTAAAATTCGATATAATGGATATAGAAGGGAAAGGTAATTTGTTTATTCGGTGTGATTAGATGTTTGAAAACCTTTTACTCATTCTGCCTAATTCCTGCTTCAATTTATTATTAATTTAAGATTCTAATATAGTTTTTTCACAATAAAGGAGCAATATTTGGAGAATTATTCTCCTGATCTCGAATCATTAACATTGTTGGAAAGAACGAAAACTCCCATGATGGAACAAGGTAGTATTATTAAAATTTCCATGGAAAACGACGGCATTAGGATGGTTAGGGAAAAAAAGATTTTCTTCAGCAACAACTATTGGTCACAGTCTGAATACCGACCCGTAACTTCTCATGGAAATTATGTTCAAGAACAATCTCATTTTTATCAAACAGATCAATATTGTATTAAATCTTCATTTTCAACAATTAATGTGAAACTGTCAAAGAACAAAAAGTGACATATACACAATCTGAGGAAATATGTTGAAACCTATTACAAAAATTTTCAACATGCCTGTAACCTTTTCTGATGCAATGCCGGCATCGAGATGCCTAGAATACAAGGTGAGGATATTTTGGGTCCGAAATGAGGTTGTCATAATGCGGCTTTGTTGTTCTACTTCAGTTTTCACCGATAGACGCCGGCAGCGAGAAATATGCCATGTATAATCTGGAATATTTTCGGAAGTTACCAATATGTCATATCAAAACTAGTTGAATGTTAGCATTTTTTGATTTTCCGAGTTGGATCATACATTATCTTCAAGCATTTCCGAAAATGAATTCATTTTGACGAATTTGAGTTATGACTATTCATTTCATTCAGTCAGAATGATTTATAAAAGTACCTTTTCAATACAAGAGGTATTTATTCATTTCAATATTTAGTTCATGTAGAAGAAGTCTCCCAAAGTTTCATATTAAAAAATACCTATAGGAAATATTCGGAACGATAGATACTACGATTTATTTGTCAGGTTTGAAACTCTTTTAATAAATTAATATGAACTTTATATTCATACTGAGTGAATAATTCATAATTTTAATGAAAATAAACATGAATTTTTTCTCGAATGTTACGAATTCATAATTTTTGAATTGAATATTCATTAATAAGTACATACGAAATTTATAAACCATATTTTTATGAAGGGACGTACAACTCTATCTGAATTCATTTCAACTATATCATTTTGCTTCGCATGTACACTATCAAGGTCTGCAATCTCTACAGCATCTTAATTTGCTTTTTCATCGATTTCTTTTCTTTCATCTTTCATTTTCAAAGGTAAAACTTCATATGGTAAATTATTTTCAATATTTTCGTCAAAATATACATTTCTTTCCACAATTGTTTTACCAGTTTTAGGGACATAGTGTCTGTAACCATTTGTTGAATAACCAACCATAACGAATTTATTACATTTTTCATCAAATTTATTTCTCTTATGCTCTGGAATATGGCAATAATCTACAGAACCGAACACTTTGAGCTTCTTCACATTTGGTTTTGCACCATACCATAGTTCTGCAGGAGTTGTAATTTTACTAAAATATCTAGACTTACTATGTATCATATTCATCAATTATGCGGATGTTCTAATGGCTTCCACCCAAAGTGTTTTTGATAAGCCACTTTCTATAATGAGAGCTCTACCTTTTTCCACTAAAGATCTATTAAATGTCTCACTGACTCCGTTCTGTTGAGGGTTGTAAGGCACAGTAAATTCCATTTTAATTCCAAACTCTTGACAAAACTTTTTGAATTCGTTTGAAGTATATTCTCCACCATTGTCGTTCTTTAACGTGAAATTTTGTTTTGGAAATGTGTTTCTACCATAGCCTTGAATACCTTGAAATAATAAAAAACTTCATTCTTTGACTTCAACGGATATACGACGACGAAATGAGTGAAATCATCAATGAAGGTAACGGAGTATTTATAGCGCCTTCAATACTTAGAGGAGTTATTGGCTCACAGACATCGGAGTGTATTAATTCTAGTGGCCTTCTGGATTTCTATTCACATACTGTTTTATATGGCTGACGACACATTTTGGCCTCTGTGCATACTTCACAAAACTGCATATCATTCCTCTTCAAATTTGGTGCACCTTCTAAAACATTATTTTCGAACATTTGCAGCAAGACATTATCATCTGTATGACCAAATCTTCTATGCCAAATGAGAATATGCGATTCATCAGATGAGGCAACCAGGCTTGCAAAATTTCTGACAATAGGAAGTTTAAACTGATAAAGCTCACCGCTTCGAACAATTCTCATATATAATTTCTTTTCTCTATGAACATGAGCTTCATCATTTTGAAAAATGAATTTAAAATCTTTTTCTTCTAATTTCTGTACAGACATCAAATTGCATTTTGAATTTTTAACATATAAAACGTTTGCAACTTTGACAATTTGCTTTCTGATCAGCACTTTTATATTTCCTCTAATTGTTGCCCTCAGTGTTTGTCCATTTGAAACAACAGCGATTTCTAATGGATCAGATAACGTTTGATATTCATAAAAATAATTTAAGTTATTTACCATATGTTCCGATGCGCCTGAATCTAAAACCCATTTTATTTCTTCATCATATGATTTCATCACGTCTGAACTTTCATTCACTATGAAATATACATCCTTTTCTTCATTGCATGAATTTGCAGATTGTTCTTTGGATGATCTTCGAGTATCACTTCTATGATTCTGCCTCTGAAAGTTAGGCTTCTTGGGCTTGAATTTACATTCGGAACGTTTATGTCCCACTTTATCATAGTTGTAACATGTAAATTTAAACTGACCTTTAGATTTTGAATAAAATACAGTGTCACTTATGTTGTTTACATCACTATTAATTTATAATGTCTTTTGTTAAATTCATCAATTAATCTGGATTTGACATATTCTAGGTGGAGCTTTGTTTGGTCTACAGTTTCTAAGGCTGCCCCTACTGCTTCGTGAGATTTCGGGAGACTCAACAACATATGACAAACAGCATCTAATTCTTATATTTTTCGTCCTGCTTCTTTAACTCTTTTATAGTTTTGTCGAAGCTCAATAGATACATATTCATATCTTCATTTTCTTTGTATTTCATCATAATTAATTTCTTTCTAATGAATAACTGATTGGATATGCTCGATCTTTCAAACATGCCCCTTAGAGTGTCGAATATTTCTTTCGAGTGTGTTTTTCCCTTGATGTGATCTAACTGAGAATCGGCTATATGGTTTATGATTATAGCTTTACATCTCTTCTCGGATTGTCATAACTTATCTGCTTCAACATCCTCTTTTCCATCAATAATTTCTTCTAAACTTGATTCCACAAATTTCTTCAGCTCATATTGATCCAGTATTCAATACGTTATTTCCAGCTTCCGAAGTTGTGCCCATCAAACAAGCACAATTTGAATTTTACTTCTTCTATGCTTTCAACTTGGTTCGGCGTTTTTCTTCTAGATTTTCCAAAAAATATTACTTCTTAATTGAACCTTTCTTCTTGTAGATCTGGGCCCATAATCTGATGAAAGTGTATCGGAAATGGACTAAAAGGATAAAGATGTATTTAAATTATATTATTTATTTCAATCTCCAACAATTGTAACAGCCCTTCTTACTTAACCTCTCATTCTAGTACATTAACTGTAGAACATAAAAATGCATTCGTGAACATAGATCATTACACATATCATATGAACTACTAACAGAGATAGCTATCATGTCCAGTTCTATCATCTTCAGTGTGGAGGTTTTGATTGACTTGATGATTGGCTCAGATCAAAGTGGAGTCATAGACATATTAAACTCTCTGGACTCGGCGTACGAATTCATTTCCAAAGAGTCGAATGGGGATTATGAAGCAAGTGAGAGGTCCGAGAAAGAGATGGACCCGGATCGGGAAGACCATAGACAAGATACACGATACCAATATCCGTTATTCTAAAGCGCATGGAAAGTGAGATGAAGGATGATCTCACTTGCACAATATGACGCCTATCTAGAGATAAAATCAAGCATTTACTTAGGGAATCTCCGGGGAAATGACTTCTTCTTGGTATATTAGATTACATTGAAGTTTTGAAAGTTGGTGATGAATGTGATCACTACTCCGATATGAATATTCGAAATGATTGATCGATAACAATATATTATGAATTCTCCTGGGTCGCTTGTTTCAGGACGGTATTCCCAGCTCCAAATGATTTTTTTCTTATCAGATTACAGACACGCGAGCTGAGCGGCTTCCGGAGCAATTTAATTGAGCTTTGAGCTGCCTCACAAATATATACGGTGTTCTGAACATTACGCGAGCCACTGAACACCGTCCAAACTTGCGAGGAAGCCGAATCAAATTGCCTCGAAAGTCGCTCAGCTCGCGCGAACGCATCTTTTGAATTTTGTGCGTTAGATGTCTCAAACGATTAGAATGCACTAAATAGTGAAGAAACCTGTGCGAAATTCTTTTTTGCGCTCGGATTCATAGCAATTATACATTCATTTGATTTTTCAACTCCCTTTCCAAATTATTGTATTTTACTTTCATTTTATATCTCCTCGTACAATTAATGGCACAACACAAATTTACCATTATTCACCAGTGAGCCCGGTTTGAAATGAAGGAAATCAAATTCTATTCAAAACGCTCACGAAAACAAAAAAACATGGGAATTATATCTTCTATACAGTTCTTATATTCTAATTCCGAATGGAATAACACAAAATCTGCTTTGAAATACTTCGACTTGCAAAACTTTTGAAAAAAAAATTATTTCAAACATAAACTTATAATTGCCGTCTGTGGCTTCAAACTGATCTGTCTTATTTTTGCCGTACTCTATGATGGTTTGGCCCGCCCTATCTTTGTCGGCCCGCTTCCTCTCTCTTTAAGCCATGTCCATATAGTTTTATAGGTCTATGAGTGGAGTATTTGATGATTTATTGACAGATATTCGTCCTTGTGTTCGTGTGAGTTAATTATTACTGGTGCTTCTTTTGAATCAACCATTCCTGTGTTATAATTATTTACGTATGTAGACGGCTGTCGATTTGATTATTATATGGATCTTATGAAATTTTTTCCATATTGACAGGAATGAAAGATCGTCCTACTAAACCAAAACTTCTTTCGAAACGTCTCAAATGAATTCAAGATTCGAAACAATGTTGTTCTTGTGGACGACACAATAGCACTTTTTCATCACGTATTCGATTAAATACATTCGGGATGCATCAAGCCGTAGAAGCTAGTTAGTATGGTAGAATGTCAACGAAATTTTACCAATAAAGGTATGTCGCCGCATGGTAATTTTGTGAACGTACAATTAAAACACTGGTTACCACTTATCTAATTGTATATATTATTTTTCACTCTATGGACTCCTTAATTCTATGCTGATTTTCGACAGTACTGTGCCCAATGATGTCGCTCGCAAAATCGACTCTAAAAATTTCAATGTTTGAGGCTCATTTTAGATAAAGGGGAGAAGCGGGTGCCGGTGAGTTTGTAAGATCAATCACCACTGTTGTGGTGAATTCATCGCAGAAGTTATGAGCACGGTCAGGATCTGGCTTCTAGAAGGTTCGAAAGATTTTAAATCGAACTAAATGGTCAAACACCACACTTTTATTCGATTTCTAATCGAAACTGAATATACTAGACTATTCATATGTTATCAAACATCCTCAAGGACACGAGCGTGCCCGAATGTTTGTATAAAAGCACAAACTACTTGAAGGGCGGCCATCAGCTCGATCGAAAAATACGGCCGTACAGGCCGTATCCACTTAATATATCACCATAACAAACAACCACGGCTAACCTTCCAAAATGATTTCAGAACGTACACAGGTAATTAATTATTTTTGTTTCAGGGTGAGGGGATTTTCGACGTCATAAATTCTCATAACTTTTTTTTCAGAAATTGATGTGGGCTTAGATCATAGAATGAACCTCATCATTATTTCAATATTTTATTGAAGCATTTATGGAAAAAAAAAATGGCGCCGGAACTCCAAATACCTAATTTGTACACTTGGTCTCAGATTACCCATGACATAACAACGAAACACTCGAAAATATTCCATGAAATTTTCAGTTTTGTACTCACATTCACAACAGCGAACACATTTTGGTAGGACGTGCTAATGAGGAGATAGAAAAATACACCATCCAGATTAATCACCCCACTCTGGTTATATTTTTGTCCAAAATAGATTATTGTGATTGTCAGAGTTTCCACCTGAAAAAAAAATAATTTTTAAGTGTTCACAGGGAAACATCTATTCGGTGCACCATTCATAAATGTTCGCCTATATTCACCTGATAACTATTTATGATTATGGATCGAATCGTACAGTTCGATGGGTAGTTCCAAATTGTAACACTCATATTTTTTTTTCTTTCATTTCAGTCATCAGCTTTTGCGTGCATGTTCAAATTTGTTGCCGAAGCGGTTATATTTCAACGCGAGAATAAAAAGATTGCCAAGTATAGAATATTTGGAAATCAAATTGAATTAGCAATCGTTCTAAGGACAAAATACTCGAAATTTTGTAGTTTAAATGAAAACCCACTCTCCGGTTAACTCCAAGTCGTTTCTTATTTCGGAAGTTATGTTGATTAAGACATGTTCAACCGCCGGTAATGACTCCTGTAAGAATCTACTGAAAGACTTGATAATTGTAGAGTAGGTTCAAGATTTGATGACCAACGTCCAATTCGTGAATTGATTGAATCTACCCAATGATCCAGTGCGATTATATTCATTCAAAATCTCATTTCCGCAGTATTCTCGAAAATACGGTTCAGATCACTGAACGAAAAACGTACGTGAATATAATCATATTCAACCTTAGGATAATGTATGTAGACATTAATTTTCAGCCGATGCTCGAGTTCATTGATATAATGTCCTGTTGGTGATTAGTTGATGTTCGAGTGATTGTATCAATCCCCCAAGAGCATTAAATTCATCGCCAGAATTCAAGGACCGTTCACATTGTATCAATGACCAACGACATTAATACCAGGTCACGGATACATCGATCCATCAACAGCAGTCCTTATATCGATGATTTCAGGGCATTGTATTAATGACCAACGACATCAATACCAGGTCATGAGTACATCGATCCATCAACAGTAGTCCTTATATCGATGATTTCAGGACATTGTATCAATGACCAACGACATTAATACCAGGTCACAAGTACATCGATCCATCAACAGCAGTCCTTAAATCGATGATTTCAGGGCATTGAATATATGAATATCGGTCCTTGTATCAATGCATTTCGGACATCAAATAATCAATTTTAGCCATTTATGTATTGAATCTGATATTTTTGAGGGATATATTTTGCTATTTTCATTTCACTGATATCGGACTGTTGCTGTTTCTGCTTTTTTTTTCATTTATATTTATGAGTTCATAGGTTCATACTTGAATTCTTTTTGTATCTAATAATAACGGTGAAGTTGCATATTTGCATCAAAATAATTGAAGAAAATATAGATCAGATTATAGAAAAATACTTTTCATTGAACAATCTTTATGGGGAACTCCAGTAGTGTTCAGAGTAAGGAAAGTAATAATAAAACGATTGATATGATCTGGAAAATTTATTAAGCATTGGAGAGGAATTCACATAAAACATGGGTTTTCGGAAATGAGTTCTCGTATTTGAGCGCAAAAAAATGATTTTCAATAAACGACCATACCATCATACATTCTGAAGGATAGCTGAAGAGATACAAATTTTTAAACACACTTCCACTGCTCTTACAATATTAAAAAACTTGTATCGTATACCGTCGAAATATGTGTACACTTCTTGAATTTGGGTGATATCGTTACCAATGGCAAACACGAAGGGTTGGATCGATTGTTTTTTCGAATTTAAGAAGTGTATCCATTCTTCGACTTCTTGTATCGATCTTCCGAAATACAGGAAGGCACTTTGGGAGTCACGAATTGTAAATTTCGTTGATAAGCTCCTTCCTGTGTTGTCCTTTTGTACAGTCTCAGATGTTGGTACAAAATATCCATGCAGTGCCCACAAGACTGCTGCATCTCGTCCATCTAGAAATAAACATAAATTACCATCTTGTATAAAAACGAAGCCCTTTCAAGATGATCAAATGTGTATGAAATTATTCATTTATAATTCTTAGTTAATCTTAGTTGTTCGCCGCTTTAAATTAAATGAAAAATACTCGCATTGACACCAATCAACTCCGCTTTACTTCCTGTTTACAATATTTGGCGATCTTCTATTCATAGGTACTTGAAGGTTTCCAGTTTGATTAGTAGAACCTGCAATGAAGGAAATAATATATATTTTTAATTCTCATGTCATGTCAGTGAATGCAGATGATATTAAACCAACAAGTGCATGAATAAGTTCTTCAAATTTCAAGAGTCCATAGCAGCAAGGACTACCATATTTCGATAAATAACTCATATGTAAAACGAAATCGTATGATGTATCTTGAATTTGGTGTAATGTAGAACCAATTTTTTCCGCAAATAAATTCGTTAGAAATTAATCTGCAAAGCAGGCGAAAGTTTCTATCTAAAATCAATTGAATGAAACATCGGTAGGAAAATTAGAATACAGAAAAGATTCTATTCATTAAGTCGATAAATCATTTTCATATATAATTTGTACTCACCTTTTAAAATTCAAAACACAAGATGTCGTCAACTTGAAGCACGAACGAAAAACTATCGTGAAATGCATACACTTGCTGCACTTTTCGACTAGACAAATAAAGCTAGACAAAGCTCGCGAAATAACCCTTCGGTGGCTATCGCTTCTAGTCGCGTCCATCAATTGATGAACTCGGTGATTGTTATAAGGTTCGCGTACATCAACTGATGGACTCGGTGATTGTATTAAGGTTCGCGTACATCAATTGATGAACACGATGATTGTAATAAGGAATCAGGACATCGAATGATGACCTAAAGCATTGATAATATAACTTCAGGGCATGAATCAATTACGCTGATACATTGATGTGATGTATACATAGCATGGATCCATTACAATAGGCATTGACACAAGGTTTCATGATGATCAGCCGTGCCTAGTATTGATCACTTCCTGGACGTTAATTCAATGTAATTTTTACATTGTCCTGAGGCAAATAACATCAAATGGATGTACTTCATCATCAGTACAATGTACTGAATACATTATAATAATGTCCTAGCGTTCATTATATCGATCACAATATTGATTAATCAATCACTGAAGTACATTATATTGATCAACTTCTGACATTGTCGCAATGAAAAATACATCATAGTAATGTCCAAATGGTCAATCACTGGGGGTGATTGATATCAGGCTCAGTATTTTTCTCTGTGGATCGAAACAGAATCCAGTAGGTACTTCAACGAAAGATGACTGCTTGACTTAGAAATTTCGTGAGAACCATCTAGTTACTAATTCACCTTATATAGAATATTTGAAGAATCAATTTTGAAATATTCATTCGATTGATCCAATATCTAATCAAACCATCATCGCGAAAGTTCGCAGGAATTTGCTCATCAGCATTTGCCAAATACCTAAGTTTCATCAGGATTGGATCCGTATTTTTTGAGATATTTGGAAAATATATTACACGTAGGAAATGATCAAAAAATTTGACATATCCTTTTTCAATATTTTCCACGACTGAAATAGCATCAAACTGAAGTTTTTGACAATGGTGCTAAATATTGACTTCAGGGTAGGTGCTAAATTTAATTGAAAGTTCATGAATGAGTTTTTATTGAAAGTTGGGCATCGATAGTATACCTACAACTACCTACGAAGTTCATACACGATCACGTTATTTCTTCTTGAGATATTCAGGAAATAACATCAAATTCTCAAAATACGATCGGACGATAGTAAACACAATAAATTCTAGAAAAAACGGCTTAGAAACTCGATTTTTGTAGGGTGAATTTGAGGCTTGATTACAAAAGTTGAATTGATGGATGGGTGAAATTGAAAAATGTCATGTCATGTCAGTTCAGACAGAATTTTGTGAGGAGAATATCATGAAAATCGCATAATATTGAATATTTAAAAAAAATAATTTATTTTTTTCGAACTGTTCTAATAACATGCGTTTATTTTTATTGTATGAGGAAATTCTTGAATGATATTCAGCTTCCAATCATGAAATATTAAATATTTTTCTTCAATACCTCTCATGATATCATCTTACGATATATTATCCTCGAACGTAGCTTGTTCCTGAATAACATAATAAATATTATATCCACTAGCATATAATAATTCAAATTGAAAACTTAGGTTGGGTTAGCAATACTTGTGATACAAATATAACATTGGATACTTTATCTTTTATGACTCAGATTCTTCTATAATGTATAATTCATATCATAAATGATCACCACACCTAATAATTCATTCACTTTCATAAGTTCAGTAGGTAGACCATGAAATGGTTTATCACTTTTGTAACTAGAACTGAGTCAGGTTTGGTACTAGTGAAATGTTGTTGGGATCTGATTAGTACTACTTTCGTGTGAAACGTCGCGTAGTCACCCGACAGTGAATTACTATAACCTAACATTTTTCAATATCTTCATGAAAATATGAACAAACTTATGATGTGTGTGATTCATAGAACGAACATGACACAAAAAATAATATCCATGATAAATCAACAAATATTCCATTTTGATCTGAGCTGATCCTCCAATCACGCAAGTCCCTGCACTGAGGAAGCGCTGTCTGAGGAATTCGATTACTGCAGATTCGGGGTTTTACTGATTATCAGACTGACTCGCCTTAAAAACGCAAGATATGATATACGATACTCATAACCGATTGGATGACTGTCTCCAGATATACGCATTTTACATCGCCAACTCAGGAGCATCTTCAGAAAACCCTAACCTTCGAGTGCAGAGAACTTTGAGCGATGTGCATATGACGTTCATCCAATTGTTCGATTCTTCAGTATAGGGGATATGCGTGATTGAACGATGAACTCAGATCGGAGTGGGATGTACGTTTATTTCAAGGTAGATACTCATCCTTGCATCATTTCAGTTTATATTTATAAACTGGAGTTCTCTTTTCTCCATGAATAATTCCTCATTTTCATTGATGTATATAGGACCCTCTTGTGGGAAAACAAAATGAACGAGCGTTTCCTCGTCGTGATGGTACAAACTTCAATATCGCAGATACAGAGACCTGAAACGACAATTAGATGAACGTTGTACACATCTATGAAAGTTTCCTGTACTGGAAGGTTAGGGCCTCTGAAAATTCTCTCGAAATGGTGCCGTAGTATGTTTATTTTACTGCAGATAGTCATCCAACAGGTAATGAGTGTCGAGAATCCTATCTAGCGTTTCTGAGGCGTCACTCTGATGATCGGTAAACTCGTGAAACTGCAGTAACTGAATTTCTTAGACGGCGCTTCTTCAGTGTTGGGGCTTTGCGTGATTGGGTGATAAGCTCAGATCAAGTTGAAATACTTGTTGACTCATCGACAGATATTCGTCCTGATGTCACGTTAGAATTAATCTTGATCATAACATACATCGATTTCCAGTGGTCAACTATGACTGGAGCCCTCGGCCCATCGGCTATCGCTTGAAATCAATTTAAATGTTGTACTACACTAGCCTCATTAATATTAATAACCTCAAAAATTCGATGATAGTTAATAAATATCGAATAAATTACCTCAGTATAAAATGGATCTTTATACTATGATATAACTTCATAAAACGTTTACTTCAATCTGATCTTTAACTCACAAAAACTAGAATGAATCTTCTTTTCGTAGCCACCGGATTCCTCATCACCGATATCCAGCTTCTCCATAGCAGTGTCCAAAATTGCAGTAGCCATTCTACTCTATAGGGATTTGAGTAATCTTTTTTTTGAGCCCATGAGTCTGCAGAGTTTTTTGCAGCTTTCTGAAATATTATATAAGAATGAATGAATAACATAATTATTGAGTTTGAACAAATTAGGAAGTATCTGATTTAGCATTAGTTCCAAGCGATAATATTTGACATGCTTATGACAATTTTGTGGACGGGTTCAATTGAATCAGTTCGTTTAACTCTTTACAAGGTATTCCATTACCACATGTCCGTATGCTTCATCAAAATTGTATAGGATGGTTTAAATCAAAGTTCAAAATATGTCCTTAATAAATTCGTTCATTAGATACAGGATGTTTTCTGGATTTCATTATGAAAATCTAACCCGTATTGCCCTTGAGCGCTTTGGTAGAACTTTATAAAATTCTCACTGGTCACTGGTCAATGAATTAACGTCCTTGCGTAAGAATAAGTGATGGTGTTCATAGGAATAGGAACTAAATAGAGCCCAACCAACTTGAACTAAGCCGACTTTTAGTCCATATATTTAGACTTTATCAAGGCTATAGAAAAACAAAAATAGGTATACAAACAAATGTAATATATAGGTATCAGCAAAACACTAAGCTCCAGTTATATATGGAATGCTCGAGAGAACTTAGTACTTTCGGAAAGTTATTTTGTCTTTGTGAGCAATAAGTTCTTTTCTGTTATTGATTTGATAAACGAGGCGAAAGAAGAAAGGCACGACCTCGCAACTGATTCATAATTTTCGAATTTTGAACCGACAATGGTCCCAAGAAATTATTTTTTTGGTAGACTACAATTATGTATTGTATGTACGTATTGTATTGGTAAAAATCTTACTTCCGGTAGAAAAGAGCTTGATTCTCGAAGTTTTGAGGGGCCCAATTTTTCTTTACTCTTCAAACTAGATATTCCCTCATGACCAGCTGAACTTATCAATGATCCTCTTCAGGAATACAATCAACAACTGAAATTATTTATTTCTTTACTATTAAATGATCAAATGATTGCACAACAGAAGAAATAATATCAGGTTCTAGTAGAACTGGCCGGACTGAAAAAAGCATCTTTCTTTCTGATTCTTTATTTTGTGAAACACTCCGTACATGGTGAGTGACAAAAGTGGTAGCTGAAGGACAACTTTTCAACCCTGAGTAATAAGGGAAAATTAAGGCTCAGTATTCATTGTTATAGACGTAAATAAAGTGAAGTATTCAACTTGGTGAAGCTCACCACACGCCTGCAGCTCGCGCTGCAAACTACATCTGCGTGAGTTATAGCCTACATTACTGATTATCAAATAATAAACTATTATATTGATGTGATCAGTTGAGTATTGATAGTATTTTCACGCATTTCACGATTTCATTTTCTGCTCTTATCTATGCCCTAGATTAATGGGGAGACCGCCGTTATTGCCTACCTAATTATTTGTCAGCTCTTTGTACATTATCTACATTATTATTATCTTTCTCTTCAACGAAACCATTAATTCACAAATTTGTTTCAATTCTTTTTCAAGAGTCTAAGACTTTCAGCCAAGGAGGCCATCGAATCGCATGCAGTACCTCAAATATAACGAGGAAACATTTTGAGTTCGTTTGTTTTTCAAAAAATTTTCTGGGTGCAAATGGTTGGAAAAATGGTGAGTATTCGCAATGTGGCAACTTCACGATTTTCGAGAAATTTGTGGAAATAACACTGAAAACGAGTGAAAATAGAAAAATTAATAACATCGCGCATTCTTATACAATAGTATATATATATATATATATAGTCATATAAGGGGTTACGTTCAACTGCGACCTTAAGGTCTATTGTGCCCCCTTGTCAGAGCTGTTTTCGTAACCTACAGCTCGCCCTCCAGCTCTAGAGCTCTGATGAATTCTAATATCTGTGAGGGCTTCAAGGAGGCTAAGTTTTTCTTATACAAAGGAGTCAAGTGAATTACAAAACAAACATTGAAGCCTGCAAATCGACATCCCGCTTTTTCCTACTTTAAGCATTCAAATATTTTGCGCTACTATTGGCTTCGTTGTAGCATGCAGACCGTAGGCGGGTGTCTGTACTTGAGTTGCTTATGAATCCTTGAATGTGGTTATAATAATAATAATAATAATGATAAGAGAAGTTATTCAGAAAAAAATCTACAAAATAAACTCTATGATACTGTAGAGTTAATTATATTAACTGTGCACAGTACTGAACATAACATTTTTCTTTAAACACGCCGCAAAATGAATAATTCTCTTGTCTTGTACACTCCCAAAAACCTCTGTCGCAGATATGAGCATGCAGATATTGTTTACCATGTCAGTCTACAAAAAACGTCTCAATCCATCCTTCTTCACTGTCACGTCCGGGTAACCGTCAAATTAATTTTCTAAAAGTCATGTCAAAAATCGGGAATTCATTATTGAGTCTGATTTATTTTTTTATGTATTTCCGTTCTATCAAAATTCATTATCCATTTTTTCAATTTTTTTTTGAAAGATCGTTTATTTTTTAGTTCAGTTAAATCTTCGGGCACTAGGAGAAACAGCCTTGGAGCTATATAGGTGCAGCATCTTTGGCCAATTTTTTTTATAGTTCTTGGGTGTTCAAAGTTTCTTTTGGCAGCTCTGGTATGATATTGGTGGTCCTTCTTTTTTATGTGAATTTTTCCCTCAAAGATGTTCATTACAATCTTCAGAGCAAACAACTGCCTTACATCGGGTATCCTGGCCAGTTCATAAAGTTGTTTACTAGGGAAAGTTATTATTTTACCATGTATTATTTTGAGAAAATACTTTTGAAGCACATCCAGTCTTCTTTTGTGGCTGTCTAGTACTCCGCCCCAACCGATTACACCATATAATAACTGGGGTTGCACGAGGGCATTGTATAAGATATTTAGGTGTTTAGTACTACTTATGCTATTTTTTATATATTTAAATTTGTACAAAATACCACGCAGTTTTCTTGTTAAATATATCATGTGCTTATCCCATTTCAAGTGTTGGTCAATTTCAATTCCCAAATACTTAACGGAGTCTGCTTTGGGAATAACCAACTCTTCGTTAATATGTATGTCCTCAAGATTTTCAGTTACAGCTTTGCTCGATGTAAATGGTAAGTATTTTGTTTTGCCTAGATTTAAGGTGAGTTTATTCCTTTCTTTTTCACTGAGTTTCTCATTCACCATTACAACTTGTTTTCTGTTTGTAAGATAGCTCTCGATCAAGTCATATATTGGTCCACGAAATCCATAGTCATATATTTTTCCCAATAGTATTTCATGACTCACCGTGTCGAATGCCTTCGCAAGATCAATAAATATAGCGAGAGTTGGTTTATTCGTATCCATATTTTCATAAAGTTTTGTTGTTAAAGCTTTTATTGCATCTTCCGTTGAAAGTCCCTGTCGAAAACCATATTGTTTGTTTGATAATATTTTATTTTTTTCCAAAAATCTCATCATCCGCACTTTGATTAATTTCTCAATAATTTTGGCCACATTTGAAATCAAAGTAATTGGTCTATAATTAATCATTTGCGAGATATCCCCACTTTTATGTACTGGTCTTACAATTCCTAACTTCAAACTATCAGGAAAACAACCCCTCCGAAAACAAGTGTTCACCAGATAGGATAATGGTTCAGCTATTTCCTCTTTTATTTCTTGCAGCGTTTCAGCTCTTATTCCATCAAGACCGGTCGATTTCTTAGTTTTCAAATCCGATATAACCTGAATGACCTCCAGCGGTTCCACCGGAGCTAGATAAAATGAGCTATCAACTTTAAGACTATTCTCAGTGAAGTTATCGGGACTTTTTATTTTACTAGCATATTTTTCGCCCAATTTGCTGTAATATTTATTGAAAGATTGTGCGATCTCATAATCATCATCAATTTTTCCTCTATCTGGTGTTTGTAGGAAATTTATTTTTGTTTCAGGTTTATGTTCATTACAAATGTCTCCAACACAGTCCCATAACGCCTTCGACCCTGTACTCTCTTGGATGCGATTTTGAAAGTAGTTGAATTTAGCTTCCTTTATTTTTTTCTGGACGTCATTTTTGCATCTTGAATATTCATTTTTCAAATTTGGGTCATGTTGTTCTTTTTTGAACCTACAATATAATTCATTTTTGTAGTTGATTAATTTACAAATTGCAGGGGTTATCCACCCTTTCCTTATTCTTTCGATTTTTTTTACCGCGACCGTAGTTGTACATGCTTCAATATGTTCAGTCAAAAGCCCGACAAAGCCATCAGTGATCTTATTCACCTCATTATGTTCATATACCCGCAGCCAGGATTCGGTTTTTAATTTCTTTTTAAGCATAGAATAATTAATATATTTCTTTTCCTTTTTGGGGTTGGCATTTTTACATTTCATCCTCAGATCCAGACCCAAAATAACAGGGTTATGGTCTGTTACAAGGTACTGCAGGACACCAGCATCAGTTTCATCACCATCGGGGTTAAAACCTCTCACAAAAAAATGATCAAGACACGTCCCGCTGTCCGGACGTGTTGGAATGTTTATCATTGAAACAAACCCATATGACGATAAAATGTTCTTATATTCCTCTACAAGATTGTCATGACCAAGTAAATTGATATTCATATCACCCGCAATAATATGTTTCATATTTAAATTTATATTATATAGGTACTTCGATATCTCAATGTTGAATGAATCTAAAGGTGTTCCCGGCGACCGATATATAGCGGACAACTTCAAGTTTTCTCCATTTACTGTTTTCATATCAACATCCAATAAATTTATGTTATCGATTTTGAGTATTTTGTATTCATAATTGATGTTTTTTTTAATGTATATTATCACACCGTCATTTTTGTTGAATTGTCCTTTATTATAGATAATGTTATATCCCTGTATATTGTATAGCTCCGGTTGTTCGACATAGAAAGTTTCTGTTAAAATTTTAGCCTCATAATGTTGTTTAGTCGTTTGCAGCAGCATGACCAACTCATCGAAATTTTTTTGTATGCTTCGTATATTCATCTGAAACAATCTGAATTTATGTCCAATAATATTTTTATCTATATCATGAATATTTTCGATAACTTTGGTATTGTAGTCTTCGTTTTGATAATCTCTGACAAAATTATCCATATTTTTCTGCTAGAGTTCAGCACAATTTATATCCCCACACAATTTATATCCCCACACACATCTACAATTTTATAGGTCCGACAATCACACAAATTCTGCAGCAAAAGGGTAAATACGACAACAACGGGCCACTCACAGTTTAGTCCTTTGGCAATCCTTTTGCTCGAAGTTTCATTACTTTGACTGCAACACCCTTTGTTGTTTTGTTCTTCGATGGAAAGTTTTTTTTACTGGCAGTCAATTTCGGAGTAGTTGCTTTGGACGCATTCTCTGATTTTGTGGGGATCCTGCTGGATGAACTATTTGTCTCTTCTTCTGTGGAACCGCTGCTTTCTTCTTCACAGGAACTGCGCTTTTTGTCTCTCAGGGGTGTATGGGGAGCACTATTTGCTTTAACCTCCTTTTCAGTGCCTTGCAGATCTTCTACCGTATATACTTTGTTTCCGATAACTAACTTGTTGCCCCTGATGTATGCTTCTCGCCCTTGCTGTCTAGCGTTTTTGAGGAATGTATTCTAGACCTTTATTTCTTCACGTTGCTGTAGAGTGAGGTCGTTTGCTATGGATACACCAGTTCCTTTTAGTTTCTTGGTATTTCTGAAAATGAGCCTTTTCTTTAGATGAGAAATTAGTTCAACCTTTATGGGGCAATTTTCAGTTTTTCCTAAAGGATAAATGTCGTCTATGTCAGATTCTCCCAGTTTAATCTCCAACAGGCGTGCTAGTTCCTCGCAGACAAGTGGTGCAGTTATTTCCTCACCTCTCCTCCTCAGTCCAAATATAATTATGTTATTTTTGTTCTGGCTGCGTTTGCGAAGCTCTAATTGTTCTCTCAGATGTAGATTTTCCTTTTCTAAATTGTTTAATCTATTTTTTAAACTTTGTATTTCCAAAATCAATCTTGTTTCGGACGCCGTGATACTGTTCTTCAATTCTTTTCTGCTATTGATTATTTCATTCAACAATTGCCCCGTTGAAACTTCGTCCCTTGCCCCCTCAGACATCTCACCACGAACAATCTGCCGATGTGTGGAACTCTTTATTGGTATTAATCGCGTTAACAATCGCAGGGCGCGATAAGGATCTATGATAAGAAAAGTTGCTTTATTTCTGAATGAAAGGATCGATATTTATTTCGGTTGTTGTAGTTTCTTGACGTTGTTTCAAACTTATCGATCTATACAAAGACAGCTCTGTTTCAACACTAATCAATATTAATCCTTCGACCCACTTCCGTTTTCTTAATTTAACTAAATGTTGACTTTGAGACGACTTTTATAGGAGCACTTTACACACGTACTTATTCCGCGACGTTCATCCACATGTTCGTTATGGTGCTGAAATCCACGAAGCCGAAATTTACCGCCCTATTTCTAAAGAAACACATAACCTGATTGGTCGTTACTCTTTGCTCTTAAGAAATAGCCTGTAAGGAAACATTGAGTAAATTTATCTTTTGTCTTTATCATGAGTCGCATCGTGCTAGCTGGTTTGAATAGGAAGCTGAACTCAATGATGAAAAAATGTAATATATCTACGTTATATTATTGCGAGTTACTGGGTAAGAAACAGTTAACCTTTTCCCTAGCAGTTTCCGTTTTTGCAAGACTGGAAATAGAGGCGAATAATACGACGCAGTCATCGTTGATGCCGCTGTCCGAAATTTGTGATCCTATTCCGGATCAGGTTAACTGGAAGTTATGACAAAAATGAGTGAAAGTGTAATTGGAATGATACACCAATGATATTCTGTTGAATGATATATCATGTATTTTCATATTCTCATCGGAATAAATTTTGAATCGAATGCTTGTTTATTAGTAATCACTCAATTCATTATCTTCCGAGTAGAAATAACCTGATATGCCGTATTCAGATATATAAAAGATCTGAATTTGACTTATGTGAAAAACTGAAACTAAAGAACAAAAACAAAAACACATAACCACAAACTTAAGCTGAAAAGTTCGTATTGTTTTGGAGAGAAGGAATATCCTTGAAACAAGTTCCTGTAAGAGGTGACAACTGCACTGTTACCATAAAACTGACAGAATAATAACACAATAACTTGCAAAAATAAGATTAGTAGCAGATGTCTGAATAAAATTCTTACCACCACTTCATCTGTCCTGTTTTTTATTCCCGTACCCAAACTTGAAGACTGAAATGCATCACAAATGCTTTCAACAGTTTTTTTGCAGACTTTTTCCCTACCTGGAATAATAGATAATAACTGGATGTAATGATCAGCTGGGTTGAAGTTCTTCGGGCAAGGGGCAGCCAGTCTGTAATCAACAATTTCGAGCCATTAGTCCAACCGTTCCTAGGGAATCAAGTAAGATATGAGATCAAGTTTTGAAAAAAATTCTGAAAATATCAGAAGTTTCTGCACACTTGCTCCAATTTGTAGCCAGAGTATTGAGCTACACAGAGCTGCTTGGCTTTCAGATGGAGCCGATCATATGACCAAATGATGATGAATGAATTAATTGATTCGGCTTTTATGTGATAACGATTATTCTGAGTAGAAATCGTGATTGGCAAACACAGATTCAAAATTTAGTTGGTAATTAGACATGTTCATCTGAATACATGTGATAAAGTTTTTGAGTATTCAAACTCATTATTGTTGAGACCTAGGTTGAAGGAAGCTATACAGATACTCTTTCAATATATTTTCTGAGTAAAATTCCATTTGTAATCGTAATGACGTATCAAAGATATTGAAAAATTCGATGAAATACAATTGTGTTTGATATCCAAACATTTTGGAAAAGCACAGACATGAGTTCAGGAGTTTTAAAGCGCTCGTTGAAATATGCTGCCAAAGCTATCATCTACTCACGTATTGACTCTGCAAAACGCAGTTTCACTTCCTGATGGAAAGATTTGGCGATCTTTGTTCCATTTGGCCCTAACAAAATTCTGCATGAAACTCACTCTTCGAGCGAGTACTAGATTTCAATTCGATCCGATCTGTTTTTGGAAATATTGGAAAAATAAATTCTGAATGAGATTTTTTATCAATGGAATCATCCGGCGAATTATACCAGTTCGCAAATCCGACCTTCGAAATCAAACCGAAAACCTACTCCACAAATATCTTTTAGTCGTTTCAACTGGAAGTTAAAGTATTTACGTTGAAATCCAGTACAATGGAAGAGAACAGCTTGCAATTTCGTGCAAGATTTCGTTGTGACCATATGATTACTAGATAGTAAAATAAAGAAATTGAAAAAAAAATCACGAAATTGTTTTTTCATTAATCTGATCAAACGATCATACGAAATTCTGCACCAATTTGCACATCAGAATTTTCCGTATAGTTGCCAAGTTCCATTATAATCGGATCAGTAGTATCAGAGGTATTTCGGAATTAACACTGATATCTAGGAAAAATCCAAGACATTTGGCATAATCTCCAGAGATTAATATGCTACCAAACTCAAAATTCTAACAATGTTGCTCAATATCGACTTTAAGGTCTTTGCCATTTCGGTTTATTATTTGATGAAATCCAATAAATAAATCACTAAGGCTTATTACCTTAGGGATCGACCAAAAAAAAATTACTCACTCTGGAAATTTCACAGTTTACATTTTGAAATATGTAGATTTTATGCACTTATGGAAAAAAATCCGTCCATCCGTCGTCCGTTGTCCAGGGCTTTTCTCTGAAAGTACTGAACCGAAATCCGTGAAAAATCGTGTGTCGCTCGAGATTGGTCCTTCAAGCTTTTCAGCAGGATCGGTGTACCCTAAGGGTTCAAAACTGGGGGTTCGATTGAAAAAAAATGATTTCTCGAAAACTCACAACCAAAACTTCATGAAACATGCAACGTTGATTACTGTTGCATAATTCAACCTAAAAATGTTCACCCGGATGATTTTCCTGAGTGATAAAGAAGAATGCTGCAAATTTTGGTGTGAAAAACCAATGAGTTATGAATAATGTATGAGTTTGATTTAAAATATTAATCGTATTGGGTTATTCAACTGAGAAAATAATAAACCCATCTGTAAACTTGCAGCGTTTTTGAAATCATTATTGGGAAGGTTTCATGGTCAAGTCAACATTTAATCTACGTTTCAATAACTTTTCTTTGCGCGTTAAGCCATGAAATTACGCATTCTTTGCGTGGTATCAACTATTTCATGAAAAACTCATTACTGCTGCTATCATTATACAACCTTCTGTTTTTTGAGCATTTTCGACTCCTATTCGATTAGTTACACAAACGTTGAATTAACACTATTCACGAATTGATACTCTTGTCATCCTCAAATTTATGTTTCACTGAATCCATTTTCTGCGTTTAATCGAAGTCATATAATCACGAATCTCTTGCGTGGTATGAATTTCATAATAATCAACTCATTACTGTGGCTTATCTTAGTGAAATTCTATGCTGACGATTCTTTCTTCGCCTATATTCGATTATTGTTACCGAAAGTGCTTCCCACATATTTTTATACTCAAGATATGATTAATGTGACTACCAGTTACGAAGAAAAACTACCGTTAACTTTCCAATAAATAAAAATAATAATTAATTTTTGGAATCACATATAAACTAACCCAAAATCTTGGATATGCAAAAGTTTATATTGATACTTTTTTCTCGAAAGTGATTATCATTTAAATCCTGATTGAAATGGGATAAATTTTCGGATACAACACGTGAGATATAATTTTTTTCTTTATTCGAATAAACTAATCCACTTGTCCTTCGAGCTCTTGGGTTGAACTTTCCTCTCATGATTAAACAATAATTTAAATCGCTCGTATAACTTTGTAATTATAATTCGGTTCTAATTTTTGCGAAAATACTGTCGTTCGTTTTTTCAAGATGTTTTGGTTGAAAGAAATCTTGATTTTTTCTAGTAAACAAAGAAAGTAATTTCGAAAATAGCTCCTCAAGAGCACTATTTTAGAGTCATCCGAATCACTTTTGCATGCGAAAGTGAGGTCTAGATTCGGTCAGATGCGATAGTTTGGCAACGTGTTTTATTCCTTACAATTTTTATTTGTAGGTCTATTACATGCCCCAAGGTGACATTAAGAACAAACCGAAACACAGTGTATACTAATTATTAAAAGCTTGAAATTATTTTCATGGGTCCTTCTTTTGATTTAATAATTATTTTTGTCGTCTTGTGAACCAAAATTAGTTATGTAGTGAATATCTGGAAGTTGATCTACTAACGACGATGTGGATTGAAGGTAGGGTATACATTGTGTCCAAATCCTATTTGTAATATGTTTAATGAGTTTTGTTTTAGGTACCAAATGGATATATGGTGACTTGAATGTCTAAAACCAATGACTCAAAGCTTCAGAAGTTGAATTATGCTGTTAATAAACTAGAAATGATGTTTCGAATAGCAGTTTCTGCAAAAAGTGCAAACGCAGACTTTTAAATGTCTACAAGTTCACGAATATTTCGGAAAGCCTATATACTAAGTCGACAATGAGAAAAATTAAAACAGTAATTATTCAGAAATCCAACAAAATTATTTCTGGAACAACTATTCCACCCAAGAAAAAATTTCCTTTCGAATAAAATTTTTACGAGTATAAATAATATACCTTTCAACTGCATGGAGTAGCTTTGCTCTGTGGATTAATACACAGATTTTAAAGTAGACCAATTTTTTTGCTGTGCATATCATTTTTTACATATTACATGTTACATAATAGTGAATGAAAAGTTCATTTACTGATGAGCAAGTGCATTTGCGAAATTTTTGTACCGTGTTAGGGGTGATAAGTGTATTCTTCTCTAATCCCCTCCACTGATTCTGCAGATATGAAAAAATATCACGGAAGAGTGTTTTCCTAAAAGTGATACTTCCATAAATATCATCATTTTATCGCTTTTCGTTTTTAAGATACAAAATAAAACATTATAATTCCGCAATCTTTGAACCGCGTTATTTCCCCATGTTTGACTTTTGACCATACATTTATATAATAAACTACACTTTATTTTGAACAGGGAATCACCACCTTGAATTTTCTGGACTGGATTTGAAACACCCTGTATATGCTCATGTTTGCAAATCGTGAAATATTTTATCGAGAAACCAAGGATGTTTGGCAACGTGTGTAACGTAGCAGGTAGAGCGGTAGGTGTTCTCCCCCGCTTGAACAGCAAACAGCACATATGTAGAGTATGTAGACGTTGGTTGGACTTGGACCGAAGTTCAAAATCATTACTTTCACTTATTACTTATTCCTATCTTACAGTGTCGCATTTCACAGCGCATGAATAGTATCGTCTGTTGAGAATTGAGAAGCTGAATGTGTATTTTCTTTTTTCATCAGCGGGATAACACCAGTATGGTAAGTGACCACTTTGTCTTCTGCAAATTTCACTAATTATTACATTGTTTTGAAAATTCAACTTCAATTATTTTTAAATTATAGAATTTATTGTAAGTTGATTGACGTATTCTTCAACTCATTCTGATTAGGTATTAGTCCAAAAATTTTCATTTAATCCGGATCAATTTGTTTTTGATTAATTCCAATAAGTTCTTCACCTCAGTCTTCCCATGAATGTGAAGCGTATCGAATTCCTATTTCAGAACTCAAACAGAAAATATTCTGAAGAAGAGTTTTTAGATTATAGTTGAAATTTCCAATATTAACAGTTACAATTATTCTGTTACAAATCCAATATGCTTGGTTAATCAGTAGTTAAATACTGCTTACTATTCAAACAATAATTATATTTATAGTGAGTATTATTTTACAGCTGCTGTCAAGAAAATAATTCGGTAATGCAGCTGATTTGCACACCAGAGAGTAAACTTAACCTATCTGAATTTGCCGAAAAAGGATGACCAACACGATGAAGGCCAAGCAGAAACGAAATACAATCTCATTCATTAAATAGAATTAATACTATCAGTACTATTCAGTTCTATATTTCATGTTTTTTTCATATTCCATTGTCTTATTTTATTTTGTGTTAAATGAAATATTCATATTTTCAGGTTCATTCGTTGATTACATATTTTTTATTTTTCCTTGAAATTGATTTACTCTAAAAAATATCATTAACCACAAACACTTGGCCGAAATTATTTTTGTAGATTTCATATTTTCATTGTATGATAGGCGACCAGAGTTTTTTATTTTAGCAGTATTCATACTCTTTTCAGAAAGATGCTGGTTTCTGTATCAACTAGAGTAGGTCTTTAGTTTTCGAAAATTCATGAGGTTCTTAGTGATGGACTTGCATGAAAAATTAACTCTCTTAATGATACAGAAATAATACAAATATATTGAATGTTTCTCCACAGATAGTAAGAGAACTCGATTGAATGAAGAAATAACAACAATCAGCGTTTATCGAAATACAAGAATTGAACGTTTCAGTTTTGTGGTTCTTTAGTATAAATATCAACGTTAAATAATTATTTATCATCAACGTCATTTGAGAAATAAGGAACAACGTTATATTGAAGTTGAATTCAACATCATTCAAGATTTGAATAACCTGTTTTAAGGTATATTTATGTTGAAACCGAAAATTAGCGTTATATTTCAGTAGAATTTCTGTTACAATGTGAATAATCCTTAACGTTCAAATATTCTTGAAATATCGGGACAAAGTAACGATACTAAATTACTAATTATCCCTTATTATTTATATATAAAATAGAGGATGAAGGAGGGAATCGCATAATTTTCAGTTCAGTATTATCAATTCGATCAAGAGATGATTATGACAAAGGGTGATTTGTTGTGAATTGAAGTTACGGGCTTTTACGCTTGTTGAACTACTAAGTAATGTTTCTCAAAATGTTGCATGTATCGTAAATCTGTCATTTTTCAATCAAATATCAGATTTTAATTCGATCGGATATGTTGTTTCACAGATATATCATCTAGAGAATCGTTGAGCGGATCGCACCCTTCCACAAATTGGACCCTTATGAATTGGGATGCAAACCTGCTCTACAAACACTGATTGTTCAAGTCGTTTCAATCGTACGAAATTTTCTTTTGCATTGTTCTTCATGGTCGCTCCTCGCTTTCGGGAATCTGGTTTTGACAATTCAACACGAGTAGTGGTCATATTGTTTAACTCTAGCTGCTCACAGTTTTATCACTAAGCGAAAATCGAATTCGCAACATTGCAATCTCGCGTGCACTCTGGAGTAGTATATAATGGGCCGGTTGTGGACCAGGAAGTGAAATGTCATTTATGATTTGGCAGATGGCATATCGGCCATTTTGAATTTGTCATTGTGGGCGTGTCGGCCATTTTGGGGAGCGTTTCGAGTGGAGGACGTATCGAGTGAATGGGGGCGTGTCGAGTTGGCCATTTTGGATTTGTCATTGGATGTGAGGGTGTGTCGAGTGGGGAGGTTATAAAATACCTTGTTAATAGGAAACGTGATAACCCTAGATAATCATCAGAAACATGAAAACCACAGAATGTTGATAATATATCAACAGGATGTTGATAGGAAACATGAAACCTCATAGAACTCGTAAACAAAATACCTCGAACGGCCGGATGTTGATAGGAAACATGATAACCCTAGATGATCACGAGGAACATGAAACTACTGAATCTTGATAGGATATTAACCGGATGTTGATAGGAAACATGAAACGTCATAGAACTTGTGAACAAAATACCTCGAACGACCGGATGTTAATAGGAAACGTGCAGGAAGTGTGCAGGATGTTGACTTGGCAAGTCTCGACAAGTCTGGACTCGAATCGTAGACAAAATACCTCGAACGACCGGATGTTGATAAGAAACCTGATAACCCTAGATTAGCACGTGAAGAAACCACATAGCTCTCGTAAACAGAATACCTCGAACGACCGGATGTTGATAGGAAACATGAAACCACATAGAACTCGTTAACAGGAAACGGTAGGATGTCCTATATATAAATAGCTGAGCACTGAGTTGAGTTCAAATCATCTCGTTGAGAGTTTTGTCGATTCATAGTCACACACAGGTATCCTTTAATATATTGAAAATGTAATCATTTTAATTATCTATTGATTGTTCGGATGCTAACAATGGATCTTTCTGAAGTTAATAGGCTTATTGAATTCAACGACACACCATTGAAGAAGCTAGACGAACATCCATTGGGAACAGATTATCCAATCCAATCGGCGAAAATTATAAAAGGAAAATTAAAAAGCAGATGTATACTTATTGAGACAGATGGATTCAAGGTATTTCTCCCAGGATGAATTACTCAACACTTGGAGGAACATCTAGAAGACCTGAGGAATCACAGAATGAAGTATCATCCAATAAGTACATTTGGGCTTGTAATCAGTTATCTTCAGAATAAAATTACATATTAAATAATTGTGTTTCACTATCTTTTCAACATTGTTCTGAATCTGAAACTATTTTGTCTCTATATAGCTCAGTATTACACTCTCAATTGAATGATTGAGATTACAAGAATATCCAATTAATATTTCAATAGACTCAGAACTATCTTTTCTATATGAAATTCTCATAATAAGATGAAAAATTGAGTTTCAATATCATATCAAAACGTTTTTTAATTGATTTTTCATTGATTTCTATTATCTTAGTCACCTCATCACTAATTAAACATATACGATTATCACTCTTGCATATATGTATCAACTTAAATCCGTTCACAGTTGTGGTTGTTATAGAAATCATCCACAAATCTCAAATCATTAGCTTCATTTAAGTTGAGAATTTCAATGAACATCATCCAATATAGAATATATGGAAAGATATAGATAATTTTCTGTCATGGAGAAAACATCTTTCATTCGTTGACAGCTTCACTGATGGTTCAAAATTTCTCATAGTGCTGAGGCCAAAATCAATGGTATGTTCAGCTATTGGAATATTTTTTATAATCAAAATAAATGATTTTCCATATCCAGTTATAAACTGTCGTAGTTTATTGGATTAAATTCACTCTTCTGATCACACATATTGTTCACAAACTCACAAATGAAAACTCAAAAATTTTCTACTTATTTCATAAACCATCTGACAACCTAAGAGTCATGTGATTCATGCTTGAAGATTGCGAGGGCGGGATAAAAATTTTGAATAAAAGACCATTTTATCGGAATACATCTATTTATCTGACATAAGAAGTTTCTTTATCGAAATACATCTATTTATCTGACATAAGAAGTCCCCCGATATTCCCTTCTCCAACAAACTTAGGATCTTTTTATGTGTTTCATTCTTCTCAGAATCAAATTCGAAATTCATTTTACAAATCTTTAATGCTCTCAGCATATGATGAATCGTTATGAAATGACCGCACTATGATGTTAATCAGATTTCCAATATATATACATCCGGTCGCTCGAGGTATTTTGTTTATGAGTGCTATGTGGTTTCATGTTTCACGTGATCATCTAGGGTTATCAGGTTTCCTATCAACATCCGGCCGTTCGTAGTATTTTGTTTACGTGTTCAAAGAGGCTTCATGTTTTCTATCAACATCCGCTCGTTCGAGGTATTTGGGTTACGAGTTCTATGTGGTTTCATGTTTCACGTGATTATGTAGGGTTATCAGGTTTCCTATCAACATCCGGTGGTTCGGCGTATTTTGTTTACGAGTGCTATGTGTTTCCATGTTTTACGAGATTATCTAGGGTTATCAGGTGTCCTATCACCATCCGGTCGTTCAAGGTATTTTATCACCCGCCCACTCGATACGTCCCCCACTCGACACCTCCTCACTCAACACTCCCCCACTCGAAACGCTCTCCAAAATGGCCGACAAGCGCACAATGACAAATTCAAAATGGCCGACATACCATCTGTAAAATTATGAATGTCATTTCACTTCCTGGTCCAGAACTGGCCCATTATAGAATACTCTCTGGACGTACCCTTAGACTTCACTCACACGTATCTCATCGCAATCATAAAACGGTGATCGGTCTGTCGCATGTAACTACCACTTGCCAACCACAACGGTAGGACAACTTTGCCGTCAGGCAGTGGTACGTGAAAGTCGACATCTCACGAATGGCGAAACAGTTTCACGATGGATTTCGAAGAGGAGGCACTGCTGTTGATTCTGCCACAACGGAGAAGGCGAAATACGAAAGCTATGTGTGCGACATGGAACGAACTATATATATATATATATATATTTATATATATAGAGCTATCTTAGCACTATTGCATTACACGTTGAACATTTTGTGGGACAATATTATGGAAGATATCTGAAATGAACTCATACTCAGCGAAGAAGCTGCTCGCTTCTGTGGTAGTTCCTAAAAAGGCAGCTCTTCCTTCGGCCATCAAACAAAGTTTATCGAAAAGCTGGAACAATTCTGAAGAAGGCTGATGTACGGTTGTTATGACGGTTCTACCAGTTCTCGCTATATCTCTCAGTAATTGAACTACATTGAGGGCCATGAAAGAATCCAATCCTGTTGTAGGCTCATCACAAAATAGGATGGAGGGGTTTGTGAGAAATTCTCCGGCAAGAGCGAGTCTTTTCCGTTCTCCTCCAGATATACCTTTCAATATTCCTGGGACACCAATTGGACAATGTTCGCACTTTTTCAGAGACAACTGGAAAAAATAATCGTGTGAAAATAAACGTGATATGGTCTACCACACAATAGTCAAACAGTACGCCTTTGAAAGATAAATGATCACCGGGAGGTCACCGTTGTTGTCGCATCATTATGATCTCGAAACTTTACTGAGAATCTGGCTCCAAAAGTCCGTTTTTAAAACAAAATTCTCCTTTTTGGTTTCTCAATCACAACTTTACTTTATAGAAGTTCAATGAAAATATACACTACGGAAGGAGGTGTTTATTTCGGGAGACCTAACATGGTTGACAGTGGTCAGATTAGAACTTAAAAGAAAAGAAAGGAATGAATAATTTGCACAATCTACTTCTCGGAATAGCGGATCGTCGCTATGGGATAAATCAGTTCCATAGGCGGAATCCGGTAGCATGGAATTCCTAACACTTTCCCACTTTAGATGGCAACGTCCGCGTTGTCAGCGGATTCACCTGGGTCCTTGAGATCGATGTTAATAATTCTCCTTTGTTTATAAAAAAGATCTCTTATCCTTGCTCTGTTTATCGTTATGATGAAAATTCCAGTAATTATACAACAGAGCAAAATTCCAGTTATGGTGTGTTGACTGAATTATCAGATGTAGGTACATGGGTTGGCCCAGAAGTTTCTCAGCTTCTTGTAGGATCGAGTTTGACTCTTTCAGGTGTATAAGGGGCCAAAATTATCATTTTATTCGTTCCTACAACAGATATCGTTGAAAATTCTAACATTTTGTATGGACGAACCTGATTGATTGGTGACAGTTCCTGTGGTTTATACATTTGGTGAAGATATTTCTCAATAGATTGAAGTTGATCGACTTTTATGAGTTCTAAATTAGGTTTTTCTTTGATTGAAGAACTGATTAAGCTTTTAATCAAAAGCAAATGATTGAGTAGGATTTCTGATTTGAATATTTCATTTCGTACAAGGATTGCGAAAGGTTCTTCAGATTTAATTTCTTCAAACAGTGATTTTGTCTTCCGAATATTTTTGTTTAGCAAAGCTACATCTTCTGAGTACCTCTCAGTCAAATGATTGGCAAAAGAAGTTAATTTAACTATTCTTTCTATTTCGTTATTTCTAATTTGTTGTAGTTCTTCAAGATTATCATTTATGATTTTAGGTCATCATCGTCTAAGTTTCCAGTAATAAATTCGATGCCTTTTCCAATGAAATTAGCCCAACGTCTTTCAACCTTATAATCAGTTTCAAATTTATGAAGTATTTGATCTATCTGGACGTGCTGGATGCAGATTTTATGATGCAATTCATCGTAAGAATATTTTTCATGAAGTTCTTTAGAATTAAGTTTCAATTGATCGTAACTATTCATCAAATTAGTTAAATGAGAGTCCTCTATATGGAGGATGCTCGTCGAATTGACAGCTAGTCTGATGCGTTTTGGAATTCTATGAAACCTCCAGCTTCGTCTCTTACTTTTGATCGAATTGAAAAATTTAGTGCACAGATTAAATCTTGATTTAGTATTCCTTGAAGATGAATAAATCAGTTATCAACCATATTTATGAAAATGGATAAATTTGGTCTGGGTAATATTCTGGAATTGAATTCAACAATAATTGAAGGTCTTCTCTACACATATCGTCGAAAAGTACTTGCGTAAGAAGAAGTTTGGTTATGCATTTCTGAAGGAACAAAATTTCTTCTGGGATATCGTCTAAATCTGCCTTGTTTAATATAAGCTACACCTCATTCTAATGATTCTTACTATTCAGCAATTATCTTCAATTCTTGAGATGAATTCAATTCTTGAGATGAATTGATATCTGTCATTGAGAAAGAACTGGGAAAATGGAAAATTTTTGTGTATGGGATTTGGTGGACTTACACCAAGATTTGCATCCTAAAGTGGATAGTCCTTCCTTCTGGTTGGTGTTGATGGTTTGATATCGCATACAGAGTTAAAACTGAACGGGCCAGAGTTCGTATTCAAAATGGATACTAATTTCAGTTTTTTTTTCGAACTAAAACCCCGTCTTAAATCCTGTTCACAGCGCCAATTATGTAACACGACTCCAAAAGTCCGTTTTTTAAAAAAAATTTTTTTCCTTGGTTTTTACGCGCTTGTTCTGGGAAACAGCGTGTTATCATCTCGTCACGATTTGTGTAATTTTCAAATTTTGAGCCGACATTGGTCTAAAACGACTAGGTTGGACTCACTGATGAAGAATCCGTGGTCAAAATTGATTCTGTTCGTCCGACCGGCCGTGTGGGCTGTAACCATCGAAAGGAAGGACCTGGAGTCTTGAAATTTTCAAGTTAGGTTAATCTTCACTCCAAAAGAAAAGAAATGGATAATTTGCACATCTACTTCTCGGAATACCGGACCGCCGCAATGGGATGAATCTGTGACATCCGGTAGCATGGAATTCCCAACAATATAATACGAGTTATTCGAAATAGATTCATATAATATATAAATTGGTTGGTCAATATTTCATTCAACAATTCCTGAGTATATATTTTATTTTATTAAAGTGAGCAAAATCAGAGATTTCTTTTTATTGATTTTATCTTCGAATATTTTTCATGGGTACATGTTTGAACAATATATGTGTATTTGTGTGACTCTTTCCATTTGCAAAGTTGATAAAACTTCAACAAACGGTTACACTACTACCACGATGGGTTCATTTATTCTTACCTCGATCATTACTTCTTCTACCCGTTGATTTCTCTCTTCTGTGGTATAAATCGGCTCCATTTTCAGCATTGACTGCGGCAATGAAACAATGAAATATTAATAAAAACTTTAGTAGAAGCGGGAAAACTTCAATTTGATTAACGCAAATGTTCATTTTTGCGATGATTCATGAATAAAATAGATAGAGGATTATATGTCGGTTTCGCAAAACAGTAAACGGCAGTTAAACTCGTTGCTTTCAGTTTAACTTGGTTGAGAAGAAACAGAACAGAATTCGCTGCTGGTTTTGAATATCAATTTCTTCATCGAGCAATCTAAATTTTATGAAACCAGGGATAAGACTGCACACTGCTTTAGAAGAACACATTGCGCTTAAATTCTTCATGATTTTCAGTTCATTGTTCTGATGAAAGGTGACGTTTAGGCTATCCTGTATATAAATAATGACTTTGTTATCACGGCATCAACTGAGGTGATGGGAAATTTATTCTAGAAGTTATTGAATATTTAAAATTTGAATTTTCAGGCCAGCCATGTAACAGTGACCTGTCCTAAGTAATAAATGTGTGATGATACGAAGTCAATTCCATTTTTCGAAATCTAGAATCACTACCTGAAATATATCAACCTTGAATATAATTTCTGAATATATGTGATACACCGAATGAAATTTCTGAATAAAGGAGGATATGAGATATGAATGTAGGATTTTCATTCATAGTCTAGGGGTTTCGATTTTAAACTCCTAATATTTCCATTCATTTCTCTTTTTGTAGTGGGTATCAAAAAATCACTAGTTTTTGGCTATTTTCTCTATTTTCACCGACTTTATACAACTTTATACATAAATCTACAATATTTACATGTAGGAAATCAACTTCTGTGTAGAAGAAATTGAAATCCTTTATGTTAGTTTTGTTTGTTTTTATTTGATGCAATAGGAGTCAAAAATAAACCCTGAGACCAGAAATTGCACGATATGAATAGGAAAATTATGATATGTAAATCATAAATGTAGAAAAATGCTAATATCACCAATGTTCGAAAACGATAATACTCTCTCTCTCTCTCTCTTTCTTTCTCATATATTGCACCAATGGACGGTCACGAAGAAACCAGGCATCGTAACAGTTTTCGAAACAATTGACGGAAGTGCACATGACAACATATTATTTGGTCGGTTCCTAGTATGGAATACTCTATCTATACTCTACCACACAGTTGGCGGTTCTGACTGAATTGGAAAATAGCTGATAAATCACAGCCAAACAACCTCCCCAACGCTCTGAAAGTTACAATAAGATCACTTGGTATTCCTATACACTGAAAAGGGAGTAAGTCAAAAATATTCATGCGAGTTTCATAGGTAGGATGTACCTACAAATCCGCAAGAAATTCTAATTGACAGATTGGAATTTTGGACATTAATACTACACATTCTTTTTCATCAACTAAAGTGAACAAGGTGTGCCTACGACTCCCAGTTCAATCGTAATTGGGCAAGAATTTCGATTTCCTGAAACGAACTGATGCTTATTTTTGCATAATCGTATGTTGACTTCTGAGTGGAATGTCGTCAAAATAGAAATTTTTCGAATTTTTGTTTGTTTTTCATATAAAATCGAAAGGAATTCAGTAAATATCAATTCTCATTGTTATGACTGTTTAATTTTTCTACTCCAAATTGAGAATGCAGACAGAAGTTACAGGCATTTTTTATTACCTTGCGAGGAAGCCTTCTGCCCCACCGGGTCTAGGTTCACGATATTTTGCACACATACTTTTCAATATTTGGATATAGAAACAGTTCAGTAATTTCCATATATCGAGCATTCCTATATCGAACCGAAATCGACCACTGAACAAGAGATTGTCGATATTATCGCAGGCCTGAAAACAAATTCGTCGCCAGATTACCGTAAGTGATATTAGTAATCTCAAGAACGAAATTGCACCCGTGTTGGTGTCTTCAATTAATGAAATTAATAAGTAAGGTTTCACCGGTTCACAAATCTGGTAGTAGGAGTGCTCTGAGAAATTTCAGATCCATTTCGGTTATCAGTATATTCTCTAAAATAATAGAAACAGTAATTAAAAAAAGAATGCTTCAGTTTATAGGAAAAAATGTTGAGCTAGATGAGTTCCAATATAGATTTGTCAAGGATAGCAGTACTTTGAATGAAACGGTTGATTTTTTGGATGAAGTATATACGGCACTAGATAATGAAAACATTACAGTTGCAATATTTGTCGATTTGAACACGGCCTTTAATGTCGTGAATATAGTTGTTTTTGTGAGCAAACTGAAACGAATGGGATTTAGGAGAGTTATTTTCAAGTTAACTCGGTCATATTTGACAGGTCGTAAACAGTATGTTATGAAAAGTGAGCAATCGACATGCGAATTCGACATACCACAATGTTCGGTGCTTGGGCCGCTGCTATATACTCTTTATATGTTAAGTCTGAAAAAATGTGGTATTGGAGCTAGGTATTTCACATTTGCCGACGACACAGTTTTATTATATACCGGTAACGATGAAACTATTCTGAATAACTATATAAATGAAGATCTCAAAATGTATACAAATTGGATAACGCATAATAGAATGAACATAAATACGGAAAAAACTAAATATATTATAATCAGACAAAAAAGAGAAAAGTAGAAGATCTCAATTTGGGGATGAATAGTTTGGAGCGTATCGGTTATGTGAGGTACCTGGGTTTAAACTTGGACGAAAACCTGAATGGGCAGACCATATATCAAAGAAGGTGACTTCTCTGATTCCTGCTATATATAAATGTAGATCCTACCTAACTGATGTATATCAGAGGTTTTTTCTCACACATGTAAGATATCTAATTCCGATTTGGGCCATTTGCACTAAGTCGACATTTGAAAAAAATTTAGATTTGTCAGAATAAATGTTTGAAAATACTTTTTAATTAAGACAGATTAACAACTGTATGATAATTTACAATGATGAATCTGAGTAAAATCAATGAATTTGAACAATGAAAACTAATATTCAAGATAACAAAGAATTTAACAAAATCTAATATCACTTAAAGATATAGAGGTGAAGTTCATCAGCATGCCACCAGGTCAGTGACAAATATACACCTGTAGAATACAAGAACAGAGAAATGTATTAACAATCATATCGTTCAAGCTAGGCAAGTCTACGAACATGATAGAAATATTTAAAAAAAAATTAAATTTATTGAGGAGAACAAATCTTACTTGGGCCTATTGTGATCTTTATACGCGTATGTAAAATTTGTTTTAGATGCGGATTTAATCCCATGATTGTAAGATGTGTTTGGAATTGTGGTTGATTCATTAGATTGTTATTGGGAAGTTAGGATAATTTATGTCGTTGAATCTACACACTAACTTTTAGTAATAATGATCTCAATACCAGTGTTGAAGACACTGTTTGGAAACTGTTAAGTTTTTGTGACTCAATTGTATTGTACAAATTGAAATAAATGAAAGTGAGTTTTAGAAAAAAAAAATGAAAAAAATTTCGATACATTTTTTTTCTCGAATAAATTTCCCTTTCGACAGTATTTCAGTCAAAATTCAACATAGAATTTGATTTGGTAAATATATACCTCGTGTGTTCATATGAGAAAATCGAAAATTACGTCCACTTCCAGTTGAACTAGAAGCCATCGACACACATTAATTACTTCAGTCGATGGGAAACAATCTGTAATATCGATATACAAATTTCAATCCGATATCTTGGAAAATTTAGTTTTTACGCGCTTGTTCTGGGGAACAGCGCGTTATCATTTCGACACGATGTCTGTAATTTTGGAATTTTGAGCCGAAAATGGTCTCGCACGACTAGGTTGGACTCACTGATGAATAATCCGTGGTCAAAATTGATTCTGTCCGTCCGGCCGGCCGTCCGGCCGTGTGCGCTGTAACTTTCGAAAGGAAGGACCTAGAGTCTTGAAATTTTTATGTTAGGTTGAGCGCTTGAATATCTCGGTTAAGTTCGTTAATGGGCCAAATTTGCGAAATGGTTTTTGTGCTGCAGCCATTTGAAATTTTGATTTTTCGATAACTCGAAAAATATTTATGTGATCGAAATGAAACTTGGTTGGAATATGAACAGTGTCAATAGGAAGAATTATCCATGAAAAATTCGAAAAAAAATTTTTTTTTCTAATTTTTTATTGAATTTTTTTCGAAAATTTTTATATTTCATTGAAATTTCACTGAAATTTCCAAGTCATCATTTCGCAATGTGAACAAGCGCGTAAAATCTGCTGACCTCACGTCAGTGCTTATCTAGATTTCATTATGAGGGTGAACCTCTGTGACATCCTGTATACTGTGGATGACCATGTTGATCTTGGTTAATTCAAAGACCTTATTCCTGCTGGCTACTAGTACTCCTAATGTTTACCTCGTCCAAGTAGCATTTTTGAATATTTAGATATAACCTAAGGACACAACCCTCATATATACTGTCTAAGTAACGCTTACGCAGTAGATCAATGTATCAATGGGAGATGATATGGGGAGATGTAGATCTGATAGGTATTGTACAATTGTATTCAAATTTGGCGATTAGGTGGAGTATGACGACGCGCAACTTTAAGCTGAATTTCGTCGAGATCATATTGTCAGTGAATTAAAAAAAAAATGTTTTCAAAATTTTTTTCCAAAAATTTTTTTTTTCAAAAATTTTTTTTTCCTGGAAACGATTCATCATACCAAAAAAAAATTTCACTCACACTTTGAGCTTCATATTTCACAGCAGTGTACCAAATTTCAGTTCGATACGGTCATAAGTTTTGGAGATATCGGGAAAAAATATGTCAAATTTTGAGGTTTTCTTCTTGATATCGTTGATTTTTTCAGTATAACTCGAGAAATACTGATTCAGTCCTGATAAAACTTAACAGCTAGTTTTGAGATGCTGAAAGACAACTTTGTGCGAAATTTCGTGATAATCGTGTCATTAGAACAGTTTGAAAAAAAATGTCTTTGATTTTCTTATCATATCATCCTCATTAAATTCTGTATGAAACTTCGAACTGCTATTTTTCGATGAAGTACTGGATTTCAATTCGATCTGATCTGTATTTTTGGAAATATTGGAAAAATAAAATTTTGATTGGGTATATCTACGGAATCATTGGGTGGATTTTACCCATTCACGAATTCGGCCTTCGCAATTAAGGTTCAAACCTTCTCTACAAATATCGAGTTTCTAAGTTGTTTCTTTCGGAAGTTATTGTGTTTACGCAGTCGGCCGTTAGGCTGACCGTGTATTCATTAATGATCGTCAAATGAGAACTGTCTATAATGCGTTTGTGCAGAGCCATTTGATGTACGGTATTATAGCCTGGGAAGGAGTGTATAACTGTTTCTTGTAAAATATAGAGATTGCTCAGAAATGGATCCTTTAAGTGATGTTGTGGAAGGGTTTTCGATTTCCAACTGACCAATTGTTTGCGGAGAGCGGTGTTTTTACATTAGACAAATATATGCTCAATCGGTGTCTATGATTCAGTTTAAATAAAGATCTGAGTGGATGAAGGTTGAGCATACATATGGTAGATATAATTGCATACTAGAGCCAAAAATGAGTAAGACGATGAGTCAGAGCGATCATTTGTTTCTTTGGGTCCCCTGTTGATCAATGAACTACCATAAGAGGGGCCATGGGATCATGTTCTAGGAGTACGTTCAAAAAAATTGTAGTACGATATTTAATTGATATGGGTCGAATGGGGGTTAGAGATTCAACAGAGAGAAAGTTAAAATTGAAAGATATGCAAAAAGAGAAAAAGGAAAAGGGTGAAAAAATGAATTTGAAGATTTGTTCTGAATATTGAATATGTTTGGGATCAAGATAAGTCATTGTCCTCGCACGGAAATTTCCTCGTAGAGCATTCTTATGTTTATTAGTATTTAGTAGGAAAATGGTATAAAGTTGTAATTTTATATCAATATCAATAATTGTATATCCGTATGCCAATAAATATTATTATTATTGAAAAAAAAGATCCCAATATCGATCCCTGGGGAACACCATGTGCAATCGTTGAAGTTGAACTCTTTTCATTATTATAAGAAGTCGTTTGCTGACGGTTGTGCATGTAGAACCTGAACAATATCGTGATCATGTAATCAAATGCCTTGGACAAATCACAGAACTGAGCAGTGGTCTCTTGACGGTTTTTCAAAACTGTTCAAAATGAACGAATACAATTTTCTGACAGCATAAATAGTGGATCTGTTTTGCCTGAAACCAAAGTGAGAATCTGTAATGAAGTCATGTTTATCCATGAAGGATATTAGTTGTTCTGCCATCACCATTTTTAAGATCCTTGAAAACACAGGTAAGATGGATATTGGTCGACAATTGGTAAACTCTTTCGGATCTCCCTTTTTCAGAATAGGACATACTCTGGTCAGTTTCAGTTTATCAGGAAATATTCCACATTGTGGGTCCTCATTGATTATGCGAGTTAGTTGTGTCAATATTTTATCACCAACTGATTTTATTAGCTTTGGGCTTTGTATGATCTCCTTGCTGCATAAGTGAGATTCGACCTCATCAATGTTGTGTACAAATTTTTTATATATTGTTGTGGCAACATTTGTAAAGTATTCATTGGAGGTGTAAGTTGATGGAGATAAATTATTCATATTTGGTTCTTTCACTTGAGTTCTTGCCTCAATGATTTGCCATGTGATTTTAGGCTTATTTTTGGCTATGAAAATTTTAATTTGATTATTCATCTTTCTATTTTCTTGAGAAGCATTCAGATAAAATTTTTCACATCTCTAATTTAGTTCTAATATTGATGTGGCTCCAATTTCAGTATATTCTTCTCTTATGAGATCTAATTTTCCTTTAATTTGAGTGAGTTCTGGTATGGGCCTACATCGCAGATCATACTCTTTCATGTTTGAAATTCTCTTAGGAATTGAGTTATTATATTGAAGAGAATATATTGAGAAATATATCAAATTTCTCATTGATGTCAGTTGCATCATATAACGTATTCCAGCTTGCATATTCTTTATCTATCGTTTAACTGTTCCGCTATTCATATATATAACCTGATTTTACTCATGCGAAAGCATAAACTATGATTCAGGTTGAGCCACCAACTTCTTCCGAAGAGCTGCGACATTGAATAACGGATACTCTCCGCAGATTACACTAGCTATTTTGCACAGGGTAGAATAGTCTTTCGAACATGGACTCCATTCAAGAAAATAGAACATATGTTAAATATATGTTTCAATATCAACTTCTATTAAACTTATGTATTCTTAGCGATAGATAAGCTGCTTTGGACCGATCATTTGAAATGTTGGGTGCAAAAAACCTAGCAAAAGATATTTTTGAGTTGCAAAATGGAACAGGAGCCAGGATCTTTCGTTTGCTTCGTCGATTTTGAGATTTTTTTAAAATACTCTGCAAAGTCGGAACCTCTCTACTGGTTAACTTCTTCTCGCCAATTCTCCAAAAGAAAAACTAGTGAAATTGACCATAAGGACTAATAGATGAAATGTGTAGAGGTTGTACGGTGCTTTCTATGAACCATAAAATATATGGCGTTCCATCTGAAATAAGAAAGATTCTGCTGATTTCAGATAATCGTTTGAGAGAGTAACCAATGCTCAATATTTGAACAGAAATGAATTCCAATGGGACTTGGTACAACTTAATAATCTCAAATACTCTCAGTGACGGATAAAGGAAAAAAAAGACAATTCAGGCAGAATATCTCGAAAACCGTTGATATTTTTGTGGTGAAGAAATGTATTATTAGTCGGGTTCGAGCAATAAGCTAACATCGTAGAAAACCAGATTGCCATTTGTTTCCTAACTGGAGATATGAAACACCGTGCCACTATTGCGGGCCCCTGTAACTGCGTAACTTGATATATCCATACCTCTGCCTGAGAACTATGTACCACAGATCAAAGGCAACTCAGTTTTTGGCTGAGTCTTATTCTTTCACGCTCAAAGACGAGCCATTTGTTTCCATCGCGCAAACTAGGATATCCGAGGTCACGGATGATCTCCATGAACTATTGATCACGCCCCCAATTGAGGAAAAACATCCAAGTGAACTCAAGTCTGTCTTTTCACCTGGCCCAGATGCTTTTTTACCGACATATGCGAGTGGAGTGACGTTTCCAATGAATTTCATTATTGGAATCGATGGGTGCTGGTGTGATTCCTTCTGATTTGCAAGCATTATCACCAATTATTCTGAAGGGGGATGAATTTTCTTCTGGAAATCATAGACCCATTAGTCTGAGCTCCCAAGCCATTTCAGACTTTTCTTTACGCAATAAGCTACTTCCACTGTGTCAACATGGGTTCTTAGCCGGCCGTTTTGTTATCACAAATTTCATCCGTTGTGTTAATGATGGTTCTAGGGCATACGATTCCAGCGGATCAATCGATTTGGTTCAGTTGGATTCCTTCTGATGAGGTCTTACACCGGCAGCTTCATTTCAAGTGGGATCTCCAGGGAATTGAGGGATTCAGTGATGAAAATGAATTTGGTTGTATGAATGCGTACGAGGGTTTCAGGTTCTGAATATTTCAAAGGTGAGGACTGTATTTTGTTGTGAATGAAACTCTATTCAGTTACAAGTGCAAGGTGGAGGTTTTTGTTTGCGACCGTTCTTTAGGTGGAACAATTGTGGGAGCTGCCTGCACGTATTTAATGGTTGAATTCCTGTTTCCTTTGGTTTTTCTCCTGTAAAGTTTTTCACTTATACTATGAAGCTTGTGTGACTGGCTAAATATCACCAGGTAAAACTAAGGATCGATTATTTTTGTGTCCTAGTAGCAGTTTTTTGTTGCGCAGTATTTCGTCCACAGAGTGGAGAAACTGACCTTCCACAGTTTCATATCGAAAGATCAAACCCGCATCACCTTCACTTTACAAAATGTGAAAGAAGTTATCTCTGGCCAAATTCCACAGAGTGATTCCACAATTAAAATTTGCAGAAAAAAGCTCCCATAGAGTTAAGTGCAATTATCTTCCATTGTAAAGTTATTCAAGACTCCAATCTTGTAACGTTTGACGTTTTTTCCACTGAAAACATACCTCAGAAACTATAATCTTGATCCGAACTCGTTGTACACAATAGAAAATGCAGAGAATTCTCCCAAGACTAGGGTGGTTGCGTGGATATTTCGATGGACTACCAACATGTTATACAGATAAAATTTTCGAATTTCTGTCATAAAATTTTTTTAACGTGGAATTTCAATAAAAAAATCGCAAATGGCGCTCTGCCGACACATGGATATCTTTCAGGTTTTTCATTGAAAATATTTCGGTTTCAGGCTTACGCAAGAGGAAGATATAATATCCCTGTCGCAATAGTCAGAATTGAAACTCATGAAACAGAAGCTCACGAGAGCGTTGACGAAATTGACGATATCGAGAACGTGAAAACACATTTTTTTTTAATCAAAACCTCATTTTTATATCTTCAATGGAATTTATGTTGAAAAATAATGTAGTTGCGGAAATAACACCAATTGCCTAAAACTTTCTGAGATATGCATTCCTAATATCAATCTCCTCTAAAATACAAGCAAAACTAAAAATTCAGTATTTCTATGAATACGATTGAAAATGAATGTTCAATATATTCTTCATTCTCTTCGAGACAATAATTTCTTTCTGAAAAGAATAAAATCCGAAGTTTGATCGCGTACATTGTTTTTCACGAATATCTCAGAAAATATGAGCTTCATGGCATTGGTGTGATTTCCAGACTCACGTTATTTTTATTCCAATTTAGAAAAATTGAGTTTCCACGTTTTCGAAATTACCAAATTTAACAAAGCTTTTGTGACCTCCTTTATCGTGAGTTTCAATTCTGATTATTGCGATAGGGGCACTATTCTTACCCCTCGCGGAAGTTGAGAAACGGCATTTTTTCAAAGAAAAACCTGGAAGATATCCATGTTTCAGCAGAGCGCCATTCTTCAATTTTTTATTGCAATTTCAGGTTGAAAAAGAATTTTCTGAAAGAAATTCGGAAATTTCACATTTGAACAACTCAGAAATTCATGAGGAATCTATTTTCATTATAAAATATGAGGCTTCCTATTTGAAAAACGAATTTCGGAAAATATATATATGTATAGGCAGTCATCTCTCTAGTAAAATCCAAAGTCCAAAATCGCAAACTTGAACTTTGATTCCTTCCAAAAATATGTTAACGAACGTTGTTCGTGGGACACCTGGTATAACTGCTGTAATATGGTAAGGCAATGACGCGAGCAGTTGCGAAATTCTGTGGATTCTATCCGAAAATGATGTATACTCATTCACTTTTATGAACTATCCCGGTTGGCCATGATATTCTGACACATTTCACCGTCTATATTTTGAAAATGTTAGGTTATTTCCCTATCATATAACTACACAACTCTCCTGCCGTAGTAATTATGTATTTTTCAAAATGTCAATTCACTTCGGGAAAATAATGAATTTGAGGAAATATTATGTGAATTTAGTCATTCCAAAGACCTGCCGAATGTTGAAGAAATTTTTCTCTGTTAACACTGGAAATATTTCACGTTCATGGTTGGCAGATTCGGTTATGCTATTTTCTTGTACGGAAATCAAAAATCGAGTGTTAAAATTTTACTGAGAAATAATAGATAGAGTCGTCCGTTACTTTGTGATAGTTCATTCGAAAAACAAATATAAGTACTCGAATGACCCAAAAAAATATAAGTACTCGAATAACCCTGCCGTAAACCTTCTAAACGAACAGACAAACCTTTGGAATTCTCCACTTTTCGAAATTCTCAGTCTATAGAAAAAATTTATTATTATTATTATTATTTATTAGATAAGAGTAGAGAAAATTCTGTGAACTCACAAAATCAAAGTAAAATAGTCATAGCTACATGTCACAAGTACAAAATTGAAACAGAAGAAAAATAACGCTGAATGAAATAATATATTAACAAAAAATGGTTTCATGAGGAAATAAAAGTAACAGAATCATTCCATCGACCACATGTCGTACCGGTTCTTGAACTCATTCACCAAACCAGCACTCACCACAGCAGAAGGCAAGCGATTCCAACCAGCAAATATTCTGTTGGATAAAAAATCTTTGAGCGGTCCTAAATTTCTCCCTCCGTAGCTTGCATCCATGGCCGCGAAGACGAGCACAGTAATGAGTGTGAATAGCGAGCCCAAGTCGGAGTTAAAGAGACCTTTCCGTGCTGTGAAGGCGACAATGAGGTCATCACGAAGCCGCCTTTCAGAGAATGTAGGGAGATTCATAAGATCCAGCCTTTCCTCATAGCTGGATCGCTGTATACCATAAGGCATTCTTGTCGCACTCCGCTGGACACTTTCCAGAAGCTCAACTTCTCGAACGAGCGATGGCGTCCGAACCGGCTTCGCATACTCCAAAATACGGTGAACATATGTCACGTACAAGATTCTGCAGGTGGCAGGGTCACAATGCTAAAAAGGACCCACGCAACATGTGGAGTATTCGCTTCGCCTTGTTGACAGTGTGCAGATATGATTTGACCATGACAAATCCTCAGAAAAATCACTCCAAGATCACAATGAAAGATTTTGATGGGTACCACCTGACCATTCAAATGATAGGTTAGTCTGGGATTTTTCCAGTCCATATGGACAACTACACACATGAGAAGGTTAAGCGGCAAGCACCAGGCCTCTGACCATCCATATAGATAGTCAAGGTCACGTTTTATGGCATCAGAATCACCGATAGGATCACTGAAGATCTTAACATCATCAGCAAAAAGTGAACTCTGGTATCGGGTAATAGTAGGCAAATCTGAGGTGTAGAGTAGGAATAGAATCGGGCCCAGCACAGACCCCTGCGGAACTCCACTATGAACCCGCCTAGAAGACGACAGGGAATCCTCAACCCACACGCAAAAGCTGCGATCGGACAGAAACGACTCAATCCACAGAAGCAGGTCACCACGGATTCCTAAATTCTCAAGCTTGAGGAGCAAGCGCCTGGGTGGAACACGATCGAACGCATGTGAAAAACGTAGATAGACTACATCAACAGGCGAGCCCGAATCAATCATTCTCGTCCACGCATCAACACAGGTGAGGAAGTTAGGTATGACCATGTTGGTTATTGGGTATTATATCATTCTCAAGCTAAAATTGAACCATCCTATCCAATATAATTATCTCACATATTTTCGCAACGATATGCACCAGACTGATAGGGCGGTAATTCTTGGCATCCAGTTTGTCAGCAGACAGGGGTTATCAGCACCTCCTGCCAACATGCAATAAGTGAATGAGAGGCAAAAGATTTATTGAAGAAAATCGATGGGGCTCAGCAAAGGAAGATGCGCAGTGCTTAAGGACTCTTACGATATACCGTCAGCTCCCGGTGAAGAGGAGGGGTCTAGTTTTTTACAATTTAAAGTCCATAAGATCACTCTTTTCTAAACTAAAAGATAGGACAGAAACTTATGAGCGTTTGAATGTAATATATAAAATAACATAATCACAAGGACGAACATCTGTCGATAAATCAACGAATATTCCCCCTTGATCAGAGCTAATCATCCAATCAACCAAAACATTGGATATATGGGGAATATTTATTGATTTATCGACAGATATTCGTCCTTGTGATTATGTTATTTTATATATTACATTCGAATGCTCAAGTTTCTGTCCTATCTTTTAGTTAAGAAAAGAGTGATCTTATGGACTTTAAATTGTAAAATACTAGACCCCCCTTCTTCTCCGGGAGCTGATGGTATATCGGTAAGAGTCCTTATTATGTGAAAATGTTATTTTATTATTACTGGAGCTCTTTCTTTTCCGTGAAACCAATTCCTATCTTTGTAATATATAAAATTCTCTGCGCCGACTGCGATAAATGCTACATAGGACAAACCAAACGGTTTCTCTCAAATAGAGCCAGACAACATAAAAATGTCTGCAATGAGAAATTTAGAGATAAGGACGGTAAAATAACGCAAGCCTCGCACTCTTTCAGTGCAGGCCACCAATTTGACTTCCAACAATTTTCAATCTTAGATGGGGAGAGAAATTGGATGAAGAGAAATCTAAGTGAGATGATCCATGTTAATTTGCATATAGTCAAATCAAGCATATAATCACTTGATTTTACTATTTAAACAATTCAAATACCCTTAAACTGAGCTACAGTGTTATGTTTGATAGATCGTTTGTACGACAGATACTCGATATTGTCTTTGTACGTCTGTCATACATGTGATTAGTTTCTTATACTGCATTAATTGTCCACATATCCATGTTATTTTTTCATAAGTTCATCCACAATTTTGGGCCAATTTACAGCTTCATGTTATTTTTTAATTTATGGATCTATTTACAATATTCAATGAGTTTTAGCTTACGTTTTATATGTGACAAAGTGTTCTTCTTCCTGTTTTTATGCCATTCACATTATTCTTAGACAACTGACAAAACCAAGTAAGACGAATAGTCCCTGCTTTGTTACATATTGTCTTTGTTTTCAATTCTGTTACTTTTAGTCTTGAGGAAGTCGAAATATATCGACGAAACGTCGACTTTGTTTTCAGTTGTTGATTTTTACTACGTGAAGTCCTAAACCCGTGATTCTATCCCTTATATCCCAAGGAGATGAAAGTTGATGGACTTAATTGTTTTTGTGAGTTTATTACTGGACGAACCAACGTAAATATGAATTTTAGACAAGAGAGTAATATGGTCTGAATTTCCGAACGGAGGAAAATACTCGAGTTGCGATACCAGGTCGCTGTCATTGACAATGATCAGGTCGAGGAAAGACGGATTATGCTGATTCCGATATCTGGTTAGTTCAGTAACCAACTGGTGCAAGTTAGCCGCAACCACCAGTTAACGGCCACTGTACATCAGATAAATTGAAGTCCATAGAGAAATAGACATTTGTCTCTGAAGCAAAGAGTCGCAGAAGCTCTGGTCGTACTGACATTCACTTGGTCTATATATGCCGATAGTTAATACAGAAGAATTGTTGTCCGAAATTGTAATGAATAAATTGTCTATGCCTGTTTAATGAAAATAGAATAAATTCAGGGTGAACTGTCGACAAATATCATCACTGATACAAACACCAGCATGGCCAATAGTAGTGGTCCACGAAAAATAAAATAACCAGGAATTGACACAGCTATATCGGAAAGTCCAGGACGGAGCCACGATTCAGTAATAAGAAAGAATTTTAATACCTTCTCGCACTACTTGAAACACTCCAGTTTGAAAATGTAATACTACCACAAACCCTGTGCCACCTTAAAAGAACTAACTAAATTTACAAAGTTCTTGGGAATCTATTCACATACGTCGAAAATGTTGGATAGCTTGTGATAAATTATTGATTCCAAATTATCACGGCTTCTATCAGAAAAAGCAAATTTCAATTCTACATAGCACTTCCTGATACTTTGTCTCTGCCTTTTCAAAACTACCTTCGGCATTTTAAGTTTCAAAGCGAGATGATTGATTATGTTGGGATTGACAGTAGAAATTGCCATTCAGGTTAAAAAAACCTCCATGGCATTTGGCAACGTACCTGAGAATTATTTTGATATTGCCGGATATTTCACGAGAACCAACCTGCATCAGTTGTGAATGTGAGTATAGGCGTGGCATTTAAAAATGGGACAGGCACATTAAAAATTGTATGTGATTAATTTCAACGTTGTTTGAATAATGAAGAATGTGAATAATAATTTTCCCACAGATAGTGAATATCTCTATTTTAATTTTTTGACAGTTTCACATTTATTGTGCAATTAAAATGGAGGTTCAATAAAATGTAACAAACTCTTTGATATAAATGTGGCAGTTTCTGGACATGATTCGCATCAGGAATTACGGGATGGTATTTAGAGTATTCTCTGAACAAAGATTGTTGCTGGAGAAAATTTTATAATTTCATGGAAAAGTAAATGATACTTTGTACTCTAGCTCAACATAGAATTATCCTTTCTTTCTAAGGATTTAAAAAGATTTATGAGTGAGTTCAAGGGTTTCCTAATACGCTTTGTTAATAGTGAAAAAATCTAGGAAAGCACTGCCGTGGAGGCAGCAGCTTTTGCGCGCATGTTCAATGTAGATTACCGCTTCGGCAACGAATTTGAACATGCACGCAATAGATGCTGCCTTCACGGCAGTGCTCTTCTAGATTGTTTTAGATTAATTACTAGTATTCAATTCGATGTAATCTGTATTTTTGAAAATATTGGAAAAATAAAATTTTGAATGGGTACATCTTTGGAACCATTAGGCGGATTTCACCCATTCACGAATTGAACCTTCTTAATTGAGCCCCAAACCTACTCTACAAATATCGAGTTTCTAAGTTGTTTCTTTCGGAAGTTATTCTGTTAACGCAGTCGGCCGTTAGGACCCTAAATACGAAGCCCGAATTCGTGAATGGGTTAAATCCACCCAATGATTCCGCAGATATACCCATTCAAAATTTTATTTTCTCAATATTTCCAAAAATACAGATCAGAACGAATTGAAATCCAGTACTTCATCGAAAAATTACAGTTCGAAGATTCATACAGAATTTAATGAGGATGATAATAATAGTAATAATAATAATAAAAATATTTAATTTCATGATCAAAATTTACATTCTGAAACGAAAACAGGTCAAAAAAAAAAGATGAAAATCGTGAACTACTTAACTACTTGAATAACATATAGTTACGCTTACACAAGAAAATCAAAGTTTGAATAATCAGCTATACAATATGGTTCTTAATCAATCAGAAGATTTCGAAAAATTTTTTTTAAGTTTTTCATTTCCGTTATTGTTTTATGATTTTTAGGTAATTCATTGAACGAAACAAGGCACATGTATTCGACGTTTCTCTGTGTTAGAGTGAGAGAGCATTTTGGGAGATGGAATGAATGGATTCGTCTGGTCATATTAAAATTTTGATATTTTTGAAAATAATGGAGGTTACTCTTCAAAAACACAAGAAAACGAAATATGTATAAAACAGTCAATGTTAGGATGCCTTCTCTTTTGAATATTCCTCGGCAGGACGTTCTGGAGGATAAGCGAAGCATAGTTTTTAGTGCTCTCTTCTGAATTACGAATATTACGATATGATAAGAAAATCACATAGAAATTTTTTTTTTCAAATTGTTGTAATGACGAAATTTTGCATAAAGTTGTCTTTCCGCATCTTCAAACTAGCTGTGAAGTTTTATCAAGATTGAATTAGTATTTCTTGAGTTATACTGAAAAAGACAACGATATCGAGAAAAAACCTTGAAATTTGACATATTTTTTCCCAATATCTCCAAAACTTTTGATCGTACTGAAATTTGGTACACTGTTTTTTTTTGGAAAAAAATTTTGAAAATGGTAGTACACATTCGACAATGTGGGCCTGGTTGGCTCCCCCGACTGCTTGATGGTGAAATACTGTTTTTTGAAAGAGAGACTATCTTAGGTGTACCACGAACATATCGTATAGTTATGTCATTTTCTCCTTCAGATTTTCTGTTCTCCAACTCCTGACGAAGCTGAGACAAACTTTGTCTTTGTCTTGAAGTAAGATCAGACTGAACGTTGATTGGTAGCAATCTATTCCTGTCTCTAAAAATCTTCTGTGCAGACTCCGAGTCCTCCAGAACCACCTTCAAGGAACCATAGCTCTCAGTCCCTTTCCTACCGACCCGAACAGTACGGAGAACTCTTACCTCAGGGAATACGCAAGAGATCATGTCCTGTATCAATTTTTTGTCATTTTGCGTTGACATCCTCGTACACACATTTGCTGCATTCTTTTTGACGATTTGGGTAGCTCGGAGCTGCCCCCGCGCATGAAATTTGTTAACAAATTTCATGCGCGGGAGGAGCTCCGAGCTACCCAAATCGTCAAAAAGAATGCAGCAATTGTAGAACATAAGATTTCCTGAGCGCTGTCTTTGTTCCTCTATCTCGGAACAAATTTCATCGGTCGTGTAGCCCATATCAGCTGATTTGGACGCCTGCACACCATATTTGAGAGCTGAGATCTCATTTCTAAATGAACCTTCTTCGGCTTTTTGAGTGGACAATTTATTGGACATACTTTTCAATTCCGTCTTGGGCACAACAATCTGAGGTAGATCATCATCGAGAATTATAGACATTTGGACAAAATGATAGCACGTGGTTCCCCTAGAACATTTGCGCAAAAATTGTGAAACGTTCCAAAATCTTAAAGGAATGAAAAATTGAAGCAGAGATTAAGCAAAGCGAGTGGAAACCTTTTTCAAATATCTCATCAAACCATATTCACAAGTTGCCATCACTACTATATCCATTATAAGTAATTTCTAATTCATCATCATAATCATTACACGATATCCATTGTGAATTCAGTCCAAAACTAGGGTCGGAGAAAGTTTAATAATTTTTTTTCAACCGTCCAAAAACGAGTTAATGCTACACGAAACCAGCCGTGTCTGTGGAGAATTTTTCGCTCCTTTCTATGGTGTACAATAATTTCATACCAGGATATCAGTTTCTGAGTTATGTTTTTCAATGGAACATACAATCGTAAAGTTCTTTTTCTATGCAGGTGATGCGGTGTTGTTTGTGGATAGTGAAAGTGGTCTACAGTGGAAGCTTCGGGCATTCAACAAAGATGCTCAGAAGCTTAGCTTCTAAAATGAAAAGCGTGGCGATGGCCAGAGAAACTTGTTGATGTAAGCTAGAGCTTAACATCCATATAATCGTACGGGTCTCTGAATTGGACTATCTGGGCACGATGATCTCACCAGATGGCAACTTGAAAGAAAGTGTAGACACGAGATGAATAAAACGTCCAAAATTTCTATTTCGATCTAATCTGTATTTTCAGAAATATTGGAAAAATATAATTTGATTCCGTAGATATACCCATTCAAAATTTTATTTTCCCATTATTTCGAAAAATACAGATGAGATCGAATTGAAATCCAGTACTTCATCGAAAAATGACAGTTTGAAGGTTCATTCAGAATTCAATGAGGATAATATGGTGAGAATCACAGAATATTGAATATTTGAAAAAAAAATTTTAAATTTTCTTTTCAAATCGTTCTGATGACACGAAAATTACCAAATTTCGTACAATATTGTCATGATTGAATCAGTATTTCTAGAGTTATACCGGAAAAAAACAACGATATCTAGTAGGAAGCCACGAAATTCTACATATTTTTTTCCAATATCTCCGAAACTAATAGCTGTATCGAACTGAAATTTGGTACATTGCTGTAAAATATGAGGTTCGAAGTATAACTGGTATTGCTCTCGAATATGAATGACAGTTAAAAAAAAAATGTTTTTCTAAAAAAATTTTGAAATTTTTTTTTATTGAGTGACCATAAGATTTCAACGAATTTCCGCTCAAAGTTGCGTGTCATTATGCTTCAACTAACTACCAAGTTCAAATCTAATCGCTTCAGTAGTTTCTGAAATATGAGGGAAATAACCTCAAAATTTCAAATTGCTATAACTCCGAAACTATCCGGCCGATTCAGCCCATTAACGAACTTAACCGCGGCATTTGGACAAACAACCTACCCTACGAGTTTCAGGTCGATAGGATTTTCCGTACGACCGTAATCGTGCATACGGACGTTCGGCCGGACAGCATCGATTTTGACGCAGGATTCGTAATCAGTGAGTCCAACCTATTCGTTTGAGACCATTTTCAGCTCAAAATTCGAAATTTGCAGACATTTGGACAAAACGATAGCACACTGTTTCCCTAGAACATGCGCGCAAAAATCACACCGTTTGAGGAAGGAAAAAATTACAGATATCTTGGCCTTTAGCAGAATCCAATAATTAATCACAAAGATAGTAGAGAAGAGATCAGAATAAAATTCAACGAAATAGTTTAGAGTATACTCAAAGCATAGTTGAATGGGAGAAACACAGATACAGCTATGAACACATTTGCCATTCCAGCCCTATCATACAGCTTTGGGGCCATAAAGTGGAGCGACATACATTTAAACAACCTTGACATTTCAATATGAACAACACAGAAAAAACTATGAAACTTCGCTAAATACGTCCTGAAGTTGTCCGATATCACCGATACCTGCAGAAGATGCACGACAAGACACGAAAATATATGAAAACAACTCCACCAAGCATTGATGAAGAAACAATTCAATTATAAACTCTTCTCTGTAGAATGAAATGATTATTTTAGAATATACTAAAATAGAAGTATAAAAACTGACCGGAAGCTAACGCACAATAGACCCGATCTTGTATTTACCAACAGAAATACACAGAAAACATATTGTAACGTTTTCTTGGTTTGTCAAGACGTTCTTCTTTCCTTTGCCATAAGAGTCGTTAGCTGCAGCACAAGCCTTACATGTTCTACGCCAGTCTTTAACGTTTTCCTTACAGTTAATCCAATGAAACCGCTGCCTGACTTTCTACAGCGTCTTAGGAATTCAGAAAATGGCCACCCGAAGTTCCATTATGTAGTCTGCTTAAAACGTCTGTCACGTGACACTTCGGCACAATCAACTGAAGTCTTTACTCAGATCCATGTTCATTTTACCAACAACGTTTCAGATGACCTTTGTCAATCCTCATCGTTTCCCATTGTGCCCAATATTACTTTACATTTTATCTCAATCTCAATACTTCTTCCCGAGTAGGTCGTCTACAACTCTTCCTCCAACTCAGGATTACTTTCAAGTCTGGATCTTCTTCTTGTACTTGTTGAATTTTTTGGGGTGGCCAATCATCTTCAATTATCGTGCACTGTCCCAAATCGACCTTGGCTTCCACACATGAGCAATGGCTGCAATTTTCGGGGCAGGGTGCTCTAGGTTCGGTAGCGAAGTCATATTCTTGCAGTCACTCGATCCATCAATCCACTTGTCCTTCCGGGTTCTCAAATCTTAGAAGCCGTTTCAAAGAAGCGTGGTCCATTCTCAGCAGAAATTTCCCGCCGTACAAATATTCGTGAAAATGTTCTACGGACTTGCTAAAAGTTCTCTTCTGGTTTCGACAAGACTTTCCTGAAAAACCCTATGGCTCTTTCTTGTCCATCCTATACTTGTGATAGAACGCCTCCCATGGCTGTATTACTCGCATCTGTGTCGAGCACAAACTTTCCTTCAGCTCTTGCGTAACTCAAAACTGCAGCTGTGACCAGAGCCTCCTTCAATTGTGCAAAGGCTTCAGCGAAATCATGGGACCATATGTAATCCTGCTGATTTGGTTACGTTGGCGAATCTTGATACGAATCTTCTTCGATAAGTGCATAGGCCCAAGAAACTTCGCAACTCACTCTTGTCTCTTGGCATAGGCCATTCCTGTTCTGCCTTGATATTTGTCGGGTAAACTTTCGTGTCCTACATGCTTCACCTCTGTCTGAACTAAATTACATTTCTTTGGCCTTAGCTTTAGGTTGGCTTCAGGAAGTCGCTGGAAAATATCAGATAGGTAGTGTAGCTGGTCTTAGAATGATGTTTACGCTATCATCACGTCATCTAAGTACAATAGGCAACTCTTCCAGGGGAGTCTCCAATATAGTCCCCATTAAACGCCCAATTGTAGCAGGAGTATTGCATAAGCCAAAATTATCACTTAAAATTGCCACAGGCCCGTTCCAATACTGAAGGCAATTTTCTCTTTGTCTCTCGGATCTGAAACAACCTGCCAATACCCACTCTTCAAAAATTCAAGGTGAATAACCAACGTAATTCCGAGAGTGTATCCAATGTATCTTCGATTCTCCACCAACACTACAGGCGACGTCCAAGGGCTTTTGGATGGTTCAATGACACCTCCTCTCGACATGTCATCAATTATTCACTCAGCCCTTTTCGCCAGAGGAAGATGTCGGATGGGTTATGCACCACCAGTATTTATTTTATGCTGCACAATATCGGTCTTCCCTGTTCTTTCGTCAATGGCAAACACGTCGGAGAATGTCCGAATCACTTTTCCCACTTTCCCTAGTTCATTACGGTCAAGTTCTTGACATTTTGAGGTGAGGAGGGACACCAGCTTTTCAGTATTCTTCTGGCTCTGCGAGACTTCTGCAGTATCTATCCCACCAGAAATATGGTATACTGGTACGCCGTGTCCAATCAAGGTATTCTTCTTCAGGGTGATTAGAAACATGTTGACATTAAGTAATCGGATGGAAATACTGTCTGTTTACCTTACCAATGTCCTCCCGAGCAACAGTCTTTCAGCTAGTATTGCATCGTTCCAAGGCTCGATCACTTCAATGCAGCCATTTCTCGTAACATAGTCGCATCTACCAGCAACTATGCCTTCAGATCGACCTAGCAACGTTATGTCTTCGGTCAATCGAATCCGATATGTCTGTTCATCTACATCATTGGAGGGGATCTCTCAACTTCCCAGCCGAAGAACATCACCCTTCATATCCAGTTGGCATCCAAGTTTCTTAACAAGCTCCAATCCCAGGATAACCTCGTTCGTGATAACAGCTACTAGAACTTCGTGCCTCACTGTTGTGTTTTCCAATTCAATATTGGAGACGACCGATCCATAAGCTGGTATTTCCTGCCCAGGCGCACTTCAAAGTGTGATTGACACTGGACGAATTTAAAATCTTTCAGCTATTCCTGGAGACACAATGGTTCTGGTCGATCCAGTGTCTACCAATATTTTCACATTTCAATCATTTATCTTTCCGGAAACAACTATTCTCGATGAATCTGTGGACATGATTCCTCGGATTATCACTTCAGGGGCATTTTTAGCTTGGTTCGATTAATGCCCCTTATCACCGACCCTCTTCAGTTTTCCTGCTGTGGCTGTGGAATTCCACTTTATATGCCCACTTTTATTTCATTACCAGCAGACAGCATCCTTTTTCCTAGTACGGAATAATCTGCTGATTCTTTCTCTGAAGATTTCTTCTACAGGTCTGTCTATTTCTTGTACTTGTCTCACGCGGAAGTGTCCTCTCTGCGACGCCTGCTTCGCTCGAATTCTGAAGCCTAAGCTCAAGGATCATTATGGTTTATAGCTGTTCAAGGAAGCTGTCTGTAGCAGTTGGGTAAGACAGCCTGACTAATATAGCCAAGCCACATCGGCTTCAAACTCCTGAAGATTTTTCCTGTTTTCTGCACCCGGCTCTTCATTTCGGCATGATAAACTTGTTGTAGATGAGCATCGCCATACCTCATCTGAAGTTTTGATGTAAGATATTTGTAACAGACTTGTTGACTCTGCGGAATCATTTGCAGAATGTTGAGTGCCTCTGCTCGTAGAGCTCTTATTATTTCTGTGGCTTTTTCGTTGTCGCTCCAACTGTTTGCCAGTGCAGCATCTTCAAACTGTTCCTGATATGTCAAGCAGTGCACTTTTCAAATCTTGGAGGCTTATAGGATGATGTAGCCGGATAATATTTTCCAATTGACATTCTTTTCAGGGACTGCATTACCTTAGAATGCTGTTTAATTATTCCTGTTATTTCTTCGAATTTTTTCGTCAACTTCGTCAAATTTTCCATCAACTCCTTCATAAACTTCGTCAAATTTTCCGCCAACATTTTCATAAACGTCTTCGAATTTTCCGTCAAATTTCTCATTTACTTCGTCCATTTTTTCAACTTCATCGAATTTTTCATTTACTCCGTCCATTCCTTTTTACTCCCTTGTTCTGGGGAACAGCGCGTTATCATTTCGTCACGATGTCTGTAAGTTTCGAATTTTGAGCCGAAATTGGTTTTAAACGACTAGGTTAGACTCACTGATGAAGAATCCGTGGTCAAAATTGATTCTGTCCGTCCAGCCGTCCGTGTGCGCTGTAACTCTCTAAAGAAAGCACCTAGAGTCTTGAAATTTTCAGGTTAGGTTAGGATCCTGAATATCTCGTTAAAGTTCGTTAATGGGCCAAATCTGCCGAATGGTTTTAGTGCTACAGCCATTTGATTTTTCAATAACTCGAAAAACATTTAACTGATCGAAATGAAACTTGGTTGGAAGATGAATAGTGTCAATAAGAAGAATTATTCATGGAAAAATTCGACAAAAAATTTTTTTTTCGAACATTTTCATATTTCATTGCAATTTCATTGAAATTTCCAAGTCACCATTTCGTAATGTCAACAAGCGTGTGGAAGCTGCTGACTTCACGTCAGTGCTTTTCTAGATTTTTCCATTTCTGTTTTTATGGTTTCCATTTTCTCATCCATTTCACTCGCAAATTGACTCACCAATTCATTGCAATCCGAGAGTATATACTCCCATTTTTCGAGAATTTTCTTTCGCCTTGTTTTCCATTTTATCCATTTTCTCATTGACTTTCTGAGAATTTTCTTCCATTTTCCGAGAATTTTTTCTGCCTTATTTTCCAGTTTATCCATCTTCTCATTAATGTTACTCAAAAATTCCATAATCGCCTGCGTCTCCTTGCGTCCTGTAGATTTGTTGACACTAACTTAATTTCAATCAATAGAGTTAATTTATTCAATTCGAGCGATTTCTAACCCCACACCAGACACCAATATAATGTTTTCTGAGTTTATCAAAACATTCTGAATGAACTAATCATTCATTTACACCAAGAACAAAAAACTCAACAACTAATTCTATCAAATTCAATGCCAAATCTATTTTTACCCAATTTATTTGCACTGGTCACTTTCGAATAACTGCGCTGAATGACTACCTGTTCTGCTCCGCGCCCGTCGTTATCTTGGTAGAACTTCTAGCGATTGCTAAAATTTATCCAGAAAGTTCTCCAGTTGAAGGCCACACAGATGCCCAGAGATTTCTAGAACAGGCAGTGTTGTACCCACCACAATATCTTATTGTTGTAGGAATACCCAATACAGATAATATTGAAAAAAAACACTCAGAGAAAACCGAAAAGTACATCCCTCTGGCTGAAGAAATCAAGCAAATGTGGCAGCAATATAGTGTAGATGTAGTTCAGATCATAAAATCATCACCTGAAGTGATACCGAACAGGCTACATAAAAGATTGAAAACTTTTCAGAATGAATAAAAAGAATGATCACCAATACCTGCTCAATAATCAGAAGAATTCTGAATGACATGTAGAGATGACATTGACTTTGGTGCCAACCTGCCAATGTATTCATCCAACATAATCAGATCAAGAAGAAGGAGTACTGCTGAAAGACCCGAAATAATAAAAATAATTACTATGTTACAATTATAATCACAAAGAGAAATAAGACAGTGTCAGTCGCCAAAGATTTCATTTATCTTCACCATAATCTTTCAATGTGCATGGTTTCATGTTAACCAAAATTTGTATAGTTCCCAGTTTTAAAAAGACTATGGTTTTTATTTTATGTATTATATATCAAGTGTTTAAGTGTTATAGAGTTTTATGCATCTATATTCCAATTATTCCTAGGTTCCTATTGTTAAACTACATTTTGGATACTTATTTTACTGTATTATTGTCTCATATTTGGTCCAAGTATTCTTGTGTCTACCGAAAAGTCCTACGTTTCTATGGAAAAATAGGCATTCTTGGATATGGATAGCGTATATCGTTAGGATTTTGTTTTGCCGGAAAGCTCCTCTGCGTGTTTCATTGAACTTCTTATTGTATAATATTCTCACTGTTGTCTTGTACGGTAAATGAAAAAGAAATATTTCCAGGACCATGGAAATATAAGCCAAACCGGAGTTTGGATTCTTTTGTTGGTATAGTGTCCTAAAAGCACTTCCACTCAGATATCTGGATATTATTCTGAAGGTATAAATTGACGATCCCAGCTTACCCTCAAGGTTTGCCGTGTGGTATTTTCAAGTTGGTTCTTGATTGATAAAGACTCCTAAGAATTGGGAGTATGGATATAACTTTCTGATTAATATCTTCTGACAATCTGAGCTAGAAATAATCGTCCTCGCATTAACATTCTCAGGGCACACAGTGAAAGTATTGACTATTTTCGACTCGGGAGCTTCGAAGAAAGAAAAAAACGAAAACAACAACTATAAATCACAGGATAAACCGAATGTGAAATCGAGGGTATTGTACAAAATTTACTTTCATGGACCCATATGAAAGACTTTTGTGATACAGATGATATGATATAAACAAGTGAGGTAAGAGTGCGATGAGGAAAATCGTATCCATATTGCCTACCGAGAGACAAATTTACGTTCATCTGATAAGTGAGATTTCACGGAAATGTAGGTTCAATCTTAATTTAAATAGGAATTGGTTTAACGGAGAAGAAAGAGCTTCAGTGATAATAAAATACCATAATCACAAGGACAAATATCGGTCGATAAAAGTAGATGTGCAGCACCGGTTCTGGCACAACCTTGACCATTTTTACCTACTAAATTGCCTACTAAATTCTAAGGTCCATTTTGCAGAAATTCTATGTTTTCGAAATTTTTTTAAGTCCGAAATTTTTTCCAAGTTCGAAATTTTTTCTAAGTCCGAAATGTGTGAAATTTTTTCTAAGTCCGAAATGTGTGAAATTTTTTCCAAGTCCGAAATGTATGAAATTTTTTCTAAGTCCGAAATTTTTTCCAAGTTTGAAATTTTTTTCTAAGTCTGGAGGCCTCCGGGGGCAGAGGGTGAAGGGTGAGGGGGCGAGGGGCGAGGGGGCGAGGGGTGAGGGGGTGAAGGGTGAGAGGGTGGGAGGATCCGGCGTGAGTTGACGTAAAACTTTTTTGTATTTTCATTGGGATTCGAACCCAGGATTCCTAGCTGTGAGATAAGCACTCTAACATGCGGCTATCTAAGGTATTGGGTGTGAGTGTAGAAATGTTGTATAGAAGGAAATGTAACCTCAAAATAAAGATAAGAACAAACAGGAATGAACAAGAAATAACTGGATGTAGAACTTTCTGGAAAATGAAACCACAGAGCGTAAACAGGAAATGTAACCTCAAAATATAGATAAGAACTTTCTGAATAAAGGATATGAAATCACGGCAAAATGGATGAAGTAGAAGACAACTTAAAATTATCTTTATTCATCTCTGAAGGTCAGAGAGTAAATCAAAATGGCCGTAGTCGTGTAGGTACGAAAAATCTGAGGACATAATCCGAAATGGCCTAGATAACTCAATGAGCGTAGTCGTGAATAAAAATCGATATTTTCCATATCTGTATGAAAAAATCGAAAGATCAAGCCTGAGCGAACGTTACGGGTATGTCCCTGTATAAATATTTTCCCGTATCATCGGAAGACACGGCACACGTTTATGAATTGACCTTGCGGTTAATAAGCTCGTGGAGTCCAGATAGCATATCGTGAACGTTTTGCAGCCATCCGGAAATGGTTTATGATTTCAGAATTCAGAAAAAGACCATTTACTTATAATATGTTTATTCAATTCAATAAAATCACATTTGAAGTAAGAGTTGTTTTACATATTTATATACAGTCGGATCAGAATAAGATCCTATACATCCTATTTGATTATCAAAATGCAATTTGCCTGTTATTCCTCGATTTAAATTATCTAAAATGTTCTTATGATAGCTATTATTAAAAGGGTCAAACTTAAAGCTAATTCCATGTTGCTCAAATTCTTCTAATAAATTACATAACAAGATGTACTCTCCACAATATGATGCTGATGCTATGAGTTCATCTACAAATGCATGGAGCGGCTTATAATTCGACCAAATATTACTTATTGAATAATAAATATGTAACGCATCTGAACTTTTCAACGATTCACATGATCCATTCAGCAACATTTGTACGTTCACTATATCATAGGATGATAGATTCCCATAATCTTCTAAAATATAGTTCAGCTCATTCAATGACACTTCTTGGTTGTCTATCGATGATTGTATATCTTCGATGAGTGCGTCATTTTTCTTCTTATGATTGAACACTTTCTTGATAATTTCCTGTGGCGCCCGATATATCACCAGTTCACGAAAAATTGTTGATGGTGTGAATAACCCCAGATCATTCAGAACTTTTGAGAATTTATCACTATCATGATATACCAGAGCAAAATGTAGTTCTTGGCAGAGATAACTATAAAATGCTTTAGATTTATTGAACTCGTATACCTCCATTATTAACAGTTTTAACTACTGATTGAAGATGATTTAAAAATCATATTTATATATCATCATCCCCACTCCATCTAATTTGTGTTACTGATAATGATTTGATTTGTTATGATCATACTCAAAAGATTTTTTAATTGTTGAAGTAATCCATCCGATTGACATGGTATTTTCAGTAATGTCTCCATTTCAAATTTATATGATCCAGTTGCTTTGTTGAGGAATTCATTGAATTCATATATCATATCATCTTTAATGAAGTAAATTATTCCATCAATATATCTGAATACAGATGAAAAATTACCAGGTATTCCAGGAAATATTTCGCTTATAAATTTTACAGACTTCCTCTTTAATTCACATTCGTCAATTTCCATACAGTAATTATTATCATAAAAGATATATGTTTTTCCTTTGTAGCTATTGAAAATACCATGAATTTTTGCTCCATGAGGAAGACCTAAATAACGATAATCATGCATTTGTTTCACAGCAAAACTATTTGGATCAATTATATATAGCCTATTAAGATGGAATATTCCGATTTCATCATTCGGTCTTTGATATATTTGGATGGAATGGTTCCTGAAATCTATGTTACCTAAGGGTATATACTCTATAGCTCTCAATGGAGAGTGTATTTTCTTATCATTGAGGGAAATTGTCCATACCCAACCATTATATAAGAGATAAATATGATTATTGATAATGGTGATCCTTTCAATTTTGTTCTTTACTTCACACAAATTAGGTTTTACATAATTTTCAATAGATTTCTCAGTAGTTGGACTCGATTTCGTTGTTGTTCGTGCCGTTGTGGTTTGAGTTGTTTTCATTGTAGATTTTGTAGTTGGTCTATTTGAGAATCCATATAATGATTGAATCGCATTCAAATCATCTTGCGGTAATATATTATTTTGTATATCATATTCCGCATAATAAGGGGCCATAATAGCATTGCTCTCTGCAGAATGTGCTAATCCTAAGGCATGTCCAATCTCATGAATTAAAACTAAATATAGAGAGGTGAATCCTGAAGGTGGGAGACCTAATCTTCTAAACCATCTCTCGGCAGAATCGATATGGATTTCAACACACCGATCATTATCGGGAAAGAATGCATGCGCCAATACAGTTCCAGGGCCATCAAACGTCCAACATTCATCATTACCGCGACAAGTATTAGTCTTGTTATGTTTACCTAAACTGTACTTTAAGAGAATATCAGGATTATAATCATTTTTGGTAAATGTTAATCCTGAATTTTCACTCCAAATTTCGAACGATTTAGATGCTATATACAAATCATCTTGATTACCTCTTTGGAATTTCCATTTAATATTTTTTTTCATCCATTTACCCGTAACTACATAAGATTGAAAGAAATCAGCAACGCCACATCTTGGCTTTTTCATTAGTTCGATCACTTCACTATTCAAGGTACCAGTTTCAGAAAGTTTAAAATACTCTTGAAATTTCAAGATTGAATCAGTTAATCGTGTTCCTTCAGACACTTCTGTTTCTGAATGGTTATTATGTATAAGATATCCATACTTCGTTAAATATGATTTAGCAATTTCCATCTCATCATTCGATGATGTAAAATGAAATGAAATCAACGAAAAAGCTACTGTGAGGAACATTGCGTCCTATATCAATGAAATTAAACTGTATACTGATAAGTATATTCGAATCTCGATGTATTTAAACGTAAGTCTTTGAATCTTTCTACATATACTCTGTGACGATGTTCGGGCTGAAGAAATTCACATATTATATTTTCAAAATGATTCGCTCTGTACCTAAACCTTTCACTATCCCTTGCGAATTGTTCCCAAGGTCCTTTTCTTGCTTCTCTATGAGCAAACGACCATTTCACCAACAGGTGAACTGTACATAACTTGGGTCCTTCAGCAAACTTAACTTTCTTATCTCTATCATGTCGTCTCTTTATTTCTTCCATGATATATTACCGATGGAATTCATCAATATAATGATCGATATTCCAAAATTTCACTTCATTTAACAGACTGTCGGACAGCCTATTCAAATTTCAGCATCATATATGATAACCACTCCGTTCGACTTCAGGTGTTATTCATTAAATACATTGTGTATATTTTATCTCAATGTGATTAGATATGATGGCCACATCGTTCAACTGCGTACGATGCGGTTTTTATCGCAATATCGTCAACTCGCGGTGTTATGCAATCTTTACATGTTTACGTCTTACGATTTTCAAATAAAAAATACTGATCCACAGACTTCCTGAAATTTATCATAAAAAGCGGTTTTTTCACTTCCTTCATGAATCCCATTTAAAAAAAGGAGAATCTCAGATATTTTTATTCCACCTTAAAAATGTATTGTGAAGTTATTAATATACTACGTGTACTACGTATGAATGGGATTGACTGTAATCCCATAATCGATCACTGGCATGATTCACTAGTGGCTGCAGAAGTGCCCATAGAAGTTCCCATACCCATAGAAGTATTGCCACAGAATTGGGGTGGTGAGTTCCAGCTGTCACCCCAGATGCTACATCATCTCAATTTGAATCAGGGGTATGATAACATACTACCACCATACGATGAAGTGATGTTGCGAATGCAATATGAAGCACAATCATCATCATCACAGAATCAGATCTCTTATGATGACCTACCACCGTCATATAATGAAGTGGCGATTTTATCAGATGATGATGACGATGATCTGTCACCCCAGATGCCACACCAGCTCAATATGAATCAGGGGTATGATGACATACTACCACCTTACGATGAAGTGGTGATTTTATCAGATGGTGATGATGATCTGTCACCCCAGATGCCAGATATGAATCAGGGGTATGATGACATACTACCACCTTACGATGAAGTGGTGATTTTATCAGATGATGATGAAATGTAAATAAAAAATGATTTTTTAATAAGTGTTTTATTCATTTATACATAGTTTATAAAAAATTCCAAATTTTACAAGATGAATATATCTAGGCTTACATTTCAAATTTTTAAATCTATTAGCATTATTAAAAACATCATTCCATTTATCATTATATGGTTTATCCATTGTTGACTTCATCGTACACCAGATGTCTACTAACTAAAGTGTCTACTTCTGGTAAGTATGAACACACCCATCTATATAGATCATCACAATTACTGACAGTACACATACATTGATTTAGAATGTGACTCATGCACTTTGGGGGTTTCTTCTCGAATTTTGGTGGGTTCCATCCATAGTTTTCCACATTCAGTACTTGTACATCTTTCACCATTTTTTTCGAAAAGTCATACTTTTGATGCCCATTCACGTAAATGATATCATCACTTTGTAAAATACTTGTCAAAATCTCACATAATTTTCCATATTCAATGTGTCCTGATGTATATCTCAATCCATGATGTTTTCTTTCCAAAAATCTTACACTTTTCTTATCCTTGACATTTAGAGATGAAAATTCTTTTGGAGGCATCATAATGAAATGCGACATTTTATTTCCCATTGCAAACGATAGCTCCTTTACACAGAATTCTCCATCTATCGAAAACCCTTGAATATCACATATGATTATACGCATTTTTCCTCACAAATTTGTAATTTTCGTAATTTCTTCTGTTAACGGCTTGAATTCTATAATACAATCATGTACTATAATACATAAAACTCTCGTATTATTTGGAAATCCCTTCGAGGACTCTATTTCTAGTTTCACATCAATTGTTGCAGCTTTGAATGTCTGATCTCTTCTGGAACAGTCCAGTACAAAAACGGGCTTTTCTTTAAATTCACTGAAAGTCAGGAGTGGGGATTTCTTAAATATTCCGTAACTCTGAGCAAATTGCGTGTAATTCTGATAAGCTTCAGCATATTCATTCTTATCGAAATTCAAACGTAAATTTTCTTGTGGAATGATGTCCGAATTCAATAATGCACGTATATCTGTTATATTCATATGATTGAATTCGGTTATGTCCATAGAACTATTATTTTTCTTATCAGTTTGAAACCCACAAATTATAAATCTTGGACACTCGATTTCTGTAGATGTTTTAACAGCCCAAATCTCCTTATTACCCCCATGTGGTAATGTTGGTAATTCATGAATCTCCCACTTCCTGAATGGCATTAATATAGGTTTATTAGACCTTATAGCATTCAATAAATCCATCTTTATAATATCATTCGGATAAATATGTTTCACCTTCAATTCCATACTATCAATAATGATTTTTGCTTCTGTATGATCCTTAGGATCAGACGATGTTATTTTTATCGCATTATTATCGTTTTGTGCTCTGAAGAATCGAAACGTTTGTTTACCGCACATAGCCATTTGATAATCTTTGAAAAAGTTGAATAAATGATAGAGTGGTATTCTGAATATAAAACTTCCATCTGTGTTCACGGTTGGCGATTTCGGGTAGTTCCATCCTCCCGTTTCGAGTAGTTTTGAATCATCCTCCTCATAAACTAGGTATCCTCGCATTGTTGATATAATACCTGGATCTCGAACATTCTCTATCTCCATACCGCAGAGTTCATAAATAATTGAATCGAAAAGAAATGCTCCAGCATTTTGAACTAGTTTAACATCTCCATTACCTTTTGTTTTCTGTACTTTTCCTTTGATGATAATAGCAGCATCATACATCAAAAGCCAACAGTCTGTTCGATTTATCGTGATTTCAACGACATCGGAATGATTGAAGGATTTAACGAATGGTAAATAGGTTCGACTTTCAATTTTTACTATAGATTCATCGGTGTTTACGGGTTGATAGAGGTTGAAAACGTGATTGGACAACATGACCAATTGATTGTAGGAAAATCCAATTTTCGTGAGAAAGATGTTTGTGCGGTTTTGATAGTTGTTGTTTATCAACTGATTGATTGTAGTATGTAGTTTGATATTTATATGGAACGACTAAGGGCATCGTTTCAATTGTAATCTTATAATTATCTCCTCGCCTTGAAAGTTTACCAATTCACCGTCTTGATCAAGAACTTTCACTGTGATATTATGTATTCGATGTGTTGTTATAGGTAAGTATACCACCTTGTTGGGGATCTCGTTCACTCCGTAACCAGGATCACTATTAATCGCAAATCCATAAAGTGAATGAGATGGGAGTTCATTGATAAATGAACCCTCTATCAAGTTGCAATCGATATTTATTGTTCGAACTTTGATGATATCCACTGGTAAATCTGACTCATGAACTTTACCTGCCTTGAGAATTTTCGATGAAAATCCTAATAGAGCACCAATAGAATCCTTCGGTCCAAAATCAATATCATATTTTTCATGAAATATTTCGCACTTTAAAGTATTATTATTAGGTCTCAAGAAGAAAGGAGATTGCCCTTTATCAGAAGTTTTTATTTCAAGTTTTCTTCTTATGAATTCCTCCATATCTGATATTTCATAAGTTCCAATTGGAAAGGTTAAAACTTTATCTTCACCATCCAGGGAATAATATAATTTATTATATTTTTCAACATTCGGGATAGTGTTATATGTATAGAATCCTATCAAAGCCAAACCATAGTTGAAATTACTGTTCAGCTCTATGGGAACAGCAAAATCAATCGATAAAATTGATGATCGATTTTTAAGTGTGAACAACATCGACATGACTGATATACTGTGAAAAATCTCTTCAATCCTATTAATTTATTGAATCAGAAATCTCAAACATAAATGACCACAATTGGATGTATTGATTTGTTGATAAGTATCTCTATTGTACTTCACTTTGCAGGATTTTAAATAATGAATTAGTTCCTTGGGAGGTTTGAGATTTCCGAAACTATCAAAATATTCAACCTCATTACCATACTTTTTATATGCTACCCAATGCGTTCCAGGACCCTCAACTGAATCTAAATTGAGAATTGCACATTCATTTTTATTTGGGAATTTTGGTAATGTATTTCTCATGAAAACACCTCTGAAATGTTTTATTTTCATTTCTCTCGCAAAAGATTCGATTTCATAATCATAAAGGGCCCGTTTGGGCAGCTTATCTAGTTTTTTGACTGTTTTCTAATATATAAACCAAATCCACGTTTAGATTTTCTTATGAAAAGCCCATGTCCTATGGACTCCATCGCTTTGTTGTGTCGATGATCTTCTTCCAGTTTTTTCTTAGCATTATTAGCATCAATTACCGTTTTTGCAACAGCGCTAGCTCCACCTAACATGGTTCCTAATGCTGACAGTCCTGCGAATATGGGTATGAGTGGTAGAATTCCACCAGATTTTGATTCGAATGGTATGATGCGTGGAATTTTAATATTTTTCTTTCCACCTGCTTTCTTAATTGCAGTTCGAGCTGTTTTGAGGGCAATCAACGTTGATTTTCTCAAATCATTGCCCCCTGATTTCTTCAAAATTTTATGAGTTGGTTTCAAGACAAAACTTCTGAAAGATTTTTGACTATTTCGAAGACCCATACCCATCTTCCGTTTCATTTTCATTGCTCCGGTGACTAACAAGGCGGCACTTTTCTCCTTAAATGTACCGTCTTTGGACTTCACTCGTTCCCAAGCTTTGTCTTCTAATATTTTATCAGCAATATGTCTATCAGACAATTCAGTATGTTTGGAATAAGCTATATCGTGTTCCTTACAAGCTTCATCAAGTTTATTTTTACCGGGATCGTTTCTAGCAAGACGTTCTTCGAGTTTTGTTCCAGGGCCACAATAATGATATCCAGGTAAATGTAACTCGAAAGGTAATTTATTAATTATTGAATTCACTAGACCGCCCCCTTCGAATGATAACATAATAATGATAATATTGCATAAAGAATTTAATATTTATAGTCCTATCTATATGGATTTCTGTTTAGTAATGAAGAATATACGAATTGAACAACATCATGCTGTGTTACCAGTTCAGAATTTAGATTACCTGGATGAAAAATTTGAACTTGAAAAAAGTAGAAAACATGGTGATCTATTCCCAAACAGTTGTAGATTCATATTTGCAGGTCCAAGTGGATGTGGAAAGTCAAATGCGTTATTGAGTTTAATTTTCGATTTAAATGGTTTGAATTTTGAAAACGTATACATTTACTCAAAGAGTCTATACCAATCGAAATATCAAATTTTAGAACATATTTTAAGTAAAGTGAATGGTGTGGGTTATTTCCCATTCAAGGAGAATGCTGAAATTGATGAACCGAACGATGCGAAAGCAAATTCTATTTTTATTTTTGATGACGTCATAGGTGAAAATCAAGATAAAATCAAATCATATTATGCTATGGGCAGACATAAATCGATTGATGTAGCATTTTTATGTCAGACATATGTTGCAGCCAAAAAACATATCATTAGAGATAATGCTAATATATTAGTCATATTCAAACAAGATGATGTGAATCTTAAACATATATTCGATGAGCATGTATCACCGGATATGACCTATGAAACATTTAAAAAAATTTGTAGAATATGTTGGAATGATAATTTTGGATTTTTGGTAATTGTTAAAGACTTTGATTTGAACAATGGACGCTATCGATTAGGTTTCGATAAATATATAGCGCTGGATGATTGATAGTCATTCGAATGCGATGCTTTCCAACATGAAGACCAAATCAGATCGAAATAGAAAAATTATTATTCAACAACTCATACGAAATATTTAGGAAAAAATATGCCGGACTCAAACTGGGGAAAATTGCGGGTGATGAAACATTGGAAAGACTTTATACACCAATCACAAAACAACTCAAACGTATAGAAGATGAACTCGGTAAAAAAATAGCAAAACTATTGATTTGAAGAATTTATCTGAAAAGATTCCAAAACCGCAATTTTCATCAACACCAGATAATAGAGTTTTTCCTCGTAAAAGGAGTCAAGAGATACCTTTTAAGCCATATAAGAGAATGAGTACCATTATGAAACCGTCACATTTCCGTTCACCTGAAGAGAAAAAAGGAGAAGAAAAGGTCGAAAATATTGACATTGATGATGAAAACGAAGAAGAAGAAGAATATAAGTCCTCACCATTTACACCGATAATGAAATTTGAAAAACCGAAAAAAATCAGTTTGAAACGACAATTAGTAAATTATTTACCTACAAAAGAAATTGCTATATCAAAAAATGATGATGATGATGATAATGATGACCATAGGGGAAATGATTCGGTTTTCATTGATGGAGACAATAATGAATCTGAACAGTTCGTCAATGAATTGAGTAATTACCATAATGCTGAAACTTATTTGGAACAATATCCAGAAAGGGTTAGAGATTATGTTTATTCGGCTTTAACACAACGAGATAGCTATGATCATGCTTACGGACCTAAATATAATCATAAACTTTCAAAATGGACCTTAGGTAAAACAACTGTAGACTTTCACCAGAAAACTGGTGACTTACTGATTGGTAATGAAAGATTTAGTGGTACAGATGGGCTTTATAATTTGCTGTTTAAAAAAGAACCACAAGAGTATAATAAATCTGATTCAGAAAATTATCATAAAATACTTAAAATGACCAATGTTCATAGGAGAGAATTCAATTCTAATAATCCTGTTAAAGCGAATAAAGGATTTAAATATCGTGAAATCATAAAACCATCAACTGGTCATGGATTAATGACATTCAACGAAAATCCTATTGAGTATATTTATTGGAATGATGTGAATGAAATTGTTAATAGACTTCGATTACTCTATGCATCCAAAATGGCTGGAAATACGTCTGTTGATAATGAAATAGAGTCAATAGTCGAGGAGCTTCGAGAAGAAAAAGTTATATATTGAATTGTATTGAGAGCAAAGCGATAAATTCAATATGTCTCTCGATAAGTTCGGACGTTCTTCAACTCATAGAAGTAAATTAAGAAATATTCAATCAACTATCCCTATCTTTCCGCGAACCTCAGATGGTGACTTTGATTTCGGCAACCGAAAATTATGCAATGTGGGTAAACCTTTAGTCGATTCCGATAGCGCTAATAAAGAATATGTAGATATTCAATTCGATACAATACATAATCAAATCAAATTGAATACCACAGAATTTGGGAAGTTAGGACTGATTTTTTATCAATTCAAGGGTGAAGTTAATAATAGATTAGATAATTTTCACATTGAACAAGATAAAATTGATGAAAAAATTGAACAAAAGTTTGAGTATTTGAAACAAGTAAGTAATCACATAAAGACTTCACTTTCGAGGGAATATTATAACAAACTAGAACTTGAAGCATTTCTACAATCCCAGGACGATAGATTGCTCTCACTTCAAAATAAAGTAATTGGAGCATTAGATAGATTGAATAGTAAAATCAAGCTATTGGATAACAAATATCCCAATCATGCAGACGAAGGAGAAAATACAACTGGTTCGAGAGCTACACAAACCAATTCGCAAAAACTTCCCTCGGAGAAGAACCATAATTAAAAGATTAAATGATCTGTGGCAAGCTGATTTAGCACAAATGGATCTTTACGCGAAGCAAAATAAAAATTTCAAATATATTTTAGTAGTTATAGATTGTTTTAGCAAATTCGTTCGAGTGATGGCACTTAAAACAAAGACTGGTAGAAGTATCAAATGCATTCAAGAAAATTTTGATTGATAGCAGAGTTACACCGAGAAATCTTCAAACTGATCAAGGCAAGGAATTCTTCAATGCGAATTTTCAATCTATTATGAAGAAAAATGACATAAGACATTATTGTTCTTATTCCAAAACCAAAGCTTCTATGGCTGAAAGGGTTATAAGAACTATTAAGGAAAAATTATTCAAATACTTCAGTTTGCATGGAACATATAAATGGATCGATAACTTATCCAGTATTGTCAATGAATATAATCAGACGAAACATCGTACTATCGGAATGAAACCATGTGATGTTAATAAGAAAAATGAGCAAAGTTTATTGGAAACTAGATACAATCATATCAAGATCGCTGGAAAGGGAAAATTCGAGGTTAATGATATGGTGAGGATCAGTAAAGCCAAACATGTATTTTCAAAAGGTTACACGCCCAACTGGACCACAGAGATTTTTAAAATAAAAAAAGTTCAAGTAACCAATCCTGTAACATATCTTCTTGAGGATTTGAATAATCTTCCTATAGGGGGCGCTTTTTAGGAGTTTGAGTTACAAAAGGTGAAATATCCAGACGTATTTTTGGTGGAAAAGGTCCTTCGTCGAAAGGGAAAGAAAGTCTTAGTTCGTTGGTTGGGCTTGGACAAGTCACACGACTCTTGGATTGATTCGATAAATATATTTTAGAATTGATTTTACAACGAAATGGATATACTGGATAAGCATCTCAAGAATATTCGAGATTTGAAGAAACAAATTCATGAGTATGAAACTAGACGGAAGATGATAAGAAGTTTCGGACGATTGTCAATTTCCGGCCTGGATTCGAGGAGGAAGTTCCATCCAACATCTCCATTTTCATTAAGTTAGAATGAAATAAGTATGTAAAATATTCAAATGATTATTGGAATATTTGGTTATAGGACAATAAAATATGTATTAAAATAAATTGTTTTTTATTTATTACAAATAATATTATAAATCATATATGGGGGGAGAATCCCTATGGAACAGTATTAATATTGTTCTCAATTATGACAATATTAGAGTATTGAATAATGTCAATAGGTCGAGTTTGATAAGAGTAACACAAATTAGATGGAGTGGGGATGATGATATATAAATATGATTTTTAAATCATCTTCAATCAGTAGTTAAAACTGTTAATAATGGAGGTATACGAGTTCAATAAATCGAAGAAATTCTATAATTATCTCTGCCAAGAACTACATTTTGCTCTGTTATATCATAATATTGAGAAATTTTCAACATGTCTATCAGATTTAGGAATATTTACTCCAAACAAAATTTTCCTAGAATTAGTTCAATACAAGGCCCCACAAGCTATTATAAATCAAGTATTTGAGCATAAAAAGAATAATGACGCATTCATCGAAGATATCCAATCATCTTTTAATAAAGATGAAGTGACTTTGAATGAAGTGAAATTGATTTTGAATAATTTTGGTAATGTGTCATCCTATGATATAATGAATATTCAGATGCTGTTGTGTGGATCATCTAAAGACATACCAGATTTTCGAAAACGCTTTTCTAAAAATAATATTTGGGATGGATATAAAAAATTGAATTCATTTCTGGACGAAATGGTTAGGTTAGCAGCATATTGTGGGAATTTCATAACTATTCATTACATGTTGAGACAATTTAAGATTTGTAGAATTAATTTCAAATTTGATCCTGAGATCAATAAAAACCATAAGGAAATTCTAAGTATGGTGGATAAAGGAATATCAGGAGGTTTGATGGATGACGATCATGCTGGGAATATAGGACCTTCACAAAAAACATACTATTATGAATTTATAAAGAAACTTCTTATGTTAGAGAAATGATGTATTTTATATAATATAATATTTCATATAAAATAAAATGGTCTTTTATTTCCCACTTCAATAATCTGAAATCATATAACGTTTGGAATTGACGACGGAATTCCCGTTTGTTCTTATCTATATTTTGAGGTTACATTTCCTGTTTACATCATCTTACTGTAATATGTTCTTATCTTTATTTTGAGGTTACATTTCCTTCTATACAACATTTCTACACTCACACCCAATACCTTAGATAGCCGCATGGTTAGAGTGCTTATCTCACATCTAGGAATCCTGGGTTCGAATCCCAATGAAAATACAAAAAAGTTTTACGTCAACTCACGCCGGATCCTCCCACCCTCTCACCCTTCACCCCCTCACCCCTCGCCCCCTCGCCCATCGCCCCCTCACCCTTCACCCTCTGCCCCCGGAGGCCTCCAGACTTAGAAAAAAATTTCAAACTTGGAAAAAATTTCATACATTTCGGACTTGGAAAAAATTTCACACATTTCGGACTTAGAAAAAATTTCACACATTTCGGACTTAGAAAAAATTTCGAACTTAGAAAAAATTTCGGACTTAGAAAAATTTCGAAAACATAGAATTTCTGCAAAATGGACCTTAGAATTTAGTAGGCAATTTAGTAGGTAAAAATGGTCAAGGTTGTGCCAGAACCGGTGCTGCACATCTACTGATAAATAATAAATATTCCCCCTTGATCAGGTTGATTGGATGATTAGCTCTGATCAAGGGGAAATATTGGTTGATTTATCGTCGGATATTTGTCCTTGTGATTATGTTACTTGATTTAAATATTATTCGAGTTTCCCGATTTTGGAAAAAGTGAACTCAGCTTTTCCCTTGCAATATGAAAGTGATACAAAAAGAGAAATACAGACCAATTTTGTGATTCTTCATGACCGATTTCATACTAGGATTGATTCAACTGTTTCAGTCACTGCTATTTGGTAATTTATCGTAATTAGAGAAAAAAAATTTTACTTTATTTCACCACCAACAATTGTGAGATGTGTAACAATATCTAAGGTTTACATTTATGATTAGTTTCGAACTTCCTTTCATTTTCAGACACCTGACCCTTGTGCACATAGTATCATGGTACAGTGAAATGAAGTGATAATGAGAAAGTGATAGTTAAGGAATTTTGTCTGCAACAGATGTTAAGAAAATACATTTTTGGGCAATTATAAGGGTGTAGGTATCATTTGAAAGCTTTGGGAATAACACGAACCCGTTTGTACGATCATTATTCTGAGAATATTGCTCTGAACTAATTTATAGCTTTTAATAGACCCAAGATGGTTGATATTGATATTTTCAGATTGTCTATTGTTGTCATTCCCGAAACAATGGGTTATGAAGGTGGAAAACATGAACAAAAGCAAGCCCACCGTCGTTACCCATTGCATTGAGAATGTCCACTCATTCACAACAATAGACAATTCGAGATTATTACATGTGCAATCAAAAGAAACGAAACTCTGAAGTTCATTGAAATTTATGAATTAATGCAGAGAAATATTCTTGGAATAATGAAGGACCAAACGGATTTGTGTCGGTCTCAAATTCTCAAGAATTTCAAATGATACCTACACCCTTATAATTCCCGAAAAAATGTAGTTTTTTAACATCTGTTGCAGGCAAATTTTCTTAACTGATACTTTCTTATTATCATTTAGTTTTACCTGAATCTGTACCATGTGCACAGGGGTCAGTTATCTGGAGATAAATTAAAGTTCGAAACTAGTCACAAATGTAAACCTTACATATTGTTATATATCTCACAATTGTTGGTAGTGAAACAAAATAATCAAAACTTCGTTTCAATCCTGAATACTCCACTGAAATAATAGTGGAGCATCAAGGAGTTACGTCTTATATATGCTTATCGTACAAGCATTTCATTATAAGCTTATTCCATTTACTCTAAATAAAAACTACGAATTTCATCTCACCTGAAAAATCAAATGTTCTTTGACCGTCAAATATCCGATGAAGAGGTCATCTTGTTGAACATAAGCGGATTTTGCAGCCAGTTGTGTTTGGGTAACAGGAAAATTGTTCATACAAACTAATCCAGAAACACTCAGTCCCTTTAGATTCCTGAACGTTAGACAGTTGAGAAGAGTTGTTTTACCAGCACCGCTAGAGCCCATTAAAACTAGTAATTCGCCAGGATATGCTGCTCCGTTCACTGAAACACAAATTGAATGAATAAATAAATAAGTATGAGCTCAACGAAGAATTTTCAGAAAGAAGGGAATGAAAAAGTTCTGTACAAAGAACCCTGGAAAATCTCTTCAAATCGTTTGACCCTCGCTAGTTGAAAATGATAGTCATAGAGGTCATGACATATGTTTCATGAAGTGTCTGATTCAAAATGAAATATTACAAAATAATGTTAAGAGTAAAAAATTAATGAGGAAAAACATTTCGAACGAGGTGACGTTGAGTAGAAAAATCAGGGAAGCCTTGTTAATTATTGCGCGCATCTTCTGGGGAACAGCGTGCTATCGTTTTGTCCAAATGTCTGTAATTTTCGAATTTTGAGTCAAACATGGTCTCAAACGAGTAGGTTGTACTCAGTGATGACGAATCCGGTGTCAAAAATGATTCTTTCCGGCCCGCTGTCCGTAGGCACGATCACGGTCGTACGGAGAATCCTATCGACTTGAAACTTTCAGAGTAGGTTGCATTTCAAAATGCAACGATTAAGTTCGTTAATGGGCGAAATCATCCAAACGGTTTCGGTGTTAGAGCTTTTCAAAGTTTTGACGTTATTTTGACAATAATTCGGGAACTAATGAAACCATTGGATCGAAACTTGGCAGTTAGTTGGAGTATAGTAACTTTTCGCAAATTCTGTTGAGATCATACCATCATTAAATTCAGAAAAAAAATTTTTTCGAAAAAAAGTTTTTTTCGCGATCTGTTCATCACATTCAGAAACAGCTCCGCGCATACCTTTAGCTCCATATTTCACAACAGTGTAAAAATTTCAATTCGACACGGCTATTAGTTTCTGAGATATTGGGAGAAAATATGTAAAATTTCGTGGTTTTCTTCTCGATATCGTAGTTTTTTTCGGTTTAACTCAAAAAATACTGATTGAAGATGCTGAGAAAACTTTGTGCAAAGTTTTGAGATGATCGAGTCATCAAAACAATTTGAAAAAATTTCAAATTTTTTTTTCAAATATTCAATATTCTGTGATCTTATTATATTCCCCTCATTAAATTCTGTATGAAACTTCGAACTGTCATTTTCGATAAAGTACTGAATTTAAATTCGATCTAATCTGTATTTTTTGGAAATATTGGGAAAATGAAATTTTGAATGGGTATATCTGCGGAAGGCAATAGAAGTATATGGTAAGATATCAATATCGAAAGATATTATGTAAAGGTATTACAGAAAAATCTGCATTTTTATGATTTCATCCGTTTATTTGAAAGTCTATTATTTCAAATCATCTTATTTTTTTTCGCTTGTTTGAAGCAAGGCAGGGCTATCCTTTTCAAATTTGAGCCTTGTGGGATTTTTACTGAAGCGGATCGAATTACTCCACCCTGTCCAGGAAAAACTTCAACAAGTATGCATAATCGCCATTAAGTATGGGTGTATTCTCATTCATAAGAATGGCGATAGTACCCAATTTAGGCGTTTCGAAGACGAAGTCCACTTTGTTCTCATCTGAAATTGACCCAAATACTCATTCTTCCAACGCTTCCAGTATAAGATTGAATCATTTGATCGAACAATTGCTTTTTATCCAGCTTATTAATTTTATGTCAGAGACATTAGCGGCGGATGAAGATTGTTGATTATTTAACGTGAAAAATGCAGGTGTCAACATTTCAGGATCTGATGGATCGTTGCTAACGTATATTACGTATTCACACAATGGGTGATTATCCAAAAGAGCCTCTATATGTGTGAGAACTGTTATAAATTCTTCATAAGAAATAATCTTGAGACCTATGGCCTTACATAAATGATTCTTCATGGATTTTATGTTGCTTTCCCAGATACCACCCATGTGAGGTACTAGGGGTGTATTAGATTCCCAACAAATCTGATTGTCCAGTAGCATTTCCTTTATTGACTCTACCTAGGATTGTGAATTGACTAGCTCCCTCTAGCGTTTTTATTGGACCTCTTCTTCTCAGAAATCTTTTCAGACAATCTAAATAGTACCGGTCGACAAATCAGATGCTAGCTCAAAATGAATAGATATTGAAGCCCAACAAATAAACAGGCGAACATAAGCTTTCCGAGTTTTTACTCCACTGTAGCGAGAGATGGTATGGAAAATGGCCCGGCATAATCGATACCGGTATCTATGTTTAAGCGGCCCGTTAACTCTAAATGGAGATGAATTCCCCATTAACGGATAGGTGGCTTTAGGTATGAATTTGAAACAAATGTTGCAAGATTGTATTCTTTGACGAGTTATATTTCTGGCTGAAATTATCCATTATGTTTTTCTTAGTGAAGAATTCAATAAATGTGCTCCAGTGTGGAAATATTTTCTGTGGTAATGATCAATAATAATTCGAAGAAAATATTCACTTTTAGGTAAAAGAAAAGGGTGCTCATGATCATTAATGAGTCGACCTCCTACCCCAATGATTTTTTGGTGGTAAAATAAAGGTAATAAATTCTTTTACCGTGCAAGTATATGATATGTATAGTTCTCTGAAATGTATTTTTTGCGATAATTCATTCAAGTACAGTTCTGCATTGTTTATATCTAAAATAATGATTTCTTAAGAATTTGGAATTAATCGGTCGAAGCGCAAAACGAAAATCATGCAGCCAAAAATTCAGTGAAAGATGAGAATCTAGGCATAAGATGATAAGAAATGTTTTCTGAAGTATCAACAACAGAAATAAGGGAATGCTTTGGCCTTTCCGGTCAATCATTAGGACATTCTATCTTTTCTATAGACATAAGAGGCCAAATTCGACTGTCGAGGGTCAGCTACTGGTAGCCTCTAAGCCGAAGTTCGCTTACTTCCATGAATTCAGGAGGATATTTTCCTCGAGGAATGATATCTCATTTTCTCGACCATTATATCGTATACGCGAATGGCGTCTGCCATTTGTGTAGTGAATTAGAAATCCAAGCGAGCACGATTCTGGAATCAGTGCAGGCATATTCTCCAAATATTCAATCGAGCTACATATATATAGATTGAACATATTTCAACAACTTCGACAACAGTACTGCGGCGCATAATTCCAATCTGGGGATGGAAACAACTTTCAATGGAGATACCTTTGATTTAGAAGTAATCAAATTGGTATAAACAATTAAGCGAGAATAAACAGCGGCTCCATAAGGTTCTCTACATGCGTCAGAAAAACCAACTAATGAAATTGGAGTCTTAGCACTGGCTCTAATCCATCTTGGTATGGAAATATTTCTCAAAATAGAGATTTCCGATTCAAATTCATCGCATTTGTTGGATATAATTTCTGGGATTTCCGTGTCCGAATCTAATTTCAAAGACCATAAATGGTTTATGGATAATTTTGCGTTTAATATCACTGGTCCTAAAATACCCAATGGGTCGAAAATTCTACTTATTTCTGATAGTATTGAACGTTTGGTATGCGGTTGATGTTAAGGTGAAAAGTTGAAAATATCAAAGAATAGTATGTTTTTTTCTGACTGCCAACAAGGTCCTACAACTTTAAACAATGTTGAATCTTTTTCGAAATGAACCATAGGAGGTGAGCATTCATCTTTTGGAATATACGACAATAATTCTTTAGAGTTCGCATGCCATTTCGTTATTTCGAAACAACCAGATTTAAACATATCAGTTGATTCAGTATAAAGAAGTTAAACCTCACCTATCCCTTCCTACACTTGTGGTCGAATCATCTACATAGAAATTTCGAGTTATGGTTTTAAAGGCTAAGGGACAATTTTAGACTCGTCAGAGGCCAATTGTTTCACAGCTCTCGACGCAAAAAATGGGGAAGATTCAACTCCAAGAGCTACCGTAGTTAGCTCATAAACATCAACTGGTTTATTCGAGGAAAAACGCCATAAAATAAGCTGAAATCTGAGGTGATCTTCAATCAAAATAACCTATCTATACATTTGATATGGATATACTATTATGGCAATTTTGAAAATTGTGAAATTCCAAAAATGTTAAACAACATCTATTTGCAGTTTAGGGCCTGTGAATAAACGGTCATTCAAATATAATGAACTAGGATCGGTGTCATACTAGCGTCCAAAAATAATATAATTGTCAGTGAATTCTTGAAAAAAGAATGATGCGGAACAAACAAATTGGGTTACAATACTGATCTATCGCATGTTTTGTCTATGCTGAAGTCTCTAAGTTGGAAGATCTATCTTGAAAGGAAGTGGAACTTCAATTCTCCCGGTGGTCGTCCTAGAGTACGTTGCTTTGAAAATATTTGCGCAAGCGACATCGTCGCCACTTTTTTCTCAGGTATTTCCTTCATTTCCATGACACTCTTCAACATTGTTTCTAACACTGCATTATTAACAGTAACATGAAAAGAATTCGAAAAATGTAAATCACTTTCATGAGTCAAAGCAATTCTCCCACAAAGAACATATCCAAATGAGATATCGAGTGAGTAGAGGATATTCGTGTCATCAACTAATTTATTACCTTTCAGAATAGATGCAAAAATGGTAGTCCCTAGGGTATCATCAATATTGTCAGAATCAGTGAGATTTTCATCTGCTAAGGGCAGGCTTTCAATGAAATTCAAAGGTTTCATCGAATATTCGTAGAGGGGCACCTTTGATGTCAAATTCTCTATGACTAGAGCATCGACTTCAATTCGAATATCTGAATCGAAGCGAGAAGCGATAGTGATTCTTTGAGCGATACCCTTGATGGGCGTGTTAACGTTTCCTATGTCGGTTACATAGTCCCCTTTTTATAAGGAATTTTCAGGCGTTTACAACATTCAACAGACAGAAAATTGTCCTGGCTACCACTATCTAGAAGAACGCGAATTTTAGAGGGATTCCTATCTGCACAAGAAATTCGATCAGCCTTTCTTGTTCCACTGTGTAAAACTTTATTATCGATATGTATATTGTGTCTTTGTTTACAACTATTTAACTATTCAAGGATTTACACTGATTCATTCTATGTTTACTACTCAAACAATTCAAGCATAGAAACTTTTCTCTAACTAATTTATAACGATGGTTGGGCGATAATTTAATGAATCTTGGACATTTGAAAATTGAATCAATATATTTTCCCCGCATATAGAGCACGGAAAATGAATGTTTCTTTCTGCAGTAGAGCTTGCGACGAAGAAGAGTAATAGGATCCTCGTGGTTTCGACAGATTATGACTTTAAATTAGTGCGTGTGAGAATGTAGTTCTAGCCAGAATTGTTTTTGAATGAATTTAATCAAACTCTAGTAGGATGTAATCTAATACGTAGCTAAAGACATTTCAGGAAGTATCTGTGTACTATTATCCAATTTTGATATCTCAATCGAGACCGACAAAAAAATCGGCAAGATCATCCAAAGAGAGCTGATTTAATGTGTCCACCAAAATTTTCCATATTGTCTCGTTATTCGTCGCCACTGGAGTAATTCCCGAACACAAAATTTGAGCGCGACCTCGCAATTTGCTAAGTATATAATTTTTTTTTTGTGTTGTCTAGATCATGGTCATGAACACAACTTTCAAAATTTTGATAGAAAATTGGTGATAACTTCAGATCGCCCGAAAATTCAACTGAGTCAATTTTAGGTAGGTAGTTTTGGTTGTGTTTTCATTGATTCTACGTGAATAGTCCTTTCGTCTTTTGACATATTTTCAGAAGTTTCTATGATGTGACAGTGTGAATCTACGCTTTGAACTGCTTGATAATCTGGGATGAAGTTAGGTGAGATTCTAAACTCAATAAATCAATTTCATCAACGGCGCCCATGAGTTGAGGATTCTTCCAAATTATTTAGACCTATTTTGAAGTATTGTGCGATTTTTGGTTCATCCAAATCTTTAATATATTCAAACATTTTCTGGAACCGCTGGAACAACATCTTACTTGCTTCCAAAACCTTCAATTTATTCATTTTAGACTCAGGTACCACCGTATCTAATTTTTAAATGATTTTGCCTTTATCACCCAAACTATAAAATTCAAATAATGCGATTACAGATTGTGAAGACAACAAATTTCAAGTTATAGAGAAAACTATAGAATTCACTGCGCAGTATGTGAGAACATATGCTCGTAAACTGGTAAGCAAACTGAATATGCATAGAAAAACTCGAGACGACCGAAAATCAACAGTTTGCAAGGAAAAAATCCGGTTCGAAAAGGGACCAAATGTGTTTGGTTTTAAGCGAACTGTAGAATATATTGGTTGATCCTTTTCCCGCAAACAGTGAAATTGATCTTACCTGTTATAAAAGCGGTAGACTGGCTCGTTTTCTTTCGATTTTCTTTAGATGTAATTTCCCTATGTAGCGATGTACTCCAAGAACACAGAGACTAGCGGAAAGTCTAATTGACACTATAAATTCAGCAGAAAATCTATCTAGTATTCAGCGGAATTTCTATTCATGGCAGTGAGCGGAATTTCTATCTATTTTAGGGCCAATTGCACCGTTTTCGTCTTAAGCTACAGTTAGTTAAGCAACGATAAACTTATTAAACTCTGCTTTAAATATTCGGCTTGCACCGAAGCTGAATGTAACTAGATTAAAATTAATCTACAAATCTGGTTACTTTCTCATGAATTGGTACTTGTGACTAGCTTCATGTTGTTTATTTTAACCCTAATTGAAGAAATATTTTAATTCAAAAGATGAAACCCATTATTATGGGTTACTACTACCATATTTCCATAAGTTATGAAAAATCAAGATGCATCTATTGAAAAACCCAACGAAAAAATATATATGACAGACTTTATAGCTTCCATAAAAATATTGCATGTAATGTTCCTGACTTGTTTATTATCATTAAGACTATATATAGTCTTAATGATAATAAACAAGTCAGGTAAGAGATCCCCATAGGGATCTCTTACCACAGACCTGTGCTCTTACCTCTGCATCAGGCTTTAAACCTTATTCAAATTTATAGTCATATACTCAAGTAAACTCATATTTTGTAATATCTCAAGATTTAACTTTCTGCATGGAATTACAATCCTGGCGTTTGTAAGATGAATAAATGAATATTATTGATTTATCCAAAACAACTTTCCGATAAGGAACGGCTCACCTAAGAGTAGACTTTCTATTAAATTATTTTGTTTGTAATAAGTATATTATGGATTGAGTTAATTTTTGGTTGAAGATAATGAAAACTCTGATGTGGATCCGCAGACTAAAAAGTATTCTATATAAATATTGAAGTATCATGGTACGTTTGAAGATTGTCTAACATGAGGATGCAATTTCTTTCACATTAATTCGTTTGTAGTTATATTTTGAGTCGAATTAATATATAATAGAGGATAATTATAGCACAGAGACAGCACCTGCACAATAATGAAGTAGTACATGATAGCTTTCCAAGTAATATATCACTGAATGAAATAGTACTGAAGAATCTTCATGAAACTATGTTTTCTCATTCCAAATATGTCTTCGATTTCATTCTGCTATTCGCTCTTGGAAATAAATGAGCATATCATTGTAACTTTTTCATTTCAAATAGTTGAAGGCTTATAGAAATACCATTAAGTTTACGAACTCAATGGAAATACTGGTGTTAATTCTTCATGCTTTAAAACATACGAATCAATGCCTACTGATGCCAATTTCTCCCTATATAATTTTTCATAAATATCATCTGAAAATCAACCACTTTTAATCAAAATTTGATTATCAACTCGTAGGAGTTCTCCATCAATGTCCAATGTAAACAAAAAAAAAACGTAAACAAACTGGAGGTTACGTCCAGAAAAATGTCAAACTTGTAGGAAATCGCTCGAAAGTAGGGTTAGATTCCGAAGCTTACCATTAATCCTTCTTTTAAACCCCCAAATTCGTAGGCTTAAATATAACAGTCTGTTAAGGCCATTTAACGAGGATTACGTGACGGTGCAAGATAATTTTGTACCAAAACCTTGCTTATGGACCTAATCTATGGTTTTGTAATACGGTGCAATTGGCCCTTAGAGCGTTGAACACACAGCTAACTAGCAGAATATCTAAGCGTTGAACACTATTCAATAGTAAAAAGCTAAGGCGGAAAAACTACTAAAAACTTTCGTGAAAAGCGAAACTGTAAAATGAGCAACGACGTCAATATAGCTCCTAGACGGACATGTGAATACTCATTTAACAAGAGCGAAAAAATGAAACATACGAAGTTTCAATGCGGGTAACAACACATGTATTAATATTAAATTATTCTATGAAGGAAATTGGCGTAGACAATATCTCCACTCAATAATTTAATCTACCATTTTTCAGTATATGTTTCTGTTTGGGACTGTCTTTTCTTCTCACTATCGATAGAATATCTCCATTTGAATCCGATGAAGATGAGTTACCATAGGCATTTATGTGACACCACGATAAAGTCAATTGTTTTTCCTCTTGAACTTGCCCTGTTGGACCCCTGCATAATTCCATGTCTGTTTTCCATGTTGACAATTCAAAACCAGGAATCTTGTGGGTATATTCTCCACTCTGGAAATGATGAGACAAAAATGAATAATTGGTTAATTCTTTGGAAAATGAGTTCGATGTTCACAGATATGAAGTCAGGGCTCTAGAGGAGTTCAAGTTTGAGACGGAAAGCTTTCAGACATATTTTATGCCACAAGAAGAAACATGAAAACATCTGTATGTAATAAGAAAAAAAATTTTGATGAGAAATCAAGATTCAAGTCGAAGATAAAAACTTTCTGCCGATCTCGCATCTCTTTTCTACGGAATCAACCGAGTCCGGGCCCATGGTTGATCCGCATATATTTGGGGAGATCAACATCCTAAGACGGCGTGTCTTAATGTCATGAGCTTTGAATAAGGAACAACAGGAAGGAGCATAACGCTTTTCTAATTCGTATAAAAGTGGGACATCGGCACCCATATTGAGTCTCCAAGTATGACTCATGTTAGTTTGTTTCTTCAGATAAAGAAGCCTCAGAACAAGTTGTTCTCTCTTCAAAGTGAAAGGAAAGTCGGCCATATGCAACATCCATCCCGGACCCATTTTGTGAGGCAGTATGCCCCTTCCTTATGTTCTTTATTCAGAGGTCATGAGTCAACGGAGAGGTATCCCTCCGATGATAGGAATAGCAGTTGTGTTGTCCTCATAGTCCAAGGGCCCCCAGAAGTTACTTATTATCACACATATTCAATTTATACGGATAATAATCAACAAACTTCAGATCAATTTTATACCGATTTCAATGAATCACAGAATTATTCAGAGGAAGAGTATGAATATTTCCAATTAAATCCATGTAATTACAATGGGGAAAATTTTCAAGAATCAGCCCAGAAGCGATTCATTGACTCAAATTCTTCATTGGATAATAAAACCAATATCGAACTCGAAATCCAAAATGTAAACTTTTGATAGATAGCAGATGTTCAAACTGGTCAGTGGAACCAACATTTCTATGGAAATCTGATTCATGAACATGAGACATAGAGCCTCTTGGTCTGTGGTCTGGTCACGAAATAGATAAATATTTCTGTGTATTCTCTGGTCCGGATAAACCTCGGCGGAGCTTAATTTACGAAACTTACTAGCTCAGGGGCGGATAACTCAAAACGGTAGGTTTGAATTCGAAATTGAGTATTGTTTCGTCGTTTGCTATTCGTAGACAACATATGTGCCAAATTTCAAGGTGGCAGGACTTCCAACCCTCACCGCGCTGCCCTGACAGCCGAAAAGTTGAAACCGAGTATTGTTTCGTCGTTTGATACTCACAGAAAACATATGTGCTGAATTTCAAGGTGGCAGGATGCTTCATAAAGATATTGCTGAAAGACTTCCATCCCCCGCCGCGCCGCCCTGAAGGCCAGAAATTTGAAACTGAGTATTTTATCGTCGTTTGCTACTTATAGGAACATATATGCCAAATTTCAAGGTAATAGGATTCTTTATATAATATTGCGGAAAAACTTCCACCTCCAATGCTGCCTTGTCGGCTTTAAATTTGAAACCGGCCATCAGATCTCCGTTTATTATCTATACAGAACATTTTCTCAGAAAAGCAGGGTGGAAGAAGGAAAAAAAAATTATTGCTGAAATTTATTGCTAAAAGTACTGGGGTGTTTATCCTCACAAAATGTTAGGTATCTGTTGTAGGAACGAATAAAATAAAAATTTTCCCCCTTAAAACTCCTTTTCTTGAAGAATTATTTGCTAATTATTCCTGAGTTAACCCTGTAACTAACCACCTAGATATATTATTCCACCAAAGGAGTATTCGATAACAATCCATAGCCAAGAATATTGGACTAATGAAGCCTAGTTAGTCCCATTGCATTGTGCCTCCGGCCACCTGCTAAGAAAGATTGCACCTTATCAACACCAGAATATTGCCGAACAATTATAATAGAAAATTATTTCAAAATTATCCATAATTCAAAGAATAAACAGATACCGATCCTGTTTAAGAAATCTCATATGGTACCAGAAGACTTCCATGGTATCAAACAGAAAATTGAACTTCAGTTAAAACACCTAAAAGAGTAAAAATCGATCCTAAAAGAAGCCGAGAAACAATGGACAGAGAAAGTATAAGAGACTTTTTGTATAAACCAAGGAGAATTATTCACATTAATCTCAAGGACCAAGGTGAACCCGCTGATAACGAGGACATTGCCGTATAAGGGGAAAAAGTGTTAAAAATTCCTTGCTACCGGATTCCGGATTCTCATAGCGACGATCCGGTATTCCGAGTAGTAGATTATGCAAATTATTCTTTCTTTTATTTCGAAGTGAACAAGTCATAGACATTCAGTTCTAAGAATCTGACAATCCTGTAAATTATACTATGACTCTCGAAATAAACAGCTCCTTCCATAAAGCTATCTTTTCCTGAAGATTCCACCAATAAAAAAAGTTGTGATAAAGAAACCTAAAAGAGAAATTCTTTTTGAAAACGGACCTCTGCAGTCGTGTTTCTTAATTATGTCATTCACCTTTTTGTGTGGAACAGATGCCAAATTATCATTAAAAGATTATTATTCTTATTATTATTATTAAAAGAAATCACAGAGTAGAGGCAAAAGCCTATGAACTCAAAGAAAGGTTAAACGTTGAACATACAACAAATATGGAAATAATAGTGGAGAAAAGAAACAGCAATAAACACAGAAGTATACAAGCACAAATAAAATGTTCAAACAGAATGTTCAGATGCGAAACCTATTACATAACCAGGCATCAAGTCGGTTCTTGAAGGTATTAACCGAGGGTGCATTAACGACGTCACCGGGTAGTCCATTCCAGACACTGAACACTTTATTAGAAATGAAATGTTCGCGGCAGTTTGCATGAAAACTCTCACGCGTGAGTTTCAAGCTATGACCAAGCAGATTGTTCGTGTCCAGCTGGCATAAATGCGAGATATCGGTACCGAATATTCCGTGGATGATCAAATTCCCGCGCAGCCGTCGATCCTCCAGTGAAGACAGCCCCATTCGCTCCAAACTCTCCTGGTATGATGGTCTGCAGACGACATAAGGCAGACGAGTCACTCTGCGCGGAAACCCTCCAGCAGCATCAGATCGCCTCTCAGCCAAGGGTGCCAAACAGGACCAGCAAATTCGAAGATTAGCCTCAGGTAGGTTCCATGAATTTGGCCTACGATAGCGACATCACATCCCTGGATCTCTGTATAATGAAAAGTGATCTCCTTGGCTTATTTATTGCTTTAGTTATTTGGCTTGACCAGGAGAGATCACTGGTGATGGTCACACCCAAGTCAACATGTATGGTACAACCCTCCACTCTATGTCCATCAATAAATAACTGTGATGAAGATTGTTTGTATTCAGATGGAGAACACGACACTTTGACTTGTTGAGAGGTATAAGCCAACGAGACGACCAGAGGGATACCCTATTAAGATCCTCCTGGAGTTGTCCTCTGCAAGTTTCAGCTTCCCCAAAAAAATTGTCATCATCGGCATAGGACGCACTAGGTGGGGCAATGGAAGAGGTCAGATCACTTATGTATGCTATGAGTAGAAGACGGCCAAGTACCGAGCCCTGAGGCACGCCACTGAGCACCTCCTTGGGATCTGAACAAGCTTGTCCGACATTCACGGAGAATTTTCTGTTGGTCAAAAATCCCCTGATCCAGCCGAGAAGTGCACTACGAATACCCAAACTTTCTAGTTTGAAGAGCAGATAGGATATTGGAACTTTGTCAAAGGCCCTGGAGAAATCCAAATAAATAACACCAACGGGGACCTTCATATTCAATGCTGACGTCCATTCATCCCGACAAAATAACAAATTAGTAATTATGGATCGACCAGGGGAAAAGCCATGCTGTGAACCAGGTGTTAGTTTGTGATCCAGGAGGAAAGACGTTAGCTGCTTGGAAATAATTCTCTCTAAAATTTCACAAACTATTGAAGTTAGACTAATTGGCAAATAATTGTCTGGACTGTGTCTGTCACCCTTCTTGAATATTGGTTTAACCTTGGTTTATCGCCAGGGTGAAGGTTATTCACTAGATGCGAAGGATAAAGAAAATATTGACGCAAGCGGCATTGACAAGCTGGTAGCACACTCTGACAAAAATTTAGCACTGATATTATCGGGACCAGGTGATAATGATATCTTAAGAGATCTAAGTTTTCTTTCAACCTCCTCATGCTCGATCACTATTTCAGAAATAGATGACTCATTACAGAGGGTGGTCAGCGGCGGCATCGGGCCCACCGGCTCTGATACAAAGGCGACAGAGAAGCTAGATGGGAACGACTCCGATGTCTCAGTGGGACTGAGTACGTCATCATTCTCTGCAGAACGAATTAAAGGAATAGACACCTTACAGTTGAGACATTGGCGTGTGAACTTAAAAACCATCTTCTTGTTGCTAAATTCCGTTAGGCTGTTAATAAGAGGAATTTTTGCTTTTTTAATCGACTGCGACAGAGAGTTGGACAAATATCGATGCCGCTTGAACACAGCCTCACTCCTGCCACGAATATATCTTCGCCAAAGGTACTCATTATATTTAATCGATTGTCCAACGTTCATCAACACTGCCCCTGTCCAAGATGGAATCCCAGTCAACTGCATGAAGAGCTCTATTCACCTCCCCATAATGAATGACTTTGTGAGTCTCCCTCACGATATTATTCTTCAGCAATGAATTCTCAAATTGAAGTTGAGTGCTCAAAACTAAGTGATCTGACTTTCCAAGTGCAGGACCATACCTGATATCTGAAACGAGGTCTGGGTGGTTGGTAAATATTAAGTCAGGAGAGGTAGGAGTCTGATTGGCTCTAAAATGAGTGGGTTTTTCCACCAGCTGTTGTAGGTATACATATCAATGTATAAAAAGGATAGAGAATTCGTAGATGGGAGTCGCGGCACTGGCCACACTCTTATATCGCCCAGGTTGAAATCACCAACAATGAAGACGTTCTTTTCTTGTTCTGAAATTTAATGTGTTCAAAAACAGTGGAATCATGCTCAGATGGTCTAGGGCGGTACACATCTCATATATCTGAGCAGATTCGGAATAGTTGCTTTTTAGCAACAATTAGTGAGTTATAGATTTACGAGCAATCTACTTAATTTTCAACCGATATGGTCCAACTGATTTCAAGGTTGGAGTGATTCGTTCGATCGCGAATCAAGTAGCAAGGGACTGGAGAGTCTATAGCCCCCACTGTTCCATTGCAAGTGAACAGTTTATTCGATTTGGTATCGCGCGAAGACTTTGATTCTTTCCCTGGGTTATTGCATTCTGACTGTCGTCTAGATTAAGCTTTAGATTGTGGTCAATTAATCATCACTACCAAAGTTTCGTCAATGAACCTCCACTGTCCCTGCAATACCTAAAATATTCTACTTCAAAATCTTCGAAGTGTTGACTTGAAACTAAGCAACAACAAAAGCAACTTTTGACGAAATTCTTCGAAAAAAAGAAGAATTATAAAATATCATATAGAGTAAATCTGCGTTGCTGTGATTTCCAAATTGTCAGTTTAGCAAAAGTTCTTGAAAAACAAAAGTATTGCAAGAAAATAGGTCCGCAGGGCAAGGCAAATCGCCTTATTGTCCGATGAAGGCGTCTGATATAGACCCTGAAACGTTAAGGTTCACGCAGTTGAAAGATCACATAATGTCGCTACTGCTCTTCAGGCAACACTTTTCGAGAAACTGAGCTTCACAAATAGTTGGAATTCCGCAATCGGTGAGGGCGATTGCTATAAATAATGATTTTATTCAATTATTAGTAGTTAGTCAGTTATTTCTCGGATAGTTGAGGAAAAACCTAGAAAAAACCTGAAAAATAATGTTTTTGTGTTCGTCCATGATGGAGATCAGAGCCGGATCTAGGGCGTGGCGAGAGAGGCATTTGCCACGGGCGTCAACCGACTAGGGGTGCAAAATTATGATTTTTTTTTCTTGAAATTATGTTTTTTCACTTGAAAGTCCATTCATATTTAAGAGCGGTGCTAAAGTGCATGCACCTGTTGTACAATATGCGCCGACAAGTAGTTACCAATAAACTAACAGATGATAAATTAACACTTGTCGGTCGCCCTACGATTCCTGATCGCGTCCAGATGTTTGTTATTCGAACAATAAAGACCTCAATTAGCGGCAAGTTCAGAGGGAGTTTAATGGTTCGAGCTAGCGGCGGTAGCGCTTCGTCTAGGGTCGCTTTCTTGATGGCATGACAAAGAGATTCAGACAAAGAGATTCAGACCGTCCACATGATTCGCCGAATCATTCATCACACCGGCTTTGATAAGGTTAAAGTATTTCGAAGACGTTTACGACCGATAAGCTTGATGAAATCACCCCAGTCTTATTAGCACTACTTTTTTTCTCGCATGTGGGGTACTTCCATGCAGCGGCGCAGTTGATGGCATCAATAAGAAAAATAGGAACCAGGAACTTATCATTATATTTTATATTATGTGCAATACCGCAAATAACGTGATCGTGCAAGTGGGCCGGGAAATTATTCGTGCTAGAAAAAGTTTAGTTGAGTTTTGAGTTGAGGACTTATGCGCGCTGGGTCAAATTATATTCTGTCCGTGCACACGAGACTCAATCATTTTCGAAAGATATAACTTGGAGATTGCCAAATTTATAAGGTTATGTTTGGGTCGGGAATATGTCGGCGATATTATCGTTCGAATTTCATTTATGAGATTATACCGATTCAATTAAAATTGCGCGTTGTACCATAATTACACGAGGTTTCATATGTATTAGGAGTTAGAAAGAAAAATCTAGAAAAGCACTGACGTGAAGTCAGCAGCTTTTACACGCTTGTTCACGTTGCGAAATGGTGACTTGGAAATGTCAGTGAAATTTCAATGGAATATAAAAATTTTCAAGAAAAAAAATTTTTTTTTCATTTTCCATGGATAATTCTTCTTATTGACACTGTTCATATTCCAACCAAGTTTCATTTCGATCAGATAAATATTTTTGGAGTTATTGAAAAATCAAAATTTCAAATGGCTGTAGCACAAAAACCATTCGACAGATATGGCTCATTAACGAACTTCACCGAGATATTCAGGATCTTAACCTAACCTGAGAATTTCAAGACTCTAGGTTCCGTTCGAAAGTTACAGCGCACACGGACGGACAGAATCAATTTTGAACACGGATTCTTCATCAGTGGGTCCAACCTAGTCGTTCGAGACTAATTTCAACTCAAAATTCGAAAATTAAAGACATCGTGACGAAATGAAAACGCGCTGTTCCCCAGAACAAGCGCGTAAAAATCAAAATGTTGAGAAGAATACGGTAAATTTATCGTATCTCTAGTATTTTATTAATCAGCTTCCTAGCTATGGGTACTACAGAAAGAGGATCAAACGTCGATCAAATGAATAGATAATAGAATTCTTCAGTTTCACTGAAACATGAAACCTTTTTCTGCCTGACATTTGTCGAGCATTGAGACAATCCAGATATGAATATAAACGAGCTCGCAAAACATTCCGATTCGACGTCCAGGCATTTTCAGAATCTTATATAATTTAAGGTTGTTATAACCAACTGAAATGCCGCCCAAGAAACTATCAGGATCAAAATCTCGGAAGATCAGGGATAAACAATTATTGGACCTAAAAAAAATACTAGTAATATCTCGAGTTACTTTGAGAACGATGCAGCTATTGTGTCGACAAAAAGTGGTTCCAATAGTGAAGCCCATCATGTTACGGAATTTCCTTCTACTTCTTCAAGTACCGAGAAAGTATTCCATTTCGGATAATTCGAACAAGGAACATTCTTTTGACGAGGAATCAGGACTTACTGAGGTTAAACCTGAACCAGTTGATTTTAATGACCCTACGTCATGGCGAACTACAAAAAGTAATATTAAAATGCTCGTTATGGCCTTTGTTGGCATGTGTGTTCTCTAATGTATTTCAATTTTTCATTTAAACTTTCATTTATTGTTTTTTTGAAGCTCCGAATGCTTATATATTATTTTGCGAATAAATTATTCTATTCGCTTCCATTTTGTTTTCTTCATACCCTCATTATCGTATATTAATACGTTTGTGAGTTCTCTTCACTATTTTATAAGATACATGGGAGATTATAGTAATTTCTGTCCACATATTGTTTGATATACCTAAGAATCTAATGCTCGTTCTCAAAAGAATATAATAATAGTAAAATATCTTAGTAATAGAATGAATACTTTCATTCATGAAAAGTATGTAGTCATTGAAAAAAAATTGAAAACGGCGCATTTCGATAACTTGCCACGGGCGCTGAAATCCTAGATCCGGCTCTGATGGAGATGGTTTCACCATAAACATTTCAGCAATGAAGGTGAAATACTGGTATTACGGGTCTGATTCAGCAATAATGCAGATTGCAGAGCATACAGATTATGGATCCCTGAGAGAAAACGTGAAAACTGTTTGAATAACTGAATAATTCAAAATGAAAATTCGTTTTCTTCATCTGTGTTAAATTTTTTTTTCACTCTAACGGAATCGTTCAAGACGGATATGTTATGAAATGTCGAAATATACACATTTGGACGGAACACAATCCCAAGTATCACACAGTTTTTGAGGGTTATATCAAGGACACTTGTGGTTTATATTTATGTTTACATTGACAAAAGTTCATTCAGAATAATTTCAGTATACTCACATCACTGCTTGATTTTGAAATTCTTCTCTCAATTTTATTCTCAACCATTCTTGTTTCCTCAGCTCTCGATTTCATTCTTCCTCAATTGAATCTTATTCACGGTGAATTCGTGATCTGCAATGAAAACAACTAGAAATACATTGGAGGGAGTGGAAGATTTATAACTGCCTAGTATACATTCCAAGGGATTTATAACCATGTTTATAGTTACGGTTACTGGGCCAATTGCACCGTATTACAAAACCATAGATTAGGTCCATAAGCAAGGTTTTGGTACAAAATTATCTTGCACCGTCACGTAATCCTCGTTAAAAGGCCTTAACAGACTGTTATATTTAAGCCTACGAATTTGGGGGTTTAAAAGAAGGATTAATGGTAAGCTTCGGAATGTAACCCTACTTTCGAGCGATTTCGTACAAGTTTGACATTTTTCTGGACGTAACCTCCAGTTTGTTTACGTTTTTTTTTGTTTACATTGGACATTGATGGAGAACTCCTACGAGTTGATAATCAAATTTTGATTAAAAGTGGTTGATTTTCAGATGATATTTATGAAAAATGATATAGGGAGAAATTGGCATCAGTAGGCATTGATTCGTATGTTTTAAAGCATGAAGAATTAACACCAGTATTTCCATTGAGTTCGTAAACTTAATGGTATTTCTATAAGCCTTCAACTATTTGAAATGAAAAAGTTACAATGATATGCTCATTTATTTCCAAGAGCGAATAGCAGAATGAAATCGAAGACATATTTGGAATGAGAAAACATAGTTTCATGAAGATTCTTCAGTACTATTTCATTCAGTGATATATTACGTGGAAAGCTATCATGTACTACTTCATTCTTGTGTAGGTGCTGTCTCTGTGCTATCATTATCCTCTATTATATATTAATTGGACTCAAAATATAACTACAAACGAATTAATGTGAAAGAAATTGCATCCTCGTGTTAGACAATCTTCAAACGTACACCTTTGTCAATCCATCCATGATACTTCAATATTTATATAGAATACTTTTTAGTCTGCGGATCCACATCAGAGTTTTCATTATCTTCGACCAAAAATTAACTCAATTCATAATATACTTATAATAATTTAATAGAAAGTCTACTCTTAGGTGAGCCGTTCCTTATCGGAAAGTTGTTTCGGATAAATCAATACTATTCATTTATTCATCTTACAAACGCCAGGATTGTAATTCCATGCAGAAACTTAAATCTTGAGTATATGACTATAAATTTGAATAAGGTTTAAAGCCTGATGCAGAGGTAAGAGCACAGGTCTGTGGTAAGAGATCCCTATAGTCTTAATGATAATAAACAAGTCAGGAACATTACATGCAATATTTTTATGGAAGCTATAAAGTCTGTCATATATATTTTTTCGTTGGGTTTTTCAATAGATGCATCTTGATTTTTCATAACTTATGGAAATATGGTGGTAGTAACCCATAATAATGGGTTTCATCTTTTGAATTAAAATATTTCTCCAATTAGGGTTAAAATAAACAACATGAAGCTAGTCACAAGTACCAATTCATGAGAAAGTAACCAGATTTGTAGATTAATTTTAATCTAGTTACATTCAGCCTCGGTGCAAGCCGAATATTTAAAGCAGAGTTTAATAAGTTTATCGTTGCTTAACTAACTGTAGCTCAAGACGAAAACGGTGCAATTGGCCCTAAGGCTTTATTTGTCTATAATGTATCAATATGAATTAAACCAACTGTTGATACACTCGCGTAAATGAATTGAGGTAAACATTCTGAACAGTTACTGTGAGTGAATTTGTTTGGTTTAAAATGTTTTCCTTTGTTATTGCTGCTGTTTGTTCTTATTTTTATACCCACTACAAACTAAAGAAATGTTCAATTCAAAAAATCAGAATTTTTTTCATGAGGAAGAATGAATAGCGCTGAATCCCTTGAACGTTTTCTTGATTTTGAGTCTATTCGACTGAACACCAAATAAAATGTCTGTACAACGTGAATTCCCCATAAAAAAATTATACACCCTCATTATTGACAAAATCGGATTAGATTGATCAATTCATAATTCAATTCGCCTAAACATATCTTATCATAACTTTTTTCGCTTCGGTGTGCCAAATTTCGAGGAAATTATGAATCAAGATAGTAATAATAATGTTCGAAATCCTACACAGAATCAATCTAGAATTAATGAATGGCCAAAGTGAACTGTGATATATCCAAATATTTAACGATGTCAAGTAATACCTGAACTGAACATAACATCCTTACTCCCGCAAAATAATCCAAAAACGTATTTTGTTCAATACAATACCGAATTTGATAACCTTAATTATTTTGTTATTATTATTTGTACCTGAACATATATCCTGTATCATGCGTTGAGTTCAGATGTCTGAGAATTAATGATTGATCGAAACAGCAGTATCAAAATGTTAACATAACATGAAATGAATACCAAAGAATTTGTTCGGAGTAAATCATTCTTGAATTGTCAGTTGATCTTTCACATTTTTATTCGTAATTTTACGAATGATGGATTACTCTTCTAAATACTCATCAGCAGTCCTAAATAAATTAATATTTATGAATAGTAACGATTACTCATGGATACGTGAATATCCAACTATTCACTGAATACTTATCTATTCAACTATTCGTTGAATATTCTCTATTTATGAATGAAAACAATTCACTGAATAATCAACTATTCATGAATAGTCAACTATTCATGAATGGTCAACTACTCAATGAAAAGTCAACTATTCATGAACGGTCAACTATTCATTGAATAATCAACTATTCATGAATAGTCAACTATTCATTCATGAATAATACTATTCATGGATGAAAACTATTCATTGAATAATTCATGTCTTTGAATGAATTATTCGAATAATCGAATACATTTTCGAATGAATATTCGAATGCAAAAAAGCGAAAAAGTCCCAGCCCTAAATGAATTTTCACTTTGCTGTTCATGTTCATACGAATTTATCAGACGAATTTCAAACCAGGCAAATTAATTGTATCTATCGTCCCAAATAATTTCTTGTGCTATTTTTGAAAACATAACTCTGGAATACTTCCATTCCATGAACTGAATATTGAGATAATAAATATATCGTGTAATAAGCAGGAATTCAAGAATATCAAGTTTCAGACTTGTGTATTCAGAGACGAAGGATATTACCGCCATTCTGACTGAATGAAATAAATGATCATAATCTAAATTCGTCAAAACGAATTTATTACAGAAAATTCTTGAAAATAATGTATGGTCCAACTCAAAAAATCAGAAAGAAGTTCTGATTTGACTAGTTTTGATATGACAGGTCTGCAACCTCTGTAAATATTTCAGATTTTATATGGCAGATTTTCCTATGACGGCATCTATCGGCGAAAACTGAAGAAGGCCAACAAAGCCGTATTTTGACAACATTTAGACCTCATTTCGGACCCAAAATATGTCAAAGAGTGTCCGCACCTTATATATTCTATGCATCTATGTCCAGTCGTTAATCAAAATCGATCTCTTTCAATTTTTGGTGCAAGACAACATGATAGGGATGCAGTTTATGGTCCTTTAGAATCCTTTGAACTAGCGAATAATTCAATCCGAAATCAATTTTTCGAAGGATTAAATGTGGTTCAGCATAAACATAAGCCAAAATTTATGATTTATGTTTGAAGAAATTCTTGAAAAGCACTGCCGTGAAGGCAGCAGCTTTTGCGCGCCTGTTCAATGTAGATGACCGATTCGGCAACGGATTTGAACATGCGCGCAAAATCTGCTGCCTTCACGGCAGTGCTTTTTTAGGTTTTTTTCGATAAATTACTGGATTTCAATTCGATCTAATCTGTATTTTCGGAAATGTTGGAAAAATAAAATTTTGAATGGGTAGATCTACGGAATCGTTGGGCGAATTTTACCCATTCACGAATTCGACCTTCGTATTTAAGCTCCAAACCTTCTCTACAAACATCGAGTTTCTAAGTTGTTCTTTCGGAAGTTAATGTAATTACGCAGTCGGCCATTAGGCCGACCGTGCTTTTCTAGTTTTTTTTTCTATAAATTACTAGATTTCAATTCGATCTAACGGCCGGACCGTAAACACAATAACTTCCAGGAGAAACGACTTAGAAACTCGATATGTGAAGAGTAGGTTTGGGGCTTAAATACGAAGGTCGAATTCGTGAATGGGTAAAATTCGCCCAATGATTCCGTAGATATACCCATTCAAAATATTATTTTTCCAACATTTCCGAAAATACAGATTAGATCGAATTGAAATCCAGTAATTTATCGAAAAAAACCTAAAAAATCAGAAGGCAGCAGATTTTGCGCGCATGTTCAAATTCGTTGCCGAATCGGTCATCTACATTGAACAGGCGCGCAAAAGCTGCTGCCTTCACGGCAGTGCTTTTCAAGAATTTCTTCAAACATATTGAACCATTCACGAATTTCAACTGATTCACTATTTAAAGAAGCGAATGTTCTTTCGGTAAGGATGCTCTTCGTCTATCAATGCTTGATCAGGGTTCAGAGAGGTGGTCGCGTTGAGGGTATGAGAGATGGTCGTGTGACACGTTCAATGGTTGATCGTGACTTGTACGTTGATTTTTTCAGGAAATCCGCCACACAAAGATCATTCTTCTTTTTCGGACCAAAGTTGTATAATATATTGCCTGGAGAACTAAAGCGAGTTACTCCACACAAAAAATTCAAAACTAAAGTTAAAAAATTTTTACTTGAAGGTTCGGAACAGTTCCTTACGATTTTGTCCCAATAGTCTACCTGCCGCGTGTTCTGGGTGACGGCACGATTGTGTATGTATATTTCTTTGTCCTTGTTGATTTTGTTTTTTTGTGGTCATTTTTGGTGAAAGATAGCCTTTTTCGAACAATGTTTACTCGCTCTCAAAGTATAATGTACAAATTTGCAGATATGATAGGGTAGAGCATGGCAAGACAGGCTTTGCCTAGGCCTAATGCTCTGAACTTTCATTCTGTGCCTTATATATGACCTATTCCTAATTGTGAATATCGATGTACTTCAAGAGAATTAATTAAACTTAAACTTTAAACTTTAAACCATACTGAACCAGTTTCTCGCACTCTTCGTGTCAATCTTTTGAATGCTTTTCTGGAATGACGACGTCTTTCAGGATATCGTATCGGGTATTCCCTTTTAGCTGAAACTGCATTTTCTAAACATTCAAAAAAATCCTAAGCATATCATATGCTTCTTCGTTTGAAAAATGAGGCATCATAAAATAGTTGTTAACAAACGACCTAAATGAATTTGACAGCTATAGAAACCAAAAATAAACAGTAACGTTAAAGTTACTGGATCTATATCAGCTCGTTTAAAGGGGATCTTGTTCATAGAGAAATATGGCGACCTTCATAAATAATCAGGTATTAAATGATTTTTTTATGTGAACTTGTTTTATGAGTGACATTTTTGATGACTTTTTTTCTTTCATCTAATTGTTTCGATGATGAAACAACTCAATTCCTCCTGAATTTCACAGGGTTGATCAACACACTTATCACAATTTACAAAAATGTTAATATCTTCGAAATAACCGAAGATATGTGTCTGCGGTTTTAACAAGTCAATAGGTGATAATGCTAAGCTTATTCTCAGTCGGTTAGAATTAAGCATTGCATTTGAAATTCTCCAGTAAAACGCATAAATAGGGTGAAGTGACATGCAACAGCCTGTAGTTTTTAATTGGATTACCCGGTATGTTGTTATCATATTTTTCTGTGATCATCTTTTGATGGCCTTCAGATGAAATCAAAGTACGTGAAAATCGGTTCACGCATATAGAAGTAAGAGTGTTTTTTTGAAGAAGAGTTTATCCATCCCATCACTAAAAAATAGGAAATGTAGAAAAATGACTCGAACATAATTGTTGAATAGAAACAGTATTTTCTAATGTTATTATTCTTTACCACTGTCAGCTAGAGAATATTCCGTAAAAAATATTTTACGAGTGATAGATTGTGCCCTCTAGTGGGGAACTACGGTCTTGAAAATATTTTTCATAATTTTCTAGGGGCCGATTTCGCATTAGAGTTTTTTGCCGGAAGTTATAGGATGAACGGTTTCCGAGATACGGCCGGTGGCCACCCTTAAATAATCACCCTGTACAACCCAATTTATTGAATGTGATTCTCTATATTCAGGTCTGGCCAAATGGGACACTTTTGCATCGGAAGTCCTTTTTTTGTACTAGACGAAAACTTATGTTGGTGCCTGAGAGCCAATTTTTATGAGAAACTCATTAGCGAAAACCGTAACTCCATAGCTATCACCGTTACACTACTACCGGGTGTTGTTCGAAAATGTTTATTTTATAAATAATGCTGTAACTTTTTTCAATTGAAATTTTTTTATTGATGTGGGAACATTCTCGTGGCAACTTCTTAGGAAAAATTCAAAGACTTTAATTGAATTTTCTGCAAACTAATAATTTATAAGGCGTCGTAATGAAAGTATTTTTCAAATGAAGCACGCAAAATATGTTTGAATATTACGATAGATCTCGAGATTTCTATTTCGAAAATTGAGCATACTTGATGTTTGATGAAATCATGTTCGAGATATTGAATTTAAATTTTTTTCGGTTCGATATAGTATAGGGTTTTGTGGGGGTGAAAATAAAACAATGCGAATACTGAATATTGATTGAATCCTAGTAGCATTGACAAAACTTCATACAGCATTCGAAATTTTCAGGCATGAGGTGATGAGCACTTATGGCTCTATTCATTTTTGATTTATAAGTTCTCAGAATCCTTATTATATTCCTTCTTGCTATTTCTGTGAATTCTTCCATAAAACGAGTTGATGTTCTAGGATTTGATCGAATAGCTCATGAGAAAATCTGTGTTCTTTCCATATTAGTTCGGTCTTTTCACATTGACCTTCATTCATTAAAATATGACGCAATCGTGGAAAAATATCTATAACGGTTGTCATCTTTCTGATAAATTTTTCACGATACGAATCACTTGCTGCCTCTGCATTTTATCCGCTTTGTATAAAACAGACTTACATATCGCACTTCTCATAATTTTTGTATTTCATTACAGAAAGTTAAACAGAAGTTGCGAACTGAACACTACTCTTACTCTCAATTTATTATAACTGGAGCTTTTTCTTCTCCGTTAAACCAATTACTACTCTTATCGTTTCAATAAACGTTTGATAAGTAAGATTTCCAATGTTTCAATCACGATCGCATTCTACAAAGTCTACTTATCCAAGACAAAAAAGTTGAGGATGTATTATCTCGAGCATAACTGCAGAAGAATATTAAGTATGTTATACTTTTGAAATGGTTATTTCAAGCGCTATCCAAATATTCGAAATCAAACTGAGGCTTTCATTCGAAACAAATATTTTCATAGCGATGTCTCATGAAATATCAGTTTGCAGAAATTCTAATTTAAGTCATTGAATTCTTCGTAAGAAGTTGCTACGCGAATGTTTTCACAGAAATAAAATATTTTCAATGGAAGAAAAGTTAGAGCAATGTTTCTCAATTTAACATTTTCGAAGAGAAGTACCCGGTAGTTACCGGGTACTTAGTTATGTACCGGTCAGTTGTGGTTGTCGCTAAAGACTTTTTCATAGAAATTTTCCCTCGGACGCTGACATCAGCGTCTATCGTCTATCGAGAACACAAACCAGAAGAATTGATTCTAAATTCAATATGAGAACAGTTTTCAAATCTGTTACTGTTACTCAAACTGAACCAATACGAACGAGTAACATAAATAAAACAATTGAGACATAAACGTCTGGTAGACATAAAGCAGGGTCCAGCGAAACAGCGAATGCCATAAATCACAGGGAGTTTTATGGTTCGAGGAAGCGTTCTTTCTGCTCCATCGGGACTCAGTTTTCTACTCGAACGATGCATTTCAATGGATAATTCGGGACTGAGGTCGAGTGCCGTTTACGCTATTCGAAGAGTCGTTCATCAAATTTTATTGCATTCGATGTTCGGATTACACACATCTGGACCCGGCTTAAACAACTCGGCGAATAGTGTGGACGGCACTCGAACTCAGCCCACTCGAGCTCAGCCTTGAATAATAAATTCGAATGCAGCATTCGAGTTGAAAATAGAATCCTGACGAAACAGAAAGAGCACTGCTTCGAACCATAAAACTCCATGTGATTTATTGCATTCGCTGTTCGCATTACACTCATCTGAACCCGGCTTAAGGAAGCGAAAAAATGAAAACAATCTGAAGAAAAGAGGAATACAAATTTCCAAAATAGCAAACCATGTAATTTCGAACATTAGAAATCATACGATAGATTGAGACGATACAAAAATACTTATATCACAACCAGATGATCTGGAAATGAAATTAAAGAGTCAACTTGCATTCTGTCGAATGGAGAGAGTAATTTGCATTGTGCCGGTATTGTTCATTAGGAAATCATTTCCCTAGAAACTGCTCCTGTCAAATAATTTAATCCTGTAATTTGCGAGAGCGTTTCACATGAAAAAAAAATTCCATTAAATTTAATAGTTCAGTTTCAGATATTGGCAGTGAGAACCGGAAAATAAGCTACAAAATGTTGAATATAGCCCACTCGAAAATTTGAGTTTTCACGAATCCGACCTTCTCAATTAATCTCCAAACCTGCTATAAAATATAGAGTCTCTAAGTCGTTTTTTTTTCGGATGTGATTGTGGTTGAGGTCAGCCTAACTGCCGACCATAAAAAGAAAATCCATTCAGAGGCCTGACATTTGTTTAACTGGTTCAACTACGAAAGCAGAATTCGCGAGTTGGTATAATCAACCAATGATTCCGCATACATATCCATTCGAAATTTCATTATTTCAGTATTTTTGAGTTACTCTGTAAACATCAATACCAGGGAAATATCCAAGAAATTCGACATATTGTTTCCAGTATACAAACATATATAGAAGATAAATATCGGATCAAACTGAAATTCTTCTTCTTCAACTTACTGCATAGTTTAAATCTGATCGCGTCTATTCTTCCTAAGATATTAAGGAAAAACCTTCATCTTTCAATATCTCTGGCAACTTTTTTTGAATATTGACTTCAAGGTTTATCCCAAGTTTCAATCTGATCGCGTCAATAGTTATCGAGAAATTGGGGAAATATTCTCAACATTTCAAATACAACGGAATTAGACATAATTTTTGCTGATATAAAACATATGAATATAAATAAACATCAGATCAAAATAAGTGTGAAAAACTGTTGTGGAAGACTCACTTTGAGGTATGTGCCGAATTTCATCGCAATCTGGTCAATAAAAACAGAAAAAAATATTTTTTTCCCGATTAAGATGTGGATAATTCTAGAAATACCATTATTTTAACGATTGAAGACGCACGAAACTGTGCGTCAAGTTGCGCGTGGATACTCTTCAAATAATCACGAAGTTTCAATGTGATCGTTTCTCTGTAACCTCAAAATTTCAGACAACGGAATTTGATATATTTTTTTTATATTTATATCTCCGAAAATGAATATTTCATTGAATTAAAATTTGAAATATTGTTGTTGAACACTGAGTTTAAGGTCTTATTTTGTCAAAATCTGATCAACATTTTCCGAGAAGAAAATGTTCAACAAAACAATTTCGAATGAACATCTTTCAAAAATTTTTCTAACAACTGGATCCATACGAAATTCTTCAGTAAGTTTTGCGTTAGTATTCTCCAAATAATTACGAAGTTTCGATCTCATCGATTTCTACTGCTTAAGATATTGAGGAAATAACGTCAAAATATCTAACATCAACGAAATTTGACATATTTTTTTTTCCATATATTTCCGAAATTGAATATCGTATAAATTGAAATTGTTGTAAGATACTACTGATTTCACAGTATGTGCCAAATTCCTCCGAAATCTGATGAACAGCTCCCGAGAAAAAAAAATTTTCAAGAAAATTTAAAAAAATTTTGAAAAATATTTTTCTTTACATGTTCCAACTACTAGATCAACACGAAATTTTGCATCTAGTTGCGCGTTGATATTTTCTAACTTATAACGAATTTTTGATCTGATTGTATCTGTTCTCCTTGAGATATGGCGGAAATAAGGTTGAAATTTCAAATAACAACGAAATTTTGCATATTTTTGATCTGATATCTTGGAAGGCAAATAACATATCGAATTGAAATTCGCACTGTTTTTGTTGAATATTGAGTCGAAGATTCCAGCCGAATTTCGTTGAAATCTGATCAATATTTCGCGAGAAAAAAAAAATTCTCAACAAAAACTTGAAAATATTCGATTAATATTTTTTTGAATTTTTGTAACAACTTGATCCACACGAAATTTTGCACTGAGTTACACGTTGATAGTCTTGAACTGTTCAATCTGATCGCATCAGTTATTCATGAGATATCGAGGAATTAATCTCGAACTTTCTAAACGATTTCACACATTAACGAACTGAACCGGGATATTTGGACTACAAACCTAATCTGGCAATTTCAAGTCGCTAGTTCATTTCCTGAGATGAAATATTTTGTTTTTATTGCGAATTGTTCTAATGGAACGATCATCAAGAAATTTATTGGCGAAAGTTTGCCCATCAGTATTTAATTTCAACTTTTATCATAATCAGATCGGTATCTTTTAAGTTTTTTGGGAAGTGGAAATGAGATCGAGGAAATAACCTCGAAGTTCAATGTATTTTTTTCCAGGACCTCTGAAGATAACCATCCCATCAAACTCGAATTGAAACACTTTCATTAATTTCAAGATCTGTGCCAAATTTTATTGCAAGCTAATGATATATTTTACAAACATTCTTTTCCTAAAATTTTGTTAGGCGACGGTTTCATATCACTAAAAATGAAATTTAGTTCGACGCCACGAAATTTGTCATATTTTTTCGTCTTCAAAAATAATTATAGGATCAAACAGAAATTTGAAGCACTGACTTGATGTCAAATATTGACTTCTAAGTATTTGCTGAATTTCATCGGAATCTCATGAAAATTTTTCTTAATTTTTCAGAGGCACATTCTTCATGAAATTTCGAATAATGTTTTGCGATAATATCATTCAAAAAAGCGGTCTGATTTCGTTTATATTTGTTTAGATATTGACGAAAGAATCTCAATACTGCCAATCAAAAACAAAAATTGCCATATAATTTTTCAATATCTCCAAAAATAAATGAATATCTAATCAGTTTGAAATCCAAATCTTTATTTTTAAATGTCGACATCTAGATCTTCACCCAATTCAATTGCCAGTCCATCAATAATCTCCGAAAAATTTTTTTTTGGTCACAAATACAATACCTATGAAAAATTTTCAATTTTTTTTCATTTTCTGACGAAAATATTGAAAAGCGGTGCCCTGGTACTCGCAAACTAATTTCGAAGTTTCAGACTATCTCATCAGTAGTGTTAAATATTTTTCAAATATACTGCAAATATGCTTGGAGTTCGAAGGGACTATTCTTGAAGATATGATGATGATAAACTATACTTAGTATTTCATAAATATTGTTGTTTTGAATTAATTCCCAAATATTTCACTCAAAGGTGGATGGAAACTGGTTCTGAATCGATATTTTTCAAGTCATCTCAAATTTGACAAGATGTGACACGAGAAAATAAAATATTCTGGAATTTTCTAAATCACATTTAAGTCTTTTTTATTTCCTTTGGATAATTTCTCAAACCGGTACCTAAACAAAAATTTAATAACATTGTGAAGATATCGAAAAACGAATACAGATACACGTTAATCTTTGAAATTATCGAAGATAAAAAATATTTTGGATATGTGAATTATTTCCATGACACTAAGTTCTCGTTGTAGTGTTGAGATCGAATAATGTAATAAACAATAACATCATATATGTAGTCGAATTAGAAGAGAAAATTCAAAAGTACTTACATTCTATTTTGTTTTTCTTGGTTTGAGATATACGAATCAGAAATGACAACAAATGACTGCTATATGGCAATCAACACAACTGAAAAAGTGCTCATGTGAGGACTTCCATACTGTTTGAAGAGTAGATAGTCACCGCTAGATGGCGGCAGTCCAAAGAAATTGGTTAATTTTTCAATAGGTAGGCACGTCAGCATGAATTCAACCAAATATATTTGATGCAGAATTTGGCATTGAATATCTTCGGCCGATATCGAAAGAATGTTTTTTGGAGGAAAAATTGCGTTAATATATTTCCATAAATCAAAATGAAATTATCTCTTGTTGTAACTAGTTTCATTTGTTTTTTCGATGAGATTTAGGCACAATTGGAAGTCAATGAAATTTCTGAAACACCCCATGGAAATTCAGTTCTTTCCCAGATATTTCAACGATCAACAACATTCTATCAAACTTTCAGTTTTTTTCTGAATACCTACGTGGGAAACAAAGTAAAAAAAACTACTGTCATGAGGTAGGCGCATTTATGCGTCGATATTTGTAGAATATGTTAGTACCTGGATTATGAGGGCCGAATTCGTGAATGAGTAAAATCCACCGAACGATTCCGCTGATATGCCATTTCAAAATTTTGTATCCCTAAAGTTTCAAAAATTCATATAAGATCGAATTGGAATTGAGTACTTGATTGGAAATCTTCAGAAAACACCGACGTGCATTTAGCAGCTTTTTCGCGCATGTTCCAATTCGTTATCGAAATCAAACATCCTTTCACGTGAATGGACCCCCGTTCTTTCCAATCTATATTTTGGAAATATGAAGAAAATCAAATGTTGAATGGGTATCTATATTTGTGTAATCATCAGGCGGTCGGCCGTTAGGCCGATCGTAAACACGATTAATAACAATGATTACCCAGATATACCTGTTAGAAATTTTATTCTCCTAATAATTCCGAAAATATTAGATGTGCTCGAATTGAAATCCAGTACTTACTTGATTGAAATATGGCAGCTCCGAGGTTCATAATTTCATGAGGATGATAGGATCAGAGGATCATAGAATATTGAAATCAGAAAAAAATTTTTATAATTTTCATTTCGACTTGTTCTAATCATCACAAAATTCTACACAAAGTTATAAATCAGCATTTCAAAACCATTTACCAGTGCCATTTCATTCGAATCAGTGTTTTTTGAGTTACTCCGGAAAAAACAAAGATGCCGGGAAAAAAACACCAAATTTTTTTGTCAATCTCTCCAACAATTATAATCTTATCGCATTGAAATTTCGTGCACTGCTGTGAAATATTGAGTTCAAGTTCTGAGCAGAATTGCTTTCAACCATGATGAGTTGATTTCGGAAAAAAATTTTTTTCTTGATTTACTGATAGTAAGTTCGCAACAAAATATTATAGTTTGGCCAGTTTCGTCCATTAACGAACTTGACTGACGCATTTTGAAATTCTTCGTAAGCTCGTAATCATGCCTGCAGTTGGCCGGAGTCATTCAATCTCGACATCGGATTTGTCAACAGTGGCTGCAACCTGTTCGTTTGAGACCATTTTCTGCTCAAACTTCGAAAATGACAAATATTTGGACAAAACGATAGCACGCTGTATCCCAGAACATGCTCTCAAAAATGACAGCTCAAAGGTTCATTAAGAATTTCGTGGGCTATTATGATTGGGAGATCGCAGTATATAAAATATGTGGGAAAAAGATACGATCATCCTGAAATTATGCAAAAGTTGTTAATTATGTTGGTTGTTTATCATAATTTTCGAACGAGTAACTGAGTTTTGTCACGATTGGAACGGAACATTTGAGGTCATTTCGGAAAAAACAACGATACTGAGGAACAAAAAACGATATTCGACAATTTTTTCCCAATATTCAAGAAAATTGGAATCGTATCAAATTGGAATTTAGGACACTGTGAATCCAGAATGATGCACTGCGTTCACGAGTGTATCGCTATCCGTTTAATTTTCACGGATGAATAGCACGAGCTCTCTCTCTCTCTCATTCAAAGAACTACACATAGCTGCATGCAATGCTGTGTCCCCTTCTATTGCATGCGATGGTTCGCTGGGACTTTTCTGAGACACGTAAGCATCCGCAACAATATTTCACTTCTTGAAACTCTACGACCGGAATTCAGAACTGAATTTCGTGTTCGTGATCAAGGAATTTTCATTATAAAGTTACTTCATTACTTCTTCCATCAGTGTATCCGGTCTTAGAGGAAATATTTCAGTGAATAAGAAAGACACTTTTTCAATTGAAATTTATTGTTTGCTATCGACTCATGTTTACAATTGAACATCATCAGGCCAGCTGAAATAAATGCACAATAATCAGGGAGAAAATATTCCAGTCTTATATTACATTTCGCTGTGAAAGTGAGGTTATAGGAAGGTAGTAATGTGCAATTATATACCGCCCAGCTCAAAAGTCGAAGTACAACAAATCAAAATTTGAAAAATGGAGAAATCGAATGGTAATTTTCTTCCAAAATCCGTAATCAAACAATATGAATTTACTACCCTATCTATGTATGTTTTTGTTAAGAATTAAATTTTAAAATGTCCATTTACTTTCAAACACTGACCATGTATCCAACTTTCAGTGTGCTGAAATCGACCTAAAATAACCTGCATTTTCAGATTGCCTGAAGATGGCCCCAACTTTGTAGAGGGTGAAACATATTTAGTCGTTATTTACAATAACTTTTGGAGTGGACATGACGGGCCTTACCTACTTTATTCGATTAGAGAGCTTCAATGAATAATGTGCATATTATTACTTCCAATCAAACTATGTACAAGTCGAAGCAACAAAATTTATCTACATCAACATCTCAGAATGCAGACGAAAATGAATTCTATGAGTATATGCTTTCAGTGGCTATGTCTTAGGGAAAATTCACAGCCCAAAATTGCTAGAGTCAAGATCGGTTATACTTCTAAAGCAGCCAAGTGAGCTCGTCCATTCGCCATCGAGTATTGAATAAGGGAGAACTTCGTTATAAGTATAAACTGAGAGAATCAATTCGCCTCAAAATATGGAGCAAAACATAGAACTAACATCTCCCTTACATCCAGCAATATGAGACTTCCTAGAGAAAAGGTTCTAGGAAAGATGTAGATTGCAGGTGAGAATTGTTTTCACCATTTCACCCAGGAGTGTTTCATTATCAGCCAGTGAACTAGATCTTGTTGATTAAAGTCTTGAATATTCCGCACCTAAAAACCTTCTTTCGGCAATTCAGATTACTTTGTCCCATATGTTGAAAGCGTCCTCGGTCAGAGCCAGTTGAAGAATTTATCCAGAATGGCACAGGAAACAATCAACATAATCAAATCTTAGCTGAAATATCATGAAACAACTCTTCAGGAGACGTTCAAACTTATAAAATCTTTACTGGACAAGATAACTAACGATCTCCTAATAATTAAAGCAGACAAAAGCCATTGCAGTTTTATCATGAACAAGTCCAAATATGTCAAGATAACCGAAGACTCCGATAATTTGATAAAACACCCAAAGATTCAATACCAAGCATTCTTAGGAGAGTGACCTCTCTTATCAAACAACACGAAGAAGTCCTAAAGCCGGTTCCAGATGAGTGTAAAGCCGGGTCCGGATGAGAGTAATCCGAACAACGAATGCAATAAATTTTGATGAACGATTAGTCGAATAGTGTGGACGGCACTCGAGCTAATACATTCAATAATACATTCAAATGCATCGTTCGGGTTGAAAACCGAGTCCTGAGCAGAAAGAGCACTGCCTCTAACTATAAAACTCCCTGCGATTCATTGCTTTCCCTGTTCGCATTATACTCATCTGGACCCGTCTTAATGCGAACAGCGAATGCAATTAATCACAGGAAGTTTTATGGTTCGAGGCAGCGCTTTTTCTGCTCCTTCGGGAATCAATTTTCAACTCGAAAGCTCTATTCGAATGTATTATTCGAGGCTGATCTCGAGTGCCGTCCACACTATTCGCCGAATCGTTAATCAAATTTTATTGTATTCTTCATTCGGATTATACTCATCTGGGCCCGGCCTAACCTATTTCAATGTTGAGACCGAATGGCTCATTTCATCTGTCACTCCTCATCTGTAGAGTCTACCTAAAATTCAGAAACCAAATGTACACATCCGACCCATTGTTTCCTCCGTTGGCACCCCTACCCACAGAACATCAAATATAAGAAGTGCGACCTCACTTGTAAACTGTGGGCAGCATTTGTGACATTTCTCCTGCCAAAAAAATAGTTGGGAATATTCCATTATGGTCCTAGGGCGCTTGCTGAATTATGTCATTTTACTTTAAAATTTTGATGGTTTTCTGTGGTCAAATATTGATTTTTCCAGGATGCAAATATTTGTACCGTGGATTTTTCAAAATATTTACTATTCCTTGTTTTGGACTTAATAATATAATAATAATTCGGAAGAAAATATTCTTCAGGAATGAAACATAGCATTAAAAACAGTAATTCTTTATTTACAATACATCATTTTTACAATTGTATATAATTATAATATATTTTCCAATAAATTATGATATTTACAAAAATATTCACTTATACTCATCAAGAATGGTGCAAAAGGCATTCTTATGTGCAAAATTAGTAACTAAAATATATTCTAGCCATCAAAAATTATCCAAAATCTAGTTGAAGAGAAACTACTCTAATACTCTTATATGTAATAATCTGAATTTCTCGAATATAAACTGATTACATTTTTTATACGTTTCAAATATTCCATTGTACAATAAATAAGAAAATATTTGTCTCACACCTTATCAAATAGGACTATAATTTCTAGAGAAACCAAAAACTATGACATTTTTCAATGAATCTAACACAATTTCTAACCAACCACAGGTCTTACACTCTCGGAATTTGGTTTGAGTTATTCAAAGTTCTTTGAGGTGTAACTGGTTAAATTTGAATTACACTTTGATGTTTTTGAATTATGGATAAAAATATATTTGTTGGGTGAACACACATAGCCTTTCAGTTATTCTTAGGATCAGAATTATCACTTCACTGAAACATAATAACAGTTTGTCTAGGGAGGGGAAAAATCATCCAGTCACAATAGGCAGTCAAATCAGGTGAAATCTATCGATGTAGATGATTACCGTTAATATCACTCTTTTCTGAAAATTTGAAAAAGTATCAATATCACATGAAAAAAGATGAATATTGAAATATATTTGAATGAAACATATAAAAATCGTTGGATGGTGATGGTTCATTTGGGAATACATTTTTGGGCTGAAATTGTCGGACATAGTCATGCTCATTCTGTTGATGAATCAGCTCAGATGATTGTGGCACAACCTTCTTGTTCAGATGACCCGTTGAGTTAGTGGATTGAAATCAGAGCCTGAAAAATAATCACTGCATAAGCGAATATTAATATAATATTTTTGCTGGGATTCATTTCACAAATACCTTTTCAAGTTATGAGGATGACAAGGTCTTTAGGGATGCGAGGAAATCTTTGGTACCAACAAGTGAACTGCTGATAAATGAATTTTTGCAAGAAAACTTAAAATCTTTCTACAATGATGCAGATGAAACTAAAGCCATTTACTTGATTTAATATAACAGTAAAGTCAGTAAGATTTATAGAATTGAACTTAAACATAAACCTATCAGATCTCTCCTAGCGCCCTAGTCTTCAACATCTTGTAATCCCTGAAAATAATCTCATAAAGCACCTGCATAAATATCATATCATCAGCATAATCTGAATTCTGGAAGAAAAAGTTTCATTATATTACGAAGAGAGCACCTAAAAAGAGTTGAAATATTTTATCCTGGGCATTAGCTGAATCCTCAAAAAGGAAATATTTCATTTTATTTCGAAAGAAAAAGTTATCTTCACATGGATATCATATTTATACTAATTAATGTCACCACAATTATTGCTTCTTTTTGGAAAATATCACTCATTATAACATTTCAACAAACAAATTCATAAAAATCGATTTCAAGCGATGGACCAAAAGCTCCGGTTATAGTTGCGGTTATCCAAACTGACATATAGGCAAAGGATTATCTGTCAATGTTGATAACCGTAACTATAACCGGAGATTTTGGTCCATCGCTTGAAATCGATTAAAGTCTGTCATTATCATTTATGAATGTCATTCCTTAAATGATCTGTCATTTTTGTAATTCATCCATTTGAATCTATGAACTCTATATTATTTACCTGAAAGGGACCCGTTTTGAACGACAAGTGAAACCAATTCGTTGCTTATGCAACCCGCGAAGTGGACGGATATCTATCTCTTTCTTCCTCATTGCAGTAAAGGGAACTCTGTCGCATTTATTCTAAATCATTTTAATTTTTCATTTCAAATTAGGAGAACCTTAATTTTTTCTGACCAATTCTTGAAGAAGGCAGGATTGAAGAAGATCGCACATGTTCAAGTGAAATTTCAACTTAGTGAGCGGTTTTTCTGGGGAACAGCGCGTTATTATCCTGCGTAAATTTGAGTTTTTTTGCTGAAAAAGGTTCCAAGCGACCAGGTTGGTCTCAATGATGTAGAGTTCAATGCCATATTGAATTCTATTCAGCCGCCCGTTGCCACGATAACTTACTACCGAGAAAAGCTTAGCGACTTAAAAAATTCAAAATAAGTATGTTAATGGGCAAAATTTACCTAATAGTTTCATTTCAAATATATTATTTTATTTCCTCTATACAGGTTGTTCTACAAGCTCTATGACAAACTTTGACAGATGGTAGCTGGGCTCATTCTGAACAATTTTTTTTCCTATGAACATAGGTCTGATTCGTTCTCGTTTCGAAGTTTGAAAAAATTTATTTCCATGTTTTGATCAAGTAGACCAACATAAAATATCGGTTGATATGGTAATTGACGTTATTTTAATTATTCATTTGACACTTGATGTACGTTTTGAATAACAATGCATTCTTTCACGACACAGGAATATGCAGATATTGTATTTGAATATGGGTATTCTAATGGTAACTCCAGAGGAGCAGCTCGAGAATACCGAAGAAAATATCCTAATAGACACCAACCTGCTCACACAGTATTTTGCGCATCATTCCGACGACTTCGAGAAACAGGCAATCCTGCTCCAAAGAAAGACGATTTCAGCAACGTTTCAGTGTAAACGTTTGGGGTCGGATTTTCAACAATGATTTGATGCCAGTACATGTTATAAATGACCGTTTAAATGCAGATTTGTTTAAAAATTTTTTGGAGCACAACCTTTTCGACTTCAAAGATGACTTAGAGCTAAACATTGTAGGAAATATGCGGTATCAGCACGATGGTGCACCACCACATAGAGGGAGACAAGTAGTCAGTTGGCTGAATGAACATTTCCTGAATAAATGGATAGGTCAAGTAGGACCAATACAATGGCCACCTCGTTCGCCTGATTTAAATTTCTTAGATTTTTATTTATGGGGACATAGGAAGCGGCATGTTTATCATGTTGAAATCGAATCTCATCAACAATAACTTTATAGAATTCAAGATGCAGCAAACCAAATACGAAACGACCCAAATCTGATCCGCCGAGTAACGGCATCTTCAGTTCGTCGATGTGAAGCTTGCATTCAAGCTGAAGGTGGACATTTTGAACAATTTTATAGTATCAAAATTCCCATTTATAATCATGATTTGAACATGAAAATATAATTTTTCAAATGCTTGTATCTTCTCAACAAAAACGAATCGGATATATGTTCATAGGAAAAAAAATGTACAGAATAAGCACAGCTACCATCTGTCAAGTTTGTCATGGAGCTTGTAGAATACCCTGTATATCTCACGAAGTACTGATGCGATCAGATTAAAACTTGCTAACTGATTACATGAAGAATCGTTGAAAAAATTTTTTTTCGGAAACTATCAATGAGATTTCAATGAAATTTGGCGCAGACCTTGGAGTCGAATCTGAACAGCAATGTTCGAAATTCATTCATTTCAGCTCGATTCGACACACATTTTCAACAATATCGGAAAAAATTATGTCAAATTTCGCATTGGCAATGAATTTTAACAAGCGCTTAAATTTTTCTGACTTCAAGTCGGTGCTTTTCGAGAAGTATTTTCCAATCTGGTTGGTAAATAAAATTAAAGAAAGTCAGAAATAAAAATTTATTTAGATATTCAAACAAATGTTTGGGATATGCGAATACAGAAGGAACAGCATCTGGTTTAAACAAATTCATGGTGGATCCAGGTCTCACTAGATAATCACTCGGAAGAAAATGCTCCTGACAATATCTGCTGGTTTTTGATGGAGCCCAATTCTCCCTGCGTATAGCTTTAATCCATAACTTCAAAATTTCTGGCCGTTTGAATGGAAATCTATAACAAATGATTCCACTTTAAATCTGAATCTAAATAATCTTGCTTATCGTTGCTCATCCAAATATAAATAAATAATCCACTTACCTATGAAAAGATAATCGGAGGTTATCTTGCTCGTTTTTGCATCCAAATGCTACGCAATATATAACCATTTTTATTTAAATTTATTGTAATAATGATGAAACTATCGTCAATCGTCAATCACAGCTCACACCATAATAATTCTTCACTTTTTGAACCACATGCGGTGAAAGCAGAGAAAGTAATGGCATATCAGAGAATAATAAATATTCATTTTCAAAAATATGGCACTTTATAAACGATGTAATACCCAGACTACCTAAATTCCAAGTAGAACCAAATTTGAGCCGTTAAACACCATTTACTTTAATGGATGTGACAGAGAGAGGTTACCGTAATTAGCGCTATCTTTGTTTCGTTGCCCTTTGTTACGCTTTAGGCTGGTCGTCCACTGCAAGCGATTTCGAGAGGCGCGATAGGAGCGTAAACGAACGAATTTGCGCGACAGATCCAAATGAATGGAATTCTAGGTACCCTCGTCGACTGGCAGCGAGTTCATATGGGTGATTTCGAGAGGATTCGAGCGGCGCAATCGTATCCCGATCATTTTGGATCTGCCGCGTCTATACGCTCGAAAAGAGGAGCTATCCGTCGGCAAGTGGAATGTATGGTTTGTGAACGGAATATTTGTTGAAGCTCGTTGTTTATTGTTGGTGAATTTTAGATGGATCAGATTGAAACGTTAATGAATGTTGTCGTTTTTCTTACATTAAACTAACATCCAGAAGTTCTGTAGGTGTATAGTAGCCTATCTGAAGTTGGACTCTTTGGCAATAATCGGCTGTATAGCATTCCAAATATAATTAATCCAGCGTGTTTCGCCATTATCTCGGGTTTTCAATCAATCTCATATGCAGAACGATCTTTTCGATCACAAAATAAACATAGTTTTTTCTTTATAAAACGCTACGGATTTTTACTACTGACCTGTTTTCTAAAATACGCATGCACTTCTGCAAAATTTTAAGAATTTCTGAATATCTGTGTCACCATCATTTCTTTCGATGTTTGCAGTTTTTAAAGTTTTGAAGTCACGTTCTAGATACATTCATAACTTTTTTTTTCTTCTGAAGGTGACTTTCACAGATAAAATTCAAATCAGCCATAATTTCGAAGTTTCACATCGTTTGTTTTCGAAGTACCCAGGTCATCAACATTCACACTTCAACTTCCATTCCAGTATTATAAATGAGTATACGATAATAATCATTCATTATCAAGATGGTGAATTTTTTCCGATAATTTCATTTTTTCTAAATTTGAATCTACCTTAGCTCAAAAATTTTCCCCATTCCGTAGCTAACATATGCCTGATCAAGTGAGATTTATCCCTGAAATGTTTCATTATTACTTCTAAATCCATTCCGTATCACAATTTCTTCAATAAACAAGGAAATCTGAAGTAAAAATCCTCTGCTACGCAAGAACAAGAACGAACCGAAACCTCGCGAACTATCTGCCAGTGGACGACCCCGAAGCCTGAGACCGCTTCGGTCGTAAAAGCTCCTCGGCGCTCGTAAAACGCGTAGCTCATAAAAGCCCCAAATCGCTTCCAGTGGACGGCCAGGCTTAAGCTTAGTTGAAGAAGGGTCGGGTCCTTTCCAGGTAGTAATATAGAGTTTTATGATTTGAACATATCTACGACATACGTTTCTGACATCTCCTTTCCTATTCAAAGGACAGAACGAAACTATTTGGGGACGTATGTCCTTGTTTCCACTTTTTCTACCGTCGCTTCATCCCTCTGCCCCTACCATTGTATAGGGAGGGACAATCATACATACGGGGTTTACATTTGGCGCAGTGGATTTCATCTATAGACTATAGATGTTGTTGAGGAGTTGGTTTTCTCGGCACGTCTTGGCTTGGATAAAACCAGTGGCGTGGACTGAAGTTGGGCAGATTCATATCACGTGTTCTCAAGTTTTTCGAACGTGATCATCTATAAATTAATGATTGATTCTTTAGGTCCTTTCGTTTGCATAGAAAGTGATACACTTTCTGTGCAAGCGAAAGGACCTATTTCTGGCTCTATGTTCACCAAATCACATAACAACAATAGTTCTAAGGTTTAAATCAGGGTAATCCCTGCTTTCTAACTGTTACTGCAACCAGTAAACTCATTTTCTTTTTTTATTTTTAGTTTATTATTCGTAAATTCATGCTGGTTCATAGTTGACCTAATTCAGGGAATATCATTTTTAATTCGAATGTACCGCGTGAAAACATATGCTGGAGATTTGATGAATGCCAGATACGCAAGAACGATACAGTCTCAATGCTCGTTCATTTGCATATGGACATATACAGATTTTCCACTCGCTCTGTCTTTGTGTATAAAAACCACGAACATTTTCAAGTTGACTCTAATTTCAAGAACAATACAATTCTTTCGTTGTGCGAGATTGTGTGTTCCGTCTACCACCAGTTCGAAGGCGAAGATCAGCCAAGGACATCTCAAGGATTTACCTTTTACAAGGTAGGCAAGAATCATTTCTCCACATTTAAATTTTCGGTCCTTCGCAATTTTCACATTAAGGCCCTTGTCGTGCCATATTGGTCGTTCGGGCCGGATATTTGAACCATATCAGTCCAATCGAGCTGATATTAGAACCTTATTTCTAAATTCTTTTAATTAGGCAACTCTGAATTTAATTCATTTCACTTCCATATTGTTCTGCTCATAAAAAAAAACGAAACTGATAATCGCAGTGTGTTGACATTTAGCGTATTCTTAACCATAGACTATTTTCAGTAGATAACATCTCATTTTCGAACAATAACAATACCTGACTTTTCGTAAACTTTCGATTCTTTTCTCTATTCTCGACTTTTCGGTCAGGTGTTGTTCCTGTTTGAATACTTATCCATTCATAGTGTCAACATTTGGTTTTTGGTATTATTTTCATTTTTTCGTTCATTTTGAAAACTTTTCAAAATAAACTTTCGAAATAACATTATAACTGCAGTATACTTTGAATCGTAGAACAACTCATTTCATTCACAATGAATTCTAAAGTGAAACAGAATAAAGCTCGTCGTCAAATTCTTATTGATGACATCGAGGAAATATTGTTTCTAGCTCAGGCTGCGGTAACAGACGAAAGTCTTCACGTACGATTTCGTTTAAGATACGAAAATCTAGAGGAAATTTACAGTGAATTTCAAACTATACATAATGCTATAATAGTGCTTTTAGCGAATTCAGATGAACCAGATTACAACTCAGAAAAATCAATTAGAGCTGCGTTCACCGATAATTATTTCACTGTCAAAACAATCTACGTGAATTTGTTTCCTGTCGTTAAACCTGAGTCTACTCATACATCAAAATCGCCAAACGTAAAACTTCCCAAAATCGCTTTACCAATTTTTGATGGTAATTATAGGGAATGGCCAACGTTTTATGACTTATTCAAAAGTTAAGTTCATGAGAATTCTAATTTGAGTCAAATAGAAAAATTTCAGTATCTATTGAGTTCACTTTCTTCTCAACCTCTGAATTTGCTCGAAGGGTTTCCTTTGACAGCTCAAAATTATGAAAATGCGTTTCAAACTCTAACTGATAGATATCAGAATAGACGGCTCTTAGCTAATACATGTTGGAATGAAATTTATAATGTTTCAAAACTTCAAAATGAGTCAGCGTCCGGACTTAGACGGATTCTGGAGGTATTTTCGGAAAATTTAGCTGTGTTGAAGAACTTGGGTTTACCTACTGATCAGTGGGACTTTGTTTTATTTCATTTGCTCATTCAGAGATTAGACACAGCCACCATTAAACGATTTGAATTACAGGAATGCTCAACAGATATTCCTTCATTTATTAATTTGCAAACGTTCTTGACTAATCAATGTATAGCTCTAGAATCAGTTGCTCTTTCTCTTCCTTCAAAATCTCAACAGTTTTCTGATTCTCGAACTTCAAAAGTCAATAATACTCAAAGTAAACGAAATTCTGTTCTTTTAGTTCAATCGAAAAATAATACAGAAAAAAAGGCATAAATTGTAATTATTGCAAGTCATCTCATAATATTTACAGCTGTCCTTCGTTCTTAGGAAAAACTGCCTCGGATCGTTTCAAAATTGTCAAAAATAAGAATTGGTGCATCAACTGCCTTCATTCTGGGCATCAATTAAGTAACTGTTCCTCGAAGTCAACATGCCGTACATGTAATAAAAAACACCATTCTTTATTGCACATGCGCAGTTCATCCGACTATGTACCTCAGAACGAATCATGTCAATCTCAAAGTCAAATCTCTTATTTTTCGCATTCAAACTCAGTAAATGTTTCGCCTGCTAACTACACAGTTTTATTGGCAACTGCTCAAGTGGACATTCAAGACGCTTGGGGTAACTTTCAGAAAGTTCGTGTTTTATTAGACGCCGGTTCTCAAATAAACATCATATCCGAATCTTGTGTAAAAATGTTAGGATTGGGAATTTCAAAGAATGCTCTTTCAATTACTGGCATAGGAGAAAGTTCATCTACTGCTTCTGGTAGTACTGTCTGCTCTATTCGCCCTACAGGTCAGGTCAACCCATCTTTTACTTTTGACGCTGTCGTTATTCCAAAAATTTGTACGCAAATGCCGACCTCTTTCGTCCAATTTTCCAATTGGAAATGCATCTCCAACAAAAGATTAGCAGATCCTGAATTTTCTACTCCACATTCCATTGATATCCTTCTTGGTGCAGATATTTTCCCACTCATACTTAAAGACGGTCGAATCAAAGGCAACGGTTCGGAACCTACAGCCAGGGCTGGGCAGTATTTCAATTACTTGTAATTGAAATACGTATTTGAAATACAAATACGTATTTTGTATTGGTATTTCAATTACTTCTTGAAAATGTATTTTGTAATTGGTATTTCAAATACCTGACGCTGAAGTATTTTGTATTTTGTATTTCGATACTTTTTTCTTCGAAATACTTTCGAACAAATACATTTAGCGCTGAGCGCTCTACAGAAAATAGTCCCTGAATCTCCCTTCAGATGGCGCGACGTTCATCTGCTTCATCTAGTTCTTTTGCTGGCAATCATATTTTTGGCAAATGGAAAGGGAGAAAAGGTCCTGCGCAATGGTCATTTCATCATGGAGTTAGAGTTAGTCAACTTCTAAAAACGATAAGAGTAAAGAGCTTACCATCCTTGAACATTATCCTAACATAAAAAATCTAGAAAAGCCTGACGGCCCACTGCGTAAACACAATAACTTCCGAAAGAAACAACTTAGAAACTCGATATTTTTAGAGAAGGTTTGGACCTTAATTACGAAGGCCGAATTCGTGAATGGGTAAAATCCACCCAATGATTCCGCAGATATACCCATTCAGAATTCTATTTTCCCAATATTTCCAAGAATATATAGATCAAATCGAATTGAAATCCAGTACTTCATCGAAAAGTTACAGTTCGAAGGTTCATACAGAATTTAATGAGGATGATATGATAAAAAAATCACAGAAATTTTTTTTCAGATTGTTTTAATGACACGATCATCACGAAATTTTGCATAAAGTTGTCTTTCAGCATCTTCAAACTAGCTGCGAAGTTTATCAGGATTGAATCAGTATTTTTCGAGCTATACCGAAAAAAGCAACGATATCGAGAAAAAAAAACCTCGAAATTTGACATGTTTCTTCCCGATAACTTCAAAACTTATAATCGTATCGAATTGAAATTTGGTGCACTGCAGTGAAATATGAAATTTTTTTCTGGATATGATAAACGGTTTCCGGAAAAAAAGTTTTTTGTGAAAAAATTTAGGAAAAATGTTTTGGAAAAAAATTTTGAAAAATTATTTTTTTTAATTTACTGACAGTATGATCCTGACAAAATTTGGCCCAAAGTTGCACGTTGTTGTATTCCACCTAATTGCCAAGTTTGAATCCAATCGCTCAAGTAGTTTCTGAAATAAAAGATAAATAACCTCAAAATTTCAAATGGCTATACCTCCGAAAGTATTCGACCGATTTGGCCCACTAACAAACTCAACCGCGGCATTCCAATGCGCAACCTACCATGAAAGTTTCAAGTTGCTAGCTCACTCCGTTCGACAGTTATCGTGCCCACGGCCGGCCGGAGAGAATCAATTTTGACACCAGATTCGTCATCAGTGAGTCCAACCTAGTCGTTCGAGACTATTTTCGGCTCAATCATCGAAAATTACAGACATTTGGACAAAACGATAGCACGCCGTTCCCCTAGAACATGCGCGCAAAAATGGATATTAATGCTCAGAGGGGTCGTTACGAATTTAATAAAATGTCTAGTTGATAGAGTTGATACAAGTTGCTAGCTCACTCCGTTCGACAGTTATCGTGTCCACGGCACCAGATTCGTCATCAGTGAGTCCAACCTAGTCGTTCGAGACGGCCGGCAGGACAGAATCGATTTTGACACCGGATTCGTCATCAGTGAGTCCAATCTAGTCGTTTGAGACCATTTTCAGCTCAATCATCGAAAATTACAGACATTTGGACAAAACGGCAGCACGCCGTTCCCCTAGAACATGCGAGCAAAAAATGTGTTCATACAATATAACACAAGTTTCTGCCCATCAGAACCTGTAGAAAGATTATTTTCTTCAGCTTTCAGCTGTTTGTCTGATACTACATTCAAAAATATTATTATTTATTTAGCGATGAAATAGCCGAGCTGAATTCGTTGTACTCTTTTCACATTTTACGTAACAGCTGAATGTATTTTGTCATTTGTATTTCAAATACAAATAGATAAAATACTGTATTTTGTATTTTATATTTCAAATACCCGACTTGAAAGTATTTTGTATTTCGTATTTCAAATACCTGCGAGAAAGTATTTTGTAATTTGTATTTCAATTAAACCAAGCATGTATTTTGCCCAGCCCTGCCTACAGCCCTAGAAACTGTTTTCGGTTGGGTTTTCATGGGACAAATTCAGTCCCCTAGTCGCTCGATGAATTCATTTCATTCGTCTTTATGTGATTCATCTATTGATACCACATTAAAGAAGTTCTGGGAACTTGAAGAGGTGCCAACAACAGCATCCTCTTCACCAGAGGATCAGCGTTGTGAACGGCTCTTTGTTGAAGGTCATTCGAGAGATGCTTCGGGACGATACACGGTTGCATTGCCATTTGAAAGTAACAAATGCTTATCTTTTGGTGATACGTATTCTCTAGCTCTGCGTCGTTTTCTGTCGCTCGAACGTAGACTTATCAAAACTCCAGAAGTGTACCCGGAATACTGTCATTTTATGAGAGATTATTTGAGTAGCAATCATATGTCGTGGGTGGTCACAGATGTCGAAACTGAGAATAAATTCTATATCCCTCACCATTGTGTCATCAAACCTGATAGTGCGTCGACCAAGTTGCAAGTAGTCTTCGACGCATCAGCTCACCTTCCAGGAAAATTGTCCTTGAATGATGCTCTCTTGATTGGTCCTAAATTACAGAAGGACATTTTCGTTATTCTGTTGAATTTTCCTGTCCATACTTTCGTTTTCACCGCCGATGTAAAACAGATGTATCGTCAAATTTTAATTCAGCCCTCGCATCGTGATTACCAAAGAGTTCTTTGGAGGTTTTCTCCATCAGAGCCTGTCGGTGCTTATCGATTAAACACCGTTACATACGGAGTTGCACCTGCTCCCTTTCTTGCTCTTAGGACTTTGTCTCAACTAGCTGAGGACGAAGGAGCTTCTTTTCCAAATGCATCTAGAATCCTACTCAGAGATATTTACGTGGACGATATTGTCACGGGCTGTGATGATCTGAAACAGGCCGAAGTTTTGGTGGACGAGTTGATATCATTGTTGAAATGTGGTGGGTTTGAGCTTCGTAAGTGGTTTAGCAATAGCCATGAATTGCTTTCTCGTGTACCTTTAGACCACCAACATCAGCATTCCATCAATTTTGATGCCGACTCTGCCATTAAAATTCTTGGTTTGAAATGGTTTCCGTCATTAGATGAATTTTCTTAATCAGTAAAGGCATCTGGTGAGGTCTGCTCAAAACGATCTATTCGGTCGGATCTTTCACGTATTTTTGACCCTCTTGGATTTCTAGCCCCGTTCACTTTTCTTGCAAAGCACCTAATCCAGCATCTCTGGACATTAGGCTTGCGATGGGATGATTCTCTCCCAGTCGATGTAAACAATCGTTCGAACCAGTGCAAATCTGAATTGCACGAACAAGCCAAGCTCAAAGTTCCTAGGCAGTTGGCATCAGGATCCTATTCACGATGCGAACTCCATGGCTTTGGAGACAGTAGTGAACGAGGTTATGCTGCTGTCGTTTACCTTCGATTTTTCTATGCCAACGGCTTTATCGACACATCATTCGTATGTGGAAAATCGAAAGTTTCTCCGGTAAAGAGAATTTCAATTCCTAGATTGGAACTCTGCGCCTGTCTCCTTTTGTCTAAACTCATCTCTTTAGTTCTCTCGGTCTATTCATCTGCCTTTCAGATAAGCAAAGTTTTTGCATGGTATGATTTTACAGTCGCTCTGACATGGATCAGATCCTCCCCTCATCGATGGAAATCGTTCGTCAGTAATCAAACGACTCAGATTCAGGAATTGGTTTCGCCAGAACTCTGGTATCATGTAAAATCTGGAGACAACCCCGCTGACTGTGCTTCACGTGGTCTGACGCCAGCTGAACTTCTAAATTGTACATTATGGTGGGCGGGTCCCGATTTTCTCCGTTCCGCGGAAACAACTTTCGATCGCATAGAAATGAAGGGTGCTCAAAATCTCGTCAGGGAGGAAGAACGTCACATTTCTTTGCCCGCATTCGTCTGCTCGCAATTTATAAATGAGTTTCTTTCGAAGTTCTCGTCGTTATCCAAGACTCAACATATAGTAGTTTATGTCTTCAGATTCGTTCATAACCTGAAAAATCCCAATTCTCGTATAAGTGGAGTTGTATCATCTATAGACCTCAAACATGCTCTCAATTTCATCATCAAACAAGTACAGCAATCTGTGTTTCAGGCAGATATTGCTAATATTCGAAATGAAAAACCGATTTCAAAGAGTCTTCGTAAGTTGAATCTGTTTATTGGTGAGGATGGTATTCTGAGGGTGGGCGGCAGACTTTCATTTTCTGGTCTTTCGTATGATCATAAGCACCCATCTCTTCTTCCGTCTTCTCATCGACTCACTGAACTCATAATTCAACATTTCCATAGAGTTTACCATCATCCAGGAGCCCAAACTCTACAATTTCTTCTTACTCAACAGGTATGAATATTGTCCGCTCGAAGAGCGATAAATAAGGTTATTTCTCGTTGTCATACCTGCTTCAGAGTTAAACCAAAGGCTCCTCAACCTTTAATGGGTAATTTGCCCCCTTTGAGGGTGAATCAGCTCAAGCCCTTTCAATGTGTAGGTGTAGATTATGGTGGGCCATTTCTCACAACTATGTCTCGAACTCGCGGTTCTAGATCATCTAAGTCGTACATATGCCTCTTTGTATGTTTTACAACAAAGGCATTACATTTAGAACTCGTCTCAGATCTCACGTCTAACGCCTTTCTTGCTGCATTGCGTCGATTCATTGCTCGACAAGGACGATGCAATCATATATTTAGTGACGGCGGAACGAACTTCAAAGGAGCATATCGAGTGCTCTCAAGCTATATGCAAAATGCGGTGATTGAAGAACATATAGAATGGAGCTTTAATCCCCCTTCTAGTCCACATTTTGGAGGTCTGTGGGAATCCGGAATAAAATCCGTTAAATCGCATTTGCTTCGAATCATAGGTGATCAAATTCTAACCTATGAGGAATTTTACACTGTACTCACGCAAATAGAAGCTCTTCTCAACTCACGTCCGCTCTGTCCACTTAGTAATGACCCGAACGATATATCGGCGTTAACACCGGGACATTTTCTTACCTTAGCACCACTCACTGCGTTACCTGAACCGGACTTATCACATCTTTGTATAGGTAAACTTTCACGTTGGCAGCTTTTGACGCGTATCCACCAAGATTTTTGGAAACGATGGCATCTCGAATATTTGAATACGTTACAACAACGTAAGAAGTGGTTCGATAAAACTACTGATTGTCTATCAATAGGTACACTCGTACTTATGATGATCAGCTTCCTCCGTTACGCTGGCGTTTAGGACGCATCGAACGACTGCACCATGGTGCTGATAAAATAGCTCGAGTAGCTAGTGTCCGTACAATTCAAGGTATACTGCAGAGACCGGTGGTTAAGTTATGCCCTTTACCACTCCAATAGGTTTTTTTTTTGTGCAACTTTTTTTTTCTTATGTGAAATATTCTATTTTAGGTGGGCGGTTATGTTACTGCAACCAGTAAACTCATTTTCTTTCTTTATTTTTAGTTTTTTATTCGTAAATTCATGCTGGTTCATAGTTGACCTAATTCAGGGAATATCATTTTTAATTCGAATGTAACTCGTGAAAACATATGCTGGAGATTTGATGAATGCCAGATACGCAAGAACGATACAGTCTCAATGCTCGTTCATTTGCATATGGACATATACAGATTTTCCACTCGCTCTGTCTTTGTGTATAAAAACCACGAATTTCTATTATACAAACATTTTCAAGTTGACTCTAATTTCAAGAACAATACAATTCTTTCGTTGTGCGAGATTGTGTGTTCCGTCTACCACCAGTTCGAAGGCGAAGATCAGCCAAGGACATCTCAAGGATTTACCTTTTACAAGGTAGGCAAGAATCATTTCTCCACATTTAAATTTTCGGTCCTTCGCAATTTTCACTTTAAGGCCCTTGTCGTGCCACTAACTATTCGTTGAATGTGAAATGAACAGAATTAGTAAATTCTACACGAAAGTATATTTTGTGCATGTTATATATTTGTGAACGAGCAATTCTTTTACTTATACGCATGTATAATTTTGGGTGATCTTCTGGATGAAAATTTCCATTTTCAAGAATGAAAACGCTGAATCCTGTGAATAAATTTATTTATTTCTCAATTTTTTTTAATGAAATTAAATATTTTCGGCAACACCTTAGCTAGAACACTACCAATTTTCGTGTCGTTTTGTCCAAATGTCTTCGAAGAGTTTCTGGTGATACTGGAAAAAAATATGTCAAACTTCGTGATTTTTTCCTCGGTATCGTTATTTTTTCCGTATAGAATGATATATCATGATACCGTTTTGAAATAACCGATAAAGTATCTGTTATATTTTGAATTTAAAACGAAGAATTCTAAAAAATTCTCTTGTTATTGCCTTAGGGCTTTTTGTCACCAGAAAATGGCGCCCGTCTATTCCAGATGTGATTTTACTGCCTCATGGTTATTACAAATCAAGGGTTCGTCACGTATCTTCAGTCGATTTTTTTTATCGCTCAAAGCTATTTTTTCAATTCATCCTTTGGATAGATTTAGTTTCGATCAATCTGTAAATGTATTAATCAAATCTTATACAATTTATATCATAACGTAATAGTTCCCATAGCTCTATTCTTGCTTTGTTGTCAATTTCTCGTACCTGATCTCAAGCAGAGACCTGGAACCCCTTTATGATGTACTCGTTTACATTTTATTTGGTCATTTCGCACAAATAACTTTCAAATGTACATAGTGTTTAATAGCAAAGAATCAAATTATGTAATCATGAAAAGGATCTTTGATTGGTTTTAGGTAATATAGAATATATAAGTTATTGTCGATCTCAATTCTTTTGCATGACAAACTTTCTAGGAATAATATCATGAAATCGGAATCATCGAGAATCTTACTGAACATAATTCAATCATAGTCCTCGTACTATGACTCAATAACCCTCATACTTCTAAAACTACCTGGAAAATAATAATAGTCAGATAGGAGGATATAAGAGAAATCCCATAGTGCAAACTTTCAGATCGTCCCTTAAATTCAGTATTGTCACAAATTTTATGAGGCCTCCTAAAAGTTGCAATGCTGGTGAACAACCAGATGATGACGGTAATATTTTACTAATTGATGTAAATGAAGCTCTTGCTTTATGAATGTAGTCAAAGATTCCTCTTCATCATGTGACGGATTCATCCAGCAGTTCGTCTGATTGTTCTGTCGTCCAATTGAAGGAAAGTGCAACGTTGGAAAAATGTTCTGCGATATATTTTGCGGGTTATTCAGTAGAAAAAAAATTGGATCGCTTCCATTTTGAGGGCCGTAAAACCAGTTCGGAAGCTGTTAAGAATTTGGATAACGAAGAAGAGCTTTTCATTTTTTTTTAAACTAATGATTGGAAGTGAAAAACCGGTTTGGGAACTCCCAACATATTTATCACGCGAGAAATCGGGCTCTAGATTGTTCCTGTAGAGATATAGGAAAAGTTCTGAATAAAAAGCCCAAAAAAGCACTGCCGTGAAGGCAGCAGCTTTTGCGCGCATGTTTAATGGCCGACAGTAAACGCACAATAACTTCCGGAAGAAAAAACTTAGAAACTCGATATTTGGTAGGCTAGGTCCTTAATCACGCAGGCCGAATTCGTGAATCGGTGAAATCCACCCAATGCTTCCGCCAATATACCCATTAAAAATTTTATTACCCCAATATTTTCAAAAATACCGAAAGGATCGATTTGAAATCCAGTATTTTATCGAAAACTTATAGTTTGGAGGTACATACAGAATATCATGAAAATGATATGATAAGAAGATCACAGAATATCGAATATTTGAAAAAAAAAATTGAAATTTTTTTGAATTGTTTAAATGACACGATAATCACTAAATTTTGCAAAAAGTTGCCCATTAGTATTTCCAAACTAGCTGCCAAGTTTCATTCTGATTGAATCAGTATTTCTCGAGTTATTCCAGAAAGAAACAACGATATCAAGAAAAAACCACGATAGTTTATATATTTTTTCGCAATATCTCTGGGAACTATATTTGTATCAGAATGGAATTTTGTTATTTTAAATATAATTTTCGATGTATAAGTTGAAGTTTTTCTTGATTGAATAAACAATTTTCGGAAAACAAATTTTCGAAAAAATTTTACTCGCACTCACTGACACTCTGATCTCGACGAAATTTCTTGAAAAGTTATGCGTTGATATGCTTCAACTAACTGTCAAGATTCAATTCAATCGAATGACTAGTTCCTGAAATATCCCAAAAAATAATCTTAAAATTCCAAATGACCATAACTACGAAACCATTCGAACGATTTGTCCCATTAACGAATTTAACCGCCGCATTCCAGTGCGCGATCTAATCTGAAAGTTTCAAGTCGCTAGCTTTCTCCTTTCAACAGTTATCTTGTCGTCGGCCGGCCAGTCGGACAGAATCGATTTTGACACTGGATTCGTCATCAGTGAGTCCAACTTAGTCGTTTGAGATCATTTTCGAGAAAAAATTCGAAACTGACAGACATTTGGACAAAACGATGAAAAGCTGTTCCCCAGAACATGAACGCAAAAATTAATGTCAAATTTAAAAAAAAATTTGAAAAATCAGAGACCTATACAGCGTGTGCTGAGACGGGGTTTTCCTAACAATGTTAATAGGAACAGGTGGAGAAAACTTCGCAGGTGAATTACTTCGATTTATTGAATCTATAATCATTTAAACAATAAGGTCACATTCTCAGACGAAAAACAAATAAATCTTACCTATAATCATTGACCAAACTAAAAGGAATTCTCACTGTAACAACAGCAAGCCGACCCAACAACAGTTTGATAAGGTTCAAAGAGTAGATCTCGAAATCAAAGAATTATTCTGTTTGTTTTGAGGATGTTCACTCTCGGAAGACCGTATTTCATTTAAACACCGAAACGTTCAAAAAAAGATACGCCACACATGGACAACGATAAGTTCCAGTACCCTGCTAGGAAATACAAATAATGCGCCTTCATTATAGGCAACACATCATACACATTAAATTCAAGCATACAGGATGTCCCTGTACAACTTGCCCCCCAAACGCATGCAAGGAAGAGCTCAGCTTATCTAAGCACTTTCAGCAGCATAAGTTGGAACGGTATACAGCTTCAAGTGCGACGAATGGAAAATTCCGCGCTCCTCATTATTCTCAGGAGAAACCAACAGGTAAGTATGGTCATGTACCTTCTTTTTAATCTTGAACGGACCTTCGAAGAGCAGTAAAAACTTTTTAATTTCAGATTTTATCGCAGAAGAGGAATTGTTGGCTTTGAGAAGAACAAGGTCTCCTACTTCGTAAGTAAAGAATTTCTTACCAGGATGACGGAGGGCTCTTTTATATGCCTTCTTCGAAAGACAAACCGATGCAAACCTTAGCTTTGTCTCCAAGGTTGGCTCAATCCTACCTTCCGGTGGGACCAGGTCCTCAGGCAATAACTTCAACCTTGGTCCACCCAGTTGAAGTTCACATGGTGAAAATCCGGTAGACTCGTGTACTATTTCATTCAAAATCTCTTGAACTTTGGAAACCTCGAAGGCCCAACGAGAGTGTTGATGGGAACAATAGGTCCGGAATAACCTCCCCAACTCCTTCATTACACGCTCAGATGGATTTGCCTGAGGGTGACGGACAGAAGTAAATATAACTTGTATATTTTTATTTTTAAGAGAATCTTGCCAAAGTTTAGAGGTAAACTGAGTTCCTCGATCACACAGTAATCGATTTACAGGTCCATACACAGGAAGATAATCCCTTAACATCCTCGTTACAAGTGAACGAGTTGTAGCTTTCTTAATAGGAAATAATACGACGTACTTAGTGAAAAGATTCAGTACCACAAATAAAAATTGGGCTCTGCCCCTAGACCGAATCAAGGGACCGAAAATATCTACCGCTATTATATCATTCCGATTCGTAGCTATAATATTGCTTTGAGGAGGAGAAGATAGAACAGAAGATTTTGTACGTTGACAAAGATCACAACTTCTTATATACTTCTTTATTTGACGGTAAAGGTTTGTAACCCACACTTCGGTACGCATGAAAAGCCAAGTTTTATAGACACCATAGTGCCCCAGTGTGGAATGATAAGCATCTACGAATTTTCCAACTAGTTCTTGAGGAACGCAGAGCAAAAGCCTATCACTTAAATTATCCCTCTTATAAAGAATTTCCTCTCTTAAGAGAAAGTACTTACTGACCTTCTCCTCGCCCACATCGCCTAACAACACATTTACTATGGAAGCAATCTTGATATCCCTCATCTGGTATTCCTTAACCCTTTTGAGTAACTGCAAAAAATCATTGCTGAATTGAAGCTTTGAAATGGTAAAGCATTTTTCAGTTGGAGTAGGTAGTCGCACGCAGGCATACCGAGAAAGAGCATCAGCCTGTATATTATCGCGCCTGGGAATATGTTGGAGGTCAAAAGTGAACTCCTGAAGCGCTAACGCCCACCTCGTTATTCTAGGAGATAGCAGACGACAACTTTGAATATAGGTGATCGCCCTACAATCAGTATACAAAGTGAATTTGTTACTCAAAAAGTAAATTCTCCACCTTTGTATGACCCACAGTGCAGCCAGTACTTCCTTTTCATAAGCACTATATCTTTTTTCCCTCTCTAATAACAGACGGGACGTACAGGAAACCACCTTTCTTTCACCATCCACCATCTGGAACAGTATACCTGCAATGCCATTATCACTGGCATCAGTCTCAACATGCCAGGGCAAATTCGGGTTAGGGTGATAGAGAAGCACCGCGTTTTGCAATTCTCTCTTCAAGTTCACAAAAGATTCCTCCTGCACATCTGTCCACTTCCACGTAGCTTTTTTGTGTAATAACGCCGTGAGAGGTGCTGAAATTTCAGAAAATTGGGGACTAAAAATTCTATCATAGTGGCAAAATCCAAGAAACTTTTGCAGTTCCTTCACGCAGGTAGGTCTCTTATAATCAACAACTGCTTGGATTCTACGGGCATCTGGTTTGACGCCCAGATTAGTGAGTAAGAATCCCAGATAGGGCATCTCAGACCGGAAAAATTTACATTTATCATGCCTAAGAGTAAATCCAGCCTCACTCAAGCGTTGAAAAACGAGAGACAAGTGAACAAAATGCTCGTCAACGTCCTTTGACATCACTAAAACATCATCAATATATGTTACTACAAAGTCTTGAAACTTAGGACCTAAGACCTTATCCATGCACCGAGTGAAAGAGCTAGTGGCACTTTTTATTCCGAAAGGGAGAACACAGAATTGATAGGTTTTAGTTCCTAACATAAATCCGGTGTACTTTTTGGAATTTTCCTCTAGAGGGCACTGCCAGTATCCGTGAGTCAAATCTAAACTTGACATAACGGTCCTGCCTGATAACTGTTTTATTATTTCGTCAATAGGCTTGGGCACCTCGAATTGTGATTCCATCACCTTATTTAGGTGTCGGCCATCGAGACATACTCTCACCGAACCGTCTTTCTTAACAGATGTCATTATTGGAGAGATATATTTGGGCGAGGCTCTCTCAATCACTCCCCACTGTAGCATCATATCTACAGTTGCTTGTACGGCAGAACGATGCGCAATCGGTATCGGATAGGGCTTAATAAAAAACTCGGACGTGTCTGTTAACCTTATCTCATGAAAATATTCGGAAGTCCTTCCGGGAATATTAGAAAACAAAGTGCTAAACTTTGTCAGCAGTCGGTGAAATTCGGATTTTTTATTCGAGGGAATTTGACAATTTTCCAGTAATGTATGGAAGCGCTGCTCATCCCCCAATCCCGACTCTAATTCAGAAATATTTTCCAGACTATTTATCGACTTGACCTTCAAAGTTGAAAGTGCCAACGTCTCCGAAGGTGCAAAATTGTGATGAATGTCAACCTCAGGAACAGTAAATGTTCCATCTATTGAGTTAAACACTAAAAGATGTTCTGATAGTCTAACATCAACCTTAAAAAAACGTAACAAATCACATCCCACAATAACCGGATGAATCAGACCCGGAATTACCAAGAACTCGAAGCAAATCAGCTTTGACTGTATATAAAAACTTAATCTAGCCTGAACTGTCACTTTCCGAAGCTTGGTCCGAAAAGCTCCAACTACCCTTATGCCTGTTACAGGAAAATGAGGAATAGAGTTGTGAGATCCCTCGATTTGGTTCCAAGTATCTTCGGAGATAGCACACACTCTACTACCAGTATCCACCAAAGCAGCAAATTTAAAACCATATAATTTTATTAAAATAAGTGGGCATCTATCGTCACTTAAAGAGTGATCAAAGTCGCATTCCTCCAATGGTAAGTCAGGCAAAGGATTATTATTGACTGAAATAGTTTTTTCCCCCACAAGATCTACTGGTGGGGGATTTCCCCGTTTCCCTGCTCCGGTTCCTCCATTTCTAAAGAGGATATTGTTTTACCACCATATCCTTTATCATGTTGTTTGTTTGATGGGGATGAACTGTATCTGTGCGAGTAAGAGTTTCTAGGTGTGCCCTCCGCGCTATTGAAATGAACCTTTCTTTGAAAATTTTGAAAACTAGCCGGTTTGTTTTTGAAATACTGATCAGCTCGCCTCAAACGAGCTACAGCCTCTGAAAAATTATCACAACCCAAAAGTGAACTAGCTACATTTGGAGGGAAGTGTGGAGCTATTAAATCGATCAGCTCAGCAGGACTATATTTCGGTTGCAAGTGTTTTGTAGCACCTACCCAATAGTTAAAATGATCAGTAAACAAACCAGAAACATATTCACTACCCTCTAATCTCTCCTTTATGTTTAGTTGTTTTTTTCGATCCCAAAAATGACTCAAAAATTCAGTCTTAAATTGCACGTAACTGCTGAAGTAATTAGAATATGCCTCCCACCAAAGCTTAGCAGAACCTTTAAATGATCTACCCAATAAAATTCTGATGTTACTGAAATGAACCTTGTTTACATTTAACCCATTTTCCAGAAACTGGAGAAAATCTGGGGCCTGCACATTGCTTTCTCCATCAAAATCAGGTATTAATTTACTCAAATCCCCCAAGCCGAACAAACTATCATTCCAACCCAAAGGAGAGAAATCTTTTTGCAAGTTGTGTGTACTATTTATATTCAACCTAGAATGACTTCGAGGTAAGTTATAGTCAAGATTTAAATTAACTTTGTCATGATTATTGTTTTTAGAGACACCCTGTATACTACCTATGTGACCTTCCACATGATCGTTGTGTTCAATTATAGGTGGATCTGAACTATGATTAGAATGAAAATTAACGTCAGTATATCCATGAGTGGCATCGCTTTGACCTACACTAGGCCTGTTATGCATCTGATTATTACCATTAGAATAATGAGTATAATTTGAACCAACTTTGAGAGCGTTCTGTATAACCGAACTATCTACTGAATGTCCACTTTTAGCCTGATCAATGTGTACATTTTTAAGGGTAATATTCACTGTATCATGAACAATTTTTGAAATAAATTCATTAAACATTTTAGGATTATTCAGGTTTACATTTTGAAAATCCAATAATTCCTGACGTTGAGGGTTGAAACGGAAATGTTTCGTTTGATTTTCAGATACATTTTCTACACTAACAAAGTTCACTGGTTCTGTATTGTACCTTTTATATTGATGTTTAAAATTCAAAATTCTTCTCGGTGAGTGATACTTATCTTGCCTAGGTGTTCCAGAGCTATGATTTTCCTTTACTTTTTTCGGTATCGCTCCATGTTTCTGATTTTCACCATCCTCATTGTATACCACAGTGGACGGAATAGGAGACATGGCTCGTGCATTCTCGACGATGTCATCATCAGATAGTTCTTCATCTGTGTTCTTTTTGTTACTGCGTAAATTATAGTTTTCTCTTCTAGTATCCATTATTAGTCCTTAAGTTGGGCGCCAAGATGTGCTGAGACGGGGTTTTCCTAACAATGTTAATAGGAACAGGTGGAGAAAACTTCGCAGGTGAATTACTTCGATTTATTGAATCTATAATCATTTAAATAATAAGGTCACATTCTCAGACGAAAAACAAATAAATCTTACCTATAATCATTGACCAAACTAAAAGGAATTCTCACTGTAACAACAGCAAGCCGACCCAACAACAGTTTGATAAGGTTCAAAGAACAGATCTCGAAATCAAAGAATTATTCTGTTTGTTTTGAGGATGTTCACTCTCGGAAGACCGTATTTCATTTAAACACCGAAACGTTCAAAAAAAGATACGCCACACATGGACAACGATAAGTTCCAGTACCCTGCTAGGAAATACAAATAATGCGCCTTCATTATAGGCAACACATCATACACATTAAATTCAAGCATACAGGATGTCCCTGTACAAGCGGAATGGTTCGCAACAAAGACTATATGTGCGAAACATACGCAAAACATTTTGGAGTAATTATTACGAACGCAAATATAACGGGTGTTCCACGAATACCATTTGTTGGAATATTTTTTGGAAGGAATCAAAATCCACGTTTGCAATTTCCGACTAAGCTCTTACTAGAGAGATCCTATAATTATTCGCCAATTTGGAATCAAACAAGGGGGCTTTTCAGAAAATATGTTCTGAATCTTGTAGTTCATTAAATGTTAATTAATAAATTGATTTATATAGATGTTTCGTCATCCATTTTTAATCGAACGTAAAGATTAATATTGAAAAATTTGAAGAGTGCGTAAATCAGTTTCAAGTTGAGGAATAATCTGTTGAAGTTGACTCACATACTCAAAACTTGCATAAAATTGCATTGAGTATGTATTCCCTTTTTTCCACTTTGCTGTTTGAAGAGATTGATTCTTACGCGCTTGTTCTGGGGAACAGCGCGTTATCAATTAGTCACGATGTCTTTAATTTTCGAATTTTGAGCCAAAATTGGTCTCAAACGATAAGGTTGGACTCGCTGATGAAGAATCCGTGGTCAAAATTGATTCTTTCCGTCTGGCCGGCCGTGTACGCTGTAACTCTTGAATGAAAATACCTAGAGTCTTGAAATTTTCAGGTTAGGTTGAGATACTGAATATCTCGGTTGATTTCGTTAATGGGCCGACACTGCAGAATGGTTTTTGTGCTACAGCTATTTGAAATTTTAATTTTTCAATATCTCGAAAAATATTTATCTGATCGAAATGAAACTTAGTTGGAAGATGAACAGTGTCAATGAATTATCCATAGAAAAATTCGAAAAAAATTCTTTTTTTTTGGAAATTTTTATATTTAATTAAAATTTCACCATTTCGCAATGTGAACAAGCGCGTAAAAGCTGCTGACTTCACGTCAGGGCTTTTCTAGATTTTTTATCCTATGAGAAAGCCTCGTAATTGCGAATATCTCAATTCAAAGGGCCACTTTATCATATAGAAATATGTTAGGTTTTGCATCTTGGTCAGTTATACGAAAATGCAGACTTCGAGAAAGTAGCAGCAGCTGAGGAATGAAGACCTAGGAAAGCACTATCGAGAAGGCAGCAGCTTTTGCGCGCATGCCTCATCTCCATTGCAGTGCTTTCATAGGTTTTTTATTAGAATTCCCAAATTATTGTTCGTTCTGGAAGTGAAAGAGTTTTATTCTGGTATTATCTCGACTTTCAAAAAGAACGGTACGTGAGACCCAGTGCATGTTCGTTCTGTTTGTTGTATAACATTTTGTTCACAATATTAGAGAGATATTGCAGTGTCAAATTTGTGTGACGTTATTAACGCAAACGTTATTTTTGACATCTAAGCATGCGTAGATTTAGTTTCAGAATAACGCGACGTTAATAGCGTTAGCGTCTTCCGTTATTTACGGAAAATTGCGAGCCGCAATTTACGTTGCGCTATTCTATATCGGAAGGAATCGTTAAGCTTCGGGCCCTTCCGGCTCCGATCACTGTCATAGAAAAGCTGTTTGTTAATATGTTTTTCGGAATTAATAACACAACTTCCTCAGATTTTTCAAATCTATTTTACAATACCTCTTACACACAACTGATATTAGACATTAAGATTTATTAGTGCTACCTAAGCAAATTTTTTTCATGAATAGGTATTTGTTACTTTTTCATGAATTAAGAAATACTTTTGGAAGCAACATGAGGGGTTGGAAATTAGAAATAGTTTGAACCATGCCAATTATATTGTGTAATATAACTATTTCCACTTCTTCAGCACAAGCACCACGTGAAACTACCGCTTCCGATTCCATTTTCATTTTGTCCAGAATCAAAAAACTAACGCAGAAATGCAAATTATCAGGCTTTAGGAGTTAAAACGTGAGTTTGTAACACAAAAATCTGACGTCTCACATAACCTAACCAAACAAACTGATAACTAACGTAACGGTAACAAATACGTGTAGCAATACGTCTACTTCTGGAACGATCGTTAAATCCACGTTAACCACCAAAACGTTATATATAGCGCACCGTAATAACATAACGCTTGCGCTATGCAAAAGCTGTAATATCTCTATTGTATCGTGCTAAAACGTTAATTGTTTATTGTCGATACCTTGATAAGAGAACTAATGAATAACCGATGATATGCAATGCGCATATCTACGAACCGGCATATGTAAACCGATGCGACGAACACTTTCCTTTCTTTTGCGTTCTGGATGTCTCGAATGATATATTGAGTATCGATATTTTAGCTGTAATTGACTTCGCTTGAATTTTGATTATCTTTCCTTCATTTTTGCTATCGTGTTCAAAAACCCTCAAAAAAAGGGTAAGTTTATATTGTTTTTCGTCAATTGTTTAATGAGAAGTTTTCATCATCAGACAAAGGAATGCTATCGACATTTCTTACTTTTGACATTGAATGAAATGAAAATGTTCTCAGTATTGTTCATACTCTCCCTTTATGTCTCTCTATTTATTATTTTTAATCTGTAATTGTAGTTCGCGTTCTTGCCTATATTTTGCCAGTTTTATGACAATTAAATTCTAGATTCACTTGAGTTTCTTTCTCTTTGTCTGTTCTGAAACAGTTCGAATATGATTGCTTTGAGAACTCCATCTTGTTTTATCAGCGGCAGTCATTTTATCGCACGATATAAGTACACAAGTGTTGGTTGTTTTGTATTATTTCTAATTGTTTCAGAAATAGAAATGCCAATTATTTCGATGTGGCGTTCAACTTATTTTTCGTTCGTAATTTTCAGTTTTTGTAGTATATTTTCATTTGCCGCACAATTTGTGAATTGATCACTAGAAGATTGTTTTTTTTACTGAAGGTGACAAAACCTGATTAATAGCTGCACAGATTGCCAGACGAAGATTTGGACTCCTGTTGGGAACTATAAAACAACTCAGTTCTTCCCAGATCTCAGGGTGGAAGGAAGACCTACAGGGAAGTAGTTCTTCGAAAATTTGTAGATAAATTTTATTAGTTTATTAGTATATTTTGAAACTTAGCTTAGATATCAAATCTGTAAAAATTAGTCGTGTTCGTTTCGTCTCTGGTACCAGAACATATTTGTGAAATACTTGTGTATAATAAATAAACGAGGAATCTGCTCGACTTAATTTGGTGTTGCTTTCATCGTGGGAAATTCAGAGATCTGAACAACGACCTTAAGAACAGACTGAGCTGGGAATACCTAGTGGTAATAAAACGTTACACATAATTTTGGCGCCCAACGTGGGGCAGTAAGGTCCTTTTGACCGTTTGAAATTGGATCGATCATCTTTCTCGTTTCGGGTCGTTAGGATAATTCTGGGTATCATTATCTGGGCAATCATTTATCGGTTTTTCTTTATTTTCACTTTTTTATTTTTTTTTACCTCATCACTAACTCTATCTTTTGTTTTCAATATCTTTATCTATAATGTCGATCAATCCGAATTTTCTCAAACAAGGTGAACTTGCTTACGAAGTTGCGATACGAGGAATCGAAGTTCCATCATCAGTGGATGAGAAACGAAAGATTTTAAGGGGATTATTATACCATTAATCCTCTGATCGTAGTTTCACTACCTTGAACGATCCTTTTTCATTCTAGGAAAAGGTGCAAGGTATCAAAGAGAGTTTGGCAGATCTAAAGGGAGTTTGCGCTAAATTCAACTCAAATTCTGCCCAAATAGATCATAGACGAATTTTCACTAGGTTGACACATGTGACTGGTAGAATTCAAAGATTGTCTGTCACTGGAGATAGTCAGTCTTCTATCAGGCAGGCTCTGTATAAGGAGGTTCTTATGCTAGAATCTGATATAGCCGAAGTAGTAACAGTTCCTGAGGCTGTCGTTCTAACTACTTCCACACCAATAAAATCTTCAGGTGCGCAAAACGCTTCTTCTTCTGTTAATGTGGGAAACCATTCTAAATCGATTCCTGCTTATAAGTGGGGTTTGAAGAAATTCTCCGGTAAAGAACCGTTAATTCCGTTTTTAGAGTTGGTTCAGTCTCTCAAAATTTCTAGGGGTTGTGTAGATTCGGATCTGTTTGAATCAGCTGGAGATTTGTTCGAAAACGATACATGGACTTGGTGGCATAACAACCATATTAAAAATCGTTTTAAGAACTGGAATGAATTGGTGGATGCGCTGAAGTCTACATTCCTGTACAGTAATTAAGATTCTGTTCTCTTGAATGAAATTAAGTCTCGTAAACAGAATTCTCGGGAGTCTGTCTCCATGTATATCACTTTCATGGAAACTCAGTTCTATAGGTTGAATAATTGTCCCTCGGAAATAGAAATGGTTAATATTATAAGAAATAATTTACTTCCTGATTATGTAAAAGCTCTCGTATTACAGGATATTGAATCGGTGTCTCAGTTGACAGCTCTTTGTAGAAGGGTAGAGAACGCTCTATGCTTGAGTGTTTCTGTTAAACTGCTAAGCGAGTTGCAGGTGTCGGAAACTCAATCTTGTGTAAAATGTTGGAACTGTGGCGAAGAAAATCATCGTTATAATGAGTGTCGGAAACCAAGGTCAAGATTTTGTTTCGGTTGTGGTCAGAAAAACGTTATAAAATCTAATTGTTCGCTATGTTCAAAAAACGCGAAAAAGGCCCACAATCACGCAGGTATTGGCGGTCCTTCCGGTTCAAAGCCTGCTCAGAAAGGAAAGGCGAAATCGAGCCAGAGGAAGAATTGACTTCTTCAGTTCCTTTGTCTTCCGGTAACTCCGATTCGTGCCATAACTTACATAGTTTACCTCATTATGAATCTAATGAATTTAAAGAAAACAATTGTACTTTTAAGGAGGCTAGTCCTCTACTAGAACTTCATCAGATGGACAATCGTCCTTACCTAGCAGTGCAGGTTGGAGATGAATCCATTTCGTCCTTAGTAGATAGACGGAGCAACGTTACAATATTAGGTTCCTCGTCAATTCATCTCCTTCGGAAATTAAATTTGTGCCTCCACTATGACATATCGGTTAATCTAACTATGGCTGATGGTAAGTCTCAGAATACTCTGGGCTATGTCGGCCTTCCTATCACATTAAATGATGTGACCAAGGTTCTCAAGGTACTTGATTGAAATTGAATTAAATTGAATTGACTTGTCGTCCCTTCAATCACCCATGATTTGATTTTGGGCGTAGATTTCTTTCGTGCATTCAACTTGAGCCTGAATTTCAAGGATTTTTCCTATCTCCTTCCTCATTCCTCCTTATTTTCAGAAAACACTGTTGCCGTGGTTCGAGCCTTACTTGGATCTGATTCCTTATCAGATTCCCAAAAATTCGAACTCGACGTTATTGTTGATCTTTTCAGGCAAATCGCACCCTCTGATAAGTTGGGTAGGACGCACCTATACAAACATCATATCGATACTGGTGATGCCAGACCTATTAGATAGAGACACTATCCTCTCTATCCTGCAATGCAGAAAATTCTAAATGAGGAAATTGACAAGATGTTGGAGTTCAACATCATCAAACCTGTCACCGGTTGTAGTCCTTGGTTGTCTCCGCTTTGGCTAGTTCCTAAAAAGGATGGTACGTATAGGGTTGTGTTTGATGCTCGGAAGTTGAATTCCATCACTCTGCCTGATAGTTATCCAATGACACCTATTGATTCTATAATAAGTAAAGTTCGTGATGCCTCCTATCTCAGTTCTATTGATTTAAAGCAAGCATTTTTTCAGATTCTTTTAGATGAAGAATCTAAAATTAAAACGACATTTGCTATTCCAGACAGAGGCCTTTTCTGTTTTAATGTATTACCGTTCGGTTTTAATTCTGCTTGTCATGCAATGGTGAGGCTCATGGATATGGCTATTGGTCCCTCGTTAGAACCTTTCGTCTTCTATTATATAGATGACATTATTGTTTGTACGCCTACCTTTGAAATGCATATTGCGGTCCTCAGAAAGTTATTTCACTGTCTCAAGGATGCTACTTTGACAGTAAATTTCGAGAAATGCCATTTTTGTAGACCTTCGTTAAAATTTTTGGGATTTGTCGTCGATGCTAATGGTCTAAGAACGGACCCATCCAAGGTTCAAGATATTTTGGATTATCCAACTCCCAAAAATACCACTCAAATAAGGCGATTATTACGCTTAATCGGATACTATCGTAGGTTTCTCAGAGATTTCGCGTCATTGTGTAGTCCAATTACTGATTTGTTTAAGGGTAGGAAAAAGGGACAACCTATTGTCTGGACAGATGAGGCAAACGAAGCTTTCCATAAAATAAAATCGCTATTGACATCAGCTCCCATACTGGCAAGTCCAGATTTTTCTAAACCTTTTTGTCTTGCTTGCGATGCTAGTGACAATGGTGTCGGAGCAGTTCTGTTTCAGGAAGAGGATGGATTCGAACATCCAGTTACATATTTCAGTAAGGTTTTGAATAAAAGTCAGCGCAACTATTCTACCTCTGAGAAGGAATTGCTGGCTATAGTGCTTTCGAATGAAAAGTTTAGACAATATATCGAAGGTACTGAGTTCACCGTGATAACGGATCATTCTTCGCTTGTTTGGCTTAATTCGATGAAAAATCCAATTCAACGTATCTCTAGGTGGATTATGAGATCATCTTCGTATCGTTTTAAAGTCGTCCATCGGAGTGGATCTCGGAACACTGTGGCTGACTCACTTTCTCGCATACCAACAGGAACAGAACAGGTTTAGAGAAACCTGTTTAAACCTGTTTAATCTTTCCCGAATGAAAATCGATACATGGTACCGAAATTTATTGACTAAAGTCAATGATAATCCAGATCTCTATCACGAATTTAAAATAAGTAATCATGTCTTATACAAACATATTTTACATAGGTCCCGAATAATAGACGATTCTCCGGAATGGAAAATAGTCGTACCTTCCCCACACAGGATGGAAATTATGAAGGAATTCCACGACTAACCTACTGCAGGACAATTTGGTGTCTACAAGACATTGAACAGGATTTCCAACTTATATTACTGGCCCAAAATGAAAAATTCTGTAATCAAATACTTGAGAAGCTGCATGGTTTGTGCTTCTTGTGAGCAAGGAAACCTGCCTCAAGCTGGTTTGATGGGCAAGTATCGGAATATCAACTTTCCCTTTCAATTCTTGAGTGCTGATTTATTGGGACCCTCTACCCGCTCAAAGACTGGTAATCAGTATCTTTTGGTCGTTACCGATTGGTTTACAAAATTTGTTTTTGTTCATCCACTTTCTAAGGCTACCAGTAAAGATATTGTGAAATTTATAGAATTTCAAATTTTCTTGATTTTCGGTGTACCCCAAATTTTTGCAGTGGATAATGGTCCACAATTTGTATCAGCAGATTTTAAAAACCTAATGAGTAAATACAAGGTTCAAAAGATATAACGCCCGATTTCATCCCCAAATCAATCCAACAGAACGCGTGAATAAAACGTTTGTCACTGCAATCAGATCATTCATTGATGGTGATCATAAATCGTGGGATCAAAATGTTCAGCAAATTGCACAGGCTATAGGACTTGCTAAAAGTGAATGTTCGATATGAAGTGCCTCATTTTTGGTGTTTGTCAGGAATGTCTCTACAGATGGATCATTTTATGGTCTCATTTCGGAAAAAGCTGACAACGTCGTCACTATAGGTGATAAGGTCTAGAATTCTGAACTGGTACAACAACAACCTGAGCTTTATGAAGAAGTTAGAAAACGTTTGAAGCATTCTTACGAGATAAATGCTCGTAGATACAACCACAGAAGACGAGATATACATCTGAAAGTTGGTGATAGGGTTTGGAAACGGAACTTTGTCCTTTCTGATGCATCCAAAAATTTCACCGCTAAGCTTGCTCCAAAGTTCATCCTCTGTATAGTGAATAAGGTGATATCTTCACTCGTATACAATTAGGTCGATTTGTCAGGCAAAGACCTTGGAAACTTTCATATCAAGGACATCAAGCCCGATTTATCAAGAGATGATGACCCCATTGACCCCGATGAGATATCAGATGCTCAATCTGAATAATTTGTTGTGTTATCGTGTGTATTAATTTTGGGGCGACTAGCATTAAATGCGCAATTCTTTATTCCTCCTCTTTCTCTTGAGTTTTTTTTGACTTTAGGATTAGGACATTAATCAACTGTTAATGGAACCATAAGGGCATTTATCTTTATACCTTTATCTTCAAGTTACGAGCATATAACGTTGTAATGATTACCATTGCAATTACCTTTATCTTCTGCTGTAGTACGATACCTTATAAGCTCTTCCGATGTTTCTACCTCTTTTCGGAGCAACGTAGGCAGTTATGCGGTATCTTATGTGCATCGCATATATCTTTGGCGTAACTGTTTGGTTGTTCTGGAGTAATTGAATTATTGTGTCTTTTCAGATGCAGTTTTATGTCTTTCTGAAGTCAAATTACATATACTTTGTGATCACTGGATTACTGGCGTCCATTTTTACTTTCATTGGTTTCGAATGAAAAAAAAAAGCTCTTTGAGAGCAAAGACCTTTTTTTTGGAGGGATGAGGGGTGGTGTAGCGTGCTACAAGGTTAATTGTTTATTGTCGATATCTTGATAAGAGAACTAATGAATAACCGATGATATGCAATGCGCATATCTACGAACCGGCATATGTAAACCGATGCGACGAAAACTTTCCTTTCCTTTTCGTTCTGGATGTCTCGAATGATATATTGAGTATCGATATTTTAGCTGTAATTGATTTTGCTGGAATTTTGATTATCTTTCCTTCATTTTTGCTATCATGTTCAAAAACCCTCAAAAAGGGGGTAAGTTTTCATTGTTTTCCGTCAATTGTTTAATGAGAAGTTTTCATCATCAGACAAAGGAATGCTATCGACATTTCTTACTTTTGACATTGAATGAAATGAAAATTTTCTCAGTATTGTTCATACTCTCCCTTTATGTCTCTCTATTTATTATTTTTAATCTGTAATTGTAATTCGCGTTCTTGTCTATATTTTGTCAATTTTATGACAATTAAATTCTAGATTCACTTAAGTTTCTTTCTCTTTGTCTGTTCTGAAACAGTTCGAATATGATTGCTTTGAGAACTCCATCTTGTTTTATCAGCGGTAGTCATTTTATCGCACGATATAAGTGCACAAGTATTGGTTGTTTTGTATTATTTCTAATTATTGCAGAAATAGAAATGCCAATTATTTCGATGTGGCTTGAAACTTATTTTTTGTTCGAGATTTTCAGTTTTTGTGGTATATTTTCATTTGCCGCACAATTTGTGAATTGATCACTGGAAGATTGTTTTTTTTTTACTGAAGGTGACAAAACCTGAATCATAGCTGCACAAATTGCTAGACGAAGATTTGGACTCCTGTTAGGAACTATAAAACAACTCAGTTCTTCCCAGATCTCAGGGTGGAAGGAAGACCTACAGGGAAGTAGTTTCTCGAAAATTTGTAGATGAATTTTATTTCTATATTTTGAAACATAGCTTAGATATCAAATCCGTAAAAATTAGTCGTGTTCGTCTCGTCTCTGGTACCAGAACATATTTGTGAAATACTTGTGTATAATAAATAAACGAGCAATCTGCTCGACTTAATTTTGTGTTGCTTTCATCGTGGGAAATTCAGAGATCTGAACAGCGACCTTAAGAACCGACTGAGCTGGGTATACCTAGTGGTAATAAAACGTTACAATATTTAGGTCGTAACCATTATTTACAACCTGATGTTATTTATTTCTCTGGAAAAGTTATCACAGTTCATAGGAACATGAACCAATTTATGAATCATACCAGTTCTGTGCTCTTTTTTTTGGCTTATGGGGTTTTTCAAGAGTCTTACTGCGAAATAATTTCTATTGCTCATTATTATTGATTACCCCAACACCTTATCTTTTTACCTATTTGGAATAATTGTTGTTCAGTTAAAAATAAGACTTTTTGACGGCGGCTGATTTTTCTCATCAGTGGAATAATCGATTCAAATAATGAAAAAAAAGCAAGAGCCATATTAGAAGGACGATAACAAAAATGATTACTTCCTGTTGTGTCCCGTATCCTGGACCCATCATTTTATGATATATTGTCTTTTCTTGATTTTTCAACGTCGCAGTCTGAATTCTTTGGTTTCCAGCAATATGCCCGAAAATCAATATTTTTTGGTTTAAATCAATTAACACCGGCTCTAAGAGCATCTTATCTCAAGCCAACAATAAAGTAATATTTTGCATGACAGAAAACACGCAGATGAAATTCAAGCTCTTAGTATTCCAGGAATCGTAGCTTTATGGGTGGTACTCAAAGAATCCAGACATCACATATGACATTTTATAGAATTTATCGTCCCAGACCATTAGGGAAATTTCCTTCACACTTTTATGCTTTCTCTTTCGCACCAGCCAATCCGAGGTGTTTTTTCGGATCTTAGAAGGGCGTTGCTTAATTTAAAAACCCAATCAAAATTTATATTCTCCCTCTAAAATGTGAAGAAGGGAATTTTCTTAATTTGGGTTTTAGTTAGTTTTAAACACTCTTCATTTGACCGTTGTACAGTAAACAACAATTCGCTTTCGAATTTACAAACAAGATTATACGTTAATTCTTGTGTTGTAAAAATCGTAACTTCTCATTTGAAAGTCGCTTCGACCTTGCTATCGAATAAGATATAGAAGGAAGATTCTAGTGTATAACTTGTATACCATTTCGGTCTTGTTATCTAATACAGATACAAGCAAATACATTTTTGTTACGGGTTAAAAGTGCGTTTTTAATACACCTCAACACCAGTTTCGGCTCATCAATGCAACGATATTGAACAACTGGTCAATAAGTTCTTCAATTATCTGCTTATTTTAAAAGCATCAACTTCTCTGATAAACATCAGAAAATATTCGTCGGTCGTATCTTTATCTGGACAACGACAGAATTAATCAAGTGCGATTAATTCATCCACACGGAGTCTCTAGTATTGAAACTCCAAAACACCTGAATAAACCAATTCAGGTCAAAACATTGGTCCTATCGACCCGGATATCGCTCAGGTCAAAACATTGGTCATAGCGAACCGGATATCATTCACGGAAACTTTGGTCCCATCGAGTATAATATCCAAGGAGCAATTGATCTCATCGAACCACGGATATTATTCACATACAATCATACAGTCCATCCTTCGAAGATCCTTGTCAACCCAGGTTCAACGGATCCCAAACCAACCCTTGGAGAGAAAGTTCGCTGATGAGTTTTTGTGCCGCGATATAGGAAAGTTCGCTAATTGTGTCAAGTGCGAAATAATTGTGTTTCTGCATATTGTGAGGAATTGTCCAGCTTGTAAGTTGTAAGTCATTGACCCACCAAGTTATTTCCCTTTGTTCGGATTCCTCATTCTTGTATTCTTTATGTTGATTAATTGATTATTTGTATTGCTTTATCGAAAAAATGTCGTCAAACGAAATAAAGATATTGAAAATCAAACGCGAAAATGCTAGGACTAAACTCAAACAATTCGAAAAATTCCTGGACCAGTTCGATGCAACTAAGCACTATCCTCTCTTGGAAAAATATCTTGATGAAGTAGATGCCGCGCGCACTACCTCCGAAGAAATTCATTTAGAATTACAATTAATCTCAGATGAAACCGTCGAATTAGACGAATTAGAAATTTATCAAAATAAATTTGAGGAAAAGTGGATAGAATTATATACGATAGCTATCAATCTGTTGAACCAACGCACTTCACTCAGTGCTCAATTTGAATCAAATTCATGCTCACAGAAATTAATCTGGCAAACCAAGAATATGCCTTGCATTAATAGCATGAATTCTGAATTCTCTGATGCAATTATTGGAGCATCAAATGAAACGCAGCTATCTGAAGAAACTCGGTGCGAAGATAATTTCAATAACCGAAATGAGACTAATGACAGCCTAGTTGGTCGGCCGCACTTGGAAGGCAATAAATCAAACTTCGAAGTGTGCGACCCTTTCGAAAGGAATCCGAATTTGTTTGTTGTGCAGCAAACAGACCGCAATCTCAAAGAGGAGAATTTGTCGAAACCTTTCAATTTCAAACATCTCTCGAGTTTTGAAGAAAGCGATGTTCATCAACAATTTTATTGCACAGCTGCAAAACAAGTAGATACTTTCGCTACCTCCTCGGTAATCTCCTTGAACGAGTCCCTAATAGCAGGTCAAAATATTCAAAATGAGTCGACCTCTCTCATCCCTCGTTTTCGTTCGCCTTTGGGTAATTTCACCGCATACATAGATCGAATGTCCGGTCGAAATCGTACAATTTGTAAACGTTCAAGAAAGGCTTCTTTAAATATCTATTTTTCGTTCAAATATCGCGACTCGTTTCATTGTTCCACCGGCAAATACAGAGGGTGTCTCGAAAAGTGTAAGGCACTTCTTCATCTCAATGAAAAACGGAACGATCATAAAACTCATGCACATGTTATCAACAGTGCTGTACTGAAATTCTCGGAGCCTGACCAATTATATTTATATATTTTAGTCATAGGTGTACATGAGCACGTAAATTTGAATTGTCAGTTTATTTATCTGGTGATGATGGAAAAGGTCATAAATTATGCGGAATATGTAGAATCCCTTATTTTGACACTTATTGCTAAAACATACCATCATATCCGCGCACCTCCTGGACATGTATGTCATCAAATAGTTTCGATTAGTAATAGCCGTACGAAGTATTATACAGTTCCCGGCTCAATCAAAAATACATATTTCGCTTTTGTCATTCATGCTAGCCCGATCGATGTATCAAGAAAAAAGGAGGGTTCCTCTAAATCTGTTGTGTCTACCATGAAACATATTGTCTTGTCGCTTTTGGAATCAGTCTATTATAATGTATTTTACTGCTTGTTGGCCTATGAAAACTATGTACCTTTACCAGGCATTCTAAGCGTGTTATCACTTTCGTTTAATATAAAACTTGAAAATAGCTCCACATATGATTATAATGTGGAGTTTAACGTTACGAACATTGTTTACGTTCATCGAAAAGCTGTTACTAGCATTATTAACCATATAGAACCTATTTTTAACTTCTCGCTCATATCATTCATGGCATCTGACGTAAATGAAGTAATTCCTTACACCTCTCATTTTCCTCATTGGTGGTACTATGGCAAGCGATCTCTTATAGGAAAAAAAGCTGTGTTTTTTCGATCATATATCTTCAACACCTATTTCTTGTTTGGAATTTTGCACCTTGTTAAGGTTTTTCTTGCTAGTAGCTTGTTGACTCAATCATATATCAGTTAATTCAGTTTACCTATCAATATTTTGTAATGTAGTTCTACCAATTCGATTGTTTGCATGCTATGTATTCCAGATTTTTTTATCATTGATGAGTCTGTAAACATATTATTTATTGGTTGCAGTTCATGCGTATATATATTCGATTCAGGTTTCATGATTTATGTATTTGTGAATATTACATTAATTCGTATCATATGCTATATTTGATCCATATTTTTAATTTTTTCGTTTGTGAATATTATGTACTATTCACTCGTTGGAAGACATCATTCTAATTATAGTAACTGATCTATATTTTTAATTTTCTCGTTTGTGAATATTATGTACTATTAATTCATCCGTTAGAAGATATCATTCTAATCATAGTAATTGATCTAAATTTTCAATTCTTTCGTTTGTAAATATTCTGTTAACTATTCATTTGTTCGAAGATATCAATCCAATTATATTGAACCTGATGGTTCAAGGCGCGGGAGTATGTTGTGTCCCGTATCCTGGACCCATCATTTTATGATATATTGTCTTTTCTTGATTTTTCAACGTCGCAGTCTGAATTCTTTGGTTTCCAGCAATATGCCGGAAATTCAATATTTTTTGGTTTAAATCAATTAACACCAGCTCTAAGAGCATCTTATCTCAAGCCAACAATAAAGTAATATTTTGCATGACAGAAAACACGCAGATGAAATTCAAGCTCTTAGTATTCCAGGAATCGTAGCTTTATGGGTGGTACTCAAAGAATCCAGACATCACATATGACATTTTATAGAATTTATCGTCCCAGACCATTAGGGAAATTTCCTTCACACTTTTATGCTTTCTCTTTCGCACCAGCCAATCCGAGGTGTTTTTTCGGATCTTAGAAGGGCGTTGCTTAATTTAAAAACCCAATCAAAATTTATATTCTCCCTCTAAAATGTGAAGAAGGGAATTTTCTTAATTTGGGTTTTAGTTAGTTTTAAACACTCTTCATTTGACCGTTGTACAGTAAACAACAATTCGCTTTCGAATTTACAAACAAGATTATACGTTAATTCTTGTGTTGTAAAAATCGTAACTTCTCATTTGAGAGTCGCTTCGACCTTGCTATCGAATAAGATATAGAAGGAAGATTCTAGTGTATAACTTGTATACCATTTCGGTCTTGTTATCTAATACAGATACAAGCAAATACATTTTTGTTACGGGTTAAAAGTGCGTTTTTAATACACCTCAACACCAGTTTCGGCTCATCAATGCAACGATATTGAACAACTGGTCAATAAGTTCTTCAATTATCTGCTTATTTTAAAAGCATCAACTTCTCTGATAAACATCAGAAAATATTCGTCGGTCGTATCTTTATCTGGACAACGACAGAATTAATCAAGTGCGATTAATTCAACCAAGCGGGGTCTCTACTATTGAAACCCCCAATACACCTGAATAAACCAATTCAGGTCAAAACACTTCCAATAAAATAACAGCAATCATCGCGTTCTATATTCTTTAGGAATACATGAAATATAATGATGTAGGTTGTACCAACGACCGATTCAGTTGATTCAGGCTCTCTTGATGTCTTATGATGAGAGCCTAGGAAAGCACTGCCATGAAAGTAGCAGCTTTTTCGCGCATGCTTAATGGAGATGACCGCTTTGGCAACTAATTTGAGAATGTGCGCAAAAGCTGCAGTCTCCACGGCAGTGCTTTTCTAGGTTTTTCCCAATATTTCCGAGAATAAAGATCAGTTCGAATTGAAATGCAGTACTCCATTGAGAAATGACAATTCGAAGGTTCATACAGAAATGCATGAGGATATTATAATCAGTTGATCACAGAATATTGAATAGTTGAAAAAAACATTCGAAATTTTTTTCAAATTTTCAAAATTTGGTAGATCATGAATAATAGTCTCTATTTTTTTTTCATGAATTATAAGAGGTATTTGAGACTTATGAACTTTATGGTACATACCAAACAAAAGATGATGCCGGTTCATAAGGAACAAGGCATTTCTGAATTGCCCGTTAAGAATCTTCTAACAATTTTCGTAGTCCACAGGATCACCTCCCTCTGCGCGTCCCCAATTAACTTCTCGTCGAGCCCAAGCTTGGTTATGTTCTCCTGTAAATGTACCTCGACCAGGACGTTTTTGATGATCGCCAGCTGAAGTATTGATATGCGGGTGAGTTTGTAAAGTTTCTCCATCTCGAATGACAGGTCATGCTACTTCATTATTCGATTAAAGCTTATTTTGGGAGGATTTCGCGTCATTTTTAGTAGTTTTTTTTTTTTTTGGGTTTTCACACGCAATATCTGAAACAAAACTATCAAAAAGTAAATAAAAATCGGGATATTGGGAGTAAAAACCCATAAAAAAAACCTTAAAAATGATTCGTTATTTTTTCAGTGTAAGCTGTTTCAGAGTTGTCGTCAGCCGGGACGGTGATGTCAACTATGGTGGCCCTGCTTTCCTGCTTCTCAATGATAATAATATCGGATGTTAGCGGATGGTCCCAGTACACCCTTACAGCATCATTCTCCTGAACTTCTTTTGGTAAGTATGTTTGTATCTTTCAAGTAATTTATATTTCAGGGCGATTGCTTGGTGTAACACTTTTGTCATGGCGTTGTGCCGATCAGTTTACTCCCTGGGAGCAAGAACGGGGCAAGACGAAGTGATGTGTTGAAAAGTTTCCGGTGCTTAGGAGCATTCACGGCATCTGTTACTGGCAATATTTTTCCCCGAACTACTGGATCCTGCATCACCATTAGTCTACCTTCCGTCTCGGTAGAGAGGTTTTCGGTTTTTAGATATGCGAGTGATCTCTCCTTATCTATATTTTCCTTTTCCAGGGCGGTTGGATACCTCCCATGCAATGCCATACTTTGGATAGTTCTTCATGGGTTGGAAGAAGCTGGAAGATTTTCGGATGCAAGGTTTAACGCAGTGATGTTTTGATCTTCCTTGAATAGCGCTTTATAGAATGGTCAGTGTTTCGATTTAAAATATTCTCTCATATCTCTGACAGTGTTGTGGTGTATAGTTTCAATCCCCCATTCTTCCGCGGTATGTACAGCCTAATTATGGCGTAAGGCATTCCATGCCTTGTAAGAAGTCCTCACACTTTGACGTCCAGGGCCTTCATATCTGTGGACGACCATTTGATTACTCCAAAGGAATACGACAGGCAGGGCAAAGCCCAGGTGTTTATTGCCGTGTTCATCGATTTAGCGTTCAACTTGGCTTGCACTAGTTTCTTTAACCTGATGAGGAATTTATTTTTGAAGGTCCTTTGACTGCATCTATTCTGATTTTCATTTCTTGGTGGACGTCTCAATATTTTTACGTTTTCTTCAGATTTCGCATATGGATTTCAAACTTGCAACTGAGATTATTGGTCCTTGGCGTAAAAAATTTCGTGAATAGTAAATACCTACTGAGCAGATATTTTCCAATTCCTATATTTCTCCTCCACAACAGTAAATCCCCCTAAGAGTAGTTTTGAACCCGAAAAACTATCCCAATAAACAATTTTAGTCTGCACCATGCCGGCCGAGCGTATGTTGGCCAGACTTGGCCGGCTCGGCAAGATGCCTGTGGCCACCGCCGGTCCGTTTCAATAATGAGACTCTGGCAGCCAGTAGGGCCAATGCCTGTTGGCCGATATTTCAGCGTCATTTAAATGACGGGAAATAAAAATACTTAAGATTACTACGGAATGACATTTCATATGTTGAAATGTATAATTCCATATATAAAAACACCATTATGCAAAATTATGAATGACTGTTTCAATCGAAGTATTTTTCCGGCGGAAATAGCAATAGTAGTATCAGAGGTATTTGAAATGGCGCTGAGAAAACGTCTGGTTGACTTCCTTGAAAACAAATCACTACTTCACACTGCACAACATGGCTTTAGACGGTGCAGGTCAATAATAACTGCAATGCTTGAAGTCCTCGAAACCGTGCTAGAAGCATAAAATGATACGGAGGAAGTAGAAGTAACATCCATTGATTTGAGTAAGGCCTTTGATAGCGTCAGTCACGAAATACTGCTAGAGAAACTCCAATATTATGGAATCAGAGGAGTGACACATAGTCTAATTCAGTAATATTTGAGGAATCGGCTACAATTTGTGAAATGGAATGAAAGCAGATCCGATACTATCGGAATGAAGTATGGTGTCCCTTAGGGATCGATTTTAGGCCTGATTCTTTTCATTTTGTTCATGAATGATTTGTTCAATAATATAAATTGTAGCAAGTGTTGTAGTTATGCTGATGATGTGGTTGTTCTGAATGGATCAGACAATAAAACTGAACTTCAAGAAAAAACAAAGTTGAGCGAGACGGACGCTCAGAGATCTTTTTCAGCCAATGGATCACTGATAAACTCGAACAAAACCCAGAAACTGGTATTCGCAAACAGAGTGCCTACTGATTCGCCCCTGTTACATTTGGGACTTGAGTTTCAACCATAACTGAGCTGACAACCTTTGTAAAAAATGTCAACTTCTATCTTCCTAATCAGAAGAATGAGGCAAATATCAGACATAAACACGGTAAAGTTGACATATTATTCAAGCTTCCATAGTGTGATCGCATATGGTATATTGATCTGGGGACAATGTACAGATGCTCGAAAGGTTCTCAACGACTAGTGGTTTGCGAGTAAGGAAGGACGCTGGAAATTGTCACATCCCGACAATAAATAATCGCATTCGGTTCTAAGATTCAAATCAGTTGGAATTCACTGAGATAATTTGACAACTTTTCATCCAGAATTATATATCTTAAAGCAGCTGAAAATATTGACTCACAAAATTTCAATACATCGAGAAATATTCACCTGACTCGTTTGAAAATTTGTGTATCTGTAAGTTTATACGAATCTATTCACATTAATCTTATTCTGAATAATCTTATGAATTTGGGTTAATTTCCAACCCTTTTCACTCAGTAGCCGCCTGCAAAAGACTTATGAATTAAAATGATTTTAAATTTCATAGGATCTAACACAGTACCTCCACATACCTTTATCTTGAAATATGCGGGATTTTGGTTTTAAGCATAAAAGTGATTATAAAATCTCATTCATTCAGAGAATTCATAATTGGTTATTTGAAATAATTCCATGTGAATATTATCGAGAATGCTTGACTTCCATCCTTTCATTTATTGGTGATTGGGATGGAATATCTTCTTTTATTTTTCGCCGATCTTCAAAACTTCAACTAAGGAGAGCCCGCTTCCCGAACGTTGGATGATACGCAGAGGCATAGCTAAATTAAGATATAGGTGGCGTCATCGTTAAGAATGGAAACTGTGAATATCGTGAATTATGCGACACTTCAAGTCTCATGTACATCACAGTTTGATAATTTCAGCAATTCTGCTCTGAAATTTTGTTGAACAATATCCGTGAAATGGAATATACCATTTGAGGAGAATCAATTCTGCACTTTCTCACCCTTCTCGTGAATAAGTCACGACGTCACTGAAGGAAAAATTAATCGCTATGAAGAGTTAACGTTTGGATAATTAACACCTTCTAGAGTGTTTCTGACAACGATACGCAACGAAATTCCTCTTTCATTGTTATTCATTCGATTTAAACTTTCATTAGATTTGCTCATATTGTATGGTATTTTTTACGCGCTTGTTCTGGGGAACAGCGTGTTATCATTTCGTCACGATGTCTTTAATTTTCGAATTTTGAGCCGAAATTAGTCTCAAACGACTAGGTCGGACTCACTGATGAAGAATCCGTATTCAAAACTGATTCTGTCCGTCTGGCCGACCGTGTGCGCTGTAATTTTCGAGAGGAAGGACCTAGAGTCTTGAAATTTCCAGGTTAGGTTAAGATCCTGGATATCTCGGTTAAGTTCGTTAATGGGCCAAATCTGCCGAATGGTTTCGGTGCTACAGCCATTTGAAAGTTTGATTTTTCAATAACTCGGAAAATATTTATCTGATCGAAATGTAACTTGATTGGAAGATGATGAGTGTCAGTAAGAAGAATGATCCATAGAAAAATTAGAAAAAAATTATTTTTTTTCTTGAAAATTTCTATATTCCATCGAATTTTTTGTTGATTATTCCTAGACTTATAGTTTGTTCAAGTTAGTATATCAGGTGCGTTCTTGGTAGAAATTGTAACTAAATCATCCGCACTCCAACCTTGACATAGCACTGTTAATCATTGACCTTACACTAAATTTTTGCCGTTACCGTGTAACTAGGAAATTTCTTTTTTTGGTTCTTTGATTCGATTTTGGAAAGATTTAATTTTTACAGCCTGGTAGGAAATAAGAAATGAAATGAAGGAATATTCCGGAATGCAAGAGGATTGATACGGCTGCTCGCATTTCAGAATTTCTTCAGAAACACTTTGAATCCCGCTTGCAGGAATAATATTTACTAGTTGATATTGGCGGGCAATCTTGAAAATTGTTTTATTTCACTGTAAACCTCACTTGCGGTACTCGCGATGATGAAGTGTGATAAATATCACTGAAAAATTTGCATATTATGCTGAGAAAAATCTTTCACTTTCGAATTAATTGCTTCCTCATTATCTCCTGTGTATTTGCTATCGTGATTATCGGGAATTCTCAGTAGTTTTGTTTTCCTTGAGTCGACTCAATGTATTCTGCAACAATATTCATTATGACTTTTCAGTAGGAGACTTGAGTCTAAGTTGCGATCTAAATAGAGTGGAATTTTCGAAATGAGTAAACATAATCGAATTGAAATTCAGAATATTTGAGAAATCTCCGTAACACAACACACACCAAGGAATGTGCAGAGTGCTTGGATGTGTGAATAATCAAGAGTCAATCAAAATTGAATTGAATTCTTCTGCTCAATCGTTATAAATCTTTCTGAAATAAAATCAAGAATCATGCAGTGAAATGAAAAGTCGTGTTTGAACTCAGATTGAATAGATTCAAGGAAATATATTATTTATTATATTCTAATATTCAATTACCACAATAGCATGTTATTAATTGCTGAAATCTATCTGTCGTTCAAATTCGATATGCTTCACTGTCAGACTGGTTTTATTTCCTATGCCGCAATTTCCATTTATTCGGACGGGTTCTTTAAAGGTCGTTTCATATTCAATTTTTATTCTAATGAGTAACTCGAGATTGTTTCTCTCTCTCTTACGTATTTTTATGAACCGAGTCAAAACAAGTTTATTCAATGGCTACAAATGCATTCACCTCATATTATATGTTGAGTCATAATAATTTTGCCTTTGGTACCATCACATTAACACTTTCACCCATCTAATCAGTTTACCATGATCCACCGACCCATCATATTGTATTTCGTATTGACTGTAGTGGGTGCAAAGATATACAAAAAATGTGATCTCGCGAAAGAACTGAAATACAAGTATGAAATTAACGCGAGTCAAATACCTGTATGGGTGTGCATTGCTAAACACGAATCAGACTTCAATACCTCCGCAGTAAATCGAGAAAGCGGCGACCATGGATTGTTTCAAATTAGTGACCTCTATTGGTGCGATAAAGTACGTCCAGGACGTGCTTGTTTGGCTCATTGTAAACAATTCGAAGATGACGACATAAGTGACGATATTCAGTGTATAAAAACAATTCACGATGAACATGAGAAGATATCTGGCAACGGATTCGATGCCTGGGTGGTATATTCTTCTTTTTGCAGAAAAAAAGATTCAACATACCTCGAGGAATGTTTTGATGCATTGAAAACAAACGTTCCTTCGAAATACTTACCTAATTCGGAAGTGGAAAAATCCGAAAAAAATGAAATGGAGCGAAAAAGCTGCGACACAGCAGTGACCAAAGCCCCGGCTGATGAGAAACAAATCACTTCAACATTGAATGCATCAAGGATATCCATTTTCAATAATGAGAAATCAACCAGAAGAGATACCCATTTCAAATTGCCATCTCCGAGGATATTCACGAATCTTGGGTATTATTCATTAGATACAACAACCACGAAATATCTGATATCATCGAAGTCTTCGATCAACTCATTTATAACTACTTCATCAGCAAAATTAAATTCCCCAACTCCATATGTAACTGAAAAACATGTACCTGCAATAAACGAAAACTATAAAAACGGCGCCATTCGAGAACAGGAAACTGAAAAATTAGAATACACTAAGGATAATATGAAGGAATTTACTCCCTTAGGAGCAACTCTGAGTCTGTTTAAACACAGAAGGAATAAAACATCAGCTCAGGTAGGAAATATAACTCTAAAATCCTCATTTCTAGAAAATCGATTATCCCAAAAGCGACAGCAAGGCGAAGTCGTACAAGAAATAAAAATAGGAAAGATGCACTCGTTATACAGAACTAAATCGGGTGGATTCCATCTCAGGTTGATCTGATCCAGCTATATTGTGAAATATAAATACTGAAAAAAGAGTTAAAAAAAAGTTCATTACATCAATGAACAACATTCATTGGCATCGAATTCATTGTGACAATGAACCTTTCATGGTATTAATGTACTTTTCATTGTATTAATGAATAAATAATACATCATTCCTGTTTCATTGGCTAAAGATCGCATTCATTGTATTAATGAAAAAGACTTCATCAAATTTCAATGACTCAATTTCATTGAACGATATACGCATACATCAGTGTAATGAGTATTGTTTGTACTTCAGTACATAAAGTATTTCAAAACGATCATCGATATAGCTTGCATGAAAAGAAGGTCACAGATTCGATTCCTACATTGGAAGTTCTATCTGTGTATCGAGTTCAAGATAGAGATTGATAAATACCCACTTCAAATTGGCTGCATAATCAGTGTTGTGGCCATAGGGGAGGTTCTCCAAGAGACATAGAAATAAAAAACTCTGTGGGGTGAGATGAGGCACAATTGCACGTTTGTTCAATTTTCATTAAGATCGGTCATATATATTTCACTAGTCTGCAAAAGATTGAATTTCTGATAAACAGATTTTACTATTTTCGAATAGAAATGGTTCTTAATTTCGCAGGAGCATTCCTATTTCAACCATTAGTTTGAAGGCTCATGGAAGAGTTCATGAGAATATTCCAATAAGGAAGTTTATCTTGTTTGAAGGGGTCAATATGTGGATTGGTAACCCCTCTGGTTGGGAATCGAAATCCAAATCTTCTGCGTGAAAGGGCCATACCCAACAAACACGACATACAGCAATTGTACAGTATCTGCATCACAAGTGCCACCAGAATGCAGTACATACAATGTTGTATTAAAACTGCACAGTCTCTGCATTGGTGATACTGCTGTCCTAAAAATGCAGTCTTTTAAATACAGCTGCTGTACAGCTTTTGTGCAACAAAATCAAAATGCTGTATGAGACAACGCTGTCTCTGTCTTTGATGCTATATTTCGTTCTGATAGTCAGCCATCGTTATCTGTGCCGATAGCACGTACGTTAGAGAAGCGTTGTCGATTTTCGTCGTCGGCCATGCTGTTTTGTAACGGAAATTTGTTTGTTGTGTAGTAAATTCGTTTTTGGTTCTGAGTGAATCGCGCTATTTGAACTGACTGTTTGTTTCGGGTTGATTGGGTGCAAGTGTGAAAAACTGATGTTTCGACATGATCAATTCCCGAAAAAACGAAATAAGGCAAATGAGACTGATCTGCGTGGCTAAGATAAATATTTAGATGATGCCTATTCTTTTGGAACTGGAATAAATAGACAATAAAAGAAAACTCTCTCTCTCTCCACCTGAACTGGACAGGATCAACAGAAAACAGAATTTCGAAGTACATAAGCATCAATGAAGGAATTTTAGGTATTATATTCACACAAGGTAAACCTTTTTTTTATGTATCAACTCACTTTTTTCCACTTCCAAGTTGCTGTACGAAAGAACAAAGAGAGCAAAAATGATTCTTCAACCGATATTGAAACAACCATCATTGTATGATTGAGAAATATGTATCTACTTATTTTAGAGGACTTAGAAAGGAACGAGAGAGAGTCACCCAATAATGTATTATATCATGTATAATATTTGATATGGCTTACTTAATCGCATTGAAAATCTGGACTTACATACTATGGATTGTGTCTTTTGGTCTAACCAGAAATGGCCGTACGATTTTTCAGAGAATGTTGTGTATATTTTTATATATTTGAATTCCATGTTGAATTTTTGGTGAAATGTGAAAAATTAAATGATTTAAATATTTTTCTGTTGAGAAATCAATATCTACATACAGAAAGAATTGCAGAATTTTTTTTACCGCAAAGCATAGAAGTCGAATATGCAAAAATATATACATCTCATCATATAAGAAAATCAGAATTTATTCGGCAATTTCCGAATAAACTGGAAGTAGTAGACTCTCTTTTTTCACATCTGTCGAAGGTAAATAATTTAGTATCAATGTGCAAAGTTTCAATTCAATCTCTTAAAAAATAATTAGTTTTTCGGGAGTGAGTCTTATTCCTGTGAGTCTCCTTATACAGCCGAGCTTCTGCTGCATTATTGCTGCTTAGAAACTACATATCGAAGTAGCACAGTTGGTGCATTATTACTATGTGCAAACTGCATAACAAAGTGTCATAGCTCCTGCACAACTGCTGTATAGTGGCTGTACTTCGAACGCAGTTTGAGGTGTACAGTTTCGATGCAATTCCGCGGGACATATAAGGTCCGTTTCGATACAGTTACTGTACCACCATCGCTGCACTTCAAGTGCAGCAACGCTGTACAGTTTTTGTACTCTTGGTGCGTTTTAGTGTTTGATGGGTAGCACTAACCAATATGCTAGCGAAATCATGTTGTGGTTGGATTTACTTACGCTTGCCTGTCGGAACCGCTTGTAGAAATAATTATATCTATAGTCATTCAAAATTTCAATTTTCACAATAAAAACAATAAAACTAATCCCAACAGAAAGAAAATCTGTATTAAATGTTCGCTCGAAGGCTCATGCAAAATTTCAACTGAATTTGGATCATACCATGCGGAACAATTTCAGTTAACCACATAATGTAACTCATAACATGAAGTACCTTGGTTGTTATAGATAGTTATTTTGACTCTCGAAATCAGTACCCCTAGTGAGTTGAAAGATCTTGCGTATTTTCGAGACGTAAGTAAATATACGCACATATGTGCATTTTCCTAATGATTGTGTTTTTCCAAAAAAATACAATTATGTTGGTAAATTGAGGGCGCGAAATCCTATCTAAATGCAAAATTCCATCCAAATGGTTGAAGTCGTTTCCAAGATACGCAAAATATATTTATTGCATGTAAATGGATGGTTAATCGAAAATATTAACATTGAGCAACAAACCGTCTGTTCATTGAACAATGATATTTTTCATCAGAGTGATTGATAATCCAGTTAACTCATTTTACAATGAATTTATTCATCGAACAATGATATTTTTTATCATAGTTATGAACCAGTTCATTAATCAAAGAATTTGTTCGTTGAACAATTATATTTTTCATTACAGTGAGGAATCAATTCATCAAATAATGAATTTGTTTTTTGAAATATCCCTTGGATACGCTCGCGACCGATTCAGTCGGTGCATCATTCTTGTACAAACTTGAAACAAAAGGGTAGTGGAACCGCATTTATAGTACCCTCTGCTTCATTATTGTTGTTCCATATTTCGTGCCTAGCTAAGATGATTCTGTGGTGAGGCTTGTTCCAGTCAGATCATAATCAAGGTGAGTAAACCATTCTTTATAATTTCCAATATTTTTAGTTCCAATTAGATTCATTGTGACGATTTTGAAGTGCGATAAAAATACAAGAATTTTCCACGTTTATGGGTTTGTCGATTCGAAATTCACGTAACTGTTGAGTATCTTCCATGGAGCGCCATTTGAGACAAAAGTGTGTTTGCAAATATACAGGGTGATTCATTAAGGGTGGCCACCGGCCGTATCTCGGATACCGTTCATCCTATAACTTCCGGAAAAAAATTCTAATGACAAAATCGGCCCCTAGAAAATGATTAAAAATATTTTCAAATTCGTAGTTCCCTACTAGAGGGCGCAATCTATCACTTGTAAAATATAATCTAATTTTTTACGAAATATTCTCCAGCTAACAGTGGTAAAGAATAAAAAAATAAGAAAATACTCTTCCTATTCAACAACTTTTGTTTCAGAAATTTTTCTATATCTCCTTTTTTTTAGTGATGGGATGGAAAAACTCTTCTTCACAAAAAAAACACTCTTACTTCTGTATGCGTGAACCGATTTTTACGAAATTTGATTTCGTTCCAAGGCCATTAAAAGCAGATCACAGAAAAATATGACAACAACATACCGGGTGGTCCAATTAAAAACTACAGGCTGTTTTATGTCACTTCACCCTATTTGCGCGTTTTACTGGAGAATATCAAATGCGATGCTATGATTCTAACCGACTGAAAATAAGCTAAGCATTATTACCTATTGACTTGTTTAAACCGCAGACAGATATCTCCGGTAATTCCGAAGATATTAACATTTTTGCAGATTTCGATAAGTGTTGATCAACCCTGTGAAATTCAGGAGGAATTGAGTTATTTCATCAGCTAAACAATCAAATGAAAGAAAAAACTTATCAAAAATGTATGCCACTCACAAAACAAGCTGATCTAGATCCATTAAGCTTTGGCGTTACTGTTTATTTTCGGTTTCTATAGCTGTAAAATTGATTTAGGTCGATTGCAAACTACTATTTTATGGGCCTCATTATTCAAACGGAGAAGCATATGTTTATGCTGAATGTTTAGAAAATGCAGTAGCTGAAAGGGAATACCCGATACGATATCCTGAAAGACGTCGTCATTCGAGAAAAGTATTCAAAAGATTGACACGAAGAGTGCGACAAACTTGGAAGGTTCAATATGTTGGAAGAAAAAATAGAAAACGTAGAAGCCGTAATGAGGATAATATCATAAAAGTTTTGGCTTGTGTTTATGCTGAATCACATTCAAGCATCCGAAAAATGGCAAGTGATTTGGGATCGAATTATTCGCTAGATCTAAGGATACTAAAGGACCATAAACCGCATCCGTATCATGTTGTCTTGCACCAAGAATTGAAAGAGACCAGAGGACTTTTGCAATTGGTTAAGACGAATGCTGAACCGCGAACCTAACTTACTTCATAGAATGTTATGGACTGACGAGGCTACTTTTTCTAGCAATGGTAAAGTAAATTTACACAACAGCCACTACTGATCATCTAACGACCCATATTGGCAAAAATAAGTCAATAATCAGAATCGCTGGAGTGTTTACGTGTGGTGCGGAATTTTTGATGGGACAGTTATCTGACCATTTTTCTTGGATAGTATCTTAACGGGACAAAGGTGCTTGAAATTTTAACGGAAATTTTTCGAATTCTTTTAGATGATCTTGCTATTCAAGACAGAATAGATATGTGGTATCAACAAGTGAGGATATGAAAAATATATTTCGACAGGCAGCTGAAACTTTTTCTCATACTGAAATTGTGACCAGTATCAACTAAAGAAAGACTAAATTTATGTATAGAAAAAAATGGTAGATATTTTGAATATTTGAAATGATTATGTATAAGGGTTGTTTTTTGTTCAAATATTTTCGTTGTTGCTAATTTTTGTTTCATTTTATCGTATTATTGTTATTTCATGTGTGTTAAGTATTTTGCTGCGTTGTCATGACGAATAAAGTCACTTCCATGTTTTTCAAGCTCACAGGGTTGATCAACACTTATCAAAATTTACAAAAATGTTAATATCTTCGGAGTGACCGGAGATATCTGTCTGCGGTTTTAACAAGTCAATAGGTGATAATGCTTAGCTTATTCTCAGTCGGTTAGAATCATAGCATTGCATTTGAGATTCTCCAGTAAAACGCGCAAATAGGGTGAAGTGACATAAAACAGCCTGTAGTTTTTAATTGGACCACCCGGTATGTTGTTGTCATATTTTTCTGTGATCTGCTTTTAATGGCCTTCGAATGAAATCAAATTAGGTGAAAATCGGTTCACGCATACAGAAGTAAGAGTGTTTTATTTATGAAGAAAAGTTTTTCCATCCCATCGCTAAAAAAAAGGAAATATAGAAAAATTACTGAAACAAAAGTTGTTGAATAGGAAGAGCATTTTCTTATTTTATTATTTTTTACTACTGTTAGCTGGAGAATATTTCGTGAAAAATGAGATTATATTTTACAAGTGATAGATTGCGCCCTCTAGTGAGGAACTATAAACTTGAAAATATTTTTAATCATTTTCTGGGGGCCGATTTTGCCATTAGAATTTTTTTCCGGAAGTAATAGGATGAACGGTTTCCGAGATACGGCCGGTGGCCACCCTTAATGAATCACCCTGTATATATTTTCGAGTCAAAATATTATTGGTTACGAAAAATATTCATTTTGTGAAACGATATATTTAATTTTGTTCTCATATATTGATTTTCTACCAAACAATATATTCACGAGTTGTGACTTTCAACTATATAAAAAACCTAAAAAAGCACTGCCGTGAAGGCAGCAGTTTTTGCGCCCATGTTCAATGGAGATCACCGCTTTTGTAACGAATTTGAACAAGCGTGCAGAGGCTGCAGCCTTCACGACAGGGTTTTTTTAGGTTTTCTTCGATAAGTACTGGATTTCAATTCGATATAATCTGTATTCTTGGAAATATTGGGAAAATAAAATTTTGAAAAGGTAAATCTACAGAATCATTTGGCGGATTTTACCCATTCACGAATTCGACCTTTGTTATTAAGCCCCAAACCTTCTTTACAAATATCGAGTTCCTAAGTCGTTTCTTCTAGAAGTTATTGTGTTTACGGTAAAAGCCACCCAATGATTCCGTAGATATACCCATTCAAAATTTCATTTCGGAGTTTTATCACGATTGAATCAGTATTTCTTGTGTTATACCGAAAAAACAACGATATCGAGAAGAAAACCACGAAATTGGACATATTTTTTTCCAATATATGCTAATTTGGTTCACTGCTGTGAAATATGAAGTTCAAAGTCATAGTGGAACTTCTTTTGAAAATGATCAAGTGTTTCCAGGAAAAAAATTTTTGGAAGAAAATTTTGAAAAAAATTTTTTGCTTAATTTACTGTCAGTATAATCTTGACAAAATTTTGTTCGAACTGTTCGTTGTTGTACTTCACCTATCTGCCAAGTTTCAATCCAATCTCTGCAGTAGTTTTTGAAATAAAAAATAAATAAGTTCAAAATCTCAAACGGCTATAACTCCGAGTCTGTTCGACCGATTTGGCCCATTAACAAATTTAACCGCAGCATTCCAGTGCGCGACCTACCCTGAAAGTTTCAAGTCACTAGCTCACTCCGTTCGACAGATATCGTGTCCACGACCGGCCGGCCGGCCGGACAGACAGAATCGATTTTGACGCTGGATTCGTCATCAGGGAGTTCAATCTAGTCGGTTGGAACCAATTTCGGAAAAAAAAGAGAATATCAGACATTTGGACATAACGATAGCAGGCTGTTCCCCTAGAACATGCGCGCAAAAATGTGGGATATTTATTAATTCATCGTCAAAAGATGACGCATCGAATATCCATACAGTGACCAGCAATGTTGAAATCTAAGTTTGAAAGAGCCCAAAAATATTGATAATAACTTAGGATTTGATTCCATTTGTGAATATTTAAAATTATTTCCCAAATATATGTATTGATTATCGTTGTTAATTCTGATTTTAATCTAAACAGCTGGAAACTTTACGCAGGAAACTGTATGCTTCCGGTGCGACATCTCTTTTGACACTATAAATAGATCGAATCAATAATAAATATACCTACTGGGGGTCAGATTTTTATGTATTTCGAAAAACAACCGAGCTCCAATATATTTTTATGTATTTTAATCGAAAGATGGAAAGGAACTATTAAGTATGTGACATAGCGATCTATTCTGGTAGTTGCTAACAAAGCGCTGAACCCCTATGTCATCGGCTCAAACTAGCTGATAAGGGAGCGTCGAAGGAAAATCAATGAAATAGGCAAAAACAAAGAGGTCTCTTTAGTCTGGATTCCTGCTCCTTCCAAAATCAATAGGAACGAAGAGGCTAATACACTAGACAGAAAGGTAGCACAAATGCCACTTACTGGTCCAGAACCTATGGTATTGGCAAATGCACATATAAGAAAGAGATGCGAAGAAGGAAGAAACTGACAAAGAAGTACTCTCGAAGAATCTTCCAGCAATGGATCATTCCAAAAAGTTCTTTCAGAACTTTAAAATTGCAAGGTCCAAAAAGTATTTGGATGTCACTTAAAATAAATTACGCCTCCTGACTGGATTTCTCACAGGACACTTTCGTCTAAGGAAACATATGATGAGAATTGGCTCATCAGAAACTGACGAGTAATTCGACCGTATTTTTCGCCGTATTTTGATGTGCCTCTTGCCTATATTCTAAATCTCTGATATACAACATTTTTCAAATTTTTATGCTTAAATGTAACAATTCATCTCATATCATATTATCATAAATTCATTTGTCTAGTATTCATAAATTTCTACTTATAATCGCCAAAAAATGCTTTCATTATATCAAACAAACCCTATATCTAAAATATAGCTGCAATTTTGTTCCTGCGGAAAAATGATAATTACATTATATACAATTTATTGGTCGAGACATAACTTCTATCCTTAATTTACATTTTCTTCGAAATTCTACCTCTAATTTCTACTTGTAATTGCTAGTTTTGTTCAATTCAAACCTATCATAAAAACTTTCAACAAAATATTACTTAAATTCCTCATAACTTACTACTTTTCTTACTAGATGAGGCATTTTATGAAATTCAAGGTATTGTGATACAAATTCTTGTACTTTCAGATCATGAGAAGCCTGTTGGGAAAGATAATTTAGAAGGATTATGTGCCCTGAATGAACTATCACAAATACTGGAATAAATTCTCTGGATTTGTTACTGGATCGTGATTGATTTGGACATTTCTTGAGGCCTGGAATTAACTTAATTGTATATTATGATAATAAATGATTGAATATATGAATTTGTGTTCATTGGTGAGTTATTTTTTTTTATGTTTCTTTAATACCGATTTTGAAAAAACCAGAACAATATACATCAATCCATGAACCTTATACATCAATCCATGAACTCTATTCATCAATCCATGAACTATATTCATCAATCCATGAATCATATATACAAAGATCTATGAATCCCAAACATAAATGGATGAACTATATTCATCAATCAGTGAATTATATTCATCAATCGATGTGAAGTATATGCATCGATAGATGCATGAGTTCATCGTTTTGAAGTATACGTTTTCATTAGGCTATGAATGAATATTTTTATGGGAAATGTAGTTGAGCAGTCCTTTTAATTATGTGATTGACCCCTAGTGATTTCTGGGTAACCACTAAGCTTGAGCTTTCCTGCTATTCAGCACTCACCCTTTCTTAATGAGACAATATAAATCATTATTGCTATGAACTACTGCTTCTTGATTAATTTTTCTTTAAATAGTGATCTCAGGGAATAAAACTATAATTGGCAACGAGGATGAGATCTCATTAGCTCATCAGAAGATAATCGTGAATTGTAATTATTTAAGTGAAGATCCAAAAAACCAGAGATTTTTGGTGCAACGTTAACTTTGACGTGAAAAACCTAGTGCAACAAGAAAATCTCATACAGAACAAAGTAGATATGCAACAAGAGTTTAGACCCATTGGCAGCCCAAACACCTACTAAATTGCCTACTAAATTCTAAGGTCCATTTTGGAGAAATGTATGAAAAAATTTCGGACTTAATGTCCGAAATTTTTTCCAAGTTCGAAATTTTTTCCAAGTTCGAAATTTTTTCCAAGTCCGAAATTTTTTCTGAGTCTCATCAGGGTTGGAGGCTGAGGGGGGGAGAGGGTGAAGGGTGAGGGGGTGAATGGTGAGGGGGTGAAGGGTGAGGGGGTGAGGGGCGTGAGGTGACGTAAAACTTTTTTGTATTTTCATTGGGATTCGAACCCAGGATTCCTAGCTGTGAGACAAGCACTCTAACCATGCGGCTATCTAAGGTATTGGGTGTGAGTGTAGAAATGTTGTATAGAAGGAAATGTAACCTCAAAATAAAGATAAGAACATATTACAGTAAGATGATGAAAACAGGAAATGTAACCTCAAAATATAGATAGGAACAAACAGGATATAGGAACAGGATGTAGATATGAAAACGTAAACAGGAAATGTAACCTCAAAATATAGATAAGAACAAACAGGATATAAGAACAGAATGTAGATATGAAAACGTAAACAGGAAATGTAACCTCAAAATATAGATAAGAACAAACAGGAAATAACAACAGGATGTAGATGAGACCACAGGGCGTAAACAGGATATGTAACCATAAAAATATAGATAAGAACAAACAAGAAATAACAACAGGATGTAGCTGTAGTATATGAATAAACGAGTTTTTGATTTTTACATTAATTCCAAGTTGTGTGTGTACGAAGCTTCATACAGGTATGTTATTATTTTTTAAATCATTCTCATCATCTAAATTTATGGACCTTTCTAAAGTTAACAAGATCATCAAGTTCAATGATAAACCACTGAGGAAGCTGGAAGAATTACCAGTTGGATCGGAGCATCAAATTATATCATCCAAAATCATATTGGGGAAGTTTAATAGATGTATACTGATAGAAACTGATGAATTCAAGGCGTTCCTCCCTGGTCGAATGACACAACACCTCGAGGAGCATCTGGAAGATCTAAAGAATCATAGATTCAAGTAATTAGGTGCCAAAGTATATAATTACATCAATCGTATCACTGTCGCCATATCAATTGTTGACAGTTCACATTTTCTCATCCCTAATGATATCATACTTTATTTACACTTGAAATCGCTTGGTTATTAGATCACATTCTTGTAATTCATCTCTAATAACATTTACACTCGACAATGCCCGTCGCTATCATTAATTATTATGTACACTCATTAAATTGGTAATTTCCCATCATCCAAGAATTACTATAAATAATTTATCAATGCAATGTTCAAGCAGTCTTCTTATTAGTTTCATACTAGAGAGAACTCATAATATTGTAAACTTGTGTCAAATAAATCATTTTTAAAGTGAATCCCACAAGCTTTTACTTAATTGGCGCTGCGAACAGGATAGTGAAACGGAAAATTCATCAAGAATCACCGGTCTCTTTCAAGAGTTTGTTCACTAAAAACCATCAACCCCTGAAGAATCTCCACTGGGCAGGAATTGTCAAGCCAACGGAGCAGATCCTCACCAACTGAAAAAAACCATTTTAGAAGACCTCACCTACCGAACATGCAAATAGCGAATGAACAAGCGCTATTAGAATGCAGAAAATTCGATAATAGTAAGGCTCAAATAGATTTTATGAACTTCATGCAAAACCAAAATCGCCCAACGAATAGAAAAACAAACCAAAATTTCCAAAATAAACCCAGATTCTTTCCAATTCACAACACTAATCAAATAAATACCAATTATCCACCGCGAGATAATGTTAGACCAATTCACAACACTAATCAAATAAATACCAATTATCCACCGCGAGATAATGATAGAATAACTTCTAACAACAGATTTCCAAGCCAACCAATACACTTCGAAACAAGACCTGTAAATACCCATTTCCCCACAAGGTCACAGGTATTTGGTAAACCAAAAGACGCACCAGTTCCTATGAGTATAAGTACATTCCACAATAGGACTCAAAATCAGCGAAATAATTCAAACACGCGACCGCGACCAAATTTCATATCTGAAGAATTATTCAACGTTGAAACAGATCAATATGACAAACAAGCACAATACGAAGAAGAACAAAATTTTCAATCTACCCAAAACCAAGACACGTACAGGTAGATCTTAACACTCTGTCATACAAACCCAAACTACCATTTATCTCAATTCCAACGTATAACTTAAAAATATTGATTGACTCTGGAGCTAGTAACAGCATAATGAATCCCGGCCCAGCAACACAATATTTTCAAAATTACCTTTTTAAAGAAAAATTCTCTGTCAAATCATTAAATCGAACAGTAAGTGACGACAAAAATATAAGTTTTCCAATTCTGAAAGATTTTGGCATTTGTAAACCCGTACAGTTTCATGTATTAAAATGGCATGACCGATTTGATGCACTTTTGGGTAGCCATGATCTGCAACGTCTAGGTGCAAAAATCGATTATTCAAAAAATATCTTACAAATAGGATCTCATCAAATTCCGTTTTTTATCGAACTAAATCCCCTTAACTTTATCCCATTCAAACAAGGCATAAATAAAGTTATAAAAATTCCAGTCAATATAGAAAACGGCCCAGTTCTCATTACCGAAACAAGAATTGGAAACTTCACGGTGCCAGAATGTTTAGCTAACGCCGAGAATGGTACTTGTATAATACCGACATGCGAAGAACGAAAATTAGAAGTCCATTTTCACGAACAGATCAATGTAGAACCATTTATAAACATAGAATGCATTAAAAACCCTCAATTATCAACGAAGCAAAATTGTTACGATATCGATAAATCAATCCGAACAGAACATCTAAATGACGAAGAGAAAGGAGTAATTATCGCTTTATGCAAAAAATATAAGAACATCTTTTATAATGAGAATATCGACCTGTCCTTCACCAGTGCCGTGAAACATCACATAAAAACAACTGATAACGAACCAGTATACACACAATCATACAGATATCCATACCATTTGAAAGAAGAAATACAGGCCGAAATAAAGAAACTTCTCGACAACAAAATTATAAGACCGTCAATATCTCCATACAGTAGCCCGGTATGGATAGTTCCAAAAAAAATTGATGCTTCAGGTAAAAAGAAATGGCGATTGGTAATTGACTATAGGAAATTAAATGAGAAGACAGTAGAAGAAAAATATCCCCTACCAAGAGTCGATGAAATCTTAGAAAACCTAGGAAGATGTACCTACTTTTCAACGCTAGATTTAGCTCAAGGTTTTCATCAAATTGAAATGGCACCTGAAAGCATCGAGAAAACCGCATTTTCCGTAAACAACGGCCACTACGAGTACGTAAGAATGCCTTTCGGATTGAAAAATGCACCTAGATCCTTTCAAAGAACGATGGATAACGTCTTAAGGGAATATCTCTATAAATTCTGCTTCGTCTACATGGATGATATCGTCATTTTCTCAAGATCACTTCAAGAACATCTTCATCACATTAAACTAATATTCAAAAAACTGCAGGAATACAATTTAAAAGTTCAACTAGATAAATCGGAATTTCTACGAAAAGAAGTAGCATTTTTAGGGCACGTAATAACCCCAGAAGGTATTAAACCAAATCCTTCTAAAATAAAAGCCATACAAGAATACCCATTACCAAAAACAACCAATGAAATTAAAGCCTTCTTAGGACTCGTTGTCTTAAAAAAGGCACAAAAATTGATGTAAATAGCACGAGTTACTTAGAAGCGTTCCATACATGTAAAGAATTAATGACCAATACCCCAATTTTGACGTACCCCGATTTCACAAAAACATTTTGTGTTACAACAGACGCAAGTAACGTTGCACTTGGAGGAGTTCTCTCACAAGGAAACAAACCGATTTCATTTTATTCTCGTACATTAAATTCTGCCGAAAGAAATTATTCGACTATTGAAAAAGAACTGTTAGCTATAGTAGAGACAACAAAACATTTCCGTCCATACGTCTTTGGTCGTCAATTTCTGATTGAAACCGATCATAAATCCCTCGTATGGTTATTTTCCTTAAAAGATACAAATCAACGACTAATAAAATGGAGACTTAGATTGGAAGAATTTGACTTCAAAATCCAATATAAAAAGGGCAAAGAAAACCTAGTTGCGGATGCATTGTCAAGAATAGAAATTAACGCCGTAGAAGAAGATACAGACGACGATCTATTATCTATCTTACCACAGATCGACGAAACCGAGGAATTTTTATCACCAGAAGAAGCAGATGAAATCCTAAACACAGCCGACGGTCTAGTAGATAATCAGACAGATAACACGAGACATACCGCTGTTGAAAACCCCGTTTATGGAATGCCAATCTCAGAAAAAGCTTTGAACTCTTACACAAATCGAATAGAACTTGAATTAGCAGATGGATACAGAGTATAATACAAAAAACCCTTCAAAAAACATCATTACATCGTTCATGTTAGAAGAGGTCAAGAAAATGAAAATATAAAACAATTTTTAAGGGAAACATTTAATCCAAAATTAACTTACGCGATATTCCTCCATGATGACAAAATCGAATCACTATTTTCAGAAATATGCAAATCCCTTTTCGAAAATAACATCAATATAATAAAGACTAATATATTATGTAAAGACATAGAGAAATCTGATGAGCGAAATAAAGTCATTTTAGATTATCACAACCAAAATCATAACGGCATCATAGAAACACACAACAACCTGAAATTAAGATTCTATTGGCCAGACATGAGAAGCCGAATAAACAAAATTATAAACGAATGCGAAACATGTCTCCTAAACAAATACGAACGAAACCCTTATAATATAAAATTATCCGGACCACTATTGGCAAGAAGACCTTTCGACGTTATACACATCGATACCTTCAGTTTCGATAATGCGAAATTTGTGACATTTTTAGATCTATTCTCCAAATACGCACAAGCCTACTTTGTAGAAGATTTAACAAATAACCGTCCTCAAAAAAATACGCCATTATTTTTCACATCATAACTATCCTAAGAAGATAGTATGCGACGAAGGAAAATAATTCAAAAACAAAGTTTTTCAAGAATATTGCAGATTGTTCAAAATTGACTTACATTTTACCACCTCTTATAACCCAAATTCAAATTCCCCTGTCGAAAGATTGCATTCAACACTTTTAGAGAAAATTCGAACAACAAAAGTACAGAATAAAGGTGATCCACCTCAAATACTGATGACAAATGCAATATTAATTTATAACCAATCTATGCACTCTAGTACGGGTTTCACTCCTTTCAGCTTACTTTATGGTCCATACGATAATCTCAACGCTCACGAAATTGATCTAGATAAAACAGTATACGAAGAATTCAACGAGAAACGTAAAAGAGAAGTTTTTGCCATTTTTTGATATTATATACCACAAACAACTCAATAAAGGCAATAACGTCCTAGAAAAAAGGAATGCAAATAAAGAGGATACGGCCTCCATAAAGGAACCCAATGTTTATTTTAAACGACCAAAAATACGTAAGGCAGATCCACGTTACGATAAAATCAATGTGACCGCAATAAAAGAAAATAAGATAGTAGGTACCAGAGAAAAAACTGATAAACAAGCAAATGCTCATATAAGAAACATAAAAAGGCTTAGGAATAATTTTTCATTTCAGAGTATCCCTCGTGACAACGAGCCTGGCCCTTCACATCAAACAACTTGACCATAATGGGTACTACATTGAGAACCTCGGAAATGCAAAACTCATCGATCATTATCACAAATTTTACTTTTATTTTAATCTTACTCAAATAGATATAAGTTTTTCACATTTATGGACTAATACTTACTTGCTTCAACAAAAATGCAATGATTCGTGTTCACTCATTAATGCGTTAGTTGATAATTGTTTAGAAATTGAAAACGAGCTTTCAAAATTCAAGATTAGAAATAAACGAGCTATAGAAGTTCTTGGTTCAGCAATAAGGTTTATAACTGGAAATCTCGACCAAGATGACTTAAAAACTTTAAATAATAAGCTAGAAAATCTTTTCAAAAATCAAAATAATGTTCTGATGAAAATGGATAAATGCACTTCTTTTGCCAATCATATTACAGACAGATACAGTAATGACATTAAAACTATTCAAGATAATATAAACTCTACTATTATAGCCATTAATCACACAAAAGATAAACTCAACAAACAAGAATTAGTCCATTACAACATTTTTCTTTCACAAAAATTACTCTCTATAATAAAACTTATACAAAGGACAATATCACTATCATTCAGTGATATCACTAACTTAGAAATAATTTCTACGAAAGAATTGAATGATATAATTCAACATTTGAAATTCATTTATAGTAAAGAAGAGTTATTAGAGTTAAATCGAATACATTTATTCAAAATTATTGAATTTTCGAAATTCAGAATGATATCGGTAGGAGAATTGATCACATGTATATTGTATATCCCAATCCTCAATCCCATACCCTTCGAATATCAAAGAGTTTATCCTATACCCAATCGCTTAGAATACATCCTACTTCCACCAGCTAGATATAGGCTACACAGCGACGAAAAAGAATTCTGGACAGAAGAAAATTGCAAGCTAATCGAAAAGCAAATTTTGTGCACTCAACAACACGTAAACACCAAGTGCTGCCTAACTAAACTAGCCAACACATGCAATTTTGTGAAAGCCATGAACAACTTTAGAATCCAGACCCAATTGCAAAGTGGTCACATACTTTTTTCTTCCAAACAACCGACTAACATTATGGAAGAGTGTAGAAGTGGTATATCTTATGAAGAAGCACATAACACCTCATTAATTTCATCAAATCAGAATTGCAGAGTGATAATTGGAGACACCATATTCGAGAATACGCACAGTAATTTCACAATTAATGTTCCAGAAATAAAACTAGAGACATTCAAAACGAAGAAAATTGTGAACATCGAGCAAAGGCATCTTGAAGACATAAGTGACCTGAGGAAAGAAGCAGAAGAACTCAAGAGTACTACAGAACTGCACCCGGCACATAAGTCACTTTTCCATTACAGCCCTGCTATTTGTTTCCATGACGATCATGATCATCATATTTCTCCTGAATAAGAAGCATCTGCTGAAATATGAGGAAAAACAAGAAACAAATCAGCTACAAGAAATCAACGCACTCTACCCAGAAATTCCAACAGCTCCATACGACGAGGACGTCTTGTCTTAAAGGGGGGAAGAATTACATCAATCGTATCACTGTCGCCATATCAATTGTTGACAGTTCACATTTTCTCATCCCTAATGATATCATACTTTATTTACACTTGAAATCGCTTGGTTATTAGATCACATTCTTGTAATTCATCTCTAATAACATTTACACTCGATAATGCCCATCGCTATCATTAATTATTATGTACACTCATTAAATTGGTAATTTCCCATCATCCAAGAATTACTATAAATAATTTATCAATGCAATGTTCAAGCAGTCTTCTTATTAGTTTCATACTAGAGAGAACTCATAATATTGTAAACTTGTGTCAAATAAATCATTTTTAAAGTGAATCCCACAAGCTTTTACTTAATTATATGGCGGAAAATCCTTCCAAGAAGTATCAATCCTATAGGAAAAATGATGGAACGAAATTCAGTCGTCAATTCCAAATGTCATGTGATTTCAGATTATTTTAGTGGGAAATAAAAGATTATTTTATTTTATATGAAATATTATATTATATAAAATACATCATTTCTCTAACAGAAGTTTCTTTATAAATTCATAATAGTATGTTTTTTGTGAAGGTCCTATATTCCCAGCATGATCGTCATCCATCAAACCTCCTGATATTCCTTTATCCACCATACTCAGAATTTCCTTATGGTTTTTATTGATCTCAGGATCAAATTTGAAATTAATTCTACAAATCTTGAATTGTCTCAGCATGTAATGAATAGTTATGAAATTCCCACAATATGCTGCTAACCTAACCATTTCATCCAGAAATGAATTCAATTTTTTATATCCATCCCAAATATTATTTTTAGAAAAGCATTTTCGAAAATCTGGTATGTCTTTAGATGATCCATACAAAAACATCTGAACATTCTTTATATCATAGGATGACACATTACCAAAGTTATTCAAAATCAATTTCACTTCATTCAAAGTCACTTCATCTTTGTTAAAAGATGATTGGATATCTTCGATGAATGCGTCATTATTCTTTTTGTGCTCAAATACTTGATTTATAATAGCCTGTGGGGCCTTGTATTGAACTAATTCCAGGAAAATTTTGTTTGGAGTAAATATTCCTAAATCTGATAGACATCTTGAAAATTTCTCAATATTATGATATACCAGAGCAAAATGTAATTCTTGACACAGATAATTATAGAATTTTTTCGATTTATTGAATTCATACACGTCCATTATATTTAGTTTTAACAACTGATTGAAGATGATTTAAAAATCATATTTATATATCATCATCCCCACTCCATCTAATTTGTGTTACTCTTATCAAACTCGACCTATTGACATTATTCAATACTCTAATATTGTCATAATTGAGAACAATATTAATACTGTTCCATAGGGATTCTCTCCCATATATGATTTATAATATTATTTGTAATAAATAAAAAACAATTTATTTTAATACATGTTTTATTGTCCTATAACCAAATATTCCAATAATCATTTGAATATTTTACATACATATTTCATTCTAACTTAATGAAAATGGAGATGTTAGATGGAACTTCCTCGTCGAATCCAGGCCGGAAATTGACAATTGTCCAAAACTTCTTATCATCTTCCGTCTAGTTTCATACTCATGAATTTGTTTCTTCCGATCTCGAATATTCTATTTCGTTGTAGAATCAATTCTAAAGTATATTTATCGAATCAATCCAAGAGTCGTGTGACTTGTCCAAGCCCAACCAACGAACTAAGACTTTCTTTCCCTTTCGACGAAGGACCTTTTCCACCAAAAATACGTCTGGATATTTCACCTTTTGTAACTCAAACTCATGAAAAGCGCCCCCTATCGGAAGATTATTCAAATCCTCAAGAAGATACGTTACAGGATTGGTTACTTGAACTTTTTTTATTTTAAAAATCTCTGTGGTCCAGTTGGGCGTATAACCTTTTGAAAATACATGTTTGGCTTTACTGATCCTCACCATATCATTAACCTCGAATTTTCCCTTTCCAGCGATCTTGATATGATTGTATCTAGTTTTCAATAAACTTTGCTCATTTTTCTTATTAACATCACATGGTTTCATTCCGATAGTACGATGTTTCGTCTGATTATATTCATTGACAATACTGGATAAGTTATCGATCCATTTATATGTTCCATGCAAACTGAAGTTTTTGAATAATTTTTCCTTAATAGTTCTTATAACCCTTTCAGCCATAGAAGCTTTGGTTTTGGAATAAGTACAATAATGTCTTATGTCATTTTTCTTCATAATAGATTGAAAATTCACATTGAAGAATTCCTTCCCTTGATCAGTTTGAAGATTTCTCGGTGTAACTCTGCTATCGATCAAAATTTTCTTGAATGCATTCGATACTTCTATACTACCAGTCTTTGTTTAAAGTGCCATCACTCGAACGAATTTGCTAAAACAATCTATAACTACTAAAATATATTTGAAATTTTTATTTTGCTTCGCGTAAAGATCCATTTGCGCTAAATCAGCTTGCCACAGATCATTTAATCCTTTAATTAAGGTTCTTCTCCGAGGGAAGTTTTTGCGAATTGGTTTGTGTAGCTCTCGAACCATTTGTATTTTCTCCTTCGTCTGCATGATTGGGATATTTGTTATCCAATAGCTTGATTTTACTATTCAATCTATCTAATGCTCCAATTACTTTATTTTGAAGTGAGAGCAGTCTATCGTCCTGGGATTGTAGAAATGCTTCAAGTTCTAGTTTGTTATAATATTCCCTCGAAAGTGAAGTCCTTATGTGATTACTCAAACTTTTCTTCAATTTTTCCATCAATTTTATCTTGTTCAATGTGAAAATTATCTAATCTATTATTAACTCCACCCTTGAATTGGTAAAAAATCAGTCCTAACTTCCCAAATTCTGTGGTATTTAATTCGATTTGATTATGTATTGTATCGAATTGAATATCCACATATTCTTTATTAGCGCTATCGGAATCGACTAAAGGTTTACCCACATTGCATAATTTTCGGTTACCGAAATCAAAGTCACCATCTGAGGTTCGCGGAAAGATAGAGATAGTTCATTGAATATTTCTTAATTTACTTCTATGAGTTGAAGAACGTCCGAACTTATCGTGAGACATATGGAATTTATCGCTTTGCTCTCAATACAATTCAATATATAACTTTTTCTTCTCGAAGCTCCTCGACTATTGACTCTATTTCATTATCAACAGACGTATTTCCAGCCATTTGGGATGCATAGAGTAATCGAAGTCTATTAACAATTTCATTCACATCATTCCAATAAATATACTCAATAGGATTTTCGTTGAATGTCATTAATCCATGACCAGTTGATGGTTTTATGATTTCACGATATTTAAATCCTATATTCGCTTTAACAGGATTATTAGAATTGAATTCTCTCCTATGAACATTGGTCATTTTCAGTATTTTATGATAATTTTCTAAATCAGATTTATTATACTCTTGTGGTTCTTTTTTAAACAGCAAATTATAAAGCCCATCTGTACCACTAAATATTTCATTACCAATCAGTAACTCACCAGTTTTCTGGTGAAAGTCTACGGTTGTTTTACCTAAGGTCCATTTTGAAAGTTTATGATTATATTTAGGTCGGTAAGCATGATCATAGTTATCTCGTTGTGTTAAAGCCGAATAAACATAATCTCTAACCCTTTCTGGATATTGTTCCGAATAAGTTTCAGCATTATGGTAATTACTTAATTCATTGACGAACTGTTCAGATTCATTATTGTCTCCATCAATGAAAACCGAATCATTTCCTCTATGGTCATCATTATCATCATCATCATCATTTTTTGACATAGCAATTTCTTTTGTAGGTAAATAATTTACTAATTGTCGTTTCAAACTGATTTTTTTCGGTTTTTCAAATTTCATTATCGGTCTAAATGGTGAGGACCTATATTCTTCTTCTTCATCATCAATGTCAATATTTTCGACCTTTTCTTCTCCTTTTTTCTCTTCAGGTGAACGGAAATGTGACGGTTTCATAATGGTTCTCATTCTCTTATATGGCTTAAAAGATATCTCTTGACTCCTTTTACGAGGAAAAACTCTATTATCTGGTGTTGATGAAAATTGTGGTTTTGGAATCTTTTCAGATAAATTCTTCAAATCAATAGTTTTGCTATCTTTTTTACCGAGTTCATCTTCTATACGTTTGAGTTGTTTTGTTATTGGTGTATAAAGTCTTTCCAGTGTTTCATCACCTGCAATTTTCCCCAGTTTGAGTCCGGCATATTTTTTCCTAATATTTCGTATGAGTTGTTGAATAATAATTTTTCTATTTCGATCTGATTTGGTCTTCATGTTGGAAAGCATCGCATTCGAATGACTATCAATCATCCAGCGCCATATATTTATCGAAAGCTAATCGATAGCGTCCATTGTTCAAATCAAAGTCTTTAACAATTACCAAAAATCCAAAATTATCATTCCAACATATTCCACAAATTTTTTTAAATGTTTCATAAGTCATATCCGGTGATACATGCTCATCGAATATATGTTTAAGATTCACATCATCTTGTTTGAATATGACTAATATATTAGCATTATCTCTAATGATATGTTTTTTGGCTGCAACATATGTCTGACATAATAATGCTACATCAATCGAATTATGTCTGCCCATAGCATAATATGATTTGATTTTATCTTGATTTTCACCTAGAATTTGCTTTCGCATCGTTCGGTTCATCAATTTCAGCATTCTCCTTGAATGGGAAATAACCCACACCTTTCACTTCACTTAAAATATGTTCTAAAATTTGGTTTTTCGATTGGTATAGACTCTTTGAGTAAATGTATACGTTTTCAAAATTCAAACCATTTAAATCGAAAATTAAACTCAATAACGCATTTGACTTTCCACATCCACTTGGACCTGCAAATATGAATCTACAACTGTTTGGGAATAGATCACCATGTTTTCTACTTTTTTCAAGTTCAAATTTTTCATCCAGGTAATCTAAATTCTGAACTGGTAACACAGCATGATGTTGTTCAATTCGTATATTCTTCATTGCTAAACAGAAATCCATATAGATAGAACTATAAATATTAAATTCTTTATACAATATTATCATTATTATGTTATCATTCGAAGGGGGTGGTCTAGTGAATTCAATAATTAATAAATTACCTTTCGAGTTACATTTACCTGGATATCATTATTGTGGCCCTGGAACAAAACTCGAAGAACGTCTTGCTAGAAACGATCCTGGTAAAAATAAACTTGATGAAGCTTGTAAGGAACACGATATAGCTTATTCCAAACATACTGAATTGTCTGATAGACATATTGCTGATAAAATATTAGAAGACAAAGCTTGGGAACGAGTGAAGTCCAAAGACGGTACATTTAAGGAGAAAAATGCTGCCTTGTTAGTCACCGGAGCAATGAAAATGAAACGAAAGATGGGTATGGGTCTTCGAAATAGTCAAAAATCTTTCAGAAGTTTTGTCTTGAAACCAACTCATAAAATTTTGAAGAAATCAGGGGGCAATGATTTAAGAAAATAAACGTTGATTGCCCTCAAAACAGCTCGAACTGCAATTAAGAAAGCAGGTGGAAAGAAAAATATTAAAATTCCACGCATCATACCATTCGAATCAAAATCCGGTGAAATTCTTCCACTCATACCCATATTCGCAGGACTGTCAGCATTAGGAACCATGTTAGGTGGAGCTAGCGCTGTTGCAAAAACGGTAATTGATGCTAATAATGCTAAGAAGAAACTGGAAGAAGATCATCGACACAACAAAGCGATGGAGTCCATAGGACATGGGCTTTTCATAAGAAAATTTAAACGTGGGTTTGGTTTATATATCAGAAAACAGTCAAAAAACTAGATAAGCTGCCCAAACGGGCCCTTTATGATTATGAAATCGAATCTTTTGCGAGAGAAATGAAAATAAAACATTTCAGAGGTGTTTTCATGAGAAATACATTACCAAAATTCCCAAATAAAAATGAATGTGCAATTCTCAATTTAGATTCAGTTGAGGGTCCTGGAACGCATTGGGTAGCATATAAAAAGTATGGTAATGAGGTTGAATATTTTGATAGTTTCGGAAATCTCAAACCTCCTAAGGAACTAATTCATTATTTAAAATCCTGCGAAGTGAAGTACAATAGAGATACTTATCAACAAATCAATACATCCGATTGTGGTCATTTATGTTTGAGATTTCTGATTCAATAAATTAATAGGATTGAAGAGATTTTTCACAGTATATCAGTCATGTCGTTGTTGTTCACACTCAAAAATCGATCATCAATTTTATCGATTGATTTTGCTGTTCCCATAGAGCTGAACAGTAATTTCAACTATGGTTTGGCTTTGATAGGATTCTATACATATAACACTATCCCGAATGTTGAAAAATATAATCGCGAGAATTTTCATTGCGCAGCGAGAGAAAGTTTCCTACCTAATCGAGTTTTCTACGCCTGGAACCAGCTACCCTCGGTAGTAGTGTGAATTCCTTCAAGAACAATTTGGACCATTTTATTTCTCTTTAGTTAGATGGATGAAGTTTCACACTGTATCTGTTGTCCATTTATATGTATACTGAGTTTTATAGATTTCAATCTTCTATAAGGTCTAATAAACCTATATTGATGCCATTCAGGAAGTGGGAGATTCATGAATTACCATCATTACCACATGATAATAATTTAATAATTTATTCATTTGCTATATAAAGATATACAAAAACGTTAGGAAATTACATTACATAAAAGTGTATATGACAAGTACATCGTAGACAAGACTTAATATAAATCATGTAAAAATATCACATTCTAAAAATTCCTGCACGCTATAAAAAGCAGATTTCAATAACATCTTCTTCATCTCTAGACCGAATCGCTTTACATCCAATCTTTTGAAGGAATTCGGAACTCTATTATAAAAAACAGCGCCCCAATGGTCAATGAACTGTTGGGATGAGGCAAGTCGGTGGTAAGGTATCTCCAAAGCAGATTTATTTCTTGTATTGAAAGCATGTCTGCTCATATTCTTCTAAAACTGTTCAATATTTTGGTGAACATATTTCAAACATGCCAGAATATATATACATGGTATTGTAAGAATCCCCTTTGACACAAACGAACTCCTACAGCTGTCTCTGCTTTGAAGCCCGCAAAGTGTTCTCATTGCCCTCTTTTGTAGCTTCAAAACTCTGGATGCCTCCGATGTTCCCCCCCAGAAGATTATCCCATATGAGGCCAACGAATGAAAATTAGCAAAATAAGTTAGCTTAGCGATCTCTTCTGAAGTGCACATCCTTATTCTACGGATCGAAAATACTGCTGCTGACAACTTCTTGGTTAAAAAGTCTATATTTGTCCTCCAACCCAACTTACTCTCTAGATGTAGTCCGAGTAACTTCATTGAGGATACCTGTTTATTTGCATGTTAAAACAAAACCTGTTGGGTTTTGGAGTTATTCAGCTTTAACCTATTAGCTCTAAACCACTCATTTATCTGCCCCAACAAAAGTTTCACTCTTTCATGGATCTCCTCTGGGCCCGAACCTTTCACCATTACAGAGGTATCATCAGCATACAAGGTGATCCCATAACATTCTATACTATCCAGGATGTCATTGATGAAAATTAGGAATAGTATTGGGCCCAGGACAGAACCCTGCGGTACTCCCTTACCAACATCTCCGACAGTTGATCTTCGACTCTCCCACACCACTCGTTGATTTCTATCTGCCAAATACGAGGATATCAGATCGAGGAAAACACCTCTAATACCACAATACTGCAGCTTCTCGAGTAAAATGTCATGATCGACGGTGTCAAAAGCCTTTTTTAAGTCGAGGCAGATCAACTCAACTATTTCGCGATTATCCCAAGCAGTAGCAGTCTTCTTGATAACTTCCCAAATTGCAGATATGACCGATCTTCCCTTCCTGAAACCATGTTGATGTTTCGAGAACATTTTGTGCTTATCAAAGAAACTAACTAATCTTTTTTTCAATATGACCTCAAATACTCTAGATAGTACCGGCAAAATGGATATAGGTCTATAATTTTGAGGTTGGTTGATGTCTCCTCCTTTATAAATGGGAACCACTAGGGCTCTCTTCAGTTTCTTTGGGGAAACTCCCTGCTCCATACATTTGTTGAGAACAACTGCAAGAGGGGGGGATATTTGCTTCTTCACTTCTTTCAATATTCTCGTCGGGAAGTCGTCTATATCCAAAGTTTCTTTTGATTTGAGCTGACCTATGATGCTCTCAATTTCGCCAGCATCAGTGGGTTGACAAAAACATGAACCATTGTTTTTAAGCTTCACATTTCGCATATAGTTTTGTGCCGATCTATCTGTTTGTAACACATCGTTTGAGATTTTCTCCCCTAGGCCACAGAAATACTCATTCAGTTCCTCAGCGCATAGTTCAGAATCAGGTGATATTCTTTTCCGCGTGTTCGATTCTTTTCTGATTATATTCCAGATAGTTTTTTGTCTGTTTTCTGAATTTTGTATTAATCTCGAGTTGTTTAATTTATTAGCTCTCAGCAGTTCCTCATGGTAGATTTTTCTATGAATTTTATATATTTCATAATCCTTATCACTTTTTGTTCTTACAGCTTTCACGGCAAGCGCGTCCAGATGATTTTTCATTTTCTTCTGCTCCTGTGTCGTATGCAAATTCCGCACATCCCTGCATTTTTCATATTTTATTGGAAAACACTGCTCATAATTCTCCAAGACTACATCATACATAGAGCGGAAAACTTCTTCCGCAGAACCATGCACTAGAAAATCTGACCACTGACATTGGGAAAGCCTCTCTCTGAACTTCCTGATATTTGGTTCATTTATCACTCTTATCTTCACTCTTTGATTTTCCAGGTGGTCTATATGTTTCGGGGGGGTAATAAGGAGATTTGGGCTGTTAAAACATCTACAGAAATCGAGTGTCCAAGATTCATAATTTGTGGGTTTCAAACTGTTAAGAAAAATAATAGTTCTGTGGACATAACTGAATTCAATCATATGAATATAACAGATATACGTGCATTATTCAATTTGGACATCATTCCACAAGAAAATTTACGTTTGAATTTCGATAAGAATGAATATGCTGAAGCTTATCAGAATTACACCCAATTTGCTCCGAGTTATGGATTTTTAAGAAATCCCCACTCCTGACTTTCAGCGAATTCAAAGAAAAGCCTGTTTTTGTACTGGACTGTTCCAGAAGAGATCAGACATTCAAAGCTGCAACAATTGATGTGAAACTAGAAATAGAGTCCTCGAAGGGATTTCCAAATAATACAAGAGTTTTATGTATTATAGTACATGATTGTATTATAGAATTCAAGCCTTTAATAGAAGAAATTAAGAAAATTACAAATTTGTAAGGAAAAATGCGTATAATCATATGTGATATTCAAGGGTTTTGGATAGATGGAGAATTCTTGTAAAGGAGCTATCGTTTGCAATGGGAAATAAAATATCACATTTCATTATGATGCCTCCAAAAGAATTTTCATCTCTAAATGTCAAGGATAAGAAAACTGTAAGATTTTTGGAAAAAAAAACATGAATTGAGATATACATCCGGACACATTGAATATGAAAAATTATGTGAGATTTTGACAAGTATTTTACAAAGTAATGATATCATTTACGTGAATGGTCATCAAAAGTATGACTTTTCGAAAAAAATGGTAAAAGATGTACAAGTACTGAATGTGGAAAACTGTGGATGGACCTCACCAAAATTCGAGAAGAAACCTCCAAAGTGCATGAGTCACTTTCTATATCAATGTATGTGTACTGTCAGTAATTGTGATGATCTATATAGATGGGTGTGTACATACTTACCAGAAGTAGACACTTTAGTTGGTAGACATCTGGTGTACGATGAAGCCAACAATGGATAAACCATCTAATGATAAATGGAATGATGTTTTTAATAATGCTGATAGATTTAAAAATTTGAAATGTAATCCCAGATATATTCATCTTGTAAAATTTGGAATTTTTTAAAAACTATGTATAAATAAATAAAAAACTTATTAAAAAATCATTTTTTTATTTACATTTCATCATCATCATCTGATAAAATCACCACTTCATCATATTGCATCTGATTCTATGATGATTGTGCTTCATATTGCATTCGCAATATCACTTCATCATAAGGTGGTAGTATGTCATCATACCCCTGATTCATATTGAGCTGGTGTGGCATCTGGGGTGACAGATCATCATCATCTGATAAAATCACCACTTCATCATATTGCATTTGACTCATAACATTCATTATTTGACGGTGGTAGGTCATCATAAGAGATCTGATTCTGCGATGATGATGATTGTGCTTCATATTGCATTCGCAACATCACTTCATCGTATGGTGGTAGTATGTTACCATACCCCTGATTCGAATTGAGATGATGTAGCATCTGGGGTGACAGCTGGAACTCACCACCCCAATTCTGGGGCAATAATTCTATGGGCATAGGAACTTCTATGGGCACTTCTGCAGCCACTAGTGAATCATGCCAGTGATCGATTATGGGATTACAGTCAATCCCATTCATACGTAGTACACGTAGTATATTAATAACTTCACAATACATTTTTTAAGGTGGAATGAAAATATCTGAGATTTTCGTTTTTTTTATATGGATTCATGAAGGAAGTGAAAAAACCGCTTTTTATGATAAATTTGAGGAAGTCTGTGGATCAGTATTGTTTATTCGAAAATCGTAAGACGTAAACATGTAGAGATTGCGTAACACCGCGAGTTGAACGATATTGTGATAAAAACCGCATCGTACGCGTTTAAAGTTGACCACAAGTTGAACGATGTGGCCATCATATCTAATCACATTGAGATAAAATGTACACAATGTATTTAATGAATAACACCTAAAGCCGAACGGAGTGGTTATCATATCTAATGCTGAAATTTGAATAGGCTGTCCGACAGTCCGTTAAATGAAGTGGAATTTTGGAATAGCGATCATTAGATTGATGAATTCCATCGGTAATATATTACCGATGGAATTCATCAATATAATGATCGCTATTCCATGATATATCATGGAAGAAATAAAGAGACGACATGATAGAGATAAGAAAGTTAAGTTTGCTGAAGGACCCAAGTTATGTACAGTTCACCTGTTGGTGAAATGGTCGTTTGCTCATAGAGAGGCAAGAAAAGGTCCTTGGGAACAATTCGCAAGGGATAGTGAAAGGTTTAGGTGCAGAGCGAATCATTTTGAAAATATAATGAGTGAATTTCTTCAGCCTGAACATCGTCAGAGAGTATATGTAGAAAGATTCAAAGACTAACGTTTAAATACATTGAGATTCGAATATACTTATCAGTATACAGTTTAATTTCATTGATATAGGACGCAATGTTCCTCACAGTAGCTTTTTTGTTGATTTCATTTCATTTTACATCATCGAATAATGAGATAGAAATTGCTAAATCATATTTAACGAAGTATGGATATCTTATACATAATAACCATTCAGAAACAGAAGTGTCTGAAAGAACACGATTAACTGATTCAATCTTGAAATTTCAAGAGTATTTTAAACTTTCTGAAACTGGTACCTTGAATAGTGAAATGATCGAACTAATGAAAAAGCCAAGATATGGCGTTGCTGATTTCTTTCAATCTTATGTAGTTACGGGTAAATGGATGAAAAAAAATATTACATGGAAATTCCAAAGAGGTAATCAAGATGATTTGTATATAGCATCTAAATCGTTCAAAATTTGGAGTGAAAATTCAGGATTAACATTTACCAAAAATAATTATAATCCTGATATTCTCATAAAGTAGAGTTCAGGTAAACATAACAAGACTAATAGTTGTCGCGGTAATGATGAATGTTTTACGTTCGATGGTCCTGGAACTGTATTGGCACATGCATTCTTTCCCGATAATGATCGGTGTGTTGAAATCCATATCGATTCTGCCGAGAGATGGTTTAGAAGATTAGGTCTCCCACCTTCAGGATTCACCTCTCTATATTTAGTTTTAATTCATGAGATTGGACATGCCTTAGGATTAGCACATTCTGCAGAGAGCAATGCTATTATGGCCCCTTATTATGCGGAATATGATATAAAAATAATATATTACCGCAAGATGATTTGAATGCGATTCAATCATTATATGGATTCTCAAATAGACCAACTACAAAATCTACGATGAAAACAACTCAAGCCACAACGGCACGAACAACAACGAAATCGAGTCCAACTACTGAGAAATCTATTGAAAATTATGTAAAACCTAATTTGTGTGAAGTAAAGAACAAAATTGAAAGGATCACCATTATCAATAATCATATTTATCTCTTATATAATGGTTGGGTATGGACAATTTCCCTCAATGATAAGAAAATACACTCTCCATTGAGAGCTATAGAGTATATACCCTTAGGTATCATAGATTTCAAGAACCATTCCATCCAAATATATCAAAGACCGAATGATGAAATCGGAATATTCCATCTTAATAGGCTATATATAATTGATCCAAATAGTTTTGCTGTGAAACGAATGCATGATTATCGTTATTTAGGTCTACCTCATGAAGCAAAAATTCATGGTATTTTCAATAGTTACAAAGGAAAAACATATATCTTTTATGATAATAATTACTGTATGGAAATTGATGAATGTGAATTAAAGAGGAAGTCTGTAAAATTTATAAGCGAAATATTTCCTGGAATACCTGATAATTTTTCATCTGTATTCAGATATATTGATGGAATAATTTACTTCATTAAAGATGATATGATATATGAATTCAATGAATTCCTCAACAAAGCAACTGGATCATATAAATTTGAAATGGAGACATTACTTAAAATACCATGTCAATCGGATGGATTACTTCAACAATTAAAAAATCTTTTGAGTATGATCATAACAAATCAAATCATTATCAGTAACACAAATTAGATGGAGTGGGGATGATGATATCTAAATATGATTTTTAAATCATCTTCAATAAGTAGTTAAAACTGTTATTAATGGAGGTATACGAGTTCAATAAATCTAAATCATTTTATAGTTATCTCTGCCAAGAACTACATTTTGCTCTGGTATATCATGATAGTGATAAATTCTCAAAAGTTCTGAATGATCTGGGGTATTTACACCATCAACAATTTTTCGTGAACTGGTGATATATCGGGCGCCACAGGAAATTATCAAGAAAGTGTTCGACCAAAAGAAGAAAAATGACGCATTCATCGAAGATACACAATCATCGATAGACAACCAAGAAGTGTCATTGAATGAGCTGAACTATATTTTAGAAGATTATGGGAATCTATCATCCTATGATATAGTGAACGTACAAATGTTGCTGAATGGATCATGCGAATCGTTAAAAAGTTCAGATGCGTTCCATATTTATTATTCAATAAGTAATATTTGGTCGAATTATAAGCCGCTCCATGCATTTGTAGATGAACTCATAGCATCAGCATCATATTGCGGAGAGCACTTCTTGTTATGTAATTTATTAGAAGAATTTGAGCAACATGGAATTAGCTTTAAGTTTGACCCTTTTAATAATAGCTATCATAAGAACATTTTAGATAATTTAAATCGAGGAATAACAGGCAAATTGCATTTTGATAATCAAATAGGATGTTATTCTGATCCGACTGTATATAAATATGTAAAACAACTCTTACTTCAAATGTGACTTTATTGAATTGAATGACCATATTATAAGTAAATGGTCTTTTTCTGAATTCTGAAATCATAAACCATTTCTGGATGGCTGCGTAACGGTCACGATATGCTATCTGGACTCCACGAGCTAATTAACCATAAGGTTAATTCATAAACGCGTGCCGTGTCTTCCGATGATACGGGAGAATATTTATACAGGGCATTTCGGATTATGTCATCAGATTTTTCGTACCTACACGACTAGAGCTATTTTGATTTACTCTCTGACCTTCAGAGATGAATAAAGATAATTTTAAGTTGTCTTCTACTTCATTCATTTTGCTGTGGTTTCATATCCTTTATTCAGAAAGTTCTTATCTATATTTTGGGGTTACATTTCCTGTTTACGCTCTGTGGTTTCATTTACGTGTTCATATCTACATCCAGTTATTTCTTGTTCATTCCTGTTTGTTCTTATCTATATTTTGAGGTTACATTTCCTGTTTACGTTTTCATATCTACATCCTGTTTTTATTATTATTATTATTACAAACAAGTTGGAGCCAAGGCTAGGCCTATAAGCAGCTCTAAGTATATAAAATTATGTCAAATGAAGTTGACAGTGCACCCGACAAAGAAACTATCACACACATCACACATCCTCCGGCACTCAGGTTCCTCGAACGAAACTGTCATACTTGTTCTTGAAAGCGTTCACTGAAGAAGCACCAACGATCTCTGGAGGCAGACGGTTCCAGGCGTCGAACACCCGATTAGTCAGAAAAATCTGACGAGGGGTGGTCCTGAACTTTTCCCTATATAATTTGTAGCAATGGCCCCGCAAATTGCCAGTGTTGAGTTGAAACAAAGATGACAAATCAGTACCAAACTTGCCATGCAGAGCTCTGTAGGTCACTATCAGGTCTCCCCTTTCTCGTCGGTCCTTAAAAGTGGTCAAGCCGAACACTCTGAGACGCTCATCATAACATGGGCGATTAGTTCCATATGGGAGGCGGGTAACAGATCTTTGAAGCTTCTCCAGTTTATCCATATCACCCTTGAGGTCGGGATACCACACTGGTCCCGCGAATTCCAGAATAGGCCTCACATAGTATTTATAAATTTTACAACAGACTTCGGGGTCACAACTGCTAAAAGCCTTGGAGATCATGTAGGTCACCCTCTTCGTCCTATCTGCTATCTTCTGAACGTGCATCGACCAGGAGAGATCGTCCGAGATTGTTAGACCCAAGTCATCGTGGTGTTTGGATGTAGACAATAATCTTCCGCTCAACGTGTAAGGTTTTTTTGGATTATTTTTTCCGATGTGTAGCACAGTACACTTCTCTAAGTTTAGCGGGAGCAGCCAGTCCTGACACCATTGGGAGATCATATCCAGATCACGTTGCAAAATGGATGCATTTTCTGAGTAATTGTATAGCTTGGTGTCATCCGCGAACTGGGAACAGGAAGACTGCAGGAGAAGTGGTAGATCCGCTGTGTATAACAGAAACAGAATCGGCCCAAGAACCGATCCTTGAGGGACACCACTGATGACAGGACGCGGACGCGAGATACTGTCGGACACACGCACGGAAAATTCTCTACCAGTCAGAAACGCTTTGATCCACATCAGTAGCTTACCCCTGATACCAAGATTTTCAAGCTTAGTTAGAAGTCTTTTTATAGGGACTCGGTCGAAGGCTTTAGAGAAGTCCAAGTAGACCACATCGACAGAAGTTCCAGCATCGAAGGCTCTCGACCAGTCACTCACACACCGCAGAAGATTTGTTATCACTGATCTACCCGGCAGAAAACCGTGCTGCTCTGGTGGAATAATGTCGTTATTCAAAAGAAAGTCTAACATCTGATTGAGTATCACTCTCTCACAGATCTTGGAAGCCACAGCAGTCAGACTTATTGGGCGATAATTGGTTGGAGAAAGTTTATCGCCTTTCTTGAAAATTGGTGTAATCGATGCTTTCAACCACGGGGAAGGTAGTGTATGGGTTTCAAAAGACTTCGCGAAAATAAGCGCTAGTGGTTCGGACAGAGGACCAGAGCAATTCTTGAAGATTCTTGGCGCTAAACCATCAGGTCCGGGCGAGGAGTCCACCTTCAGTGCCATCAGTTCTTTTTCAACAATCTCCGCATGGAATGAAATATCGCATAGGTCCAAGCTGGTGCGCGCACATCTCACAGTTGGTAACGGTCCATCAGGCTCAAGTGTAAACGATGAGGAAAAAGCATCAGCCAACACCTCAGCTGACTCCTGATAGTCAGTGCAGACAGTTCCGGAAGAATTTCTGACCAAGGGAACAGATACTTTAGTGTTCAGAAAGGACCTAACGTATTTATGGAACCTCTTCGCATTCCCCGAAGAGACAAGCCCAGACTCATAGTTGTTTTTTGCTTGCCTGATGGCGCTAGATAGGGTATTCGAATATTTTCGATGCACTGCGTAGTCCTCCGGCTTCCTGTGTCTCGTGTATCTCCGCCAAAGTCTCTTTTTATGAAGAATCATACCACACAAGACATCGTCGATCCATGGTTTAGTGGGATTGGTGGAGATCTCCCTTACTGATGTGCTAGCCTGTATAGCGGATTCCAGAACACTCGAAAAAATTCCCCACATATCGTCCACATCAGAATGTGAAAGGCGTTCCTTCCAGTTAATACTAGCCAGGTCTCTATTAAGATTGGTGAAGTTGATGATGTCAAATGTTCTACGAACCATTCTCTTGTTCGAAGCGACGCTGAACTGGATTTTTGATTTTAGTGTTAGATGGTCTGATTTTCCAAAAGGGGGGAGATATTCGATATCTGAGATCAAGTTGTCGACATTTACTAAGACAAGATCCAGCAACGATGGTACTTGGTTTTGACGATATCTCGTTGGCTTTAAAACGAGTTGTTCAAAATTTGTATCATGCACCATTTCAGCAAAAGGGAATGAGGGTGACGAAGATGAAGGCAGAGTGACCAGAGGCCAAACAAGGTCGGAAAGGTTAAAATCTCCAGCTATCACACAGCTACCATCCACCGAAAGCTGGGTCAAGTGATCAACGAGGACAGAATCATAGGTACAGTGACGGGGGCGGTAGATACAACCAACGGTCAGGCAAAAATCGTAGATTTTAATGTGAATGAAAATATTATCAATTCCAGGGGTATGAATTCGAGAAGTTTGAATAGTGAAAGCGTGAACAATTTCCTGTTTCACATAAATGCACACACCCCCGTGGCCAACGGTAGTTGAGCTGTCACTTCTAAACAGTTGATAGCCTGGTATATGTACCACTGAATCTAATATGTTGGGATGTAGCCAGGTTTCAGAAATTAAAATAAAAGAAGGAAGATGAAGATGTGTGAATGTAAGGAGTTCACGGTGTTTAGAACATAAAGATTGAACATTTGAATACACGACTGTCCACTCAGAGAGCTGGCCTATCAGTTTTTCGGGACTCCTGTAACATCTCTTCTGACAATAGCTGGGGTGCCCTTGATATATTTAATAGTCAAATTTTTTTCTCCGGCAGACTCCCTAGACTTTAATCGGTCACGGAGCTCCTCCAGTTCAGCGATCTGCCTAGGTGTTTTATCGTCAACCAGTATTACGTTTTTATATTTGGGTATATTGAGTAGGTTCTTTTTTTTACGCAAAAGGGTGCTGACAATATCAGGACTAGTGAATGTCACCTTCAACATACGTGGTTGGTTTGATCGTGTTTTTCCAAGCCGAGCGGCCTTAACAGCAGCGGTTTGAGCAATAGGATCAATACTCTTCAACACATCAATGGCAAAGTGTAAATTTTCGTCAGGACTCTCTGGTTCCGGTACATTCTTCAGAATCACGTTGAAGGAGCGCCTAAAGCGATCGAGAATTTCAGCCGATCTATCCTGCGTATCAGGAGAACCCGAGGAAGCAGCAGATGCACAAGCATTATTATCAATATCTCGTTTGATTTCGCGAACATCATTAATCACAGATTCAAAGTTCGAAGCAAGAGCCCCATGCGAACTTTCAAGAGAAGTTATTTTACTTTCGCAATCGGAAATTGCAGATCGATAGACATCGAGTGTCCTCGAATGATCCTCAAGTGTTTCTCTACACTTTGCCAGTTCAGAAAAAATTAAAGACTGATCCTTTTTGATCGACTTCATGTCGTCTGCCATATCCGTGATCTTATTCATAAGGAGTGAAAAGTGTTCCAATGTTATAGGCTGATCACTGCCTGAAGAAGATTGGGAACCGCTGCGTAATGAACGCTTACGCGTATCACAACTAGGACAATTCCATTTCGAGTTCGATTCTTTAAGAAAATCGACATCCTTATTGGAAAGATTTGCGCAAAGTGGGTGTACATGTTTTCGACATCCAAAACATTGGAGCCGAACATCATCAGTGACAATCACCGAGCACACTGGACAATTACCCGGCATAGTTAATTATTCCTTCTGTTATTGAAGGTGTACGAATTATTTCGAAGATGTTTTTTGTGGGGAGAGAAAAATAGGTGAACTCTTCACTCTCGTGGGCCTTTACGAGAGACTCTAACAGAAGGGGAGGGCCACGGAAAAAAGGGGAAAGAGGACAGAGGAAAATCAATGAACAGGCTTTTACAAATATGAAACTCGATGTTTACGAACAAGAGCGACAAATATGTAGCATACCGATCCAGCATATGCAGCGAACTAACAAGCAAGGCAGCGAAGGAGTGAAGTGAACACTAGTGAACAGCGTTAAAACGAAATGTCGAGCGCAAGAAAGAAGTGGGGAAGGATTGTATCAAATATCAACTCGAATCTTCGGCGCAATTCAAACGTTTGCAACGGAAGAATATGCGATTTTGATCTTTATGAACACAAACATTGGGACAGTAGATGTAAAAATGTAAAGTCCGAAACTCGAGAAAAAATTCGAAAAATGAAAAACCTCTTACGTGTCGACCACAAACTATCACCTATAAAGGCCTAAGTCGCAATTTCACAAACTCAGACCTTGGGAAAAACTTGAAATTAACTCAGCAACTGAGAACATGCGTGCACCATCAACCACGAACCACGTTATTGGAAATATATTGTTTTATATCCTGTTTGTTCTTATCTATATTTTGAGGTTACATTTTCTTCTATACAACATTTCTACACTCACACCCAATACCTTAGATAGCCGCATGGTTAGAGTGCTTGTCTCACAGCTAGGAATCCTGGGTTCGAATTCCAATGAAAATACAAAAAAGTTTTACGTCACCTCACGCTGGACCACCCCCCCACCCCCTCACCCTTCACCACCTCTCCCTTCGCCCGCTCACCCTTCCCCCCCTCACCCTTCACCCACTCACCCTTCACCCCCTCACCCTTCACCCTCTCCACCCCTCAGCCTCCAACCCTGATGAGACTTAGAAAAAATTTCGGAATTAGAAAAAATTTCAGACTTAGAAAAAATTTCGGACTTAAAAAAATTTCGGACTTGAAAAAAATTTCGGACTTAGAAAAAATTCCATACATTTCGGACTTGGAAAAAATTTCGAATGGGAACGATTTCTCCAAAATGGACCTTAGAATTTAGTAGTCAATTTAGAAGGTGTTTGGGCTGCCAATGGGTCTAAACTCTTGTTGCATATCTACTGAACAAGTCGTGTCATCGGTCAAGAGGTGTTGCTGAAGCCCTAACCAAAGAAAAATAGGACCAACCCGGACTGGATCCACACTTGATGATTCTCAGAAAATTACCCTTAGGAGTTTGGAGGTAGCAGACCAAACACAAGGTTGAAAACAAACAACGAGTGAGGTGTGGCTGTTTTAATAATCCCAGATTCTCCTAGCACTGCGCCAAAAAGATAGAAAACACATTTTTTTATTCATTTATTTGCACAGGCAGAATATTGAAAAAAATCTTCTAAATATTTCATTGATTCATCAGTAATGAATCAATTCAGCTCATCTCAAGTGGAACCAAGAAGAAAATCGACGATGGCAACTGCCAATAGCAAAAATCCAAGAAGCGCTGCCGCGAAGGCAGCAGCTTGTGCGCGCAGGTTCAATGTAGATGTCTGCTTCGGCAACGAATTTGAACATTCCAAAAAAAGCTGCGGCCTTCACGGCACTGCTTTTCCATATTTTCTTTCGATAAATTACTGGATTTCAATTCGTTCTAACCTGTATTTTTGAAAATATTGGAAAAATGAAATCCACGGAACCATTGGGCGAACGGCCGACTGCGTAAACACAATAAGAAACAACTTAGAAACTCGATATCTGTAGAAAGGGTTTGGACCTTAATTACGACGGCCGAATTCGTGAATGGGTAAAATCCACCCAATGATTCCGCAGATATACCCATTCAAAATTTTATTTTCCTAATATTTCCAGAAATACAGATTAGATCGAATTGAAATCCAGCATTTCATCGAAAAATAACAGTCTGAAGGTTCATATAGAATTTAATGAGGATGAGAAGATCACAGAATATTAAATATTTGAAAAAAAAATTTAATTTTTTTCAAACTATCCTGATGACATTATCATCACGAAATTTCGCACAATATTGTCCTTCAACATCTCCAAACAGCTGTAAAGTTTCCTCACGATTGAATCAGTATTTCTCGATTCATACCAAAAAAATTCAGAAGAGCACTGCCGTGAAGGCAGCAGCTTTTGCGCGCATTTTCAATGTTGATGACCGCTTCGGCAACGAATTTGAACATTCCAACAAAAGCTGCGGCCTTCACGGTAGTGCTTTCCCAGATTTTTCTCGATAAATTACCTGGTATCAATTCGATCCAATCTGTATTTTTTAAAATATTGGAAAAATTCAATTTTGAATGGGTATATCTACGGAACCATTGGGCGGATTTTACCCATTCATGAATTCGACCTTCGTGATCAATCCCCAAACCTACTTTACTAATATCGAGTTCCTAAGTCGTTTCTTCCGGAAGTTATTGTGTTTACGGTCGGCCTCACGGCCGGACCGAAACTAAGAACTCGATATTTTGGGGTAAGTTAGGACCTTAATGACGAAGGCCGAATTCGTGAATGGGTAAATTCCACCCAATGATTCTGCAGATATACCCATTCAGAATTTATTTCTCCAATATTTCCAAAAATACAGATTAGATCGAATTGAACCTAGTCGTTAAAGAGCATTTTCGGCTCAATCATCCAAAATTACAGACATTTGGACAAAACGATAGCATGCTGTTCCCCTAGAACATGCGGGCAAAAACCAACGATATCAAGAAGAAAACCACGATATTCTACATATTTTTTCCCAATATCTCCAAAACTAATGGCCGTATCGAATTGAAATTCGGTACACTGCTGTAAAATATGGAGTTCAAGGTTTAACTGAAATTTATCTCGAATATGAACAACAGTTTTAGAAAAAAAAATTTTTCGGAAAAAATTTTTTTTAATTGAGTAATAACACAATTTCGAAGAAATTCCGCTAAAGTTGCGCGTCAATATGCCTCAACTAACTGCCAAGTTTAAATTAGATCGCTACAGTTGATTTTGAGATATGAGGAAAATAACCTCAAAATTTCAAATTGCTATAACTCCGAAACTATTTGACCGATTCGCCCCATTAACAAACTAAACCTTCGTATTTTGAAATGCAACGCTTCCTGAAATTTTCGAGTCGATAGATTCCTCCGTACGCCCTCTATCCAGGTGACGGCCGGTCGGCCGGACAGAATCGATTTTGACCTCGGATTCGTCATCAGTGAGTCCAACCTAGTCGTTTAAGACCATTTTCGATTCAATCATCGGAAACTACAAACATTTGGACAAAACGAAAGCAGTATGTTTCCCTAGAACCTGCGCGCAAAAACACTGTTGTCATAGATCTTAGTACTGTGAAATATTTTGGTGAACTCCTCCACAGATTTAATGGTAATTCGAACGAATTACAGACTTTTTATGAGAAGCCGAAAATTTCATGAATAGTTTGGTGAAACAAAAAATATATTGATAAATCAATATTGCTTTGCCACAGTTAAATCCAAATTAAAAGATCAAGCTAGAACTATAGTTTATTCTGGACCCTCTGTAATACATGCACAAAACTAAAACAATTGTTAAAAAATAAGTTTTGTTTTAAAATGAACTTCGACGTGTAACAAAGTGCAATATATGAGAAAGAAATCCAAAGAATCATTAGCAGATTTCATTGATAAAGTCAAAGAGAATACATTACAATACGATTATCATCAGATTCAATTGTTAGGATTAACTATGCCAGAAATGAATGTTCACAGAAATTTGTCTGTTAAAATTGGAAACACAGTATTCCAGTTAACATGAAGACGGCATGAAAACGTGAAAAACACGTCAACGACGTATTTTTCAGACCCTAAATTGACGTCATATACAGGGTCTTTCACGAGGAACCTCACCCATATTTATACGGGAAACTACTGAACGTATTTTTATGAAATTCAGCACTTATAAGTATTTGACGATGCTGATAAAATCTAAAATATTTTCAAGGCATGAGCACCTCCGGTTTTTCCGGAAATGACGTCAACTTCCGTTTTTCAAATTAGAACACCATTTTTTTATTGCAGAAATAGATTCCTTAGAAAATTTCAATTTATTTTGATGTAACATTTTTCAGTTTTGGTTGGAAAATTCTCTCTGAGCGGGAAAATTCGAAAAAAAAATCGAAAATAGAGCTCCGCTGAAACAAGAATAACTTCGAGGTTTTTGGATGGAAAATTTTCATTTTTGGGATTTTTCAAGATGTAAGATTGATGTATCCACTTTGAAAATCGAAATCGCGATTCATGATACAGGGGGTGAAAAAATCGCTTTCAAAGTTAGGGATGACAAAATCGTGAAAAATCAATTTTTTCGAATTAGAACCCCATTTTTTTATGGCAGATATTGAATCTACGTTAAAAAATAATGTGAGTGTATGCATCACACCCTTGCCCTAAAATGGATATTTTCTGAGTTATTCACAAAAAACTGTTTTTCGTCTTGAATTTTCAGCTATTTCTTTTCCCTTCACGCCAAAAAGATGAAATTTTCAGGAACTGTTATTTGAACCATGCTGTAGATTTTTCACCCCTTCTTGAAACCGACTTCAAGTTACTATTAGGAGAACCATGGCAAACTCTCGCAGTTATAACGAGAGAAGATGCTCAAAGTTTTGACCGTTAATTTCTAGACATTTATTTATACGTCTCAGGAAAAATTAGGCATAGTGATCGATTTTATAACTTAATACGAATTATCACCAAATTAATAGTAAACACAAAATGCTACTGAGTAAAGAGGAATTTGGCAGATGTAATTAATGATATCTATCATTAAAAAAAAAATAATGTAAAACATGGTAAGTTTTTGCATATGGTTCATAAGGAATTATTTATTTATCACTGGAGAGAAAACCGATGGCCGATTAGTTGAAATAAAGAGGTTTCCGATACAAATTCGAATCCAAATTCGCCATCTATTTAGGAACAACCTGTAACTTTTTTCTCTTGCATATTAGGGTAGTAAAATCTAAAACATGGTTTAAGTAACAGTTCCTGAAAATGTCATCTTTTTAGCGTGAAGGGAAAAGAAATAGCTGAAAATTCAAGACGAAAAACAGTTTTTTGTGAATAACTCAGAAAATATCCACTTTAGGGCAAGAGTGTGATGCATACACTCACATTATTTTTTAACGCAGATTCAATATCTGCCATAAAAAAATGGGGTTATAATTTGAAAAAATTGATTTTTCACGATTTTGTCATCCCTAACTTTGAAAGCGATTTTTTCACCCCCTGTATCATGAATCGCGATTTCAATTTTTAAAGTGGATACATCAATCTTACATCTTGAAAAATCATGAAAATGAAAATTTTCCATCCAAAAACCTCGAAGTTATTCTTGTTTCAGCGGAGCTCTATTTTCGATTTTTTTTTCGAATTTTCCCGCTCAGAGAGAATTTTCCAACCAAAACTGAAAAATGTTACATCAAAATAAATTGAAATTTTCTAAGGAATCTATTTCTGCAATAAAAAAATGGTGTTCTAATTTGAAAAACGGAAGTTGACGTCATTTCCGGAAAAACCGGAGGTGCTCATGCCTTGAAAATATTTTAGATTTCATCAGCATCGTAAAATACTTATAAGTGCTGAATTTCATGAAAATACGTTTAGTAGTTTCCCGTATAAATATGGTGAGGTTCCTCGTGAAAGACCCTGTACTGGGTCATAGTTGGTGTTAATGCCTCGTAACTAAGACGTCATTATTCGACGTCATATTGTCGGTAATCATTGACGTCATGTTTTCGTTCAATGATAACGTCATTATTTGGTTTATTTTTGACGTCATACATCGTATTCAATAGACGTCTCACTATCGTTCATTAGAGACGTCTAAGCAACGTCGTAAAATGATAACAAAACAGTCTGTAACTGCTTTCTAATCCACTTACACTTTATGCGTCTAGCGCAGGTGGTTTCCGAAACGTGCGTTAGATGCATAAAGTGTAAGCGGATTAGAGAGTAGTTACATGCTGTTTTGTTATCAGTATTCTATCCACAATGAACTCAAATAGTTAATGTTGTGTAATGACATTGAAAACTAGTTAATAGCGTCTAATTTTACACAAAAATATGTCAATGACAACGAGATATACCTATGGTTTGTGATCTCAATCCAGATCATAATTTTCACTTTTCTTGACCCATTGAAGTTATTCCTACGACTGTATAATGAAGACAATTCAATGAATATTCATTCCATAAAAACTTTTAAAATTATAATATATTAGCTGCCTGACCCGGCTTTGCACGGGTGGTGTAACTAATGAAAAAAACTGAGACAAAATATATTATGAAATATAATAACACCCAACTTATTTAAATTATACTTTATTGCAATGCCCTATTATGTACAACATTTTTGGTTATCCTTTCTGGAGAGAAAACAAATAGAGCAGATGGTTTATCAACAATCCATCACGCAATGTACAACTGTCCATGCAAAAAACATGGTAATTCAAGATTTATTCCACAAATTTCTAACGACTGATCTTGTGATTGATTGATTGTCACTGTAAATGCAAGTCGCACTGGAAACAGGACACGCTTGAATTTAAATGGAAAATCAAATCCTTCGAATAAGAACATCCTCGCCCTACAACTTTCCTTCTTATGTTAGTAGCTTCTATTAAATTTGTGAAAACTCTTTCAACATAAAGTCTTTTTAAGTTACACAATGTTGGCTGATGATAATTATCGAGACAACCTTCAGCTTCAAATTGTGTGGAGGTAATCCTGGCAAATGCAACAAATTCAAGAATTCTGTTGGATAATTGAGAACTTTATTTTGACCGATATTGGAATGGATCAACTCAAAAATATGCATCAATTTTATTTTGGATTTATATATTCAATTCATCAACATCCTTATTTTTAACACTTAAATGGCCCATTCATCCAGCCCAAAATGGTTTCTATAATTCATTTGAATATCTGAGAATACTTTCATTATTAATTCGTCCTTTGAAGATGTGAACTGACAAAAGTTTGGTGGAAAGAAATGAGAACATTACAGGTGTCTACAGGAATTTCCGCATGACAAATGTTTTTCAAAACAATTCCACCGATATGACATTTTGCAAAGCCAGTCTCATATTTGTTGTTGAGTTGAGATTCTTAACATATCTCCATGTATTGGAGGTTTTCAAACAAGCATTTATCTCATCAGCAGCTGTTTATCTGAGAGTGACTGGCAACGTTTGTTGAAAATCTCCTGCCAGTAGAATCATCGCTCCACCGAAAGGGTTCTGATTGTTTCCCAAAACTCTTACGGTTCTTTTTAGTGCCTCCAACGCCAGTGTGTGGGTCATTGTGCATTCATCCATCTCGAATTATTATTATTTTAGAATTTTCAAACATGTTCGCTATTGCTGATGTTTTGCTTATATCACATGTAGGTCCTCCACAGTCTGCAAGTTCAATGGCAGTTTGAGCTTCCCGTTGTTTCTTGACCTGCAAGAGAATTATCAACATCAATCAGGAATCAAAACATAAAATTTTTCAAACAAAATTCCTCTGACAAAGTGGTTTATAATACTACGAAAGCATAGTAGAAAAGATTTAATGGTACACAAATCTAAGGACCTTATTCTCTGAAGATACCCTATTGAAATCAATTCCTACTATATTTTTTCATAATAAAATTTTATCAATACTTACCAGCCACAAAATCCATCTTCTCCCTGGCAGAATATTAGTGTGTATTTTCAATCATCATACATACGATGTGTTTCACTAATTTGTCGAAGGTAACCACCATCAGGAGGTTGAATTACAATGTCCAAATTTTCTCCAACTACTCAATGGCAAGCAACTTCATTGAACGTTGATGCATTGAAATGTCTCTTATAATCCTTCTGCTGGCCTTTTATCTGCTCTGATATACCCATTCAAAATTTTATTTCCCAATATTTCCAAAAACACAGATTAGATCGAATTGAAGTCCAGTACACTATCGAAAAAAACATAGAAGAGCACTGCCGTGAAGGCAGCAGCTTTTGCGCGCTCGTTCAAATTCCTTACCAAAGCGGTCATCTCCATTGAACATGCGCGCAAAAGCTGCTGCCTTCACGGCAGTGCTTTTCTAGTTTTTTTTAAAGTGTTTTATGTAGATATCTTATTGATTTTATATAATGTGGGTGAAATAAGCCACTTATGTATATGTGTATATTTTCTTTTTGTTGACAGGCCATATAATATTTCCATGGCAAATATTTATACATGTGATTTTTAACTGTAACATGGATAATAATAATATAATAATGATAACTCTAAAGGGCTTACTAGAAATAATGCATATTGCCAATAATAATGCTAGGATGAGGATAATAAACGATAGTAATAAAATTAAATTATAAGTTTCCGAAAATTTATTTGCAACGGATTGTTCAGGGATCGTAACAGGAATTTCATAATTACATTAGAATTAATTTTATCTTGGCTGAAGGACTTTGGTCGATGGCCTTTTGGATTGTTCCAATAAAGAACTGTTAATAATAAAAAATTTTATCATATTATAATTCTTACAAATAGGTAGCGTCCTATCTAAGATTTTCTATGAGAAATTATTAAAAGGAATTTGTCAACTTCATGAAACAATCGAAGGCCAAATTTGTTGATTTCTACACATCATATTCAGGTCGCCGAACAATAACTTTATATGATGTCCTGAATAATTGATAGTAGGAATGGTGAAAATGCAATTATGCACAAAGTGGAAAATATACCGATTGCCTTCTCCTGCAAGTTGGCACTTTCCATATAGTTTCTCGTGAATCTTAGGTAGGGGGTTTTATATAAATGTAATGTTAAGATCAATAAAATCATCATTCCCCAAAGTGATCAATTATTACATGCAACTGTGAAGTTAAGAATTTCCTTGAAACGGCTGAGTCCAGAGCCGGATATAGGTTTTCAGCGCCCGTGGCAAGTTATCGAAATGCGCCCTTTTCAAAGTTTTTTTTTGACTACATAGTTTTCAGGAATGATAGTATTTATTCTATTCCTAAGATATTTTACTATTATTATATTCTTTTGAGAACGAGCATTAGATTTTAAGGTATATCAAACAATATGTGTATAAAAGTTACTATACTCTCCCATGTATTTTATCTTATCTATAAGGTAGTGAAGAGAACTCACAAACGTAATAATATACCATAATGAGGGTATGAAGAAAACAAAAAGGAAGCGAATAGAATAATTTATTCTCAAAATTATATATAAGCATTTAAAGCTTCAAAAAAACAATAAATGAAAGTGTAAATGAAAAACTGAAATACATTAGAGAACACATGTGCCAACAAAGGTCATAACGAACATTTCAATATTACTTTTTGTAATTCGCCATGATGTAGGGTCATTAAAATCAACTGGTTCAGGTTTAACCTCAGTAAGTCCTGATTCCTCGTCAAAAGAATTTTCCTTGTCCGAATTAATCGAAATGGAATACTTTCTTACGATAGGCTGGGTACTTGAAGAAGTAGAAGGAATTTCCGCTACATGATGGGCTTCGCTAGTGGAACCACTTTTTGTCGACTCAATACCCGCATCGTTCTTAAAGTAACTTGAGATATAACTAGTATTTTTTTTAGGTCTAATAATTTTTATCCCTGATCTTCCGAGATGGCGATCCTGATAGTTTCTTGGGCGGCATTTCAGTTGGTTATATCATCCTAAAATTATATAAGATTCTGAAAATGCATATACGTCGAATTGGAATGTTTTGCGCACTCGTTTATATTCATATCTGAATTGTCTCAATGCTCGACAAATGTCAGGAGGATAGAAAAAGGTTTCATGTTTCAGTGAACCTCAAGAATCATACAATTCATTTGATCCTCTTTCTGTAGTACCCATAGCTAAAGAAGCTGATTAATAAAATACTAGAGATACGATAAATTTACCGTATTCTTCTCAACATTTTGATGACCTTCTTATACATATGAAAACTCGTGTAATTATGGTACAACGCATTTTTAATTGAATCGGTATAATTTGTGATCTCGCAAATAAAATTCGAACGATAATATCGCCGACATATTCCCAACCCAAACATAACCTTATAAATTTTGCAGCCTCTAAGTTATATCTTTCGAAAATGATTGACTCTCGTGTGCACGGTCAGAATAAAATTTGACCCAGCGCGCAAAAATCTTCAACTCAAAATGAATTATTCAAACATACCTGATTGAAATTTTTAAACTTTTTCCAGCACGAATAATTTCCCGGTCTGCTTGCACGATCACGTTATTTGCGGTATTGCACATAATATAAAATATAATGATAAGTTACTGGTTCCTATTTTTCTTGTTGATGCCATCAACTGCGCCGCTGCATGGAAGTACCCCACATGCGAGAAAAAAAGTAGTATTTATAAGACTGGGGTGATTTCATCAAGCCTATCGGTCGTAAACGTCTTCGTAATACATTACTCTCAGCAAAGCCGGTGTGATGAACGATTCGGCGAATAATGCGGACGGTCTGAATCTCTTTGTCATGCCGTCAAGAAACCGACCCTAGACGGAGCGCTACCGCCGCTAGCTCGAACCATTAAACTCCCTCTGAACTTGCCGCTAATTGAGGTCTTCAGTGTTCTAATAACAAACATCTGGACGCGATCGAGAATCGTAGGGAGACCGACAAGTGTAAATTTATCATATGTTGATTTATTGGTAACTACTTGTCGCCGCATATTGTACAACAGGTGCATGCACTATAGCACCGCTCTAAAATATCAATGGACTTTGAAGTGAAAAAACATCACTCCAAGAAAAAAAATCATAATTTTGCGCCCCTAGTTGGTTGGCGCCCGTGGCAAATGGCTCCCTCGTCACGCCCTAGATCCGGCTCTGGCTGAGTCTGGTCGTTCGGTTGCATGTAAAACACCTTCAAAATCCTCATAATTGGTAATTTAACAATCCAATAAGATTGCCAATCATGAACACCAATTGAGAATAAACGTGAAAATCGAGTAGAATTTAATCATTCTGAGGAAAAATATAGAATAGAATTTAACATAGAATTATTATTTTAAAGAAAAACCGACATATAATTGAAAAAAAAAATAATACAAAAAATTATGAAAATATAATAAAAACCCTCTCATGAGAAACATTCTTCTGGTTGGAAAAATTAAAAAAAAATTGAAATATTGCGAATTAATACTGTAAGTAGAAAAAATTCAATGAATATATGCAAAATTGGACAAAAGAAATAGTCTTCTGTTTATATCCCAGCTTTAATTAAATCATTCTACAGAAAAGAATAGAATAGAATTTAACAAAAAATCATTATTCTAAAGGAGAACTAACATATAATCAGAAAGAATTTACAAAAATTAATGAAAATGCAATAAAATCTTTTAACGAGAAACATTCTGGTTGAATGAATTGAAAAAATTAAAATATCGCGAATGAATACTGTAAGTAAAAGAAAGAGATGTATGTAAAATTTGACGAAAGCCATATTCTTCTGTTTATATCTCATCATTTGAAAAACATTTTTCTCCAAAAAAAAATCACGAATAAATATAAATATTGCCTTGTGTTGAAGTCTCTTCCTCCTTGCTCTTACTTCTACCCCTTCAATCATTGACCCCGGAGACAACCTCTGCAATGATGATTTTGTGCCACCTTTGATCTTCGGTTCTACCTTGATCAGCTGCAGTCCGCCGTTATGAGTTCACCGCTGGCAATCTATGCCCCTGTTTCCATTCGTAGGATTACAGGATTTCTTCGTGAACAAACTGAAAAGAAAAACCTATTTAAGTGGAGGCATGACTCACAAATTAGAGGTGCATATGAATATCCACACACATTATTTCTGTCTCTATCAAAAACTACAGCAAAAAATAAAAAGTATAGAATGAAGCATTTCGAGATATTGAATTTCACAGCCATATATGTAATTAATATAATTAATTGATCCTTTTGAATATCCATATCCAAATAATAATCACATTAACCACCAATTTTCAAAACTGTACTCTTCAATTCATTTAACTGGAGATTCCTTAAGTAAATGCTCGATTTAATCTCTAGCTCTACGTCATATGGTATAAGTGAAATCGTTCTCCATCTCTCTCTATGCACTTTAGAATACCGGGTATTTTAATCGTGCATATTGTCTATGGTCTTGCCCGAACCAGTTCCATCTCTCTCAGACATCTTGCTCGCTACCTTATCGCCATTCGACTCTTTGGAAGTGAATTCGTACGCCGTGTTCAGAGAGCTTAATATGTCAATGGAAAATTTCCATGTCCTGTAACCTCGTTGAATTCGTCATTCTTATATTATTTCATAATATTTTACTACCCAGGCAACATAGACAGGTTTTAAAGATATCCCGGCGATATCTTCTCAGAACATTGAGAGTACTTTTTCTACTTCTCTAAGAAGTCACAGAGAGTGCTATATTTCCTCCAAATGTCCACCACCACAGCGATGTTCTCGAAGAGATCCTTAAGATATCGCATGCGGAAATTCTCAAACTTCCCACAATGGGAGGTCTATGGGAAATTCGCTCACACAGTCTCATGGCGAAGAGTTTAAGAAATTCTCAAATACTTCCCATCGCGAGATTTCTGGGAGTACGACATGCGATATTTTCAGGAAATGCCCCTAGTGACAATATCCGGAAGAACAGATATAAGATATATATATTAATATGTAAATTATATTTCTGGAAAGTTTCCTGATGATAATTATAATGATTTTGTGCTGACTTGCTATGTGAAAATAGCAGAATTAACAGACAGCACTTTGCCTACACAGATCTTGAATCCTTACGGACAGTCTCATGGAATATACCCAAGGCAAGGATTTACAGATCTACTTCACCAAAGATCCGTGAGATGGCGAGATCAGTGATCCAAATATACAGGCGATATGGTATGATAAGAGAGCTTGGATTGTCGGTTCTTACGTCTGGTCGGAATTTATATTCATTCTTCATTCGTATATCGGATATGAATGAGATCCGCGAGATGGCGAGATCCGTGAATAAGATATACCTGACGAAATCGTAATATGAACGCTTAGATTGTCGGTTCTTACGTCTGGAGGTTAGATGGCTTTGATGAATATTGATTTGTATTTCGGAAATGAATGGAGATTAATCATCGGTTCTTGGAAAAATATATCCATATTACTATGATGGGTATATGGAAACAAAATATTGATTTGGAATCCCTGTCAGTATTTGAATGAGAAATGTGTTGATGATTTCTTGAGGAAAAACTACGGATCTCAGATTGGTCGATATTCTGACGAATCTGAGAAACAGATGAAGCAGTTTCGATTAAATTTTTGATATTCTATTTTCTTCCGAGAATTCTCGAGATTCTTCAGATTTGAGAACGCATAATACTGATACTGGTAGTGAGTTTCAATCCAGAAAAATGATAATGTGAAAAAGAGAGCTTTCTTTGCGATGAATGAAGTCATAAAAATGCAACTTAATTAGGTTCGTTTCGTACTCAACTAGTAAACTAGTCTATAACTATAGTTTTAGTATAAAACTATTGTATAATAAGGAAGGTCTTCATTCAATAACAGAACTATAAATTTTCTAGACACCTCTTGCTTGTTGAAACTGGTTTCAACCTGAAATGCATTTACTCCCTCGCCGCATGTAGAAAAACGCCGTGATTTTGTACCAGAAAATTTTTCATCATAGCCGAAAAATCCGGCACCATAAAAGCCAGTAACAAAATATGATATAGTCAATGTTAATTATGTTTCAGCTGATTTGTTTTTGGTATGTTTGCCTATTATCCTATGGTTTATAGGAAGCCTCTTCGAAGTTGTTTATTTCGTTCTTATGGATCAAACACATATTTTGCCTATGTATAAATAGTGGACAACGAAATGAAATTATCTGCAATTTCTCTTTGTTCAAACTACGCACGAGGGGTATCCTAAAAAAATTCTGCCTCATGTTCGGGATAACTTCAGGAACGTTAAGACAATTTTTCATTGTTGTTACACTCGGGATGATATTTGGAGCTCGCATTGCGAATTTCCTATTCTGGTTATGTCTGTGATAACTTTAGGAACTCGCGTTGCGAATTCATTATTCTGGTTACTTTTGAGAAGACTTAAGGAACTCGCATTGCGAATATCCCTTTCTTGTTCTGTCTGTGATGATCGTAGGAACTCGCATTGCGAATTTCCTATTCTGGTTACATCTGAGATGATTTCAGGAACTCGTATTGCGAATTTCCCTTTTTTGTTATGTCTGTGATGAGTTTAGGAACGCGCATTGCGAATTTCCTATTCTGGTTACATCTGAGATGACTTCAGGAATTCGCATTGTGAATATCTAAATCTGGTTACGTATGGGATAACTTTAGGAGCTCGCATTGCGAATTCCCAAATCATGTAGTAATTGTGATTACTTTAGGAAATCACTTAAGGAGTTCGCGTGAAAGCTGGATCAGGACTTCTCAGATATCTCGCCGGGAAGTTGGTGTTACTTGGGTATAATTCACCAACACGTGAACGGCTTCCTTTGGTACATTATATTCTGTAAATGTAATCTGCGCTCAACAAGAAACACAAAAGAAATGCCTCAGAAGCATTTTTCATTAGCAACCATGTGCGTTTTCATTTTAATCGAAATATCTAATCGATTAATCGTAAATGCATTTTTTTATTTTCATCAGAGTATCCGAGATATACCAATGAATCTCAACTATTTTCCATTCATCAGGCAAGCTCATCAGCATAAACATTAACTCTTCGTTCATCATGTGACAACAAAACAAACAACCACCGTCATCGTTGATGCTGGCGCATATAAAGCATAGAAACCTAGCTGCGCGGAAATTTGAGGTCGAATATCGAAACTTTGAAACCAAATCAGTTCTTTCTATAGGATGAAAAATTGATTACAGACTCACACATTTCTCCATCAATGAGTATAAATAATTTATAAACTGACACTTTTATAAATAACGTTCTGAATTGAATGAAAAATCCCTTTTAATATTGTTTTATATGATCATTGTTAAACAATGATGTGACTGCATGATGAAGAAATATGTCTACGAAACAAAATATATTTTGCTCCGTCCATTAAAATGCTGATCAGTCATCATTATAGTAAGTATGATTTTAATATTCCTAACTTGGATTTGCTTTCGTCGGGCCATCGCTGGGTTTGTGCCCGATTAGCAAATGCCATACATCCGGCCCGGCCATCACTGGCTGAATTGTAGGTAACCGATTTTCGTTCACCATAGATCGGGCCGGCATTTTGCCGATTTAGGATTACCGATGCCGGCACGTTGCCGACTTGGCCAACGTTGGGCAGCAAGGCTGGCAGAGATTCATGTTTGCTGGGCATCAGTGGTTTTATCGAACTCCTTCTTACGTTGTTGCAACGTATTTAAATATTCGAGATGCCACCGCTTCCAAAAATCTTGGTGAATATGCGACAAAAGTTGTCAACGTGAAAGTCTACCTATAGAAAGATGTGATAAGTACGGTTCAGATAACGCAGTCAGTGGGGCTAAGGTGAAAAAATGTTCCGTTGTTAACGCCGATATATCGTTCGGGTCATTACTAAGTGGACAGAGCGGACGTGATTTGAGAAGAGCTCCTATTTGGGTGGGTACAGTGTAAAATTCCTCATACGTAAGAATTTGATCACCTATGATTCGAAGCAAATGCGATTAAACAGATTTTATTCCGGATTTCCAAAGGCCTCCGAAATGTGGACAATCACCGCATCTTGCATGTAGTTTAAGAGCTCTCGATAAGCTCCTTTGAAGTTCGTTCCGCCGTCGCTAAATATATGATTGCATCGTCCTCGTCAAGCAATGAACCAACGGAAAGCAGAGAGAAAGACTTTTGTGACGTGAAATCTGAGACGAGTTCTTAGTATAATGCCTTTAGTGCCTTTATTGTAAAACACACGAAGAGGCATATGTACGGCAGGCCTAACTACGCATGTGGCTGAATCAAGATTTGATGATACATCTGTGAAAACGAAAGTATAGACACAAAAATTCAACAAAATTACCAAAATATCCTTCTGTAATTTAGGACCATTCAAGAGAGCATCATTCAAGGGCAAAATTCCCGGAAGGTGAGCTAAGGCGTCGAAGACTTCTCGAAACTAAGTCGACGCACTATTGGATTTGATGACACAATGGCGAGGGATATATAAATTATTTTCAGTTTTGACATCGGTAATAACAAAGAACATATGATTGCTGCTCAAATAATCTCTCATAAAATGACAGTACTCCTGGTACACCCCTGTGACGCTATTCTTGAATGTGATGGTATGAACGTTCTCTATCGTTCAATCACAAATTTCAAAAAGCACTGCCGTGAAGGCAGCAACTTTTGCGCGCATGTTCAATGTAGATGACCGCTTCAGCAACGAATTTGAACATGCACGCAAAAGCTGCTGCCTTCACGGCAGTACTTTTTGAAATTTTCACTGATAAATTACTGGATTTCAATTCGATCAAATCTGTATTTTTGGAAATATTGGAAAAATAAAATTTTGAATGGGTATATCTACGGAATCATTGGGCGGATTTTACCCATTCCCGAATTCGACCTTCGTAATTAAGCCCCAAACCTTCTCTACAAATATCGAGTTTCTAAGTCGTTTCTTCCGGAAGTTATTGTGTTTACAGTCAGCCTAACGGCCGACTGCGTAAACACAATAACTTCCGAAAGGAACAACTTAGGAACTCGATATTTGTAGAGAAGGTTTGGACCTAAATTACGAAGGCCGAATTCGTCAATGGGTAAAATCCACCCAATGATTCCGTAGATATACCCAATCAAAATTTTATTTTTTCAATATTTCCAAAAATACAGATCAGATCGAATTGAAATCCAGTACTTCATCGAAAAATAACAGTTCGAAGTTTCATACAGAATTTGATGAGGATGATATGATGAGAAAAATCATAGAAATTTTTTTTTTTAAATTGTTCTGATGACACGATTATCACGAAATTCCGCATGAAGTTGTCTTTCAGCATCTCAAAACTAGCTGTGAAATTTCATCAGGACTGAATCAGTATTTCTCGAGTTATACCGAAAAAATAAACGATATCTAGAAGGAAACCTCGAAATTTGACACATTTTTTCCGGATATCTCCGAAACTTATGATCGTATCGAACTGAAATTTGGTACACTGCTGTGAAATATAAAGTTCAAAGTGTGAATGGATTTTTTTTTCGAATATGATGAATGGTTTCCGGAAAAAAAATTTTTTTGGAAAAAAATTTCGAAAAAAAAATTTTTTTAAATTCACTGAAAATCTGATCCTGACGAAATTTATCTCAAAGTTGCGCGTCGTTATATTCCACCTAACTGCCAAGTTTGAATCTAATCTCTCAAGTAGTTTCTGAAATAAAAAATAAATAACTTCAAAACTTCAACTGCCTATAACTCCGAAACTATTCGACCGATTTGGCCCATTAACGAACTTAACCGCGGCATTCTGATGCGAAACCTATCCTGAAAGTTTCAAGTAGCTAGCTTGCTTCTGTCGACAGTTAGCGTGTCTACGGCCGGCCGGCCGGACAGAATCGATTTTGACACCGGATTCGTCATCAGTGAGTCCAACCTAGTCGATTGAGACCATTTTCGGCTCAATCATCCAAAATTACAGACATTTGGACAAAACGATAGCACGCTGTTCCCCTAGCACATGCGCGCAAAAATGCACCGTGTTTCCTTGACGACAGCCTCGAGACGCCTTTTTGCGCGCATGTTCTAGGGGAACAGCGTGCTATCGTTTTGATCAAATGTCTGTAATTTTGGATGATTGAGCCGAAAATGGTCTCAATCGACTAGGTTGGACTCACTGATGACGAATCCGGTGTCAAAATCGATTCTGTCCGGCCGGCCGGCCGGCCGGCCGTAGACACGATAACTGTCGAACGAAGTGAGCTAGCGACTTGAAACTTTCAGGGTAGGTCGCGCATTGGAATGCCGCGGTTAAGTTCGTTAATGGGCCAAATCGATCGAATAGTTTCGGAGTTATAGGCATTTGAAGTTTTGAAGTTATTTATTTTTTATTTCAGAAACTACTTGAGCGATTGGATTCAAACTTGGCAGTTTGGTGGAGTATAACGACGCGCAACTTTGAGACAAATTTCGTCAAGATCATATTGTCAATAAATTTTAAAAAAAATTTTTTTCGAAATTTTTTTACAAAAAAATTTTTTTTTCGGAAACCATTCATCATATCCAAAAAAAATTATACTCACACTTTGACCTTCTAATTTCACAGCAGTGTACTAAATTTCAGCTTGATACGATCATAAGTTTTGGAGATATCGGGAAAAAATATGTCAAATTTCGAGGTTTTCTTCTCGATATCGTTGATTTTTTTGGTATTACTCGAGAAATACTGATTCAGTCCTGATTAAACTTCACAGCTAGTTTTAAGATGCTGAAAGACAACTTTGTGCAAAATTTCGTGATAATCGGGTTATTAGAACAATTTGAAAAAAAAAATTTATATGATTTTTTCATCATATCATCCTCATTAAATTCTGTATGAAACTTCGAACTGTTATTTTCGATGAAGTACTGGATTTTAATTCGATCTGGTCTGTATTTTTGGAAATATTGGAAAAATAAAATTTTGATTGGGTATATCTACGGAATCATTGGGTGGATTTTACCCATTCACGAATTCGGCCTTCGTAATTAAGGTCCAAACCTTCTCTACAAATATCGAGTTTCTAAGTTGTTTCTTTCGGAAGTTATTGTGTTTACGCAGTCGGCCTTTAGGCTGACCGTAAACACAATAACTTCCGGAAGAAACGACTTAGAAACTCGATATTTGTAGAGTAGGTTTGGGGCTTAATTACGAAGGTCGAATTCGTGAATGGGTAAAATCCGCCCAATGATTCCGTAGATATACCCAATCAAAATTTTATTTTTCCAATGTTTCCAAAAATACAGATCAGATCGAATTGAAATTCAGTACTTCATCGAAAATAACAGTTCTAAGTTTCATACAGAATTTAATGAGGATGATATGATGAGAAAATCATATAAATTTTTTTTTTCAAATTGTTCTAATAACACGATTATCACGAAATTTTGCATAAAGTTGTCTTTTAGCATCTTGAAACTATCTGTGAAGTTTAATCAGGACTGAATCAGTATTTCTCGAGTAATACCGAAAAAATCAACGATATCGAGAAGAAAACCTCGAAATTTGACATATTTTTTCCCGATATCTCCAGAACTTATGATCGTATCGAACTGAAATTTGGTACGCGCGCACGTTCAAATTCGTTGCTGAAGCGGTCATCTACATTGAACATGCGCGCAAAAGTTGCTGCCTTCACGGCAGTGCTTTTTGAACTTTTTTCTCCTATCCCCAGAGCCAAAGAATATTCATCGCGAAAAGATAAGCATTCGTTACTCTCACATGGCAATGCAACCGTGTATCATCCCGAAGCATTCCTCGAATGACCTCCAACAAAGAGTTGTTCACAACGCCGATCCTCTGGTGAAAAGGATGTTGGTGCACCTTTTCAAGTTCCCAGAACTTCTTTAATGTGGAATTAATAGGAGAATCACCTAAAGACAAATGAAATGAGTTCAGCGAAAGACTAGGGGACTGAATTTGTCCCATATCAAAACCCAACTGAAAACAGTTTCTAAGGCTGTTGGTTCCGGACCGTTACCTTTGATTCGACCGTCTTTAAGTATAAGTGGGAAGATATCTGGACCAAGAAGGATGTCAACGGAATGTGGAGTAGAGAATTCAGGATCTGCTCATTTTTTGTTGGAGATGCATTTCCAATTGGCAAATTGGATGAAAGGGGTCGGCATTTGTGTACAAATTCTTGGGAGAACGACAGCGTCAAAAGTAAGATGGGTTGACCTGAGATGTAGGGCGGATATAGCAGACAGTACTTCCAGAAGCAGTAGATAAACATTCTCCTATGCCAGTACATGAAAGAGCAGTCTTGTAAATTCTAAATCTCAACTTATTCACACAAAATTCGAATATGATGTTTATTGGAGAACCGGCGTCTAATGAAACTCGAACTTTCTGAAAATTACCCCAAGCATCTTGAATATCCACTTAAGCGGTTGTCAGTAAAACTGTGGAGTTGGCAGACAAAACATTTACTGAGTTTGAATGCGAAAAATAAGAAGTTTGACTCTGAGATTGGCATGGTTCGTTCTGAGGTACATCGTCGGATGAACTGCACATGTGAATGATGTTTTCTCTTACAGGTTCGACAAGATGACTCCGAGGCAGTTGATGCACCAATTCTTCTCAAACAATTTTTGAAGGAAAAACCAAGAATTTTCGTACGTAAATGGATCTCTATTTATAAAATTCGCTCTATATGTTTCGCCCTGTTAAGGCATCTTCAGGAGCTCTGTAAGTTGGAAATAATATTATATAATGACGTTTCTTGAGATTTTAAAAATATTTACTCGTCCGAACTTATAGACTAAAAAATGCAACATGCACTCTCTCGTTATATAAAAACTTTTAACAAACATGAAACAACGTCAAATTGATTAAAATGTATAAACGTTGTGAATTCCTGAATACTCAAAATTAATAGCGTCAGATTCATAGAAATTATAACTTACAATGGAAGCGGTGAGGGAAAGAGAAACGTGTTGTCTAGAGAAAGATAGAGCTGGGAGTGACAAGAAACCCGCCAAATTGCATTCAAAAGCATTGATTAGTAGTGTCGAGCTTTCTATTATATGCTTTTTGTTAGATTTTTCGAAGAGTTTTTTCTGTTTGAAGTATTTATATTATGGTTAAAGATCATGGTTAAATCTTGTTCAGCTATAAACTGTACAGACAGGTTTAAAAAAGACCAAAATATCAAATTTCACGAGTAAGTTGGCATCTTCCTTATCTGGGATTTTTTAATTAAAACTGATTTGTTTTATTTTTTTTCCCTAATTTCTGAATAAGAGATAAGGCTTTCTGTATTTTGTAGATTTCCAAAGGACAAAGTCCTGAGGAAAAAATGGTTGGTGGCGGTACGAAGACAAAATTTTGTTCCCACAGACACTTCATTGATTTGCAAAAAAAAAACTCCTCGAAGAATACTTTTACGACAAGGTATGCATGCATACAGATAGTTTTCATATATTTTCGACACAGAAACTTTTCTGTACTTCGACCCCTTATTGTTTCCATCTTCAATATACATATAAGTTTAATTGCTTTCAAATATATTTCTGAAGGAAATAAAGAAGCTGAACTCGAACTCAGACCCTTGACTTCGTTAGCTGTTTCAAGCGAACCAAATGTGTCCACGACCTAAGATTTGACAGAAAGTACTTTGGGTTTAAATGCAAGGAAACCAAAAAAAAGGTACAACTTTTTGTAAATTTCCTTCTCGTTACAAACTGAAATTATTTAATCCTATATTTACACCATTCAATACCTTCATAGTTTATATGTAGATTAAGTCTGCTCTGTATTATAGGAAGAGACAAGATCCAATAAATATATATGGGTGATTTTGATGAAAATGACCTGAAAAATCCAATGAAATGTCATCAATATTGGGAGATTTCCCAAGCAACCAATAGAAGACAGAAAAATACAATAAAGATGCTCCGTATCAAGACCACACGTTATAAAAATAGAATAAGTTCTCTGAATTCACTTCTCGATGATTTAAACCAAAGGAATAAGCTCACTGCGCAAAGCTCACTTATTTTAGAGGTAGGTGCATAAGCCATGTGTAGCGTATATATCCTACAGTAATCGCTCAGGTTACTAGCGAGATGCAATTTTTCCGGTTTTCAGAGGATCGTCCAACCATTCGCTGTTGGGTAAATAATTAACAGTGCTGTTCCTGACGTGGCGTAAGGAATTAGTAACAAAGCCTACACAGAACACATCCGGTCTCCTAAATCACACAAGTATTAGCTTCTGAGGGGTTCCATAGCGGAACCTAGGAGAATCAGTAACAATACAAAACAAAAAACAATACCCATAGTGTACTCCTTATTATTTAGGCAGTGTAGGTAAATGCTTTTTGTGTGAATGCTGTTTGCATTTTTTTGATGAATGCTGTTTGCATTTTTTCAATGGATGCTGTTTGCATCTTCATTAATGAATGCTTTCTGGTTTGAATGTATAAATCATAAGAGAGTGTGTCTGATTTTTTTTTTTGGATGCAAGCATGAAGCAGAACAGTTAAAAGGATTGCTTACCGCTTTTATCATTAATGCATAGGATTATTAATATAATCAATTATTTTACCTAGCTACCTAAGCAATACCTTCAAATTGATTAAACTTATATGTTACTTTTGTTATAGTTTTTATTTATAATTATAATTAAAATATATTTTAACCAAAATGAATTACCAAAATTAATGAAATTAATATTAAATAAAAATATAAAATGAAAATGATAGCAAACTTATTTTCAACCTTTGATCCTTTAACTATATTGTACATATCATTAAATTGAATGAAAATTTTAATTAGAATTTTTATTCCTTCTATATATTAATTAATTCCAAATCGTTTAAACGAATATTAGGTTCATACAGAATTCGGTCCATTGAAAAATATATTGGTAGGAGCGTGAGCTTTAGTTGTTTTTCCCTGAAAAATTTATTTCCAGATCCACAAAGGATTTGAAGTTTCTTTTTTTTACAGTTACACATTTCAAAAATTTTTCAGGACTCGATACCTGAAGCTGAAAAGTAGCTGATATTCCGACAAATAAAAGAAGACGGAGGCCTTTTTCCACCTGCCTTGAGGTCTTTTGCGCTGACACAAAATTTTTATTCCTCTTCGGCTTACAATTATGTGAGAAATCTTTTTGGAAAAAAGTGCCTACCCCATCCTCGCACCTTAACAAAATGGTATTGTTCCATTGATGGTAGTCCTGGCTATACAGTGGAAGTCATTCGAGCTATTATTGTAAACGCCAAACAAGTCACTCAAAATAGGATTGATTATGGATGAAATGGCCATCAAAGAGTACATTGAGTGGAATGGAAAAAGACAGTTGGGGTACATTAACTATGGAACGAATCTACAAGAAAACGACAATTTGCCAAGAGCTAAAAATGCTCTTGTTTTTATGGCAGTAGGTCTTAATACAAGGTGAAAGGTCCCTATAGCCTACTTTTTGGTAGACTTTTTAACAGCTGAGGAGAAAGCTACTCTCGTTAGGGGATGCTTATTACAATTAGAACACACCGGTATAAAAGTGGCCTTATTAACATTTGATGGTTGTCCGTCTAATATTTCCATGTGTAACCTGCTGGGAGCTGATTTAAATTGGCCCAACATCAAGCAATATTTTTCAAATCCCTCAAACGGTGAAAAAATTCAAATCATATTGGACCCTTGCCATATGATTAAATTAATTAGAAATGCACTGGGAGATTGGCAATCTATATATGACAAAGGTAATAGTTTAATTCAATGGCAATACTTCATTCGCTTGGTTGGGCTGCAAGAAGAAGCTGGGCTTCATGCAGCTACAAAAATTCGCTCTCGTCATTTGAATTAGGAGAGAGAAAAGATGAAAGTAAAATTAGCTGTAGAAGTATTCAGTAGTAGCGTAGCAGACGCCATTGACTACTTAGGACAAGTGCTAAATCATCCTGAGTTTTCTGGGTGTGAATCAACTGTAAAATTTTGCCGTAACATCATTAATATATTCGATGTATTAAATTCACGTAACTTTTTGGGAAAGGTGGTATATGAAAGGCCTGTGTCGTTGGGAAATCAGTTGTTCATAAAAAAATTCATTAATGAATCGATTGATTTCATAAGCAATCTTAAAGATAGAAATGGTAATTTAATCGTTCAGTCTGGGAGAAAAACTGGATTTTTTGGCCTAATAATATCTTTAATGAGTGTACAAAATTCAATTTTAATTTAATTGATGATTTGATTTTGACTGAGAAACTAAAATTTCTTTTCACATATAAATTAAGCCAAGATCATTTGGAAATGTTTTTTCTGCTATTCGTGCTCGAGGAGGATTCAACAATAATCCAACAGCTAGACACTTTGAAGGAGCATACAAACGTTTACTAATACACACAGAGATCAAATCTTCTGGAGAAGCAAACTGTTTAGCACAGGACCAAACAAGTATACTGCATGTTAGCTCCAGCATTGAAAACCACAGTAATTCTGTTGATTCCCTTACTGATAGTACTTATATTTTAAATTCATCTGAAGAAAATGATCTGTATCAAAGTAGTATTTTAAGCCACATTCAAAACAACGAATATTTGTATGATGTCATTGGATACATAGCCGTGTTTATTGTTAAAAAAATAAATAAGTCTCTAAATTGTGAAATTTGTGCCCAATCACTACTTTGTGAGGTATCGTTGTCATCTCTTTTAAAAAACGAAAATAGAGGAGGTCTGTGCAAACCTTCAGAAGACGCAATAAAAATTTGTTTAGTTGCAGAAAGTATTATTAGAGCTTCTGATAATATATCTAGGTCTAATGTTTCTGTATTCATAATGCATGTTCTTAGAAGGTTGAACTTGGGTAATGTTTTCAATAAAATGTCAGACCATTTCAAAAACCAAGATCCACTCCAAAATCATCTATTACAGTTGGTTAAGTTAATTGTCAAAATATATTTCACTATCAGAGTTCATCACATCAATAAAACAAATAATGAGGTCTCCAATAGAATTCGGCACAAATTCACAAAACTAATTCATTTTAGACATCAATAATTTTCCTGGATTAAACATTTATTTAATAAAACATTTCAGCGATCTCAATCGGTATTTTCATTTTTCTTCTATTCTATTCTATTAGAACATGAACCAAATTTTGAAAACAATTAAGAAATAATAGATTTCGAAAAAGGCATTGAAAACAGAAACGAAAAAAGTGTGAATTCTAGAAGAGATATAGGTATGGTCTCAGCCCCATTTTTTTCTAATTATAACCTATTTAGATTCTATAAATTCTTATTAATAATTCCAGTAATCCTGAATCAAGAAATGAATAGAATATCATTTGATTTTCTAAGTCAAAATTTATGAATCTCATTGTTTATTCATCTTCAAAAGTAATATTTTTCAGAAATATTTTCACCTAATTATTATTGATGTCAATTATAATACTCTTCATTATTTGATACCATATCAATTCCGTAAATTTTTCATAAAATAGTCTCAAGTTTTAATGATCCTACTCCATTGTAAGTATTTTAGTTCTGATGAATAAGGAATAAGAAAACCTCTAAAGCCTGCGCCAAGAAAAAAGTACCTTCATCGATCATTTATACCTAATTCCTGCTATTTCCAGTACTCCACTTTTGTAGCTATGAAAACAAAATCCTGTAGCAAATTTAAGTGCTCATTATTTTCATGTTTGCTCCGAAAATTCTCAGAAAAAACGCATCAAAAACAAAATTTTCAAACGCATTCAATGCTTTTTAAATGGAATACGCGGGCTTTCTGCCACCACTAGTTCTATCTCCCTCGGCAACACACCCTCCCACAGTGCAAACTGACAGGCCTCATCCATGGTATGTTATATCTATGGTCAGATTTCAGGATACAAATGACAGATCAGACAGACATGACACTTTGACATACACAACGGGTTCGTTCTGAATCTCACAAAACAAACTTTCGACTATATCAAACTCTCAAATATAGGGTTTTAGCTGAGGTGGGATTCTATTTGTGTGTTTAAACCTTTGTTCGGGTGAATTTTCAAATTTTTTGCTATCTCATAAATTTCCATTAAATCAAGTTTGTTGCCTTTATCTACATTATGTAGGAGTGTGATATTTTCAACCTTATAAAATTCGTGTTCGTTGATTCTTAGGTGTCGTCCGAATGAAATTTTGTCGTTATAGTTCCTTATATGTTCAGATATACTTGTACCCAGGGCTCTAAATGTCTTTCCTATGTAGAACTTATCACAGGTTTTACAACTCAACTTGTATACACCGTTCTTCTCTAATATTGTAGTTTATCTTTGCAATTCAGCAAGTGGCTGTAAAGACAATTGTTGCCTTTGAATACTATTTCGATGTTGTATTTTATATTCCCATAGAATGGCAATGAGAATCTTTTCATGGGTTGTTCAACATCAGTAGAGGTTGGATCATTCGATGATGATCTGTTATGTAATTTAATAAACTTCCCCATTAATAGCCTGTCTACTATATTTGAGCTGTAACCATTTTTATAGGGAATGTATTTAATTATTTCCAATTCCTTATTAAAACTACTCCTACTCAATGGTAAATTCAACAATCTGTGTATATAGGTGTTCAGAGCGGCAAATTTATGGCATGCTGGATTGTTTGAGCTTTCATTGATGATTGCGATAGTTTGAGATTCTTTCCAGTATATATCTATAGACACCCTATTGTTGACTAAAGTTAGTGTTAAATCCAAGAGGTTGATCTGGTTGAAGCCAATCTCCAGTGTAAAATGAATACTAGTGTATAGTGTGTTGAACAACTACCATAATACCCAAACAAGGTCTGTGCTACCAGTAAATATTATCAAAATATCATCTACAAATCTGTAGTATTTGAAGATATGATGGATTATGGGTATTCTCAGTTTGAATAAGATTTTTTCCAATAAATAAATGAATGAATAAAGAAGTTATCCATGAAAACTTCCGCCATCAGAGACGATGGGGGTGCTCCCATGGGTAGTCCATCTTCTAGCTTATATACTTCACCGTTGAATTGGCAAAAGTTTTGTTTTAAGGATAGTTAGAGCAGATCTATAATGTCTTCTTTCAAGTCGGGATTGGTATTTTTCTTTATTAGTTCTTTCTCTAGCAGTGTTAAACATTCGTCAAGAGGGATCGAAGTGTATAGATTTTTAGCATCAAGGGATATTAGTTTGACCCCATCCGGAATCTGTAAATTGACTACTATTCTTCATACTATAAGTGGGTTTGAACTCTGTTAAAACTTTCAACTTGTCATTTAAAAATTGGCCTATTTTGTATACAGGTGTGTTTATGTAGCTAACCACTGGTCTTATTGGTGCGTTCACTTTATGGAGTTTTGGGAGACCATACAATTTAGGGATTTTTGGATTTGGGTGGATGAGCTTCCTATATTTACCATCATTTTTCTCAAACTCTTTTGATACCTTGAAATTTTTTACCTTATTAATAAGATGGGAAGTGGAGTTTCGGTCCAATTTATCAAAACCATTATCATTCATAAACTCTTCTACCTTGGTTTTGTAAAGGCTCCTATCTAATATTACCATACAGGATCCTTTGTCCGCCTTCACTACTGCTAAATTATTGTCTGTGATTTTTTTCTTAATGTTGTTGATATCTTTCCTCATTTCCTTTACTCTATTATTCTGTCCTGATGTTCTCTTCTTTTGATTGAGGAAGATGCTTCTACAGTTGATTCGGATTTGGTTTTTGCTGTCTATGTCCAAATTTGATTTCTCCAATATAGCGTCTATACTTACTGCAAAGGTTTCCAGTTTATCGTTAGACGGGCTAGGTACGGAATGTTTAAGTCCAATATTCAAGATTTGCATCTCATTTTCAGAAAACGCTGTCGATGACAGATTCACTGTGTGTGGGTGGAAGTTGAAAGGTGGATCTGGCTCTACTATCAATTTTCTGTTCTGTTTATTAGTCTTTTCCATTCGTAGGCGTTCTATTTTTTTTTTCTGAGAATGTTGGTTTTCCAAGTTCTCAAAGTCTCCACCTCACATCTAGTCTCCTCTACGATTTTCCTGTGATACCGATTGTTCTGGACGTCTAGATGTTTAATTATGTTTCCCAACATCAAGTTAGTGTTTCTTAATTGAGTGTAGTGGATCTTTACTTTCTAATTCTCCAATTTTCTTCATTATTCAGCTTGTTTGATAATTTAAAGTTACAAAACCTAGGTACTAACCTCTCCAAAAAACAATTTCTAACAAACCAGATGCTGAGTTTTATGATGAAGGCAACAAACTTGATTTAATGGAAATTTACGAGATAGCAAAAAATTAAAAAATTCACCCGAACAAATGTTTAAACGCACAAATAGAATCCCACCTCAGCTATCACCCTATACTTGAGAGTTTGATACAGTCGAAAGTTTGTTTTGTAAGATTCAGAACGCATCTGTTGTGTATGTCAAAGTGTCATATCGCGTCTTGTCATTGTCTGTCTGATCTGTCAATTTTATCCTAAAATCTGACGCTATTACTTTTGAGTATTCAGGAATTCACAACGTTTATACATTTTAATCCATTTGACGTTGTAGCAGCTTTGTTTCATGTTTGTTAAAAGTTTTTATATTACGAGAGAGTGCATGTTGCATTTTTTAGTCTGTAAGTTTGGACGAGTAGGTATTTTTAAAATCTCAGAAAACGTCATTATATTATTTCCAACTTACAGAGCTCCTGAAGATGCCTTAACAGGGCGAAACATGTAGAGCGAATTTTATAAATAAAGATTCATTTACGTACGAAAATTCTTGTTATTTTATATATTGAAAATGGATTATGGTCGATTAGTTGATAGTTTGTTCATTTTTAAAGGATCAGAGACTAAAATCGAAGAACAGCTGTAAACGTTATGAGCTGACTTGCAATAATTACAGCTTATGCCTTTTTTATCTGAACTATTTCTCGATTGAACATAAAGAGCACAATTTCCTTTACTTGGAGTATAATTGAATTTTGACATTCGAGAATCCGAAGAATTCCAGAGCTACACATTAATTAGCCAAGAATGTTTGCAAATTAATAAATGAAGTAATGTCTGTTGAGCATTCCTGTAGTTCGAACCTTTTAATGGTGGCTGTGTCTAATCTTTAAATGAGGTGAAATAAGAGGTCTCGCTGATCAGTAGACAGACCTAAATTCTTCAACACGGCTAAATTTCCCGAAAAGTCCAGACGCTGAGTCATTTTGAAATATTTTAAATTTCATTCCAGCATGTATTAACTCAGATCCGTCTATTTTAAAGTCTATCAGTTAGAGTTTGAAACGTATTTTCATAATTTTGAGCTGTCGAAGGAGATTCAGAGCTTGAGAAGAAAGTGAAATCAATAGATACTGAAATTGTTCTATCTGCCTCAAATTAGAATTCTCATGAACCAAATTCTTGAACAAGTCATAAAACGTTGGCCATTCCTTGTAATTGCCATCAAAAATAGGTGGAGCGATTTTACGGAAATTCACATTTGGCTATTTTGATGTATTATTAGACTCGGGTTTAACGACAGGAAACAATTTTACGTAAATCGTTTTGATAGTGAAATAATTATCGATAAACGCAGCTCTAAGCGATTTCTCTGTGTTGTAATCTGGTTCGTCTGAATTGGCTAAAAGAATTATTAAAGCATTATGTATAATTAATGTAGCTTGTCTACCCCTACTTTTCAATGCCTATGTCGAAGTGGCACTTCGAGAGTGGAAAAAAAGATACGGAGTAATAGGAGTACCTATTGGAAATGGATCTCTCTTCTCCCTCAGTTTCGTTGATGACCAGGTTGTGATAGCTCAAGACTCCTATGATCTGGAGTTTATGATCAAGAGACTGTACAATGAATACAAGAGGTGGGGACTGCAAGTTAGTCTGAAGAAACCGGAGTACCTGGTCATTAACTCCAACGCTCGCTTCGAGGTGCTCATCAATAATGCTGTACAAATACAACAAGTTGACGTTCAAGTATCTCGGAGCCACAATCAATAAAGAAGGCATTGGTGTAGAGGAGATAAGAACAAGAGTTCAGAACAGCAAGAAAGTTTTATTTATGTTTGTATATATTTTTATAACCTCACTTCCACAGTGAAACGTATTAAACTTGTCTCCTGATAATTGTGCATTTTATTTCAGCTGGCCCGATGATGGTTCATTGAACCGAAAACGATCGCCAAAAGGATAAATTTTAATCTTAAAGTGTGTTTCTCATTTACTTCTTATATTTACTGTTTATAGAAAGAAAGTAATTAGATGTCTCAATAGTCATTAGTGGGATCAGCACATATTCTCCAAAACCAGAAAACGACTTGGACTTGCACTCGTGGAATCGGTGCTGTGTTCTGGACCAGAGGTAGTGGAGATGGACTATCTCAGAAGGAGTGCCGGAATTTCAAGAATGGAACGAAGGAAAAATGCCGAAATTTTGATGATATTGTCATCTGCTCTTACCACCCTAGTGTCAAGAAAGGGAATACACCGGTCCTTTTCTATCTCGATGGTGAACTGGATGTTTCGGTCATATGAATTGAAAACATCCAAAGTTCCTGACGTTTATTCGGTGGACAGGTCAGCAAAAGATCATCAACATACTGACGTACAAAAGCAGGATTGAACGACAGCCTCTGCAAACAATATTTAATGAGTATAGTCATAATGATTGCCGCTAGAACAGGACTGAGATTGCTACCCATGGGGCATCCGAATATTTGTGTGAAGTAAAGTCCCTCATGAACGAAGAAATTTGAATCGAACATGAACTTCAGTATACCTATGAAGTCTTCCAATGGGATGTTCGTGACAGCCGAAATGGCGGCCCAATTTTCCCTGATACATCTCTCTGTCGTGTCCCATGTTATGTTCGTGAAGAGGCTCACCACGTCCAAGGACACAATGACGTGTTCATCGGGTATTTTGAGGTTATTCATAACCGCTGCAAAAGACTGCGAATCCCCCACTGCAAAAATATGGAAATCATCTCTAGAAGCTGATTGTAGAATATCGGCCACAAAACCACTAAGTTCTGAAGTTGGCGATCTTATTGTTGATATGATAGGTCTAAGTGGCACATCTGGCTTGTGTATTTTTGGTAATCCGTATATTTTGGGTGGTACACCTTTATAATTTGTCAGCTTCTTCGCCATAGCCCCGTCAATGAAACCTCTATCCTTCAGATCCTTAACGATCTTATTATTTTTTGTTTGAAACTTGGATGTTGGATCGGATGAAATCCTCCTGTATACACTGCAATCGTTAATCATAGTCGACATCTTCTCTACATACGTCTGGGATGGAATGGCCACGGTGACATTGCCTTTATCGGCCTCAACAATCACTGTGCTCCCTCAAGGAGGCCTTAGATTTGAGAAAAACTCGATGTAGCACACTATTTCTGTTATATTCCCTGTTGATGTGATTTGTGATGGCGTTGGTGCATTTTGCCCTCAGCAAGTCTTGTGAGCCTTCTGGTGCTAGGTTAACAACATATTCAACATCTGCTAAAAGGTTTTTAACCGATAAAAATTTGGAAGGAACCGAGTGGATGAACTTCGGACCCAAACTAAGAAGATGCTTTATATCGTATGGAAACTCACAATCAGTGAGATTCACAAACCACGAATCTTTCGTTTTGGTGGATGCGATATCCACTCTGCATAAATTCTCAAATTTCAACTTCAGTGCACTAGAGTGGGAGCGTACAAGGTGTTCGTAGGCCTTAGCCTGAAAACATTTAAATTTCGTGAGAACGTTGATCGGCAGGATGTTACTGAACTTCAAAAATGTCCTCGATAAGGATTTGTGTAGTGAACTGATCTTCTTAATAGTAATTGAGATCTCCAGGTTGAGTAATCTAGATGATATCTCACTGTTAAGTGCCAAAATCTTCCTGTTGTTTTCTGTGTCCTCGTCTATAAGGTTGTAGAGACACTTTAGGTTCTGTATTATGTGCCTAGGGGTAATACCATTTGCTCGACACCTGAGTGGAAAATTTGAAAATTTCTTCTGCAGCTCAACTTTGCAATCTTGTTGTTGAAATTTGCCCAAGCTTTGAGGTCACCTGTGACTTCAATTCCATAAGTGGTGGTAACATATTCGAAGAAACCCATCTGAGATATGATAATGAGAAAATTTGCCGAAAAATTCAATAATGAGGAATTTATTTGGGTGTCTTGGCAAAGGGCATTTAATTATTTAACCATTGGTCAAAACATCTATATTTCGATCCTTGTTGGGACCTTCATCAGGATGCTAAAAAAATTTTTACAATGTCAGAAAAATAGAAGAACAACAGGTATCAAAAAACTCAGCACTACATAACAACAAATCACTTACAACAGACTAGTTAATAAAAGATCGAAAGTAGCCAACAGAGAAACATCCCTCTACGTCGAGGAAAGATATTTTCAAAAGCAAAAAATGATTGCGAAGTTATTTAAAATTTTTGTACATAAACAATTCTAAGGTAGAAACATCATAAACTCAATCAAAACAATAACAAATATGATACGACAATTATAATGACAGTTGTAACCACAGAAACACGAAAAGAACCACAGAAAGTCATGTTGAAAAATAGACAGGTTGACACAACATAGTTAGAACCGGAAACATCAATCCATCACAAAAGGCGTATATTTCAGTCACTCCCACGATTATTGGAGCCAAAGCTACCATCCAGAATCAGCAAATAGTTATAGATATTGCTGAGACCCCTTATGTCTGACTTTTTATTGACGCATGCCTTATTCTCATTAATGAAACACATCTCAAGAAAAGTTCTTTTGTGATAATTCCCATTCGTGGCGAGCACCTTCGGGTGTTCGAAGTCAAAAATGTGTCCAGTGCTGGACGCATGAGCAGCCAATGCACACCTTTCCGGGTGGAGTCTCACATCGCTTTTGTGAATGGCTATGCGACGCTTCAAGATTTGTGACGTCTGCCCAACGTAAACACCAGAACAATTCTGACATGGAAGTAGGTAAACGCAGTCTGAGGAAGAGAGTGTTGGCGTTCCGAACTTTAGTCTGGAGAAAAGGGGGCGGTTGGTATCGACACTGTATTTAGCCAACTTAAGGTTTTCAATCGCACTAAAAATGTGACTTAGTTTATTAGTGAGGCCTGGAATAGATGGTATACAGGCAAACTTGACTCTCTCAGTCGAACGGGGCTGTTGTGAGATATCGTCATTGTTGACGACTGTTGAAGCGGAAGTTGGTGTTGGGGTGGCAAAGATCATCCTATTCAATAATCTGCGAGGGTATCCATTATCCAACAGCATATCCAGAAGACTTCTCAGCGAGCCATGCAGCATGTCAGGGTGTGCGATCTCCATCACTATCTTTTTTAAATTACGGATGACATTTAGCTTCATGTGCCACTCATGATTGAAAGCAAAGTTGATGTGCCTTCCTGAGCTAGTAGGTTTTCGATACCAATCTAATTTGATGATATTGTCATCTGCTCTTACCACCCTAGTGTCAAGAAAGGGAATACACCGGTCCTTTTCTATCTCGATGGTGAACTGGATGTTTCGGTCATATGAATTGAAAACATCCAAAAGTTCCTGACAGACTGCGTTTACCTACTTCCATGTCAGAATTGTTCTGGTGTTTACGTTGGGCAGACGTCACAAATCTTGAAGCGTCGCATAGCCATTCACAAAAGCAATGTGAGACTCCATCCGGAAAGGTGTGCATTGGCTGCTCATGCGTCCAGCACTGGACACATTTTTGACTTCGAACACCCGAAGGTGCTCGCCACGAATGGGAATTATCACAAAAGAACTTTTCTTGAGATGTGTTTCATTGATGAGAATAAGGCATGCGTCAATAAAAAGTCAGACATAAGGGGTCTCAGCAATATCTATAACTATTTGCTGATTCTGGATGGTAGCTTTGGCTCCAATAATCGTGGAAGTGACTGAAATATACGCCTTTTGTGATGGATTGATGTTTCCGGTTCTAACTATGTTGTGTCAACCTGTCTATTTTTCAACATGACTTTCTGTGGTTCTTTTCGTGTTTCTGTGGTTACAACTGTCATTATAATTGTCGTATCATATTTGTTATTGTTTTGATTGAGTTTATGATGTTTCTACCTTAGAATTGTTTATGTACAAAAATTTTAAATAACTTCGCAATCATTTTTTGCTTTTGAAAATATCTTTCCTCGACGTAGAGGGATGTTTCTCTGTTGGCTACTTTCGATCTTTTATTAACTAGTCTGTTGTAAGTGATTTGTTGTTATGTAGTGCTGAGTTTTTTGATACCTGTTGTTCTTCTATTTTTCTGACATTGTAAAAACTTTTTTAGCATCCTGGTGAAGGTCCCAACAAGGATCGAAATATAGATGTTTTGACCAATGGTTAAATAATAAAATGCCCTTTGCCAAGACACCCAAATAAAATCCTCATTATTGAATTTTTCGGCAAATTTTCTCATTATCATATCTCAGATGGGTTTCTACGAATATGTTACCACCACTTATGGAATTGAAGTCACAGGTGACCTCAAAGCTTGGGCAAATTTCAACAACAAGATTGCAAAGTTGAGCTGCAGAAGAAATTTTCAAACTTTCCACTCAGGTGTCGAGCAAATGGTATTACCCCCTAGGCACATAATACAGAACCTAAAGTGTCTCTACAACCTTATAGACTAGGACACAGAAAACAACAGGAAGATTTTGGCACTAAACAGTAAGATATCATCTAGATTACTTAACCTGGAGATCTCAATTACTATTAAGATCAGTTCACTACACAAATCCTTATCGAGGACATTTTTGAAGTTCAGTAACATCCTGCCGATCAACGTTCTCACGAAATTTAAATGTTTTCATGCTAAGGCCTACGAACACCTTGTACGCTCCCACTCTAGTGCACTGAAGTTGAAATTTGAGAATTTATGCAGAGTGGATATCGCATCCACCAAAACGAAACATTCGTGGTTTGTGAATCTCACTGATTGTGAGTTTCCATACGATATAAAGCATTTTCTTAGTTTGGGTACGAAGTTCATCCACTCGGTTCCTTCCAAATTTTTATCGGTTAAAAACCTTTTAGCAGATGTTGAATATGTTGTTAACCTAGCACCAGAAGGCTCACAAGACTTGCTGAGGGCAAAATGCACCAACGCCATCACAAATCACATCAACAGGGAATATAACAGAAATAGTGTGCTACATCTAGTTTTTCTCAAATCTAAGGCCTTCTTGAGGGAGCACAGTGACGTCCTCATTGTTGAGGCCGATAAAGGCAATGTCACCGTGGCCATTCCATCCCAGACGTATGTAGAGAAGATGTCGACTATGATTAACGATTGCAGTGTATAAAGGAGGATTTCATCCGATCCAACATCAAGTTTCAAACAAAAAATAATAAGATCGTTAAGGATCTGAAGGATAGAGGTTTCATTGACGGGGCTATGGCGAAGAAGCTGACAAATTATAAAGGTGTACCACCCAAAATATACGGATTACCAAAAATACACAAGCCAGATGTGCCACTTAGACCTATCATATCAACAATAAGATCGCCAACTTCAGAACTTAGTGGTTTTGTGGCCGATATTCTACAATCAGCTTCTAGAGATGATTTCCATATTTTTGCAGTGGGGGATTCGCAGTCTTTTGCAGCGGTTATGAATAACCTCAAAATACCCGATGAACACGTCATTGTGTCCTTGGACGTGGTGAGCCTCTTCACGAACATAACATGGGACACGACAGAGAGATGTATCAGGGAAAATTGGGCCGCCATTTCGGCTGTCACGAACATCCCATTGGAAGACTTCATAGGTATACTGAAGTTCATGTTCGATTCAAATTTCTTCGTTCATGAGGGACTTTACTTCACACAAATATTCGGATGCCCCATGGGTAGCAATCTCAGTCCTGTTCTAGCGGCAATCATTATGACTATACTCATTAAATATTGTTTGCAGAGACTGTCGTTCAATCCTGCTTTTGTACGTCAGTATGTTGATGATCTTTTGCTGACCTGTCCACCGAATAAACGTCAGGAACTTTTGGATGTTTTCAATTCATATGACCGAAACATCCAGTTCACCATCGAGATAGAAAAGGACCGGTGTATTCCCTTTCTTGACACTAGGGTGGTAAGAGCAGATGACAATATCATCAAATTAGATTGGTATCGAAAACGTACTAGCTCAGGAAGGCACATCAACTTTGCTTCCAATCATGAGTGGCACATGAAGCTGAATGTCATCCGTAATTTAAAAAAGAGAGTGATGGAGATCGCACACCCTGACATGCTGCATGGCTCGCTGAGAAGTCTTCTGGATATGCTGTTGGATAATGGATACCCTAGCAGATTATTGAATAGGATGATCTTTGCCACCCCAACACCAACTTCAGCTTCAACAGTTGTCAACAATGACGATATCTCACAACAGCACCGTTCGACTGAGAGAGTCAAGTTTGCCTGTATACCATCTATTCCAGGCCTCACTAATAAACTAAGTCACATTTTTAGTGTGATTGAAAACCTTAAGTTGGCTAAATACAGTGTCGATACCAACCGCGCCCTTTTCTCCAGACTAAAGTTCGGAACGCCAACACTCTCTTCCTCAGACTGCGTTTACCTACTTCCATGTCAGAATTGTTCTGGTGTTTACGTTGGGCAGACGTCACAAATCTTGAAGCGTCGCATAGCCATTCACAAAAGCGATGTGAGACTCCACCCGGAAAGGTGTGCATTGGCTGCTCATGCGTCCAGCACTGGACACATTTTTGACTTCGAACACCCGAAGGTGCTCGCCACGAATGGGAATTATCACAAAAGAACTTTTCTTGAGATGTGTTTCATTAATGAGAATAAGGCATGCGTCAATAAAAAGTCAGACATAAGGGGTCTCAGCAATATCTATAACTATTTGCTGATTCTGGATGGTAGCTTTGGCTCCAATAATCGTGGGAGTGACTGAAATATACGCCTTTTGTGATGGATTGATGTTTCCGGTTCTAACTATGTTGTGTCAACCTGTCTATTTTTCAACATGACTTTCTGTGGTTCTTTTCGTGTTTCTGTGGTTACAACTGTCATTATAATTGTCGTATCATATTTGTTATTGTTTTGATTGAGTTTATGATGTTTCTACCTTAGAATTGTTTATGTACAAAAATTTTAAATAACTTCGCAATCATTTTTTGCTTTTGAAAATATCTTTCCTCGACGTAGAGGGATGTTTCTCTGTTGGCTACTTTCGATCTTTTATTAACTAGTCTGTTGTAAGTGATCTGTTGTTATGTAGTGCTGAGTTTTTTGATACCTGTGGTTCTTCTATTTTTCTGACATTGTAAAAACTTTTTTAGCATCCTGATGAAGGTCCCAACAAGGATCGAAATATAGATGTTTTGACCAATGGTTAAATAATTAAATGCCCTTTGCCAAGACACCCAAATAAATTCCTCATTATTGAATTTTTCGGCAAATTTTCTCATTATTATATATATATATACAAACTTCGATTAAAGGCTATTCGACTAGTTGGATGTTGGGGCAAAATGAAATGTCAATTTGCTCTTATACTCTTTATTTCGTCCCTAGTTTGGGACATCTTCAGGAGCAACTACAAAATAAGACATTACACTTGTAGACGATATTACTACAGTTAGTGTTTTTTGACAGGACTTACGAAGCTATGACACAAATCTACTGGCCAGTATGTATCCGTGTATATTCTGATTGCCAGGTGTTGGAAGAGCTCGATCGAAAAGACATTATTTCCGTGGTCACTTATTGCGTTCATTAAGGCACTTCAAACAATGATCACAGCGTTTCGATATTCGCTATCAGAATGGATCACTTTTTCGGATTCCTAGTTTTTGTTTTCTATATTAATTTAAACGAATCTCTCAATTTCAGAGTCTGATCCAGCAGCTGCAGTCCCCGATGAAGAATCTCCAGCTCCATACCCCGATTCAGGGGCTTCAGCGTCATCAAGAGCACGTCACTGGTAGTGCTCAGGAACAGTGTCCCATAGAATTTCCCGCTGAGATTCAGGACCAGCACTACTTCTCTGAGGTAAGATTTCGTGAAAAGGAATAATAATAACAAATTGGAAAGAATGATGTTCAAACATTATGCCAAAGAATATATACATTTCGTGATAGTGTGAAAGGAAAATATTGGAATGTACCGTTATCTTTTGCACTGGGATACTGGTAACAGAGCTTGTTCATTGTGACAATCAGAGTTGACACCAGACTTGTGGCATTCTCGACAAGTAAACTGTTGATGCGAACATAAATTCACGAACCCTTATTACTACCGAAATGCGTATGCGCATCGAATGTTCACTTGTCAAGAATACTAGCCCAGTACATCTCACCATAAATAGCCTTACATAGAAGTTAAAGTGGCAACGCCTTTTATCTATTCAATGTCAGATCATACCGTGAATCCACTGCGTGAAGGAATCGACGGTAGTCTACTTCTGCAAAATCGACCAATGAAATGGAATGGCCCATTCTGCGATCTCGCACCTATAGATTTTTATATCGAAGATATGTTCTTCGATCCACCGCGAATTGTGTAACAGGATACGTTAAATTGTACACATTTGAATGGAAAGTTCGGTTTCAGTACTAGATAGACGAAAACTGATGTTGTTCTTTTCGAAAATTTTCTCTGAAATATTGCTGTAACTTTTCATCTGTTGAAGATTTTTCATTTCTGTAAACACATCATTTGAATTTTTTGCGCACTTATAATTTTCACATATTTCGATAGAGCTCAAAATTACCATCACAAAAATATAGCATATTTCTTCTGGATTCATGTTCGAGATATTCATTCATTATTGAAAATATAAAATGGAAACAATTTTTTTCATTAATCTTCGGAGGGGTGTAACTTTTCCGGAAAAAATTTTTCCAAAAAATTGTATACCAAATACCCACCTCAATTTTTATCACAGAATCACTCCTCAACATTTTTCGTTTATTCAGATGATATTCAGATACATCCTGTAAACGGTTTGAATTTTCACCGTTACCATGCTATGACCGTCATGTACGTTGCCCATATTCATAAGCTCAATGCTTACTTCGTGTTTATATGTACATACGAGGATTTCATTTCAGCTCCAACTTCTTTCCCTCTTGTTTGTGGAATCAAAGGGGGAAGGCCAGCTGGACAATATTCAAAATTGAGTCGAACATTTAAACAAGTGGTAATAATTCGGTTCATAAAAGTGGCAAGGTTTGTTGTTTTTTTTCCGGCAAAGAAACAGAGAATGTATGCGAATCGAGAATTTCAATCAAATCTGTTGAATCAGATAATGATTCAGAAGTTTACTAAATAGACTACCACGACGAAGACTTATTTGAAAGTGACAACTAAGACGTGGTGGAATGAATGAAAGTAGCAGAAAACATTTCATTTCCGAACACATTGTTGAATAATTCAAAGTGAAATTATATCAGAAATAAATTTGAGATCATCATAGCAAAAATAATCTGGAAGAACGTGAAGTCAGCAGGTGTTGACCCTGCCAAACGAACTTTCCAATCCTGGTTGAAAGATTCAGTCACCTTTCCATCACGGTATCCTCACCAAATTCTGAATGAACATTCAAGCTGTCATTCTTCAATCAAGCACTCGATTTCAATTCGATCCAGTCTGTATTTTTGGAAATATTTGGAACATAAAATTAAGAATGGACATATCTACGGAATTATTGACTCGACTTTACGAATTTGACCCTTGAAAGTAAGCCCCAAACCTACTCTACAAATATCGAGTTTCGACAAATGACAGCTTGAAGGTTCATACACACAGAAGAGTGTGAAATTGAACTTCGTGGTGTACCTTGTTTTGAAAATCATTCACACTTACAATATTAGCTTTTGTTTCCACTTAATATTTTCTTCATAATATGGTAAATTTGTCGAATGAATTCTATTTCTTATTTGTGATAAATTTTCATTTACTTTTCGTGATAATTATTCAGTTCTTGTACGATTATTCATGTTAGTTATTTATTCACACTCGAATACATTTTTCACTTCATTGATATCGAAATGGAGCTTCCTATTTGTATGAGAATTCACCATTGTGAGCGAAATTACATATGTTTTCAATATTTTTTGTGAATTCCCCTGAAAATAATTCTAACATTGCTGAAAAAGTATATAGACGTACGACGAGACTTTGTTACCCGGAGCGCTGTAATCGTATATTTACGTAAGTAAGCTGTTGTGTGAGCGATCACCGTTTTCATACATTTCTAGCGATTCCCAACTTAGCACATAAGTTTGTCTTTCTGTTTTCTCATTCAGTAGTTAAAAGGTTGAATATATTTCAATCGAACTCTCAATCATTGCAGACTCCAATGCATCTGCAGCAGCAGACGAAGAATCAGGTGCAGGAGCTGGAGAAGACGCAGGTGCAGGGGCTGCAGCAGATTAAAATTCATCAGCACCTGGTCATTGTAGGTGCAGATGGACCTACTGAAGTTGAAGAGCAGCTTCCAATCGAAGTGGAGGAGCAGCTTCAATTTGAAGTTGAGGAGCAGCTTCCAACCGAAGTTCAGGATCAGGATCAATTGCCTGAAGTGAGATTTTGTAACGTATGTCAGAGTGGACACTCTGTATAATCATTAAAAGACGAGCAAGGTCCATAGAACCTCGCATCATCCATAAAACGTGCTCAGATAGATTACCTACTGATATTGAATTCCCACGTCTGTTATCATAATATGCTTGTAAACAAACTCGTCAAAACATATATAATATTTTGTTATTGTATTATGAAAACAGTGTGAGTAAGAACACGAAGCGGCGAATCCATTGACGGGTCCGTCGTAGTAATGACCCATAGTAATTAAACCCTCTACGAGATCTTCGAGTGTTATTTCCAACCCTCTCCTGTACAATCCAACTGGACGAACCAACCCCTTGACAGGGAACACCACATGGCGATCCTGCCAGTTGAATGAATGTCAGGAGATATCCAGAATGCAGTGAGAGGCGTAAATGGTATACAACTCAGCTACCTAGTGCCACGATGGGTTCAGGACAATCCAAACAGGAGGAGGTAATTATTGCCCAGACTGGAAATGGTTCAGCCACAGCGACAGCCGAGGACAAAGCCCTATCTGTACCTGAGATCTTGGGAGTGCTAGCATTTTTGCTGGTGTGCGTTGGCGCGATGATGTACCTTTATTGGAAAATAAAGAAGGGGATCGAAAAGAAGGTGCAACTCGAGATTAGAAGAAGCCACCAGGATCTGGTCTAAGGGACAGCAGCACAAGGAAATCCGTAAGAACTCTTTATTTGATATGTCTGATTGTCGATGGATAATACCGAACAATTTAATGATTTGAGTGATGTGTGCGTAAAATTTCTGGATTGTGTTAAAAAAGAACCGCGAGAACGTAGAGAACGGGCCGAAAGAGTCAATAAATTTCTCAATGAATTAGCTAAATTAGAATATAAAATCAAGAAATTAAAAGAAAATGTCAAGTCCGAGCCAAATTTTCTCGAAACATTGAGTCCTTGCCAAGCAATAATAGAAAAATCACTATTAGCAGCTAGAAATCTACTTCAAAATAGAGAAAAAATTATTGAAGATAAAAGTAATTCAGAGCAAGTCAACATGAGTGAAAAATTTGATTTGAGGACTGCATCGTCCTTATTGCCACCTATGAGTAACACAGAAGAATCTGTGATGCAATTAATTGATGCAATTGAATTGTATAAGGATATGCTCGACGAGCAAGGCAGAAATTCATTAATTGATTATGTGCTTAAAATTAAATTAACGCCAAATGCTAAATTACGTTTGAAGGAAGAGTATCGGAAAGTTGAAGATTTAGTGGTAGACATGAAAAAATTCCTTATAACTAAGAAGTCGCCAGCAGCTTTATCAACCCAACTCCATAACTTGAAACAAGACAACAAAACGATAGAAGATTTCGCTAAACTAGTCGAACAGTTGTGTCCCGATTTAACGATCGCTCAAGCAGATAATGCACCAGAAGCATTGCCTGTTTTAGCCAGAGTAAATGAGAAAATTGCATTGGGAGCATTTGCCAATGGTTTACGGAATACTGAAATAAGAACGATCGTGAAATCAAGAAATTTCGATAGCCTCAAAGATGCCGTAGCATCAGCTAAGGAAGAGGAACTGGTAAAAATTCAAATTCAACATCTAGCCAAAAAGTCTTCCATTTCAAACATAATAATCGGAATAATCGGGATGGGTACAATCAAAAACGAACTTTCCATAACACATATCGAGATCGTGACCGTAATTCGAACAACAAGCAAAATTTCAACTCGACGAAAAAGAGTAATGGTCAAGGTCGCGGTCGGCAGTTCGATAGCCATGGTAAAAATAATGGGTACGCGACACCGCACAAAGCATATTTGGCTGAAAATTCATCCAAAGAAGAAATTCCCGTAACAGATAAGTTTTTTCGTGACCAACAATCATGTTAGTTACAATATAAATGCTTTGAATTATGTTTCAGTGAAGTATGACAATAGAGAATTAAATTTCCTAATCGATACAGGCGCAAGTATAAGTTGTATATTTCCAGAATTTTTAGCTAAAGGAGAAAATTTAGATACTAAAGAAAAAATTAAAATTAAAGGCATAAGCGGATCCACATCTTCTATGGGTTCCGCAACCCTTTCACTTATTTTAAAAAATTCTAGGTTTGCTCACAATTTTTCAGTTATTAAGTCCTTCGATCCAAGTATACAAGGTGTACTGGGTTCAGATTTTTTCAAAAAACACAAAGCAGTAGTTGATTACGAAAATTTCATTTTAAGATTGAGGAATAACAGTAGAGAAATTTGTGTCCCCCTCAAATCCAAAGTTGAACATTATACTATTATACCGCCAAGATGCGAAATTATTCATTATTGTCCTACGGAGAAATCAAAAGAATGTGTAATTTTGAATGAACAAATATGCGAAGGTGTTATCATCGCGGGAATGATCGCAAAGCCCGAGGAGAATCGAATTCCAATCAGATTGTTAAATGTGAATGATAGAGAAATAAGATTGAAAAATTTTCTTCCGAAACTTGAGAGTCTTTCAAAATTTGATGTTATAAATTATGGGAAAAACGAAATATCAGTAAAAAGGGTGGATGACATATTAGATTTAATTAATATGAAATCATTAAACAAGGAAGAAATAACTTCCGTACAAAAAATTTGTGCCAAATATGCAGATATTTTCCATCTAGACGGTGATCCTTTAACTGTAACTAATTTATATCGTCAAAAAATTTTACTCAATCCGGAAGCTCAACCAGTTTATGTAAAACCGTATAGATTACCGCATTCACAGGAAAATGAAATTCATAAACAAATAGAAAAAATGCTACAAGACGGAATTATTGAGGAAGCCAAATCTGAATGGTCCTCACCATTACTAATCGTACCGAAAAAACCGGATCAAAACGGAGTTAAGAAATTTCGAGTAGTCTTAGATTACCGATTACTGAACAAGCAAATCAAAGGTGATAAATTTCCTCTGCCAAACATTACTGAAATACTAGATTCTTTATCAGGAGCAATTTACTTCTCACATTTGGATTTAGCGCAAGGATATTACCAGTTAGAATTACATCCCGATAGCAGACCATATACAGCATTTACAACTGAAAGAGGTCAATATCAAATGAAAAGACTAGGAATGGGATTAAAAACAAGCCCCAGTTCATTCTCGAGGCTTATGACAATAGCTATGTCAGGTTTAAATTACGAGTCATGTTTTATTTACTTAGATGATTTAATAGTTTTTGGTCATTCTTTGCAAAACCATAATCAAAATCTCGTAAAAGTATTACAACGCCTGAGAGAGGTTAATTTGAAATTGAATCCTAGTAAATGTGAATTCTTAAAGAAGGAAATGTTGTATCTAGGTCATATCATTTCGGATAAAGGCATTTCGCCAGATCCAGAGAAAATTGATGCTATTTCACGATATCCTGTACCAACAAATGCCGAAGAAGTAAAACGATTTGTTGCATTAGCTAATTATTATAGGAAGTTCATTAGAAATTTTGCTGAAATCGCTCAACCTTTGAACAACTTGTCACGCAAAGGAAAAGTTTTTCAATGGACGAAAGATTGTGAAAATTCATTTCAAACTTTAAGGCAAGTCCTTCTGACAGCACCTATTCTACAATATCCAAATTTTTCAGAGAATAATGAATTCATTCTTAGAACAGATGCTAGTGGATTTGCGTTAGGTTCAGTTTTGTCAAATTCTAATGACCATCCGATAGCCTTTGCTTCGCGAAGTTTGAATCCAGCGGAAAAGAACTATTGTACAATCGAGAAAGAGCTTTTAGCGATAGTTTGGTCAGTCAAACATTTTAGACCATATTTGTTTGGACGGAAATTTAAAATCTTAACAGATCACCGCCCACTGATTTATTTGTTCAATATGACTAATCCTTCAAGTAGATAAACAAAATTCCGTTTGATTTTAGAAGAATATGACTTCACGGTTCATTATGTAAAAGGTTCAGAGAATGTCACAGCGGATGCATTATCACGTATTCAACTAGAGTCGGGAGAACTCAAAGAATTAAGAAATAGAGTAGTTGAAAACATTAGTGTCATGACGAGGTCTCGAACTAAAAATGAAGTAGGTTCCAAGCAACACGAGACGAACGCCTCCGATGGCAAAAGGATTGATCACCCTGTTGTAGTCGAAGTTTTGAAACGTCCAGCAAAAAGTGTTGAGTTAAGGCCACTTCCAGAAAAAGAATTTCGTAATTTGAAAAATCAATATTCAGTCCAGTACAATGAGAATTTAATATTTAATGTGAATTCACAAGTCATTTTTATTAACCAGAACATCCGATCAGCGTACGACTTAGGTACATCGTTGAGGAAACTGGAAAAATTATGCGCAGAAAATGATATATTAGAATTGTACCTAATAAAGCTAGCTAGCAATATGAAATTAATAGAATTGTTGTCAAATTATAAAAACGAAATCTTAGGAACATCCTTAAAAATTAATATAATCAGAGACGTGACGCGAATCGAAGACAAAGAATTAAGACAGATAATTCTGAATGATTTTCACATGCTCCCAACTGGTGGACATGCAGGTATCGGACGCATGTTCAACAATATCAAAAGAGAATATTTTTGGAATGGTTTGAGAACAGATGTTGAAAAATTTATAAAGAAGTGTGATGATTGTCAACGTCATAAACATTCTTTACCTAGGAAAGAACCTTTGACAATCACTACCACAGCTTCGTCTGCTTTTTAAAGAATTTTTCTAGATCTTGTAGGTCCGTTACCTACCGATATCGAAAACCATAAGTATATACTCACAATTCAATGCGACTTAACCAAGTTTGTAGAGGGTTATCCACTACCAAACAAAGAAGCAGAAACAGTATCAAAATCTTTTATTCAAAACTTTATTTTAAGTTATGGTATACCTGCTGAAGTTGTTACAGACCATGGCACAGAATTCTTATCAAGAATATTTAGTGAATCGTGTGATTTGCTCAAAATTAAGCAATTCAATTCAACAGAAACACTAGGTGCACTTGAAAATTCGCATAAACACTTAGGAGCTTTCCTTCGTATGCATGCAGCCAAAGAAAGTATAAACTAGAGTAACTGGGTTCCGTATTGGTGCTTTTCATATAACAACACCGTGAACTCTTCAACTCTCTATACTCCTTACGAATTAGTTTTCGGAAAACCTAGTAGAATTCCACAAAATTTAAAAAGCCAAGTAGATCCAATCTACAATTTTGACAACTACCCCCTTGAATTAAAATATAGGTTGCAAACGGCTTGGAAAGATGCTAGAGAAAACTTGGTGAAGACAAAATTGAAAAGGAAAGAAAAGTTCGACAAAAATTGTACTGAAATAAGCTATAATGTAGGAGATAAGGTACTCTTGAATAACAAGAACATTGAGAATAAACTTGACCCCTTATTTAACGGCCCCTACGAAATAGTGAAAGTGCGAAACCCGAACATTATTGTGAAAACGGACAAAAACAAACTCAAAGAGGTACACAAGAACAGAGTGAAACCGTATTATCTTTGATTAGAATTAAGTTAAATTGGATAAATATTCAATAAATCGTAACTTTAGATGTAAGAGAATTTGAGACTGATGTAAATATGTAATTAGTAAGATTGACATCAATATAAAAATAGTTTATAAGATAGATGTCAATCAAAAATTTTTTTAGCTTACGTAGAAAAATTTTTTTTCTCAAAGAGGAAAGGTGTAACGTATGTCAGAGTGGACACTCCGTATAATTATTAAAAGACGAGCAAGGTCCATAGAACCTCGCATCATCCATAAAACGTGCTCAGATAGATTACCTACTGATATTGAATTCCCACGTCTGTTATCATAATATGCTTGTAAACAAACTCGTCAAAACATATATAATATTTTGTTATTGTATTATGAAAACAGTGTGAGTAAGAACACGAAGCGGAGAATCCATTGATGGGTCCGTCGTAGTAATGACCCATAGTAATTAAACCCTCTACGAGATCTTCGAGTGTTATTTCCAACCCTCTCCTGTACAATCCAACTGGACGAACCAACCCCTTGACAGGGAACACCACAATTTCTCTTTTCTATTCAATCAAGCTGAAAACATATGTTTGAAATTTCTGTGCAATAACTAGTCATCCATATGTCATAGATACTACTTAGTAAGAAACAAATTATTCTCATTTCGCTTGATTCAACTTTATTATCATTCCGAAATTTTCATTTTTGTCATATCGATATAACACATGGATCTTTTAGTCGCCATGCAGATTTTAAATACAAGATATCAACTAATCGAATATATGATTTCGAATAATCTGTGTCAACCAAATGTCGAATCAGTATTTCTACGGAATCATTGGGTCTCACTTAAATTCATAACCAAAAATACCTTTCATTCAAGTACTCGACCCACTAAACGCTGCTCGATATGCTCCTTGTAAGCCTGGTTATATTCTATATTGAACGTATCGGCTGACTGAATAGATCGCGGTGACAGATCGGATTGCTTCTTGTAGACTCAGTGATTGAATTGCTAGAATCTCTGTTAAAGTTGCAAAGCTAAATTTAAAACATTTTCTTCCATATACAGAAGAATCCTGAAAAGAGAGTGAAGGCCAAGGGGGCCATAAAAAGGAAACTTTTCGAATCCACGAGTCAAGCAGAAAGGTCGGCGTGGATGTGGATGAGAAACCTGGCCGCAAAAAAGAAGAAGACGGCAGATTCTGGGGAAAGGGAGAAACATAAAATCGAGCCAGTGAAAGAAGCCAGGATAGATATCTACATAGAAGCGGAGGGTAAAGGAGAAAAGTGAGTAATATCACCAGATACGAGAAAATAAGATTCAAGGAGAATGACTACAGCTGTTTCACAATTGTTATTGATCGTCAGGTCAAATTACCTTGGATACTTTGGATTGACCGGACGATCGATAACAATTGTGAAACAGCTGTAGTCATTCTCCTTGGATCCGCTTCTTCGGTGTAGGAGTTTTGGTAGATTGGATGATTAGCTCTGATCAAGGGGGAATATTTGTTGATTTATCGACGGATATTCGTCCTTGTGATTATGTTATTTATTATTACTAGAGCTCTTTCTTCGCCGTGAATCCTATTCCTATCTTCTGGATAGTGTTCGAAGACAAATTCATTTTGTATGGACGATTTAGTGCCCACGCTGAAGACCTGGTAAATCTTGCAAGTCCTTGTCACTTTCATAGTTGCAAAATGAAACCTCAGATAACATGTTTTGTTAGATCCAGCAATTTTCATTATTTCATGATTCTGTTGTCAGAACAGTGGCTCCTGTTCAATGGGTACTCGGCCAAATGTGATCCACCTTGATCATGGTCTCTTTGATTTCACGAGTGAAATACTAAAAATGAAAAATTATCGATTCATCTATCGACAAAATTATATCTAAATTATTTGGTATATTTACGAACTTTTCATTTGGCTACGAGCTGATTGTTTTTCATGACTTCATTGCAGTCTTCCAACTGTAGTTTTAAAATTTCCAGTTAATGAACTTCTGACGTTCGTACCCCTTTAATTTCAAAAACAATTTTTTCTATACGATATCAATAAAATGTAGATTCAGTGACATTAGAAGTATTTTCTACTTGTGTTGAGGGATAGCTGAGCCCTAACAAAATGTCTTGCTCTAAAAAAGCTGAAAATTATTACCAGGTTATGAATTTTGACAGGGAAAGAATTGTTGCATATCGAGATGTTGGTTTGGACTTCCGCGAAAATTAACGTGTCGTGTTGATTGCACTTCAATGATAGTGATGTGAAAGTCGTGTACGGACAAATCGAGGTGGAGGAATACAAAGAACGCCAACACATCAACGAAGTCGTATCACAGAATAGCAAGATAGTTGCTTCAGGCAGTTGGATCTACCAGACCGCTATGCTTCTACTCGTTGAATTGGTTGGAATCAATGGTGTGTAGAAGGAGGTATATCTGTCACTGAGCGTACATTATTTCGCCGTATTTGTGCCTTTGAACTCTGCTCATACCGTGAGCACAATCAGTGCTGCCTTCAACTGAGGACCACCATAGTCGACGTTTTAATTATTCCAGAGAACACGCTCAGCAGTGCTTCAGTTGTACAGAAGCGAAGCTCTTCACCTACGTTGTAGGCACATTAAACCATCATTGCTATTCCTGGTTTGTACCCGAAACCAAACCTAGTACCAGGAATTCAGCCGATGAGTTCATTACGCCACGAAGGGGGACAAGTTTCTGAAGTTGTCACGGAGACTGAAGAGATTGAAGGCCGTGTGCGATCCTAAGATCACTGAATAAATTGCACGATCTTGCTACGTGGTCGCTAGATTGAATGCGACCACATCGGCAAAGTCCGTCGTCGATCAGGCCCAACCGATGCGGGTTTCCGTTATAAAATGACCGTGCCCTGATATAGAGCAAGCCAGGCGAAAACTTGGTCGGAGCCAAAGGCTGTTCTGATACGAACTGCACGGGGGGTATCCAGTCAAACGTTGTGTGACTCGTATCGGATGACTCCCAGTCAGAGTGCCAATGGAAAGCGAGGTAACACAAAGATCTATTGGCGCACTGACGAACCTGTATCATTCTATGGGGAACATCTGGGGGGGGATAGGTGGGAAGGCTATCAGGCAAACCGAAATGGCAGGCCCCTAATACTATACATCGCCATCAGGAGGGCAATGTAGTAATCAGCTTGAAGACTACCGAATACCACCTGAAGGGATCATGTGGCAGCACTGCGACACATAGAGGCCGCCATCAACAAAAAAAGGTGCTGGGCGGAGAGCATGTAACTTCTGACGTGCGTGTGACCCAGATGGTAGTACCAGACGGAAGCACAGTACGAAATATTCAACAGAAAGATTGATTTATAAAATAGTAAGAGGGAGCTACACCAAAGTCAGGTCGATAGAAGCGATCTTTAAAGCACGTTGGCTTTCGGCGCTCACCACCAACGCGAGGTCGTCTGCGTCGGCGATGGCGAGGCAAGGTTCTCCCGCGAGAAGCAAGAACAGCACGTCAAGCCCCAAGTTCCATAAAGAAGGACCCAGAATGGAACCCTGAGGGTAACCCTTAGAAAGCTTACAACGGCGGGAAAACGAAAGAGATCAACGTGCCAGTCAGAAAGATAACTCTGGAGAAGCCGCAGCTAATCGAGGGGAGGGGGATACCAATATCACGAGCAGGACATAGGATGCTGGGCCACCAAAGATTGTCGAACGCTTCTTCGATATCAAGAAAAAGGATCGCAGTGTGTTTACGCGCAGAATTCCTAGCGGATTCGACTTATCTGCGCACCGCATCCTCAGTGGATGGGCCCAGCCTGAATCCAAACTCAAGAGGAGTACACCGACCGGGGTCCAGTAGATCTTTATCTATATATATATATTTTTTGACTCTTCACTTCTAATATCTGAAAAAATTGAAGTTCGAGGAAAACGCCCTTACGGATTAGGGATTCAAACTCTGAGTCAAGGAAAGTTCCTAGAAGAAATGTTGCCTAATGAACAATATCTTGACATTGCAAACGATCAACGAAGTGAATTGAAACGTTTCAGAGTCTATCTTGGACTCCCATATCAGACAATAAAGGAAAAATCTGCAGAATTATTTGAATTCCATGGTTTCGTTTTTCGAGACTCCTCTGATGAAGGGGGTCTAGAAACTGCCCTTAACGAATAGTTCGAATCCCGCGAGCCACAGGGACTTTTTTCCAAACCATAATTTCCGTTTTTTCAATAGTTCTTTTTCAGATATTGGGTGAGGAAAAACAGAAAACAACCTGAAAAATAATGCACAATCTTATCAAAACATCCTTCAGTTGATTTTTCAGATAGAGGTACATGCCTTAATCATCAGAACAGATGCAATTATCGAGCACATACCTGCTCGTTTCATGGAGCAGTGTAAATGTCAATTCTGCGATGCTCCCGAGGAACCTGAGGTAGGATTGTATTCGAAAGCATTCCCTTCCCTAGAATCTCACTTAAAATTCCGTTGGACCTTTTTGCGAGCATGTTGAAATATCTGAAATGTTTCAATTTTGAGCCGAGAATAGTCTCAAACGATTAGGTTGTACTCCCTGATGACGAACCCGGTGTCAAATCGATTACAGGTGTACGAAGAATCCTATCGACCTGAAACTTTCAGGGTTAGTTTGATTTCAAAATGCAACGGTTAAGTGCGTTAATGCATGAAATTAATTGAATGTTTTCGTAATAAAAGCCATGAAATTTTGTGGTTAATTTCCAGATATTTCAGGAACTACTCTAGCGGTTGAATCAAAACTTGGTAGTTAGTTGAAATGTGACAGCAAGGGATTTTTCGCGAAATTTTGTTGGAATTGCATTGCGAGTATATTTGAAAAAAAAATTTATTTTTTGGGGAAACTGCCGATCGTTTGAAAAAATTCTGCTTCTATTTCACAGCAGTGTGCCAATTTCAGTTTCATATGATGATAATTTCAGTAGATATTCTGAAAAGATAAGTAAAATTCCTTCGGTATCGCTTTTTATTCTGGAAAAATTAAAAGAAACCTGTCAGAACCATGAAAAAATTTGGTTCAAAAATGCTAATGAATAAGTGAGCGATGACCGTTTTCATACATTTCTAGCGATTCCCAACTTAGCACATAAGTTTGTCTTTCTGTTTTCTCATTCAGTAGTTAAAGGGTTGAATATATTTCAATCGAACTCTCAATCATTGCAGACTCCAATGCATCTGCAGCAGCAGACGAAGAATCTGGTGCAGGAGCTGGAGAAGACGCAGGTGCAGGGGCTGCAGCAGATTAAAATTCATCAGCACCTGGTCATTGTAGGTGCAGATGGACCTACTGAAGTTGAAGAGCAGCTTCCAATCGAAGTGGAGGAGCAGCTTCAATTTGAAGTTGAGGAGCAGCTTCCAACCGAAGTTCAGGATCAGGATCAATTGCCTGAAGTGAGATTTCTCTTTTCTATTTAATCAAGCTGAAAACATATGTTTGAAATTTCTGTGCAATAACTAGTCATCCATATGTCATAGATACTACTTAGTAAGAAACAAATTATTCTCATTTCGCTTGATTCAACTTTATTATCATTCCGAAATTTTCATTTTTGTCATATCGATATAACACATTGATCTTTTAGTCGCCATGCAGATTTTAAATACAAGATATCAACTAATCGAATATATGATTTCGAATAATCTGTGTCAACCAAATGTCGAATCAGTATTTCTACGGAATCATTGGGTCTCACTTAAATTCATAACCAAAAATACCTTTCATTCAAGTACTCGACCCACTAAACGCTGCTCGATATGCTCCTTGTAAGCCTGGTTATATTCTATATTGAACGTATCGGCTGACTGAATAGATCGCTGTGACAGATCGGATTGCTTCTTGTAGACTCAGTGATTGAATTGCTAGAATCTCTGTTAAAGTTGCAAAGCTAAATTTAAAACATTTTCTTCCATATACAGAAGAATCCTGAAAAGAGAGTGAAGGCCAAGGGGGCCATAAAAAGGAAACTTTTCGAATCCACGAGTCAAGCAGAAAGGTCGGCGTGGATGTGGATGAGAAACCTGGCCGCAAAAAAGAAGAAGACGGCAGATTCTGGGGAAAGGGAGAAACATAAAATCGAGCCAGTGAAAGAAGCCAGGATAGATATCTACATAGAAGCGGAGGGTAAAGGAGAAAAGTTAGTAATATCACCAGATACGAGAAAATAAGATTCAAGGAGAATGACTACAGCTGTTTCACAATTGTTATTGATCGTCAGGTCAAATTACCTTGGATACTTTGGATTGACCGGACGATCGATAACAATTGTGAAACAGCTGTAGTCATTCTCCTTGGATCCGCTTCTTCGGTGTAGGAGTTTTGGTAGATTGGATGATTAGCTCTGATCAAGGGGGAATATTTGTTGATTTATCGACGGATATTCGTCCTTGTGATTATGTTATTTATTATTACTAGAGCTCTTTCTTCGCCGTGAATCCTATTCCTATCTTCTGGATAGTGTTCGAAGACAAATTCATTTTGTATGGACGATTTAGTGCCCACGCTGAAGACCTGGTAAATCTTGCAAGTCCTTGTCACTTTCATAGTTGCAAAATGAAACCTCAGATAACATGTTTTGTTAGATCCAGCAATTTTCATTATTTCATGATTCTGTTGTCAGAACAGTGGCTCCTGTTCAATGGGTACTCGGCCAAATGTGATCCACCTTGATCATGGTCTCTTTGATTTCACGAGTGAAATACTAAAAATGAAAAATTATCGATTCATCTATCGACAAAATTATATCTAAATTATTTGGTATATTTCCGAACTTTTCATTTGGCTACGAGCTGATTGTTTTTCATGACTTCATTGCAGTCTTCCAACTGTAGTTTCAAAATTTCCAGTTAATGAACTTCTGACGTTCGTACCCCTTTAATTTCAAAAACAATTTTTTCCATACGATATCAATAAAATGTAGATTCAGTGACATTAGAAGTATTTTCTACTTGTGTTGAGGGATAGCTGAGCCCTAACAAAATGTCTTGCTCTAAAAAAGCTGAAAATTATTACCAGGTTATGAATTTTGACAGGGAAAGAATTGTTGCATATCGAGATGTTGGTTTGGACTTCCGCGAAAATTAACGTGTCGTGTTGATAGTGATGTGAAAGTCGTGTACGGACAAATCGAGGTGGAGGAATACAAAGAACGCCAACACATCAACGAAGTCGTATCACAGAATAGCAAGATAGTTGCTTCAGGCAGTTGGATCTACCAGACCGCTATGCTTCTACTCGTTGAATTGGTTGGAATCAATGGTGTGTAGTAGGAGGTATATCTGTCACTGAGCGTACATTATTTCGCCGTATTTGTGCCTTTGAACTCTGCTCATACCGTGAGCACAATCAGTGCTGCCTTCAACTGAGGACCACTATAGTCGACGTTTTAATTATTCCAGAGAACACCCTCAGCAGTGCTTTAGTTGTACAGAAGCGAAGCTCTTCACCTACGTTGTAGGCACATTAAACCATCATTGCTATCCCTGGTTCGTACCCGAAACCAAACCTAATACCAGGAATTCAGCCGATGAGTTCATTACGCCACGAAGGGGGACAAGTTTCTGAAGTTGTCACGGAGACTGAAGAGATTGAAGCGATCCTAAGATCACTGAATAAATTGCACGATCTTGCTACGTGGTCGCTAGATTGAATGCGACCACATCGGCAAAGTCCGTCGTCGATCAGGCCCAACCGATGCGGGTTTCCGTTATAAAATGACCGTGCCCTGATATAGAGCAAGCCAGGCGAAAACTTGGTCGGAACCAAAGGCTGTTCTGATACGAACTGCACGGGGGGTATCCAGTCAAACGTTGTGTGACTCGTATCGGATGACTCCCAGTCAGAGTGCCAATGGAAAGCGAGGTAACACAAAGATCTATTGGCGCACTGACGAACCTGTATCATTCTATGGGGAACATCTGGGGGGGATAGGTGGGAAGGCTAGCAGCCAAACCGAAATGGCAGGCCCCTAATACTATACATCGCCATCAGGAGGGCAATGTAGTAATTAGCTGGAAGACTACCGAATACCACCTGAAGGGATCATGTGGCAGCACTGCGACACATAGAGGCCGCCATCAACAAAAAAAGGTGCTGGGCGGAGAGCATGTAACTTCTGACGTGCGTGTGACCCAGATGGTAGTACCAGACGGAAGCACAGTACGAAATATTCAACAGAAAGATTGATTTATAAAATAGTAAGAGGGAGCTACACCAAAGTCAGGTCGATAGAAGCGATCTCTAAAGCACGTTGGCTTTCGGCGCTCACCACCAACGCGAGGTCGTCTGCGTCGGCGATGGCGAGGCAAGGTTCTCCCGCGAGAAGCAAGAACAGCACGTCAAGCCCCAAGTTCCATAAAGAAGGACCCAGAATGGAACCCTGAGGGTAACCCTTAGAAAGCTTACAACGGCGGGAAAACGAGTAGCGAAAGAGATCAACGTGCCAGTCAGAAAGATAACTCTGGAGAAGCCGCAGCTAATCGAGGGGAGGGGGATACCAATATCACGAGCAGGACATAGGATGCTGGGCCAGATTGTCGAACGCTTCTTCGATAACAAGAAAAAGGATCGCAGTGTGTTTACGCGCAGAATTCCTAGCGGATTCGACTTATCTGCGCACCGCATCCTCAGTGGATAGGCCCAGCCTGAATCCAAACTCAAGAGGAGTACACCGACCGGGGTCCAGTAGATCTTTATCTAGGCGTCCTGAAGCGGGGATTTCAGGAGGAGACATAAAAACGCATCCTTCAAAATCTTCAGGAAATGGCCGAGCAGTAGACAGCAGTTATGAGGAAGAAGCATAATGTTCGGGATGACCGATCAAACGCTCCGAAATACTGGACCTGTAATCATTTCCATGCCGGAGGTACCCTAGACAGGTTTAGCGGCTACCACCGCCTTGAACTCGTCAGCGAAGAACGGATCAGAGGAGAGTGGAGAAATAGTTGGAGGATCGAACACTTCCATGAGAAAACTGGCCTGATCCGCAAAATCGTCGGACGGATCATCTGGAGGAAAGAGACGGTCCACCATGACATCAACCTACTCTGAAACATCCTTAGTATGAGAACTATTGGGGTGGCAAACTGAGAGGGAGATCATCGAACTCAAGAGCTTACCAGAAGCGATTTTATACGAGACTCCCCATGGAGAGCGTTACAACTGCGACATTGAAAATTGGGATCAATTTTCGAGTTTCACGCGTTTGATAGATTTTTTTATGCATATTTGAGAGCTACTGAATTCAGATCAGTTTTTTCTGGAATCATTCGAATGAACAGAAGTGAATACTACCAACTTTTTATTTCTTTCATCGAATCTTGAATTTAAAGGTTGCATTGAATCACTATATAATTTTTAATTTTCCTAGTTCTTTTTTAGCCATGATGAAAACAATATCCTTCAATACTCCAGATGGTCCCAACTTTCAATCGGAATTCTTGATTTTTTCAGTTTTTTTCTAGACTTAGGATACCTACCCATGCCAAAATCAGGAACATTTATTTAGATTACTGAAAGTTTTCATTTTCGATGTTTCAGAACCATAACAGCTCGAAAATATTTGCCTTATAATTGATATTCCATTTTGTGTATCGTTTCGAGAAGAGGAATACGAATGCTCACTTTGGAAATCTAACTATTGCTAAAGTTTTGAAGCGCTTCCATTAATTATTAGGTCAATGATTGCATGATTATCGAGCAGTGAGCAATCAATGTGAGAAAAACATTCTCGATGAATTTTGTGGTTGGAAATGAATCGAGAGGAAAAATAACTTTCACTTCAATCACACCAACATGAACCTAGTCCTCAGATGAGCCTTAAATTCTATAGTTCATTTTAGATTCTCATCGTCTCAATTATTACAGGAAAAAAGCGATGAAAAAAGAGGACAGCGCCAAACCGCAAGGGGATTGTGTGGCACAAGAAGAGGCCGAATACATTGCTCCTAGCTGTTCCTCTTTCCAAGCCCCCTCACAGATGCAGCTTGTAGACCAATCTTCAATGGCGGTTCAGGATGAGGTAAGCATAAATTTCTTTATGGTCATGTTAACTCTTATGAAAATATGCACTGCTAAAATTGTGGAGTTAGAGTTGAGGCTGATTCTGTACCGTGTTGATACCGGGCCGGGCCAAGCCAAGACACGGTACAAAATCATTTGAGCAATTTTGTTCAACTACAAATTGCTGAACAATAAAATTGATTGTACTCATATGTCTCAGTATGTGAGATCAGTCGCTCCCCTACAGCACCCAATATTCTGACACTATTTCGACCGATTTTGCTAGTACTTACTATTTTTGGAATTCTCCCATACGCAGATGAAACATAATAGCCTATTTCAGGTCACTAACATATACAGTGTGTCCACGGATTGAGTGCCGGTAAGGTGTAAATGACGAAAAATTTTCGAGATAGACTATGATATTCTAGGAATCGCTCCTGCTTGGTCCCAAAGTAAGATGTTGAGAAAATGAGCCAAATCAATTTATATACAGGGTGATTGAGAAATGATTTAATGAAACTTGTTAGGAATAAAGTACCTTTGTTTTGAAAGATATCGAGAAAGTTTATTGAGAAAAGTTGTCCAAAATGACAAGATGCTACAGGAAATCAATTTTCAGACAAATCGGCGTTTTGTTAATCCGATACGTGAGATATTTTGTCATAATAAAAAATCTGGCTGATTTTAAAATAAATAAATATTAATACTAATTTCTTGTAACAGTCTAATACGTGTCTTTTGATTCTAAGCAAGTTTTCTCTATTAACTTTATTCTTAAAAATTTCGATTAAATCAGTTCTGAACCACCCTGTATATAAATTGATTTGGCTCATTTTCCATACATCTTAGTTTGTTGAAGCCAAGCAGGAGCGATTTCCAGAATATCAGAGCCTAACTCGAAAATTTTTCGACATTAACACCTTACCGGCACCCAATCTGTGGACACACTGTATATGTTCAGATTCTGCTTCGTATAAAGCTATTTTCCTTGAATAAAAGTGGGCGCTATTGATTTTAACTGAATCTGCGTATGGTGATAATATGTCCAATATAACGTTTGCTATTCTAACGCTTTACAAATTCGATACTTCAATACCTGTCTATTTTGTTAACGGTCGACCGTTAGGTCGTTACATATTTGTTTCAATCAAAATATTTTATGTCTGGATTACTCACCTACCTAATTAATTTGAATTCGTTCATTTTTTATAGAATAACTCTCAGAGAGGAGAGAAGAGAAAAAGCTATGATGTGAATGTGAGTATTTTTCATTATAATACTACAGAACCTAACGATACAATATGTATATTGTACCCAATTGCAATGCGAATTTCAAATTGCTACATTCGAAACACTGCTTCTGATTAACACCTAGAAATGTTTGCATGTAATAACTATTCAAATCAATAATAATTCGAAAGAGTGCGGCTAAGCGACAACGAGTTCTCACATTTCATCGAACAAGTGATGCCCTTTCGGAAAACCAAGCTAACAAAAAATGTTCCATATATTATATTCATGTAATTATACATAATAACATTTCAGCCCCCATTGTCGGATCCTCGGAGGGCTTCAAAACGATTAAACACTGTAAGAAATAAAATTGAAAGATGTGCAAGTATGTAAAAATCGTACGGATTTCTTTCATTCAACTTATATATTTCAACTTCATCGAATGCAGTTATGGTTTATATTTCTTGAATGCTGGAATACACGAATATCAATTGTGAACTGTGAGACGCCGCATGAAAAGAAAATTGGTGTGCAAATATATATTTGGATTCAGTAATATATATTTTATGATCATAAACAGCACTTTTCCTAACTGCAGTACCAAACTTTAGAGGATGATTCGTAGATCATTTCCAGTTGGAGCCCACGGCAAATGTTCATGATAGGCACGAGTGTATTTATACCTACAAACTTTGTCTCTTCAATCGCCAGAACGAAGTATCCTCTGGAGTTTTCTTGCCATCATCATTCCTGAACAGGGTGTCCATTAAACCTAAGATAATATTGGTACTAGTAATAGGCAAGGTCATGTATGAAACAATTTTCGAAAATTGATTTGATTCTGCAAAAAAATGGGAATGAAATGACACATTTGAATTCTACCTATTATTATTCTCGTAACTTTGATCCACTTTTCTTGAACGAATTATTTTTATACATGCATGTGAGCATTCCCTACAAAAATATGCGCACTTTGTTTAGTCTCCAAGTTCGTTTGAAACATCGTTTCCGTTGCAAGAGAATGGGCAGATGTTCTGGTCTATCCTCAACATTCATCATTTTGGGGAAAAAAGTCTTCTGTCGTGAATTTTTCGAAACGAAGTAGTGGAATGATGTTTGATAATAATAAATTAATTTCTTAAGGGCTTTCAGAAAAGTTAAAAATAAACTTTCAAATCTTCTATTAATTAATATCTTTCAAACCAGTGTTTCGAGCAAAACTTTTCACCAATGAATATTAAGAAAAAAATTGCATTGTTCCAAATGTTGTTTAACCCCCTTTAAAACGATATTCTGATAACATATGGATACACCGTCTCAACTGTTTCATGTCAGTTGTAGTTGTTGCTCAAACCTGTTCATTGTTCATTGATCCAGGAGCCGAAGGATTGCTCTAAGATGTCTCATTCGCTGTACAAGGTACATTAAACTCAAACATTGTCGAACTCACGGACCAGTAATACTCTGGCTACCTTCCTGAATGATGGGTCAGTTCCTATTGCAAAATGAGCAGTAAGTATTGAACCACAAGTTCGATAATATTTGGGTCTAATATACCCAATATTTCTTTCTTGACTTTCTTGAAAGTATACAATTATTTTCATAAGAAAATATGAACAATAATGAATGAACAAGTTATAAAACTTGTTCATGAAAAATATTCACTGAAATTATGTACATATTGAATAGATATCAATTGAATGAAGATTTGAAATTATGTTTTATCTTTTTGAATACTCTCAAGCAATGAATTCATTATAATAAGTCATTATTATTCGCCATTTTATTCCGATAAATTCGCAATATAATACTGATTTTCATTCAGATATATCTATCATTTCCTCAATGTATTCAATTGATGATTGTCGTCCATATTTTACACATGAAAATATGGAAATTTGAGTTAATATGCCATTTCCATACGAGTATCCACACAAATAAATTTTGAGGATACATTTCTGACGTAGACTATAATGAATGCCTATCCTACCTGAATTATAATGCCCATTATTCTTTCAGGGTTTTTTTGACTCTTCACTTCTAATATCTGAAAAAATTGAAGTTCGAGGAAAACGCCCTTACGGATTAGGGATTCAAACTCTGAGTCAAGGAAAGTTCCTAGAAGAAATGTTGCCTAATGAACAATATCATGACATTGCAAACGATCAACGAAGTGAATTGAAACGTTTCAGAGTCTATCTTTGACTCCCATATCAGACAATAAAGGAAAAATCTGCAGAACTATTTGAATTCCATGGTTTCGTTTTTCGAGACTCCTCTGATGAAGGGGGTCTAGAAACTGCCCTTAACGAATAGTTCGAATCCCGCGAGCCACAGGGACTTTTTTCCAAACCATAATTTCCGTTTTTTCAATAGTTCTTTTTCAGATATTGGGTGAGGAAAAACAGAAAACAACCTGAAAAATAATGCACAATCTTATCAAAACATCCTTCAGTTGATTTTTCAGATAGAGGTACATGCCTTAATCATCAGAACAGATGCAATTATCGAGCACATACCTGCTCGTTTCATGGAGCAGTGTAAATGTCAATTCTGCGATGCTCCCGAGGAACCTGAGGTAGGATTGTATTCGAAAGCATTTCCTTCCCTAGAATCTCACTTAAAATTTCGTTGGACCTTTTTGCGAGCATGTTGAAATATCTGAAATGTTTCAATTTTGAGCCGAGAATAGTCTCAAACGATTAGGTTGTACTACCTGATGACGAACCCGGTGTCAAATCGATTACAGGTGTACGAAGAATCCTATCGACCTGAAACTTTCAGGGTTAGTTTGATTTCAAAATGCAACGGTTAAGTGCGTTAATGCATGAAATTAATTGAATGTTTTCGTAATAAAAGCCATGAAATTTTGTGGTTAATTTCCAGATATTTCAGGAACTACTCTAGCGGTTGAATCAAAACTTGGTAGTTAGTTGAAATGTGACAGCACGGGATTTTTTGCGAAATTTTGTTGGAATCGCATTGCGAGTAAATTTGAAAAAAAAAATTATTTTTTGGGGAAACTGCCGATCGTTTGAAAAAATTCTGCTTCTCTTTCACAGCAGTGTGCCAATTTCAGTTTCATATGATGATAATTTCAGTAGATATTCTGAAAAGATATGTAAAATTCCTTCGGTATCGCTTTTTATTCTGGAAAAATTAAAAGAAACCTGTCAGAACCATGAAAAAATTTGGTTCAAAAATGCTAATGAATAAGTTTGTGCAGAATTTCGTTATGATAAATGTTAAAAAAATTAATTTTTTTTTGAATATTCGATATCCTGCGATCTTTTGATCACCTTAACGTCACCAAATTCTGTCTGAACCTTCAAACTGCCATTTTTTCGATCAAACACTGGAATATTGGAAAAACGAGATTTTGAATGGGTATATTTACGGAATTATTGGGCGGATTTCACCCATTTACGGATTATACCTTCTCAATTAAGCTCCAAACCTACTCTACAAATATAGAGTTTCGAAGTCGTTTCTTTCGGAAGTTATGGTGTTTATGGACCGATATACCCATTAAAAATTTTATTTTCTCAATATTTCAAAATATACAGATAAAATCGAATTGAAATCCAGTACTTCCTCGAAAAATGATAGTTTGAAGGTTTATACAGAATTCAGTGAAGATAATATGATGAGAAGATCACAGAATATTGAATATCTGAATAAAAACAAATTTATTTTCTTTTCGAATCGTTTTAATGACACCATCATCACCAAATTTTGTACAATCAGTATCTTTGAACTAGCTGCAAAGTTTCATCACGATTTAATCAGTATTCTTCGAGTTATACCGAAAAAAACAACGATATCGAGTAGGAAATCAGGAAATTCTACATATTTTTTCCCAATATTCGGTACACTGCTGTGAAATATGAATTCCATGGAATAACTGGAATTGTTTCCGAATATGAACAATCGTTTCAGAAAAAAAAAATTTTGAAAAAATTTTTTTTTAACATTGAGTGACCATGAGATTTCAACGAATTTCCCCTCAAAGTTGCGCGTCGTTAGGCTCCAACTAACTGCCAAGTTTGAATCCAATCGCTTCAGTATTTTCTGGAATATGGTTAAAATAACCTCAAAATTTCAAATTGAACTGCGAAACAATTTGGCCGATTCAGCCCATAAACGAACTCAACCGCGGCATTTGGTTGCGCAACCTACCCTGGATGTTCCAGGTCGATAGGATTCTTCGTACGACCATAATCGAACATACGGACGGCCGGACAAAATCGATTTTGACGCTGGATTCGTAATCAGTGAGACCATTTTCGGCTCAAAATTCGAAAATCACATACATTTGGACCAAACGATAGCACGCTGTTCCCCCAGAACATGCGGGCCAAAACCAAAAAAATATGTTTAAATAATAACGCCACCACTCCAAAATTATACACATGACATTTCAAAATGATTCTAAACCACGCCCTTCTAAGCGGTATACAAAAATATATGTTTCGATATTCTGTGGCACATCAACGAAGAAATCCAATGTGTGAAAACGACTGACCTGTTGAACAATGGTCTGTCATACGAGCCCATATGACATTGAGCCAATCATTGGCCATAATTTGTTCAAATCAATCCAGGTCCAACATCTTGACTGTGGCCGCCCATTCTGAAAACATGAAATTCATGAAAATCTATTCGGCCGGCACGGGATCAAACAATTCGGATCTTGGAGCTGGGCCCTTAGGGGTAACTTATGTGGAAGCAAAATTAACCATATATGGCTCTCTCAATCCTGCATAATATAAACTGAAAATTTTTCTTGGCCGCCCATTCTGAAAACATGAAAATCACGAAAAGCTATTCGGCCGGCACGGGATCATACAATTCGGATCTTGGAGCTGGGCCCTCAGGGGTAACTTATGTGAAAGAAAAATTAACCATATATAGCTCTTTCAATCCCGCATTATATCAACTGAAAATTTTTCTTGGCCGCCTATTCTGAAAATATGAAATTCATGAAAATCTATTCGGCCGGCACGGAATCATACAATTCGGATCTTGGAGCTGGGCCCTTAGGAGTAACTTATGTGAAAGAAAAATTAACCATATATGGCTCTGTCAATTCTGCATAATATAAACTGAAAATTTTTCTTGGCCGCCCATTCTGAAAACATGAATATCACGAAAATCTATTCGGCCGGCACGGGATCATACAATTCGGATCTTGGAGCTGGGCCCTTAGGGTTAACTTATGGGAAAGAAAAATTAACCATATATAGCTCTTTCAATCCCGCATTATATCTACTGAAAATTTTTCTTGGCCGCCTATTCTGAAAATATGAAATTCATGAAAATCTATTCGGCCGGCACGGGATCATACAATTCGGATCTTGGAGCTGGGCCCTTAGGGGTAACTTATGTGAAAGAAAAATTAACCATATTAATCCCGCATTATATGAACTAAAAATTTTTCTTGGCCGCCTATTCTGAAAATATGAAATTCATGAAAATCTGTTCGGCCGGCACGGGATCATACAATTCGGATGTTGGAGCTGGGCACTTAGGGGTACCCTATGTGAACAAAAAACTAACCATATATAGCGCTTTCAATCCCGCATAATATGAACTGAAAATTTTCCTTGGCCGCCTATTCTGAAGACATGAAAACCACGAAAATCTGTTCGGTCAGTATAAGAACCTAAAATTCGGTATTAAAGCTGAACCCTGAGAGTCAACCTGTCTGAATTATATCTTGGAATTGACCCTTACAGAAGATATGTGAACGAAAAATTGTTTATTCCTTGCTCTCCTATCCCACTATAAGATGAACCTAATTTGGTTACGTTCGCGCGTTCAGAAAATATAAAAGTTACGAGAGTGCGTTCGACCGTGGTGGAATGAAAATTTCCCGTGGATCTGGCCGCCCGGTAGCTAACATTACCGAGGTGGGGCCATCCGACAGTTATCGTGTTGTCGGACAGAATCCATTTGACACGGGATTCGTCATCAGTGAGTCCAACCTAGGCGTTGAGACAATCTTCGAGAAAAAATCCGAAAATTACTGACATTTCTTAAAAAAACGTTAATTACGGAATTTGACTGATGAGAAAGCGATCTTTCTATCACAAGAACGACAGTCAAAGTTCTATGGTTACATATCCATAGCATAGAACAATCCCATTCACTTTATGATACGTATAACATCGACGAGACAACAATCAACTATGAAAAAATTACTAGGTACTAGGTTATTCAGATGAGCACACCATGGTTTTTACATCATGATATGGTCCATGCATGATGCATGATGTGAAAACATGGAGTGCTCATCTGAAAAATGAGTGACGTCAGCTAGCAGGAAATACAAAGAGTTGTATATTCTGCATTTTGTATTAACATGAAAATTCAAAGCACAGAATAAACAACTCTTTGCATTTTCGGCTAGCTCACGTCACTCACTTTTCAGTAAGGTAAATATAGATTGTTCTATGCCAGGGATTTGTTACCATAGAACATTGACTGTTGTTCTGGTGACAGAAAGACTGCCTCTTTATCAATCGAATTCCGTAATCAACCATTTTTTTCAGGAATCAACCGAGAATTTCATATTCACCAATTTACCATGATGTGAGTTAAACATGGAGTGCTCATCTGCTGATCTGTGATCTTATTCACCAATGATGGTGTCACTTTTTTCATTCAAATCCAAAGCACAGAATATATATTTCCTTGTTTTGTAATCTTGCTGACGTCACTTTTTTTCAGATGAGCA